>OX465289.1:56227799-57680712 GCA_949987695.1 Merzomyia westermanni | reverse complement strand
GGGACACGATAACTTGAGTGAAAATTGCGATATCTGAATGAAATTTGGCAGATAGGTCCCTTTCCCGTCAAGGTAGGTTGCTATTTGAAATTGGCGAAGTCGAACCAAAGCCACGCCCCTTTTTTCGATATCGAAAATTTCGAAAAACGTATAAAATGGGTTAATTCAATAATAGAATCAGTTACAATGATCAAATTTGTTAAATTTATTAGATGATCGTCCCGCTCATGATTTTATCATATTTTTGGAAAAGGGGCGTGGCAGCGCCCACACATGAGTCAAGAAATTTTCAAATCTTGACTCTTAATAACTTCAGAACCGTTTACGCTAGTATAACGAAATTTAGTAGGAGGCATACTATTGTTGTGGTAAATGCACCCATGGAAAATAAGCGAAATCTCTTTTCGAACACGCCTACTTTTTCATAAAAGTTATATGGAAAGGAGGTAGAAATATTGAACTGCCCATATCTAATTAACTGATACAGGTATAATAATATAATTTGACAGTTACATCAATTTTCTTATTTTTTATATGATTTTTGCAAAATTTTGTAAGGTGGGCGTGCCACCTCCCACTTATGAGTCAAGCAAATTTCAAATTCGACTGTTAATAACTTCAGAACGGTGTAAGATGGAATTACGAAACTTGTAGACATGTAGAGTACGCCCACGGAAAATAAGCAAAATCGGTTAACGACCACGGCCACTTTTGGGCCAAAGTTTTCTAAAAGAGAGGTAGGAAACCGGAACATGCCATATCTCATTCACTAATGCAGGTAGAATGCTAGAATTTCGTACTTACAATGACCTGATGATCTTATTAATGATTTTTGTAAAATTTTGGAAAATGGACGTGGTACCGCTAACATATAAATGAACAAATTGTCAAATTTCAGCTATTATTAACTTCAGAACTGTGTTAATTAAATTGCAAAACCTGATACGAGGTATACTATCTACGCTTTTTAAAATTATATATAGGCTATGCTGGAACCAGTGAATCTACCGTGAAAATTTCATAAGGATCGGTTAAGTACTTTGAACGCCAGACACACATTCATATTTATACCGAGTAGTGCTTCGCACGCAAGGTATATTAACTTTAGTCGCCTAACGGCAGTACGTAACGGCATAAACGGATCGAGATAGATATAGACTTATGTATATCAAAATGTTCAGGACGAAAAGAAAAATTGATTAAACCATGTCCGTCCGTCTGTGAACACGATAACTTGAGTAAATTTTGAGATATCTTAATGAAATTTGGTATGCGGGTTCCTTGGCACTCATCTGCGAGTGCTATATAAAATCTTGGAAATCGGATAATAGCCACGCCCACTTTTTATATATAGAAGATTTTCGAAAACACAAAAAAAGTGAATACTCAGTACATACCTATAAGGATAAAATTTGGTGACTACATTGAGATTGAGGCATAAAATAAATTAAGAACTAATATTAATCATAAATCAAAAACCGTTCAAGATATCGAAACGAAATTCAGAAAGCAGGTATACAAGGAATGTTCCAGGAAAAAATGGGCAGGATCGGTAATGGTCTACGGCCACTTTTATATGAAAGGTTTTTAAAAGGATCGTAGATATATTAAATAGGCAATAACTTTGCGTAAAATAGCTTTACATCATTTATATTTCACTTTTAAATTTTCCGTAAACAAAGAAGTCCAAAAACTTAAATTTCTCGAAAATGGGCGTGGCCCCGTCCCTTTTATAATGGACTATTCCACAAAACTTTTTATGCCATAAATTGATTTGTCGAAACGAAATTTGGTGTTAATGTATTATATATAAAGGTAACTGTTTGCTGTAAAAATGGGCGAAATCGGTTAATGTCCACGCCCAGTTTTTTAACATAGTTCTGAAAAATTTTTTTGTAAAATTTAAAAAGCGATATTTCTACAACTAAGCAAGTTATATCAATTAGATTTTGCAAACATAATAAGATTTTCAAGAAAAACTCGGCCGCAAAAAAATTTTGTCAATTTTGAAGAACTAGGCATGGCGCCGCCCACTTTTCAGCATAAAATTTATGCTATTTTCAAAGGCAATCGCTTATAATTCTATCTTGATATTTCAGTTAATAGCCCACTCCAATAGCGAAGTTATATATCTTTTTTGATTTTCATACCTTTCATGAACATGAAATGTTTGTACGTATACTGAAATGATCAGGAGGATGAGCTGAGTCGATGGATCACATAATATAGATCACTACTAAGTTTATAATGTTCGGTTCCTTACTTGTTATTTATAAGATTGCCCACATGGAAGTAGAAAAAGTTTAAAACCACTATAATTCATAACTCCACAACAATTTACCACGACCACTTATACAGAGCTGGGTATTTATTGTTCGGTTCCACTCGAACTTAGACTTCCTTACTTGTTATTTATAAGGTTGTCCATATGGTAGTAGAAAAAGTTTAAAACCTCTATAGGTCATAACTCCACAACAATTTACTAATTCACCACGACCACTTTTACACAGCTGGGTATTTAATGTTCGGTTCCACCCGAACTTAGACTTCCTTACTTGTTATTTATAAGGTTGCCCATTTGGTAGCAGAAAAAGTTTAAAACCTCTATAGGTCATAGCTCCACAACAATTTACCAATTCACCACGACCACTTTTACACAGCTGGGTATTTAATGTTCGGTTCCACCCGAACTTAGACTTCCTTACTTGTTATTTATAAGGTTGCCCATATGGTAGTAGAAAAAGTTTAAAACCTCTATAGGTCATAACTCCACAACAATTTACCAATTCATCACGACCACTTTTACACAGCTGGGTATTTAATGTTCGGTTCCACCCGAACTTAGACTTCCTTACTTGTTATTTATAAGGTTGAACATATGGTAGTAGAAAAAGTTTAAAACCTCTATAGGTCATAACTCCACAACAATTTACCAATTCACCACAACCACTTTTACACAGCTGGGTATTTAATGTTCGGTTCCACCCGAACTTAGACTTCCTAACTTGTTCGATCCGTCTTTGTTCAAAATATTTAGTCTGAGTTTATTGATAAATAAATTATTGAGCTGCCTCGTTGGTTTCCAAGTTTTGTATTCTGATTAGAGGGACACTCTTTTATAATGGTCACTTTATCCCAGTTCCTTGGGGCCAATTTTAGTCGGATTGCACCGTAGATATGGTAATTCTTCAGTTAATTTATTGTTTTTGCGAAATAATCCTGTTCTATATATTTGTTTGCATATCCGCAACTCTTCAAAAACTACTAGACACAGCTGCTCAATACACACTGTAAGTACTATCAAAATATCTGTACTGATTATTATATAAATAGAACATAGTATCTTTTGCATATGCAACCTCGAAAACTGAGGAGCAAAGCACGGTCGCCTAGGTAGTGGTTATCATCCTCATTGCAAGATAACTAATATGGTGCTACTTGTTTTTTTTTTTAAGTTTCTTTAGAAAAAAGTTAGTAATTCTTCAAGCTTTAGTGCGAAAAATAGATATCCAATCCAAGATATCAAATTTGTAAGTAAGTGTGTTATCTATTTTATTTGTTTACACTGATTCACTTTCGAGCTGATTTATATAGATTCTTTTTAATGCATGTTATACTTGAATATTTTGTGAAACACCACATTTTAAAAAATATTTGTTTTGTGTTAACTCAGTGCTATACACAGCAGACCACTCATATGCTGTGTAGTGTACACATAAATATTCTTAGTATTTGGATTTTAATAATATTGATTGTAGCTTTCACATGGAAACTTTAAGTGCAATCATTTTAAAAGCGAGCGCATCAATTTCAAATTTAACACAAATTCTAGATAAAGATTGCTGGAAGCGCTTTTGGGATTACAAACTCAAATCCTGCTTACATTTCTTGTCATGTCGTCAAGGTGGGTTATTTTCACCGTTGTTGCTGTTGAATTGAATGTTTCACTGCCGTTATCAATTCATTGTTTGTTGCTGCTGATTGTAACGTAGATGTTGTCTTAAGTTATGGCACGTTGCTGTGAGTAAATACAATATTTAGGTACAATTTGTACTAAGCAATGTCGCCTTCAAAGAAACACCCACTTTCACATGCAATTCATGTATACGTTGCGGGAATTTTCAAACGTATGAGGTTTACTTTTAGCGCTCAAAAGATGTGAGTGAAATACTGCGGAAATTCACGTATTTTCACTTTTAATAAAACACTTTACGTTACTGAAAATTTAGCTATTTTTTTAATTATTATAATTAATAACAATAATCTAGTAATAATAATTTTTTTTTTTTTTGGTATTTAGGGCTTTTTCCTCATGTCAACTGTAAGATTTTTCTGTACAAAAAACATTTTTGGAAAGAGAAAATGGCCTTTATACTTCTTTTGTGATTTTTTCACTCTCTTCCTTTTTTTATTTCCCACTTTAACTCACACATATTGAAATTATTCTTTTTATCAAGCGCGTTTCCTCCGTTTTTTTTTTTTACTACAGCACACGTATTGAATTCTCCGCCGCAACTGATGCGCTGTTCTCGTCACTTCTGCTTTATATGTGATGAAAAGTTAACAGCAGCTGTAATCATTAAATGTTATCATCGTGACATCCTTGCCGAGATGCTGAATTATTGCCTTCGTTTGTCACAGGTGGCGCATGCGCTGCCATACAACTGGAATTTCATTCATAAATTTGTAAGGTCTGTTGTTTATATCGGTGTATTGTTATTGTAGAAAATTTGTTACGTCTGCCATATGTTATGCTGTCGATTAGCAGTTAGTTGCCGTTTTACCAGAATAGAACCAAATTTGTTTGCTTTCAATATTTTTGTCTGTATAAAAGCAATAAACATACATCGAAATACATTCAAATTTACATACATACCCACTGTAGATTTATTCAAGACCCCGTTCTAGTTATTTATGCAAATGCATGTATGTATTTAAGATAAATTGAGTTGTTGAAATCAATGTTTTTCTCATGATATCAGTAGGCATTGATTTATTGAAGGTTCATATGAGCACTCGTCTTGCCACTTGTGTAGATTAATCATGATATACTTGCAGCATTGACTTCAACATTGAAATTGATTACAATGTCTTTATCGCTATTATATGTGAGAAATGTTCCTATTTGAATTGCATGATTTTAGAATATTACGTAGTCATAAGCATATGGTGTGATCTATAAAACTTTCGAATAAAAAAATTAACCCTTAAACTTTTTGTGGAAAATCAACTACACACATTTCAGTAGAAAATTCAAGCAACTTGAAGACTATACATATATATATGTTAATACTTTTCTGTGAGTAAAAAGTATTATGAGTTGTGGAAAATACTCGAAAGAAATGAACTATGATTAAAAAGAAATTACTCTGAGAATCTTAATGCTGCAGCCTTGATCAATAAAAAATTATTAGTTAAAAGCTGGTTTAATTCATTAATAGAGTATATAGCAATAAATAATGATATACATGATGATTCTGCAACCGTCACTAATAATTATAACTAGTAAACCCACATAGTGTCTAAACACCATGTCATTAGGGGAAAAATTACAAAAAAAACGTGTTCTTAAATGTATTTAGCAAATGTTCCATTACTTGCATTCCATTTGCGTTTACCGTGCATTTATTAATTACTTTTGCCATTTGGAAACTAAACATTTTTAATATTTTAGTAATTGGTCAGGTTTTAGAACCAGCTTTATTGCACTTCAGAAAGCCGATCTTAAATCTGAAATTTTGTGTTCGACAATATCTCTAACGGTACAAATCTGATGTTCTGAACAAAAAATTCATTTGCGTATTATATATAAAGATTTGGTAAAATATACAATCGATGAGATTAAAGCCGAGCTTCTATTTTCTATACAAATTCGCAGCACCTTCATACAGGGTGGCTAATGAAAGCCGCTATCAAAAAAAATTAAATAACTTTTTTTCTATTTAATGAATCTGGTAAATTTTTTTTTTATTTTGCAGATTGACTTTTACGTTTAACAAAAATGGATAACTGGGACACTGAAACAAGAATTTGGATTGTCCGCCGCTATCACGCACTGGAGTCCGTAGTTTCGGTTCAAAGAGAGTATAGGCGCACGTTTGGCGGCAATCCTCCGAGCAGATGGACCATAATAAGACTTGTAAACAATTTTGACGAGCATGGGACAGTCAACAGAAGACCTTACCATCGAAACCCTTCAGTTCGAACGGAGGAAACAATCGCTGCTGTAGCTGCTGCCATACAAAACAATCCACGTGTTTCGACAAGAAGCTTATCTGCTCAAATGGGTGTAAGCAGACAGTCATTACAGTCAATTATGCACAAAGATTTGGACTTATTGCCATATAAAATTCAAATGGCCAACAAACTGAACGCTGCAGACTTGCCGATTCGCTTGGAATTTTGCCAGAAGATGCTTCAAATGGTGGAAGAGGATGGAAACATGTTGAACTGTCTTTTCATGTCTGACGAGGCCCATTTCGATTTAAACGGCAACATAAACAAACAAAATTGTCGAATATGGAGTGCTTCCAACCCACAGATACTCCATGAGACGCAATTGCATCCACTTCGTGTCACAGTGTGGTGTGCAGTTTCATCACGCTGCATTGTCGGGCCCTACTTCTTCGAAGAAAACGGTCACACCGTTACGGTTACTGGAGACCGTTACTTGAGCGTGTTGAGAAAGTTTTTCTATCCAGAATTACGCCGAATGAGAATTTCTTTCAACTCTGTGTGGTTTCAGCAAGATGGTGCAGCTCCTCATATAGCCCAACCTCTTATGACAGAATTGCGACGAAAATTTCCCAATAAGCTGATATCCAGAAACTCCACATTCCGTTGGCCACCCAGGTCGCCTGACCTTACTGCACCTGACTTTTTCTTGTGGGGTTATTGCAAACAGGAAGTCTTCAAAGCAAAACCAACAAATTTGAATGAACTAAGGCAATCCATTCGAGAAACAATTGCGGCTATTCCTGTCTCAACTCTCCAAGCAGTAATGAACAACTTTTTGGTAAGATGCCGCACATGCATCGACGAGCAGGGGGGCATTTAAATTCCATTATTTTTAAAACTAATTAAGCTATATTTAATAAAATTTAATGAGCTTTAACATGAATAAAAGAAAAATGAATTCCATACACTGAAAAAAAAAATTATTTGAGTTTCTTAATGTAGCAAAATTCATCAGCCACCCTGTATTTTATGCCGACTACGAACGCCGGCTTTGGTATCGACCACTTAACCTACACCCTACTAGATTTTCCCCTTCATCAAATTTATCGTATATTCTGCATGGGGCCTGCCAGTTTTCCCCAGGTTACGCCTTGAATGTGAGCCTGTAAATATATTTTCATTCTTTTAGCCATTGCAACAAAATATTTTATTACTTTGAATTAGACATTGATAGCTGCATTCTTTACCAATCCCAGGCACAGTGGCGTAGGGATACCCCAGGCGTGGGGTGTCATCATGCCCCAGGCGCTACTCACGAAGGGGCGCCAAATGGTCCGCAAAACAATAAATGGCTGAGTGGTTTTTATTTGTATTATAATTGGTTAGTTAAATTTAATTCCAGAGTAATATGATAAATGTTAATCTCTACATATAATAAAAATGTAACAGGTCGATGTCTGTACACTGCAGATGTTCAAGAAAATTGGAAAAATAAAAAAAATTTACATAAATATGGGTAATTTTTTTACAGAAAATTTTTTTTTGGAAAATATTGGTTTCTGAAGTTTTCAAATTTTTTTTGTATTGCATTTTCTCTCTATTAAAAATTCGATATCTTGATTGTGTTGATTGAATCAATACCGGGCTTTTTTTATTTTCTTTCTAATTTAATAGGCTTTATGAATCAACTAGCTGGGCACGTGCGCTCCGTGCGCAAAAAAAAAAAAACAAAAATGGTTTGAAACCTTTTATTAGTCCAGGTCCAGGATTCTTCAAACATTTTTCTCAAATTATAAAAAAAGATTTTCAGCTACACTTGTTGTGAGACCCTAAAAAATTATACAAATATGCGCAAACAGCTATTTGAAATTCCACCACTTATATAGGGTGTTTTTTTTACAGGTTTGTTTTTCGAATAGAGATAAAACTGGCATTTTGTGGTCAAATCTGGCAACTCTAATGTCATTTATGTTCAGTTTGGTTTGCCATTTCATCATGAACAGGTTGACAAAAGAACAACGCTTGCAAATCGTGCAAATTTATTTCGAAAATAATGGTTCAGTTCGCGAAGTTTACCGTGAGCTCCGTCCATTTTATGGTCGACATAATCGTCCATCAGAGCAATTAATTCGGTTAACCATGGATCGTTTTCGCACTACGTTTACTCTATGTGATAATACGCATCCGCAGAGACGTCGAACAGTGCGCACCGAAGAAACAATTGCCGCTGTAGAGCAAAGTGTTGAAGAGGACCCGAATGAATCGATTCGCCACCGTGCACAGCAATTGGAGCTTTGTCCATCAACTTTATGGAAGATTTTGCGCAAAGATCTTGGCTTGCGACCTTACCAGATCCAGCTTGTGCAAGAATTAAAGCCACGAGACCAAGCAATGCGTCGTGATTTTGGTGTATGGGCCGAAAATGAGATTGATTTCGATGCTGATTTTCATCGCAAAATTTTGTTCAGTGATGAGGCTCATTTTTGGTTGAATGGCTACGTCAACAAGCAAAATTGCCGCATTTGGAGTGAAGAGAATCAACATGAGACCCTTGAAACGCCATTACATCCACAAAAACTGACTGTTTGGTGTGCTCTATGGGCTGGTGGAGTCATTGGGCCATACTTCTTCCGCAATAATGCTGGAGAGGCAGCTACCGTTAATGGAGACCGGTATAGAGCCATGATAACCGACTATTTTGTTCCCGAATTGGATGGCATGAATGTGGATGAGTTGTGGTTCCAACAAGACGGCGCTACATGCCACACAGCGCACGTCACAATCGATTTATTGAAGGAAACATTCGATGAGCGCATAATTTCGCGGAATGGACCTGTCAATTGGCCACCAAGGTCGTGTGATTTGACACCATTGGATTATTTTCTTTGGGGATATGTGAAGTCGCTCGTCTACACCAACAAACCAGAAACGTTAGGGGAATTGGAAGCCAACATTCGTGGCGTTATTGCCGACATACGGCCCCATATGCTCGAAAAAGTGGTTGAAAATTGGACCTGTAGAATTGGCTTTATTCGAGCCAGCCGCGGCAACCACATGCCCGAAATCATATTTAAACATTAATGGCATAAAATTATCCTTCCAATAAAGCCAAATTGATGGACCTTAAAACGATTTTCTTGTGTTTTATTTCAATTCGAAGTTCTATACCCCTAAAAAAAACACCCTATATTACATTCACATTGAGCCATAAACTTGAGTTGATTGCCAACATCAATATGAATTAACTTAAAAAATGTCCCTTTAACTCGAGTTTATGACCCAATGTGAACGCAGTCTTATTCACTTATTTTAGCAATGTTCAAGTGTAGATGGAGCACTGTTCAGTCTTAGCATTCAAATGTAGATGTCGCGAGGCATGTGAATGTCAGTCACAATAGCGTTGCAGTACAAATTGATTTTTTTGTGCATTCACAATCGTTTATTTTAAAGAATTCATTTTTATAAAATACGCTTAAACAAAAGCACTCCGCTAATTAAAACATGGTTTCGCATGTAGAGCTAACCCCCACCTTTAAAACGATACCTTATTTATTAATATTGGTTCCAAATGAGAGCAGAAAATTAGGAAATAACACAAAAAGACCTTACAGAAATAATATATATGATTACAAAAAATTTTTTTTTAAAAATTAAAAAAAGCACTGTTTACGATCAAAAAATCAGAGAGGAGACATATCCAATAACGATAATTCGGGTACGCTGAGCACGATAGTAGTATTCATTTGTCTAGGGTAGATCGTGTCTAGGAGATATCAACCTTCAAAAGTATCTTATAAAATGGCTAATTTCGGTTCGTGGAGGGTTCATACAACTGCAAATTTCGATATGATGTGGGAGTAAAAAATAAAAAAGTAAAAATCATTTGTAAAGATGATATGATGAAGATATTTCATCAAAAATATTACCATTCGGATAATTTTGAATATTGGTTTTTTGGTTTGAAATTTTTTCCATTTTTTCTCATATTTTTATACCTAGTAGTGCTACGCACAAAGGTATATTAACTCTAGTCGCATAACGGTAGTATGTAACGGCATAAACGGATCGAGATAGATATTGACTTATATATATCAAAATGTTCAGGAGGAAAAAACAAATTGATTGAGCCATGTCCGTCCGTCTGTTAACACAATAACTTGAGTAAATTTTGAGATATCTCAATGAAATTTGGTATGCAGGCTCCTTGGCACTCATCTCTGAGCGTTATTTAAAATGGGCGAAATCCGACGATAGCCACGCCCACTTTTTATATATAGAATACTTCCGAAAATGCAAAAAAAATAATTACTCAGAGATAATACACATAAGGATAAAATTTGGTGTGTTCATTAACATTAAGGCAGAAAACAAATGTTTTAAGAAATTTTTCAAAATGGGGTGCCACCGCCTACTTTTTATTAAGTCAACCTTAGAAATATTATAAATCATAAAGCAAAAACCGTTGAAGAAGCCGAAACGAAATTTAGCACACATATTTTTTATAATACAAGGAATGTTCCGGAAAAAACGGGCGACATCAGTTAAGGTCCACGTCCACCTTTATAAGAAAGATTTTGAAAAGGATCATAGATATATTTAATAGGCAATAACTTTTCTTAAAATAGCTTTATATCTTTATATCATAACTTGAAGGGACTCCAAAAAAAAAAATTGTTTTTCGACCCAGTTGGATGGTGCGAATTATGACTAAATTTGATTTTGACCTTGAATAACTTTTTACTGAGTTCATTTATCGAAAACTTGTCAAGGATTTTTTTGGAGAACATTAAACTGTCTATAAAACTGTAAGAGGCTTTTGTTTAGATCCGTATAGTTCTTTAGTTATGGAAGTTTGAATAGAAAATCTCTCATATAATTTGTATGGAAAATTGAAAAGTGCGATGCGGCAGTACTTAGCATTAAAATACAGGGCTCATATTTTTGGAGCCATGCTTTTGGATCTAAACAAAACTTTTGAGCATGGTTTTTTTTTGAAATGCTCTAATGTATGTTTATATTCATGCGTATGGCTTTCTTATTTTCATCATTTTACCTAAATGGTAAAAGTCACCATTTTCATTCTTCGCAGATCAGTTTGTTTAGTTTTAGTTCCAGTGTACCTTATGTTTAGGCGGAGAACCCTGATTCAAACCAATTGTCCTGATAAAGGATATACAAAAATTATTTGAAGTTTAGCAAAATTATATTAAAATATACTGAATTGCTTTTCATATGACGTACAAGGTGGCGCAAAAGTAAGCTTCCGATGTTCAGCATATCGGTTGTGGCACGTGCAGTGTGTGCTGTTGCACCGTCTTGTTGGAACCACATGTTTTCCAATCCCAATTCATCAAGTTGCGGCAAAAAGAACTCGTTGATCATTGCTCTGTAGCGCTCACCATTCACAGTAACCGTTTGGCCCCGACCGATTATTGGTCAAATAAATAGTCAGAAATATTCCGCGTTCTGGAGCAGTGTAGCGTAACATTGTTTATTAACGTGTATTTCGCATGTGTTTACTACACAAATGTCAAAACAGAACTGACTTTAGGGGCCAATCGCAAAATTTATAGCATTTTCTGATAGGAGGATTACTTTTGCGCGGTAACCGTTTTTCACCGACCGATTATTGGTCAAATAAATAGTCAGCAATATTCCGCGTTCTGGAGCAGTGTAGCGTAACATTGTTTATTAACGTGTATTTCGCATGTGTTTACTACACAAATATCAAAACAGAAATGACTTTAGGGGCCAATCGCAAAATTTATAGCATATTCTGATAGGAGGATTACTTTTGCGCCACCTTGTAGTTTCCTTGAAATTTAGTTTAGCCGTCGAGAAGCAATACATTTTTGAAAAAAAATTGATGTAAAACTTTTTTCGCGAAAAACTTTTAAAAAAATCTCAACATATCAAAAATATTTTCGAAATTTATTTTCCACCAGGGAGCTATCAAAAGACACACAAATTATAAAGATCTGAGAAAAAAAAAATTTTGTGCTGATTTGAAAAATTCTGACCCGAATCTTAAAATTTATTAATAATAGTAAACTAAGCAGAACAATAATAATAACAATAATAGCATTTCGCTTCAAGCGATAAAAAATTGCATCCATTTCACGAGTACCTACAATGTGCGGCAAGACAAAGCAAAGTGTCCTTGCAACCACCGCCGTCTAAAGTTCTATCATTTAACCGTTTGCGTAACAACATATTTTTGCCTAAATATTTGGGTTTGAGTATGAATTTCATAAAACAATAGATATTGGTTCAACATACATCCATAACGTCGATCTGAAGTAAACAAGTAAGGAAGTCTAAGACGGGTGGAAACGAAGATTATGTGCCTAGTAGGGATCTATTATGGCACACAAATTTACGCAGGTCTATTTTAATACTTTTCAGTTCGTATTATAAAGCCAGCTGATTGTTTTTAATAAAAACACTTCTGTTATGAGTTTGGAGGGGTAAATAAATTTATTTGTATATAAATAGCTTCCCTACCAAACACTGCTAACCACATTTTTTCAAAATTCCGAAACATGCATATGTTTTAAAATTTGCTTTCAAATAGACAGACGGGCGGAGAGGCGGAAATGGCTAAAGCGACTCAGCTCATCGTCCTAATCATTTCAGTATACTTACTGATGGGCTCATCTCTTCTTCATCGCATACTTACAAACATTTAATGTTCATGAAAGGTATGAAAATCAAAAAAGGCTTATAACTTCCCTATTGCAGTTTGGTATAAACTACTTGCCCGGATATTTTACTTGTGTGTTATCCGATTTGCCTAATTTTTGGCAGAGTATACCACATACTATTGAGAAGCAGCTGACCAATTTTGATTGAAATACCTAGTTGAAACTACAAGCAATCGCCTTTGAAAATAGCAGAATTTTTATCCTGAAAAGTGGGCGGTGCCAGTCCTACTTCCTTAAAATTCACAAAAAATGTCTGCGCTCGAGTTTTGATTAAAAAGCTTATTATTATTAGCTTGCATAGTTATTGAAATATCACGTTTTAAATTTTACAAACAAATTTTTTAGAACTAATGGAGGGTGGTGGGGTTCAAACTCCCTGAAGTGTCAGCGAGAAATCTGTACATGTCATCATTATGTCATGTAAATCATGCATGCTGTTCTGGTTCTTCAATTGTTTTCGAAATAGTACTATAACTATAGCCTGTATATGTTTGTTGCTTTCAATTTTTTCTCTAATCAAAAATAATAATAATTAACTAACAATTATTATCAACTGGTCTTGAGCTCGTTATACTTACAAATTATTTTTATTTTGTCAACAAAAGCATATGAATGTGTAAAGAAATACTCTGTGAAAGTATTTAGGCTTGGTCTGTATGTTATAACCTTTTTCTTTCCTCATTGAAAAATAATAAATGAAATTAACCTAAATCATTTGTCTCTTATTACTACACAAACATTTTGGTATTCCCGAAAGTAAAATTAGCAAAAGCATATGAAATGTTCCGTTGCTGTGTTGTACGTGAGAGGCAATCACAGTAAAGAAATTGTGATTGGCTTTGTACACAGTAAACAGGCCCAGTTACTTAGAAGACGACGAATGCGAACTACAGCATCTGAAAACGGAAGCATCTGTGACGCGTTGTCGTGTTGCGCCCAAAAAATGCAACGCATTTAGAATATGTGCCAAAATAATTTGCGCGATGTCGCGTGGTCGTTGGCGTCTTGAATCTGTTTAGATTAAATGCTTGCTGTAACTGGCGTTTTGAAAATTGAAAAGCAAAAGCGTACTGTGGGGACCAAAATTTATCACAAAAAGGACCAAACTCCAAAATTAACCATGTACTCAATAAGTAGATATCTATGTAACTATAATAAAAAAGAAAAAAAGTTAAGATTTAATGCAAGTAAAACCAAGCTAAAATATATTTTATGACATATGGGATAAATGTCCATCTTATATTCATACAATCCCCCAATTGTGTGTTGTTGACAAATTGTCAAAATTGATAAATACAGAATCGGGGGAATGTACTCGTATGTGTCTATTTGGGCTCTATTTTCGACTTTATTTTTTTTGAGTTCTACTTCGAAATACTAGGGAAGTACCTACCTACAAGAATACCAGGGGGGTTTGGGCCCTGAATATTGAAATTTAGGGAGTTTGAACATTTCCCATACAAAATACATTTTTAGGCGTTTCCCATATGCAATGCAAAAATTTGGCTATACATATTTAAGCTATTGAGATGTTACATATGCATTTTTTTCAATTTCAAAAAAAGGTACTCTGCACTGTAAAATGCTTTATCCCTATCGATATAATTTTTTTTTCCTTTAATACATTGCTACCTGATATTTTAAATAAATGCGAACTTGTTTTGTTATAGTCATGCAAAAGAAAAGGTACTTCATGAACTTTGTTCCGATGTTTGTAAGTATGAGAAGAAGAAGAGATAGACTTACCAATAGGTATACCGAAATGATCAGGGCGATGAGCTGAGTCGATTTAGCCATGTCCGTCTGTCCGTCTGTCTGTTTGTACGCAAACTAGTCCCTCAGTTTTAGAGATATCTCTATGAAATTTGATAAGAAGCAGCCATTTTGCATAAGATTAATCATTTGTCGGAATCAGCAAGATCGGAGCAATACAACGCGTAGCTCCCATACAATCGCTAGTTTCGATATTGGGCTATAAATTCTGGAATTAAAAAGCTAGGAACGCAAAATTTTACAGGTTTGGTATGTATTATATATGTAATGCGTGTAGTGAAAATCACCCAGATCGGACCTACATAACATATAGCTCCCATACAATCGAGTTTCGATAAATGGGGTTTGGGCTATGTATCTTTAAATGTTCAAAGTTGCAGAGTGTTTACTAATTGTATTGCGTATTCATGAGAGGTATAACGTCTTCTGCACAGTCGAAGACAGCCCATCCCTTACTTGTTTTTTCTAGGTTTTGATAAATTTGGTTTGCGTCCCCACTAGAGACAAAATTAAACTGCAATTTTGTAATTTGCATTTTACACTCAAAATGGAAAAAAATTTATATTTTTCGACTTTCTTCGTTCACGTCCACTTTTGAAGTGAAATAGAAATGATATACAGCTACTTTACGAAAAGTTATTGCCTCTTAAATATATATAAGATCCTTTTCAAAATCTTTCATATAAAAGTGGACGTTGACCTTAACTGATTTCGCCTATTTATTTTCAGAAGCATACCTTGTGTTAATGTAAATATATGTGCTGAATTTCGTTTCGATATCTTGAACGGTTTTTGATTTATGTTTAATAATATTTTTTTGAAAAATTTATTTTCTGCCTTAAAGTTAATGTACACACCAAATTTTATCCTCAAAAGTGTATTATGTACTGAATAATCACTTTTCTTGTGTTTTCGAAAATATTCTATATATAAAAAGTGAGCGTTGCTATCATCCGATTTCGCCCATTTTGAATAGCGCTCGGAGATGTGTGCCAAGAAACCTGCATACCAAATTTCATTAAGATATCTCAAAATTTAATCAAGTTATCGTGTTCACAGACGAACGGACGGATGGACATGGCTTAATCAATTTCTCTTTTCGTCCTGAACATTTTGATATATATAAGTCAATATCTATCTCGATCCGTTTATGCCGTTACATACTACCGTTAGGCGACTAAAGTTAATATACCTTGTGTGCGTAGCACTACTAGGTATAAAAAAAATCCCTCGTCGTACTGCACTATTCTAGCTTGTTTGGGATCCTGAAAAGCCTTGTTTCCCTTTGATCTAAAATCAAACGGATAACCACGCTCCGAAATGAAGTAAGCGGCCTTGAAGGGCAGATTTTCAATGGTTGTACATGTGATGGATATCACTAATTCTTTTATAAATGTTTTTGCAAAAACAAAAAGAAATATTTTTTAGTCCATGTACGATTGCCCGATCGGTACTCTGTGGTGTTTTTCGTGAAGTTTATCTCCCTGTTCAATGCTTAGAGACAGTTGGATGAAAAAACGTTTGTAGTGCTATAAATAAGGGCAAATTATAACATTTTGCAGCAGTATTCACAGATTTACTTTATTATTAAAATTACGCATATTATTTTTTTTTGTAATGTATTACGAAATAATTATTTTATATTATTATAGTTTTATATCTTTTAGACTTCTTCAAATCATCCAATCTCGTTAAACGCCTAAGGCAATAAGAGAACCATTTTTGGAAATGTTTCGAAATATTCGGCGTGGTTGTTGCAAGTCACGTTTACTGCGTTTTTATGTTTCCTTGAACACATTTTAGAAAAAACAATACCTACTTTGATTTGGTGCTTTAGTTTTGTCGCAGAATTTTTTTAGTTAGCAAGAAAAGTGCAATTAATTTTTTTAATGGCCAATGCAGCCAGTTTGCAGTCAGTTCTTTTGTTTCATATTTTAAATAACTAATATGTGGCCTTCATCAATAAAAACAAATACAAAATTTAAAAGCTGCGCATATAGTTTTATTTAATTTTGTTTAGCAGAGGGACTTTCGGTATATTAGTTTCTTCGTATACTGTGGTGTACACATCTTTTTGATCTGTTAAAATCTATGACTTCATTTACTGCACTCACAAATTTTAATTTCTTCGCAAAACATTTGAAGACGTAACAAAAGTTTTCACAACACTTTTATAATTTAGCGCGTACCTCCACATTCCAAATACAATTTGGTATGACTGAGTCATAGATCAACATAACTTTTGTGTTGCATTTCATTGTTTCGTTGCATTGTTGCAGCTCTCGAAGGCTCCTGCTAATACCGGCAACCCTAGTTCCTCTAACAAGTTTTAATATGACTAAAGTGAGGACAATAGTAATCATATAGCAGAGAAATTTTGTAATAACTACAAATAGTTTTGACAGTAATTCAAATGTATGTATGTAATAGCCGCGCATAATAACTTTCCAAATTAAATCAGTGTAAAAGTTCTATCTTTTGTAGTTGCAGGTATTAACATAAGTACCTACAAAATAGCAACCAAATTTAACATCTTTATTCATTACATATTTAAACTGTAAATTGAAAAGTCAGTACAAGTACTTCGGCGCGAAAGCTCAACGATATGCGAATGAAATGATACGAGATGCTATGTGAAAGTGAAAGTAAAATATTTATCAAGATGTACTCACTAAATATGCAATTGATATGCGAAAGAGTGTAGGAACTGCATAAGTGGCAACTGGCACCTCACGGATTATGTTTACATCTGGCACAGCTGATGAAAGATAAACTTTTTGCAAAATAATGTGATTACTATGTTACTGTTTTGTGTAGATATGTATGAGTGTACAGGTATGGGAGTCTTCAACATCTGGATAATTGTGTACGACAAGCAGGTGGCCGCAGAATTCTTGAAAATGCTGTGCAACGTTGCAGTTAAGTGCGTATTTGTGCAATGTTGGTGGCTACAATTCGTTGAAATGGAAATCCATAGTAATGGTCGGGCTTTTCACATGGCTTAAGGTGATGCAATTAATCAGCAAATGGCTTTTGGTTTTACTAACTGGTAATCATCTGGATATATACAAATAACTCAATGCAGGCAATGGTAGAACTATTTTTGTTTGCACTATTAAACCGAGATGGCGTATGGAATAAGGAGAAGGTTCAATGAGATGAGTAATGGGAAACAGTAAACCATAATTACATTGATAGGAAAATCACCGCAGCACGCATATGCAGACAACAATATTTACAATTCAAGCTTTCAAAGAAATTTTTGTTTAAAAGACAGCATGATAAAATATTTGGGCAAAACAGCGCTATTCTGACAGTCATATGCTTGAACTATAAAAAAATGGATCTCTAACACTTTTCGTATAATTACGACAACAGTCATATTTAGGTATGCCTGTACAATTTCAAAAGATCTTTATATATCAACTGTCACTATTATTATATGAATATGTAAAATGTGGCCGGACACCTCCATGATAAGCGTGCGCGAAAATAGAGTTCGGATCTCTTCACCACTAAGATCAAACTCAAAAGTTTTCACCTACCGTCTTTTGATGGTCCAAAGTTCTATCGTTCTCGTAGGAGTCCTTTTAACGCTTAAGTTGAACTGAAAGCTTAATATAGATAATAGTGCGAATTGAGCATATGGGGTTCTGTAACACTGCAAATAATGTGAGGTAAAAAGAGCGTTCTGAGCCAAGAAGTCAAATCATGGGCGTGGAAAGCAGTTATTAGTATGAGCCTAGTCTGCGATTCAAAAGTGTGGCAGAAGACAGCCTATACACTTCAGCGTAATGGCTGTGCTATACGGATACTCTATTTATCAACTAAACGGTATCTTACAGTTCATTTAGAATAAGAGAGCTCGGACCCAGGATTGACTTTGATACAAGCTTTAAGATAATCATCCATTCGGGAAAGGATTTTAAAGACGCGGAATTCACAACGGGTTCAAAATGGTTTGTTGTGTAGGAAAAGGAATTTTTGAAGCACCCCCCCTCCATATCAATCTTAGGGCTCAGGTTCAAAGGAACATAACCGGTGGGAGCAGAAACAATAACAACAACAATGGTTGGTCAGCGGAGATAATGGATCATGAACCTGAAAGTTTGCTAAGCGATTTTGCTTATAATCTGTGGGTGTTCTTTTCAAACCAATTATCGACCTCTAGCTTTTCTGTAATTTTCGTTATCAAAAATACGATGTGTTAATAATCGAATTCTCCCTTTTTCAGTAGAAATATTCTTTGATCGGAAAGTTATTGATTTAGTTACCTTTGCACTTCTCAACCCCTTTTAATTAAGATATGTATAATATTTCTGCATATGTAAATCAAACCGACTTTTTTACTTCTCTTTCTTATAGTTTTGCTAAAGAACAGGAATTAAAAAATGTTAGCCGTTTTTAAAAAAATTTCTGATGTAGTTCCCATCGTTTGAAATGCTATGATATCATTTTTGCAATTTTTGTAAAGCTAATTTATAGGATGCACGGAGAAGGTATTTATAGAACCTTATAAGAGAAACTTATACTGGTATTGTCATTGCAAGTGAAAAAGCCGGCAGAATAGTTGCCTTTTAACATTCATATTTACCATAGTAACAATAACTGTTATACATACACTTAACTTTATGTATTCCTTTCCTTGCTTTAGTGTTGCCTAAATCAACTTTTTTGCTTTTTCTATACTTTCCCTCCATTTCTTCTGCCTTTCTTTCTGTACTATCTAATAATACATTTTATTTCAAGAACTGTTCTAATTGCTATACCTAGTAGTGCTACGCATAAACGGCATAAACGGATCGAGATATATGTTGACTTATATATATCAAAATGTTCAGGAGGAAAAAAGAATTTGATTAAGCCATGTCAGTCCGTCCGTCCGTCCGCCCATCTGTTAACACAATAACTTGAGTAAATTTTGAGATATCTTAAAGAAATTTGGTATGCAGGTTCCTTGGCACACATCTCCCAACGTTATCTAAAATATAGAATATTTTCGAAAACATAAAAAAAGTGATTATTTAATACATAATACACTTATAAGGATAAAATTTGGTGTGTACATTAACATTAAGGCAAAAAATAAATTTTTCAAGAAATTTTTGGAAATTGGAGTGGCACCGCCCACTTTTGATTAAGTCAAATTAAGAAATAATATTAATCATAAACCAAAACCGTTCAAGATATCGAAACGATATTTACATTAATAAGAGGTATGTTCCGAAAAAAAAAATCGGTTAAGTTCCACCCCCACTTTTATACGAAAGATTCTGAAAAGGATCATCGAGATATTTAATAGGCAATAACTTTGGGTACAATAGCTTTATATCATTTCTATTTCACTTTCAAAGTGTCCGTGAACGAAGAAAGTCGAAAAATGTAATGTTTGAAAATGGGCGTGGCCCCGCCCCTTTTATAGTGGATTATTCCACAAAACTTTTTACGCCATAACTCCGGCAAAAATTGATTTATCGAAACGATATTTGGCGAAAATGTCTTACATAGTTTTTTAACATAGTTCTGAAAAATTTGTTTGTAAAATGTAAAATGCGATATTTTTATAACCAAGTTATATCAATAGGATCTTGCACACATAATACGCTTTTGAAGCAAACCTCAACCACAAAAAAATTCTGTAGATTGTGGTTGTGGCGCCGCCCACTTTTCAGCATAAAGATTATGCTATTTCTGTCCATTTGAACGCAAATTTTTCAAACATATGCATTTATTGGAATTTTGAAAAAATGCAGCGGTAGTGTTGCCGGCCTACCACACCGAAGGTGCAGGGTTCGAGTCCTAGGACAGGTAACATCAAAAGTGGTTTGAAAAGGTTTTTTAAAACGGGGCCGCCCCTCGGCAGTGGTTTGGCAAACTCTCTGAGTGTCTTTCTACCATGGAAGGCTTCTCCGCAAACATTCATCTCCTTTGTAGATGCCGTTCGAAGTCGACAAAAATCTGTAGGTCCCGCCAATTTGTAGGAGAAAATCAAAACGGCATATCACAAATTGGAAGGGAAGCTTGGCGCAAAAATCTGTTAGGAGGTTTATGATGATATGCCTGTTGTATGTAGCGCCATACCCTTCAATTTTTTTTAAATTTATTTACCCCTCAAAACTCATAACAGAAGGGTTTTTATTGAAAACAATGAGCTGCTAAATAGACCTGCGTAATTTGGTATGCCGTAATAGATCACTACTAGGCATATAATGTTCCGTTCCACCCGAACTTAAACTTCCTTACTTGTTAATTTACAATTCTACATTGTTGTGCTAGACTTTGAGGGACTTCAAACAATATTTTCGGCGGCCTGATTCAAAGTGTCTGTGTCGTTTCATAACTATAGCAACCTTAGAATCGACATACCTTAATCACTTATATAAAGCCGCTTGAATTTCTATATGTTTCTCTTTCTTAATTGAAATATTCGTTTTATTTTAATAACAAAAATTGTGAAGTATCTTGTTGTTCACTAGTTTAATTATCATAAAAATATTTAATTGTAAATTATGTTTTGAATAAGTTTGCAAAAAAAAACTAAATTGGAAATTTGTCGTTAATCTCCCACGACCTTCGCAAGGTTGTTGAAAATACGTCAGCTGCGGGTACTTATGCAGTACGAATATTAGTGGAAGAGCTTAAGGTTTTGGGTAAACTTTCTTAATTTCTTCACATAATTCTGTATTTCGTTTCAAGTCTAAAACTGGAATTTCAGACGGTAATTAAGGAAATACACAACCATCACAGTTTACTTCTTTTGTTATGGGCCAATGGTTTTTGAATGCCCAAAAGCCAATAACAAAATATTCCTTTGGGGCTTCACTGACACTTTCCGCTTGCCTGCATCTGACATTTAATTTCTTCAAAGATGTATTTCTGAAGCAAGAGTAATGTGCGAAATTAATTCATTATTATTTCGAATAATCAGAACCAATTCCCCGATTCAATTTAATCGCTTCATGAAGCAAATTGCTTGGCAAAGAATATTATTTGATTTATCTAGGCATTTCTAGCGCTGGATAGAAAGACGAACTAAATACAACAAAATACTCACTGTTATCAGAGAGGGAGAGACCGAGCATGGCTGATGAGAGCATAAGTTTTAACAGTTTAGCTCTACCAAAATCTGTAGGGCAATTCAGAGCCAACTAAGAGGAAGTAAAATCTTCACAGGTAGTGATTATTGCTTTGTGTGTTTTATTTGATTTAAAAGTTGAGATGGTGCGTTTAACACTAGGAAAACGTGATTGCAAAAGTTTTCGTTAGTGCTGCTTTGTTTTCCTGTTTGGTGTTCCTGTTCTTGCTTTTATTGCCGCTGATGAGTAGGGAATTGTTTTGTTGCAGCCCTAGTAGCACTGCAAAGAATTTTAACAAAACCTGAAGTGGACACAATATGCGCGTAGTAGTCCAAACCCTTAATGAAAGGGCTTTGAAAAAGTTGTATGCTGCTTGCTTACATGCTTACTCGAAGAGGTGGACTAAAAAGGTTCCGTAAGTTTAAGAACTGTTTCTGGTTGTCAATGCCAAAATAGTGACTTGGTTAGATTTATCTAGATATACAAAATAAATTCTTAATACGGAGAGGACGGCGGTAACAGATAGAGTGGCAACAGTTGGGCAACAGCTGAACGGCGCTACGATTAGGCGGATTCGGCACAGCCGGAAAGCTAGAACAGCTGGGCAGTTGTTTACCAATAGCAGACGGAGTGCTGTGGAAGGCGTACCAGTAGCGGAGCAGCGACCGTTGGACCGAAAGGCTATTCAGGCGGGAATAGCTGAGCAGATCAATAGGCCGGGATTTACCTGAGGCTGCTTTGCTTAGGTACTACTCCAGGGGCGGCGATTAGTGGCTTGGCACACTAAAGCAAGACTAAGGTGAATCTGATTAGGAGACTGGCTTTGTAGCCCGACACCACCGCCCTCATAACCGCACACTATATAGGTGGCTGAATGGAGTACAGAGTTTTACCAGTTAGGACTTCGTAGGTCGATCAGTGGGCTGAGGGGGGTGGGCCCTAAAGGCACAGCACTATCCTCCTTGATCATTCATCGGTCTACCCCGAAGCCAGAGATAAGCTGAAATCGGTTCGCCACCGAAGCGGAACGGTCTTTCTAATTAACTAATCGGCGAAGCGAAGAGCCATAAGGTAACAATTCCGCCGACTCACCCAACCTAAAAGAGAAGACTCCCTTAGAGTGCTGGCCCCTCTCTGGACACCTCCGGCCCCGCTTCTATTCGCAAACTATCTTTGTAGATGCCAGGAAGTGTACCGGCTTTATGCCATTGAGACGGCTTGCCGATCGGGAGCAAAACTGTTCCACTTAGCTAGTCAGCGGAGCGATAAGCCATGAGGCGAATACTGCCGCTGACTTACCTAAAGCGAATAATTTTAGATTTCCAAAATCACTTTCTTATATAGGGGCGGTTATTAACATGGCGAAATAAGTAAGGTGAACGCACGGCGAAAAGCGAAAAACACCTCATGTGTTTGCTTTTGTTTTTGGTAATGAGATTGTCAAAATCTTCTGACACAGTCGAATTTAAAAAAAACACTCAAAACATGTAAATGGTTGTTTACAAACAAAAAAATTAACAATTTTCAACCAAAATGCGTGATCTGTGTAACTCGAATGAAAAAGTTATGAATTCTTTTTCATTCGAGCTGATTGATTCCTTATCCCTCTTTTGATCTATTTGTGCGGAGTACCGGGATGATTTCGTTTGGTTTGTGTTAGTGTCCTAAAATTGTATTTAAACGCATATCCGAGGAGATTAGGGCCAAAGTGGCTTTGGCTTGGGCCAATTTTAAAGTATCCAACATACTTTATGCCGACTCCCAACGCCCCCAAATACAGTCCTGAGGTGGATGCTCATACTATACTAGTGCAATTGTTTTTTTCTTGTCGAATCTTAGTTCAGTTTTCTGCCGCAATGGAATATAGTAGAACGACTGTTTCGAAATCTCCCTTAAGAGCTATTTACATTAGTCAACTTTCGAATCAATTGCAGTTGCACGAGATGTGCATTCAAAGTTCGCTGTCTACCAACTTATTGTTGCCACTTGGATAAATCAACAGGAAGTTGACTGTGAAATTGACTAATGTTAACAGCTTTTCAGCATCACTGATGCACCTTGCACCTTAAACTCGAAAAACCATATCTTAATACATTTCTAAAGTGGAGTTAAAACTTACTAAGTCTATGCATTAAAGGCTACGCACACATAAAGCACCAATTAAATAACAAAGATTTCGTTTCACGTGTTTAACGTTTTTTATCTAATGGGTTTTTTTTTTAGATTTTACTCTTATTTTCAATGATTTAATCAACAATTAGTGAAAGTGTAAAAAAGATATTAAAATTTAGCAAGTTTTGCGACTCTTCAAATAACGTACATATGTAAAATTGGTAAATCCAATTGTTAATTTACAAAACAAAACCGAAAATAAACACAACCTGAAGAACTAGGGAACGATACAATTCATAACAACAAAACAGTTATAAAGAAACATGATAAAGATGATGTGACGAAGTCACTGATAATGTGTAACATAGGAGTTTCTGCAGGTAAACTGCATACAATGTAAAAATGATGACTTTGTTATCTTGATAACCGCGTAATACAGTACTATGTAATGCAAAGTGATAACGAACTAAAACATATAAAATATATGTCAAATGTGATGATGATCATTTGACGAACTTAATAATGATTTGCTAACGGTGCAGGATTTTCGAATCTACAGATACATCGCATGTAATACAAATAAACGACGATGTGATGAGTTTGGTAGTTGAGCGTTGCCGTAAATACTGCGGTTTACAAAGCGATAGCGAAACAATATATTTATCAGACGAACTTATTAATTACGTAGGCTGTACTCGTACGGGTACTCGGTGGTGCACTGTTCACAGCAAGACGATTATGACGATGTATTGAAATGGTCTAAAAAATATGATACATGTTGATATATTTCAAAAGTTATAAGTATACAGATTATAATATTTTTCAAGACTTACACTGCTCAATCTTACCTTCCTTGCCTTGCGGAGTTAGAGGTTGAGCTGTTAAGCACAGTTGGGGGTGGTGCAATTGCTTTAGGCAACAAGGGTGATTTCTTCCCACTTCGTATAATGTCAGAAGGCGAAAAGTGATAGGGTCACAACATTTCTCTGTTTCGCAAATTCATTTGGCAAACCCTGCTCCATTGTAGCCTCCTTGCGGTATCGTTCGGGACGTGAAAAAACGATCCATTTCCCTGTTTCAACTTTTTCCCACACAAACCACACTTCACCATTTCTCTAGACGTATCTTAAAGTAAATTATAATAATTGAAAATCAAAATTTTTGGAAAATATGAAATTGTGTTAAATTTTTAATATTTTTCCAATTTAAATTTAACGTCACACGAATGTAAACAAAAAGTATCGTTTGACATGAATTTGACAATCTCATTATTGCGGCTGAAAAAAAAGTATTAATCAGCTGATTTTCCGCCACCTTAATTATTTCGCCATGGTTATTAAACGGTTGAGAATTAGATGGCTTGCCATGATGTGTTATTTGCCTCGATATGAATTTGTGTTGGCTGCAGGTGATCGCCATGCCGTTTTTGCTGTTGATCAGCGTGTGTTCGTGGCGCTCAGTTATGGTGCTCTTTTAGGCATTAGTGGAGTTACAGTTGTGGTCGTATTATTGTAACGCTAAGTCCCAAATTTGTCAAATATAGGTAGGACAACGTCTGCCTGGTATGCAAGTTTCGAATAAATATGGACAAACGATTCGACATTATCTTTATATTAATTTAGCGAACTTTCCTCAGTCTTTCGACAATTATTCATAAAAGGACTCTGTCATACACAGTGCAAGGATCTCGTCGCGTTTACTAATTTAATTGCAATTTATTTCAAGACTGGTTTTGTTTATTTTAATTGGGGATTTTAGATTACCGCTAAGAAAAAAATTCTCCATAATTCCAATTATATAAGCAACTTTTTATTTTTTGCGAGCTTAACCGTTTTGTGACATAAAATAGTTTACATATACAGTTTAGTTATATTGCATGCTACAGGCTCTTGACCAGAAATTTCGTTTTGATAAACACCCTCTGATTATTTAAAGTTCTAGCTTTTAGGAAATGTTCTTATTCTGAACAGCGTTAAGTAGATACGTTCATTATTTTGTGTCCTGCAGAACGAATAAGTAATTGAGTGCCGCATTGTGGTTAAACTTAAAACCGGTCGCTTCCTCCAAACGGGTATAGAAACGAACAAGACGGTTAGTAGTTACTCAACCAAGTATTTCGAATATTTATGCAAAAACTAACAATTAGGATTTTTGTGTTAATTTAGAAATAAAAACAAAAAGGTAAACTCCCAAGATATGAACACAACCATTCTCGGAATAATCATAAATTAGGAGTCGGGAATGAGTCCCCAATATGAGGGTAATGTGAGCCAATAAAATGTGATCGTGAAGGAGCCTTTTATGACTCCGATGCTATAGAAACTATGTGACAATCGTTTATATAACCAATCACCCTTTGGCGCAAATAATCGTATTTTGTCTTTGAAATAGTTTTATTTGAAACAAGTAAGGAAGTCTAATTTAGGGTGGAACCGAACATTATTTGCCGACTTCGAACGGCATTTACAAAGGAGATGAATTTTTGCGGAGAAGCCTTCCAGGCAGAAAGACACTCCGAGAGTTTGCCAAACTACTGCCGAGTTGCGAACCAATTTTGGAAAACTTTTTTAAACCACTTTTGATGTTGACTGTGCCAGGACTCGAACCTTGGACTTCGGGGGGGTAGGCCGCCAACACTATCGCTACACCACGGCGGCCGCCAATAATTTATTTGTATATAAACAGCTTCCCTACCAATAACTGCTAACCACATTTTTTCAAAATACCAATACATGCACATTTTACGTTTGAAATATTTTGCGTTCACTTAGACGGACGGAGAGACCGACATTGCTAAATTGACTCAGCTCATCGTCCTTATTATTTTAGTGTACTTATTGATGGGCTCATCTCTTCTTCTTCCTTAATTTTTGGCAGGAGTATACTACATACTATTGGAAAGCAGCTGACCAATTTTGATTGAAATATCTAGTTCAAACTACAAGAAATCGCCTTTGAAATTAGCAGAATTTATATGTTGAAAAGTGGGCAGCGCCACGCCTACATAACCAAAATCCACAAAATTTTTTGCGGTCGAATTTTGCTTAAACAAGCTTATTATGTGTGCGAGATCTTATTAATATAGCTTTCATGGTTATAAAAATATCGCGTTGTACATTTTACAAACAAATTTTTCAGGACTATGTTACAAAACTGGGCGTGGCCGTTGACTGATTTCGTCCATTTTTACAACAAACATTGCCTTTTATGTATTCAGTTTTTGCCGGAGTTATGGCATACAAAGTTTGGTGAAATAATCCAGTATAAAAGAGGCGGGGACACGCCCATTTTCAAATTTTTATATTTTTCGGCTTTCTTCGTTCACGGACACTTTGAAGGTGAAATAGAAATGATATAAAGCTTTTGTACGCAAAGTTAATGCCCATTAGATATATCTATGATCTTTTCCAAAATCTTTCGTATAAAAGTGGGCGTGGTTGTTAAACGATTTTCCGGAACATACCTTGTATTAATATAAATATGTGTGCTAAATTTCGTTTCGATATCTTGAACAGTCTTTGATTTATGATTAATATTATTTCTAAATTTGACTTAATCAAAAGTGGGCGGTGTCACTCCCATTTTCAAAAATTTCTTCAAAAATGTATTTTCTGCCTGAACTTAATGTACACACAAAATTTTATCCTTGTAAGTGTATTATATATTGAATAATCACTTTTTCTGTATTTTCGAAAATATTCTATATGTATTTTAAAAGTGAGCGTTACTATCACCTGATTTGGCCCATTTTGAATATCGCTCGGAGATGAGCGCCAAGGAACCTGCATACCAAATTTCATTAAGATATCTCAAAATTTAATCAAGTTATCGTGTTCACAGACGGACGGACGGACAGATGGACATGGCTTAGTCAATTTCTCTTTTCGTCGTGAACATTTTGATATACATAAGTCAATATCTATCTCGATCCGTTTATGCCGTTACATACCACCGTTGCGCGACTAAGTTAATGTACTTACTTTGTATGCGTAGCACTACTAGGTAGAAGGAAAATTGAAAGACATAATCCCTTTAACATGTGTACTATTTGTGATTAACATTGTTCTGGAAGTTGTTTCTATCTTTGTTGCTAACCACCTCATGCTCATTTCAAAATCTGTTTCAGGCATTTTCTGATGCGTCGCCTCAAAGGCATGTCCCACTTATAGAGAAGTGTTCCCTAGCGTTTTTATGAGCAAATGCGTATTTACGTGTATATGTTTGTACGATGTACGCTTTAAGCGTTTCTTGGCAAGTGCAACAATTTTTCCAGGAAAATTTTCAGGTATGCTTCTCCAATGCCAGCGACACACTTGAAATATTTTAAAAGGGTCCTTTGATAGGCCTAGAATTTTAGTATATGGTTTTGCTAGAATCATAAATTACTCCGAAAAGCTTTTTATATGAGTCCTTTTTGAGCTTAATAAGTCCCTAAAATTAACAATTGCTGAGTTTTCATATATGACTTCTATTAATATATTTATAAAGCATCTTATAACTTGAAACGAGCTATTCTTGTATATTTGTATATCCAGACTATCTCGAAAACCGCTTTACGAATTTGGATGAAATTTGGTATGTACATATTGTACAATATTTTAAAAATTTCACCTAGGCGTTGCCACATTTTTTTAAATGAAATGAAATAAGCCAATAAGGTAACAAACGAAAGGTATTTTCCTTCGTATTAAAAAAAAACACATCTTAGCAGGGTTGCCACTTGTATTCGACAGCAAAAATCCCGCAAAGAAGTACAAATTCCGATAATCGCCAAAGCCACTAGGGTGTACCATGCAACGGCATCAATTTCCAGTAAGGCCAACATTTGCCATGACTACGCATAAAGCTCAGGGACAAACTCTTGATTTTGTCGGAGTGAAGCTAAGATCATCGATACTCATGTATGGTATATTATATGTGGTGTTTTCTAGAGTTAAGCGACCAACTACGTTAAAAGTAATACTTCCGAAAGAAAGTCAGAGACGTACTCGGAACATATGTATATTGGCTTAGATTTCATATGTATTCTTCTTCTTTAAATGGTCATCTAACCGCCTGGACGATTTTGACCGTCCAATATAGCTCGCCAGTCGTTTCTTCGTTGCGCCAACTGGCGCCAATTGGAAACACCGCGAAGTCGCAAATCGGTCTCCACTTGGTCCTTCCATCGGAGTGGTGGTCTCCCTCTTCCTCTGCTTCCACCGGCGGGTGCCAATAAGAATACCTTCTGGGCTGGAGCATCTTCGCTCATTCGCACTACGTGGCCTAGCCAGCGAAGCCGCTGTGTTTTAATTCGCTGAACTATGTCGGCGTCTGCGTAAAGTCCATACAGCTCATCATTAAATCTTCTTCGGTACTCGCCGTCGCCAACGCGTAGAGGTCCACAAATCTTTCGAAGAACCTTTCTCTCGAATACTCCCAGAGCCGCCTCATCAGATGTTGTTAGTGTCCACGCTTCTGCACCATATAGCAGGACGGGTGCGATGAGTGACTTGTAGAGTGTTATTTTCGTTCGTCGAGAGAGGACTTTACTTTTCAATTGCCTACTCAGTCCGAAGTAGCATTTGTTTGCAAGAGTAATTCTTCGTCGGATTTCTAGGCTAACATGTTTGTTGGTGTTCATGCTGGTTGCCAGGTAAACGAAGTCCTTTACTATTTCGAAATTATTGCTGCCAACAGTGGCTTGGTTGCCAAGGCGCAAATGCGCTGACTCTTTGCATGATGACAGAAGGTACTTCGTTTTGCCCTCGTTCACCACCAATCCCATTTCCTCCGCTTCTTTTTCTAATTTGGAGTAAGCAGAAGTTACGGCGCGGTTGTTAAGGCCAATGATATCAATGTCGTCAGCATATGCCAACAGTTGCACGCTTTAATAAAATATTGTTCCAGCGCGGTTAAGTTCTGCAGCTTGTATTATTTTCTCCAGCATTAAATTAAAGAAATCGCACGATAGGGGGTCACCCTGTCTGAAACCTCATTTAGTTACGAACGGCTCGGAGAGGTACTTCCCAATTCTGACCGAGCTGGCGGTGTTGCTCAAGGTCATTTTGCATAGCCGTATAAGTTTTGCGGGGAAACCAAATTCAGACATAGCGGCATATAGGCAGCTCCTTTTCGTACTATCGAAAGCGGCTTTAAAATCAACAAAGAGATGATGTGTGTCGATTCTCTTTTCACGGGTTTTTTTCCAAGATTTGGCGTATTGTAAAAATCTGGTCGATGGTAGATTGACCAGGTCTGAAGCCACAGTGGTAAGGTCCAATCAGTCTGTTTACATCAGGCTTCAGTCTTTCGCACAAAAGGCTTGATAGGACCTTATATGCGATATTCAAAAGGCTGATTCCGCGATAGTTGGCGCAGTTTGCAGGATCGCCCTTCTTGTGGATTGGGCAGAGAACACTTAGATTCCAATCTTCAGGCATGCATTCATCCGACCATATTCTGCATAGAAGCTGATGCATGCGCCTTACCAGCTCCTCGCCTCCGTGTTTGAATAGCTCAGCAGGCAAACCATCAGCGCCAGCTGCTTTATTGTTTTTCAATCGGGATATTGCTATTCGCACCTCATTATAGTCGGGTTGTGGAACGTCAATTCCATCATCTTCGATTGTGGGCTCGGGTTCGGCATCTTCTCTGGTTTCTTGCTCAGTTTCTCCATTTAAAAGGGCAGAGAAGTGATCCCTCCATATTCTGAGTGCTCTCAGAACATCGGCCACCAGGTCGCCGTTCTCATTCTTACAGGAGTTTGCCCCGGGTTTAGAACCTTCTGTCATTCGCCGAATTTTTTGATAGAATTTTCGGGAATTATTCCCGTGGGCCAGCATCTCAAGCTCAATATGTATTAAATATAAGAAGTTATGAAATCTTGAAAAATAAAGAAGTAATCAAAGAATGTTGATCGATATATACAGCACTAACCGAAAAATATACCCATGTGACCCTACTCTTTCCCGATTATTTGGTAACAATCTAGAGCCTCTAATCATACAATTCAGCAAGCAATCTTTTAAAACTTGTGGAAAATATGGGAAACACTTTTTTGAGCAACCACCAAGGAGTAATTATGTGTATACAAACTTTGTTACCAATTAAAAAAAATTTAATATCTTTCTATTATCAAACAAATTGTATGGCAACCTGTGAAAATGCAGAGCTACGCCCGGTCGGTCAGCTACTGATTTAAATCGGACAATCGCAAGAAGGGAAAAGCATTAACTTCAGACTTCTTTAGTAAGCGTAATCGGCCCCACATTCATCTAACTTTACAACAAGGCGGTGTTACATTCACACAATAAAGTACGTTGTATCAACAATTTTACTACCACGTACGGAGCACTGCAAAAACAAAAAAAAAAATAGTTCTGGCGTGTACATGAAAATCGCCGATACACGTGTATTTTTATTTTTTTCTCCCCTTTCCGAAAAAGTATATTTGGTTCATAAGACAGAACTAAAGCTCGTTTTCGTAACGCAGTGTTAGACTCTTAGCATGACATTTGGCGGAATCCAAGGTTAAATATATGTTACGGCCGTTCAATAGTTGAAACAACTAAATAGTAGCTATTTGGCATTTTTCTGAGTGTTCGAGTGCTCACTCACTAAAGTACATCCTCGGTACTACATCATACAAATTTATGAACTTTAGCAAAACTCCTGACCTTTGCTTGCTGGCAGTTCTTAGACCAATAGAAACATACTACTAAAGGATAAAGCTTGCTGGCATGTGTCAAAATCCTACACACACTCTTATTCCATTACTTTTGTATCTAGAAAGGTCCTCAGACTTTCATGCATTTATCACATGCTGACTTTAAACATCCCAAGGAGAATTGTTGAAATTAAGTATCAAATTTTTATTTATTTCGATGTCGTTTACATTAAAAAATAAACAAACGAAAAAGCTTTACTTGGAACTTTAATATTTATTTATATATCTAGCTTTAGAGCTTTAAAAAAATATCTATTTATTTATTCATTTCGTTTTTGCGGGAGTGTGTTATACACGTGTGCGCTGATGCTATGTATTTGCTTTTGTGCTTATAACCATTTATCGAGATAGGTGGGACTTTATGCACAAATGCGTAAGTGTTACATAGGAAATTCAAAGAAAAATTACTTAATACTTACGAAATGTCTGCAAATTTGATTTAAACTAAGTAGTCTGGAGGCATATGTATTGGTATTCAAGTTTGCTTTTTATTTTATAAGTATTTATATTTTTGGAAATATGGAACGTTGTAGTCTATGGCTGTTTACCAATTTTTCACTTGGTCTATTATACCAGTATTTTTCTTAACAAAAACTTTCTGTATTTTATTCAACCCTAAAATTAGTATTGGAGAGCACCATCTGAACTGAAGAAGTGATTGGATACGGCATCCTAACAAAAACAAATTTTATGATAAAGTATATAGCATTGCACTTGAAAGAAATCAAAGAAACCTGCAGTAATACTTTAGGGTCAAATGCAGTAACAGTAGAGTGTAAACGCTACTAAGTTTTAAAGAAGTAATAGGATCATCGTTCAACTTTAAACGAACAACTCGAGGAATAAAAGAAGCACTCAAGGCCTCGCTTCGAATTCGAGTAAGGATGAAAAGCGTTCCCTTGACTTAGGTTATGCAGTAAACACTTCTCTACTCTTGCTGCAAAGACACTGATATGATGACCATCGATAACACCCTCTAAACTTTAGATAAGAGTAAACACAACCACGTTAACCAAATATATAAAATCTAGTACATACCTTAAGTTGAATGAAAACGTTTGTTGAATTTCTTTGAGAAATAAAATATGGAAATACGGTTGTAATAAAGGCATTTTGGATTTCTTCTTATATTCGTTTAGTGAAATAAGATGATTTAGTAAAAAAAGCATTAGAAATGAGTGATCCCATGCAGAGTTGATTCGAGATTTTACACCGATTTATTGGATTTATTAATAAATTTGAAGATGTGTGGGTTGCACACGTCGTATACGTAACATGTCGTGCTTGTAAATGACAGGGATGTTACGAATCTTCTATTCCGATACCAAAACGTCTGAGCTTCAGATTGAATTAGATTTCTGATTCCGATTTTGGTGCTGACTACTTTGAAGCAGACTTATAACGGATAAACGGAAGTACATCGGTAGAAATGGCCTGTGTCAGACGTTATGAAGTAAATAATTTTAAATTTATTTGTATTGATTTGCCTTTTAACTATAAAAAGCTGCTAAAGTACAAATATTTTCCTTCATTTACTATTACTGCCGAAAAGAAATTTGTTTTGAAAACTATCCCGTGTAAAGGCAACTTTGAGCGTTTTTGAAAAAGGAGTGGCTTCACTTATTAATAAGCTTAGCAAACTTAATAGCAGCCTTACACTTTTAATAACCTTGCCATTTTTGTTTCATTATTTTATTCAAATTCCTGACTATATTTAACAAGATATTTGTCTCTTGTATCCTGATTCAACTTCGGATTTCGGATCCAATTGCGATTTAAAAATCCGATTCTGATTCCATCTTCGTTTCCGTTATACACACTTCTGCAGTATTTCTAGTGATAGGCACTGATTTCAGCCTAAAAGTTTAATAATTCCTGGGATGTCACTATACACGACGATGGCTAAGTTCAGCGCTTCAACTACCGGTTGACTGTCTGAATAAACATTACACGCCCTGAAAATTGAAGCGCTGGATAGCATAAAATCTACAGCGACAATAAAAGCAGTGATCTCTGCTTGGAAGATGCTGCGGTGATCCAGGCTCAAGCTCTTGACAGAAAGTCCGGACCGGTCCCAACCCACCCCTCCAGCTTGAACCCATTCGTAAATAAGTTCACCAAGGTCTTACCCGAGATCAGATCCACATGCCACTTCTCACTAGAGGATACATGTGTGCCGCAGCTAGCACCCTAAGGCCAAGCCGAAGCACAGTAATCTGTCTTGATAGAGCCGAAGTCAAAGCTGTTTTCAATTCTTAAGTGCCTGCAGCAAATTAATAAGTTTCCCGCGCTGCGAAATGTAAATGTAACCTGGGCGTAGTCGAATCAAGAGCTTTCAGAATACTTTATTTGACTGATAGTTCGGAAGAGACTCTACAAGTCTCACCTTTAATGCGTTTTCCAAACTAAGATAATATCTTACAGCGAATGGCCCTGGAATCGAGAATTATTGCGGAGTCTTGTGGGAAAACTGATAAAAAGTACGATATGTACTATATTGTCGGACAGCAAAATCACTCATGACACTTAGTTCAGAAATTAGATCCATTGAAGTCACCAATTTTGCAATCTTGGTGCTCATCGGGGCTAGTGGCCACAGGAGGGCTGATGACATTCAGAAACCGAATGAACTAGCAAGTACTGTAGCCTTTTAAGAGATTAATGAAGTGGCCTCGGTGCATTGCTTCCTTTCACGAATCGAAGGATAATTGAATTGCAGATTCCAAAATAATGTTGGCCGTACTGCGATAGGCTTAGAGCAGAGAGCTTGCTAAGCCGAACAATAACATAAATATTTAAAATTATAGTCACAATAACGGAGCGCTGGCCATTGGGACAGCATGTGGAGCGATTGAAGGTCTGAATCCAATTAGAAGTGACGAAGAATGTTGCTAATGAAACGGGCACTCAAATTCTCTGATAGTGCTCAGATATAGCTACTATTGGGAACAAACCCTAGAGCTTATTTCCAGTACTTAGCCTATATAGGCATCCCAGCGCTTAAAGGCCTGTACCTGCAAATAAGAAACGCGTTTAAAAATTGTTTTCCTTAGATTCAAATAAATGCATATTTCCAAATTCCGACACTAATACACAACTAAGCACTTTAAGCCTTAGCTCTTACCAGTTTGCAAATGCAAATATAAATAGTATGTATAAAATAGAGGAGAATATATAAGTACTGTAAGCCAGTGCACTAAATATTTTAAAGGTACAAATAAAATTAATTTGAATCTGAGTAACAATCGCTTTCTAAGGACACATAAGAGTATTTTTTGATCCTTAGATCTAAGGAGTAATGGTAAATAAAAGTACTTTAGATCCGAGAACTAAGCACATTTCAAGGTTATACATATATAAGGGGTTGGTGTCGAAATTCTGTATGTACAAAATTCTAAAAACAAAATTCTGCTTTTTAAAATTCTGCTTTTTTAAAATTCTGCTTTTTTAAAATTCTGCTTTCTAAAATTCTGCTTTCAATGTTCTGTATTACAAAATTCTGTATCAAAATATAATGTTAACAATGTTAAAGAGGTAATGTAATTATTTTGAAAAAGTGCGCAGCTACGCGAACTACAGTTATTCTGTACAAAAGACCTTTCTGCATAGGCGGCCTTCGGCCGCGCTTATTTAAATAACCCTGGGCTACGCCATGCCAAGTCCAGGTGGTTGCCCTGATCGGTGGCAACATGCCACCGATCCGACTCTTTTGCGCGTTTTTAAGTACAGCCTAATAATTTACAACAACCACATGAAAACTTGCGACAAAACAAATAAAATATATACATATGTATGTACATGTGCGCACTTTTTCAAAATAATTACATTACCTCTTTAACATTGTTAACATTATATTTTAATACAGAATTTTGTAATACAGAACATTGAAAGCAGAATTTTAGAAAGCAGAATTTTAAAAAAGCAGAATTTTAAAAAGCAGAATTTTAAAAAAGCAGAATTTTGTTCAAGCAGAATTTTTTTGCAATTTACAGAATTTTGTCACACAGAATTTTGTAATACAGAATAATGACACGCTCCCATATATAAGACTAAGCACTAAGCATTTTGTAAAGACCAATAAAGGTGCTTTCGATCCCGCAACGTTAGCTCCAAAAATGTTGCATGCCGAAAAGTAAGTATTTTGTCTCTGAGAATTAAGCACTTTGTAAGGGCATATATAAGTACTTTGAGCTTAGATAGTAAGGTGTTCAAAATGTAAAAATGGAGCAGATTTAGGGCTTAGGTTTTGCTCATTGAACTGATTGAAATCATTTAAAGAGATGTTTATAAAGACGTGAGTGATAACATCTTTCCTTTACATTAATTTTTCTACTTCGAGGTTGCTTTAATTAAATTATTTACATAAGTATGCCCTCTTAAAAATCTGGAGTTTGTATAATCAGTAACTCAAATGTAGTAAAAGACAACGCGTTAATACCTTTGACTAGTTAGTGACTAACATCGGATATAGTACATACTTCCAACGTGCTTAGACATTTGGTCAAACCGCAAAAAGAATACCTTCAGTAAAGAAGTTGCGAAATTAAGTGCAAATGAGTGCAGATAAAGCCAAAGACTTTAACACGCTACGAGTGTGGTGTATGGGGCAAAAGTAATTGAAGAAAAATTACAAATGTTTTTACTTTGAACAATTTACTGGCTCAACAGTTGCACACAAATAATCGACTATGTGAAGATGTAAGCGTGGGGATGTGTGAACGAATAAAAACGAATAAAGTGGTTATTTTTTAGAAATAATTGGAGCAAGATAATGAGATATTTGTGTAGAAACACCCTTTTTTGTTTGATAGCATGTACTACAAATGCACCTCTGTATAAATATGTGGTATCTTTTTTCTTAATTTCATTGCACATTTGTACAGAAGTGATTATAAAGTAATTGAGTATTGCTCACAGGAAATGGTTTAGTTGCTTTCCCACTGACCATTCAGTTCTTCATAAGTTGTGCTCTATTTCGTTCTTTTATCAATTAGCTTGGTTTATAAAAGGAAGTAGAATCATCACTCAATTGATGAGTTTTAGTACAGCATAGGTATCAAACGAAAGGCGCTAATGAGCTCTGTAATAAGCGATGTGTTTAGGTTCCATATCTCCACTAATTTCAGAGATGTACTGATTAAAATCAGACTCAGTCCATTATAAGTTCTGAGACGCAGTGAAGCAGGGCCGATTTTGCCGATACCGAAATTGCGAATCGCACAAACTAGTTTGAGGTGTGATGCAATTCGTGCGATTTAGATCATGTTCGAAGTTTAGTTCGAAACGGCTATTCTCAAAGCAACCAAACTTACTTTTTAGCTAAAAAGACAACTTTTCTGCAATAAAAGAACGTGTTTACTATTTCGGCTTATTTAATAAGTCAAAGTGACTGGAAACGTAAAGAAAAGATAACTCGACGTATTCTAAGAGTTCAATCCAATGTGGCCAAGCTTATATAAAGCTGTTTCGCAACCATAAACTTACAATTTATATTTTCAGCTTTATACTACCGAATAAATAAAACGCGTTTTCTTAACATGAAATTGACAGAAAATTGTTAGCTTTGTTTGCAAATATCTTGCAAACTAATAAAAGTAATTGTGCTCCGAATACAGCTTCCTGGGACCAATACGCGTCTCCTGATATTGTTCCCGACATTTTTGGACGTGTTTTCGCACTTGCTGACGGTCGTAAACAATTTCCCAAGGGTAAACATTTGGCGATTTTGGTGTTCGAAAACGGAAACGGAACACCGAAATTCCGGACATGTCGGCATAATTTTGGTGACATTTTCATGCGAAAATGATCTGTAGCACATTCCTGATTATTATCGTATATTATGGATTCAAAATTATTTTTCAAAATAGCGTGCAGCACAGAACCACGATTAGAAATTAAACTTCGCAAACCTTCAAAGTAAAGTATGATTAAAATAAAGAGGGAAGTAAAAGTATGCAATTAAAATTACAATTATTAAAAAAATCTACGTTTCTAAATCTTCCTAATCTCATATGAACTAGAAAAACTTTGGGTACAGAGTCATGTCATCCATCGAGTTGCAAATCATTACCTTTGTTCATTTCAGTCGCCTCTTACCGGTATATCTACCACAGGCATACTCTAAACCCCTAATGTTGTCAACTAACTTACTAAATTGAGTCACGCTCTATTACCGAATTTGTAACTAAACTAACTAAACACAACTCTCAGTCTTAATATCAAGTGGCCCCCTTAGAAATATAACCTCACATCCGATGTTTCTCGACACTCTTTAAGTTTCAACAAAATCCTCTACAAAGTCAATGAAAAAATCGTTGAAAACTAGGTTCTGTGTCTATCAATACTATAATAAAACTCTAGAAGAGTCTGTTTTGTACATTGAAGATTAATATCTGCATATTTGTCTGTATGAACAGGTTAACCTCCGAGGCTACGGATTCGAATTTACCGGTGGACAAGCAAACAAACTCGGACGCTAGAATCCTCGTATAAATAAAAAAGATATACTATATATTTGCAGCTGTTTGCATATCAGGGTTCGGAAACCTTTAGCTCCGTTCGTGGCTTTGGATTCTATTGGTTCAATTATATAGCTGCTTTCAGTTTTTCTTGAATATCCGCAATGTACAGACATCGACTTGTTACAATTTTATTATATGTAAAGATAATAAGGTATAACGAAGCTTTAATTTTTATGTACGGGAAATCAGAAAGTGACTAGATATGTATACACATTTTTATCTCTTTATATATATATAAACTTAGAGAAATGTGAGCAACCTAACCGAGAATTTTCTGAAGTCTTTTGTAGAAATTCCGTAATTTGTATTTTTGAAGACGAATTAAAGAATTATTTAGTAAAATGAGGACCGCCCTATGGTACATATTCAACCCAAATGATGTCGAGTCGTCCCTTGTTAATCTCTACATATCTCTACATATAATAAAATTGTAAAAGGTCGATGTCTGTACATTGCAGATGTTTAAGAAAAATCGATAGCAATGATCCTTATTAGGCCAATAGAAGCCAAATCCACTGGTTTTAGAATTTGTGTCTGTCTGTCTGTCTGTATGTATGTTTGGGCGCATCACTCAAAAGCTACTGAATGGAATTGAATGGAATTTTTACCGTTATATTACTTGACGTTTAACTTAAAACTTAAGATATCACTTGTTCCGATAGCTTGACCGGTTTCGGAGATATAGACCTATTTGTGGACCAAGGTGACCCACAATTGGTTAGTACAATATGGGTATCAAACGAAAGGTGACAATGAGTGCTGCAATAAGCGATGTAATTAAGTTCCATATCTTATCTGGTATGGGATATAATGATGAAAATCGGACTCAGCTTCTTATTAATTCTGAGACGCAGCGAAGCGAGCGGGGTATATGTATATAAATTTAAAAGAAAGTTGTGTTAGTTGCACTTTTTATAACTCAAGAACAGCTAGACCGATTTGGCTGAGAATTGGTGGGGAAGTAGCTTGGAACTAGCAAAAGGATATAGGATACTCTTTTTCCGGGAATTGGACGGATAACCGACCTATTCCAAAATTTTTTATTTATTTTGCGATTTACTTGAAATTTGTTACATTGCTAGCCTTTTACGTTTATTAAAATTTACGATTGTTTCTTTTCCGGGAAGTGGATCAGGGACCGACCTATTCTAATTTTCTTTAAAATATTTGCAGATAGAGAGCGCATTTTGACATTTCATTGGGGGAGAGAGTTGCTGGGGGAAGTTCACTCAGTAAAACTTGCAAGTTAAAAACAAATGGCCGTGACATAGGAAAGCAACAACAAAATCTAAAAAATTTAAGTTATTAACCAAAATCCAAAAGCAGTTTTGCTTGCAACTGTTGGCATATGCTGACGATATTGATATCATTGGCCTTAACAACCGCGCCGTAGCTTCTGCTTATTCCAAACTAGAAAAAGAAATGCAAAAAATGTGTTTGGGGGTGAACGAGGGGAAAACGAAGTACCTTCTGTCTACATGCAAAGAGTCAGCGCATTCGAAATTTCGAAATAGCAAAGGACTTCGTTTACCTGCGAACCAGCATTAACACCAACAGCCTGTTAGCCTAAAAATCCGACGAAGAATTACTCTTGCAAACAAATGCTAATTCGGACTGAGTAGGCAATTGAGAAGTAAAGTCCTCTCTCGACGAACGAAAATAACACTATATAAGTCACTCATCGCACCTGTCCTGCTATATGGTGCACAAGCATGGCCAGTAACAACATCTGATGAGGCGGCTCTGGGAGTATTCGAGAGAAAAGAGGTTTGTGGACCTCTACGCGTTGGCGAGTACCGAAGAAGATTTAATGATGAGCTGTTTGAACTTTACGCAGACGCCGACATAGTTCAGCGAATTAAAACACAGCGGCTTCGCTGGCTAGGCCACGTTGTGCGAATGGGCGAAGATGCTCCACCGCAGAAGGTATTCTTATCGGCACCCGCCGGTGGAAGCAGAGGAAGAGGGAGATCACCACTCCCATGGAAGGACTAAGTGGGGACCGATTTGCGATCCCGCGGTTTTTCTAATTGCCGCCAGTATGTTGGACGGTCAAAACCGCCCAGGCGGTTAGATGCCCATTTAAAGAAGAAAGAAGTTTTGCTTGCAAGTATTTACTGATTCCTGTTAAGCGGAAACTTTTTACTTTTTGCGTTTCGAGATAGTTTTTCGTCATTCTCATTTTACTGACACTTCTTTGAAAGTTTTAAAAATGTAATATTTTGAAGTTGACCGGTTGATGTGTGTGTTTCGAGTTTCTATTAGTGTATTGTGCCGATATTACATTTGAAACGTTTCGAAACGTTGCGAATGAAAGGACTGAAGAAGAGCAAGAAATTGCACGTGAAGAGCTCGCGTTAGCATGGCTCGACATCGTGCTTCTCAATTACAAGAGAAAAGAGAGGCAACCCGGGAAACGGCTCGGTTGGCAATGGGAAATTGTCTAGATAATTCTTCAACTAGATAATTTTCGACACACAGGAAGAAATTTATCAAGTACGGTTTTGAATCGAGCAGCGTTTCGATACGATTGCAGCACTGATTACTGCTTGCATTCTAGCGTTCACATTAGGCAAATGGACGTTGTTTCGCCATGACCATTAACAAATGACAAGGCCAATTCCTGAAAGTTTGTGATCTGAATCTAGAAAATTCATGTCTTTCTCATGGCCAATTATATGTGGCATGCTCACGGGTCGGAAGACCATCTGCGTTATTTGTTCTTGCGCCTGATAATAAAACGAAAAATGTCGTCTATCACAAGGTACTTGATTGAAGAGTAGAACCCATGCACCAAAATACATGACCAAAAAGGAATCGTAAAAAAAAAGTTAATTTTTTATTTTTCATCTGCTTTCATGCTCTTGAGGCAAAAAAAAGTTCGGCGGGTCAGCTAGTCTGAAATAAATTTGAAGTTTTTTTTTTGACACTCATTCTTTCTAGATGCGCAAATTGTTAAATGAATACAATTTGGAAAGAGTTCTTTGTTGGTTATTAAAATGTTTCTTCCCCGCGCGTCAGATTTTCTGTTTATTATAATTTTAACAGAGACATAACAGTGATAAGTTTTATCAAAAAAACGTTGCTTCATAACAATTATTCGATGAAGAAAAAATTTGAAATTATTTGTCAACGTTTATTTTTTATGTTGCTGGTTAGCTGTTATGGATGAAAAATATTTTTTTTTCATTGCCAAAAAAAAAAATTCAATTTGAAATAAATTTTTTTATTTTCTTTATAACAGTTTCTGGATGATAAATATTAGTATTCACACACACTCCTCGTTGCACTTGCTCTTACCTTAGCCTTGAAGGTGGCGTCCCATATGCTCCCACTGCTCATACATTTCTTGTTGCACCTGTTTCGTCGTTTGAGACTGGAGGCATGCCGTCCATTTATCACAACATGGTAGAAGATCTGGATGCGTGATTTTCGATCAGAGGACAGCTATGTTACCTGGTATCTTTGTGCATAAACCTGCTGGTGGATATGATCATGTTTCGGGCACCGGCGAAGTCAATCATATGAGGAAGTCCCATCGTAGAAACTGAATTTTGCGAGTCTAGGGCCAAACACACCCTCTTTACCACCCATGGTGTTCAGTTTAGTCGGATTAAAATTTGTATAACCTTTGAGCATGGCACTGCCCCCTTTTCCAAAACTATATAGAGCTTATGCTGTACTCAGAAAACCCAAGAATATGCTGTAAAAATTTCAGGCTGAATGTCTGTCCCTCTATCGTAAAACACACAGCCATATCTACCACGTTATGATAGATGCGTCAAAGTTTTAGTTGTTCGAATGCAACAGGCAAGATAAGTACCCGTCTCTGTACGACAAAATAAGTTCAGCAAAATGTGAGTGAGAAGTGGGAGCATATAGTGGCGGCTGGTGTGGTGTGGCGGTAGTGTTGCTGGTTTGAATTTTTCTTTTTCAAGAACGTGGTCGCCCCTTGGCACTGGTTTGGCAAACTCTCCGAGTGTGTTTCTGCCAATTTGTAGTAAAAATTAGAACCAGCCACAAATTGATAGCGGAGCTCATTTGAAAAACTTTTACTTACTTTTTATTTAGTGAGAGCTTATCTCGGAAGCACTCTGTACCCCATGAGACAACATTATTGGATACTGGCGATTTTGAAGAAAAAACTGGCACGATGATGAAGAGTGCCGCCTTGCAACGCAAAGGGATGCTGACTGCAGGGCCACGCTAAGAGCGAATTCAACGAGGAGTGTGTGTGAATACTACTATTTATCATTTCGAAACTATTATGAAGGAAATAACATTTTTTTCAAATTCAAATTTTTTTTCGGACGAAAAAAAATATTTCTCATCCATAAGAGTTATCCAGCAAAGTAAAACATAAACGTTGGCAAATAACTATTATTTCCAAAAAATAAAATAAACGTTGACAAATAACTCTTATAAAGCAATGTTTTGAATAAATTAAAGATTTCGAGCAACGTTTTTGCTATAGAAAATTTGAAATAACAGTTATTTTTTGTCTATGAATTTTTATTTAATTTAGTAAAGCTTTTACCTTATAATATATTGCTATAATAATGTTTTAGCTTTCCTATAAAAAGCTTATTTCTTACACTTAACACTTGATAAAGTATGTTCTCTAGTCACTTGCATGAATGAAACAGACTCTTTTGCGAAAACGAGATGCATCGTAAACAAATAATAAATCCAATAACTGCGCATAGAGAGCACCTCACGCACTCTCCGGAAGAGGGTGTCAGAGTTCTATGACGAGAGTGCTACATTCAGGTAAAACATGTGACATCTTCCATCGCGCCATCAGAAAGGGATAGACCGTAAACAAAGACAGCTGCTTGCGGTCGTGACACCCAACAGCAACTAGTGCCGTTAAAACGCAACGTCGGATACATACACATGTACCTACATGCCAAAATGTCGTTGCACGCGCGATAGCGCAGCTGCTAGATACATCATATTTTGTTGGATAATTTGTTTTGTAGTTTCATCTTTTTGAGGTTGCTGCATCATCGTGTTCTTTATTGCATCTTTTGAGCAGAATCAGCCTTTTGTTATGAGTCACAATATTAAAGCGCGTGACTGCTGGCACTTAGGAAATACATACGTATGTGAAATTGGAATAAATACATCTGAGAAATGCGGAGACATACTTATATATGTATTTAGGAAAATATTAGATGAATTATTGAAAAGCTCCGTTTAGAAAGAAATGCACTGAACAATTTCGTCGTATTTCCGACCTTAGTCCATTCTAAGTCTCGTCGCTTTTATGTGCATACTATTACTTAAGTAAAAATTTTGATATTTTTATGAAATTCGATATATCAGGCAACAATTGTCAAAAAAGGATGCTCTCGAAATTGGGCGAAATCGAGGGATAGCAATAAAAAGCACCAATTTCCAAGAGCGATCCCTTCTCTTTACTATTGCATATAAGGACCTATCTAACGCATTGTGAGAAACGCTCCTTCGCGATTTCTTCATCTTAATGCTGGAGAATATGATTCGCACAGCAGAGTCAAATGCTATTGGTACTTTATAATACAAGAGCTTGCAATTGCGAGCATATGTCGATGTCCTTCACATCGCACCGTAAGGTCTGTTTCCCTTAAGTAAGTTAGCAAAGGAAGGGGGCAGGGCCTCGACTGAGATGGAAAACCAGGTGGGGGATGTTTTGGACTCGCTAAGTAATTCCAATCGGCGCACGTTATCGCTAAAATGGATGACTGTTATGCTCTGATACCCACTGGGAAATCGTCTAAGTTAAGCGATACTGAATGATGATGATAACATAATAGTCATCTTTTGGTCCAACTAAATTTTTTTCTGAAATATACTAATACCTACATTTTGCTTCAGCTTCAAATCCTGTGAGACGTAACATTATAAATATTTTAGACAACGTATTTCAATAATGATGGTTTGGTTGGTTGATATGCTACCACGATAAAACAACGGACATATATCTCAAACGTGGCGTCATTTTAATGCTATATAGCGCAAGCTATTTTGTTTAAACATTTTGGTTCGGCCTATGAATCAAACGATGTGATGCATAATTTGGGGCTATATAAATCTACCCAGCGTTGTATACCCTATACGAGGTGTGTTCAAAAAGTATCGCGAATTTTGTGGTTTTTCAAAATTTATTTATTTATTCATGAATATCTATTTTGCCCCCTTCAAAGTAATTCCCATGAGATATTATACACTTGTGCCAACGGTTGTTCCAATCTTCGAAGCACTTCAAAAAATCATTTTTTTGTATGTTGTTCAGCTCCTCCTTCGATGCCGTCTTTATCTCGTCAAGAGAAGCGTAACGTCGTCCTTTCATGGGCCTCTTCAGTTTAGGGAACAAGAAAAAGTCACAGGGGGCCAGATCTGGGAAATACGGTGGCTGCGGCATCATTAGTGTGTTGTTTTTGGCCAAAAAGTCGCGCACAAGCAACGATGCGTGAGCAGGGGCGTTATCGTGGTGCAAAAGCCAATTTTTGTTCTTCTTTGCACATCTTCTCGGCCTTCTGAGAACATTTTGTACCACCGATAAACGTTGCTTCGGTCCAAGGTAGCTTCTCCGTATGCCACAGTCAACATTCGGAATGCATCCGCGCACTTAATTTCGTTTTTCACACAAAATTTGATACAGGTTCTCTGATCCATTTTTTTGAATAGGTAAAAATCGAAGACGATCCAAAACACGTGCAAGCAAACCAGCTGTCAACAATTAACTGAACATTCAAAATGGCCGAGCTTGTCGGCATAAGTGAGAGACATGAGTACCAACATAACGCCACAAAAAATTCGAAATTCGAATATACGTAACCAGCGAAAATTCAAAATTCGCGATTAGAGATGACATTTTGAAGAAAAAACTGGCACGATGATGAAGAGTGCCGCCTTGCAACGCAAAGGGATGCTGACTGCAGGGCCACGCTAAGAGCGAATTCAACGAGGAGTGTGTGTGAATACTACTATTTATCATTTCGAAACTATTATGAAGGAAATAACATTTTTTTCAAATTCAAATTTTTTTTCGGACGAAAAAAAATATTTCTCATCCATAAGAGTTATCCAGCAAAGTAAAACATAAACGTTGGCAAATAACTATTATTTCCAAAAAATAAAATAAACGTTGACAAATAACTCTTATAAAGCAATGTTTTGAATAAATTAAAGATTTCGAGCAACGTTTTTGCTATAGAAAATTTGAAATAACAGTTATTTTTTGTCTATGAATTTTTATTTAATTTAGTAAAGCTTTTACCTTATAATATATTGCTATAATAATGTTTTAGCTTTCCTATAAAAAGCTTATTTCTTACACTTAACACTTGATAAAGTATGTTCTCTAGTCACTTGCATGAATGAAACAGACTCTTTTGCGAAAACGAGATGCATCGTAAACAAATAATAAATCCAATAACTGCGCATAGAGAGCACCTCACGCACTCTCCGGAAGAGGGTGTCAGAGTTCTATGACGAGAGTGCTACATTCAGGTAAAACATGTGACATCTTCCATCGCGCCATCAGAAAGGGATAGACCGTAAACAAAGACAGCTGCTTGCGGTCGTGACACCCAACAGCAACTAGTGCCGTTAAAACGCAACGTCGGATACATACACATGTACCTACATGCCAAAATGTCGTTGCACGCGCGATAGCGCAGCTGCTAGATACATCATATTTTGTTGGATAATTTGTTTTGTAGTTTCATCTTTTTGAGGTTGCTGCATCATCGTGTTCTTTATTGCATCTTTTGAGCAGAATCAGCCTTTTGTTATGAGTCACAATATTAAAGCGCGTGACTGCTGGCACTTAGGAAATACATACGTATGTGAAATTGGAATAAATACATCTGAGAAATGCGGAGACATACTTATATATGTATTTAGGAAAATATTAGATGAATTATTGAAAAGCTCCGTTTAGAAAGGAATGCACTGAACAATTTCGTCGTATTTCCGACCTTAGTCCATTCTAAGTCTCGTCGCTTTTATGTGCATACTATTACTTAAGTAAAAATTTTGATATTTTTATGAAATTCGATATATCAGGCAACAATTGTCAAAAAAGGATGCTCTCGAAATTGGGCGAAATCGAGGGATAGCAATAAAAAGCACCAATTTCCAAGAGCGATCCCTTCTCTTTACTATTGCATATAAGGACCTATCTAACGCATTGTGAGAAACGCTCCTTCGCGATTTCTTCATCTTAATGCTGGAGAATATGATTCGCACAGCAGAGTCAAATGCTATTGGTACTTTATAATACAAGAGCTTGCAATTGCGAGCATATGTCGATGTCCTTCACATCGCACCGTAAGGTCTGTTTCCCTTAAGTAAGTTAGCAAAGGAAGGGGGCAGGGCCTCGACTGAGATGGAAAACCAGGTGGGGGATGTTTTGGACTCGCTAAGTAATTCCAATCGGCGCACGTTATCGCTAAAATGGATGACTGTTATGCTCTGATACCCACTGGGAAATCGTCTAAGTTAAGCGATACTGAATGATGATGATAACATAATAGTCATCTTTTGGTCCAACTAAATTTTTTTCTGAAATATACTAATACCTACATTTTGCTTCAGCTTCAAATCCTGTGAGACGTAACATTATAAATATTTTAGACAACGTATTTCAATAATGATGGTTTGGTTGGTTGATATGCTACCACGATAAAACAACGGACATATATCTCAAACGTGGCGTCATTTTAATGCTATATAGCGCAAGCTATTTTGTTTAAACATTTTGGTTCGGCCTATGAATCAAACGATGTGATGCATAATTTGGGGCTATATAAATCTACCCAGCGTTGTATACCCTATACGAGGTGTGTTCAAAAAGTATCGCGAATTTTGTGGTTTTTCAAAATTTATTTATTTATTCATGAATATCTATTTTGCCCCCTTCAAAGTAATTCCCATGAGATATTATACACTTGTGCCAACGGTTGTTCCAATCTTCGAAGCACTTCAAAAAATCATTTTTTTGTATGTTGTTCAGCTCCTCCTTCGATGCCGTCTTTATCTCGTCAAGAGAAGCGTAACGTCGTCCTTTCATGGGCCTCTTCAGTTTAGGGAACAAGAAAAAGTCACAGGGGGCCAGATCTGGGAAATACGGTGGCTGCGGCATCATTAGTGTGTTGTTTTTGGCCAAAAAGTCGCGCACAAGCAACGATGCGTGAGCAGGGGCGTTATCGTGGTGCAAAAGCCAATTTTTGTTCTTCTTTGCACATCTTCTCGGCCTTCTGAGAACATTTTGTACCACCGATAAACGTTGCTTCGGTCCAAGGTAGCTTCTCCGTATGCCACAGTCAACATTCGGAATGCATCCGCGCACTTAATTTCGTTTTTCACACAAAATTTGATACAGGTTCTCTGATCCATTTTTTTGAATAGGTAAAAATCGAAGACGATCCAAAACACGTGCAAGCAAACCAGCTGTCAACAATTAACTGAACATTCAAAATGGCCGAGCTTGTCGGCATAAGTGAGAGACATGAGTACCAACATAACGCCACAAAAAATTCGAAATTCGAATATACGTAACCAGCGAAAATTCAAAATTCGCGATACGTTTTGAACACACCTCGTATATGTTCGAGCTGATCATTCTCAATGGATTACGTGTGCATTTAATTGCAGGAAACTTTATCGGAAGCGCAACTGAAACGTTTTAGTGAACACTTAAAAGTAGAGTGAGATTGCATCCAAGTCGATATCTTTGTCTACCCGCTAGTATTTTCGTGAGGTTGACCATACCATATTCTGCTTGTAAAAGCTCCGTGAAAGTATCCCGTGCCATAGGCAATTTGGCTGCCCTGCACAGTTTTTTGTATGTGAACGTCCTGACATAGCTGGTTAGAGATGACATTTAATGTATCGGTTCGACAGTACCTTAGCGTCTCAGATTCAAATTTGTTATGTAGATGTAAATTTAAGTTAGGGATATAGGCGTCAGTCTATATCTAATAAGTTACTTGCCCCCACGTTATGGTCTTCAGATGTTAAAATTAACCCTTTACGTTTTTTCCACAAGAGAAAAGCGCACTTTCCCCCCTATAATTAAGCATGTCAATCGTAGTGCTATTAATAGTCTAAGTATTTATTATCAAAATATTTCGTGTATGTGGGCCCAAGCTAAGGATGTATCTCCCGCTGTGTATGCCATTGTCAAGCTTTGGCTAACTTCTTCTTCTTTAAATGGTCATCTAACCGCCTTGGCGATTTTGACCGTCCAACATAGCTCGCCAGTCGTTTGTTCGTTGCGCCAACTGGTGCCAATTGGAAACACCGCGGGATCGCAAATCGGTCTCCACTTGGTCCTTCCATCGGAGTGGTGGTCTCCCTCTTCCTCTGCTTCCACCGGCGGGTGCCGATAAAAATACCTTCTGGGCTGGAGTATCTTCGCTCCTTCGCCCTACGTGGCCTAGCCAGCGAAGCCGCTGTGTTTTAATTCGCTGAACTATGTCGGCGTCTGCGTAAAGTTCAAACAGCTCATCATTAAATCTACTTCGGTACTCGCCGTCGCCAACGCGTAGAGGTCCACAAATCTTTCGAAGAACCTTTTTCTCGAATACTCCCAGAGCCGCCTCATCAGATGTTGTTAGTGTCCACGCTTCTGCACCATATAGCAGGACGGGTGAGATGGGTGACTTGTAGAGTGTTATTTTCGTTCGTCGAGAGAGGACTTTACTTTTCAATTGCCTAGTCAGTCCGAAGTAGCATTTGTTTGCAAGAGTAATTCTTCGTCCGATTTCTATGCTAACATTATTGTTGGTGTTAATGCTGGTTCCCAGGTAAACGATGTCTTTTACTATTTCGAAATTATTGCTGCCAACAGTGGCTTGGTTGCCACGGCGCGAATGCGCTGACTCTTTGCATGATGACAGAAGGTACTTCGTTTTGCCCTCGTTCACAACCAATCCCATTTTCTCCGCTTCTTGTTCTAATTTGGAGTAAGCAGAAGTTACGGCGCGGTTGTTAAGGCCAATGATATCAATATCGTCAGCATATGCCAACAGTTGCACGCTTTTATAAAATATTGTTCCAGCGCGGTTAAGTTCTGCAGCTTGTATTATTTTCTCCAGCACTAAATTAAAGGAATCGCACGATTGGGGGTCACCCTGTCTGATACCTCGTTTAGTTTCGAACGGCTCGGAGAGGTACTTCCCAATTCTATCCGAGGTGGCGGTGTTGCTCAAGGTCATTTTGCATAGCCGTAAAAGTTTTGCGGGGAAACCAAATTCAGACATAGCGGCATATAGGCAGCTCCTTTTCGTGCTATCGAAAGCAGCTTTAAAATCAACAAAGAGATGATGTGTGTCGATATTTTACCAGGTCTGAAGCCACACTGATAAGGTCCAATCAGTCTGTTCACATCAGGCTTCAGTCTTTCGCACAAAAGGCTTGATAGGACCTTATATGCGATATTCAAAAGGCTGATTCCGCGATAGTTGGCGCAGTTTGCAGGATCGCCCTTCTTGTGGATTGGGCAGAGAACACTTAGATTCCAATCTTCAGGCATGCATTCATCCGACCATATTCTGCATAGAAGCTGATGCATGCGCCTTACCAGCTCCTCGCCTCCGTGTTTGAATAGCTCAGCAGGCAAACCATGAGGAGGTGGGGTGTTAATCGCTGTCAGGCGTTCCCTACTGTCGTGCTTTGTTCGCCATGTGTGAACCATGTTAATACTATTCTAGATTTACTATTTCATGATGACAATCTAATTGCTGATCTGACTAAGTGTAATTTTCCCCTTTGTAAATCGGATGTACCGTTCTATCTATTAATATAATATTTTGACCTAGTTAGTGCCTGAAAATATTAATGATTGAAAAGTGTAGTGTTTCTCTTTGTGTGCCGATGTGCCATATTTAAAATAGTTCGTTATCTTCCAGAGTTCGTTGGAAGTTGGCGTCTATCACTCTAATCTTTAAATCGGGCAATAAAAATGAAATGGAGCAATGGGTCAGTATCTAAATTGTCAAACTGTTCCAAACTTTTGGAAAAAGTAGAAAAGAATTATTGATCCAAGCCTGCATGGTTTCGTTGCAGGGCCCTCTACTGTACAAATCTAGCTGACTTTTCTCAGCTCTGTGTTTCCACATTTAAGAATGGATTACAAGTTGGCACCATATACACAGATTTATCTAAGGCATTAGACACAGTTTTGCAAAATAAACTGCTGGGGAAACTTGAAAATATAGGCTTAGATTAAACTTTTCTGTTTTGGTTAAAGTCCTATTTATAAAATTTTGAAATACTCAGAAAAAGTAATAATGTCATCTTTTGTGGGTTTAGCTCGGTCAGACTGAGACCTAAGACCAAACGATCTCTGCCTGTGGTGGAAGGAAATACCAGCGGGGGTGAGACAAACACTGTAGAAGAGAAAAAAGGGTGATGAACAGGGGCCCTGTAGCTCAAAATTATTTGATAAACGTTCCAGCGACAGTGTTGGAAATACTGTGGAAGAGATGAAGGTTGACGACCAGACAATCTACAGCTCAAGGTCGGTACACAAAAGTGACGGAGAAGGTGATGGCAAATCTGTGGAAGACGTTGAAGTTGATGGGCAGAAAGCCCTGAACTCAAATGCTATGAGAAGTGTGCCTGCGCCACCATCTAGTACTCTGCTCTCTGAAGGGCAACAATGTATGGAGACCCAAAAAAATACCCCTGGACTCCAATTAGCGACTCTGCCTATCGTACGTCCATCTCTGTTTGAAAGGACTATGGGCAGTAATAATTCACCTAGGCAGATGAATGTAAATAAGAACCAGGATCTAACGGCTACAGAATTTGTTTTGCTGGGCAGCAGCCAAGCACGGAATAAGGCCACTTACGGCCGCAAAAGCACTTTATAATGTCTCCCCTCCCAGCCAACAAACATAAATTGAGGCGTTTCAAATGCCTCCAGGTGAGCTTTCATCATGCTAAGGCAGCTTCTGATGCCCTATGCAGGAGGTTTATTAAAGAAAGCCTGGGTGTAGCATTCATCCAGGAACCCTGGATCCTACATGGTGCCGTGAAAGACATTAACAATACTGACGGTAAATTAATTTATACCAAAACTGCTCGCCCCAGAGCAGCAATGCTCTTAAGCAAAGAATTAACGTTTCTTTCACTTGTACAATTCATGACGGCTGACTTGGTAGCGGTGTGGACAAAAATTCCAACCCCTGAAGATGTACAGGAAGCAATCTTGACCTCCGCTTACTTTCCGGGTAAAGAGGAATTGGCCCCAACTACATAATCAAAAGGCCTGATTGAATATTGTCAGCAGAGTGGTTTACCATGGATCCTTTGCTGTGACGCAAACTCCCATCATACTGCTTGGGGTAGTACGAACATAAACAACAGGAGCACCTTCTTGAATTTTTTAGTAGTAACAACATTACTATCTTAAACCATGGTAATGAACCTACTTTTGTTAACTCTATCAGAGGGGAGGTTCTAGACCTTACTCTGTGTAGCCAAAAAAATCTCCTTCACTGTCACAAACTGGCATGTCTCGGGGGAGGAATCAATGTCGGACCACAAACATATTGTATTCGACACTGGTTACTTCACAAATCACAAGCTCGTTTTTAGGAATCCTAGAAAAACAAACTGGGATCCATATCGCTCTACCATTGGGGAAACCGGTAATAATTTAAACCAACCTATATCCACGGAGCTTGAGCTTGAGATAGAAGCTGAACAGCTTCACTCGGATATTACAACAGCGTACAACGAGAGTTGTCCCCAAGAAAAGAAACGTATACAGCGGGATGGGCTTGCATCGGCAAGGCTTATTAACTTAAGAAGGGAGGATTGAAGAACTCTCACCTCAGTAAGCTAAATCTATCGGATACACCAATCTGTCGATTTTGCTAGCTGGAAGATGAAACTCCGGTTCATATACTCTGCGAATGCGTTGCGTTAGCAAGACAGAGACTGTCCCACCTAGGTGGTGTGACTCTCAATCCCTTTGTGATTTGGGAGGTGCTAAAATACATAGAGCAATAAGCTCAAAGGTCAAGCACAAAAGATCGAAAAGGTCGCAGTGTATAGGACCGAAATATAATAAATAATAATAATAATAATAAGGACTTCGCTTGTTCTCCAAGGCAGCATTCAAGGTATAATAATGTTTATAATTTTTATTAATTATGTTGGTTCATGATTGAAACATTGTAAATATTTACTTAATGCAGCAGATAAGACAGTAGCTGTTAAAATGAGAGAGAATAACTTTTCGCAGTAGAAACCGTTTCCATCTCTTCATATCTCTGTTATCTGAATCGTCCATTTGTGGAAGGACTCGTTTTTAAATGATTTTTTCCTAACCAGCCTGTTGAATTTAAAATTTAATAAAGAAATTCTCTAAATATTTGAGTAAATCTATACCAGTGTAATGTATATTTATTTATATATAATATGTAATACATAAAATTAGTGACCCTGAACTTGTGCACCATTTATTTACTACATTTCCTGCCTTCTTTTATGTAATTTCAAATTATGAATGAAAATTTTCCCAGTAGAAAGAAGGGTCATTAATTGTATATCTGGAAGTATTCCTTTGCGATTATGGGACAAGCCATTTTGCTCCCTATTCTTTTGTGTATAGGCATGTAGGAGGGCGCGTAGTAAAATATTTTTTATATTTTCCCACAAAACACAAATGTATAGTCAAAAGGATTTAATTAATGTTTAGTTTCCTCCTCATGAACTTCAATACAAAACACTTGAGATTAATGTGAAAATGTATCCAAAAATAGTTATGGAGATATACGAACTATTGGAAAAAATATATTACTTAGATCTCAAAAGCTGTGTTCTGGGGGGTTTACTAGAGGGATGTTGCGCAGACAAATAATTTAGTGAAAGCTAGAACGATGGTTTGTTGCATTGACATTTTGTTGAGGCCTTTTGTACGCATATTAGGGTGTCTCATTTTCAAAGGTATTTTTTTCTTTGTCCTACTTGAAAATTTTATTTCTTAACTCTACATATAAAAAAATTGTAACAGCTATTTAAAAATTTCTAGGACAGATCATTATTGAGCCAATAGAATCCAAAGCAACAATTTTTAGAGTTTTTCTGCCTACGTTTGTTCACGTATCACTCAAAAACTGCTTAATAGAATTTAATGCTACTTTCACTGTTGAAATACGCGACATCTAGCTGAATATTTAAGATATCAATATGTGTACCAGGGTGACAGTCGAGTTTTCTAGGAGCAAATAAAAACAATATGAAATTCAAAAATAATTCCAAATATTTTTAAGGCTTAGCTAATTTGGGATGATTTGATTTTTCTTTTTTTTTTTAATTTTATTAAAAACTAAACCAGAGAACAGCTGTTGTAAGGCATATAGTTTTACCGAAAAAGTACAAAAAACCAGAGACAAAAAATAACTGTTATTTGAAATTTCTGTATCGAAAAAATTTATTCAATGAAGAAAAAAATTTATTTTTCAAATAAGAGTAAACGTCAACGTTTATTTTATTTTTTTGAAATAACAGTTATTTGTCAACGTTTATTTTTTACGTTGCTTTTATGAATGAGAAATACTTGAATTTGAAATAAATATTTGTATTTGTTTTATAATAGTTTCTAGATAATAAATATATATATGTACATACGTATGTATATATATTTTTTATATATCTAGTTAGTAAAATGGATGCGTCCCAGCTCCCCCAAATAGCTTTTAGAAGCCGTTTTGATGCTTTAAAACTCGTCCAAACCTACTGATGTAGTACTAAATCTGTATTTAAACAGAATATGCTCAACCGTCGCTTCGATAGCTATGTCCTTACAACTTCCGCGGTGATCATGGTGCGGAATTCCCATCTACTCCGCATGCGTGCCTATCGCCCAGTGACCTGTGCAGACTGCTATAAGTTTTTGGGTGTCGGCTCTTGAAATGCTTAGCAGACTCCTCGTCCTCCTTTGGCTATAGCCTGGCCAGGGGGATCTTGATATAGTACAGCTAGTGGTATTCCTCCAATTCAGTTGTGCCTTATTCCAATAGTACCTTTCAATGTTCCCCTTGGCTACTGCTAAGGTACCCCCCTTTCTAGGGTGATTTTTTCCTAATCACCTCCGGTTACCCTTAATGCCTCTATGATCCGGAACCCAGGTAATGGATAGTTGAAGTTTGGTTAGTGCAGGGAAGATCTGCTTTCATGCATGCACTACATTCAAACTGGTATGCAGCGCTGCTATGGCCTTTTTTCCTGACTTTACCGGTTATGTTAATGAGTGATATGCAGGCTTGCGAGATCGCAAGAACTTCTGCTTGAAACACATTGCAATGCGATGGGAGTCTGAACGATACAGACATGTCTGGACACTACGAGAAAATACCGGCTCCAAACACTTAAATCCATCTTGGATCCGTCGGTGTAGAGTTAAATTCCGTTGTCCACTGCAATCATGTCCCTCTTCCAGTTATTCCTGATTAGGATGATAATAGCAGCACTGCTCTCAAACTTCAGTTTGTGGGGATAAAGATCTGTTTTGGCATTAATTGTGCCCACTAGAAGATTGTTAAGAATACAACTGTGACCTTGCTGAGTATCCTTCCAGCACCCAGACTCCCTGAGTCTCAGTTCTGTTTGTGCCGATGTACACAATATATGTAAGTCGATTGGAAGCAGGTTCAAAATGGGATCCAATGAAAGTGCGCAAAGCCAATACACGCGGCGCACTGAACCTTCTGTAGGCAGATGAGATTGTCCATCCATTAGCCTGAGACTCCATTTTTTTTATCAAACATTGATTTTCAGGCGTAGAAAGCAAGATTGAAGAGTAGTAGATCCGTTTTCTCCGGGTTTAGCTGAAGGCTAACTTTGCCAACACCAGATGATGTGGCCGTTTAGAAGGCTAGAAAAAAGTTAATGGAGCTCTGTGTTATGTTTTATATGCAGATTATAGCGAATGAAAGTTTTAAGGCTTTGCTGGCTAGCAACGTTATGCTTATGTCGTTTATATACATACATATATATTTAATTAATAAATATTTTATTTTCTTATACAAAGAAAATTTTTTATTTTTGAAAGAACAAAAATTCAAGCCAATATTTTCATTTTTATATTTAACATTTATCAACAGTGAACCAAAAATAATTTTAAAAATTAATAAAGTAATATATAACGCAAGTATATAACCCTACAATGCTAATGGTTAAAAACTGTACTGCCGGAGGATATAAGAGTCAGTATATGATACCGGCGATTTCGAAGATGGCTAGCAGACACACACTGGAGGAGGTTGTAATGCCTGTACAAAAAGAAGGGATGCTGCCAAAGGCCACTCTAATGCAATGAATACTATCTAAAAAACAATGGAGTATCAGAGTACTCCAATACTTATCCTCATTCATATAAAGAAGGTGGTCCAATTTCCTTGGCGAAGTCCGGTGATTGGATCACCTAGTCCATCTCGGAGTACCCTTTACTTTGCTCCTGAGTAGTCTATGGAGCACCTACTTGACAGTACTTTTAAAATGCTGTCAAAAGATTACTTTATGTAGTATTCTACACCAAAGTGAGAGATGGAGTGAGGACCACCTACTCTCTAACTTGCTTTGGTGTTGAATACTCTAGGGAGTAGTCTTTTGGGAGCATGTGGCTTACTCTCGAACTCTGTGTCATATCGGAATTAAGTAGGTACTGAATTCTAGTTTCATCTATTTTTACAGAGAGCTTATTGAAATTTAGCTGGTAACATAATAATCATTATTCATTTAATGTTTTTTTCCGCATGTACAAATTTCAACTTAACTGTTTTAAATTATATCTCAAGCGCTTTGGCATTTCCTTAAAAAGTATTAACTTTTTTCCAAGAAAAATATAATTAATTTAAAAACCAATGGTGCAAAAATATTGATACTAGACTCCAAAAAGTATCGATTACAAAATATCAGTATTGTATGGCAAAAATATCGATATGGTGTTGGATTCGTATCGAAATTCGTGTCCCCTTCTGTAAGATAGTTTATAACTAGTTGGTTTGACTGCATAGTTCCTGCTGAAGTGTCAAAGTACTACACTTCAGTGCAAATACACACATGCACTTTTGCACGCAACTACTTTCAATATCTTGAGATAATAGTCGATACTAATAATCACTTGTATTTTTATTGCTGTGAAAAAGCTTTTTTTTAGGAATTGTGGGGGAGTCAACGCCAAAGGCAACTGGGTGTGTACTTGAGTGGGTTGTTGATTCTTTCTTCTGAGAGTGTCGATTAAAGTAAGTATGAGCAAATATTTATCGTATGACTTATAACGTGCTATTTTTGAATATTTTTATATTTGTTCACCCGCCTTCAAGTAGTTGGCATTTTTCTATTAAAAATGTAACAAAAGTATACATTTATGCTATATCGGAAAAGCCGAAACTGATTTGATTGACGGAACTATATTTTTTAAACAAAATAAATCAACACATTTGTTGATATCTACGATAATGACAAAGATAGTAAGCGTTTAATAAACGTGAAAAATTACCTTTCGAAAAGGAGCACTTTATATTTTTAGATTGGGGTGAAGTCACCTTAGACTGTAATGAGTACGCTCGTGTATTCATACATAACTATATACGAGTATGTGGATGAATCTATTGTACGAGTCTCATATCAAAAAAAGAATATGTATGTCACATTGTCATCTACAACTACAAGGTTCATTGATATTGCTTTTTGAACTTGTGGCAAGGTAATTTGAGCATGGGCTGAGTGAGGTGGGTGCACATAATTTTTAAATGTATAAATTCTCATGGAAAGCAGCTACATACTTAACTGCATTTTAGGAAATGATCTACTACTTATTTGCATAAATACATATATATATATATGTGTGTGTGTACATGACATAATTGTATACATTAAAAGTACACAGGTCAATGGTAATAGGATGAGGACAATTATCTCTGCCTAAGGCGCTGTAGAACGTACATAAGTATGTATATAATAATTCATTTGTCGAAAGTACGGCTGCCAACCTACAAACCCCTATCCGATTGGGTTTAGTTCGTGCTTCGAACAACTTGATAAACCCGCGAGTGCCATAATTAATTTGTGAGTCCACTGTAGCCAACTCTCAAGTCAACATATAAAAATTTAAATTGACGAAAAATAACTCCAGATTTAATCAGCATTGTTCAATAACTTTAATATGCTTTAGGGAATTTCTATTTAGAACCGACGATCGTTTAAATAATTTGTTGTGCCGTTTTTGCATTTCAAAATAAAAAGAGTTCATTTAGTGGTTGCGTTCGAAGACCGAAAAACCCGTTGATCTGTTCCAATCAGTTTATATCCCTGACCGAAAGGTATCCATGTACATAACAAGTTAATATTTATCAGTAGATAATTTTGGATCGGATATATTATACATGTAGACGTAAGCATTCTAGAAGCTTGTGAAAATTGCTCAGTTCAACGAATTTGGAGAAAATTGCTTTAGATTATAGTATAATTTCTATTGCTACAACCCAGAAAAATGTTGTACGTACAAGAGGTACTGCAAAAAGTCGCAAAAAATGTAAAGAAAAACACGAATTACATTACGTAAATCGCTTAATTGCTTCTCATGATACTCTCCTTCCAGATCTGTTTACTTTTATATCCGATCAAACCAACCTTCAAAACAATTTTGCCCCTCTGAGCGGGGTACCCCCAAAACAAGTGATCTTAATGCTTCATCGGGATCTTCAGGCGATGAAAAACGCTGCCAACATTTTTATAGGTCGTCATAGGCGAACGAGTCGTTAATTGTTACTGTTCAAAAACTCTGCAGTTCGTCGTACTGTGTCAGAGCTTGCATTTTTATGATAAAAATGATTCTCCGGTTTCTGTGGTTCCTACTAACTTTAGCAAGAACTTCCATCAAACCAATTGCAGTATACCAGTCAGCATTAGCCGTCCTTCGATCCTCTAATGCAACAGTTGCAACATGACCAGTTTTCCCGAAGAAACAAGCAATCATTCTATCCGAAAAACTACGCGTAAGTGCAAGTTCCATTTTTTATACTTTATTACTCTTATTAAATTATGTTAAAACGTAACCGAGCAGTTCGAACTGTCAAGTCATTTGTGCGTAAACAACGTCAAATTTTACGAATATGACTATCGCAGAACGCTGGCAATACACGGAGTACTTGATTCCACGAACTTACTTCATTATTAAATAGTATATCCTAGTCAATACATATTTTCTAAAAAGTTCTCTATTCTACAAGTGCTACTGAAATTTCGATATGAAACTACAAAAAAAAAACAGCCAGACGACGAAATTATTGTCTCTCAAAAGTACTTTGTCTATTGCTTTGAAACACGGCAATCCGCGCAATTTGTTTGCTATTTTAATTTTGGGTAAGCTGATGGCTACAATTCCTAGCAGGAATTCCCATTATATTATGCATTTCCGTTTATATTATGGTATTCCAAAGATGAAAAGAGTAACAACAAATGAAAGATCAATGCGTCAGTACCAAGTACCTACTCGTGGAGTGTAATGTGTAAACATGTGTGTCCTGTACATAAATTTAATTAAATTAGACCTCGCCCGGCGGCCGCCGTGGTGTGAAGGTAGTGTTGCCGGCCTACCACACCGAAGGTCCATGGTTCGAGCCCTGGTACAGGTAACATCAAAAGTGATTTGAAAAAAGTTTTTCAAAACGGGGTCGCCCCTCGGCAGTGGTTTGGCAAACTCTCCGAGTGTATTTCTGCCATGACAGGCTTCTCAGCAAAAAATTCGTCTCCTTTGTAGATGCCGTTCGGAGTCGGCAAAAAACTGTAGGTCCCACCAATTTGTAGGGAAAATTCAAATCGGCACACCACAAATTGGAAGAGAAGCTTGGCGCAAAAATCTCTTAGGAGGTTTATGATGATATACCTGTTGTATATCGCGCCATAGAGAGAGAGAGACCTCGCCCAGTGGTTGAATTTCAACCACAAAATTTATTTTATTTTAGTTACTAGCTGCCTCCTTTATTGGCCTTCTCTCCCTTCTCTTCTCTGCTGTTCCTTCACTTTAATATATATTTATTTTATTTTCTTCACTCTTCTTTCAACAGTCTCTATTTGTAATGTGTTTTATTGTATTATATTTCATTGTTTTGTTTCCTTGCTTTTCTCTTTTCCTTTTCATTTCCTTTCCTTCCCCTTATCATAGTTCCTTTTAATTAATTTAATTTCATTTCATTAAATTTTGTTTTATTTGATGTTAGCAAATTTTTTGTTTGCATTTCGTTCGATAAGAACAAACACCAAGATTACACAAACGTACCAAATTAACTACCGTATTGAGTATTCTGAGCTAAACTAAATTTAACATGAATTATCACTTATTTTGTTTTTCTAAACACAGCGTATTTATATATATCTTTATAATCAACGCTGTTGCTTTCGTCTTTTGTAGATTTATAACATTCATCGTGTTCTGACACGATTACCGTATAGCAATCAGCAAAGCACTTGCATACATACACCCACATAAGCAGAGCGTCACATACATATCAGCCTAGCAGTCAAACAAGATTTCTATACACAAGGCACAGGCAGAAATCGTGCTTCTGCACCGGCAGGGGCACGCCCAAAGATGTTTACGCATCAAAATGCATCTATTTTTAGCAGCATTCTTAAGAAGCATCAGTTAAATACATTTGTAAAATTTTGTATACATTTCAAACGACACTACCAACCTAAATAGCGGACGAGACAATTCATAAAATGCTTAAGAGCAACTACATTCCTGTTAGAGTAGCCAGCAAAACGCAATAATTTACTAAAGGCCCAAAAGTGCTGACAAACATCTTTTAAAAATCTCTTGGTCTGTCTTGAAGATCAGGTATGGAACCCGGTTTGGTGGAAGAATAGCAGAAAATACGTGCAGAATTTTTCCTGAAACTGGTGGAATATATCCAAAACGTTTTCATATACAAATATTAGTCAGAGCAAAGAAGTGAAAGTAATAACATTTGAATTGTATTAATTGATCCGATATTTGTAGGTATGGGAAGATAAATAGATGGAATCATCAATAAGTATACCGGAATAATCAGCATGATGAGCTGAGTAGATTTAGCCATCGCATCGTAGATTTAGAACGCAATCTACTCCTTCAGTTTCAGAGATATCTGTCTAAAATGCGGATGCCACTTTGCAATTTTATTATTTATTTTTTCTTATTTTATTCCTGTGTTGTATACTCTCAGCTCCAATAGATTCAATTTGAATAATTACTGATGTTTTTTTTTGTAAACACTGTGCCATCAATGAAATTTACACATTTGCTCATGTTTTACATTGCTTGCAACAAAATCAACTCTTCCTGTTCTCAGTAAGAGCCATTCACACCCCTGTAAAAAACGGAAATACTCCGTTTCATACTCCAAAGAATACTCCTAAAGGAGTATCAGAGTACTCCAACACATATCCTCATTCATATAAAAAAGGTGGTCCAATTTACATGGCCATGCCCGGTGATTCGATCACCTAATCCATTTCGGAGTACTCCGTTTCTTTGCTTTGAATACTCTATAGACCACCTACGTGAGAGTACTCTCAAAATACTCCCATGGGATTACTCTATGGAGTATTCAACAGCAAAGCGAGAGTGGGAGTAGGTGGTCCTCAAAAGAACACGTACTCTCTTCTCGCTTTCGTCTAGAATACTCTATAGAGTAATCTTTTGGCAGCATTTTCAAAGTACTCCAATCTAGGTGCTCTATAGACTATTCGGAAGCAAAGTAAATGGCACTCCGAGTAGGATTATCAAACGGACCACCTTTTTTATATGAATGAGGAGGATAAGTGTTGGAGTACTCTGATGCTCCATCGTTTTTTACAGGGACTGGACGCCATATGCCAGCGATCAATACAATAACATCAACTCAAGCAAAAATGCATGACATGCCACTACCCAACAACGGCTCTGTAGTGTGTATACATGTTTGGTGTAATTTTTAAACATATTTTTCTATATTAAAATAAACTTTTTTTAAAATTTTTAAGATTGATGACTCTGCAGTTTGAGCAGACCTATCAGTACACATATATAATTGTTTATACCTGAGATGTATAGTTTGGCCGTAAAGGGGGACAGCTTTTTTCCAATTGCGCATTTATAATATAAATGAATATAATTATTTATAACAACGTAATATAAATAAGTTTGACCTACGCCAAGTAAACAATAATAATTGTGAGTATGATGGAATATGAATTTTGTTAGGGTACACTAGCTAAAAAATTTTTTTTCCTTCACAACAGTCTTAAAAGTATCTTTCTTTGTGAAAATCAGCGTCATCATCCATTAGCGCTTGATGGGCTTGTGATTCGTGGTGGTCGCCATGGTGTGATAGTAGTGAACTGGTCTGCCACACCTACAGTCCCAAATTCAAGTGTCCGGGATAGGTAACATCAGAACGTTTAGAAATTTGATTTTTAAACGGGCCGCCCCCACCTTTACTAAATTCGACGCCCCAGACAGTTGAGAAATAAAGTTCTTCATAGTCGAGCAAAAATCGCGCCTTCTTATCATATGACTCTTGGAGTATTTGAGAGAAAAGTAAAACGGGAGAGTAAGCATGGTTCCCTTTATATAATGGTTTCGAATATAGATTTGATGATTTTCTTACTGAAAATGAATTTTCCGATTTAGATAGTGGATTGTTCCATTGTAAAGCAAAGAGTTGCATAATAAAATGTAGGGATGTAAGTACATATAAACATACACATATCTATGTGCTTACAAATTAAATAAAACGTACGTGATATACTTAAACTTGCGTGATGGGATTTCGTAAGATTGCCACGATTGTCGCCTTGACATTGCCAAACAAATCAACGTAAAGGAAAACTACACATGCAACTAATTACATTTTGCTGCTAAAAGAAAACTAATTTGTCTGTTGATCGTTGACGTGACCAGCTGGCAGAAGACAACTTTCCTCATATGTACTACTAAAACTAGAGTGGGACAATCATTTTTTTTTTCTATTTTTTTTTATATTGAAAGTTATTATTTTTCAGAAATTTTAAAAAAACAAAGTGGGGAAAGGGCTGTCTTCGACTTTGCCGAATACTTTATACCTTATGTTGGTCCGATCTGGGTGATTTTCACTACACACATTACGTATCTGAAAGGTATGGGAGCTATGCGTTCCAACAAATGATTAATGTTTTACCAAATGGCGGATCCGTACCAAATTTAATCGAGATATCTCTAAAACTGAGGGACTAGTTTGCGTTCAAACAGACAGACGGCCGGACAGACGGACATATCTATATCGACTCAGCTCATCGCTGTTATAATTTCGGTGCAGCTATTGATGGGTCTATCTCTTCTTCTTCTCATACTTACAAACATCGGACCAAAGTTATAATACCATTTCATGGTCATAAAAAGTTCAGAGGTTTAGCATTGCTAGTTTAGATTTTGTAAGACGGGTCTCAATTTTGCGTTAAAACATTGGTACCGTTTCAGTTTGTAGTGTTTAACATAGAAAAATTTTGAAACGCAACAATCAATATAGGAAACTGGTAGGATTTTTATAAGTTTTCAAACATTTATGGGGTCTTTAATTTCTTCTATATTCAAAACATAGCTTAATATAAAGTTTATACTCTTAAAGTGGCTTTTAAATTAATCCAAAAAATGTAGAGGTTTTATATGTTCCGCCGATAAAAGAAGAAACATTTTATATATTTTTTTATTTTTGAAAGAATTTTCAAGTCACTTAATTTTTGTTTAAACATTTTTATGTGCGTCGTAGTTTAGTGGGTAGAGCAATGGATTCTCCTGCTGAGCAATAATTTAGATCCAGGCAACGGACACAATTTTTATTAGTGCATTACTTTAGCGTAAACTGGACCAGTTTAATCTTTATAACAAATAAATATGTATGTGTCCCAAAAAGTTCAACATTTACTGTATATTTTTGGGTTTCTGACGTCAATATAGTGAAAACAGATTTTTTGGGCCCTGTCTAATGTGTGCATACATTGAGGTGGTTTGATTGCAGTTAATAGAAAGAGAAGATTTCATTTTAATTATCATTTTTTCTTATAATTTGTCCTTGTCGACTTTTATTTACTACTACTAATTATTTATTTATTTACAAATTTTAAATGGAATAATTGTTTTTCTACCCATCCTAATGCATAAATATATTTTTTTGACATATATCAAAACTTTTTCTTTCCTATGAATAAATTCTTTACTGTCACGCAATATCTTCCGTCACGTTGCACCTCTTCGTTATGCCCCAGACAACACTTGTGACACATTCGGAATTGGTTAAAAAGCAAAATGCATATTAAAGTCAAAAAAAAAACAATTTTCAAATTTCGTTTTGTGTTTCTGTGCCGGCAAATTTACATTTTGGCGAAATTCCTAATGTTTGTTTATAATGATTGATGGGCGATGAAGAAATTAGTTAGAGAAATCGGCGGAATCGGCGGATTTATAATGAACAGAGAGACAAAAATACATGCAAATATGTGCTTATATGAAAATGTTGCTCCCAGTTATTTGCATGACAATTTTCAGGCTCTAAAAATATTCCCAATGAATGTTTAGTAATTTATAACCAGAGGTCTCGGATAGCTCACGACCAATTAAAAAGGTCTGATAGTAACTGCGATTTAAAAATATATAAAATTCTGTTAGAAAATAACTGTTATTTAGAACGAAATGGGTCTAATTAATTGCAGAGAAATAAATATATTTAACAACCATCCGTATAAAATTTTATTTAATTTTAATAAAGTCAGTAGATTTTTTTCGATTATGATTAGTAATTTGAAGGCTAGGTTGGAATACAAAAATTAGTTATATGGACAATTTATTTGAACTTCGGTGGTTGATTGGACAAGCGAACTTTCTACGGATAGAAGACCGTACATTTTTGCAGGTATTTATTTGTACATATTTATTTTTCACAAGCAAAAGTGGTTTGCTTCTAGTCCTGCTCCTCACAACTACAGATAGTTATGTAAAGGTCGTTTCCACCAGAACTTAGACTTTCTTAGTGGTTATCGTCAATTACTCTGACGATGAGTTGGAAAATTTAAATATTGACTCAAGTGAAATTTACTTATCAGAGTTTCCTGTTAATACTGGCCAAAGGGTTGTGTTAATAAAAGGCCGGAAGTGTGCTGCTTCAGGTTTCTATAGCAAATTCACAACACATACATATTTTCTACTAACTCCGAAAAAATACTGATTAGTGAATCCGCTTGCTTAAAAATGCTGTTTAGAAATCAAGGAAAGAAACTGCAAGAAACTTTGTCAAAAAATGAATTAAAGGAACAAAGAATGTAGCAAGAGATGCTAAAGACTTCGGGAAGATATATAATACCATACAATCATTGATGGTAGAGGCATGAGGAAAGTTAAAACTACATTTACAAGAAAATTATATAAATAAAGCAAAGTAAAATAAAACAAAATATAATAAAGCAAAAAAAAAAAACAAAACAAAAAAAAACAATTAATTAAAACAAAAATAAAAAAAACATAAAATAATCTCTACATATAACGAAATTGTAAAAGTTCGATGTCTGTACATTGCAGATATTTGAGAAAATTCGATTGGAGGGATCATTATTAAGCCAGTAAAAGTCAAATCTACCATTTTCAGAATTTTCGCCTGTCTGTCTGTATGTTTACCGTTATATTACTATATATATACGTTTAACTTAAAATCTAAGATATCATGTGTGAGAATAAAATAAAATGAAAAAAAAATAAAAAATAAAATAAAATAAAATAAAATAATTTTGTTGTTGGTTTTACGGTCTGTTCATTTTACATAAATGGAAAAGAAGAATGTACAAAAACAAAGTCCAACATGCATGATTTACATATAGACAGAATGTCTAAAATATTGTGTATACCGTTGGCAAGATAACAAACACAATTAGAGGAAAACGTGAATTAAGCAGCTTGCAAAACTACACGCAGCATAGCCTATGGGTTAGGCAACTGCGCTGGCAATCAGAGTGAGTGGGTTCGATTCTCCACAAGATCCTCTGAAATAGCAAAACTATACGAATTAGTCTGACGAGAAATCGTGGCTGTTTTCGAAATAGTACTATAACTATAGCCTGTATATGTTTGTTGCTTTAAATTTTTCCTCTAATCAAAAATAATAATAATTAACTAAGAATTATTATCAACTGGTCTTGAGCTCGTTATACTTACAAAAATATGTAAAATAAAATAAAATAAAATAAGATAAAATAAAACAAAATAAAAAAATAAATAAAAAAAAACTTAACCAAATAAATTTTATAAAATAAAATAAATTAAAATACAATAAAATAAAAAAATAAATAAAAAAATTGAATAAAATATAATAAAATAAATTTTATAAGATAAAATAAAACAAAGTAAAATAAAATTACGATTTTGGCCGTCCAACATAGCTCGCCAATATTGTCTTCTTTTTGCTAACAGGCGCCAATTGGAAATACCAAGAGATAGCAAATCGGTCTCAACTTGGTCCTTTCATTGGAGATGTGATGCCCCTGTTCCTCTGCTACCACCGGCAGGTGTCTATTAACTAGAATACCTTCGGGGCCGGAGCATCGTCATTCATTCACACAAAATGGTCTAGCCAACGAAGCCTCTGGATTTAAGCACGTTGGACTATGTCGGCGTCTGCATATAGCTCATACAGCTCGTCATTGAACCTCATTCGGTACCCACTAAGTAGAAAATCCGTAAATCTTTCAAAGAACTTTTCTCTAATACTACCAGAGCCGTCTTATCAGATGCTATAAGTGCTCAAGCTTCTGCACAATAAACCAGGATGTTGTTGTTGTTGTTGTAGCGACTACTTAACCTGCCTAGGATGTCACCCCTCATCCAACACTGTCATCAGGCTCCTCTAACGGTAGTCCAAGAAACCTCGCGGCTTCAACAGGGGTGGACCAGAGTGAAATTGGTGTTAGAAGAGTGGGCTCAGTTGAGCAGATGAACAAATGGTTAGTATCGTGTGGAGACACGCCGCATGCCGGGCAGACATTTGGCATGTCAGGGTTCAGTCTGTATAGGTAAGAGTTTAGTCTGTTACAGTATCCAGAACGAAGTCGAGCCAGCGTGACTCTTGTCTCCCTGGACAGTTCGCGTTCCTCGTCGGCAACAGGTGGGGCTTGTGCCTGTAGGACTGCATTCACTGGACGAGACTTGACAAAGGAGTTTACCAACTCCGTGTGGATGAGGTTGAGGGCCCGCTGGTGCACCTTTGGATCAAACGGCGAGAAAATGTGGTGCCGGATCTCGTCATAGTGCTTACGGAGGTGACTCTTTATTCACCTTTTCGCGTGTTGCGGTTTATGGCAGTTGAACAGGAGTTGTCTGGCCAACATCTCACAGTGCTCTTTGACATCGAGCATTTTTGCCTCATTATGAAGATGGTGCTTAGGAGACATAAGGAGGCACCCCGTGGCAGTTCTGAGTGTGGTATTTTGGCAGGCCTGCAACCTCTTCCAATGTGTGTCTGCTAACCCCGGCGACCATATTGGCGTCGCGTAGCTCAGAACCGGCTAGCCCATTGCCTTGTACGTTGCCAGTAACGTTTCTTTGTCTTTCCCCCAAGTACTGCCAGCTAGTGACTTGAGGATTTTGTTACGGCTTTGTACTTCTGGTGGGGAAGGGAGCCTCGATATGTAGTAATTAAACAGAAGCGGGGATAGGACACCACCCTGTGGCACCCCCTGCTTAATTATACGTGGTTTAGATCTTTCGCCTCTAAGTTCCACCGATGACTGCCGGCCACTCAGATAGTTGGCGGTCCAACGCTTTAGACAGGGGGGAAGGTTTGAATCCTCCAGGTCGTTAATGAGTTGTGCATGGTTAACAGTGTCAAAAGATTTCGACAGATCAAGCGCAACTAGCACGGTCCTGTCATTTGGGCGAGGTTGGTTGAGACCGACACCTATCTGTGTGGTGATGGCGTTTAGCGCGGTGGTAGTGCTATGCATTTTGCGGAATCCATGCTGATGTTCGGCTAATCGCAGGTTAGCGGTATAATAAGGGAGCAAGACCGTCTCCAGGGTCTTCACTACTCGGTCGATATGACTCCCCCACGTTGGCCGCCTTGACGGGCTTTAGTAGTGGCATCACCTTTGCCTGTTTCCATCTTTCTGGAATGACAAAGGTGGTCATGAACAGATTGAAGACGGTTGTTAGGTACCTTACTCCCTCATCACCGAGATGTTTTAGCATCAGCATGGATATACCGTCTGGGCCAATAGATTTGGAGTTTTTGGACCCCCGTATGGCCTCCCGAACCTCCGTGGTGGTGATGGCAATGGGAGCTTGGTTGTTTTTGCGTTTGTGCGCTTCCCTGATGGCGCGCCTGATTTCCTTGTCAACCGAAGGATGCAGTACAAATTGCTGGCAGAAAGCGCTCGCGCATCTCTTTGGTTTCGACTGTACCTTATCACCGAAGGTGATGAATATTTTGTCGTTCGGTTTGGTCGGATTAGACAAGGATTTAACAGTGGACCATAATTTACCAACACCAGCAGAGAGGTTACACGAACTTAGGTGCTCCTCCCATTTGGTGCGTTTGTGTTGATCAACTAGCCGTCTGATTTCCGCATTGAGATCTTGAATTTGGGGATCCGTAGGGTTCAAGCGTCGCACGTGGTCACGTTCATTAGCCAGGGCCGCTGCCTCTGCGGGGAGGTACGGACGTATCTCCTTAATTCTACCTGACGGAATATATTGATTGGAGGCTGAAGCTATGACCATGCGAAACGCTTTTCCCCTTCTCGTACATCAGACGGGATGAGAAGAGCAGCAAAGGTGCTCTCAGTGAAATTAAGATATCCAACCCAATCAGCTTTACTGAAGTTGGTGAAGGTGCGCTTCTCAGAAGTAACGAAGTCATTGGGGCGATCGATTGAGAGGACTATCGGCAAATGGTCAGATGCAAGAGTAAGCATTGGTCGCCATTCAACGCAGTTTATGAGACCTGCGCTGACAATTGTGAGGTCTGGCGAACTAGAACAATTTACCGCAACTCTCGTGCGGGCGTCCCCGTTCACAGTGCAAAACGTCGAATCGTCTATTTATTCAGCCAATTCCTGTCCCCTACCATCGACCTGTAGGCTTGAGTGCCACAGATCGTGGTGTGCGTTGAAGTCTCCGAGGATTACACGATTATTGCCTCTGAGTAACGCATTGATGTCAGGGTGGTAATCTCTCGGACAGCAGGTGGCAGGATATATATAAATGTTAATGATTTCAAGGTCGACGTCGCCTGTCCGGACAACCATTCCTTGACGTTCCAGGAGCTTGTCCCTCGGGTCGACGTCAGGCTCAAATGGACGATATTGCACAGATTGGTGAGTAATGAAGGCGAGTCCGCCCCCAAGTCCTTTCTCTAGGTCACGTCGGTGGATGTTGTAGCCGTCACAAGTCCGAAGATTTGATCGGGCGTTAACCTTCGTCTCCTGAATGGCAGCAATCTTGATATTCTGTCGCTTCATGAAGCTCACTATTTCACTCACTTTCCCAGTTAGGCCGTTGCAGTTTAGCTGTAGGACGCGAAAGTGCGAAGGGGGAGAAATATTCACGCTGGGAGTCAGGGACTGGTGCGTATGCCTTGATGGAAGCAGGCTGGGTCGCACACTGCGTCGCACTCTAGAAGACGAGGGATCCGAAGCACCGGAAGGTGGCGAATCGGTCGACGTTGTAGGTTGCGTAGCTCGACAACATGGTGCAACGTACGTATCAGTCCATAGGTTCCTGTTTCCAAGTTGAGAACATATAAGCAGGTGACACAGGCCAAGGCAAGAATTGCATTTGACTGATGTCGCAGGTGTATATAGTCTCAGCCGACAAACAGAGCACATGGTGTAAGGGACCAGGAACTGGTGGCTTTGACTTACATTTGTGCTAGTGCTGGAAGAAGAAGGGTAAGTTGAAAGTGTTGCTCACATCTGAAATAGAGGTGCTACGTAGAAAGTAGCTGTGAGCGGCTGTGTGAGGTGTTGGCGCCTGTGGGCGTGAGCGGCAGCGGGTGTTACACACTACTTGCTGGGCGTTATTAGTGCTATTAGTCGTGGAGACTATTTCAGAAGCTTGTGACGGTGCGATACTGGATCGTCGTTGGCCACGGGACGTCCTAGGGCGTGAACAGCAAAGGGCCACGAAAGTTTTGTAGAGACTAGGGGGCCTGGGTGTGGAGGGATTTAGCCCGGAGCACCTGGTTTTGTGCAACCATCTTTTACAAGAATTGATTGGACGGAGTGTCAACGCTTAACGTAAACCTTCTTCCAGCAGACGCAGCAGATCCATTCTCCTGGACCCGGGTTGGATTCGACCCCAGCCCGGAGCAGGAGAGTTTTGAGCAGCCCTGCTGCAAGGAGCTGCTCGGAGGATGACAATATTAGTGGAAAAGGTGACAGGTTAGACAGGGTAGTATCGAAATAACCAGGATAGGTACGATAAGTGACTCATAGAGTGTTATTTTCGTTCCTCGAATTTAATACATGTGAATTTTAAAAGAAAATTATTCTGTCCGATTTTGTGGTTGAATTTCAACCGTTGGGCGATCTATGGTATTAATAAATCGCCCAAAAGCGTGTGTTATCAATTTGCCTCAGACTGTGTGTATGTATGTACATTGTACATGAATGTTGGTTTGGTGTTTTTTTTATTAAAATGGCACACATATTTAATTCGCCCAATTGAAAAGTTTTTGACTACATAATAACGATGACATAAGCAAGTCTAAGGACAGCCGTTGCTTGGTTTATATTTGTACAAACACCCGCACGCTTTGTAACAGTTAACTACATAAGTGATATTTTCTGTAACAGACACCATGGCGTGTACGTAATAATCTTGCGCAAATGATTAACGAAATGGGTGTGTGATTGCCGCAAATTACAACATGTGTACATAGGTATGTATGTTAGTAAAAGAGATGTGATTATACATAATTTTTCTATTTACACGTATGACACGATGCAAATGATATGAAAACAATTTTGTTGTGCACACTTGCATACATATATACAAACATAAGTACAGGGTGGCTGATGAATTTTGCTACATTAAGAAACTCAAATAATTTTTTTTTCAGTGTATGGAATTCATTTTTCTTTTATTCATGTTAAAGCTCATTAAATTTTATTAAATATAGCTTAATTAGTTTTAAAAATAATGGAATTTAAATGCCCCCCCTGCTCGTCGATGCATGTGCGGCATCTTACCAAAAAGTTGTTCATTACTGCTTGGAGAGTTGAGACAGGAATAGCCGCAATTGTTTCTCGAATGGATTGCCTTAGTTCATTCAAATTTGTTGGTTTTGCTTTGAAGACTTCCTGTTTGCAATAACCCCACAAGAAAAAGTCAGGTGCAGTAAGGTCAGGCGACCTGGGTGGCCAACGGAATGTGGAGTTTCTGGATATCAGCTTATTGGGAAATTTTCGTCGCAATTCTGTCATAACAGGTTGGGCTATATTAGGAGCTGCACCATCTTGCTGAAACCACACAGAGTTGAAAGAAATTCTCATTCGGCGTAATTCTGGATAGAAAAACTCTCTCAACATGCTCAAGTAACGGTCTCCAGTAACCGTAACGGTGTGACCGTTTTCTTCGAAGAAGTATGGCCCGACAATGCAGCGTAATGAAATTGCACACCACACTGTGACACGAAGTGGATGCAATTCCGTCTCATGGAGTATCTGTGGGTTGGAAGCACTCCATATTCGACAATTTTGTTTGTTTATGTTGCCGTTTAAATCAAAATGGGCCTCGTCAGACATGAAAAGACAGTTCAACATGTTTCCAACCTCTTCCACCATTTGAAGCATCTTCTGGCAAAATTCCAAGCGAATCGGCAAGTCTGCAGCGTTCAGTTTGTTGGCCATTTGAATTTTATATGGGAATAAGTCCAAATCTTTGTGCATAATTGACTGTAATGACTGTCTGCTTACACCCATTTGAGCAGATAAGCTTCTTGTCGAAACACGTGGATTGTTTTGTATGGCAGCAGCTACAGCAGCGATTGTTTCCTCCGTTCGAACTGAAGGGTTTCGATGGTAAGGTCTTCTGTTGACTGTCCCATGCTCGCCAAAATTGTTTACAAGTCTTATTATGGTCCATCTGCTCGGAGGATTGCCGCCAAACATGCGCCTATACTCTTTTTGAACCGAAACTACGGACTCCAGTGCGTGATAGCGGCGGACAATCCAAATTCTTGTTTCAGTGTCCCAGTTATCCATTTTTGTTAAATGTAAAAGTCAATCTGCAAAATAAAAAAAAAATTAACCAGATTCATTAAATAGAAAAAAGTTATTTAATTTTTTTTTGGTAGCGGCTTTCATTAGCCACCCTGTATATATGTATGCACGCAATAACGGGATAAGATTTGTAGTAGCACAACAAAACACGAAAATATGAATACAAGTAAATTTAGAAAGGGTGGCTTTATGTAATTGCTTATTATGCAGAAAATGTACTAAGAGAACTGGGAAATAGATGCTAAATTTAGTGAAGTGTGCTTTTGCGTGATATTAAGTCTAAAACTCAAAATGTGTACATATTTGTGGACTTTTATATTTTTAACAACTACAAATTCAATCCCATAATGGAACCATATATGTATATGGAACCAGTGTAAAACAGCTTTAGTCACCTGTTTCTTTTTTCAAGTTGAAGTGGATGCCTCATCATCAGTCTCTTCCTATAACTCTATGAAGACAGGTATTTGTTTTTTTTTTTACCTGATCCACCGCGAGCTTGAATAACATATTAGTCAGATTGGATAGGTAGTACAACACACTTCTTTGGTTCACATTGCTCTCTCCAGCTCAAAACATAGGGATTTGGTAAGCGTATAGTGTAAAAGATAAGAGATAAGTTACTGGCGTAGTTTTTTTGATCCTTATATATGTCGTAAAGCATACAAAGATTCCATACGAAAAATTTCGAGTTTTCACTCAAAATATGGAAGAAGGAACCAAAACCCCTTTTATATAGGTTGATACAAAATCACAAAGAGAAAGAAGTCTCCAATTGCACTGAAAAATTAACAATGTGAAATAATAATGAACTAAGATATCTGAGATCAATTCTTAACCTTATATTCTCTTTAGACGTTTTAGGGTAATATCAAAGGCCTTAACAAAGGCGACATAAGTTCTGCCGTCTCTAGTATAGATAAAAACACTGTGTAAATCTCAGTGTAGTTTTTCGTGAGCTTTTCGTCTAACAAGGAGAAAGTAGAAACTTTTCTACATTCAAGAAAATAATCTTCACACTTGCGCCTTGGTAGCCTGTTCACAGATACAAATTCAAAGTTGGGTAGGGCTTTATCATAGGAGGTTAAACCCCATTTAATATACTTGTCTTTTAAAATCACTTCGTTAAAATATATGTGGCAATAAGAACAAACAGCCAAAATAATTTTTGAGAGGTGCTCAGGAGAGCGTTTTCAAATTTAAAATCGTATAGTTTATAGGTTATCGTAAGTAAATAAATTTTTAGTTATAGAAGCCGCATTTCTAAGCCATTATCGAGTTATGGTGCTATTATAAATTGAAGGATTATAGTCTTCATTTTTGGAGCGAAATCCATTAAATTTGGTTTGATTACAGATCTTACTTAGTACGAATAATTCAATGCTGGCAATAATAAAATTTTTTTTTACCTCTATTTTGGCTGTTATCGCTTTTTACCACAGATATATGTATGTATATTTAATTTCAAAGATATAAAGTCCTACCTTAGGCTATCGTTAAAGTGGTCTATTTAAATTCAGGAGTGGGTCAATGCAAAGTGTAATTCGGTTAAACATGCGTAGGCAAACCCCACATTCACCTGATAAATACATAAATTTTGAGCGTCGCCTACTGTTCCCTTATCGACTTGATTGCCTAATATTTTATACAGTAAGACATTTTAAAAAATCAAAACAGCGAGGCAAATCGAAATAAACATACAGAGAGTGGAGCTATCGCTACCACGACAGTCGGGCAGTACCGCAAGGGAGTACCGGAGCGTACCGGGTTCAAATCCGGCCAAGGACTGTTAATTCGACAACACTCCCCAAAACCTTCGGGGAGTGTTTCTGTCGTTACTACAACAACAACAACAGCAATAATTGCTATAAATCTTTTGATGCAAACATATATTTTCATGTGTTGAAGACGAAGGGAAAATGAACAAATATATTTTGATACTAAATAGCTAAATTCTCGCATCTTTCTATGCGCGTAAACGTTAGATAATTCTATATGAAAATTCGCATACGGCTTTGTGTATTTTGGCGCAATTCTTGGTTTTGTTATTTCCACGTTTCTCGCACGTCATTAATAAGCTTAAAATTATATTAACATATTGGCAATGATGGCGTGAGCCCTAAGCTCTTGCAATGTGTACGGCTTTGTGTATTTTGGCGCAATTCTTGGTTTTGTTATTTCCACGTTTCTCGCACGTCATTAATAAGCTTAAAATTATATTAACATATTGGCAATGATGGCGTGAGCCCTAAGCTCATGCAATGTGTCAACAACAAATACAAGAAAAAAAGGCCTGCATGTTGTTGCAAGTTCGCAAGTCGACATACATATACACTACGGATATCCACTTTGTCGGCTTTGACAATCCCGAAACTTACGGGATCTGATTTTACAATCCCGGGATCTCGGAATTAATCTCGGGATTTGGGTATTTGTTATTATTTTACAGTTTACTTTGTAAAAGTTGTAGACATGGTTTGAGAAGGTATCTGAATTTGAAATATTCAGCAAAGATTTATAATTGGATTTTAATATGATTTTTAATTAAAACGAAAGTTTTTTTTTTAAGTTTTAAACTTTGGAAGCAATTTGTTAAGGTAGTTTTTTATGTAATTTTTTAAATGGTTCATATTGATAAACATAAAATTTGTGTAAAAAATGTGAGTTTATGTGAACGACAAATTTAAAATTCACTTGAGAAAACGAAGCTTTTATCAAGCTTGAAATCTTTGCTAACTAAATTTTTCTTTTATAAGAATGTGCTACATTCAGTTAGATAAAAAAAATTCGCTAGTGGGCTCGGAAGACCCATAGTTTCCAGTGAGTTCCAAAAAAAAGCTCATGTTTCAAAAAAATTGCACTTCAGCAAAGAAATAAAGAAGGATCTCATAAATAAATTACACATTTTAAGTACCAAATTTTCAATCCCGGAAATCGCTTAACTTTAAGACAGAAATCCCTGAACTTTCGCTTTCTGAAAAAACGGGATTCCGAAATCTAGGGATTGATTTGAAAAGTATCTGATTTTTAACAAATGTGCAATGCTTGAGTATTTGTGCTAAATTTAATTTAGAACTCATTTTCAAATTTGTTCACAGCCGCGCACAGTGTGTTGTCATAAGATATTGCAAGATCACAATGAAAGGGGTTAAAAGCAAACGGATTTAAGTAGTTCTGGCATTGTTTCGAGATATTGAAGTTCAAAAATTAGATTAGGTAGAGCGCTTATTGCCGGGCTAATGAACGGAACTGCATTGTTCAAATAAAATGGATCTCTTTGCTAACAAATAAACACTACAGTTAATTATACAAATATAGGTAATCCTGAAATTTTCAAAAAATTTCATTTAGAGCCTTTTTCAATGATAATCTATATAAATTTGTTCATATTTAATAGTGGTTTTCCGAAATGAAAGCTTTAACAATTTCTAGAAGAGTTTGTTCTGAAATTTTTTAATACATCTTTTAAAGCCCTCCTATAAAAACTCAACAAGCAAAAGCAAACATTTTTTAAACTCTTCAGGGGGGCGTTTTGAAAATTAAAATTGTTCCATGAAACCATGGATTTGAGGTTTGGTTTTTTGACTAAAAGCTATTTAAATTTGTATACGTTCGTAGGGAATTTTAAAGGAATAAAGCCAAAACGAAAATTATGATAGAAATCTTTTGCGATCTATGGCAATTGAGATACCAAACGAGTATTGAATAAGCCGGGCAAAGTATTGCTCCAAGAACAAAAACAGATACTTGAGAAAAATATTTTTTGTGCCCTTTCATCAAGAAGAATAGAAAACAATTGTTGTATCTTTTAAATTAAGGATAGTTTCTATCTGCCCATTTTAAACTGTGAGATTGAACCCTATAATGACGGCGATGCCCCTGCTGCCTACTATCAGGTGGGGTACTTTGTATTCCATTTGAATTGCTTCCTACTTCAATGCATGCAGCATATTTGTAAGTGCCGGCATCAGTATTGAATTTGGGTCTGATTGAAACTTTAATAACTTTTAGTACAATTGCTCTGTAAAAAATACAAAACTCTTAGAGATATCTTTCTATCTGTATAATATCATATATGTTTGTGTGCGCATCACAAAATATGTAAACTGTAGTATTTAATGCTCTTTAGCAGATATATAACTGGAAGTTTATCGCGAAGTATGCAGAAAATTGTCAGAACTATCTCCGAGCTAAGCCATTTGAAGACACCACCAATTCTAGCAATGCTTTCAACTGTTCACATTTATATGGCTGTGGCGATTGCCGCCAGTGCACTACCTTGCAACTTAACCGGTTTCCATTTCGACAGTTCTAAAATAGTTTGACTTTGGCTAGTTCTCAACCTGTGCCATTTCGGAAATTTTGGGGGTAGTTTTATTGTGGATAAGTGATTATCGATATCCGGGTTTTTCAAACTGTCAAACTATCACTTTTGTAATCGACACAGAACGATTCACAAAGCATGTAGCTTAAGACTGTCTATTTTGAAGACTGGTTCGCAATTTTAATTCAGGATTACTATTGTTTATATTTGAGTACTTGGAGAAGTCTTAGGCGACCACGGTTGCGTCAGATATACAAATTATAGGGCTCACTAGTCCACTCGCTCTAAGAACCTTATTCACGATAACTAAAGCTATAAAAACAATTGAAGTATTTTGCAATAAATTTTGTTCGTAATTACAAAAATGTGTATTTCATGTGAATCATTGGTCGATTCCATGCCACTATGCACCATTTTTTATTTAACTACACTTAATTATATAAATACATAAACATTTATGCATCAACATATGTATGTATCTCTGTATATTTTCTTTTCCATCTGCAAAAATTACGACCACAAATTAACCGCAACAGCTTAGCAAAGCTTCTAATGCAACGACAAAACAAAACAACCTCGGCCACTCAGTCAAACATATTTCCGTTATATTTGCCCGCAGTTGTACTTCAGCACGATTTGGTGATAGTCGTCGTTCTCTTTGTTTAACGCATCCGATTGTCCGGAAAGCTCATGAAAAGTGATAGTCACTTAATTTGCTGGTGTGCTCAAACTGTAAAATTTTTACAAAACACGCAACAATCAAAAAAAATTGTGAATTTTCGCATTTTGTTTGGCGCGTAATTTCTCACGATTTATTTGTTTTGGTAATTTGTGAATCGAATTAACTTCGGCAGCGAAGTCGTGCCGTGCGTCGCGTGTTACAAGTATTATCGTATATCTTCCGTAAATTGCAAGTGCTTCACGCAGTCGTTACGCGTATTTATTCCTTATACAGTGGAGCGAGAAGTTCATTTCAAAACGGAAAGTTGCGCAAAACATTACACGCGTCAATACAAAGCAAAGTAATAAAAGTATCTTGCATGAGTCGTGGAAGAATTGACTGATTTTCTTAGAGCGAAGTATTCCTGTGCTGCGGTGAAGAAATAAAAACCTTCTTCGTTTAATTTTTAAGGTTCGTTTATTGGTTTTTTTGTAAATGTATGATTTGATTAGTGCTTGAAGGTGGATTTAAAAGCCTAAGAAGTAGTTGACTGTTTTAAAAAGAGAATGTTCAAAATATCAATGAAGTAAAATGGATGCTTAAATGCCGTCGCTGCGATTTCCTTGTCACCTTTTATTTCAGTTTCCTTATAAATATACTTCAGGAAGTTTTATAAACTACAAAATTCCATAATTCTTTGGATCATGAGTTTAACTTTTTCACATACAAAGTGCTCTTCCCTTGAAAATCTTACAAATAACACTAGTGTTATGGCGAAGTGAATAAATAGGAGCAGCGAATGCTTTTTGAATACCTTTATGCAAGTTCAAAGATTTTCTATTCTTCTGATGTGGAATCGTCAAAGGCCAATTTAAATTACAATGACAAATAAAAGCAAGTACAAATACTTGAAAAGCACTTTTAGACAAATGAAGGGTTTACTTTCCTTTGGAAAAAAATTTTAGATTCGTACACGCATATTCCCTTTCTACTGATCACTTCCGTTTCAGTTCCTTCGCAATATGCCTAGTAGACTGGGTCGATTTATTAACCGATATCGCGCCATCGATTTTTCGATAGGTTTTGGGCTCAGGAAAAAAATTTCCAGTACGCATACCCAAAAAAATAATTTTCAAGCCTGCGAAATTTAATTTTTTTTTTACTTTTTTCGAATTTGATTTTTAAGGTTTTTTTCATGACCTGCTAAAAAAATTTTCATTTGATTTTAAAATTTTCATGTATACCCTGTCCGACCCAAAAATGTCCGCTAAAAACGTTGGCGATAACAGTTTTTTGAAAACCATAATGCCTAGTCGAAACGGTGGCTACTCAGTGGAAAACCCCGCTTATTTCCAATGATTTTTATTTCTTAATCAATAATTCAACAATGATTTCATTCAACCTTTTTATTATCTTGGAGATATGCATTTGGTGAAGAAAAAGGTGCATCCGCGTTGCCGACAAGGTTTATGACAGGATCATCGAAAGTGAAAAACAAAAATTTATGTTGAATACTATAAAGTTTAACTCTGAAGGGAGAAAAAATAAAAATAAACACAAAAGTTGAATATTTGGCAGAACTTAAAAAAAAAATGAAAGCAGTGGTTAAATTTCTCTGAATAAATTTATCAGAATTAATATTGATTCACACCAAACTAATATACATTTTTATTGGCCCTGCTGTACGTAGACTACGGAATTTTTTAAGTGGTTGTAACTAAACCTAACTAAAATTTCAAAAACATCTGTAAAGTAGTTCTCGAGTAATCTTAACAACCGTCCTTAAAAACACCGATTTGATAAACGCTCGAAAATATTTTTGTGACAGTTGACTTAGGCTGCATCTCAGAAACTATTCATCGGATCGATTTGAAAATTGAAAGACTATTTTAGATAACATCACCCTATAAAGAATGCTCTATCTCAAAATTCTCAATCAATAAGCTCTATTTCAGAATTTGGTTTAAGAATGCCCTACCTCGGCATGCATCTCAAGAACGCCATATCTCAACGAAGATTGCCCACATTTTTGACTGAAAATGGGAGTTTTTAAAACAAATGCTGATATAGGGCATTAATAAAAATAAAAAATCTGAGGTAGGGGCTCTTCATGGATTTTCTCAAAGAAGACATTTTTCTTTTTTTAGAGGTTTTCCGGTTAATTTTTATATTAATTTAAATTTTTTTGAGTTAGGCTCTTTTGACCATTAATTGTGAAGTGCAAATAAAAGAATTTATTCCACTTTTCCAACCCAACGTTTCGCTAGACTTTCATTTATTTGAGTATATGGTTACAATAAACCTTACAGACTAGATTACAATTTTGAACTTAAACCTAATAAAAAATATCATATATAAATTAAAAACTAAAGATAGTGAGATACGACCTTTGACACAAATAAAGATCTAGGCCTCGCGAAATCGAGATCAATAATAGAGAATATTTTATTGTACTCAGTTAAGGCCCTATTCAAAGGGGCAAAATTATAATTATTGAAAATAATTCTATGATGGATAATTCTTCAGAGATATCTGAGAAAAAGTATGTGTAAGCAATGTGTTATTAAAAGTGTTATTAAAGAAAAATAAATAAATATTTGGATTTGGGGCCCCAATTTACAGAAAAAGTTAGAAGCAGCACACTACAAATTGACAGAAAATCCTGACTCAAAACGGCCTCTGAAAATGCAGATAAGTTTTTACCGAGAAGCCTTCTCATGGCAGAAATACATTTGGAGAGTTGTTGAGGGGCGAAAAAACTTTTCAAAACATTTCTGATGTTACCTGTGCCGTCAAATAAACTTGGACCTTAGGCGTGGTAGGTTAGCAACATTGCCACCACACTACGGCGGCCGCATAATATTAATAAAATAATAAATTGTCTTTTTTATTTGCTTAGCAAACAATGTACAAGCCTAAAAGTATATGATCCATGGTTTTTGAAACAAAAGGCAGAAAATATTAGTTGTGCTTAAATCAAATATTTACATATGTACAGGGTGGCGCAAAAGACATCCTCCTATCAGAAAATGCTACAAATTTTGCGATTGGCCCCTAAAGTCAGTTCTGTTTTGACATTTGTGTAGTAAACACATGCGAAATACACGTTAATAAACAATGTTACGCTACACTGCTCCAGAACGCGGAATATTGCTGACTATTTATTTGACCAATAATCGGTCGGGGCCAAACGGTTACTGTGAATGGTGAGCGCTACAGAGCAATGATCAACGAGTTCATTTTGCCGCAACTTGATGAATTGGGATTGGAAAACATGTGGTTCCAACAAGACGGTGCAACAGCACACACTGCACGTGCCACAACCGATATGCTGAACATCGGAAGCTTACTTTTGCGCCACCTTGTATAACTGATTTGTCGTACAAAAGATAGAGAACCCTTTATTGTGGCCAGATGTATTTCAAAGTTTGAATTTTTTTGAAAAACGCAATCAAAGTTGTATTTTTTTTTTAAAAAAAACTACTTTAAAAATGAGGCTCAAAGGCATCCATGACCGCCAATTGCGTCTTTTCGACCATTCTGCTCTAAGTTTTGCTTTTGCACACTAGTTATTTACAGGATAACAATAAAGTAGAAGAAATGATGAATTAGGTCAAAAATTATTACAGCAATGCCCACATTTTGAATATCGAAAATTTCGGATTGGAAATAATTTCTTGCCTAACCGAATACACATTGCCACATTATAGAAAATTAAACATTTTCGAGACGAACACATTTTTCCAAGCGGTGACTCGAAAGGCGTTGAAATTGTATTTTTTAATTAAGCAAAGAGTTACAAAATTTATATACTTAAAACACTAGTTAATGGAAACATGATCCCCGCGAAGAGAAATGTTTGGTCTGTTATTTTCGAAGAAAGACGAAGTGATTGCAAATCTTGGGTATTGCAATTGAGAGAGGTCCTCTACCCCCTCTGCCTCCACACATAGTGATTTATTCAAAAAGTTCCCATCATGGATTCTCTTATTTATTTTCCAAAACAACACGTAGTTTTCTTGAGAATAAATATATAGATCTTAATGTCAGGGCTCTATACAAGTTTTTAACACAAATGTAGCTTACGCAGTTTTGCAGTGTCACTGCTGCGAAAGAGCGTCTTCATTTATTCCCACAAAAAACTAGAGTCCACTTAACTGATGAGTTCTTATTCGAGGTACAATGCCAACTTTGAAGAACATATGGCTGTGCGGGTACTACAGAGAGAGGACTTTACTTCTTGATTTCTTATGCAGACCCAAGCAGCTTTCCTTTGCACGTAAAATTCTTTATTCGACTTCTAGCTTGACTTTGTAGGTGATGTTAATGCTGGTGCCCAGGTGAACGGGATCATTTACTATTTCTAAGTTATGGCTGCCAGTCGGTGCGTGGTTGTCAAGACGCAAATGCTTGGTTCTTGGCCTAGTGGCAGTGTGTACTTCATATTGTTCCGCCTCGTTTTTAAAATTTGGAGTAAGCACGTTTTTCAAAAGTATCAGATCAGAAGGGTCCAAAAATAAGGTGAATATTTTCATGAAAACTTGCAAGTCCTGAATTCTGCCGGCAATATCTCCCTTATAGTGTGCTCAGTCTGTGCATGCTGCTATTAAATCTACATTGGCCTTTTGTATAGATCAATGTCAACATTAGTCGGCCGTTCGTTGATAATCGATTGATCGCATTTATTTGTTACCTTGAAATGGGTTATGATAGAAAACTGCTTGATTGTCGCCGTCAATCTGATTATTTTGGCTTGATTTCATATTTCCCAAGTTTATTACTATCCTGAGGTAGTGCTCGTTACTATATGTACCCTACAGTATCAGGTCATTAGCATATTAAACTTTTCGATATATTTCAAGACTAGTGCTAGCACTGATTGCAGCGTGACTGTCGTTTAATATCGCGATGCTCTAAGTGGAGTCGCACCTTGCAGGTTGTCCTATTTATATTGACTACGGGGAAAGTTATATTTCATCTGGTTCCACAAAAACCATTTTCCATACCCTTTAGCGACCAATTCTTCGACAGTTCAAGCTCCTATTTCTGTTTTGAACATATTTCAAATTTGATATTTTTGCTTACATCACCCTCAGGAGACTTGAAATGCTGGAGCTCACCTCTCAGTCTTCTCCTTTGCACGCCATTGCAGCAAAATTCTCATTGCCTACTATTTACTTCATTAATTAGCCATAAAGGAGGTAAAAATTTACAAATTCCATTAGATATTGCTACAATTCGGGTATGTTACTCACTTCTCTGGAAAATTTTTCTGGGTTCATCAGTGACAGGCCATAAATCCAATTATCTTTTGTAGAACCATTCCACTTCGTATGGGGTTTCATAATCATAAGAGAAACATTTCTAGGGAGGTTACCGTAGCATGGTGTGTAATGTATCAGCCGGGATGAAGGGAAATACTATGAATCGCGTGGCGGCTCTGTTGAATCGGATTCAGGTAATATTTTTTAAGTGGAGCATACCCCACGAAAAGCTTTTTTGCGCCTAAACTTATAGAGTCGCTGAGTTGGTGTTATGCCGGGTACGAAGGATAGTGTGACCGGCCAAGTGTAACGGTCCAGGGAACTACTTTTTTCTGCGTGCCGGAAGTTCAATCATACAAATACTTAAATTTGGAGTAACATTTTTAATTAGTATGAAGATGGCTCTCATTTGGGATTATCAGTCTTTATTTTGGAAATTTGTCTCCCTGAGTCCGTGTACAAGACCCTATACGAGAAACTCATTCAAAATTTTAAATATCCAAAAGAAAAAAAGTTATAGAAGGCAAGAAAAGTCCGCACCTATTGATTTAATAGCACACTTTCGAAGCTTTCACTGCGTAAGTCAAATAAACACGGCAAACAGGAAATAGAAAATGAGATAGTAGCCGGTAAATGAAAACCCACAGCTTGCCCAGTGAGTGGCAGAGAGAGAACAGAAGTTCTTTGATAATTGAAGTTTAGAAGATTTTGGAATAAATCCATCCGAAGAGTAATTATGTTCATTTAAAATTTTTAACACATGTTCGATTTATAAAATAAGAATCAAATTGTAAGAATTTCCGCTTTACAAAAACCAAAAAAATCTGGTATTGGACTCAAAAGTTAATTGAATAAATAAACATTTACACAGCAATAAACTTCAATGAAACTTACAAAAACATAATTAACAGATGATTTTTATTTTTTGCCCCTGACTGCAATAAGCAATACACCAATTTATTTATCAATCGAAAAATAACTAATTTAACTTTTACCCTTTATCTAACAGTAAAAACCACTACAACGGCTACAGCGGTGCAAAGGATTCTGAAGTTGTTGATGCAACTGCAGCATAAGTTGCTGCGGAAATTAGTAAGTCTTAGTACAGTGGCGATACGTTAGATCGAATTTCGTTACGCAAAGGCTTTAAAATACAAGTTAAAAATCACTCCAACGACAGCATTAAGAAATAGGCTGAGCATTACCAACCCAAGGGCTGACCACGCTAACGCGTAAAGGCCACTAGTGTTAACCAACGCAGCTCATAGAGCATCTGAAACAACAAAGGCGAGAGAAGCGCCTTGCGTATTCAAATCATTTTCACGCAAACGTAAGATCACAAAAATTGCAAAACTGGGTAAATTGTGGTTACTCGTTAAAGGTAAGTATCCTAAAAAAATTAAGAAAGTAGGTGCATTTATAGCTAGGAGTGTAAATGTGTACAGCAGGTTAAATATCATTTTAAATCGTGATGTAAATTTCAGCGTTCATCATAAAACTCTATTTGATTTTCGAAAACCTTACTTATAACAAAATTACCATTTTTGTGAGCTTTATTTCAGATTCAGAAAACTTCAAACTTAGAAATTTCAATTCAAATGCAGAAAATTGCAATTTAAATTCAACCTGTTAAATTTTTATTGAACTTAAATTATAAAAAAACAAGTAAGGAAAGGCTGTCTTCGACTGTGCCGGAGACTTTATACCTTTCATGATTACGCATCACGGTTTTAATTGTTCGACCTTTACTTACAATAAGTACAAACCCTGCAAAATTTGACGGTCTAACAGGGTAAGATAAGATACATAGCCCAAACCCCATTGATCGGAAAAATCGATTGTATGGGAGATATGCGTTGTATTGGTCCGATCTTGTTGGTTCCAACAAATGATTAATTTTTTACCAAATGGCGGATCCGTACCAAATTTCATCGATATATCTGTAAAGCTGAGGAACTAGTTTGCATTCAAACCGACAGACGGACGGACATGGCTAAATCGACTCAGCTCATCGCCCTTATCATTTCGGTATACTTATTGGTCTATCTCTTCTTCTTCTCATACTTACAAACATCAGACCAAAGTTATAGTACTAATCATGCTTATGAAAGGTATACAAATACCTGAACGATTTTCTGAACTTGTATTGTAAATTAGTGAATATAAATAGAAAATTTCTGAATTTTAACTTTAACTTTCTGAACATAAAATGTAACTTTCTAAATATAATATCAAAAGGCTGCAGTAACAACATCCTACCAAACCCATATATTTACCGGTAGCAGTGATTTCATAAAGGTTCGTTGAAGCTTGTTTAGTAGTACTCGTCTCCCTGCAAGAAATGTCATTTACAATTATTTAAAGACTCGATAATATTATAGCAAAACCTTTGCATTTAAAACGACATTAAGTAAACTACAAATCAATAGGAATCATATTCACTCACTTAAATATTAGTATTTCACTAAAAAAGAAGAAAGGCAAAACACAAACAATGTAGGAAGATGACCATCCCACGCGTTCCCCAACAAGGTGAAGAACGTCATTATAAGCAATTCATCAGCTTATGCCTGCCCCAACGGTTTGAGAAAATCGATAAGTATTTATTTGTTTAGGTCTTTAGAAAAGTAGTACAGAAGTGTGATTGACCCTACTTAGAGTAAATTTACTAGGAATTACACCAACAAAAGCATATTGGCAGTTGTTGCGGCGGCAATATGCAGAAAAGAAAAGCACACGAATATACTAATAACTCGTTTTATTTATTGTTAAACGAAAGTTTAATACAATTATTTAGCGGGGTGGTTTTAATATCTGAAAAATATAATCATTATAAAAAATGGCAAATTACAATTTTTACCCTTACTTATTCGTGCTTTCTCTTCGGCTGTTTGTAAAAAGTGAAGCCGTTGGAAGCCATTACAAATTTAAAATTCAGTATACGTATACAGGGTTGAAATAAAAGTAGTTAAAATATAAATTAACAGAGTTCTATTCAAAACCTTAAGCTAGGTTCATATGTCAATAACATCCCGCCCCCCGTGAAGCGAAGGAGCGGCTGCGATTTGAGGTTCACTAGTTAAATCCAGTACCGCTAGTTTTGAAGCGGGTCTTTTCAAGTTGCCATTCATTGTTTTGATTAGCGCTGACCTGACTTGTCCATCGGGTGCTGGAATCGCCTCCAAAACTATTCCACGTCTCCATTCGCCTATGCTCTCATTGCCATCACAAACAACAACGACGTCACCCACCTGAATAGGCCGCACCCTTTGATGCCACTTTGTCCGACGGGTGAGGGTTGGCAAATATTCCAATATCCATCTACGCCAAAAGGTTTGTTTCAAATGTTGTAAAATACGCCACTGCTTGCGTAAACATACTGTATTGGTATCGACAGGAGTCTGTATGTAATTCTGGCACCCCAGTAGGAAATGGTTCGGTGTCAGTGGTTCGGCATCACTGCTTTCAATTGGCAGATGTGTAAGAGGACAAGAATTTATTATATTTTCAGCCTCAATAAGTAAGCTTTGAAGCGTTTCGATTTGCGGAGCTGATTCCTTCAAAGTAAATGCCAATACTCGTTTTACACTTCTAACCATACGCTCCCAAATACCGCCTGCTGAAGGATTTCCGGGCGTATTGAACACCCATTCAATACCTCGACGAATGCATTCCTCCTCGACGCCCGCGGCAATGTGCAACCAATCCATTTTGCTTGCTCCTACGAAGTTTGTTCCTCTATCACTGCGTATACGAACTGGAACACCTCTACGGTTAACAAAATTTCGTAAACATAAAATGACTGCATCTGTAGATAAATCTCTGGCCACCTCTAAATGTATAGCTCGAATCGTCAGACAGGTAAATAACGCTACCCATCGCTTTTCTCGCCGTCGTCCTATGGAAACCATAACTGGTCCAAAGTAATCAAGACCTGTATAAGAAAACGGTCTATTGTATGGCTCAAGCCTATCTGAGGGTATTTGACCCATGAGCGGGGGCCGCGGCGTAGCTGTTGAGTTTTTACAAAGCTGACATTCACGCTTAATTGATCGCACAACACATCGTAGACTTGGAATCCAAAATTTCGATCGGATCGCGCAGATTATTGTTTCTTGGTTTTGGTGGTAGAATATTTCGTGATAATGGCGAACTATGAGTCGCGACATTGCGTGGCATCTTGGCAAAATAATTGGTCTTCTCGTATCTATAGGTAGACATAAGGCATTGTCAATACGACCCCCAACACGTAATATCCCTTTGTCGTCCAGCAGTGGTGTCAAATTGAATATAGGACTACCCTTTGACAGTGGCGCCCCTTTACGCAACGTTGCAACATCTTCCTTAAATGCTTCTTCTTGAACAAGCCGGCATAATTTTATTTCTGTTTCTTTAATTTCATGAGCTGTAATCTTTAATGGTCCTTTAAGTGCTTCGGCATTTCCTCTTACTAAGGCTAAAAACTTTAAAGTCGCAATCCGAACCCAAGTCATAACTTTGAGAAATTTATAATAATTTGAAAATTTCGTGAATGGTATAACGGTCTCATTTTGTTCCACCATATACAGTGGTTTCGCTCTTCTTTCTTTATCACCATCGCCACCATCCACCGATATATTATCTGGCATTGATGGCCAATCAAATTCGCATTTCTTCAGAAAGGCAGGCCCCTTAATCCAGCTCGATCCTCCTACAAAATTCTTATTACAGTGGGGCCGTGTTGCCTCGTCAGCCGGATTCAATGTTCCAGGTAACCATCTCCATTGTTGCACCTCAGATGAGTGAAGGATTTCCGAAATTCGATGGCATACAAACTGTTTATACTGACGAGCTTCAGATCGGATCCACTGTATAACGGTCTTAGAGTCAGACCAGAATGTTATTGACTGCGGCCTCACAGTATGACTATCTGTAACTAATTGGCACAATCGAGTTCCCAGTACCGCAGCTTGCAGCTCTAACCTAGGAATGGACATTGCTTTTAATGGACTGCACCGACTCTTGGCTGCGATGAAGGAAACACTGACTTCGTCCTGGTGACTAACTCGAAAATATGCGACAGCAGCAAACGCCAATTCACTCGCATCAGCGAATATATGTAGCTGAACTTCCGAAGACGGATCTAAAAAATTTTCACCATAACATCTAGGGATACTTAGCTGGCTTACGTTACCGATCATTATATACCACTGATACCATTTGTCGTAGATATCAATTGGTATGGCTTCGTGCCAACCAGTATTCAATTTCCATAATCGTTGTAACAAAATTTTAGGCAACAACGTTACGTTAGCGAGAAATCCAAAAGGGTCAAAAATTGACATTGTTAAACTTAACAACTCAGCTTTCGTCGGTCGGCGCGTGCCATCCAAAACCGACTGCGGTACTTTTGCAAACGTTAAATTAAAAAAAAATACATCACACTTGGGATTCCAGTACATGCCAAGTACCTTTTCGTTTGCAAATTCGGAACTACACATATTTTTTGAGTCGCCCTGAAACGTCGCATTACAACCAATGTTACTCAATAGCTTGCTAGAATTTGACATAAAACCTCTTAACTCAAACCCAGCTTTGCTATGTATCTCAGTGACTTTCTTTGTTACGTTTATACTTTCGTCAACACTAGCAAAACTATCGACGTAATCGTCAACGTAATGACGATTTACAATGGCTTCGACTGCCCTCGGATGTTCATCTTTAAACTGCAAAGCATTCAAGTTCTTGACGAACTGAGCGGAGCACGGAGAACAAATGGAACCGAAAATCATGGCCTTCATTACGTACACGTCTGGCGGCCTCGACGTATCACCCTCACGCCAAAGAAAACGCTGAAAATTTTGATCCTTTTCAATAATATTAATGCGATGGAACATTTCTCTAATGTCTCCACAAATGGCTATCATACCCTCACGAAATTTAAACAAAATAGATTGCAAAGATCGTGGTTGATAGTCGTCAGGACCCTTCAAAAGCATGGTATTCAACGAAACAGAGTCAACCTTGGCGGCTGCATCAAAAACTAGTCTGGGCTTATTGCCCTTATTTACGTTATAAACGGCGAAATGAGGTAAATACCATATACGGTCAGTTTGCAGTTCTGTTTCACGCGAAGAGAGCTTTCTAGCATACTCCTTTTTCATGTATTCGCATATTTTTTCCTTGTACCATTTTGCATAGCTGGAGTTGCGTAACATTTTTTGTTCAACAAGCTGAAGACGTTTTAGTGCTACATCATAACTATTTGGCATAGTTATATTATCATTACGCCACAAAAGACCCGTCTCATACCTACCTCCTTCAAGTTTAGTTGTGCTGTTTAAAATGCATTCTGCTCTGATATCAGCAGCAGACTTAATTACTGGTAAATTTGGTTCGAAAGCTTCTAGATAAAAATAATCGTCTAATTGCTTTTGTATTTTATTCATATGATCATTGGTATCTACATGACAAATTGTATAATTATTAAAATCATTTTCGTCTGAGCCGAACAGCGTCCAACCCAATTTTGTTTCATGTACCGTGAATCCATCGGTGAAGTTCACTACACTCAACGGGCGTACTAAATTTGTATGCGGCATTCCAATCAGAATCTTAGGAATCGCGTTAATATAACTTCGTATAGGTATATCAGTTAATTCTTTAAACTGTTGCGCAAACTTCTCCATACACAATGTTTGTGAAGGCAACAATAACTTTTTTATTGTTCGCACCCCTTTCATGTCAAACCTCTTGCTGTTGTTTACGTTCGAAATTTCCAAGTTTGCACGCATCGAAACCTCACTTGTGGTTTGGTCGTCAAACCACTTTAAATGCAACAAATCTTTCCTGCCTGTAATACCAATTTCATTAGCAACTTCTTCCTCAAGCAATGTTACTTTCGCTCCTTCATCTATAAAAGCAATTATATTAACACTTCCTTTTGGGCCATGTAAACTCACAGGTAAAAATTTCAACAGCGTTTTGTTTACATTTGTAATCGTATTTGCTTTATTATTATCGTTCGTTGTTTGGTTCTTTTCATATACAGGCAAACGACATTTACTTATTGTAGCAACAGCTGACTCGACAGGTCCGGTGTTGCCGGTATTATTATTTTGAGTGATTTCATTATGCAACAATTTGTTGTGGAACTTTTGGCATAACGATATGCCGCATACGCGACGTCGCGGGCAGTTGTGAACATTGTGACCCGGGGAAAGGCAACAAAAGCAAAGGCGATTGGTTTTTACGATCTCCCATCGTTCGTCATATTTAGACTCTTTAAACTTTAAACATTGGTACAATCGGTGATTGTCCTTACAAAATACGCATTTGAATTTTTCTTCCGATACGGCTAGGACTGGTTTTACGAATTTATTTGTGTTAGAATTTCGTGGTGTCTTATCAGACTGGCTGTCATGTGGTGAGTTAAGCTCTGCTGCCATAACAACGTATGTTGACATCTGTTGCAACCACTAACTGAATTCGCAAATTGTTGGAAATTGCCTATTTATCGAGAATGTGTGACGTGCCCATTCTTCGCGTTTATAATGTGGTAGTTTACTTACCAATTCCTCGAGCAATGTGGGGTTTGACAGGTGAGGTACGGCACCTGCATTCTGAAGAAAGGCTACCAAATTTGTAACCATTGAGCTAAAATTGGCAATTTCATGAATTTTCCCACTTGTGATTGATGGAAATGTTCTTGCTTTGGTTAGCTGGCTGCGAATAAGTAGTTCTGGTCGTCCAAAGTGAAATTGCAACGACGAAATCACAGCATTGACGCTTGACGGGTGAATCAACAGAGATTCAACTTTTGATCGGGCATCTCCCTTTAGCGCTTTCTGCAAACGGAGTAAATTCTCTACATTGGTGTATGCGTACATATTTGTTGTCTCTTGAAAGGCGACTATAAACATTGGCCACTCTTCTGGTGAGCCTGAAAATTGCGGCAATTCTTGTAATTTACGAGAAAAATTTGGATTGTGCGATGGTATAAACGTTGAGTGTGAATTATTATTCAATATATAAGAAGAAGGTGTGGTGTGCACCGGCGCGGCGGCTGTAGAATTGATATTGACAAAATTGGCATTTGGCATATAATTACCTGTTGTGAGATTGGGATTTTGCGTATTAGGTTGTATGTAGCTAGGCGTATGATGACCATTTGATATGGTATTAGCGAAACTTGTAAAAGCGTTTGAACGGGCGAAGTATACATCGTCAGCAGCGACGTTAGAAGTATGTGTGGCAAGAGCGGAGGCGCTAGTAAAACTTTTATATGGCATAGCGTAGGCAGGATAATCGGCGGTTGTTGATGTAGTCATATACATTGGCGTAGAAGTTTGTGTGGCAAGAGCGGCGGCGCTAGTAAAACTTTTAGGCGGCAAAGAGTACATAGGATAATCGGCGGCGATCGTTGACGTGGTGATATACATCGGCGTGGCAGGTGCAGTAGCACCTATATGACCAGAGTCTGGAAGTGATTCACTTATCTTTACTTCGACAGCGGCAGTTGTCGATGCGAGTGTCTGCTTTAGAAATAACCTTTCTTTTTCGGAGAATTCTAGATTTTCCTGGAGTTTACGAATCTGTTCCTGTAAATCTGCAACTGCGTTGTTAGATTCGACCATAGTGCGATCTCCTTCGTTGTCGCTGGATGCATCTTGGTCTGAAGTCGGCATTTTTAATAAACTTTGAGCAGTATCTGGTTTTTTCTTCCTTAAATTATAATGCGGCATGCGTTTTTTTTTGTTTTTTTTTTTTTTAAGATGGCGATTACTCGGCAGTTTCATGCGAGAATAAATATTAAAAAGAATGTTGCGGCGGCAATATGCAGAAAAGAAAAGCACACGAATATAATAATAACTCGTTTTATTTATTGTTAAACGAAAGTTTAATACAATTATTTAGCGGGGTGGTTTTAATATCTGAAAAATATAATCATTATAAAAAATGGCAAATTACAATTTTTACCCTTACTTATTCGTGCTTTCTCTTCGGCTGTTTGTAAAAAGTGAAGCCGTTGGAAGCCATTACAAATTTAAAATTCAGTATACGTATACAGGGTTGAAATAAAAGTAGTTAAAATATAAATTAACAGAGTTCTATTCAAAACCTTAAGCTAGGTTCATATGTCAATAACAGCAGTTGAAGGCTACTTTAAGTTGTCATAGCTACTTTAAGTTGTCTAGATATGGCAAATTATTTTAGAAATGATATATGGGTTTGTTTTCATATATTTTGTCGACAGGGTACATCAATGTCGTAAGTGAACATTGGGTTAATACTTCAGTTACAAACAAATTTGAGTTAAATTCGGAAAATTCGATGAAGCACGCAGTAACTTCTCAGTGGCCTAAAGACTTCAAACGTATATAGTGCAGAACCAAATAGAAATGCAAATCATAGGGGAAAGGCTGAAATTTTATATATGTTTGAGCAAAGTGAAGTCTTCAGGAAATCAACCGACTCTTGTGCAAAGTTGGCATTTATACGAAATTTGGCACAACTTAAGACATAGGATAGTTTGTATTTCGATTTTTGAAAAAGTGGGTGGTTTCCGCCCCCATGTAAAAAAAATAACAATTTCAATTCTTTATGAAATGAATTTATTTAGTCACAGCTATGTATGTACATATCAGTGCCACCTATCTAATATTTTGGAAAGAGATCCTACATATGGGGGAGAAGTGGTGTAAAGGGAGAAGAGAAGGAATAGTAAGTTAAAAAGTAAGGGGTAGAAAAGGTGGTAGAGGAAAATGAAAGTGATGAAAAGGATGAGAGGATATGAAGAGCAAAAGTAGAAACAGGAGGATGAAAAGGAAAGAGAAAGAGATGGGGAGGAAAGAGGGTACAGTTTGTAAAATAAAAGCGAGTGTGTTTAAATCGAAAGATGCTAATGGTTAAGAGATTTGGTATACCTAAGATCATGTTTATTTGACCCAGCTAAACCTAGGGGGCTAGGGGGTTAAAAAGTGCACGTGTTAGGTATGCCCGTCGTAAGAATCGACTAAAACCCGCAAAAAGGTAAGGACGTGCAACTTGATGGTTGATCTACGGATATGAAGCCGCTCACCTTTCAGCACCAAGCTTCTTATTCCTTACGGAAGAAGGGGTGAGATGACCTAGAAAGTTCCACTGGCCATATCAAATCACGCTCGCTGCAGCTGGACAAGTACCGCAAAGAATTATCGAAGCGTACCGGGCTCATATCCGGCAAAAACCTGTCACCTTCGACAACACTCGCCAAAAACTGAGGAGAGTCCTTTTTTTTGCTAAAAACAACAACAAAGGGATGATGGGGTAAGTTATATCGCGAGACAGTACACATGGAATATGGCAATACTTGGCCTATCCAAGAACCAAGGAAGCCCTGTTCCATATTTTGGTTCAAGATCGTTCTAACTCAAATTTCTTGCAACAACAACCAGAATTTGATTCAAAAACGTCTTAAGCACCTAAAAATGTATTGAACTTACTTTGAGAAAGGTAGTTTTCAAAAGTAATTTTGAGATAAGGCGTTCTTTAACCAAAATTAAGATCGAAAATTTTTCAATCGGTTTTTAAGAAAAGGTGATCGTCCAATCAGCATTTCATCGATAAAATTAAAACGCACATTTCTGTGAGAGCAAGACATAAACATGAAATTGTGTGATAACTTCGGTGCGATGAGTGTAGGTATGAGACAGAAGAGAGATGGATCCATCACAAAGTGTATCGAAACTATCAGGACGATGAGTTGAGTTGACTTAGCCATGTCCGTCCATCCGTACGTCTGTTTGAACACAAACTAGTCTGTTAGTATCAAAGATGTCTGGCTTAAATTAGATGCCAAATTTTCTATCATTTGGCGGAACCAACAACATCGCACTAGTGAACTTCGTGATTGGTCCTCATGAAAGGCATAAAAAACTCGGCACAGCCGAAGACAAGGCTCTTCCTACTTGTTTGTATTCAAAACCGTACTATACTAGATTTATTTCATTTAATGGCTTATTTTCTCTTCAAAATTCTTAAGCCACTGTCATACATATTTTGCAATTAACAAATCTGTTTCACATGCTTTAGCTCAGGTAATTTTGTGCCAAATGGCAAACAATCAAATAAATATAAATAAACTAAAAATGGTATAAATAAATATATATTTGTATATACTCGTACTAAGAGATAACCATCAGTTTCAACAAGTACACAAAAATTTGCAAAAAAAGAGAGAGAGAGAAATGCATAATAAAACACAAAAACCACCAAACAAGCAAAAAATCGATGTCAAAAGAAATTAATAACAATTAAAACTATTTTTAAATTATTTGTGTGCACTTAAATGTATTTATTTGCACCGTTGCAAATAAAGTCTAACGCAATGTGACGGTCACTTAATCTTCTTTTACAACAGTTTTCAGGCGTATTTAAAGTGAAGGGGGCTTTAATGGTGTTCAATTAATAAGAAAATGTGAGGTCTCGGTATAACCCCATCAAAAAGTTGCAAACAATCTAAGACCTGAAACAGACAAAAATTGAAATAAATAGAATTTTTCGCCTATAAACCTTACTGCTCCTGAAGAGACTTTAATTCTATTAAAACCAGCATATGTGAAAGACTTTTGGCTAGGTAGATTTTTTTTCTAAGAAAATACAAAGCTTTGAATCAAAGCAAATACATTTCTCAACGAACGAAATGTCTGTATGAATGTCTGATATCAGCATCAATGTGATTCCAACTTTGAAAAAAGTCTGGGGTTAATCGATCGAAGATCTTGTCTTTTTCTACAAATTCTACTAAACCCATATGCCGACTACAAACGATAAGTCATAAGTATTTTGTAGAGATGGGTTTTATGACAGAAATAAAATCGGCAAAGCCCGTTTAAAAAAAAGTTAAAAATTCACTAACCCATTTTGATGTTTCTTGGTTCTGGACTTGAGCCCTTGGTATAGCCAAAATCTAATATTACGTTTTGGGTAGCTTTCACTAATATCCCTTGCAAGTATATATTCTCAGTTTTTATTTTTTAAACTTCAGGAAAGCATCCCTTTTAGAAGAGCATTTTTAAAGTTAAAAACGTTACTTGGAATCACGGATTTAAGATGCTTTTCACTTTGCATTATTGGCTATATATTTTGAGTGAACGCTTGAAACTAGTGACGTTTCCTCGAATTCAAAATATACCTAAAAATTATCGCCGTCCAATATTTCAATTATATAGCTTTTGGCTGGCAAAATGCTGGAAAGGTGTATTGTATTAGCGGCGTTACAAGAGAGAATAAGGATTTGGGCTGATACCGACCAAAGCGCTAGATAGAATGAATATCGGAAAGGTATACAAAGCTAGAATTGTAAAATATTTTCGAAGCTCGATAAACGTTTATAACAAACAAATTTGAACTGCGCCCGAACTTGAGCGAGATGAGCTTTATAATTTTAACCTGCCTATTTAATAAACCATTACGCGATTTGTATGTGCCGGTTGGGATAATAGCGATAAGGATTATTAATATTACTGCATATATTCGCATTGCCATACCTGACTTAAAATAAAAAAAAAACAATTGAAATAGGTGGAAACCTTGCTAAAACCTTGCTCACTTACAACACATAGGTATAAGTTCTTACGAGTGTAGTGCTCTTTTTATGTATATACCAAAATTCCGAGATAGAATCGGATATAAAAAACTATACAGGACAGCTCGTTTAACCTTCATGTGCACACCCGGGATACCCCCGTACTCAGACGGTGCTTCTTACGTTTCTTTTCTTTAGAATATTATTAAATAAATTTTATATTCCTTAAGGACTTGCATATAAAATGGATACATTTTTAGAACTTATCTTTTTTACCCTCTAAGTGTACACCAGTGGTACAACGGTACCTAAATATTTTGTATAAGAAGTTAAAGTAACCTGTGTGTGTTTCTATTGCAAGCAATTATAGTACAATCATTTTAGTTGAGCATATTAATTATTTGTTATTGGTTTTTTAATAAATTAAATATTAAGTAGGGTTTGTTGATCAATTAGCATAATACATACACTATCTCATTCAAAATATAGCATCGTAGCTTCGCGTGGTTTTAACTGCAACTATGCTGTGATTAACAAGGTGACCTATTGCACCCTCTATTCCAATACGTACTGAGAAGTTCCTTGTGTACATTGTACGTTGTACAAATAACGAATATCATCTTGCCAGTGATGTCAATGCCACCTAATATAACACCCAACTATTTTGTAATATTCTTTAAGCTTTTTGTTTTCGCTGCCAATTATTGAATTAAGCATCATCATATTTACAGACTTGAAAAAAATAAAGCTCCTGAATATGGTCCTTATATACACCACCACACCGCACTCTGCTGCAGTTAAATCCTTTCAATCGTACTCAACATTTGCTTACCGGTCGTCTCTTGTGTAATGGCATTGTCCTTATATTGAAAGAGTTTTAGTTGATCCACACTTTCTCATGCATAATATTATGCCCTTCCGTTTTAGTATGAGATATAGGGTTAATATTCTAACCGGAGTCTAACTTAAAATACATCACATTTATGGTGGTTCCTAGTTGAACTTCCTTTTCACTCTCGTCCGCTTTTGAGTCATGTTAATCATTCTGTTCAATACTAATGATGTTTTCTTAGTTCGAGCTTTCAACACCAAACGCAATTTCAAAAAAAAGCCGTGAGTACCAAGTACTCGTGGAGCTTGATATGTAAATATGTGTATCCTGTACATAAATTTTATTAAATTAGATCTCGCCCAGTGGTTGAATTTCAACCTCAAAATTTAATTTTTTTCAGTTGCCAGCTACTCATTTCTTGGCCCTTTTCCCTTCTCTCTACTTTTTATTATATTTTTTGCCTTTCTCTTCTTTTAACGGTTTCTACTTTTGACTGATTTTCTTGTTTTATATTTCATTGTTTCTTTTCCTTGCTTGCATTCCTTTCCTTTCCTTTCCTTTCCTTTACTTTCCTTTTCTTTCCTTTTCTTTCCTTTTCTTTCCTTTCCTTTCCTTTCCCTTCCTTTCCTTCCTGTTATCATAGGTCCTTTTAATTAACTTAATTTCATTTAATTTAAGTTTATTTTATTAAATTTTGTTTTATTACCATGATTATAAACGAGCTCAATGCCAATAGTAATAATTTTTCTTTTTATTTATGAAAATTATTATTGTTTATTTTTATTGTTTTAATAATTATTTTAATTAATTATTAAAAGCTTTAATGAGAATAAAATAGGAAAATTTTCAAAGACAACCGGCATAGATTTTAGAAGAAGTGGCAGCTTCTTCATGGATCTATAAGAAAAGCTAAGCTAAGGCGGTAGTCTCTAAAATTTTCCTATTCTATTATAATAAATACTTTTAATAATTAATTAAATTAAATTATTAAAAAAAAAATTATAATTTTCATAACTAAAAAGAAAAATTTGCAAGTGTACAGGCCGTAAAAACAACAATTCAATTGTTGCTATACAAATAAAAATTTTTTTATTTTATTTTAATTTAGTTTATTGTATCTTATTTTATTATATATTAGGTAATTTTTTGATTACATCCCATAAGTATAACCACAAAGATTACACAAACAAAGCAAAGTAGCTACTGTCTTGAGTATTCTGAGCTAAAATAAATTTAACATCACTTGTTTTGGTTTTGTAAACACTGTGTATATTTGTGATAGCATTCATCGTGTTTAGGCACGATTACCGAATTATACCAATCAGAAAAGCACTTGCATACACACACACCCACATAATCAGAGCGTCACATACATATTAGCAATGCAGTCAAACAAGATTTCTATACACTACCAGTGGGACTATTTTCGAATAATATTCGAATAAATACTATTCAAATAAACAAATAAAAATTTTCGTTTCAAAAAATTCGAATAGTATTTATTCGAATAATTTATCCGTTTATTCGAATAGTATTATTCGAATAGTTGTATTAAAATGCGAGAGATGTCGGAAGCGAAATTCACAGTCTGCATCGCTATGAGCATGCATTCACGTTTTGTATGTATGTATGTATGTTTGCGTGTACAAACTTGTGCTTAAGCTGTATTGATATTTGTTTAACTATTCGAATACCTATTATTCTAATAGTTGTCATTTATTCGTATAATACTATTCCAATAAAATGAATGAATATTATTTGAATTTTTTATAGCCTTCGAATAAATGGATTTCTTATTCGAATCATTTTTATACGAATAGTTTCATGCCTACTAGTTATACACAAGGCACAGGCAGAAGCACGATTACAGGCAGCGACGCTTAAGTTTGCTGGAGTGCCCCTACCGTGCCCAAAGATGTTAACACATCAAAAAGATATTCTGAGGAATGTGCAGTCAAGGTTATACACCTTATTCTTATATTTTAATGCTATTCGAATACCTTACCGGGGTACCACAGGTGTATACGCATAAAGGTTAAAGTTATCGGGTAAGTAATTTATTTAAATTAACCGAATTCGCTCAAAACACACTTTCTAAATAGATATTAGAAAATACAAACAATAATCAAAAATACAATAAATTTGCCGTGCAATTAGCTCCAACAAATTGCTTTGCATTCCTTTCTCTACCGAATGGAAACACGAGCGAGCCACGTTAATGAAAAGTTGACATCCATATTTACGTATTAGAAAATACTTTTACAAATGATAAGTACCAATATTACAATAGCAATAAACAGTTAGAAAATGCCGGCATACACGCTAACTACGTCAATTGTAACGGTTATGAGCTTTTGTATAGTAACGTGATATGTTAGAATATAAGTAAATAACGGAAATTCTTATGATAATAGAGCACGAGACATTAGTGAATACTTACTAGGTATTTGTTTAATTAAATTGTGTGAAAGTGGGCAATTGACAATTTGAAAACTTTGTTTTTGTAACAAGTACTAGTCTAGTTGTTGAGTGGAAAGGCTTTTATTACACGACAAATATTTACTGAGACATCCAACATGTGCTTTTTTGCTATAAAATGAGCGCATGCACGACATACTCCACAGCAAAGCTTTACGTGTGCGCTCACGGCAATAACTTCAGAGAGAGTTTATCCTGCCAGGAGTTTTAGACATATAAAGCGGCTTGTGTGGAGCATGCAAACTCATTCGTTGGAAGAATTTTGAACTTAACGTGCGGACCGAATTTTCCATTGCAATTTTTGTTGAAAATACATATTTTTGAAAAAAAAAAAATCTTTCTATGAGCAAAGTTAGAATTGAAGTGTATGAAAAACGAGCAGCTGTATAGCATGCATTGACGAAGCAGAAAATGTTTTTCTTATAAGAAAAGAAAAAAAAACACATTTAAAAATAATCAATAACATATGTAGAAGGACAAGACAGTGCAACGCCCTTTTGTGTATCTATAATTCATAGGCAAAGTGCAAATATCGCCATTTGGCTGGCACTTGACACAGATTTTTTGTGTGCAGAAAGGCTGAAAATTGATTTTTTAAACGGAAAATTGCGTTGCAGAAATATATGTAGTGTGAACATTGATTTTTTTAGTGTCGCCAACGGTGTTTTGTTGCGACACGTTTAATAAGGAAATTTAGTGCATTTCGACGTTTGTTAAAACTGCCAAAGCATAAAATCAATAATTTACAGTTACCATAAAACGGATTTATTGACTTTACCATAAAATAGATTTGTGTTTTTTTATAAAGACATACGCTATTTAGATTGAAAATCATACTTTTTCACTAAAAAACTGCTTATACGAGTGCCCATTAAAGCGTTGTAAGAGAATTTCGAAAACAGTTTTTCAACAAACTACAACAACGGAGCCAATACTAAAATTCCAAACCCAATTCGACGCACCGGACGAGACCGCCAATACTAGCGGTCGGTATTCACATTCTAAAAAGACAACACCGCATCGGTAGCCAAAGGCTTAAAACGCCAAACACGAGCAAAGCGGTCAATTAGCCATCAAATCAGCATACAAAATTAGGCAACTCAAAAACCAAACCAATGGCGTACTACTTAATTAATATCCTTAAATTTAATGTAAAGTATTTGAAAAGCAATTAATATACCCGCTACACCCGCTACAATAACCGTAATAATAAGAATAATAACAATTTAATAGACTGTTCAATGACGCACAAGACACACTAAATAGAAGCGGAAGTCAAAGTAAGCAGTACGAGTATATCACACCACGCCCTAAAAAAAAAATGAAATAGTGAAACAAAAAAATAGAAAAAAAAAATCTACACAAATCCTATCCACAGTGGATCAATAAGTAATTACCTTAATATCCGTTTACACTAAAAATAAATAAGAAAAAAAAAACACAAGCAAAACTATAACAAAATAAAAAAAAGAACAACAATTAATTGTCACAAACCCTATTATTGATTACTGTTGTCTAAAATACATTTACGTGTTACCAATTCCACTTGAGCCATTATTGAGTTAGTTCGTTTGCCTTTTGCGCAAACGATAGACTTTTGGACGTTGTCGAGTTTTCGTTGTCTTTTTGCATAATTCATTGTACACATTTACACTCAGCGACTGGTGAATACATAATTACTTAAGCGCATTGAAGTGGTGGCCAAGTGCTTCCCATAGTTTAAGTCAAACAATGGAAAGATCTGATAAATTTTCAGATTATCTCTTTGCGAAAATGGGGCCGCCCAATAGCACAACCGTCAATGGTACCGAGTTGCCACCAAAGACCACGGAACGTAGTGAGGCGCCACGCGAGCTAACCGGCTACCAGCGTTGGCTACGCGATAATCTAATGTTGTTGGTCACGCTGTCTGGTGTGTTGCTGGGAGTTATTTTAGGTAAGTAGAAAAGTTAAAATATATGTACGTATGTGGAAGTTCTATATGTATATGTATTTATATGGGGTATATAAGAAACAAAGTTATGCATGCTAACTTACCTGTAACTACAATGCCAACAAGCGATTAGTCCAGGATGAGTCTGGGATGAGTAGCAAAGGAGCATGCGACCAATGCCAGTTTTGATCTCTTTGTATGAGTTAAGGTGATCCCTTTTGTTTGAGTATGTCCTATGAAGAGACTAATTAGTACGGGTACGGTAGGGCAAGTTTACTTGCAACACCTAAAAGTAGGCTACATACATTAAAATCGACTTCCGTTATAGGAATAGTTGGGATCAATTGTAGCCTTCTGTAGACGTAAGGTATTATTGCGGATCCCTCTCTTTAGAGCTCAGTGGCACGATTTTTTGCAGGGTATTGAGAGGCTATTTGGTTTTACGTGCTCTGTAAATAATGCTGAATGTTCTGAATGTATACTTAAATACCTATTATTTTATACTCCTAATGTTCACAAACATTTAAGCTTTTTGTGGACGATATTTCGGAAAAATCTCCGAAACCAGTCAGGTTATTGCAAAAACCTTGTTATAAATCTATTGAGTACTATTCGATTCATACTCATACCTATAGTTGTCAAAAATGTAAAGCTTTGGCGAAACATTTTCTGAAAATTGACGCAGCCCGCTTAGGGTTCGCAGCAGGTTTGTCATCCCCATCTTTAATAGCTTTCAATTGATAAATACGCTGTTCACAACATCAGAAAAGTCTCCAGAACTTGCTAGGTATCGCAATAGCCATCTTCAGTATATTTAGCTAGTTTCGTAACTTAACACTAGCCTCTGACGAAACTTTGTGTTAAATGTAGTAGTCTTTTGAAGATTCGGCGCTAAGCATCAGGAAATACTTAAATGCTGCCTTCTCAAAAATTGTGCAACTAACCAGTACTTGACAGATGTGCTACCCGAAAGCTTTTGGGCTTGTGTTGGATTAACAGTTCTTTACCAGATACTAAATATAAAAATCAACTAATTTTTTAAAGCTTAAAATTTATACTTTATCATACTAGAATTTGATGGGCTACAAAACCGTATATTTGGTGTCCTGATTTAAAATCAACAGTTCTCAGAATTTTTTAATTGTTTAAGATGAAAATCAAGTTTAGAAAAATACTTATTGTTTTAACCTTCAGTATATGCAGTCAGCCTTAAGCGTGTTCTCCTACCGGGAACTAACATAACTATAATTGTCTCACATTTTATATCGATAACTTGTATCACCATTATAGCATAAGTTGTAATTTTAATAAAGTGAGGAATATATTACAAAATATACATAGAACTAATATGACTCTTCAATGATAAAATATGAAAGGAAGCCTAAGTTGCTTACTGTTTGGTACTAGTGTACTAGATACGCAGTTTGATAAAATTAGGCAAATGCAGAAAAATTTAGTAATAAAGCTGCCACTGGTACAGAAATATTGCGTTTTATATTTTGCCAAGCAATTTTTAAGAACTGATTTGAAAAAGCGGGCATGGCCCTCCACCGAATTTGCACATTTTCACAATTAGCAGCTATCCTTTTCAAACTAACATTGCCATCAAATTTCCCAATGACAAACCAATTTCTGTCGAAGTTATAGCATTGAAAGTTTCGGTAATAACCTACTATAAAAAGAGAGGCCCTACTCCCATTTATAAAAATGGTTACTTTGCATATTTTTTCATACACGGATGATTTGCTCGCCAATTTTTACTGATAAAAAGTTTTTATTTCGTAATAATATGGTATTTAGTTTGAGATCCTTTCAAAAATCTAAAAGTGGCGGTGGTCCGATTTAGTTCCTTTTTCTCCGAAACATACTCTTTGATAAGAGTAGTCTATAGTTAGTAGTAGACAATATCTATATCAACAATAACTTATGAGAGCAGCACCACTTCTTCTTTAAATGGTCATCTAACCGCCTGGGCGATTTTGACCGTCCAACATAGCTCGCCAGTCGTTTCTTCGTTGCGCCAATTGGCGCCAACTGGAAACACCGCGGGATCGCAAATCGGTCTCCACTTGGTCCTTCCATCGGAGTGGTGGTCTCCCTCTTCCTCTGCTTCCACCGGCGGGTGCCTATAAGTATACCTTCTGGGCTGGAGCATCTTCGCTCATTCGCACTACGTGGCCTAGCCAGCGAAGCCGCTGTGTTTTAATTCGCTGAACTATGTCGGCGTCTGCGTAAAGTCCATACAGCTCATCATTAAATCTTCTTCGGTACTCGCCGTAGCCAACGCGTAGAGGTCCACAAATCTTTCGAAGAACCTTTCCCTTCTGCACCATATAGCAGGACGGGTGCGATAGTGACTTGTAGAGTGTTATTTGCGTTCGTCGAGAGAGGACTTTACTTTTCAATTGCCTACTCAGTCCGAAGTAGAATTTGTTTGCAAGAGTAATTCTTCGTCGGATTTCTAGGCTAACATGTTTGTTGGTGTTTATGCTGGTTGCCAGGTAAACGAAGTCCTTTACTATTTCGAAATTATTGCTGCCAACAGTGGCTTGGTTGCCAAGGCGCAAATGCGCTGACTCTTTGCATGATGACAGAAGGTACTTCGTTTTGCCCTCGTTCACCAACAATCCCATTTCCTCCGCTTCTTTTTCTAATTTGGAGTAAGCAGAAGTTACGGCGCGGTTGTTAAGGCCAATGATATCAATGTCGTCAGCATATGCCAACAGTTGCACGCTTTAATAAAATATTGTTCCAGCGCGGTTAAGTTCTGCAGCTTGTATTATTTTCTCCAGCATTAAATTAAAGAAATCGCACGATAGGGGGTCACCCTGTCTGAAACCTCGTTTAGTTACGAACGGCTCGGAGAGGTACTTCCCAATTCTGACCGAGCTGGCGGTGTTGCTCAAGGTCATTTTGCATAGCCGTATAAGTTTTGCGGGGAAACCAAATTCAGACATAGCGGCATATAGGCAGCTCCTTTTCGTGCTATCGAAAGCGGCTTTAAAATCAACAAAGAGATGATGTGTGTCGATTCTTTTTTCACGGGTTTTTTCCAAGATTTGGCGTATTGTAAAAATCTGGTCGAAAGCCACACTGATAAGGTGCAATCAGTCTGTTCACATCAGGCTTCAGTCTTTCGCACAATACGCTTGGTAGGACCTTATATGCGATATTCAAAAAGCTGGTTCCGCGGTAGTTGGCGCAGTTTGCAGGATCGCCCTTCTTGTGGATTGGGCAGAGAACACTTAGATTCCAATCTTCAGGCATGCGTTCATCCGACCATATTCTGCATAGAAGCTGATGCATGCGCCTTACCAGCTCCTCGCCTCCGTGTTTGAATAGCTCAGCAGGCAAACCATCAGCGCCAGCTGCTTTATTGTTTTTCAATCGGGATATTGCTATTCGCACTTCATTATAGTCGGGTTGTGGAACGTCGATTCCATCATCTTCGATTGTGGGCTCGGGTTCGGCATCTTCTCTGGTTTCTTGCTCAGTTTCTCCACTTAAAAGGACACAGAAGTGATCCCTCCATATTCTGCGTGCTCTCTGAACATCGACGACCAGGTCGCCGTTCTCATTCTTACAGAAGTTTGTCCCGGGTTTAAAAACTTCTGTCATTCGCCGAATTTTTTGATAGAATTTTCGGGCATTATTCCCTGCCTCTGTTTTTTTTGCGCGAAAAAGCCGCCTAGCTTCCCTCTTCAACTCGCGGTAGCGTTCACACACACTCCTCGTTGCATTCGGTCTCAGCGTTGCCTTGTAGGCTTCGTCCTTTCTTTTCGTTGCAGCGCGGCACTCTTCATCATCATACCAGTTGTTTCTTCGCGTTCGCCGGAATCCAATTACTTCTTCGGCTGCGGTACGGAGTGCTCCTGAGATATGATCCACTGCTCATGCATTCCACTAGGTTGAATTGTGCTCTCGGAGAGCAGGTGTGAGAGGCGATCTGCGAAATAATTCGCAGTCTGTTGCGATTGCAGCTTTTCGACGTCCAGCTTTCCCTGCGTTTTTTGTTGCACCTGTTTTGTCGTACAGAGGCGGCTACGAATCTTGGCTGCTACTAGGTAGTGATCAGAGTCGATGTTAGGTCCTCGTATTGTGCGAACATCTAAAACGCTGGAAGCATGCCGTCCGTCTATCACAACGTGGTCGATCTGGTTGCGTGTTTTTCGATCGGGGGACAGCCATGTAGCCTGATGGATCTTCTTGTGCATAAACGTAGTGCTGGATATGATCATGTTTCGGGCACCGGCGAAGTCGATCAGCCTGAATCCATTTGGCGAAGTCTGATCGTGGAGACTGAACTTCCCGACAGTGGGGCCAAATACACCCTCCTTACCCACCCTAGCGTTAAAGTCGCTAAGCACGACTTTGATATCATGACGGGGGCAGCGCTCGTATGCTTCTTCCAGGCGCTCGTAGAATGCATCCTTTTCCACGTCGTCCTTCTCTTCCGTCGGTGCATGAGCGCAGATAAACGATATGGTGAAAAATCGTACTTTTATGCGGATTGCAGCGAGACGCTCTTTCACGGGTGTGAACGACAGTACTCGGTGACGGAGTCTCTCTCCCACCACAAATCCCACGCCGAATCTGCGCTTGTCTTCATGCCCACTCCAGTAGATGTTGCAAGGTGTTTTGATCGTGTTTCCTCGCCCCGTCCATCGCATCTCTTGTATGTCGGTGATGTCAGCTTTTGCTTTCATCAGGACCTCAACCAGCCGGGCAGCGGCACCTTCCCCATTAAGGGACCGGACATTCCAGGTACATGCCCTTATCTCATAATCCTTATTTCGTTTGCGGGTGTTGTCATCTAAAAAAGGGGTTCTCATATGAATTTCATTGGAACGTTGTTTTATGTGGTGGGTCTCAAACCCAACGCACAACCCGTTTCACGGGAGGTTGAATTCTATTACACGTTTGTATAGCGAGCCGCTTGATCCAAGACAGACGCTCGCTTGCAGCCGCACCACATGGTGATCAGACGCTGCTGTTTGAACCCCCCAGCAAGCCCTTAAACCGATTATGTCGGAGTGGCCTTACCAGGTTGTCGCCTTCTCACTTTTAGCTCACCACCAAACGGGTGGTCGGTGGTTACCCAGAGGATACTTGGGCGCAAAGCCCGGAAGTAGTGAGCTGCTTGAACCGCATGCAAAAGAATCGCTCTGGCCATTCGCAGGTGCATGTCGATCAGAAACTTTCCCCACTTGCGTGGACTTCTGCACACGGCCCCATCCTCTAGCCCCAGCACCACTAGCTTTCAATATTGAGATTCAAATGGTGGTATGTGCTTATAAACAGCGAGTGTGCTATAGCTACAAAATGCACTTTATATTCAGTAAATGGCTAAAAACTTGAACCAAAATTTTGCACCATTCCTAGGTTTAACCAATTTTTTAAACTTTTTTGTAGTAAATTCCAAACCTTTCAAATTCCTACACCCATTTTTAATTATTTTCGGTTTAGATTTAAAACTTAATTGAAAAAAAAAACGTATACACAATAACAAACGTGTATTGTTCTCACAACGTTTATGTGTTGGATAGAAAAATTACTAGCCTGAACAGTGTCAGGGGTGGTGGGTTTTTCTTGGTACTTTGTGTTTTATTACGATTGTTCAAAAGATATTAATGTTATTTGAGTTTTGTGATTTCTGATGAATTGAAAAATGAAAAATTTGAAAAAATTGCGATAGTAAAATTGTTTTCACCGAGGGAATATAGTTTTTAAATTCGTAAAATTATTATTTTATAACAGTAATGTCTGTCACTACTGTAGCCCTACATTAAATCTTTGAGGACGTAACGATCACATAGACAATATTTTCATATAAAAAAATGTTGAAGTAAAAAAATGTTATATGGTCTAAACACTAATATTTCCATTAGAAAATTATTCACTGTCAGAAATATCTTGTTTCAATGTCGTAAACAAATATTTATAGAGCATTATGAAGCCTATCATACTTTTGTATTTCAAATTTATTGTGGTTTCCAAATACAATGTGTTCGACTCTCGCAATATACCTAACTCAATAATAAAGTTTAAGATTTTCAAGATACAAAAACATAATCTTAATATAAAGCTATGTTAGTTGTGTAGTTCAAGTGTGATGATCTTTAGGAGGAGCCTTTTCTCCAATTTGTGGTGCATAATTTTCCCCCTAGATTGTATCTAACTTAAGTTTAATGTCGATTCAGAACAAAATCTACCAAGTCCTTTGAAGGGTTGGCATATTTGAACCAATCTCTGGAGAGAAGCCTCTGTAAACCTTCCTATTTAAATTCCAATGTTTTCGATACCAGAGTAAGAGACTAGAATCCATTTAAGAATCGGAAAGGGTAGTGAAGTTCGATTCAATAGCTGATCCATGGATGTGACCCCATTCACTTGTCATTATTAATCAAATGTCAATCAAAAGTCAGGTTAGACGACACTGTAAAAATACAAAAACATAATTTCAGATTTTGTCCACGTTAGAAAGTAATTTAATTTTTTACTCCTTTTTGCAACAACGGGTAAAAATTCTAGTCCCTCAGTTTTTGAGATATCTTGATGAAATTTGGTATAGAGCCGCCATTTTTCATAAGACTAATCATTTGTCGGAATCAGCCAGATCGGACCAACATAACATATAGCTCCCATATAATCGATAGTTCCGATTAACGGGGTTTGACCTATAAATATTGAAAATTAAAAGCTAGGAACTTTTAATTTGGCGGGTTTAGTTCATTTGACATACGCAATGTTACTAGTGAAAATCACCCAGATCGGACCAACATAGCATATAGCTCCCATACAATCGATTTTTCCGACAAATGGGGTTTTGATTATATGTCTATAAATTAACAGTTTATGGATCAGCTAGGTACGTATATCAAGCATGCTATTTTACTTTTCAAAGTTTATTTTAAATTTTCTATCAAAAAGTGACAAGTTTTCATAAAAATTCAACTTGGTGTATATGAATACGACAAAAACTCAATGTAGTGTTCAGAAGAGTTGTATTGAAAGAAATACTATAAGACAATAAGATACCTTGTGAATATCCTAATTATTTTTATTTTCTTAATACATTCCCGATATATTTAATTTCTTTTATATTACCCTTCAAACATTCTCGGAGTGCTCATAATTTAGGAGTCCGATATTAGTCCTAAATATGTGGAAAATATGAACCTCAGAAATACGATCATTTAGGAGTCTTTTACGACTCCGATGTGAAGAAAACTATGAGCCTTATATGGAGAGTGTTCATTTAACAGAGCAACTTTGGAGCAGATATTCATATTGTTTGTTGTTGAAAAAAATAAAATTGTTTTTCAAACGAAACTTTTACTCATGTCTTTTGCTGTTCCTGGCATATGTATATACATTTTCGTGAACGCCATCTCAAGTAATCTGCAACCGCAAAGTGTGTTTCATAAAATTGTGACTGTATCGATAAACCGTACCAATGGATTGATGGTTTTCAGTGCAATTTTTTTTTAACACATGGAAAATATACACAGATGGTCTTTTCAAGGCTTTTCTCCCAAATATCTTTTAACGAAATTTTGCTAAACATAGCCTCAGAAAAAAACTCCCAATCCAATTTTGCGTAACATGCCTGCATTTCAGTTTCAAAAATTATCTTTTAAGGGCCCAAAAAGAGCAGATTGTACGGAACTTCGAATCAATCCGAAAAGCTTCATATAGGAGTCGTTTTGGAGTCCAATATATGCCGATAAGGAGTATCATATTTGACTCCCATTCAAGCTCATATGATGTATGAAATTCGGCTCATGTCGGACGACCATCGCAAGAAGGGAAATACCCTCATTTCGGACTCATAAATGAGCTCATAAAGAGCGTAAACGCTAAAATTTAGGACTCATTTATAACTCCTATGGTTTGCTGGGTATATTTATCACAGCAAAATTATTTTTTTTATTGTATTTTATTTAACATTTTATGCCACAAAAGCAAGGTAATTTTTTTTGCTTTCAATGTGTCTAAAAACACCAAATATTCAAGCTGTCTAAATTGCAACAGGAAAATTTAAATGATTCAGAAGATCCGCAAATATCAACCGAAAACACTCTATACATAGAACATCCGTGATAAATAAGGTTCAAAATGAGAAAAGTTTGTATCAAATATTTAACATTAACATTCTGTATTTTTTTATCCAAAGCTCCACACAAGCAAAATTGAAGTGAAGTTGTCTTATTTTCTTCTCTGTCTTTGCCTGCGACTAACTTCGAGCCAAATATGAAAAGATAGCTCCCCAAAGTTTTGATTTAGCTCTTATGAGAACTTAGTCAAATTCGGTACAACCTATGGGAACCAAAATCAACTTAGAAAGTACTACAAAGGGTAGTGGTATGCTTTGTGATTATGCTGATGTGCTTCTCGCTGGGGCTCATGGGGCATAGCGTTTGTGTATCCGAAAAAACCCTACATCGTTATGATGTTATGTATGTATAAACAAAATCAACTACAAATAAATAAGAAATATAAAAACGAACTTCATTTCAGCCGAACTCAACGATATAGTAATTTTATACCCAAAAAGCCTGTTAAGAGCATGGTTAATTGTATTCATTCTGAAAGCACACATCAAAGCAGAATAAAAGCTCTTGCTATAAATTTATTCATGAACATCGATTATACATAAAGAAGAGAGTTTTTGCTGACAGCCACAGGTGTTTGCTATTTTAAATTGGTTGACATTTAATCTTCAAGTGGACGAGAAAGCAGTAAGCATTCATGCCCTTTAAACACGCTCTTTGTGTCGGTTGTAATATTCCAAAAACAACAACAACAAACTGCATAAATAGCCATAATCGAATTAATTTTTTACCTGCCTAGGTGTAGGTGTTGGAACTCATAAAGTTCGCGCCATAATATCATAAGTCATATTAAGGCGCAATAAAAAATAATTTATGAGATTTTAATTAGTTCGTTATATTCTCACGTTGGCATGTAATAAAGTTAGGAGCACGTTGCTTATTTCTCGCTGTATGTGCCAGGTACATTGTCCCTGCAATTTCGCCCGCGTTGTCGTTTCCCTGTAAAAAACGTTGGAGCATCAGAGTACTCCAACACTTATCCTCATTCATATAAAAAAGGTGGTCCAATTTACATAGCGATGTCCGGTGATTGGATCACCTAATCCTATTCGGAGTACCATTTACTTTGCTTCTGAATAGTCTATAGAGCACCTACGTTGGAGTACTTTGAAAATGCTGCCAAAAGATTACTCTATAGAGTACTCTAGACAAAAGCGAGAATGGGAGTATGTGTTCTTCTGAGGACCACCTACTCCCGCTCCCGCTTTGCTGTTGAATACTCTATAGAGTAATCCCATGGGAGTATTTTGAGAGTACTCTCACGTAGGTGGTCTATAGAGTATTCAAAAGCAAAGAAACGGAGTACTCCGAGATGGATTAGGTGATCCAATCACCGGACATTGCCATGTAAATTGGACCACCTTTTTTATATGAATGAGGATATGTGTTGGAGTACTCTGATACTCCTATAGGAGTATTCTATGGAGTATGAAACGGAGTATTTCCGTTTTTTGCAGGGTTGGTGCGCTCGGCCTTGGAATGTGGTCGACATACACACACACAAACACACACACACAGAAACGTGTTTTAATATAATTTGCTATTAAATGCATTATCTTTTATCGGATGTCTCGCACATCATTATTCCTTGGTTCACTGGTTTTTCCTTAACAATGCACTTGAGTGGCTGTCAAGTTCAGTCATGTTTTGAAAACATGGAAAAAATAGCAAAACACTTACGAAGGCAACAAACGAAATGGCCTTGAGCTTGTTGGCCTAGTTTAAGCTGACGAATTAGCACTCGTTTGGCTCTTGCAATGTACTCGAAATCGTTTTTTTGTTAATGGTATGTATGCTCAGTACGTCGCTGATATATATAAGTTTCGTTATTATAATTTGGGTGTGGCTTGGAAATATTTGACTAAGAAGATATGATGAAGTTTAAATGGGGCTTACCTATTTAATTAATATTTAACTTTTGTGTAGCTTTAGTGAAATTGTTTTCTTATTTTATTTGTTTGCTGTTTTCGGTTGATATTTTTTATTTTCAGTATCGAAATGCCCTGTAAATTGGCAAATCGTTTGTAAACCTGTTATGAAAAGCGGTATCGGTTAAATTTTCCCGTTTTATTTTTGACAACCCTATTGTTTACTATTTTTATAAAAATATTTTTGAAAAAAAAATGTTTGTTTAGTAATGTAGGATGAAAAGGTTAATGAAACACATTTAAAATGCTTAATTTGTTATAATTAATATCAAAATTAAAAACAGAACCGATCAGCACAAATCGGATTGTGTCAAAACTGGACACCACGAACAAAAAAATTCACCATTGGCAATGATCAATACCGTCAAATGGCGGTGCTTGCTCGATGTTATGGTGAAAAGGAATAGAAATAAGAAGTTAAGCTGACGAAAAAGCAAGGTTGTGATGGTCTAAGGGTTAGCAGAACGTGTTAATTTATACGAATAGCTATGGCAGCTTTCTTTAAATTTTCCTTCTCTATTCGAATAAAAAATTTTAATAACTAATTAAAAATAAATTATTAAAAAAAATTTAAAACAATAAAAATGATAAAGTTAAAAAAAATATTGATCTCTAGCACACAACAGTTTTTGAAATTATAAGAGCAAATGTGTTATGTAAATAAAGCAACAAATTGTTTGAAGATCTAAAAGAAACTTCGAGTTTCAATAAAAGCGTAGTCGAACAGCCAAAAGTAAATCAACTCTCGCCAGAGTCAGAAAATGCCCGAACACCTTAAGCGTGATAATACGAATAACAGAAGGTTTCAAGGCTGGTTGCCTTACCCAAAACTTAGTGACACGCCTCTTGGACGTTTCAGTAGCGTTGCCGAATTCCATTTGCAGAACTAAAATGAGGTTGAAATTCTACAACTCTTGAAACACCTTATAAGGTCATATGAAAAGGGCGACATGGTTACCGTTGCTCAGATTGTACGATTATTATTATATTACGAAAGCGAGCAACCTCTAAAAATTTGTTTAAAAACGCTCTATCTCCAAAAGACTTTCTACAAATTCTAAGATACATCGTTCTCCCCTAGATAAATATGAGGTTTTGCAACAAGCAACTCCCACATTTCCACAGAAATTGTTTCAATAAAATGTGATTTCGCCTAATAAAACTGTGAAATTCCGTCACCATGACAATACTTATACGCCCTGTCCTACAGCGTAAATCATTATGGTAAAAATTAATGGTAAAAATTAATGGTAAAAATTAATTAAATGCTACATAGCAGGGATCTTTTATGCTTTTCGAATAAATTCAACAGCGGTAAACGAATCGCTAGTCGCTGTGGAATTGTGGGTAGTGTGCCGCCCTGCCATGCCAAAGGTAGCTTCGACTCAAACTTGTTTGCCATGCTCTGATAGATCTTACAATCTTCAAATTTGATAAGGATAATCGGATTAACTCGTGCTCGAGTTCTTGTAATTAATAATAGAGATGTGACCAAATAAAATATATAAATAGGGTGTACTCATAGGGTCGACTCAAATAGATACAGATATAGAGTGGCTCACAGTGAAACTCATTTAGTTCGTTCTTCTAATTACGAAAAATTGTTCAGCTCAAATTCGTTTGTTTGTTTCATATGAAAATATAGAAAGTTCTTTTATAGAAATCTTTTTATCAGTGCGTCCAAGCTTATCCCATAACTCCGAAAATTACGAAAAACGAAGTGAGTATTTTCAAATTTGTGGCAGAAATCTCAAAATGATTTATGATTTTGATATTTTTTTAGTGCTTGATATAAACCTTTCATACTTATTCAATTTGTATGAAAGAAAATTTCAATCACAATGTAGGAGAAAAATTACCAAAAACCAGGTAAAATTTTAGGGGACTTGTGACCTTCAGTGACTTGGACTACAAGGTTTAATTAGCACAAATAACGTGCTCCCGAGATAGAATTAGAACTAGGAGCTCCCGTAGTGTGCAGAATGTATATCTGGCAAATTACTGTTACATCGGTAACATTCTCCAAGCCTTCGGTGAGTGGTTATGCCGTTACAAACAGCAATAAGAACAGTGAGCTACAGCAGATACATTTTTACCGAGGAATTGTTTATGACAGAAAAATACTTTGAAGGTTAACGACCACTGCCAAATGACGACTCTGTTTAAAAAAATTTCTTATTGATGTTACTTGTCCCGGGAATTGAACTTGGGACCTGCAGTTTGGTGTGCCCTTGTTATGCTAGTCCTTTTCAAAAATATTTCTTCTTAATAACGAGAAATAAAATAAAATAAAAATAAATTTCTTCATATTTTTGCAGGATTTTCTCTGCGACCTTTAAATTTGCATGAAGATTCCATTATGTTGATATCCTACCCAGGCGAACTTTTTATGCGAGTTTTGAAGTTGATGATATTGCCATTAATTATTTCGAGTTTGATTGCCGGATCAGCAAGTCTAAATGCACGAATGAATGGTAAAATTGCACTTCGAACTTTGGTGTATTTCGTGACGACTTCATTCTTCAACGCCATGCTTGGTATTGCATTGGTGCTACTTATACATCCCGGTGACCCTAATCTGCACAACACCGTTGATCGTTCCACTGACAAAAGAGCTGTGAATCTGTTAGATAGCCTGTTGGACTTGGGAAGGTGAGTAAAAGCTTGTTATTGCACCATTTGTTTTTATTAAATATGTAATATCGGCTTGATCGGAATAATATCCTAACTTAAAATAGCCTACCAGAAATAGGTGGTATAAGAGCTAAAATTAATTTAGTATTTGACATCCTCAAACTTAAATTGTCAATAAAAAAAAACTTTGTATTTAGTTATATCTCCGTAAAAGCAATCTAAAATAATATATCAGAGACATTACAGCTATAAGTTTTATCGAATAAACGTTGCTTCATAATAATTATTCGATGAAGAAAAAAATATATTTGTGAAATAAGAGTTATACCTCGTTTATTTCATTGTTTGGAAATAATAGTTATTTGTCAACGTTTATTTTTTACGTTGCTTGATAACTGTTATTGATGAGAAATACTTTTTTCGTTGCCAAAAAAAAACTTTAACTTGAAATAAATTTTTGTATTTATTTTATAATAGTCTTTAGATGATATCGCGCCCTAACCGCAATTTTTGCGTAACCAATAACATTTTCAAAATCCATATTTTGACAGATATCGATAATTCTTTTTGTTTTAAACCATCTCACAAAAAATTACAACTGTCATATGTACCATTACAAAAATAAAGCAAGGGCAAATATGATGTAAGTAACATTTTGCCTTAGAATTTTTTATATTTGTAAACTAAAAAAACTTTTTCCGCCAAGCCGATTCTGACAGTTTTTTTCATTGCAAATTGGAGACACCACGGGATCGGAAATCGATATCCACTTGGTCCTTCGATGGATAAGAATACCTTCTCGGCATCTTCGTTCATTTGTACGATATAATCAGCCAGCGAAAAGGAAGTGATCCCTCAATAATCTAACCACTCTTTACCACCAGGTCGCCATTCTCAGTTTTCAGAAGTGCCCTCCGGTAGTGTTAATACACACAACTCGTTGCATTCTTTGCGTTGCATCGCGGCTCTCTTCATCATTGTACCGGTTGTTTCTTCGAAAGCGCCAATATCATATACTGACCCTTATACCCTCCGGCAGTAGAGTTTTCAATCATTAACATGACGTTGCCAGCCAGAAAATCCTTAGAGCTTTTATTCGCTATACTATGGTAATCTTCATATTAAACATAACACCGAGCTCCATTAACTTTTTCCTAACCATCCAAGGGGTTGGGATATGGGTTCCTCCTATGATAAGCACCCAACCGTTGTAGTGTATAGAAATATGGTTTTCAATAGTACAAAAGTACCATCGTGTAGTGATCGACGGAAGACATATCTAAGTAGATTTTAATTCAGCTCTTGACAGTCTTAGAGGAGTTTCCTATGTGCTGATAAGTATGTATGTATGAATCTGACTTTCTTCTTTATACGGCTATGCCACGGTCTGCCGGACCTTTTTTCTAATAAGAATTGGAATCAAGTTAACACACTGTTGTCTTCTAATATAATTAGATATCCTTCATTTTGATAACGTGAACTTCCTTCTTCAAATGTATCCCTATCAGTGCAATTTTTAACAAACAACCGAAACAAGCCGCGTTGGAAAATAGTAGTTATTGAAAAATATATACATTAGAAGATGGAAACTATTATGAAAAAGTACAAAAATTTATTGCAAACTTAGATTTTTTGGGTAACGAAAAAAATTATTTCTTATCAATAACAGTTATCAAGCAACGTAAAAAATAAAAGTTGACAAGAAACTCTTATCCCCAAAAAATAATATAAACGTTGACAAATAAATCTTATTTGAAAAATAAATTTTTTCTTCATTGATGCGCGTATAACACTCACTACCTATTTTTCTTGTTTTTTTTTATATATTTTGTGCGAAAGAAACGGTCTTATACAATTTTCATATTGGTGCAAACTGGCGAGCTATGTTAAAAAACTAACGAAATACAGCCAAAATACAATCTAGGCTGTTGAAAACAAACGAAAAAGTTTGTATTTCGTTAGCTTTTTTCGACAGTTTACTGTTTTTCGTTGTTTTTTCTGACAAATATTTTTGTTTTGAAAATAATAAATATTTGTTTACAAAAAGAAATGGATTTGGAAATTTTAAATATTGCAACAAATTGCTTACTAGCAGATTTAAAAGAGAAGCACAAAAAGAAGAAATATTGTTCGCACTCTATTTATCAGGTGATGAACATACGCGTCTTGCCATTTAAGCTTCATTTTTATTTCGACCACAAAAAATATCAAAATCAAATCTTTCATTTAAATTTTTTATTTGTTTATTTCTATTAAATTTGATTTTCGTTCAGCTTTCAGCTAAACGTCACTAACAGGCACTGTTGTCCCCCTTCAACTAACGTGAAATTGTTTTTGCAATTTGATTTTCGGTAGGTTTTTGTCAGTATTTCAAACAAAAAATACAGCAAAAATACAAGAAAAATACGTAGTGTCATACGGGCATGAACAACGTTTTGAATAAATTTTAGAATTTGAGCAACGTTTTAGATACAAAAATTTTAAATAACAATTATTTTTTGTCTCTGTAATATTTACTTACGTTTTAAGTAAAGTTTTCTCTTATATCAAAACTCTGTAAAAATTGAATTAGCCAGTTCTTACTAACGGCCACAAGTGGAAGTTGTTTCACAGTAGCAGTTGTAAGGCCTGTGTTGGAATATGGAAAGTGTGCTACTTGAGGAACAGATCTCCGCTATCACAGAGTGTTGTGCAACAGTTTGAAGGCCAGTGCGTAGTTCAGCTTTCAACCTGTAGGTAAGGCAGTGTACAATGCAGGGTGAACTTTTGAAATTACTTAAAAAATGTTTGAGCAGCAATTGCAAAGCACTTAATTATGAGTTGATTTGATTTTTGTTTTTTGAGAACGAAAACATACGCTGAAGATGGCGGATCGCCGAAACCTGGTTGTAACAAAACAAAAATTGACAAGGGATGACGAAAAATCATTCCAATATACAGCCACTTAATTCTACGAGTGTGGATGTTGTTGAGGGTCTACCTTTTCATCAAACGGCCTTTTTATATGATGCCGAACCTCGTGGTTATGCAGTCCTGATTGCGGTATGGTCGTGGGCCTTCAATATCTTGCAAAGCGTATTTGCAAATCCGATGACCATATTGTTGACGATAACCGCAGAACCGGCTCGCCTATTGCATACGACGCTACCTACAGCGTTTCCCACAACAGCCGGTTCTATCGCACCGGAATGACCCGGGTTTTTTCACCTGGCCAAGGGCTGTTATTTCAGTGTAACCCTGTCCAATCTGGGGCAGGGCGAAGCACTGTTAATAACAACAGCAACAACAACAGCGTTTCCTTATGTTTTCCCCAGTGGGTGGCGTGGTCACATTAACGTGGATCTCTAATAACATGTTCCATGTCGTGAATGGGATGGCAAAAGAGAAACTAGATTAGGCTCCTTGGCCAAGTTCGATGCTTCGGCGGGAAAATTGGTCCGTTTTACTAATATAAAATGCTTTTTGGACTCCGAAAAAAATATTTGTAAACAGCATTATAATAATATACTGTGCCCCAAAATTAATGAATGGTCAAAGCTAAGAAACCCACTGTTGTCTTGAACTTCTGCTGGTCTATTAGTAATGGCTGGGTTCCCTGACTACGCGTAGGTGGAGCAGAATACTCTTATATGAGCTTTCGAACACCCAACCTTTAGGATGTGAGACGTGGGCTACAAATGTAATAGCTTTGGGCCACTTATGTGGTATCCTAACAAACATTCAAAGGCAGAGGAAGGGGAGATGTTAGCCGTCTAAGCCTTAACAAGGAGGACGAATCTTAATCACACATTATTCTTAGCAGGACAACCGAAACCCCAAAGTACTAACCCTAGGACGAAAACACCCTAATCCAATTGAAGCAAATATGTCTTATAAAATGAATTTGTTGATTAATTTTCTGTTTCATCTTTCTTGTTTTCTTTACAGAAATGTGTTCCCGGATAATCTCTTTCAGGCGTCCTTTCAACAAGCGCACACTGTTTATTTACCTAAACCGAGTATTTTACACACCTTCAATGAGACTCTTAATGATACGACAGTTGGTACAGATCTAGAAACCACAGAGGAGTTACAATCACAACAACAAGAGAACAATGAAGTTGTCGCACCGGCGCTGATACGCGTAGTACAATATCGTAGCGGTACTAATACACTTGGCATTGTATTTTTTTGTCTCGTATTTGGCACCATTTTGGGTACCATTGGTGAAAAAGGACAAATTGTTGTCGACTTCTTTACAGCCGTTTTTGAAGTCATCATGAAGATGGTCACCTGTGTTATGTGGCTCACACCAGTCGGTATAAGTTCGGTGATAGCGGGGAAAATTTTGGGTGTTAACGATTTACATTTGGTCATGGAGCAGTTGATGTGGTTCATATTGACAAATCTGATTGGTGTATGCCTTTATCAGTTCATTATAATGCAGGGAATTTATTTTGTATTCGTACGACGCAATCCATTCAAATTCTACGCCGGACTTATACAGCCCATGCTGACCGCTTTTGCGACAGCCTCAACGTAAGCGAATAACCTCCTAGAAACCTAAATACTTATGTATCTATTGCCTCATAGTGTATCTGAAGTATTTATATTTATATCTGTGATAATTACATTTGACTATGTATGTACATATGTAGTACATGCTGTGTTTGTAAGAATATTTGAATGTCGAAAATTGTTCAGACCTATTTATAAACATTAACGGTTGTTGCATCCATAAGACAAAGTTGGTTCACATGCGCATATAGACACTAGGGATGCTAAACCCTAAATACATTTTGTATGTAACCGATTATCCGATACTTACGCGCTGATTGTATTGCGGTAACAACATTATTTGGCAACTTTTACAACCCTTTGGGATTCTGTCGGCTTAAGTTGCAGTCCAATTTCGTAACCATCAAAATAGGTAGTAACGTCAAGAACCGCGAATAATTGCACTTTTTAAAAAGAATTAATAAACAATATAAGCATGATCTGTATTGCCAACGGTTACTATTTTTGGTTAGATAATCTTCCAGGTAAGAAACTACTGGTTACGCTATGAATGGACCAGTAACGCGCTGATTCTTTTTACCGGCAAAGGAACCATTTGTCAAACTTTTGCTTCCTACGGCTCCTGTCACTTTTCTTGAAGAAATAAATGGAATATCATAAACACTTTAGAATGTAGCAGAAGGAATTTCGTTTGAACCAAAGTTTATTAAACAAAGTAGTAGTGAACTTGACAGTTCTTTCTTTTCTGTAGGAACTCTTACGTCAAATAAAAAATTTATTAACCCATTATGTTTAAAAAATTTTTGTTTCCATATTGATATACATTTGTTCCAATACTTCATTTTATGTTAGCAAGAAATGTCGAGAAACTAAGTGGAGAAGGAACGAGGGAATAGATGCGATATTTACTGAAATGAAGTAAGACCGATTCGTTTCACCATATACAACGGTTAAGAAATTTCCCACATTTGAGTGCCCAAACTGTTAGTGCTTCTTAAAGCTATATTTGAAATCGTTTTCTTATAGCGGGATATTTCTTAGAATGAAGCACTTAAACAAAAAATTGAGTAAGAGAAAAAAAAATCGTTTGTAAAAACAAAAAGTTTACAGAGGCCTTTATTTAAATAAAGTTTTTTCAATCACTGATGCCGAAAAAAATCCATGAGAAACCAACCCCTTATCCACCAATTTTCTCAACCCAGTGGGGCCTCCTTTCTGCGGTGCCACAGGCGGGAGTCGACAAATATTCTTTATTTGCAATCGTCATAATGCAATAGTCCTTAAAGACGTAGATGACAAAGTAGCACTTGGTGGCAGAAGTAACGCCGTTTCATTTTCTAGGAGCTGTTTTGGTTGGTAATGCTTGTTCCCAAATAGGATCTTTTCCAATATCAAACATTTTGCGGCTTCAGCAGATCGGATCTAATTTTTATACCTAGTAGTGCTACGCACACAAGGTATATTAACTTTAGTCGCCTAACGGTGGTATGTATGAACGGATCGTGATAGATATTGACTTATATATATCAAAATGTTCAGGAGGAAGAAAGAAATTGATTAAACCATGTAAGTCCGTCCGTCCGTCTGTGAACACGATAGCTTGAGTAAATTTTGAGATATCTTATTGAAATTTGGTATGCGGGTTCCTTGGCACTCATCTCCGAGCGCTATTTAAAATGGGCGAAATCGGACGATAGCCGCGCTCACTTTTTATGAATAGAAAATTTTTGAAAATACAAAAAAAGTGATTATTCAGTACATAATACACTTATAAGGATAAAATTTGGTGTGTAGTTAATGTTAAGGCAGAAAATAAATTTTTCAAGAAATTTTACTTTTGATTAAGTCAAATTTAGAAATGTTTTTAATCATAAATCAAACACTGTTCGAGATATCGCAACGAAATTCAGCACACAGATTTCCATGAATACAAGGAATGTCCGGGAATAAATTGATGAAATCGGTTAAGATCCCCGCTCACTGTTATACGAAAGATTTTGAAAAGGATCATAGATATATTTAGTAGGCAATAACAATGTGTACAAAAGCTTTATATCATTTCTATTTCACTTGCAAAGTGTCCGTGAACGAAGAAAGTCGAAAAATATAAATATTTTAAAATGGGCGTGGCCCGCCCTTTTTATAGTGGACTATTTCACAAAACTTTTTATGCCATAACTCCGGAAAAAATTGATTTATCGAAACGCTATTTGGTGAAAATACTGAATATATAGAGGTAACTCTTTGTTTTAAAAATGGGCGAAATCAGATGATAGCCACGCCCACTTTTTATATATAGAACATTTTCGAAAATACAAAAAAAGTACATACATAGAACACCTATAACGATTAAAGTTGGTGTGTACATTAAAACTAAGGCAGAAAACAAACTTTAAAGAAATTTTTGCAAATGGGGGTGGCACCGCCCACTTTTGATTAAGTCAATTTAAAAAATAATATTAATCATAAATCAAAAACCGTTCAAAAATATCGAAACGAAATGCAGCACACATATTTAGGTATGTTCCGGAAAATAATGGGCGAAATCGGTTAAGACCCACGCCCTCTTTTATACGAAAGGTTTTGAAAAGGATCATAGATATATTTAATAGGCAATAACTTTGCGTACAAAAGCTTTATATCATTTCTATTTCTCTTGCAAAGTGTGCGTGAACGAACAAAGTCGAAAAATATAACCCCTTTAATAGTGGATTATTTCACAAAACTTTTTATGCCATAACTCCGGCAAAAATTGACAAAAATGTTGTGTAAATGTTTGTTGCAAAAACGGGCAAAATCGGTCAACGGCCACGCCCAGTTTTTTAACAAAGTTCTGAAAAATTTGTAAAATGTAAAACGATATTTTTATAACCATGCAAGCTATATAAATAAGATCTTGCACACATAATAAGCTTTTTAAGCAAAACTCGACCGAAAAAAAATTGTGTGGATTTGGGGAAGTATCCGTGGCGCCGCCCAATTTTCAGCATAAAAATTCAGCTATTTTCAAAGGCAAATTGTTTGTAGTTTGAACTAGATATTTCAAACAAAATTGGTCCGCTGCTTCTCAATAGTTTGTAGTATACTCCTGCCAAAAATTAAGTAAGAAGAAGAGATGGGCCCATCAATAAGTAAACTGAAATAATAAGGACGATGAGCTGAGTCGATTTAGCAATGTCCGTCCGTCTAATTGAACGCAAATTTTTCAAACGTAAAATGTGCATGTATTGGTATTTTAAAAAAAAATGTTGTTAGCAGTTGTTGGTAGGGATGCTATTTATATACAAATAAATTAATGGATCGGTGGTGTGGCGGAAGTGTTGCCGGACTACCACACCGAAGGTCCAAGGTTCGAGTCCTGGGACTGGTAACATCCCAAATGGTTTGAAAAAGGGGTCGCAAACTCTCCGAGTGTCTTTCTGCTATGGAAGGCTTCTCAGCAAAAAGGCATCTCCTTTGTAGGCAAAAATATGTAGGTCACGTCAATTTGTAGGATAAAATTCAAAACAGCACACTACAAATTGGAAGGGAAACTTTGCGCAAAAATTTCTTAGGAGGTTTGTGATGATATACTTGTTGTATATCGCACCATACATTTATATTTTTTTTAAATTAATTTACCCCTCAAAATTCATAACAGAAATGTTTTTATTGAAAAAAATCAGCTGGCTTTATAATACGAACTGAAAAGTATTAAAATAGACCTGCGTAAATTGATATGCCATAATAGATCACTACTAGGTATATAACGGTTGGCTCCACCCGAACTTAGACTTCCTTACTAGTTTAATAAGAAAATTGTATGGGACCCAATATTTTGCTTTGGCAAACGATATTTTTTTTGAGCTTTTCTTATCTGTCATTAACCCCCAAATTCTAGTATGATAAAAACATTCCTTTCAACGGCCAATCAATAATTTGACAAAAGTTGTCATATCAAATTTCAATGTTTTTGAAATTTCAATTCAAAAAGTCAGAGAGAAAGAATATCTCTATTTTACATTTGAATGCACCAGAGTAATACCTGCGAGGCAGAGAATATATATCTGATATTACTTTTGTTTTGTGATTTTTACAAAAAAGTGGAAAAAGCTGTTTAAACTTACTTTTATTCTAAAAGTTAAAAATAACGGTTAAAAATTATTTTTATTATAAAAGTCAAAAAATAACTATTAAATTTTGATTTTTATTAAATGGTCGAAACCGTTACGATACCTGGGATATATGTATATGTCCTTTAGTCAAGATTTACATATTTTTGTGTTTTATTTGTGCTTCATGAATGTCTCTATTGAACTTTCATAATAGGTTCAGGAGTTCACTGGGTATAGCTACGAATTTCAAGCTATTGATATTTTATTTAAAGATATGTGTTATATATATCAAAAAAAAATTGGGAAAAGTCTAAAAACATGGTAATTCGTTATATCTTCAAAACTATGTAGACAGCAGTAACCGCAGAGGAGAAGGGAGAAGAAGGGGAGTAGGAATAGAAAATTTGACATGTAGAGGAAAAAGAAGATGGCCGTTATATGGGAGTGGGGGAAAAGCAAAAGTAGAAAGAAAAAGAAAGATATAAGGATAAATTAAGAGAAAGCGCCTAGTGGGAAGGGAAGAGAGTACCATTTGTCAAATGTAGCAATTAAAGTTATTTTTTTAAGATATTATATCTCTATCAGTTTTGCCAATTTGGGTATGTATATGTGCGAAAGACTTTAATGAATGCAACACCGTTTGATAAAATTTAAATCATTACAAATATTTGTTTTCTTTTGCATTACAATTTTTAATTTATATTTCAACTTTTCATTTTGAAAAATAAACGAAACAAATCAAACTTTTCTCAACATAAAATAATTGAAACAACATTTAACTTAAAAACAAAAACTTTAATAAATTACCATAATAAACAAATAACGGACATTTTATAAAATTGTAATAACAAAACACCTACAACAACAACATCATATACCATATGTTCACGCGAAATGATACTGAAATCCAACAAACGGAAATGTGCCTTCGATTTAACTGGTCAATGCTAATGCTATGAAACTCAACCGTCTGATCGCTCACACATCTCTCACAATTCCGGAAACAACTACCATTCGCAATTGCAGCGCTGCCGCTCTACCAATAACATTCCGTTGCATGAACGAGAAATTACGTGTGGATCAACGTATTAGCCGTTTCGTCCTACCAATTGGCTGTAATATCAATATGGATGGTACAGCACTCTTTATAGCGATTGCCTCGATTTTCATTGCCCAGATGAGTGGCATTTCATTGGGCCTCGGTGAATTGGTGACAGTTTTATTGACTTCGACTGCTGCCTCTATGAGTTCGGCTAGTGTGCCCAGTGCTGCCTTGGTACTTTTACTGGTTGTGTTGACTGCCATCGATGCGCCTGTACAAGATGTTACTCTACTCTTCGCTGTGGATTGGGTTGTGTAAGTATTATTAAACATTTATAAAATATTTATTTAAATTTAATTAGTTGAGCAGTCCATTAACTCCACTAGAGGAATTTACAATTTTTTTTTACCGATTTGTTATTGTATCCATGACAAAAGTTCATAACTTGGGTTACGTACTGTTGTCTCAAAGCCCTCTCCGATTATATTATGTTTCCAAGTTTGGAAAAAACATTGCAGGTCCCAACGGTTTGTATAAAAAAATTATAAGGATCACATTGCATAGTTGAAGAGAACCTTGGCCTTAATTTCCTAAGCGGTATATCGCACCAAATTATCTTTATTATTTTTAAACTTGAAAAAAATGACTGGAGGTCATCATTGAAAAAATGCCGATATTGAGAGCCTATTATTTGGAAGGAATTACAAAATCGGGAAAACGCTGCACTAAATTTAAATAGCTAAAATAGTTTATAAAGTATCCAAGACTATAAATGAGCTCAAGCAAGAAGGAACATTTTTATAATTTTTTTATTATTGTTTTTATTTTTATAATTATTTTTTAATTAATTATTAAAAGTTAGAATAAGAAGGAAAATTTAGAGAGCTAGTATGCAGATACATTTTTGCACAATTTGCTAATCATTAAGCTAACAGAGGGCTGGTTTTTCTGTCAGCTAAACTCCTATTCTATTGATTTCTACCATAACATTGAGCATGCACCGCCATCTGGCGGTATTGATAGTTTACATTGAAGACCTAAACGCGTTTATTGCCGAAAAGAATTTTTTTAGTTCAATAGGCCGCTGAATTTTGAAACTGCTCTCATAACTAACATATACTTTAAAATTTAAATTAATTGAAATTTGAATACAATTAAACATTTTTTTTATATTTCTAGTGATAGAATGCGCACCACCAACAACATGCTGGGTGATTGTTATGCAGCTGCTGTAGTTGAAGAATTGTCACGTAAAGAGCTCATGGCTTTGGATGCCGCCATACTTTATCAGGTAATACAATTGTCTTTGATGTTCGAACTAAATCAGAATCGGAAACGTATCGGCATTACCATAGGTAATAGAATATCATAATATAGTATTCATGTAAAGTTTGACAAGTTTAAGCTTTACCACCATCAGGTTTGTTATGATCACTAAAAATCCGATTCCAGATGTGTTGAGTAGACGATAAAGCGTTCATCTGAGAGTCAACTGCGTGTGCCCACCATTGATGCATTGCAAAATATTTCTTAAATAGAAGCAACAAATTTTTTTACCATTCATATTAACTTTTATATTATAATATTTTTTCTAACTTTCTACCCTTTAATTGCCACAGGAAGTACCAGTTGGCACACCTAATGGCAACGTATTACTCGAAGGACAAACAGAATTTGATAGCAAATGTTCCATGACTGATTCGGTGGTGATCGATATAAATAATGTGATTAACAGTAATCATCTTCAAAGAGATAATTCTGGTTACCGTGCTTAAAGCAAAATAAATGTTGGGATAATTTATTTAATATAGACAAAAAGTTACACCCTCACCCTCATAGATCATTCACACTTACACTTACACTTACAACTAAGTAGTTACTACGCACTCGAACAATTTTTTTCAGAAAAACACGAAGCAAGGAGACAACTCTATATATATGATTGAGTGTAGCGTAGAAAGTAAAATTTTAAATATGTATGTCCTGCTTAAGCTTTAATTAGGAGTTGAGTGGAATTATTAATTAATTGAATATCCAAGAAGCGTTGAGACAACAGCTGACAAGAAATTCATTATAAGTACATAAAACAAACCAAAAAAACATGAAGAGGGTTTTCCTTGTGAAATTATTCACACCACCGCTAACCGTTTCCTTTGCATAAAAACATGTCCATAAGTATAACCCCAACCCCATACATTAGTTCATAAACCTTTTCACCCGCTGTAGGGAATATCTCACGTGAACTTCTAGTACGTCTACAACAATGTTCGTCAAATTTTTTTCTGTGAGTCGAACTATGTTCGGCATGTATAAACAACTTTTTACAACTTACAATCCAGTGAAACTAATAAGAGAACAAGAGCATACAATTTTAGTTGCAATCCCGTACGAGTAAGTAGTCAGAATAAGTGAGAAATAGTCAGAGGCTAGAGAAAATGAATATAGTACTAGGTTCTCTGACTAATGAGATCAAAAAAAGAGTAAATAAGGTTCTCTCGCAGTCAGAAGTTGCGAGATTTAGTCAGAAAAATTTTTGCTGCTTACTTCTGGCAAAACTGTCAAACTTTTGGCGCTTATGCATTTGAAAAACAAAATTTAACTTAATTTCGAATTTATGTACATAGTATGTGGAACCAATTTATTTGAAATATGCTTGAAAATTTAGTTGTTTTGTTGTATTTTGATGTCATTTAATTTACTGCCTTTTGTTGGATTTGACAGATGATACATGTTTTACTAGACGTCAATCCCGTACTTTTGACTGTTACTCGTCTGTTTATGGTTTATCGTTAAGCTTTACGTTATTCGTCAAATACGCGAAAGAAAGTGCAGTCCACTGAAGTTAATATTTTTACACAAGTTAAAATGTACGTATATTAGCTTTGAACCAGAAATTTTGTTCATTGGTTATTTGATTTCCCTGCAGCGTATCCAAGCATTCGAAAATACACTAAAACACTCCAAAGCGTAATAGTATTATTAACATAAAACTAACCAAATATATATTTGTCATTTTTAACCCAAACGTAATACTAAAATATCTACCAAAAAAGTTCATAAATAACTGAAAACAATAAAACTAACAATAATTGAGAAAATCAAAAACAAAATCAAAATACAATATAGTATAATATAGACATAGCGGATGTAGCAAAAATAATTTATCTTGAAAATTATAATGAGAAAATATATATGTCATAGATCTTATGTTATAGATCTTATTATGTCATAGATGCTTCATAATTTAAATTAAATGTAAATCAGTGATGCACACGTGAATCTTCCGCAGCTGCTCTATTCGTAATATACAACCCATTTCTAAACTAGTTAAATTCTTTTGATAGTACTTCGAGTAAAAAAATTAACATTTTCCAATTTTAGTTTTTCAAAAACATCCCCTTGGTAGCTGCTTCTCTTTTTAATGAAAAGGAGTAAAGCGGTAACACCCTGAAACGCTCTCTAAAATGTAAGCTCCAGCTAGATATGTAGTAAGCGTCCTTCTTGATCTGTGGAGCTTGCGACTGGGAGCTTTAGACATAAGGTCATGTATGCAAAGGTGGATATAACTACCATACGAAGGTAGGAGTAGCTGTCGCCGTTAAGCGGCACAAAAAGGCCCATTGTGATACCTTCACTTTATATCATTCTTCTAAGGGTCGCGCAGTCACAGGGAAATTGTTCTATCGTTTCTTTCTCCTCATTGGCCTTCTCTTCCCACAGTTTCGTTTAAGTTAGAAATATCAATGTCACTGTCTCACATAAAAAGCATTCCCTGCTTGGTTCAATATATAAAAAATACTTTCCGCGGGGTCGAGTAGAATCTGTTTAGTATGCACGAGTGTGCCTACCATGCTATATCTCAGCCGGATATTAAGCCAAGTCTAGATTGACGGTCAAGGTATCGCTCGCGGTTGTTCTAAGAGGTCTGCTGATACAAATCATACTAGATCACTGCCATTCTATAAATACGACAAATAATAAAAATCTGGATGAAGACCAATAAGGTTTTAGAGTAACATAAGCCCATTAAGAGTTTTGACAAGTTTTGTCTATACGTATGTTTGTGTATTTATCAAAGGAATATAACTTGTATACAGTGGTGGCAATAAAACAAAGTCCACAACCTTTTTTTACATATAATGAAATTTTAGCAACATCAAAAAATTTTTTAATTTTTTTCTGTCTGTATGTAGGCGTGTTTGTACACGAATCACCAAACAACGACTGCATGGAATTCATTACTTGCTTCACCAGTTTATTGCCGAAGGTGTATCTTAAGCTATAGGATGTATTTTTTTAACGGCAACAAGGACGGTTTATTAAACCCAGCTAACAGTTCAAACAGTAAGCATCTCACTAACATATTCCTTCCTCCACACTGAATTCGTTGTGCATCACTGGTGTAAACCTAAATCCTAAACTAAGATAATGTTACATCCGCAATTATTAGAGACTGCAAAATTTTAAATAACATATTAATAAGCCCACCAATTGCAAACAGTATTTTATGTTCTCCAAACGATTTTTAAGAATATAGATTTAATACCACTTTAAAATAGAAAATGTTTTCAATGTGCAATCCAGAGTAGCCACTTATTATAATTACATATACAACAAATCCATAAACAAAAATATGAGCAAAATAAATAAGAATCCAAAGTAGCAACAAACAATTAGTCAATGATTACATAGTTATATATATATTTAATCATTTGATAATTATTAATTTAAATGTTTCGTTTAATTAAGTATATCGTACAATATCTGTACATATTTATCTGTATATTATTTCGTATTTAATATATGATTTTAAAATGCATACGTAAAGCGATTGAATGAATTTGTAAATATTGGTGGGTTGTTATGATGGTAATTAAGCGTATTGTAAGAGAAGAGAAAACTTGTGTATCTCAGCAACGTTTGTGATGTTTTGATATAAGAAAATATAAAATTGAGTTATTTCATTTTAATAGCAACTTTTCTTTTATGAATATATATGAAAATTATTTGAATTCAAAGTAAGAACCAAAGGTGCTATTAATAAAAAGTAAAGATGTGTATATACGAGCAACTTTGGGACAACACATTTTGTTAGTCTGCTTCCCAAATATGTTTTGAGTTAAGGGGTTATATACAAAGTTGGGGCTCGAAAATTTGTTTATTGCATATTCTGGAAGTGCATACTTTCACAAATAACTCCGCGTACTTTTACACATTTGATTAGTTTTCAAATTACGAAGGTTCGGAACGTGCTGGTTCCATCTGTAAGCACTTAACACATTTCTTTAAAAGCGATTATCTTGGAATGGAGTTTCTTGAAAAGTCCCTTTGCGGTGAACGTGATATCTCAAAAACTTTTGAACCGATTTTCATAATTTTTATACCTTTCATCAACATGAAATGTTATTATAACTTCGGCCCAATGTTTGTAAGTATGAGAAGAAGAAGAGATAGACCCACCAATAAGTATACAGAAATGATCAAGTCGATGAGCTGAGTCGATTTAGCTATGCCCGTCTGTCTGTTTGTACGCAAACTAGTCCCTCAGTTTTTGAGATAGAAATTTGGTATGGGGCCGCCATTTTGCATGAGATTAATCATTTGTCGGAATCAGCAAGATCGGAGCGATACAACGCATAGCTCCCATACCATCGATTTTTCCGAGAAATGGGGTTTGGGCTATGTATCTTTAAATGATCAGTTTTACGTAGTTTTTACTAAATGTCAGTAAGGATCGGACACTTAAAACCGTGATGCGCACTCATTAAAGGTATGAAGTCTTCGGCACAGCAAGAAATTTCATAGTTCAAGAAAGTTAATTAACCTTTGAAAATTTACATCAAAATTGAAATATTTTTTAAAACAATTTTAGCATAATAATGTGCAGGTACCTCAGAATTTCCCCTAAATTTTTAGAACTCTTTTCAGACAAAATTAAATTTTCTTCGTGCGTTGCATGGAAGGAATCACTTAACACCCTTGACGAAAAAATTCTAAAAATTCATGGAAATTTTTTAGCGAGTTCTAACTTGCACAATGTAATACTAAAATTGATTGCTCTACAAAACTGCGTTCTGAAATTTTTTAGAAATCCTGCCAAAAAATTGAAGATTTTGATGACCATTTTATAAATTTTAAATTACTTTCCTGTACTTTGTGTAAACTTTGAAATTTCGTTTTATGTGTGGTTTTTGTTATGGTATGCGCTATATTTCAAATGAAAATAATTAAAATCACATCTTCTTCTTATTTCGTCGAACGATATCCATTTTAATATCATATTGAACACAGCTGTATATGTAGGCCGTGCCACATAAATTTTCCGAAAAACAAATAACTTTAATAGGATGACTCAGACAATATAGTTAACAAACTTTATTATTTTAGCTGCATCAGCTAATGAATTATCTTATTTGATATCAAAAAAAAACGGCGCGGCTATCATTCGATGTTCCCCAGTTTTCACTCAAGTTATAGTGTAAACAGATTGACGTATGGTTTTACATGGCTGAATCGGTTTCTCTACTCTTCCAAAGGCCGGGGTATCCTTTTTCTTGTGGATTGTGAAGACCACACCTAACGTCCCATCTACAGATATGTACTCATTACATCCATTTTTCATTAATTTTAGCCTTTAAATTTATTAATTTTTTCACCCCGTAATCGCCACTTTCCTTAGAGATTGTCATCAATCTCCCATACCGCCAGACCAAGGAAACAGGCGGTTAATGTGTACGAAAAGAGAAAAGTTTAACATATTTTACTAGCCAGACAAAAGTTGAGGCAGAGTGACTCGCGAAAGAGTGAGACAGCCTTTGCGTAAAACGGTCATGCTACGTGTTGCTAGCTCGCTTTAGCGGACATGTCTCCTTATTTGTTATGGAGATGGCTCAGCTTCAAGCAATTGTCTGCCATGAAGTTGTGGTTGCCAACTGTATTTTCGACTTACTGTGTAAAATGTTCGGTGTTCTGGCAGGTTTGCAACTTCCAAAAATGTTTGTCTACTAGACTCGGCGAACATTTTTACTACGCATAGCTTTTTCTGTTTCCCAAGTACTTTAAGTGACTTCCCATTTACTTTTGCGGCTTTGTACTTTGGTGGCCATCGGGGTAGTGGTACTTGTTTTCCATTGCCAGGGATTAGGGTATGAGTTTATCGTTTCCCACCGCATATGGCAAAAGAGGAGTGGTGTATGCTCTATAGCCTCAGCACGCTCTATACATCTGTTACCAGGCCGCTATCTATGTTCCTTAGCATCATTTCATGCCTTCTGGACAGTTTATTTCGCTAATGTATCTTAGCTAGCAAAACCGCCATATGTGTTTTTGTTTCCATTAGCTATCGGTGATATATTGAGATCTCTGCGCAGTGATAATTTTTGAAAGTATGTGCCCATCCTATAGACCTAACAAAGGCGCTTTAACGTCTCATGTTCTGCAGCTTTAGTTACAGCCTATGACAGTGTTGGGAAATTATAATTGTTAAAATAATTAATAATTAACAATTAATTAATTGTTAGTTAATTAATTGTTAATTGCAACTTCTACAATTAACTACTAAAAATTGTTAATTGCAACTTCTACAATCGAAAATTTTTAGTTGTTAATTTCAACTTCTACAATTAACAATTTTCAATGGTAATTGCAAAAATGTACAATTAACAATTAATCAATAGCAATGCTAGCAATTAAAAATTAATTAATTACTAATTGTGTATCTCTATAATTAACAAATTGTTAATTACAATTGTTTTATGCAATTACTTTAATTGCAATTACTTTCTTAATCAATTAAAAAATCAATTAAAAATTTAATAGATTAACGCCCAACACTAGCCTATGAGAATATAGCGTGAAAACTAGTTTGGTACACAGCTAAAAATTTGAGCTTAAATTTTAAGCCATTCGTCGGCTTGAGCAATTTTTTAAATTTTTTTGTAATAAATTCCAACCTTTCAATTACCTAACCAATTTTAAATTTCTTGTGGTTTAAATTTAAAACTGAACTGAAAAAACGTCTGAAATTTTTTTCATTTATTTCTCAAAGTTTTATCAATACATTGAATTGTTCTCGCAACAATTTTGTGTGCTCCGTAACTCAGACGACTCTGATGCGGGGAACTGGTACACATTTTTTAAAGGTTTTTTAATTTTTAAGCCATTTCTGATTTTAAATTTAAACTCTTTTTTTTACGCTCATATTCTCGAAAACTGGCATTATTTTTATTTTTTAAACCAAATTTATTTTGGACATATACATATGTAGCCCAAAAAAGTTTTAAATTTAGGCTCAAATTTTTAGCCGTGTTGCATGTTTCGCATAAACCCTCACATTATTAAACAGAATAGACAGTTTGATGGATATGCTATTGGAAATAGAAGATAAATGATTTATGTGTTAAGTACTTATGTATTTAAAAGGAAAAACTCTATGAAAGTTATCACATAATCAGGTTTAACATAATATTAAAACGCTTACTAAGAAAATGAGCTTATGTAAACTTCAAACGGAAGTTCAAATTTAATGGCCTAATTATGTAAGCCACTTTGCATGGCAGCGCAAATAAGATCACATAAGAACCCACACTGTCAGTTACTCAAGTGATTGAACACTGTTATATTATAGGTCTTTGCTTGATAGGAAAAAAGTGACTCTTTGCTTATTACGTAAGAAGCCCATAAGTGTTTTCTATGTTGAATAAGCAGTGTACCCCTAAGTTAAATTTACAGAACTTTTAAGTAACTATGCTTTGCTAAGTAAGTGTAACTGAAGCTTTAAAATCTTTACGAAAACCGTGAGTTCCTTTTTTCATATCGGATTTTTAACCATTTTCTAATAGTTATATCTGAAGGTGTTAAACAATTTATGTTTCGTGTTTAAATATACTACTTAGTAAACTTTAAAAACAATTAAAATATTTTTTAGTAAATGTTAGTAGAATGAAATGAGAATAATTAAATTATTGACTTAAACAAATATCACATTCGTAGACTGATTAGTATTATATTTTGTCTATAGTTCAAACAAATGAGCAAAATAAATATCAATATACGAAGTGAATATTGTTTATTATTTAATACTGGCTTTCATCCCGTTAAATGATCCAGAATAAGATAAAAATGCTGCCTGATACAAATATATCTGGTTTCTTTAGCCATCATCCGGCGGGCGTGATCCCAAGACAGATAAAAAATTTTACACGTAATTGCAACAACGATTTTAGCCAGATGTCTAGTTAAATTTTTTAGCCAAAGGGTTTCTCTGTATCGCGATGCAAATGCTATTCGAAAACTGTCAAATTACATACATTTTTTTTTCAAACTCGAAAGAAATTTCATTCGCACCGCGGTACAGAGTAACCCCCCAGATAATTTTGTTTGTTTTTCATCTTTAGTATAGTCGCACTACCATTTGAGTTTATAAGCTTTCTTAGCACTGATATATGGAGCTTCCAGCTCTTTTTTCCAATAATACTACTTTTTGCTTATTAATTTATTTACAGATTAACAAATACTTTTGACTTTATGATTTAACTTATCAATAAAGCTTGTTTTCGTGTTTTTCAAACCAAATTTATATATATTTGAACGTCACGAAAATTATTAGTTATAGCGTTGCCCTCGGTCATTGAAAAGTCACAACGTTTTAATGGTAATACTCCATGAGTAGTCTCTTGGCCGGTTCATACTTTCTAGACATCACCTCTTTTTTAGCAGTGTAAATAATATAGCTAAAAATGGAAGTGAAGCCTTGAAAGCATGAAACGCTCAAGAGGCTAGTCATGAAGTTCAGGTTTAGTTAAAAATGACTGCTTGGATTTTAATCTATCAAATTATTGTATTGTCATCGGCTCTTAGAGGTCTTTATTAATTTAATTATATTTTTGAAGTTTGATCTACCTCGTTGAAGAGACAAATGTCGGCAGATGGGTCAAACCCCTAGCCGCAAAGACACCAAGAGCATTCTGGTGTCCCAGTTTTTCCGAGGTTGCTTAGAGCCGGATCTTCATAGGGTTTCTGGACCTAGGAAGGAGGTGGTTGAAAGCAGCTCAAGCGGACAACGTCTTGTACAAAAGTTATAGTTAAAAAGACACTTAAATATTGGACATCAATAAAAACACATCCACAACCAGAAATATCCATTAACTATCCCAAGTGAAAAGCTAATAACATCGCCATGTAAGAGTGGACAGTTGAAAGTACTGATTGAGTGTTGAGCTGGAACTAGCAGTGTAGTCAAAGGGTTTAGCTCGGGGATAGTCCTCAGCTAATCCACTTTTCTGCAGGGCATCCGCTGCTAAAAGCAATTTTATATCTCCTCTCTCGCTTCGTGTTTCTCCACCCTTTCATAGCCCCGTCTTCCTTGCCACTTCTTGTTCATATTTCTTGTTTGCCGGTCTTGGTAGAAATCATTATTTTTACAGCCGTGGCAGAGAGCTGAAAATTTATTTCTGCCCATGTTTGTTTAGTTGCTTATTACTTAATTGGTACTCAAATTTATTTAAAATTTGAAACTTTGTAGCCTCGTTACGAGTTTTTCTTAGTTTTCAAATTATACATCTTAAGAAAACATCCTTTTAATTTTTGTGCAACTCAGGTGGCAATGGAACACAATGGAAACAAGTGCTTGTCTGCTTGATGCCCAATATCGATGAAGTGAGTGAGAGATTTGATTTAGGAAGTAATTTATGACTACGTTAGCCTCAAACTAGGTTGATGGAGCACATTTGTAGTGGTAATAAAATAACATTGAATATTAGACACCCAGACCCACATAAAACAGAAAAGTGTTACTGTAAACTCAAAATAAAGTTGCAAAAAGAGTGGGTAAAGCTTCTTGGCTGTGGATGAAAATGACTTCTTTATAGTTCGATTAATCATTTGATTTGAACTCCTATCCGAAGATACAAAAGAGGACTTTGGAATTCTCATTTTAACTACAGTATAGATATAAAACATATAAATAAAATAAATTTATTGCTGAATTGTCGAGCTTATCCAAATTATGGTTTGCTATTTCAGTGTCGACTCCAAAAAACATCTAAGCCAGATGAACTCTTAGTCAAAGCCACTGGGGGTTAGAATACGCCCAATGTAGGTATGCCTGATGTGAGAAGCAACTAAAGTCCACATCATATCTGACAAATGACTGTCAACATAAGTACAACAATGTTGGGTGCGTTGCATCCCATTTATCTTGTTCCAAACAAGGAATGAAACTTATTCAAAATATCTAAAGTTCCAGTTTCGATTAGATTAAAATTTGTTTGTTCTTAAAACTTATCATTTATACAACGACTTTTTGAAGTAAGAATTTTGGCCCGAAGTCAATTTCTTCAAGCGAAAAGCCTTTGAAAAGAACTTTTAACTTTCATGACGAACATGTACCTGTGATGTCCGGTTTTTGAGACATGCGCTACAGTGATTGTGGATAGATAAAGGTGCCCAATTGTCCAGCGAGGCCCTCCAACATAGCACTTATGTGGGCCTTAGTGCCAATAGCACAGATGGATGACGAGAAGAAGGACTTAATATTTAATAAAAGTACTATAAAATACATGAAAACTGCCCTTGGCGGCTATACCACCTGAGTGGAAAAGGATGGAGTGTTTTGAAAAACTCACAACACGTGAAAATTGATCGGATCACTCTTTTGACGACGATCAAGGCCAACATAACGCGGACTATGATATATATGCATGCATCTGTAGGGACGGTGGCCTCCCCGGCTGAATGATATTAGATACGACTTAATACAGTCTTCAGCTGGCACTAATGGAACACCTCATGAAGTCGCTTGCTCTACAGAGACAGGCGGTGTTTGTGCCTTTATGACGGCATGCAGCTAGTGCCTAGATTGGAGTCTAGGGCACTGTGTAAATGTTACTAAGGGCCTGCCGGTGCACCTTTGACACAAACGGTTCTTTATTTCCGGTGTAGCCCTCTCAGCTTTAAGAAATAGTCCACTAGGATGTTCTGGCTTCCAGCAATTAGGAGGACTTGCCTGTTTAGTATTTCACTATGCTCACTATGTAAGTAGTGTTCCGCCATCATAAGAAGATATCCCGGAACACTCCTGAATGCGGTGCTGGCTGCTCATTATGTACGCCCAGCTCAATATGGATTGTCCGATTGACTTGTATGTTGCCGCAAAAGTTTCTGTATCTTTATTAAAAGTACTTCCAGTGACTTGATTATTTTGTTGCAGATTTGTATTCGAGATAACCGATGTAACAATCAACCGTTATAATGACACTGATGCAAGCAACTCAAGACCAAAATTCATGACAGTATAAACTTTCACTGAAGTCAATACGGATGGACGGATCAAACTTACAAATTACCTTCATGTGAACCATTTTCAAATGGTGATGAGTGTTTTATTGTCATTATTAAATGAGACTAAAGAAAGTCAATTTATTTGCAACCGCACAGTTGTACATAGCTTTGACATCTATGCACTTCCGTCCTGATCGCCGTCGACACCTTCTATGTTTTTGCTCCTTCGAATTGTTAACTTAATCTCGTTACACTTTGACTGTTGGCAGCTAACACACAATCTCTGACGCCAAGAAAATAAAATGTTGTACGAAATCTAAGTCAAAGAAAACTATTTTTAAAAGCGAAAAAAGTTGAAAATCTGCATCCCGAAACACTATCGACGAGGTACGAAGGGGACATGAAAAGAGGTGGTGGCACACTTAACCGACATCGAAAACATTTCAGGTACATACACCACAGTTAGGATGTGTGTTTGTATGTTCGCAATGCATATCATTTGTATACTCAGCTGTGCTTATCATTCACACCAATATAACTGTGTTCACTTAACATTGCTGTCAAGCTCTGCAAAACAATGGAGATCGTATACTTCGGAAAATATCAAAAGGGCACCTGTTCATTGCTTGAAGTTAACCATCCCAGAGAGGTTCCTATAACCCAATTGCGTGAAATTATTATTATCAGGTAGACGGAAGATTTTTTGAAGTGCCGTGTCTGCGTCATTAATCTATGGAGTAGAGTAACTGGACACGATTAGTACTCCAACAAGGCTAGTATCTGCCCAGATCACTGATCTGGTAGTTTTCATTGACACTGCTCACCTTGGATTCGAATCTTATGCTGAATATACAACCGGTAGCATTGTGCCCGGACGCTATTCAAGCTATGTTATAGCTGCTATAAGTTGTAAAGTAGGAGCACTCCAGCATTCTAGACAGATTTGATTCCATTCCGGGTTGAACTGTTTTCTGTGCGACGGTGAGATAGTCACAATACCGTGAACCCATTTGAACAGGTTCAGGATGCATCGATGCTGGAAAGTTTTCTATAAGGAGGTTGATGTCAGCAGCAAGCTCAAGCTGAGGGATCACTGCAGCGTAACGTAATCAAGGTTGCAGGGGATAATATGTTTTACACTGCTAACACGGCCATCTGAGGCATTAAGTTCGAAATTTGCTGTCGATGATTCTGTGGGAGGGCCTAACGTTGTTCTCTATTGTTTGCACCTTTTTAGAATAAGACTCATTTGAAAGCCGGGCAACGGTCTCGCGGATTTCTTGGCCGGATCTAGCTGGCTACGCCATTCACCTGGAGTAAAGGGCAGTGGTAGAAGGCAGCATAACTCATTGACTTCCCTGAGGCTCTTTTATTCCTAGTGAGACAGAGTTATAAAGGAATACTGCAAAATTAGAATTAGCCCTGCTGCAGGGTGACAAAATGAAATCATCGAGTCAAGCTGTTGGCAAGCTTAATATTCCTCGGCCTTGGATTACTATGTTTACAGAGGGACTTTTCAAAGATCCCGGTTATAGCGTAAAAGGGAAAGCTGTGATATTATTGAAAGCTACAGCGTGGTATATGTTTTTAGGATCCATACAAACCGTTCCATATTTCTTACTAGAAAAAGCTATTGCTTTGGCCAAATTCAAAGTTGTAGCTCATCGAAAATTTGCAAGTCAAACTGAAACTGACTGAATTGTGTGGCTAAAGTTGAATTAAAGCCTATTTATGGATACATGCTATGTACTTATGTAAAGTGGTGTGTTCGAATATTGGTAAATATTACTAGTATTTTTGTTTTGCATGTGTTTGTTGCTATGTACATACATATGTATGTATGTTTGAATGTACTTTGCGAGATGCTTTATTTTAACTTGTCATAAAGTAATCACGCTTGAAGTCTAACCGCAGTTCTTTTGGCCAGTCTGCTTTTACTTGCAACAAGTATTATAGGTGCCACTGACACTGCCACCTTGGCTGATGCAACAGTTGCCAACAACGAACAACCATGCACGGTCTGTTAGGCGATCAAAGTGTTTCTACCTTGCACAATGGGACAGCCGACATACTGCGGTCGCCAAAATACATTTGAGTTTCAATATTTTTCTTACATATTCAAATTTTGTGGAGCCTGCTAACATTGATATCATTGGCTTTAACAAGTGTGCCCCAAGTTCTGCTTTTTCTGGTTTAAACAAAGAATCGCCTTCACAGCTACAAATTCGAAACTATTAAAATTCGAAAGACTATATTGGGAACCAACTCAGAAATTCAAAAAAGAATTACTCGAACATGCGACTTTTTAAGCAAAGTAATCTTTCGGAGAACAGAGATCACACTGTAAAAGTTTCTCATCATATCTGTCCTAACGTAAAATTAAAGAATTTCGGAGGATATTCTAAGTTGATTTATATCTTGATGAATTTAGAGATATCTTATTGAAAGTTTGCAGGCTCCTTGGTACTTATTTCCTAAAGCTATTTAAAACTTCCGAAATGGAATGATAGCAACATTTTAGAAAGCACAAAAAAGTTATTTTTCAGTGTATTATACAAAATTTGGTGTGTAGATTGAAATTGTGGCAATCAATAATTTTTTTAGTTAAGTCAATTTTAAGAATATCATGCAGAAGTCGTCTATACAACTATCGCGGATTAGCAAACCTATCCGCTATTCACAAGTTATTTGAAGCAATCGCTACCACTCACGTAACATTTTCTATCTCAACACTGATTGGCACTTCTCAGTATTTATTTTGTAGGGTAAATCGACAATAACCAATTTACTCATTCACAAACTTAATCTAATTGTCCAATCGGCATCTTCCCCAAGTTCTCGTATACTTCGGCTAGCATCACCCAACATTTTTTTATTTTTAATTATTTGGAGCCCAAAATCCTTTAGCTGAATATTACTTTGGCATAATTTAAAAGTTTTCTCTACTGACCGAACAAATGATCCGAAGTATTGACCTTCCTATAAAGGACGTACAGGGTGGCTGATGAATTTTGCTACATTAAGAAACTCAAATAATTTTTTTTTCAGTGTATGGAATTCATTTTTCTTTTATTCATGTTAAAGCTCATTAAATTTTATTAAATATAGCTTAATTAGTTTTAAAAATAATGGAATTTAAATGCCCCCCCTGCTCGTCGATGCATGTGCGGCATCTTACCAAAAAGTTGTTCATTACTGCTTGGAGAGTTGAGACAGGAATAGCCGCAATTGTTTCTCGAATGGATTGCCTTAGTTCATTCAAATTTGTTGGTTTTGCTTTGAAGACTTCCTGTTTGCAATAACCCCACAAGAAAAAGTCAGGTGCAGTAAGGTCAGGCGACCTGGGTGGCCAACGGAATGTGGAGTTTCTGGATATCAGCTTATTGGGAAATTTTCGTCGCAATTCTGTCATAACAGGTTGGGCTATATGAGGAGCTGCACCATCTTGCTGAAACCACACAGAGTTGAAAGAAATTCTCATTCGGCGTAATTTTGGATAGAAAAACTCTCTCAACATGCTCAAGTAACGGTCTCCAGTAACCGTAACGGTGTGACCGTTTTCTTCGAAGAAGTAGGGCCCGACAATGCAGCGTGATGAAACTGCACACCACACTGTGACACGAAGTGGATGCAATTCCGTCTCATGGAGTATCTGTGGGTTGGAAGCACTCCATATTCGACAATTTTGTTTGTTTATGTTGCCGTTTAAATCGAAATGGGCCTCGTCAGACATGAAAAGACAGTTTAACATGTTTCCATCCTCTTCCACCATTTGAAGCATCTTCTGGCAAAATTCCAAGCAAATCGGCAAGTCTGCAGCGTTCAGTTTGTTGGCCATTTGAATTTTATATGAGAATAAGTCCAAATGTTTGTGCATAATTGACTGTAATAACTGTCTGCTTACACCCATTTGAGCAGATAAGCTTCTTGTCGAAACACGTGGATTGTTTTGTATGGCAGCAGCTACAGCAGCGATTGTTTCCTCCGTTCGAACTGAAGGGTTTCGATGGTAAGGTCTTCTGTTGACTGTCCCATGCTCGGAAAAATTGTTTACAAGTCTTATTATGGTCCATCTGCTCGGAGGATTGCCGCCAAACGTGCGCCTATACTCTCTTTGAACCGAAACTACGGACTCCAGTGCGTGATAGCGGCGGACAATCCAAATTCTTGTTTCAGTGTCCCAGTTATCCATTTTTGTTAAATGTAAAAGTCAATCTGCAAAATAAAAAAAAATTTACCAGATTCATTAAATAGAATATTTAATTTTTTTTTGGTAGCGGCTTTCATTAGCCACCCTGTATGTACCTTTTTCGGGCTTAATAATAGGCAGTGGTTTACTTCGAGTTGTTGCTCTTGTATTACTGTAGCTTGCTGTTGTTGTTGTGTTGCTATAATTTGCTGCTGTTGGTTTTGCACCGCTTCCGCTTGTTGAAGAGCGAAAGCTTTTGTAACACCTGCTCCAGCTGAGCAATTTTTAATTGCAGTTCTTCCATTTCTCTCAAATGTCTGGTTGATCAAATGCAATTTGAAATTTTCTCATCAAAAAATCTTCGCTTGCTTCTCTTTATTATAAAGGATTTATTGTTATTGATTTCTCTTAACACTTTTTCTCTTCTACTAATGTACCGTTTTCCTCAAATTGTTTATCTTCTTTTGGTAATTAATATGTTATATAAAGCTATCACTTAATCAAAATTTATTTTTGTTAATAAAGTAACAACAATACCCGGCTCTCGCTGAAAATTTGATTTTTTTTTTCTTTGCTTGTACGCTTGCTCATTAAAAACGTTGTTTAATCCAAATAGAACTTAACCTAGTCAAATCAAGACTTATATATACAAAGTCTTATTAACTAACTGTAAAACTACGAACGCCTAAACATTAAGAGCGCTAAAGAGAACATATTTAAGGGAAGTTTAGAAATGGAGTGAGCGAGGATTAATGTAATGTAACTCGCGTTATGCGGATGCGCCTTTTTTGTCGGTTGACGGTGGGTAATCCGTTGTGTGTATCTTATATATAAATAGACAAGATGAATGCAATGTGGAACCGTTTTCTGCTAAACTATAGTTCTAAGGTATACAAATTATATATGTATAGATAGGACATTTTGAGGTATACTTTTAGCCGTGAATAAAAAAAATGTAAAAAATCATTTTAATATAAAAAATTTAACATAAAAGTCACGCAACTACACATTCACTTATTCACACTATAGAGCCGCTGTTGTGTGAGTAAAGATGTCATGCACGACTTTGTATTACTCGTGTAATCGGCTCTCACTGTGAATGCGAAGAGTTGGTAGTGGACCAATGAATAACAAGCATTCGCACTACAGCGCAGCAGTTGTGTGAGTAAACGTGTCGTGCCTTTTTGCTTTAGTTGTTTTTATTGCATTGATCACTGGCTACGCTGCCCAGTGTCAGCGGCTCTCCTGAGAGCACGAAAAGTTGCTTTGTTGGAGACATAAACAAGCAATTTCAAATATGAGCAAAAATGTAAACTTCATTGCTGCTACCTACAAACAGGGTTTACAAAAACAAAATAAATGATTACTCATAAAGAGTATTAAACACCGAAGCTTGATTTGTATTTGTGGTTGGGTTTGTGTAAATTGAAATAAAGTAAAATAAAATAAAACAAGTAAGGATGGCGCTGTCTTCGGCTGTGCCGAAGGCTTTATACCTTTCATGAATACGTGCAAACTTAAATACGCATTGTTGTTGAGGGAGAAATGGCCATAATCCTCTTATCTGAACGATCGGTTGTATGGGATATATACTATATATAGCTCCGATCTTAGTGATTTTTTTACGAAATCTTTTGCTATCCATAATTAACGAAGTTTCAAGTTTAATCTTTAAAAATGAGGGAGAAATGGTCATACTCCTCTTATTTGAACGATCGGTTGTATGGGAGATATGTGCTATAGTGACCCGATTATACCGGATCCGACAAATGTCTAATATAATACAAAAATACATCCGTGCGCCAAATTTCATCGAGATATCTCAAAAATTGAGGGACTAGTTTGCGTTCAAACAGACGGACGGACGGACAGACTGACATGGCTATATCAACTCAGTTCATCGTCCTGATCAATTTGGTATACTTAATGGTGGGTCTATCTCTTATATTTCTAAACGTTACAAACATCGGACCAAAGTTAATATACTATTTCATGTTCATGAAAGGTATAATAAATTAAATAAGATTAAGAAAAAATAAAACAAAGTTAATTAAAATAAAGTGAAGGGAAAGACAGTAAAGGTAAGGAAAGGAAAGGAAAGAAAGGGAATGGGAAGGAAAGTAAAGAAAAGAAAAGTAAAGGAAAGGAAGGGAGGGGAAGGGAAGGAAAAGGAAAGGAAGGGTACGGAAAGGGAAGAATAAAAAAAATTCAAAATAGAGACTGCAGAGAGTAAAAGAAGAAATCAAGGAAAACGAAAATATGTTAGAGGAAAGGAACGACAGAGAAAGGAAGGGAAAAAGGCAGATGAAAAGTACAGCAAATAATGAAAATAAAATAAAGTTTAGTGGTTGAATTTCAACCACCGGGCATTCTCTAGTTATCATAAATCAAAAATAGCTGAAAAAATCTTGACAATTCGATACACAGATTAATGCAGGGAATGTGGCGCAGAAAAATGGATATAATCGGTTAAACATCCCGGCCACTTTCATATAAAAGAGGAACCACAGACGAATAATATACTAATATCTCAGCAAATTATTATTTTGTATCAGTTCTATTTTACTTTCAGTGTGATGTAAAAAAATCGGTTTGATAACCACCACTACTTTTGATAGTAAGAAATATCTTTGAAACCAAAACAGTTGCACGAATGATATTTTTCGAAAAACATACCTTAAGTAAATCAATTATAACCATATAAAAACAAATTTTGAGTGGGTATGGTACCCACTTTAGAGTTGGGCATTTTCGTTCAATTTGTGGATCGAAAGAACTAGTGCTTTTTTCAAAGGTGACTTAGGGCGTTCACTTGGTTCAGTCGTTCAGCCGTTTAATACTAAGTTTTCTTTTCAATCAGTTTGTATATCCATGAGCACAGGAAACAAGAGAAAAAGCGTAGACACAAAACGATGGTTTGAAACTCGGGTAGGACTTAACCGTTCGGTAACTAAAATTTATTGTGGTAATATGAGCCGATGTCGACTAACCTTAGCTGTTTTTCGAAACCAATGTTGAGTTGGGTTGACAAAGCAAATTTTAGTTCGTCTTTCGTTGTTATTGCTCGCTGCCACACGAGCATTTGAACTACTTACGTTTAAGTCATACACAAAGATGGTGCAACATTGCCAATCACTGAACGAGGTTGAAAATATTTGAATGATGCAGTTCGTTCGTTCGCTGAACTGAAAAATGAAGACAGGTCTACGCTCACCCAGTACTAGTAGCCAATAAATTGCCTTAAACTAAGTCTAACGGTTGATAACCACGCCCACATTCAATTTAAAGCTATACTAAACAAGACTCTAAAATTCAATCAAAAAAGATCTCAAAATCTTTATTATGGACGAACACCCGAATTTTTTCTTTTTGGATGTTTATCGACTGTGCACAAGTGCATGCATATATACTTATTTTCTTCGGTAAAGTGCATGTACCAATCACACATGCACCAACACAGCATCAGAGAAACTTACCTACTGCTCTTCTAGCTTCTGACAAAATAAGTAAATGCAAGAAAGTACTTACAAACAAACTAGCAGTAAAAAAATGAGAAGAAGAATCACTAAATATAGAAATATATAAAAAATTGTGTAGGTGAAATTCTTTTAAGCATTATATATCTATGAATAACTTCAGCATACAAAGCTCTCTTCTCAAACTATAAGCTAAGCAACTGGGGTTGAGACATCACATTCTGTGCACAGAATTTCAAAGATCCGCAAGAAAGTCTGGCGTCTGACATTCTGAGTCTGCTTGTATGTTACTTCATCTGTTGGAACATTATGTTACACGAGTCAAGCTGTTGCATTTCATACAGACTATCGAAGTATGCCTGATAAATAAATGACCCACTTGAATAACTTAATTAAATTCTTATACTCAGCTGCACTGGCACACATAGCGGTGTTTGGTTGTTTGGAGTGAAATAAATTAAGATATGGATAGTTGATGTGGCAGGGCGATAGTCCCAGTAGGAGCACCGGACCCATTTAGTTGCCGCGGTGATGGCCACTGTCGTTAGGTTTACGAGCCTGGCATTGAAATGGTGCGGTTGTTGGTTGTTGTCCCGTTCGCGCCGTCCTGTCAGCTTATCTAGTTTCCGGCTTAGCGTCCTGTATTTCTGTTGTAGTTCATGTTCGACCTCAGTCCTTATCCGCTCGAAGCATTCCATTAACGTATGGGTAGAAAATTGCTCCGCCAACCTTAAGTGGATGGATAGAATTTCGGCATTTATTCCATCTTTCTTGGCGTACTGGTTTTTCAACTCATATCTTAGGAAGTCTCTTTCCGCCTTCCTAATTGTCCTCCTGCTTGCATTGGTGTTTGTCTTCATTGCTATTTTCGCAAAATTTTGTCTTCATTGTTATTTTCGCACATTTTCTAGGTGTTAGCTTCCAGCCTAAGCTTTTTAACTTATCAATTATGATCATTATTTGAATTGAACGTTAATCGTGACACCCTCACTGTCTAAACCCTCGGCAAGCCGGATAGTTGCGCTAAATAATTGGGTTTTGCTCTACTGGAAAAAATTCGGCCTAACTGTATTTTAAAGCAGACATGTAAAAGCTTCGACTTTTATAAGGAAAGTTCAAACTACACTTATAGAGATAGAGATAGATAGATATTAATTAAAGATTGCACTGTTGCAAAGTTCTATGGTCCACATCTACAACACCTCTTTGAAACCGATTTTTCTCTGCGCAGTAAATGTCTCAGCTTTGGTGATGGAGTGTACAGGAATTTAGTGCTTCGCGTGAAAATGCTCTATTGTATGTATGTTTTTATTAAGTGTGCAATAATCTGTAGGAATTAAATTTAATTTGAAGAAATTTATGACTGCTTCATAGCGAGTTGTGATTGTTCATAGTTAAAAACTAGAATTTTCTCAAAAACAGTTCTTGCTGTTTCCGTTGAGGTACTTGCCATGGGATTAAGAAAAGGAATCTTCCTCCCTACTCTAAGATTAATGTTCCCATTAGATCGCTAAAATTTTGCAACCACTTTTTTAGGCACATTTATATCGAGATTTCAATAAACACCTTAATAAGAACTCTTCTTAGCTTTTTAGGGATCAGCCCTTTTCACTGTTCAAAATGGCAGTCAATATGCATATAACCACCTACAATACATTTCATAGTTATAGCACACCCGGAATTTACATGCCATATTAATTTTTGTAATATAATTTGAATTTCAATACTTTTCTAATACAATGCGAAATTAAAAGCCGTACAACAGCCTAATTCTCTTTGGCGCGATCGTGTGTCAATAGCATGAAAAGCGAACGATAGGCAACACGATAGTCAGCACTATAACAGCCGACTGTTACGTAACGAAAGTACTAAATCGGTACCGCAAGGGAGTACCGGCGTACCGGGTTCATATCCGGCAAAGGACTGTCACTTTCGACAACCTTCGGGGAGTGTTTTTGTCGTTACAAAACAAGCAAACAAAACCGTAGATAAACGGATTCGACCTTATCAGTGCGGCTTCAGACCTTGTAAGTCTACCATCGGCTAGCTTTTCACTACGCACCAGATATTGGAAGCCGCAATGGGAAAACTATTGACACACATCACCTTAATCATTTTAAAGCCGCCTTTGACAGCGCGAAAAGGAGCTGACTAAATCTATGTCTGAATTTGGTTTCCCTGCAAAACTTATACGGCTGTGCAAAATGGCGCTGAGCAACGCCCCCAGCTCAGTGCCAGTCGGGAAGGACCTCTCCGAGCCGTTCGAAACCAGACACGGTTTCAGACGCGGTGACCCCCTTGTAAGGTTTTTTATAATTACTTTATGTTTTAAAATTTTATACTTTGTATTTTGTACTTACCATTTTTTATATATTTGAATCGTATTTAATTTTGTTAACAAACACTTTTGAAAGAAAAATAATAAAATTATTCTTCAAGTGATATTCATGAATTCAATTAAATTTATTTAATAAATAAATAAAAATATGGATTAACTCCATACATCTATAGTGGGATTTCTTGGATTTGGCGAAAATAATACAAGCCACAGAAAGTAGGCTCGGATATGAACGAGGATAAGACGAAGAACCTTCTGTCATCATACAAAGCGTTAGCGCATTTTTTGCCTTGGCACCGACGGCAGCCATAAGTTAGCAATAGTAAATGACTTCGTTTACCTGGGAACCACCAACGCTTATCTGCGAGTGCGTAGAAAAGCTTAACCACCTGGGAACTAACAACAGCGTGTTGATTGCATGGGTTCCAGGTCACACAGGAGTCGAAGGAAACGAGCAGGCTGATAGCCTAGCGAGACACGCAGCGAGCACAAAGAGCACTGGGCCTGAACCATTGCCAGTAGGTCCCCAAAAAAGTCGGAGAATACTTGAGGATAGACGAAAAAAGGAAAAGAAAGGTTTACTAGCGCAATGTACCGGGCTTACGGCAATCGAAATTGCTCTTGGGGGGATACAGTACCTCTCGCTACAGAGCGATTATTGGCCTTTCCAAATCTAATTACAGAATTCTCACTGGTATTCTTATAGGTAATTGCAGACTCAACAGCCACATGTAAAAATTGGGTATAAGGGTAGATGACAATTGCCGGGTTTGTCACACACCATGGGAAACTGCAGAGGACATTCTTCTGGCATGCGACGCAATTGCCAGGAAAAGAGCAAAATTTCCTGTGATCTCCATGGCCAGAGCATACTCAAATACAAACCCTCAAGCCAACTGAAATAATCACCTTCCTGAGGGAGGTTGGCTTGGATTAGGTGTTGTGAAGAGATGAGGGCACAATAGACCTCCTGATTGCAGTCCTCGATTAATCTATGTCTCTGTCTACCTGGGAACCAGTATAACACCAACACTATTTTCAGCTCACAAATCCAGAGAAGAATTGCCCTTGGCAATAAATGTTACTTTGGACTGAGTAGGCAATCGAAAAGCAAAGTCCTCTCTTGACGAACAAAAAACCACGTTCTACAAGTCGCTTCTTCGAATTATTTATGGGATTCTAAGCAATACCGACGTTGTTTACTGAAGAAGATTGAAAGATAAGTTGTATGAGCTCTACACAGACATCGAAATAGTCCAATGAATTAAAACCCAGCGGCTACTTTCGCTTGGCTGTGTGATGCGAATGAAAGAAGATGCTCCAGCCCGAAAGGTATTCTTGTTGGAACCCACCTATGGAAGCAGAGCAAGGGGAGGCCGTTGGAAAGACCAAATGAAGAGCGATCAATCGATGCCAGCCCTTATTGTATCTAATTGGCGTCAGCTGGCAAAGGATAGAGTCAGGTGGCGCGTTTTGTTGGAAAGTTTAGACGGTTAAACAAACAGCTATTAGCGGCGATTGACCTGAATATGTGCTATGTACTCGTATGCTCTTTCCCTTTTCTTTCAAATAAAGATAAATTATTTTCATAAGATATGTATATAAAGAAGTATGTAATGGAAAACAATAAAAATTCAGCGCTTTTTGAAAACTTCAAATTGCGCTGTTCTGTATTTTACTGTAGAACTTTAGGTGCCATGAAATAATCCCAAGTTTCATAACTCCTAACATACAATTGGGATTATGACACACCAGGTAGAGTGTCATAATCTGAATTGTGTTAATTGGCCGTATCTATCTACAGGGGAGTGTACTAATTGGAGTTATGACACCTTTGAGCTAAAAAAATCTAAAAAAGGGAAAAGTTTTCTTTTCCACCAAAAAGGGGAGTCTGTGCAGAAAAACTATGAATGGCAAAGGCGGTGTTGAATCGGCTGATTTTATTAGTGAAATCTGCGCAGAAAAACTGTGGATAGGAAAGCCGGTGTGAGTCGGGTTATTATTATGTCTTTTGGCTTGTCCCTTTTTTACTTGGGATTGTCCCCCCTTCAGTGCCATAATCCCAAGAATAACTATTGTTATTATGATACTGGAGAGGGGACTGTCATAATCCCAATTCTCATGTCACCGATCTTTAAAATGTCAAATTTTGAAAGTGTTCTAGGTATGAAACTACATATATCTAAACATATACATACATATGTATCTATATATGTATACTATAAGTGCTTCAGATTTCGAATGGTTCTTTTGTTTTTTTGTTCTTAACGTGAAATTTTTGTTAACTAGCGAAAAATGTTAGTTGCCCGATCAAACTCACTTTTGCCTTACCTTGTTGTGTTGTTGTTTTTTTGGAGTCCCATTTTTTCGCCTCGTTGCACATTTCGGCTGTTTTTGTGCTATATATACAGTGGTACATATGTATTATGTACGTAGTTCTTACCGTGGCTTGGTTGCTTCATGTTGTTGTCGCTCTGTTGATGGTGTTCTCGCTTGTTGTCTAAGATGCATAATAATTTATGATCGCGTCCAAGATGTGGGTTAATCGTGTACTAGGCTAAGTTTGAAATTTTTTCGATTGTCCTTTTTTTCGTTACAATGTTTATATATATATGTATATATATTGTAAGCAGTGCCTAGATGTGTAGAATTTTTACTTTGTTACATACATACAAACATATCTTTGCGTGCATATAAATTTTAAGCAGATGAATAATTTCAGGTATTCGTGAATCGGGGATATTTATATAAGAAAATGACGACTTTATCCTGGAACTAGCATGAATTGGTAAATTTTACGATTTTGCATTAACCGGTCTATTAGGTGAACCATTGCATTTTCTACATTGGCGAAAATCCCGAATTCCATGAGTGCAAGTAACCTACACTACCTTGCGATCTAAATTACCTCAATTAGCTATTACAAGCCGATATTTAAAAAACAATACATTTTTAAACTTGATTTTCCAAAATTTTCATTTTAGCACATTCTAGCAAAAGGGCGATACCTTTTCCTATTTTCGTCATAACTAAAGTCGGGCAAACAAGCTAACGAAGGGAGACGTATCGCCTGATATCTCTCCTCTCGCCAGTAGTGTAAGCCCTAGAGACAGTTTTGACAGCTAACCTGCGGCTGGTGCACTTTCAGCATGGATTTCGTAAAATGCATAACAGCTCCACCACGCTTAATGCCATACACGGCTAAAAATTTTAGCCTAAATTTAAAAGTTTGATGGGCTGTATATGTATATGCCCAAACCAAATTTGGCTTAGAATTTAGATTATGCTAGTTTTGTAGAAAATGAAAACATAAAAAACATTTGTGTCAGTTGGCAGGATTCGAACCGACACTCCCCGTATCAGAGTGGTTTGCTCTACCTACTGAGCTACGGCGCACACAAAATTGTAATGAGAAAAATTCATTGACTTAAAAACCCTTCAGGAAGAAAGGAAAAAAATTTAAAAAGATATAGAAGTTTTTCAGTTCAGTTTTAAATCTAAACAACAATAAATTGAAAATTGGTATAGGTAAATGAAAGGTTTGGAATTTATTATAAAACAGTTTAAAAAATTGCTTAAACCGACGAATGGTTAAAATTTAAGCTCAAATGTTTAGCAGTGTACGCACTCAGATAAATGGCGGTCTCAACCAAAAAAGCCCTAATGAAAGGACCGTACTTTTTGCGCTTGACCTGTCAAAGGCTTTTGATGCCGTCAGCAATGCTCGACTAATATCTGATTTGAAGGATTCAACACTTCCCCCTGCCTTAAACGTGGGAGCAGCCAATTATCTGAAATATTTGCTTCCCACTTGTGTTCCCAATTAGCAAAGACGCAATCCTGAAGTAAAGGTAACATCTGGGTGGGTCGTAAATTACCGACAACAATACATAACCTAACTTTTCGCAAGATTGTTTTGCTGCCACGTTACCCAACCGAATGGTGGCAGTTGCACCATGCCTGGAGCGGGACAAGCCAGTGATGACCGGACTGAGCTCGAGGGAGTTAAGCGGGTTTTTAAAACCATCAGCCATGCGTACAGCGTTGGCTGGTACAGGTGATTCCAGCTCAGTCCCGCCCGAAAATCCAGCCAACGAGCCCTTGAGCGTATCATACTAAATCGAACTACCGCTGTAATTCAAAAGGCAGGAGGACTTGGTGAGAATCAATTCGGTTTTCGGAGAGCCGATCTGCTGTGGATGCGGTGAAGCTGGTAAAGGACATAGCATCTAAATCCATTTTTGGAAAGCGCTGGGAGCCATCAAGTACTGCCTAGTAGTGACCCTAGATGTGAAAAATGCATTTATCTCTTTCCGCTGGCAAGCAGTCATTGTTTCGTTGCAGGCTTTTGCAGTACCAGACAACTTGAACCTTATTAGAATTATTATTTGTGAGACCGGCTCAGACTTGTTTTGCCATAACGTCTTAGACGGAGTGTCCAGGGAACGGGGAATATAACGGAGTCTTCAGGGTAAGTGTGCCCAGAGAAGCGAAAAACACTGGCTTCGTTGATGATATTTCTAACTTGCTAGTGGCAAAACACCTGAGTGAACTGGGCGCATTACTAACGTAGCTGTAGCAGCCATTGCTGAGTGGATGACGATTACGGGACTCGAACTTGCTGAGCACAAAACAGATGTATTGCTCACTCGTGGACGTAGAAAAATGGAACCCGCGAAAGTTAGAGATAGTGACTCTATTATAAAATGTAAAACATCTCTAAAATACCTAATAAAATAATATATTCGAGGATAAAGTTCAACGTTGATAAATATGCTGCTTATTGCTTATATTCGCACGCAGTAATACCCTGTAAGCTTCCTGAATACCTTTGATTTCGTTTTGAAACTCACTCGCTGACCATGGTAGATATGGGCGTACTGTTGCAAAGATTTCCGTTCCTACCATCTATTTTACTATCATCTCATTAAAACTGAAATGCCCACTTTCTAAGTCAAATCTTTATATTTCCAATCCTTCCTCGAAGAGAGCAAACTCTTTAAGTTTGTATAGGAAACTGTGCTAGGATAGAGGTAGCGGTTGTGCGCGTATTCTTGCTCTTGCACACTCAGAGCTATTGTACGGCGTGATCTAATCACACCACAGGCATGTAGTTCAACTCGACTCTATCGCATCAATGAGAATCGTTTGCCTAATTGCTATATACATCCGTGCCGTATGTTCCGGTCGGAGACCCTAATTTTTGCCTATAATTATATCTATGGGTATGCCGGTCTAACTCTATGCTCTATATAAATCAACTTGGATCTCAAAAAGGTGTATAGCTATATAAAAAACGATAAAACTCTTGACCATTAAGATACGGTAAGTGAAAACTTGCATCCCTTCAGCTTCTTCTATGCTTTCTGGACGGTCTCATTGATCCCGTCGAGACACCGATAGAACACTATTATGTCAGAGCACATTATTGGGCTCCCTCCCTGTTTGCTTTCAAGGGATGCCTCCACATTGTGAGTTCGCCTGTAGAGGCAAATGAAATTTTTGGCATAGAGTCGACCACCGATTTAAACATATAAAAAAATCTATTAAGTACTAAGACTGCACATTTTGCTACTGGAAATAAATTTAATTTTAGAGTTGGCCATTGGCAAACAAGCGATAAAACTACAACAAATATTGAACCCAAATTGCATCGGCTCAGTATTTGCCCATCAAAAGACTTGTTGATTTAAGCACTTAGCCGCCTGTACACCGGCACACACACCTGTACATCGCTAACTTGAATATCGGGCTACGAGGGCGGGTTGACAATTCCGTGAATTTTTAAACAAATTGTATTTTTTCGTATTTTATTTTCAACATAACCTCATTTTATCGAGATACAATTAGTTAAGAATGTTTCCAATCTATTTACATACTTTATTTATTTATTTGTTAAAACAAACAACGTGTTACACTTATAAGACTATGTCTTTTCACTGCGCATCAATAGCTTTATAAACACAATTTCTTAAAACCATTTTCGTATTCCTTCCGAATAACAGTATTTTCAAGGCTCTCTAGAGAGGCATTTGTTCAAAGATGACTACTCAAGGAAATAATCGAAGGGTGCTTAATCTGGTAAATATGTTGAATGAGATAGCAGTTTGAAGCTCAATTTGTAAACTTTTGCTACAGTGACTACTCTTCTCAAGGTCATCCATGTCAATGGTACTGGTAGAACCCAAAAAACTGTGGCCTTCACCTTAGTGCCCTAAAGATCTACTTTGGCCTTCTTTGATGCAAGTTCACTCGCGGAAGCCCAATGTATTTGGATCCATGTTTCGTCTACGATCCCGAAACACCAAAATCAATTTGTTCAGATTCCAAGTATTCATGCAAAACGTGATGTGTTTGGTCAGTGGAGATGCCTTTTCTGGTTAATTATATATTTTTACTGACCCAGCAGACAGAATCTAGAAAATTTGATTTTTCTTCCCCTTTCACTATCCCTATCTTTATCCTCATGCCAACCTCTTTCCCCTTTCTTGCTTTTCTCCTTCATTTCATATAAAGTATCTCTGTACCAAATAGGGGCAGCTCATAAAAATATTTGCGGGGTTATATTAGTTTAGATTATATCAAAGGGTGTAACGCCTCCTTTTCCATTACCAATCGCTTTTCTTGAGGTGGCAGAGATCAACCTCATATAACTCTGTACTAATTTTCCATATTGATTTATTTATTTAGCCAATGAATTCAATATAATATTCTTACAGGCTAAGTAGAATCAAAATTAAGGCTAAAAAATCATAAAAACAAGTATTACTTATAAAATAGATTAAAACCTTCCATAAAGCGATTTTTTGAAAATGAAAAATCAATTTCAACATTTCTAGAGATTCTGTTGAGCTCAATCAGAGCTCTATTAATAGGCGAATTTTTAGAATATAGCGTTTTAAGAACACCAACATAGAAAATTTCTGAGTATCGCCTGGCAGGAACATTGAAGGAAATTTGTGCAAGGAGTGCAGCACAGTCAACGATCCCACTGACAACGTCAAAAACGAAAGACAGGGACATAATTATTCTCCTACTCTGGAACCGTTTTAGGTTTATCAGGGGACACCTCGATTCATATGCGGGAATAGGGTCCGTAAAGCACAGGCTACGTAGCGCAAAACGTAGAAATACCTGTTGAATACGCTCAATCCTTGTAATATGTCATTCAAAGTAAGGCAACCAGATAAAAGACGCATAATCAAGCCTAGATCGCACAAAAGCCGTATACAGTAATTTGAGCGTATAAGGGTCAGTACACTCTGAGCTGTGGTGTCGCACAAAAGCTAACAAGAAGTATGCTTTAGAAGTAATGAAGTTCATGTGGCTCGAAAATGAAAACTTTGAATCGAAGATTACTCCAAGGTCTTTGATTTCACATACAGAACGAATGGGCTACAAGCCGATATGATAAGAAGTCTGAATGACATTGCTGCATTTAGCAAAGAAAACATGGAAACATTTATTTATGTTCAGCGCGAGACAGTTTTTTCGCACCAATTAGTTACATTATCAATATCGTTTTGCATTAACAGAGAATCATGACAACTGCTAATAGTAGAATAAATCTTAAGATCATCCGCATAAAGCAAAAATTTTGCTGAAGAAAAGCACGTACTGATATCATTAATAAACAGGACAAACAATAGAGGACCCCCGAGCTCGAAACAAAGAGTGAAGACTTAAATTAAAAGCGACCTCGACTGCGCAAAAATGAAATTTTTTCGGTTTTTGTAAAAAATCACGATAAATCCGTCTTATGGGTGTCACAGAGTTATCGGAAAACCATCGTACCTTAAAAAGAAAAAAAAAAACTTTTTAGCTATGCAAATGCACAGAGATTTTTATGTTTATGTTTGCACTCACGACACACATCCATATGCATATGCTTATTTTTTTATTGTTCCGCCATTGAATAATCCGACAGTTTTTATGATCCCAACAATGCAACAAAATTGCCTATGCTTACAACGTTAATTGCTCCTAATGCATGCGACTAATTTCCCTCTCTCGCAACAGACTTCGTATCAGTTCACTTACATTTGTTTGCCCATGTATCCGTACATGTATGTTATACATTTGCTTACTCGATCTTTATCCGTATTGCGTCGGCAGCTTCTGTATGCCGTTTGATTTTTGCTTAATGCGGAAAATTGTTTGCTGTAAAAATTCACATCCTCTAGACATTTCAACGAGTAATTGACGGCCAATGCTTGGTCTTTTAATAGTCTAATCGCAGTTTTGTTTTAGTGCTACCATTCCAGGAAACTAAATTTCAAAGACCACCGGCTATGTTTAGGTTTTATTAACAGCAGGATTTTTGCTTAATGAGTTCGTCATACGTGTTACGAATGCGTTGAGTGTTTTTCCCATGCGTTGTAGGTTAGCGTTAATCAGGATACGTTTTTATTCGGGTTCTTACACTTGCTCCTTAAGCAGTCCACAAAAAATAGATTTGTTACTCTAATAAGATATACATATATCAATCCATTCACGGTATTTGTTAGAAATGGCTGCTGTTAAGGCAGGTTTAGTTTACTGTAGTAGTACTGGGTGGGAGGTATGGCGGTAGTGTTGCTGTCCTACTACACCAAATATTCAAGGTTCGAGCCCTGGTACAGGTAACATCAAATGTGGTTTTAGAAAGTTTTTTCAAAACGAGGTCGCCCCTCGGCAGTGGTTTGGCAGACTCTCCGAGTGTATTTCTGCCATGAAAGGCTTCTAAGAAAAAAATTGCAGATGCAGTTCGGAATCGGCAAAAACGTTATGTCCCGCCAATTTGCAGGAAAAATTGGAAGCAGCACAGCACAAATTGGTGGAGAAGCTCGGCCTTAATCTCCTCGGAGGTATATACCGCGCCAATTATTTATTTTATTATTTATCAGTAAAAAGTCGATTATCGGTTTTAAGGGAGTTTCACGAAGTTATCTGTTCAAGCAGGGTTCGACCACAATTGCAATTTGCTATAGAAATGTGTATGAACAGTTTGGAAGCTAGGGCCGCATGCCGGCCATAATAGCATATTCTGTATTTCGCAATTTAGACTGCATAAGTAATAATTTGGCCTATTATAGTATCCAAACCGAAGTTAAGGCAGAGTGATTCGCATCTCCATGGAATGATCGTTATGTTATCTTTTGGAGCTCCGGGTGGTGGTTTGGAGTGGACAACACCACTCACAATGCGGAAGATGACAAGGGAACATACTGAATCTACGTGGATGTTTATGAGAGCTTGCCGGTGCATCCTTCCACAGGACGGTCAGATTATTTTATATCGGATCTCACCCTAGTGCTGATGGAGATATTTCCTTATACACCATGGCAGCCACTCAACTACAAGAAATTGTCTGCCAACTAGGGTGTCGAGGTTTGCAACAGTTTAGCAACAATTATTCTCATGGACTCTAAGCATTTTCATTTCACTATGTGGGTGATGTTCCTTCGTCATAAGCAGACATCCCGTAGCAGTCCTAAGTTTGAATCGCTTAGACTCGGTTACCATATTTGCGAAGCGAAACGCAGATAGACCTTGTATATTTCTTTAATTTCTTTATCTTAACCCACAGTATTGACAACAAGTGATTTGAGGATTTTGTTCAGGTTTCATAGGTGTACTGCTTGCACTGACATTTTTGGAGTGATTCTCCACTGAATATTCTGTTGAAAACCAGAATTATTGAGCGAAAAAGATCTTAGCCCACTAAATTCATATGGAACAAAAATCTGTCGTAAGACAGGAATCGAACCTCTGAGGACTGTTATTAACGATACACAAACAAACAACAATAGCTGTTTATGCTTCCAAGAGAGCAATTGGAAGATACCTATTACAAATTTAAGATTAATTATTTGAAGAAGTCAAGTATGATATTTACTTAATGCGAAAAACTGCTACCGTAATTCTAGATATACCTAAGTAGTTTAAATACTGTGGAGAGCCCGGATACACTTATGTATGTATCGAAGTATCAAAGGAAATAACTCGATGTCTACAGGTATTGTATTCATTCAAAAACATATGAATTCAAAAGATTTTTTCATTGTCGAGCTGTGAGCACTAAATTAAAGCAATTGACGATGCATGTGAGATGTATGAATACATTTAACCTCGATGCAGTTTCTACCTTAATAATCGCGTCTTTAGAAATTTCTTTTTGTTTGATCGTTGCCATGCCATTTGATATAGAGATTTCATAAAATCGTTCAGTGCTGTCCAATTTAAATGCAATTTCGTGGGCTTGTCAAACCAAAGAATTTTTCTTAGATCGAGTAAAGCTAAGCCGATCATATAAAATCCGGCCAGAGGAGTGAGTTCGATATTCCACCCATGTAATCGGTACTAGTACTTTTATGAGGTAATCGATTACAAAAAACTCCGTACCTACTTTTATCGGAACAATACTTGTGTCGACTATCAAAGCACTGTATCGTTTTCTAAATCGAAAAGTATACAATTTGGAAACTGTTAAGTATATCGAAAGGAAGGAAAGTCTTGACGCCCCTTATTATTCCTAGTTGTATGCAGAACATAATAGTAAACAACATCAAAGTAAGGAAATCTCCTAAGTTTCCCTTCAGCTCTTATGCGAGCTTAGTCAAATTGCGTTTACATTAAATGTACCTGCACCCAATGGCGTGCCTTTTATTCAAGCCGGAAAGCCCGACGTGAAAAAAATTGTAAGTATGAAAAGAAGAAGGAAAAAAAAGGATGTAGGAAGTGATGAGAACTTAGTCTTGCACGTCTGATTTTTCTAGATAAAGAAATACTAGTTATAGCGACTTCCCTGGTTTGAGCAGATTTGTAAATCAGGTTTAATTATAATATTCGAATATTCCCAGTGTAGGGTTGTTTATTTCAATTTTAAAATAATAATTATTTATAGTCCAGGCGACAGGAATTTAATTCGGAAGCTGGTTTATCTAACTCTCCTACTAGTGGACTTGAAAGGGTAAAAAAATAATCCAAAAATATGCACAGCATCCTTTTCTGCAACCATTTAAAGTGAATTTTTTTGTTTTTGTTTTAATTATTTCGGTAATTGTAACATCTATCAAGTATTTTTCTTTCACAGTTTGCTGGTGAGGTGATTCTCCATCGAAAGTGTCTTTACAGTTTTTTTTGTATATGCTATAGTTTTCCCGCTATAATCACTTTTTCTCTGTGCATTATTACAAAGAACATGCAAACAAGTAGATTTTTGTGATGCATTTTGTATGGAACAAAAAAAATTTTTGGTTTTTTTCAGGTTGGAGAAATCGCAATGACAGAGATTCGCCTGGTCTGAAGCTTTTGTCGGTTTTGAATGGCTTGGAGAGGTTCTTTCCAATACTGATTGATCTTTTGCGTCGAGATTCCTACCATGGGCATGAAACTCCACGAATAAAGTCAATACGCTGGTTACACATGCTATTCGATACTAAGCAGACTGGTTATTCTGTAGATATCGCGCTCTGGGGTGTTGTTATATCTATAAATATATAAAAATGGGATGTCTTTTGTATGACCGCGATGGATGTCTAAACGGCCAAATCGATTTCCATTATGTTAAAAGTATTTTCTTGAACCTTCTTTGTGGAAGATTTTTAAATAAAAAACTTTTAGTAAAATTCAAAACTTTTAGTTGTTGCTACCGAAAAATGAATACAGTTGAGAGGTCACGATTTCGCAATTTTGTAGTTTTCAGTAAATTGTATGCCACCAAACTACAACAGGGCTTAACAGATTTGGAACATGTGTTGTTCCTTTGGGGCACTTTTCTATCCAAAATTTACCCCATAGATGGCCCTGGAGTCAGTCCGAGTTATTGACCAAAATGTGGACCAGATGTGTCTCTAGAAGGTGTTTCTACGACATGGGTATCAAATTTAAAGTGTTGATTAAGATGTTTCTAGGATAGGAATAGGGATAGCGAGACGGATAGGGATAGGGATAGGCATAGTGATAGTGATCGTGATAGTGATAGAGATAGCGATAGTGGTAGTGATAGTGATAGTGAGAATGATAGTGATATTAATAGTGATAGAGATAGGGTAAGATGAATAAGAGATAAACGATATGAAAAAGGAGAAGCAGATGAAAAAGAAGAGAAGGAAGGAGAAGCAGATGAAGAAGAAGAAAAGGAACGTGGGCATTCGGAAGAATAAGGATCTAATATGAGAAGGGAGAGTCAAGTAAATTTTTTGGCAGAACAACGTCTGCCGGGTCTGCTAGTGACATATAAGTTTAACCCATCAAAGGAAATCAATCCAAAAATCATTTACTTTCGGCTTCGGTGCTCTTATTATGATTACGTATTTTGATGGTATATACGATGCGAAAGATTTCAACCATATTCATTTATTGATGGGGTGGGATCAACTCCTTCGCTTAGTTTAGCAAGTAAATAATGTGGTGAGATGAAGAAATGAACAAGAATGAGAACAGCAAAAAAAATCGTATCCGAAATAGTAAAATCCAAGTCCAATTTAACGCTTAGTTGCGAATGAAATGAGAATTGCTTATTAGTTCTTAAAAATTACTGCGTTGAGTTTAAGTGCTTTAGCCATATTACTAATAAAAATGATATCTGGCTTTTGAAACGGCCATAAGCTACTCGTACCATGCTAATCTGCCACACAGTTGGTCAATCGGTGGCTTAGAGAGTCTGTGGCTGCATTCAGGTTCATAAATATTTATGTAGCAGGAAAGCATGTTAGACATGTCCTTAACTGTTTGAAAGCTTTCGAAATTTCAAATCATAAAATATTGAACTAAGTGGAGATGATATTGGAGCACAAAAAATGTAGGAGACAGTTTTTAGTGGTCGAAGAGCTTCTCAGCAGAAAGTAATTCGATTGGTAATTGGCGCGCAGAGTGAAAGGTGAAATTGGTAAATTTGGCATTATATTTTAGTTTCGAAATTTAGAACATTTGTTTGTAAAGCGAAAGTACAAAAATATAGACCCACTAAACATAGTTTTACAGAAATTCGCAAGAAGTACACACTGGCTGCATTCCTAAATGTAGTGGGTGCCTTCAATAACGTTTTTCCAGAAGCTATTACCTCGTCGTTGACGGGTCGGTGGGTCTACGCTTGCACGGTAGAGTTGATTCGCAAAACTGCTTATCCACATTCGGATTAAAACTGAGCCAGGTAATATCGTCATCCACATACTCGTTAACAGAGGCTACTCTGCTACTTTGGCTATCCACTGTCAACCCACTTTTACGTCATCATGCTGGGAAAATTCCCTTCAGGTGGTTAACCGGGAGAAAATGAGCTAGTCCTCTTAAGCTAGCGTTCAGCAATGCAGTCAAGTGTTTAGGAGTCATTCTAGAAAAGAAGCTACTTTGGAGCCACAACATAACAGAACAAGCGGAGAAAGCAGCATCGGCGTTGCTTTCCTGCAAAGGGCGATTAGTGTTTCCTGGGGGTTTTCCCCTAAAGTAGTTCACTGGATCTACACAGCCATTGTGCATCCTATTCCACTCTATGGTGTTCTTGTCCAAGCTAAAAATACCTCCCTTAAACACGCAAAAAGTCCAAAAGAGATCATAAACAGATCACTTTGTTCTGCTCCGACGGAAGCTCTCAATACTATGGTGTTCTTACCACCACTCGACTTGGTGGCGGAGAAGGCATACGCCAACGCGGCTTTGCGAATTAGAGAAGTGGCTATAAACCGTATAGGATATCACAATGGGCCTTTTATCGGCCTAACTGTCGGGCTGATCCTTAGTGTTTCAGCTCAGCTCATTGCAACCTTACTTAACCTCAATTTCATTTTGTTTTCACATCTCTGGGAACATTGTTTTATTTGAAATATTAAACTATTGAAAAGTGTTGTCAGTCAAATTAAGGACAACCCCAAGTATAAGAACATGCTTGCTTAGATTATAACAGACATTCGTAGGTTTTGGGTACCTGGCGGTGGTTCGACTGCAGCCGGTTATTGCATGGAAGCTCTACGAGTTCTCTTAACCAAGCGTTTATTTATCCATACATACAGACCATTGTTCGCCACCGTATGCTGATAGTAAAATTATTTCATGATTTTTTGCCTGCTCATCATGCCAATTTTAATGGGTCTCACTGTCAGTTCATCAACAGGCGTGTTGAAGCGAGTAGGCTTATGGCAGGCGGTAGACGTCAGTTATTCGGTATGCCAGCACATCATACTTGGTCAACATACCAAGCAGCCATATTTCTTTTTTATTTGAAGGTGTTGAGTATATTCCTCGATATCTGAATCGGATGTGGGGTTGATTTGCTGGGTTGATCACTTCCTGCTATTTCTATGCTGCCTTTCCATGAATATATTAATTTTTTTTCGGCAGCTTTCCAGAACTTGTAGGAAAATAAAATACGATTGAGTTGTCGGTATTGATTTATAATGTCATTTCGGTACACTAGTTACAATTTTTGTAAAAAGCAATAAAAGCATTTTGTGAATATGCGGTGTAGGGGTAGACATCATGCGTACCTTTTGATGGTGATCCGAACCGATACTGACACCAATGGCCTCGATTTATGCCCGCTTCTGTATACTGTCCTCATATTTCATTTAAAACTACACTGCTAAAAATTTGAGCCTAAATTTTAAAACATTCGTCGGTTTAAGCAATTTTTTAACCGTTTTTGTAATAAATTCCAAACCGTTAAATAACCTACACCAATTTTGAATTTATTGCGAATTAGATTCAAAACTGAACTGAAAAAAACGTCTACAGTTTTTTTAATTTCTTTTCATTTATTTCTGAAAAGTTTTCAAGTCATTGAATTTTTCTCATTGCAGTTTTATGTGCGCCGTAGCTCAGTGGGTAGAGCAGACGACTCTGATGCGGAGGCGTCGGTTCAAATCCTACCAACTGATACAAATGTTTTTTAATTGTTAAGACATTTCTGGTTTAAAATTTAAACTATTTTCTTCACGGTAATTTCTTTGAAGACTGGCATAGTTTAAATTCCAAACCAAATTTGGTTTGGGCATATATGTAGCCCAGAAAAGTTGAAAATTTAGGTTAAAATGTTTAGCCGTGTAACTAAACAGCCCTTATTTTTATTATTTTCATTGCAGGAGTTTGAGCCAGTGTTGAAAAATGCCATCATATGGATGGGATATGGCATAATTTGCTTTACATATGTAGCCTGGCGTCTAAAGATCCTCACATTCACACCTTTCTTCTCCTAACGGCAGCGTTTACTTATACCACGGGTTGAGTCTGTACACCACTTAGCGTTCTAGACAGCGCCTTTTTTTTACAAAATCACTAGAGTATACGCAGCGGAAAACTTACCGTCAATTTAAATTGGACTTTTTTAATTAGACGAAACGGATTTTTTTGCCGAAGAGCTTCTTTTAATTAAGAAAATTTGTGAATACTTTTTCATAGCTCAAATATGTTCCAGGCATTAATAAGCGTACAAAAATTACACTGATAAGGTCTGTAATTCACCTTAAAGTGAGCGAGCCCATTCTAAGAAAGTAAATTGCAGAACATGTTTGGTACTCAGATTTTCGAATACTCCCTCAAAATCAAGTGGCCAAAAACTCTTTTTTAATATGTTAGTTCAAAGAAAGTTAAAGGGGATTTTAGTAGTTGAATTAATTACAAGGATTGCTCGAGGAGTTGTGTCACTTGTTGTTCAATCAATTACACTGTGTAAAAAAAAAAAATATGTAACAAAATATGGGGAGGGGGAAATATGTGACAAACTCAGAGTTTCGAATACACTCTCAAAATTTTGGAGTTTCTAGCCAAACGCTATTTTTCAATGGCTTAGTATTTTGTCGTCTAGGTGGTTTTTAACCAACCTACAAATATGGTCCTTAACTCCAGATTTTGATAGGATATATGAAATCTTGCAACATATGTAGGCTTCGAGAAAAGTGTTTTTGTTTGTTACATAGTGTTATTTGTTTGAAAAATAATTGAAAAAATAGTCCTAAAAAAAACATTTCATTTAGCTAACGAAATTCTGTTTAAATTTGTGGAAAAGATAGCATTTTATGGTTCTTGGGTTATTTGGAACCTTCTGGGCACTGTGTGCCACATTCCGCATGGAAGCAGTGGACTTTTTCTGCCCAAAGCTGGTAGTGCTGCATTATAAATTTTTTAACTTGGTGAATTGACCCAACCTCCCCCTTTAGGGGATATTGCAGTGCAACGCTAAAATGCAAAACTTTATTAAACAACTTAAAATCAACATTCACAACATTTAAATTGAGATATAAATATAACCGAAGACTTCACCATGAGTAGTAGCCGTCAGGTGTTTAGCTCCTTGACTAAATATGAATAATATATCTCCTTTGAATGATTAGATGTGTGTGTAGTTTGTCGCTTTGGTGAGCGGGTGTTGTTTATACCGCCTAATTGGCATTATGAAATTAATACAAAATGCAAAAATAAAAAGCTTCAGCAATACTGACTAACAAGCAGACAATATCTAAAATCCAATTGAAATTGTCAACAATCCAATAGTCAGCTTGCCGAAAGTTGAACAGGTTGAGCTTCATTTATGCGCATACGCCGATAATGGCTGCGTGTGGGAATTCAAAATTCGATTTGGGTATTGTGAAACGTTTTTGGCGCATTAAGTGCGATTACTCGTGGTCACTGGAGTTGCGGTGTTAGCCAAAAGCAACCAAACCAAATAATCAGCGTCACAAGCAAGTGCCTGCAACCAACCAACAAAAGCCGCAACACCAAGTAGCCCAGTAGCCAAGCACGCGTTGCAGCCACGTTGAGTTGAGGTGGCACGCAAAATGTCTAATAGCCAACAAAAATACGCGTTTGTCGCCAAGTAGTCAGCACTTGAGCTTGTCCGTCTGTTTGTTGGTTTGCACGAGGTGGTTACGGTCGGGGTTGTCGCTGCTGCTGTGCACGCCACATGCAGTCTCGGTAACAATTTTTACGAATTACCTGTTAATTTCTGACACTTCATAGATGAGCAGATAACATTTGATTGTCATTCGTTCATTTGTATTTCGTTCTTGTTGGTGCTGCTGTTTGTGTAAGTTTTGCACTTAAAATGCTAACTTCATTGTGGTCAACCATTTGGCACTGCTATTACAGTAGCAATGGGGCAGCAGCAGCAACAGTAGCTTAAACAACAACAAATTTGTACATTTTTATTTCAGCAAAACAATTTTGTCCTCTTTTTTGTTTGGTTTACAGAGAGCAAAGCCAATTAAATGAACTGTTTTCTCGAGTTATCATAATTTGTAGTTGTTGTTATAAGTTGTTAGTTGACAACTAAATTTTCCACGGTTACATTGAACGGAAGCCACAAGCAGATCATAACAACTTTTAACGGATTTACAGTTAGAGATTTGGCTGCTTTGAATTGATGAAGTTTTGTTTATTTTTATACCCAGTTGTGCTTATAAATAGGGGTCGAATTACGTTATATGTCCCGTGATCGCAACCGAATTTTTAAATCACAATTGCCCTAAACCCAGCTAAAGCTCAGAGTGACGGCATACGTGATCAATTGGCTGGAAGTACTGGTCGGTTCAATTATGCATTATTACTGTTTTAAAAAGCTGGACAGTTTCAAAGTTATTGTGACTTAAAACCGCAACGTATGACCCCCCCGACCCCACACACCTTCCAGGATTTGATGAATATCTTGTAACGTCAAATAAGCATATAGAGGGGCATAAGCTGTCCTACATCGAAATTTTATGGATGATTGGAATAATAGATTGCGCAATGCCCATACTACGTATGTTTGTCTTAAGTCAATATCTCAACAAAGTCAGAAACATAGGTCCTTGGTAAACAAGTTACTTCGGTATTTAAAATTGACGAAATCGATTGATAACCAACATCTTCATTGATTTGCGCTTAATAGCCGGGAGGCGGTTAGATGTTGCCTTAGAAAGCACCACTGCCATTCCTAGTTATTTAGCGATAACCGAAGCCAATTGGAAACATCAAGGGAGGTCAAGTCATGAACCACCTTTTGGTTTCATCACAGTAGAGGCCTCCCCTTCCCCTGCGCTGGAAATTGGTATGAAATTTCTGTGTTAATTTTGGGTTTCAATTCGCTATATATATGAGTAAAGCTCGTACAGCTCATCGGGAAATTTCTTTCCGATACACTCTGATACACGTGAAGAACGAGATCTTTCTTATTAGGGCGAATACCGTATTTCCGTTATGTTCGCTGTTGGCGAATCTTGCACACTTTCAAATTTGTAATGCCGACAGTGCAGGTGGAAAAATTGTTTCTTTAATGCAGCAAAGACTTCTTTCGAAGAGACATTTCGAATGACATCAGCTGATTTTGGGGGCTCACTGTAACCCTATATTGCAGCAGATCATGAACATGAAATGGTATTATAACTTTGGTCCGATGTTTGTAAGTATGAGAAGAAGAAGAGATAGACCCACTAATAAGTATACCGAAATGATCAGGGCGATGAGCTGAGTCGATTTAGCCATGTCCGTCTGTCCGTTTGTCTGTTTGTACGCAAACTAGTCCCTCAGTTGTTTAGATATCTTGATGAAATTTGGTATAGAGGCGCCATTTTGCATAAGATTAATCATTTGTCAGAATCAGCAAGATGGGAGCAATACAACGCATAGCTCCCATACAATCGATTGATCTAATTAACGGAGTTTCACCTATAAATATTGAAATTTAAGAGCTAGGAGCTTGTAATTAGGCGGGTTTAGTTCATATTATATACGCAATGTGACTAGTGAAAATCAGCCAGATCGGACCAACATAACATATAGCTCCCATAATCGATACTTCCGACTAATGGGCTTTCGGCTATAAATTTAGCAAATTAAAATTCTAGACACGTAAAATTCCTCAGGTTTAGGACTTTTTAGATATGTAATGTGTGTAATGAAAATTACCCAGATCGGACCAACATAACATATAGCTCCCATACAATCGATTGTTCCGATTAGCGGAGTTTCACCTATAAATATTGAAATTTAAGAGCTAGGAACTTTTAATTTGGCGGGTCTAGTTCATATTACATACGCAATGTGACTAGTGCAAATCAGCCAGATCGGAGCAACAGAACATATAGCTCCCATAATCGACAGTTCCGATAAATAGGGTCTTGGATATGTATCTTTAAATTAACAGTTTTGTAGAGTTTGTACTAATTGTTAGTAAGGATCGGACACTTAGAACCGTGATGCGTATTCATGAAAGGTATAAGGTCTTCGGAACAGTCGAAGCCAGGCCTTTCCTTACTTGATTTTCCTACCAATTGGCCGGACCTACAGTTTTTTGCCGATTTCGAAAGGCAAAGCAGATAAATTTTTGCTGAGAAGCTTCCATGGCAGGAATACACTCGGAGAGCTTGCCAAACCTCTGCCTAGGGACGACCGCGTTTTGAAAAAACTGTTTCAAACCACTTTTGATGTTAGCTGTACCAGGGCTCGAACCTTGAACCTTCGGTGTGGTAGGCCAGCAACACTGCCCCCACACCACGGCGGCCACCACCCACATGTGCTCCCATAGTTTTGTTTAATTGCTTGGTAAGATTGTTCTCAGAGATCAAATGCTACAGCAAAGTAAAAGAACTATCAGCTGTCTGCAGTGTGTGAAGCTTTTCTTGCATTACTGCGCTGTGTGCTTCTTCACTGTGCAGAGCGGTGTGTTGGGCTTGGCTTGGCTGACAAAAGAAAATGACCTGAGTCCATATTGGGATAGCTTGTAAATATCGAGGAAGCTGGAGCTATTACTGCCGCTGGTGGGGTCGTGAAATATCTGCATTCACGTTTCATATTGATAGACAGGTTCCTAGAGTTTTGTTTTTCTTGTAAACCTGTTGCCACAGAATACCTTACTTCGAACTTCAAAAAAGTCGCCCCTTTACGTCGTGGATACCGAAATTTCCGCCTGTAGACACAAATACTTAATTCTTTCCCCCTCTGGAGCAAATCGCTACATTGATGTCATCTCTTTTTAGTCCGAAAAGGATGGAACTTTTTTTTCGCCGTCCTTTCTGTCTGAGCCCAGTCGCTCATAAATGTTATGCTATATATACTTTGAAATTAATAAATAATCGACAAACGTGTTTAACCCAAACTTATATTTTCTTACAAACTTTATATAGCAACAATCAAATACGTATGTGTGTACATCATCTATTTGTATGCATTCTATGTACGTCAGAATAGGAAGATTGGGAAGATTTAATACTTTACCAATTTTCTTGGAAGAGAGCTGTAAAAGCGCAAGAAACATATGCTTATAACTTTGCAACAACAAGTAAGAAAGTCGGATTCGTGAAGAAAGAGGTTTGAGAATCAAATTAAGAATTTGTGACTTCCCCACCCATTTTTGCAAAAGTATTATTACTTAAAAAATAAGAATAATTTTTTGACTAACCGATGATAATTTTTTTAACTCAGATGAAACTTTAATACTGCGGCAATTAAAGGTGGGTTTTCAATCAGATAATCGGTTAAGGAAAGATGTACAGATAGACGGGAGACATCGGGACACATGTCATGAAATTCGTAATTCCAAGCCAGTGAAGTCATTTACACAAAATCAGTTAAATAGAACATTCGTAGAAGAATGAAGTTGAGTGGATAATAAATTAGGGTGCTTCAAGAAATATTTTTTTTTAATCGAAACGACGGTCTAAGGTTTTGTTTGATGGCCCCTAAAATGATAAACAAAAAACTTTATTTAGTAATTTGTCAAAAAGATGGAGACTAATGATGAACAAGATTAGGACACTGATGAAGACGAAAAACATATTCGAAGAGGAGGTGTTGAGAATGCAAAAATGTACTTCAAGATAATGATGACTTTCCTGGAAGAAGATTAATGTTGATTTCTAGAAATTCCAACCCAGAGGCTATTAAAAGAAGCCTCTGCAATTGGTATTAGTTTACGAATGGGAATGAAGTAATGAATGAATGTTTTTCTTATATCAGGTAAATTCCACAACAGAAAATGTGGCACCCAAGCACGAAGATGATATTTAAAGACTTCTGAGATACAGCTCTGATGAAATTCTCAAATCATATCTCTTATTTGAATGCAGTATCGGGATTCCTTGTATTATTTCTGCTCACTCTCAGCTTAGAAAGAAAATTCCACCTCAGCCGAGAAAGAAAATTCAAAAAGAACTTATAAATGCAGGGTTAGCCGATTAAATTTTCATTGAAACCTTTTATTCATTTAGCGGTTCTAGATCAAAGGAGATTTTAAAAGTATGAATTTTAAGTAAGGGTTAGAGATTTTGAAGCCACTAAAGGTAGTGATTGATATGGCAGTACTAGGTGTGAAATTAATGATTGGCTTCATTGACTTACTCTCGACTTTTCCAAGCGTAGAAATAAATTGTTATTAAGAAAGCGTAAAATGCATTTCAGAAACAATCAGAAGCGGAAATTGACCTTCATAAAAAATAGATAGTACTTTCGACACTCTAAAATATACTCGATAATAATAAATTCTATTTAGAAATCATTAAGTGGAATTCAAACGATAACTAGTTTAGTAAAAAATGCGCTGAAAGAGCTAGAAAATATAATGATGGTATACTATTTCCTGAGCACCTGAAATCTCTCAATATGCGGTAGTTGTAGTCCAACTTAATTATTATGAAGTATATTTTACAGTTTCGGAAGTACAATTATTTATTGTACAATTTATGAAGAACAACTTACTATTCTGAGGTGAACATGATGAATTCTGAACCACAATTGGAATTAGTTTCCATACATACCTGTTAAATGTGATTAGTAATTAGTAATCAATTAATTACACGCCTATTGTCATTGTCAATGATTATTTTAATTGGTTTTCAAGAAAAGGCAATTATTAATTGATTACGATTAGAAAAAAAGTCTTAAAAAAAATCTAAAAAATCTAGTTTTGATAACTTTTCAGTATTGTTACTGTGTAGATTTATGTGCTTCTACAACAATACTGAAAAAATCAAAAATAATACAAAAAAAAACCAAAACTAATAAAAGGACTTTTTTTTGGATTATTTTAGTTTTTTTTTTGATTTTTTTTAAATCGTAAAAAATCAGGATTTTTTCTTATTATTTTTTTAATTAATTGGAAAATAATAATTAAAACATTAAAAATTGAAAGTAATGGTAATCAATCATTAAATGGATTCTCCAGAAAATAATTAATCAACTCGGCAATCATTACGATTAGTAATCATTATTTAAGAAGTCTGGTTTAATACTTCAAAAAATATGTCAAAAATTTCTTTATGTCATAGTTCCGTCTTTGGTGTTAAATGTTTTCACACTTCCATTCGACTTCAAGCAACAAAAAATTAGAAATAAGAATAAACTGAGTGCAATATGACCATTAAATTGAGATATGAATCAGCAGAACACGTTATCTTAAAATCGGCAAAGGCTGATGATTCTTATATTGATCGCGTTCACTAAATTCGTACAACGATTACTTAGAGTCACCTTAATTCATATACAAACATATATTCATAAAACTATTTCCTGCGCGTTAAATTTGCTCAAAAAGCACTTGTCATCATCATTACGTTACTGGCGCTTATACAAGTTTGAAACATAATTTCAATCTTTATGACATCCTACAACATTTTTAACGACCTCTCATACCAACAAGTTAAACCTGCGCTCGTGTGTTTACTAAATTTTTTCATAGCGAAAACATTTTACAGATGGCCTTTGAAGATTTTAGGCATTTTTAATGTTTATTGCTGGTTAATTAAAATTGTCTAATCATTAGTTTTATTTTCGATTTATTTATGACTTTTTATTCGATAATTTCCCTTCCAAGAAGAGGATAAGAGCAGCTTATGAAAAGAAAAGATTAAGGTTAGCAATAAGTTTGTGTTACAAAACAATCTCTTCAATAGCAACTACAAGCACGCCAGTTTTTGAATTTTTGGGCTCAAATTTTACAATCCCGGGATTACCGCATTAGTCCTAAAATTATCGTATTTGCTTACAGCTTAGGTTGAGAACAGTGAAAAAATTGTCTGAGAAACTATCTGACTTTGAAATATAAAAAAAAATAATTTTACAAAAACTTGTGATTATCTGAAAATTGATATGAGACAATCTCGATAGAGTGTGCTGTAAACCTTTCTTGAAAGTTGCTAAAGCTTCATGTTCCTTAAGTAACAGAAACCAACTAGCAACAAAGTAGAAGTAACGGAGACGGAGAGCTTTATCGGTTAACGATTACGTAACCGCCATAAAATCTATGACTTTCATGAATAATTGAGATTATTTGAGAAATTCGCAGTTAACTTGAGGTAGTTTGGACAACTAAGGGTTGCTTTGAAATTGCTTAGCTTTTACGTAAAATTACTTGTATTTAAAAAGGCGTGGTTACTAGTAAGTTAACCTTAAAGTTTTCAAAACTTGAAAGTAAAGGTAGCGGCGGCTAACCCATTTAACTACTTATGTAAAACTTTAAAGTTGCAGCCACTTTTAAAGTTAAGGAAATTGTAAGTTATTTTTAATAGGTATTCTCTTTCTCTTTATGGCGCGATATACAACAGGTATATCATCATAAACCTCCTAAGAGATTTTTTCGCCAAGCTTCTCTTCCAATTTGTGGTGTGCCGATTTGAATTTTCCCTACAAATTGGTGGGACCTACAGTTTTTTGCCGACTCCGAACGGCATCTACAAAGGAGACGAATTTTTGCTGAGAAGCCTGTCATGGCAGAAATACACTCGGAGAGTTTGCCAAACCACTGCCGAGGGGCGACCCCGTTTTGAAAAACTTTTTTCAAATCACTTTTGATGTTACCTGTACCAGGGCTCGAACCATGGACCTTCGGTGTGGTAGGCCGGCAACACTACCTGCACACCACGGCGTGAGGTATTAATACCTGGAAATTGTGCTCTTTGGTGTTATTTATTTTAAAACAAATATTTAATAACAAAAAGAATTTGCAAGATAAAGCAATCAATGGAACGTTGCCGCTTACCTTATAAAAATGTTGCGTCTCCCAAGACATTATTCTCTACTAGAGAACGCCCAGTAGTTGAAATTCTACCACTAAACTTTATTTTATTTTCATTATTTGCTGTACTTTTCATCTGCCTTTTTCCCTTCCTTTCTCTGTCGTTCCTTTCCTCTAATATATTCTCGTTTTCCTTGATTTCTTCTTTTACTCTCTGCAGTCTCTATTTTGAATTTATTTTATTCTTCCCTTTCCGTACCCTTCCTTTCCTTTTCCTTCCCTTCCCCTCCTTTCCTTTCCTTTACTTTTCTTTTCTTTACTTTCCTTCCCATTCCCTTTCTTTCCTTTCCTTTCCTTACCTTTACTGTCTTTCCCTTCACTTTATTTCAATAAACTTTGTTTTATTTTTTTTAATCTTATTTAATTTATTATACCTTTCATGAACATGAAATGGTATATTAACTTTGGTCCGATGTTTGTAACGTTAAGAAATATAAGAGATAGACCCACCATTAAGTATACCAAATTGATCAGGACGTTGAGCTGAGTTGATACAGCCATGTCCGTCTGTCCGTCCGTCTGTTTGAACGCAAACTAGCCCCTCAATTTTTGAGATATCTCCATGAAATTTGGCGCACGGATGTATTTTTGTATTATATTAGACATTTGTCGGAACCGGTATAATCGGGTCACTATAGCACATATCTCCCATACAACCGATCGTTCAAATAAGAGGAGTATGACCATTTCTCCCTCATTTTTAAAGATTAAACTTGAAACTTCGTGAGATATTTAATTATGGATAGCAAACGATTTCGTAAAAAAATCACTAAGATCGGAGCTATATATAGTATATATCCCATACAACCAATCATTCAGATAAGAGGATTATGGCCATTTATCCGTCATTTTGGAAGATGAAAGCTTGAAACTTGGTGAGATATTTCCTTACAGATATAAAAAAAAATTGGTAAAAAAATCGCTAAGGTCGGATCTATATATAGTATATATCCCATACAACCGATCGTTCAGATAAGAGGATTATGGCCATTTCTCCCTCAACAACAATGCGTATTTAAGTTTGCACGTATTCATGAAAGGTATAAAGCCTTCGGCACAGCCGAAGACAGCGCCATCCTTACTTGTTTTATTTTATTTTACTTTATTTCAATTTACACAAACCCAACCACAAATACAAATCAAGCTTCGGTGTTTAATACTCTTTATGAGTAATCATTTATTTTGTTTTTGTAAACCCTGTTTGTAGGTAGCAGCAATGAAGTTTACATATTTGCTCATATTTGAAATTGCTTGTTTATGTCTCCAACAAAGCAACTTTTCGTGCTCTCAGGAGAGCCGCTGACACAAGGCAGCGTACCCAGTGATCAGTGCAATAAAAACAACTAAAGCAAACATGCACGACACGTTTACTCACACAACAGCTGCGCTGTAGTGCGAATGCCTGTTATTCATTGGTCCACTACCAACTCTTCGCATTCACAGTGAGAGCCGATCACACGAGTAATACAAAGTCGTGCATGACATATTTACTCACACAACAGCGGCTCTATAGTGTGAATAACTGAATGTGTAGTGGTGTGACTCTTATGTTAAATTTTTTATATTAAAGTGGTTTTTTACATTTTTTTTATTTACGGATAAAAGTACACCTCAAAATTTCCTATCTATACATATATAATTTGTATACCTTAGAATTATAGTTTAGCAGAAAACGGTTCCACATTGCATTCATCTTGTCTATTTATAAATAAGATATTGGTTGCAGGCACGGAATAAATATGTTTCTGTTACGTGCCCGTGATTAGATACTCAAAACTTTAAAGTATCAACAATGGTCACAACTCCGTTTCAGCGACTATTTGTGCTAGTTGCAAATCATCAAATAAATTAAACTATTAACAAAAACATTAAGAGATATTACAATTAATCACGTGTTATTGCTCGAATGCGCCGGACGAGGGACGTGAGCCTTGGGTACTCCAGCTTGTTAGACCAACTCCGCTTGACGGAGTGGTTAGGTTTTGATGTGTCACGGTCTCCTTACGCCAACAATTAAGAAAAAACAAAGTATCGTACTTGGTTACAACAGTCTTTATTCTTGTTCGCGTCGACCCCACTAGACGAGGTTGACCATACAGTTCGTCCCTCATAGTTCCAACATTCAATTCATCACACACATATCATTTTCCTTATCAAAATATCTTTTATTACCTACACAATGTTAAAATTTTTATTACAATTATGGGCAAGTAGATTTTTGGTGCATGGAGTGAAACGAGTACAGGATGCTCAGATTTTCGATGGAGTATCTTCATAATGCTACACGCAAACCTATCCCCCGAGACGTCTCTAGTTCCGTCTAATCACGCCCTACCTTTCCTTTCCCTCCCACTTTTCATTCGCAGCACCTTATTCTCACAATCTCTTTGGCGTAGTCTATCAACTTTCAAATTATTTGAATTGAACAACTTCACATAAAAGTGTTTCGTTGTACCCGATATTAGTTAATTAAAACGATTATATACACACCATGTGCTACCTCAAAATATAGTCTCAATCCGTATTTAGCTTGACTTCCGAGGATTTAACGTAATCAATCCGACTCGGTTCTGATTATTAATGGAGCCAATACGACTTACACCGATGAACGCAGCCAGGATTCCATAATATGCGTGGTTCCAGATAGAGGTGTCTGTATCTTTAGGCCCCGTAATTTTTTTGATCGTGCTATTCTATAAAGTCTAACCGATGTAACTAAGAAGAGGTGACAATATCGCGCCACGATTAATGTACATTCGGATGTGCAAAAACCACTTTTTAGACAAATCCCAATTTTTTTTACGTCATTACAAGACAGGAAAGAACTCATTACTGCCGCGCATAGCTAACGCAGTCCCATTGTGGTTCACGCAGCGTGTAGCTTCTAGTAACGCACGCAGTGCTCTATTACCAATACGCGGCTTGAAAACCATTGCTACTTAGTTAAAGCTGTAATGAAAATTAGTAAAAAGCATAAAAAGATTTTAAGTACTATTTTAAATTACTCACTGCTAGACAGACCTGTAAAGAACTGATTATAAGCTTGTACTAGTACCAAATTAGTAGATTTACAAGTTAAGTACAAAGTCCAAGAACCACAACATACATATACTTGTGATTCGAAAGTACAAGTACATGTACTTAGAGAGCATATGAAGGTATTTAAAAGTTCCTTTCAGTTATTTGTGTATGTATTTGAAAAATAAAGGAAATACAGAATAGTTTAAAGAGCATTTCAGTTGAAAACGAACTTCTAAAGTAATTACAATTTAAGTTTTTTACTTGCATTTATTTTTTCAAAGTCGGAGCTCGCAGTACTGGTACTTCTACTTGATGTCGTATCGGTCAAAAGGTCTGCTGTTCCAAATTCTGGTTACAGATATATGTCTGTTATTTCACGCGTTAAGTCCTTACTAGGATACTTTTGTGGTTGAAGGTCTTTAAATGGAGCTTAGACCATGTTCTGGCCTACCTGTAAAAATTCAAAAAACAAATTGAATATGTTTCTATAAACTCCTTTTTCCGATAGCTTCAACTAACGTTGGAAAAGCGGAGAGCTTTGATATTCCTCAATAGTTTCCTGCACTTCCTAACTTCCACTTTTATAAAGGGGTATAAGAAACGATACCTTCCATGAAGTCGGGAAAACCTCGAAGTGTGAAGACCCTTTTCCCAGCCTGAGAGAGGGGGGCAAATGTAGGAAATTTTGAAAAATCTTGAATTAAGTGGATTATGGCGAGACTTTGGTCAAGAGTCGTGCACCACGACGAAGTCTCTCACCAACCATAACTGCCATATTTTTTTAGCCCCTCCATTGCACCTCTTGGATTGCGCTGATGCTTATTCATAGTTGATACAAATTTTTGTGAATAAACTATTTGGTCGTTAATTGTTATATAGATCTGCATTGTATCTTTGCTAGCGGCACTGTGAAAACTTGCGCATATCATGCAATATTCACATATGTCTAACACATATACATATATCTCTACATATTTATGATTGGAAAACCGTAAGTAGGTAAAAGGCCATTATATTGAGTTCCATAAAGCTTAATTTGTGTTTAATGACCTCAGATGGTTTTGCGCATTCAAGCATTTCGATTACAATTTTTATTGTGTCCATATTTCTTTTGAATGTGGTTTTTTATTTTACATCGTGCTGGCAGTGGTGAGCCTATTAATGAAGCTGATGGGGGTTAAGAATGTAGATGCTGTGGACCCAGAATTTACCGGTGTTTAAGCAACATAACATACAACTATTTCTTTCGTTTATTTCATTTGCGCTGCACTCTCTTTTACTTCGCAACCAGCTTATGAAATATTTCGAAGATATAGTTTATGTTTTTTAATCCCAAATCGGGGTTTTTCACAGCGAAAATGAGGAAACCAATCCCGCGCAATGCCTCAGGTGTAGCAGATGCCCCGCAACCCCCGTTTTATAAGGGAAAAATAATTTAAATAAAAAAACTATAACTATAGCCTGTATATGTTTGTTGCTTTCAATTTTTCCTCTAATCAAAAATAATAATAATTAACTAAGAATTACTATCAACTGGTCTTGAGCTCGTTAAACTTACAAAAATATGTAAAAATGAACAGACCATAAAACCAACAACAAAAAAAATTATAATTAAATATTACTCAAAGGTTGCCCCCTATGCAACATATGATGCGCACCCCCCCGTCCCTGAACAAATAATACAAATATACAAATATACAAACATTAACTTAAAAAAAACGACTCGCCCTCCATAAGGCTTAGACAACCGGAAACGGTAAAATTTGCTTTGTCGAAACCAAAATCTGAAACAGAGTCGAGTTTGGAAGTCCCAGCGGGCTACAAGAAACACATATGTAGATATATATAGCTAAATAAAATAATATTACACATTTATTTCATAAAGATTTCCAATCCAAGGTACCTGCTCCATTTTGACACAGGCCATATTTACTTGCGGCTTGCTTTGTAACATTCAATTTAAACAAAAATCGATATCAGAAGTCTAAAGCTATTGAAGCCAAATCTGTGTTTACCTTATTAATAAAATATGGCCTGTGTCAAAATGGAGCAGGTAGCAATAGTGGTCAAATAATAGTTGGGACAAAATTTAGTTTTTAGAAGCACTGTTTTTGCGGCTTAAGTGCAGAATACAGACTCCTCGCCCTGGCAAAAACCAAGTATAGGGCAGGGTCCGCCCTTTTCTGCTGATTTCAACGATATACGAGGTGTGTTCAAAAAGTATCGCGAATTTTGTGTTTTTTCAAAAATTATTTATTTATTCATGAATATCTATTTTGTCCCCTTCAAAATAATCCCCATGAGATATTATACACTTGTGCCAACGGTTTTTCCAATCTTCGAAGCACTTCAAAAAATAATTTTTTTGGATCTTGTTCAGCGCCTCCTTCGATGCCGTCTTTATCTCGTCAAGAGAAGCGTAACGTCGTCCTTTCATGGGCCTCTTCAGTTTAGGGAACAAGAAAAAGTCACAGGGGGCCAGATCTGGGGAATACGGTGGCTGCGGCATCATTAGTGTGTTGTTTTTGGCCAAAAAGTCGCGCACAAGCAACGATGCGTGATCAGGGGCGTTATCGTGGTGCAAAAGCCAATTTTTGTTCTTCCACAAACCCGGGCGTTTCTGGCGGATTGCTTCGCGCAAATTGCGCATAACTTGCAGGTAATATTCCTTATTGACCGTTCTTCCCTGTGGCAAGAACTCATGATGCACCACGCCCCTGCAATCGAAGAAAACTGTCAGCAAAACTTTCACATTCGACCGAACTTGGCGCGCTTTTTTCGGTCTTGGTTCGTCCGGCAGCTTCCATTGAGATGATTGAGCTTTGGTTTCCACGTCATAACCATAAACCCACGATTCGTCACCAGTTATGACCCTCTGGAGCAAATTTGGGTCGTCGCGGACAGAGTTTAACAGCTCATTAGCAATGTTCATGCGATGCTGTTTTTGGTCACAATTGAGCAATTTTGGTAAAAAAATAGGTAAAAATCGAAGACCATCCAAAACACGTGCAAGCAAAGCAGCTGTCAACAATTAACTGAACATTCAAAATGGCCGAGCTTGTCGGCATAAGTGAGAGACATGAGTACCAACATAACGCCACAAAAAATTCGAAATTCGAATATACGTAACCAGCGAAAATTCAAAATTCGCGATACTTTTTGAACACACCTCGTATATTATTTTGTGTGCGAATGAAAATTATAGGAGTTAGAGGGGAGGAGAAGTGGAAATTTTTAATTGTAGAATCGTGAATATATCTCTAACTACTGAACCGAATGAGTGACGTCATAGGATAGGTAATTAAATTCCCTCTCATTTGATATGCATATTGGTACATTTTTAAATGTAATTAATATATAAAATGCAAAAACCCGTTATTTACATATATATTTATTTAAACAAATTTATTTATTTTAATAAAATGTGTAATTAATCCTAGTAGCAGTTTACTTATTACGCAGACGCCGACATAGTTCAGCGAATTAAAACACAGCGGCTTCGCTGGCTAGGCCACGTAGTGCGAATGAGCGAAGATGCTCCAGCCCAGAAGGTATTCTTATCGGCACCCGCCGGTGGAAGCAGAGGAAGAGGGAGACCACCACTCCGATGGAAGGACCAAGTAGAGACCGATTTCCGATCCCGCGGTGTATCCAATTGGCGCCAGTTGGCGCAACGAAGAAACGACTGGCGAGCTATGTTGGACGGTGAAAATCGCCCGGGCGGTTAGATGACCATTTAAAGAAGAAGAAGTTGTTTACTTATTTGGATAGCAGATAACATTTTCTTTAATTTGATACATAGCACGACATATTTAGTTAAGTATGTTTGCACATAATCGTAATTGTACCGGTATATACAAGGTGGCGCAAAAGTAATCCTCCTATCAGAAAATGCTATAAATTTTGCGATTGGCCCCTAAAGTCAGTTCTGTTTTGACATTTGTGTAGTAAATACATGCGAAATACACGTTAATAAACAATGTTACGCTACACTGCTCCAGAAAGCGGGATATTGCTGACTATTTATTTGACCAATAATCGGTCGGGGCCAAACGGTTACTGTGAATGGTGAGCGCTACAGAGCAATGATCAACGAGTTCTTTTTGGAATCATCACACAAAATTTCGCTGCTTTTGCTTGAAAAATGTGGATTTTACGAAAAAAAGAAACAATTGAAAAACATTAAACTTACTTTGATGGTTTTCCCTCATTGCCACAGATATATCAGTGAGTTCACGGGTAAAACATGTTGCAAATTGTCCAGAAACCATTTAAAACAGGTTCCGGAATAAAATACGTGATTATCGTTTCCCATCATTTCAGTTATTTTTACGGCTTGAATATTTTCTGATTTGCAACATTTTTCCTTTCATTTAACGTCTTGAAAAACAATGTAAAAATGTAGCAATATAATGTAAGAAACCTAAGTTTTATTTTATCAAAAAATTATTTAATCTCTTCGGGTATAATGTCCCCATATGTTTTCATATTCAAATTGGTAATGTTTCATTATTTTTCTCAAACAATATAAGAATTTATGGGGAACATATTCGCTCGCTTTTCCACATTTTCAGTTTCTCTCTTTACTTCTTCTGTCGCGTTCATTTCATATACGATTTTCAAATGCACTGAAATATGCAAGATTAGATAATTTCTTGTCACAAGTAAGTCAATATTTTTGTGTATACACATAGACACTTTTAGTTTTTTTATATATACATATTTCTTTTAATAAAAAAACTACCTTTTCCGTTGAATTACATAAGAGTATTTTGTCTAATTTTTCAATTATATTAAAAATTCAAAATTTCGAAAAACTGTTTTTTTTTTAGTTTTTAAAAAAATCAAAAAAATATTTTGTTTAAAATAAACTATTTGGGTCCCAGTTATTAAAAATTAGTAATAAAAAACTATTTTTCGAGCATATTTTCGGTGCGGGATTGAAGAGGTTAAAATGATGCTTGTACTCGTTTCAACATTTTTCACGAGTGAACGCAATACCGGGCTATACAAATTAAAACGGGGTTTCGTTTCATGGACAAAATAACTGACAATAATAATTAATAAAAATCAACGCTAGTTCGAAGCTACTTAAAATCTACACTGTGGTTAGCGATTTTGATATTTATTGGCTCAAATATAAATATATGAGTATAAAAAAGAGGTAAAAAAGTAATAACCAATATAATAAATGGTTTCATTTGACTTGAAAAAAGTTTCATTTCATTTGAAAAAAGTTTCATCTCATTTTAAAAAGGTTTCACTTCATTTGAAAAAGGTTTCATTTGACCTGAAAATGCTATAGTAATCCTTCACTACTTCATTTTTTCGGTATATTTTAGTAGCATTCGTAGCACCGCCCTAGGTAGAAATGTGATTTGGTAGGTGACTTCACCTTCAATTAAATCATCTACATAAAATTATTGCACAATATAATTAGATGCTCTCTTCTATATGAACATTAAGTTACTCTGCGGAAGCATTCAACAACAATTAAGGTTGAAAAAAGAGCAGAACTTGTTTGAAAAATTATCTTACATTAAAGAGTTAACTTTAGATTTTCAAATGTCATGTGGAGTTAACTACAAGTTAACAGCCCAATATTGGTAAGTTAAACTCTAGTTAGTTAGTTTATAATTTATTTCTGTTTCAAAATTTAAAAGCGAAAACAAGATTGTGAACAAAAAAATGTATTAAGTTTATTACTTAGCTGCAAAATTTAAGTTGCTTAAAGTAGGTCAGATTTTATAGAATGTTTCTCCTGCGGACATCATGGATTTCTCCAATGTATTATATATATTTCTTATGTAATAAAATTTGACCGATGTTAACTCTGAAACCACACAAATGATTTCCTTAAAATTTGGTATCGATGTAAAAGATTGTTCAATTAAAAGATAGGATACTTTTTTTTTCTATATATTGAGGGGCGTGGCATCGCTAAGCCCATACATTTTTTGATACTGCATATCTTTGGAAGTATTCATGCTACAAAGTAGAAATTCTGTGAAGTACTAACTGACATTAGTCGCTAATATATCCCAATGGGGGATAGCGGAAAAGGGTTCGTGGCACCTCCCATAGCAACGAAGTTTTCAATGTAAATAGCTAGGAAAGCATATATGTTAGAACAATAAAACTCGGAAAGAAGTTGTATGAGGTAAATCCCTAACAACTTAAAGAAAATGAGGGGTATTGATAAATGGAACGTGAATAAATTGTTAGATTAAAAAGATCAATTTCAGAAGCTGCTAAACTTCTACATCAGGGAAATTTTGGCGCGCATTGCTAACCACTAAGCTAACAATACGCTGGTTTTGATGTCATCTAAACTCCTAGTTCTATTCTTCTTTACCATATGCATGAACCGCTTCCGCCATTTGACGGTTCGTAGTGTGATCATGATGGATGTTTTGACGGATCTGTTTTATCAGAAGAACTGGCTTACCGCGTGCTCTCGGTTTTCTTATTGCTTTCTTATACATTTAAACATTTTTTTGTTGATTTACGTCCTGTACATTTTCAAGTATTCGTGAAACCAGCTCAAGGCCAAGAATATAATTTTTCACTTTTTGCATTTTTATGAAAATTATTATTGTTTTTGTTTTTTTATTAATCATTTTTGTTAAAACAAACAATGTGTTACACTTATAAGACAGTCTTTCACAGCGGACCAATCTTCTTTCTAATTTATATTAATTCTTTATTTTCGTTGCCATTTGTTAATAAAGTAACTGCCTTTGCTGATATCAACCACGATGATTTTATGCTAAGATCATGATTCGCTAGCCACAAGCTCGTGGTAAGCAGCAAGACAAAATTGATGTACTTTAACCCTTCCGGAAAGGATATACAAATGAACGATATTTTCATTAACGGTTCTGACTGCATGAGACATCGTTTGTGTTCAAGTAATTTTACTCAACAAAACTCTGCCAACACTTTTGTCGAGACTAAGTTGTGACAGTAAATGCTTTCAGATTAAAATTGTCTCTAAATTCAAATATTTGGGAGTTATATTCGACCAAGACCTAAGTTGGTCATCGGATATTTTTGCATTGAAATCATACATGTTATCAGCGGTTTGTTTTTTCTACAATCTAAACAGGCTGTGCCCAAATCGAATATTGGCATTAGTTTATTAAGGACTAGTACACTCTAAACTACAATACGGAATCAGTTGCTGGGGTCGAGCGTACGCTAGTAAGATTCACCCGCTCTTAATCCTACAAAAGTGTTTTATCCGAAGAATGTGTAACTCGAGCTGTTTATCACACTCTATGGACTTTTTCAAAAAATTTAATATTCTTCCCGTGCGACATTTATACTTTTTCAAAGTTTTAAAAATTTTCTTCGTAAGGAGTGGATATACACAAAGCCCGATTTATAGCCCTTACTATCTAAGAAGTATATCGTTATCCCATATAAAAATTCCTACCTTCCGCACCACACTTTTCCGCAACTTCTTCACTATCGCTTCATGCAAACAGTTTTATAAACTACCTGCTGATATACAACTCATTAGAAGACTATGTGTATTTATCAGGGAAGTATTATGGTTTCAATCACGAGGGTAAAGAAAATCTGTTGCGACCCATCGTATAAATTCCTGTTGCCTAGTTTGGATTACCGAAGGTTCTGATTCTTATGAAAATACTTTGTTATCTTTAGTCTCTGTTTTTATTTAAAATAATTATACTCCTTTTTCTTTTACCAAAACAATGGATTGTAAGCAACTATATCTTGTTTTATGCGCCCCACAAGCATTTATAGTTCTATTCAAAGGAAATGACATTTCCACTGCTTTTGTTATTAGCATTTAATGTCACAAACAATTTTCTTATATGCATTTTTATTTTTTACACTGTAATACTATTTAAATTGTACGTACATATTTAATAAGAAATAAAGAAAAATATACAATACAATACAATACACAATATCAATAAGCAATGCAAAATGTATTGAAAGGGGAGGGAAACAGAAATTTTATTAAGAGATGTAGGAGAAAGTAATGGAAATAAAAAGAAAGCGTGACTTACTAGCTTGACCTAATATATTCTGGTCAGAATAGTTTGCCCGAAAATCGGGCTTCAGCTGGCACTAAATTTGTAAATATACTCATTATACGGTTCTTATTAACGAGATCGGACTAACCCATCACTTTTCCAATATTGCAGAAAACGCTTCTAAAAGGGGTCGAACGATTTCAGAATATTTAGGTCTATTAGCACCGTCAAAGTTACGACTGACATCTTACTTAGACCTGTGAAAGAAAATAGGTGTCCACAGAATGCACTAAAAAATTAAAAAAAGTCAGACCTGTCTGAAACCGGTTCCGCATTATGAAACGGTTTCGTCTCGTTCGTTTTCAGATCAAAATATTGGTAACGGTTTCGGTGTCAGTCCTTGATTTAAACTAAAGAAATTTCGCTTCACAATTTTTATTTACGAAAAGTAAAAACTGTTCGGAAATCTACGTTCTTATCCATTTAAAAGTAAGGACACCAAGCGACATCACGGCCTGCCACGAAACGACAACAAAGCGTTCACATTTTAATAATGGCTTAGCCAAAATACTGAAAAAGAGGAATAATTGGTCCAATGTTTCTATATGAGTTGATTAAGTTCTATTAATGCTAGTGGACATTGAATGACAAATATGTTTTAATCTCTACAGCTGGCTGTAATATCCAGGATGCACGTGTATAGCAGAACATCGGACTAAGTCAAATGAGATTCTGTTAATAGGGTAAGTACAGCTTACTTCCAAACTTGAAACTCAGCCATGTTGAATATCAACAGCCGAATTAAAATACTTTAAGTAAGATCTCTCTCTACATTAACAAAAATGTAATTGGTCGATCCCAGTACAATGCAGATATTCGAGGAAAAATTGATATTAGGGATAATTATTTATCCTATTAAATCCAAAGCAATACTTTCTAGAATTTTAGTCTGCCCGTCTGTATGTTTTGCGCGCGTATTGCTCAAAAACTGCTAATTAGAATTGAATCCAACTTTACTGTTGCATACTAGATGGCTAACTTAAAATTATAGATAGCCTCTATTTCGATAATTGGACGAATTTTAGAGTTCTCGGCCAATATGGGAACCATGTCGGTATGGGTATAAAAAAAAGTACTAATGAGTGTTGAAATAAGCGTCGTGATTAAGTTCCATATCTTAACTGGATGACTTAACATTTTCTCTCATCGAAAAATATCATATCTAAACATTTTTGTAATTGACATCACAAGCATTGGCCTCGTCGAAGCGTTTATTATCCATACTCGAGTCCGTTTCTGTTTCCTTTTCGTAACACTTAAAGTTTCCATCTGCCTTCCTTTTGTCTCCGTTATCACTTTGTCTTTTTGCATTTACGGAACTAGCACAATTCACCACCCGCACCAATGTTAATACATTTTTTTGGACCCAGAAGATGTAACTCGTGGCGGAATGGTGAATGATTAGTATTTGATGTCCGGTATGAACCGCAACTACCCTATATATATGTTTGCTTTTAAGTGTCTTAATAGAGATTGCTTCGTAAAGACATACTAGATATTACATTCCATTGCACTCATCGAATACCGGTCGAACACATCTTTTAATCAAGTTCACTTCACCACTCAACAAGGGCAACTTTAACATTAAGTCTTTAATATCAACACCAACAGCAACAACAGGACAACATAAGCTTGAGCCCTTGTTTTTTGTTATGTAGTTTCGTTGTTGTACTTGGGTTACATTGTCTTTGGCTGGCACAAAACGTGCGAGCTCGCAATATTTCAAAAAGCATTTTAAACGAAAAGCCAGAAAATTACGATGTAATTTTTGTAATTTCTGTAATTGCCTAATTCTGATTAATTTGAATGGGAAGCAACAAGAGCAACAAAAAGAAATCATCAGAATAACATTGTACAAGAAATATACAAGTACATAAGTGGATCAAGCGAAATTAGCAATGAGGGAAACAATAAAACAATGGGTAAAAGTGTAGCACGGACAACGCCTTCACAGGCCGAACTGACCAACAAAATAAAGCAGGCACACACCCTATAGCTGCTTGTACTCTGCGCAGTCTCTCATTCATTTTGGAAGATCATGCAGACGCAACGGATGCTCAAGTTGAATGATCAGCGTTGTAGGCAATTTGAGCGCACCTTGAAAGCGCTGCGTATTCGAGCTCGAATTGAGAGGTCAAAATCAACAACAAACAGCATCAGGGTTGGGGATGTACAGTGGCTCGATATGAACTAATTTTTCTCAACAAAACTTACAAATCCTGAAGTTGATGGAAATTGGACTAACTGACTGATGACACAGAATCGAGGGATTTATTTTGTTTTGTTGATTTTCCGACAGGGTGGAAAGTTCATGTATATTTGAACAATTTCCCGTCATTCTTTGTCAAATTTGATGTTGTAAAGTTTTGAATGTTTTGTTCCGAACAAAACTAAACACTGAGTATGGCGGAACGCCGAAACCGGTTTGTTACAAAACCAAATTTGACAAGGAATGACGGAAAATCGTTCCAATATACATCAAAATATTTCACTTTTTTATAAATTCTAGTTATAATAGTAAATATTTATAAATTTTGGAAATTAGTCGTGGCAGTGAACCCTTAAAGTTTCGAAATTGTACAATAATTTGGGTTGAAAGGACATGAGGCTAAAACTTGCAAGTAATTATAAGCTTTAACTTGATTTGAAAAATTATACTCAACTGTTAGAGCTACTCAACTTATTTTTAAAATAAATAATGGTTCAAATATGGTAATTTCACGTGAAAAGTAAACATTTTTTTAAAGTGTTCTAGAATCTTTAGGGTGTCGCCTCGAAAGCCAGTGGAAAGTCAGAAGTTGAAACCATTTTTTTCGTATTAAAAGTAAAGGTAAACTCTCTTATTTAGATGTAAAAACTCTTTTCATATGTACTTTAAAAGCCTCAAAATAATGAACAAGAAATGCATACAATGAAATGCATTTTTTCTTTGTGAAGTACAATTTTAATCCTCATCCAAAAAGTTATAATAATCTAAAACTAAAAAAAATTGAGGTAATGGTGTCGGAATTTCGTTTCAAACCCGCATATTTTTAGCTTCAAAGTTCAATTCAGAAGCTGTGTCGTTCACGCCAACCTTTTTACAGGATCTTATAACTTTAAACGAGTTATTTTGTATATTTGTATTGTTGTATATTTGTATATTTGTATATCCACTACTATCTCAGGAACGACTTAACCGATTTGGATGAAATTTGGTTTATGGGTAGTATCCTTTGTTTTAAGATTTTCTACTTTGGTGTTGCCACTTGGGGTGGTTCAATATCAATACATAAATTTTTTTTAAATATTAAGCAATATATGGCAATATGGGTATCAAATGAAAGGTATTTGAGGCCCTATACCAACCAAAGTATTTTCGAGTAGGGTTGCCACCTAGGGTTGCCACCTGACCGCATTTTATTTATTCCTTCAGATATCGACCCCTATCTCGGGAACGGCTAAACAGATTTCGATGAAATTTGGTAGATGGATAGTATGCTTCCTTCTAAGATCTTCTACTTGGATGTTGCCACTAAAGGAAGCTTAGGGGGTTGCCACCTTTTCGATTTTTTTTAAAAATATTCAGCAATATATGGCAATATGGGTATCAAACGGAATGTATTTGAGGCCGTATACCAACCAGAATATTTTTAAGTAGGATTGCCACCAGGGTTGCCTTAAGTGACTTTTTGTGGTTAGTGTTCGATATATTGGAAATCTATTTTGGAAATTTATGCTCTTTGTAAGTAAGATTATACGACAAATTCGAAAACTACCAAGCAAGGCTCGGTCACCCAGGTACTTATTATTAAAATGAATAAATAGCTCAAAGAAACTACGCCAATTTGTGATATATAGATCATTCCGAAAAGCAAACAAGATGACAAATAACTCAGTACCACTGTAACGTAATATTTGTATAATTTATAGGTCGTATCAATGTGATTGTCACTGTTGTTGATTTTTATTCTGATTCGAATCCAATTTGGACCAGTCTTTTTCTGGTTCAAAGCATTGGATAATTTTTTTTGATTAGGCTTTCGTCGGAGCTTAGAGCATTTCATGGGTGATTCACCCCTACTTTCATCATATCCAGATTTTATCGAGAGAACTTTAACCTCTCTCTTCGCGAAGATCGTCTACTCCCGTTTCTTTGACATATCTGCGAAATCGATTTTCAACCATATCAATTTTTGGGGTTAGTTGTTGGAGCAAAGCTCAAATTTTTATGTTTGTTTGTTAACTGATATTAGAGGAAAAATTACAACGATATGCACAGCGATGGTATGGGATGACATGTTTCGAAGTGCCCAACTTCCCATCAGACCCCTTCTCGGACACTGGGATACGAACCCAAGTGTCTGCACCAAAGCCGCTGTTAGAGTACTCTAACAACTAAGCTATGATGCCCTGTAGCGTCACGATGCACTTTTCCTCTAATGTGCCATTTGCTTATTCCCTTTTTATACATTCTTTGGTACATATATTTTACGAGGTGTGTTCAAAAAGTATCGCGAATTTTGAATTTTCGCTGGTTACGTATATTCGAATTTCGAATTTTTTGTGGCGTTATGTTGGTACTCATGTCTCTCACTTATGCCGACAAGCTCGGCCATTTTGAATGTTCAGTTAATTGTTGACAGCTGCTTTGCTTGCACGTGTTTTGGATCGTCTTCGATTTTTACGCGAAATTCGTACCAAAATTGCTCAATTGTGACCAAAAACAGCATCGCATGAACATTGCTAATGAGATGTTAAACTCTGTCCGCGACGACCCAAATTTGCTCCAGAGGGTCATAACTGGTGACGAATCGTGGGTTTATGGTTATGACGTGGAAACCAAAGCTCAATCATCTCAATGGAAGCTGCCGCACGAACCAAGACCGAAAAAAGCGCGCCAAGTTCGGTCGAATGTGAAAGTTTTGCTGACAGTTTTCTTCGTTTGCAGGGGCGTGGTGCATCATGAGTTCTTGCCACAGGGAAGAACGGTCAATAAGGAATATTACCTGCAAGTTATGCGCAATTTGCGCGAAGCAATCCGCCAGAAACGCCCGGATTTGTGGAAGAACAAAAATTGGCTTTTGCACCACGATAACGCCCCTGCTCACGCATCGTTGCTTGTGCGCGACTTTTTGGCCAAAAACAACACACTAATGATGCCGCATACGGTGGCTGCCCAGATCTAGCCCCCTGTGAATTTTTCTTGTTCCCTAAACTGAAGAGGCCCATGAAAGGACGACGTTACGCTTCTCTTGACGAGATAAAGACGGCATCGAAGGAGGAGCTGAACAAGATACAAAAAAATGATTTTTTGAAGTGCTTCGAAGATTGGAAAAACCGTTGGCACAAGTGTATAATATCTCATGGGGATTACTTTGAAGGGGACAAAATAGATATTCATGAATAAATAAATAATTTTTGAAAAAACACAAAATTAGCGATACTTTTTGAACACACCTCGTATTACCATACTCAGACCAAAATTGGGCCACAGTAACTCGTGTCTCTCTCGGAAGCTCGCGTCCCTCTTCGGTAACAGGTAGTGCTTTTGTTTGTATGGTTGCGTTCACTTGGATGGAGCTGAAATAGGGATTTACCGTTTCTGGGTGTTCATTGTTCAGGGTCAAAGGTTATGGTGCGGCATGGCTAACTGAACAAATATATACTCGCTTCCCATCGGCAAATGATGAACGGTCGAGTAGTCGATAAGTTGGTCGTTAGGATGGTAAGTTTAATTAAAAAAGAATAAACATAATGCCACAACCTAGTATGTTGTTGGCACACCGTGAACAATATCTTGCCTGCCACCTCTTCTTGCTTTTAGTAAGCACGTTTGAGGAGTATTAGTAAAAAGCAGTACATTATAAAAAGTGCTTTTTTTAAACTTCGACTGATGCTTAGTGACCTACTAAAGCCGGAAAAATTCAAATACCCAGCTCTTCTTGGAAGCGAACTTGATAGATCCAGTTTCTTAAGTATTTGGAACCACACTGCTTTAATTGCTTTAATTTTTTTCTATGCTAGGGTTGAATTTTTTTTCTTAGGCCACATAACGAACAACTCCATTATGTGCTCACTCACTATCAATATACGCGGCTTAAGGTCTGATTCATAATTTGTTGGAATTTAAAAAAAAAATAGGGAAGGATCAAAAACTTACGCAGATCGTCTGTACAATTGGTTAGCATACATCCAGGTAGATAATCATGTGCCATGTAGTGAAACACCAAACCAGTCAGAAGAAATAATACTCGACTACAAGAACTTCCTTACTTGTTTCAAACGGTCAAACAAATTATGCCAAATTATTTCAAAGAACTGCAAGTTAATGAAGAGCGTAGTTTGCGAAAATTCCAGTACAACTTTTGTTCTAATACATTTCAAAAATTTTTACTCAATCTTTTTAAACTAAACATTTTTTAATCTATTTTTACCCTTTTTGGTAAATGTCCATCCGAAATCAGCTAGACTCAACTCTCCGAGTGTATTTCTTGCATGGAAGGCATCTGCAAAAATTCAAAAAAAAAAAACTGTAGGTCCCGCCAATTTGTAGGAAAAATTAGAAGCAACCCTCTTCCTAAATATTTGGACTATTTCGATGTCTGTGTAGAGCTTATACAACTCATCACCAAATCTTCTGCGATAAACACCGTCGCCATTGCATAGACGCCCATAAATCCTTCGAAGTAGTTTTATTTCGAATATACCAAAGGCCGACTCATCTGCGGCTGTCATTGTACATGCTTCTGCTCCACATTGCAGAACGGTTATTATGAGCGACTCCAAAGTTTCATTTATTGGCAAGGGTAATTCTTCGCTGGATTTCTAAGCTGATATTATTGTTGGTGTTAATGCTAGTTTCTACTTAAATGAAGTCCTTTATTCTTTCAAACTTATAGCTACCAACAAGGGCGTGTTGTCTTGTAATAGATGGTTCCTGAACGGGAGGTTCTCCTGCTTGTACTATTTCCTTCAGCATCAAATTGAAGAAGTCGCCCTGTCTGAAACCTCCTTTAGTTTCGAACATCTCGGAGTGGTCCTTCCCGATTCTACTGGGTTGGTGGTGCTGGTTGCATCAGATATACCGGCATATAGAGCTCCTTCTCGCTCTGCCGAAGGCCGCTCTAAAATCGTCAAAAATGTGAAGCGTGTCGATTCTTTTTTCACGGGTTTTTTTCGAGATTCTGCGCATAGTGAAAATCTACCTGATGGTAGATTAACCAGGCCTCAAGCCGCACTGGTTTCAATATACGCTCAACCTTGTCCATTATAGGTGTAGTTATCATGTTTGCAGACAAACGCATGGCTTCATGAATTTCGGTTTTCCTCCTGAGCACTTTCATATATATGTCTATATCTATGTCTATCTCTATCTATTTCTATCTCTATCTGTGTCTATCACTATCCGTTAATGCCATTACGACCTACCGGCCGTGAGCTATGCTCAGCTGGGTATAAGGTATAAATAAATGTATGGCGCGATATACAACAGGTATATCAACGTAAACCTCCGAAGACATTTTTGCGCCGAGTTTCTCTTTCAGTTTTTTCTTACAAATTTTGCGGGACCTACAGTGTTTTTCCCACTCCAAACGGCATCAGTAAAGCAGATGAGTTCAAGCCACTTTTGATGTTACCTGTCCCGGTGTTCGACCTTGGACGCCACATCATGGGTATAAAATATACCAGTTGCACACTAGTTCTGACTAGTTGGCTTGGCTACAGGGTGGGTACTAACAATGCATAGTTGGTATGTTCACATGAATAAGTGACTAATGGTAGTACATAAATACGCCTAGCTTTTGCAAGTAGAATAGTTGTAGCTGTGTATTATTTGTTTATTGGTGTTATTGCAGTCTTTTTTTGGGATCCAGCGCAGCTACCAAACCACAATCTGACCGGTTAGAATGGGCTTAAATTTGTGGTCAACGAGTGCGGACAATTGCTCTTTGGCTGCGGCAAATTAACACGCTGTCAGTTGCGGTTTATTCTCGAGCTTTTGGGCTAGGGGTGGTGTGTGCGTATGGTGACGTTATGTTGTTCTTGGTTTACGTAAATTTGGTTAGCTATACGCAAGCATATCTTTTGCAGCTCTGTAATGTTTAGCTAATGTTGTTAACTTCGGTCAGGCGTAGCCAATTTTTACTTTTTTCTTTGAGTTTATTGTGCTGAATGGGGTTGTTACGCTTAGATGTCTTTGCTTGGTCTTCCGACTCTCCTACACTGGCTAGAATTATTTCACACAAAAGTTTAAGGTCGCCGATGAACTGGTTGGCTTTTCGTAATTTTGCGGTTTCTTACTCGTATACACGAATATTGCAAACCTTAAGTAAGATTTTGTGAAGTAGAAGTACATACTCACATAAGCGTCAATAGAAAGGAATTAGTTGGAAGTGTAATTAGTGCTGTCACGGCAATGCTATTTTCCGTAGCAGGGCCTACCACCAAGATAAAAAGAAACTTCTAAGCGATTTTGATATGTTATGCGCAATTCGATAGCTCTTGGAACATATGGTCCGATCAATTCCCCACTCTTAAGTTACGATCATCGAAATCCACTCCGGTTGTGGAACGTGGCTAAACAACTGGAGGAGGATGGGCCTTATCACTCTTTGGCAACACCGAAACTTAGGGCTAGTTACTAAATATTAGTTAAACGCTTTCACAAAGAACGACTAATAAGTATACGATGTTTTTCATTTCGCTACTTCTCTAAAGTAGTATGAGCCTTAGCGGTTCGGAACACATTATTAGCTAGCTTGTCAGGGCGGTGTCAGAGAAACTCAGGTTCTGGGTCTTTAAAAAGACCACATCTCTCAACGCTGGTCCAATGAGGCTAATAGCCTTCTGGTAGCCATGTGGCACTGGCGGGCTTATAATGCAATATCTCGTGTCGTATCTGAAGTACAGACATGCGGAGTTGACATTGGTGTATGTTGTATGGCTACCTAGGATCAGAAGTCAAGAATAGATTTGTGAGATATTTAAACTTAATAGTACAAAATTGTGGATCTTCGGATTACACTACTTTGGTCACTAATATTGGAACGATTATTTCTCTGACAACGAGTGACAAGGGCATGCATCTGTTTTGAATTTCAAGGTACGAAAACGCCCGACCGTACAATTATTCCTTCGCATTCTAAGATGTTGTGCCTGGTGTTTATGAGCTAGGTAACTCAATCCCTCTGGTGTTTATGAGAAATAACTCAATCCCTCCGGTGGACGTTATAAATAGCAAAAGTTCTGTGATCCGATCCGGTTTGGTTACCTAAATTGCATGAGGCTGCTTTGTCGTTTCATTCGAGTAAAGAACTGGTGTATATCCCTAGATGGAAACAGGCTACCAGCATGGTAACACAGGTAATAGGTGGCGGCCATGTTGAAAATCGCTTCTCTAAAACGTCAAAACAGCACAGTACATGTTTAAGTGTAAACAAAGTGACAGAAAGCAAGTTTGATAGTTTAGAGAAATTAAAATGAAAAAAATCGAATCAGCTGTTGAGTTTATACTACCTGTATTGGTATGCCATGCTTCTAGCCCTCTAGGCTGCTCCCACGCACACAATCTAGCCTGTTTCCAAACGTCACTAGTAGCATATTTCGAACACTAGAACTGAGAGCTAGAGCAGAGCTAATATGATGAATTACTAAAATTCTATTGTTATGTCAACAGATGGTTAGAGAGCATTGTACTCAACATTTTGGTTTTGTTTTATTAGAATGTAATATCGTCATCAATGAATAAACATCTCTGTTAAGTTGAGACATATTTCTCATAACTACTCATACTTCTGTTAATTAATCATCCATAAGTGCACAGCAACATTGACTTCACACATACAACAACATTTGCACACATGTTTGTCCTATCCCAGTAAACACAAGAAAACATGTTCTCAAGTTGAGTCTTAGCATTTCCTAACGTTTATTTAAACAACTTGTTGAGATATTATCTTCTGAATTTCGCCTGTAGCTATATATTTTAATACAGAAAATTTGGTGATCTTACGCGGGTAAAAATTTATTGAAAAACAAGTAAGGAAGTCTAAGTTCGGATGAAACCTAGTAGTGATCTATTATGGCATCTCAATTTACGCAGGTCTATTTTAATGCTTTTCAGTTCGTATTTGCGTTTAAATAGATAAACGGAAGCTAAACCGAGTCAGCTCATAGTCCTATTCATTTCAGCATACTAATTGATGGCCCATATCTTCTTCTTCTCCTACTTACGAACCTTTAATGTTCATTAAAGGTATGAAAATCAAAAAAGGTTTATAACTTCCCTATTGCAGTGGGGTGTTAACTACTTGCCGGGATATTTTACTTGTGTGTTATCCGATTTGCTTAACTTTTGGCAGAAGTATACTCTATACTATTGAGAAGCAACTGACCAATTTTCATTGATATCTCTAATTGAAATTACAAGCGATCGCCTTTGAAAATAGCAGGACTTCTATGCTGAAAAATCGGTGGCACCACGCCTACTTTCCCAAAATTAACAACATTTTTTGCGGTCAAGTATTGCTTAAAAAGCTTATTATGTGTGGAATATCTTATTGATATAGCTTGCGCGCGTTTTAAATGTTAAACATTTTTTTCACAACTATGCTAAAAACTGGGCGTGGCCCTAAACCGATTTCACCCATTTATACAGCAACCAGTTACCTTTATATATAGAACATTATCACCAAATTTCGTTTCGACAAATCAATTTTTTCCGGAGTTATGGCATAACAAGTTTTGTAGAATAATACCATATAAAATGGGTGGGGCCATGCCCATTTTCAAAGATTTATATTTTTCGAATTTCTTCGTTCACGGATAATTTGAAAGTGAAATAGAAATGGTATAAAGCTATTATAGGCAAAGTTATTGCCTACTAAATATATATCTATGATCCTTTTCAAAATTTTTCATATACAAATGAGTCATGGAATAATTCTTAAGTTCTGACTATTACCTTTGTCATATTATATAAGAGTTACGACTCTTGTCATCATGTATGGTCTGATTTGTTCAATTTGCAGACTAAATAAATAAATAAGTGCTACGGTATGAAGGTAGTTAGAAGTCCACGTTTTTGGACCGACAGGAAGCGGTGACTCTTCCAGATTTTCTATGAATATGGCATGGTTGAAGGTGTCAAAAGCTTTTTAAAGGTCAAGTGCCGTCCTATGTTTTGGAGGATGTTGGAATAACCCGTTTTTGGGGGATTAAAGTCATGTTACACGTTTATATACGGAGCCGCTTGATACAAGGTGGCGCAAAAGTAAGCTTCCGATGTTCAGCATATCGGTTGTGGCACGTGCAGTGTGTGCTGTTGCACCGTCTTGTTGGAACCACATGTTTTCCAATCCCAATTCATCAAGTTGCGGCAAAAAGAACTCGTTGATCATTGCCCTGTAGCGCTCACCATTCACAGTAACCGTTTGGCCCCGACCGATTATTGGTCAAATAAATAGTCAGCGATATTCCGCGTTCTGGAGCAGTGTAGCGTAACATTGTTTATTAACGTGTATTTCGCATGTGTTTACTACACAAATGTCAAAACAGAACTGACTTTAGGGGCCAATCGCAAAATTTATAGCATTTTCTGATAGGAGGATTACTTTTGCGCAGTAACCGTTTTTCACCGACCGATTATTGGTCAAATAAATAGTCAGCAATATTCCGCGTCCTGGAGCAGTGTAGCGTAACATTGTTTATTAACGTGTATTTCGCATGTGTTTACTACACAAATGTCAAAACAGAACTGACTTTAGGGGCCAATCGCAAAATTTATAGCATTTTCTGATAGGAGGAGTACTTTTGCGCCACTCTGTATAAGACAGACGCTAGGTTGCAGCCGCACCTCATGGTGATCAGACGCTGCTGTTCGGTGAAGGGTACTTGGAGGGAAGTAGTGAGCTGCTTGAACCGCATACAAAATAATCGCTCTGGTCATTCCCAGGTGAAGGGCGGTAAGAAACTTTCCCCACTTTCCTGGACTTCTACACACGGCCCCAAACCTCCAACCGTTGACTATGCCAGCCCACCTAGTCTTCATTGCTGTAAGTAGTTTTGTTGCAGCATAGAAACTATGGTTTTGTGTTTTTGGAAATGTTCCGTATCTCTTCACAAACAACTGTCGTATTAAAGTGGGAGTATTTAGTAGATGTGCAGTGATGGATATATTATAATAATCTACTTTCTTTTGAATATCTAACAGCTCAACCATATATAAAAGCACAGCGTTTGCCAACGCATAGAAGTCTATACGCAATGATTTGAGTAAACGAAAAGATAAATAGTTTTATTGTATATAGAAGTTGAAACTTACATTTGCAACGCTTGGTGCACATTTTAAATAAATACGAGTATATTTGTGTAAAACCATTCGTTAAAGTAACAAAAATTATTAAAACGAATTTCGGATTTTGAGTTAGCTTTTAGCGGACGCAATTCTATTTCGGTTGCGCTCATACAAGTTGTATGGGCATGAGACAATTTTGACAGAAAAGTCACGCAGTGCGTTTATATTAGGTTGAGGTCGTATTTATTATACGAGTTCCACTGGCAACGCCCACTTTCACAAATGAATATAGTTTCTTGCTTATGTTAACAATATCCTTAGAAAACAATATAGCAACAAAGTTAAATGATATCACTTCAGATTGTGCATGTTCTTTCTACCTCCTTTGTAGTCTACTTTTATGTAGAAGTGAGTGTGGTCGAAATATGAAAATACGATTTAGCTAATTTTCCCTGTGCGTACTTTCCATAACGAGGATATGCCTCATACCACTTTACGTCATAATTTTCTGAAAGGTTATGAAGTTGTTAACCGTCGCATTTGAATATTTTTTGACTCATAAGTGGGCGATTCCAGGTGCCATGACATAATCGCAAGTGGCGTAAACTCAAGTATTAAAATTGGGATTATGGTAAAGCATATACTTCGAATTATATCAAGTAGCAGCGATGACTATCATTTTCCAAACTTTTACAAAAATTACAAATAGAATAACAAAGTAAACATTGAAGTATCTCAATGTTTTGCCATTTTCTGAAGTTTTAATGAAGGTATCTTGTACGCAGACGGACAAGACTACATGATGCATGCGTTAGCATGCGTGAGAAATGGAAATACTTTGTTAAATATAAACAAACGAATAGAAAAACAGAAAAGAGCTGATTACTGCGTTGACGCTAGTACTACAAGATTAACAAAAATGCGACTCCGTACGGGACACTTAAACTTACTTTGGAGTTCCTCACAATACATATATATATAAATTTTTGGATTATGACATTTAATATGAACTATAAATTATTTAATAAAACATATAGCATTTTTATAATTTTGCACATATGCCTTTATGCATATATTTCGCTCATTTTTTCTCAGAACATTCCTTGTATTTATGGAAATCTTTGTGGCCAATTTCGTTTCAATCTAATGAACTGTATTAGATTTTTGATTAATAATATTTCTCAATTCTGAGTAGTTCATTGAGCACCTAATTGAGAGTACTTTCAAAATGCTCCCAAAAAATGTATCCGCGAAGTATTCGACACCAAAGCGAGAGAGAGAATAGGTGGTCCTTAAAAGTGGACTAAGCATTTTGAAAGTACTTTAGGTAGGTGCTCCATTAGGTACTCCGAAGCAGGGTGCTTAACGAACGAAACGATTATATCTCGCTTCGTTAGCTCACAAAAAAAAAACTTAACTTCGTTCCTTAATTTAAAAAACTAAACTATCAAAATGTAACCGATAACGGTGCAACGAAATAAGTCAACAAAAATATCTCAATTAAACTGTGCTGGAAATACCTTCCAGAGACGCATACATAGTAGTAGTGGAAATATTTTCAAAAATATTCAAATAAACGAGCAATAATATTCGTTTCAAAAAATTCGAATAGTATTTATTCGAATAATTTATCCGTTTATTCGAATAGTTATTTAATTATTCGAATAATAAAAAAAGACTATTCAAACCCCATTGACGAATAAGGAACCAATAAATGACAACCATTCGAATAGTAAGTATTGGAATAAACAAATGTAACTACTGCTTATGCACACAATTGTACATTCATCCAAACATATGTACAAACATAAAGCACATGTATGCTAATACGTTCAAGCGATTATTACACTAAATTTTGCACCCGAAATCTCCTGCTTTAAAATATAGCAAAATACATATTTTCAATGTAAAAATAACTGAAATATTTCTGTTAACGTACAAACACATACATATTTATGCTAGAGTTTGTTTTATGCACGTGAATAGTGTAATTATTCGCATTCCATCCAAAAGCTCAATACAACTATTCGAATAGTACTATTCGACTAATACTAGTACTGAGGTAACTTAGATTGCAAAATGATGTGGTTTCCTTGAACTCATGGAACTCAGTATTTTAGTCGTTAATTCAAAATTAAAAAAATTGCCACATTCAAGCTCCTGCCGAGAAGGTGACGATGTCAAATGCTTCTGTAGTTGATTTGGAACAAAATTGTTCGCTGGGGTTGTACAATGTTGCTGTTTGCTGCCAATATACCGCACACTAGCAGCCACTGCAAAATCCGCATCCCATTTGCAATTGTATTGGTAAACGCATGCGCGACTTAAATGTGCGAAAATTACCTGTGGTGTTGAAAAATTAAACCTAAGCTTAAGAATGCGTAGATCGTCTATGAAATTTAATACGCCAATTTCAGTGGAGCGCGCGTCCGATACGTTGCAGCAACAACTAGGGCTGCTGGAGCTGTTGCATAGAACAAGGCAAAGACCAGTTTATCGAAAGCGAATTGCTTGCTGCTGGTGGATTACTATTTACTTTATAGCACTCGATATTACTACATTAATAACAAAAACATCAAATATGCTTACGAGTATATTCAACGGCAACAATAACAACTAAATAATTATTGTATAATGATAGCTCCGGAATGAACTTGTGTGTTGTTCGCATAGACCCGCTAAAAATGCGCTACTTCTATATATTACGCTTATATCATTTGGTGGTAAGCCTTAACATTTGCTGATTAAAATATGTGAGGGGTACGCAACATAACATTTGCTGATTCGGATTTTTTTTTTACTCTCTATATTTAAGAGACTCCCATATATAGCTCTCTATAAAACCAATCAGCGATCATATATCTGCTTGACTTTGAAGAGTTTTTTTATTGACCATATTTTTATTGCATTAACGCCAAAAATACTTCACAAACTTTTAGTGAATACCATCGATCAACTTCCACGAATATGGGTTCAATACAATATCTTACTAGCGCTTTCAGATACTAGACCCAAACGAAACTTTGTTAGTCTCACTTTGCTTATCTCCTCTAACAGGAAACAAACTTTGGACGCTTTTTTCCACTCTTACTCTCTACCGAATATTTTAAGTCATTTCGTCACCATACTTGCATCGTTTTTTCCGCGAATGTACTTTTCCTGTCAGATGCCTACTCAGTCCTGGGTAGAACATCCTTGAAAGAACTTCTCGGCTGACATTATCATGGTACTACGGGTTTACATTTGTAGAACAGGCTATGATTACGGCCCATAATATCAAAGTCATTAGCCAACGTCTGCTACTTTAAGTTCCTAAGAAGGTGAGTTCAGCTGTCCAAAATAACGCGATAATAAGATGACTTGTGGAAAAACTTAATTGGTATCATCTAAAATCAAAAAAGCTGGTAGAGGCGCTTAACATCATATGCACAGGTTTTCAGTCGATTAGCTTCTTGGATGAAAAGGTCCTACCAGCTCATTGATGAATACCTTCAGTCTTTTTGTGGGTGGAGCAGATCACATTTAAATTCAAATCGACATTTTGATCTCTTACACATTATATAATTCAATCATTTATAACTCCTTACACCATTTTGTGGAAGATATTATTTAGCTGATGTTTGTATGCTTAGATGCGGTATACAATAGTGAAGTTTTTTGTTAAGAGCTTAAAGAACTGGATTTGTCGTGCCCGGTTTCGAAAAGGTATTTGCACCAGTTCAGATTTTCGTTACGCTGCTTAACTTTAAATTGGGCTACGATACACATTTGTAGCATCAGAGCTAATCCGCATTACTTATTACTGCTTAAGCGACCTAGCAAGAAAACACAGGAATTTGATACAGCAAGGGAGGCTAGGTCACGCTGCAACTTTTAGTCCATTTCAATGGCGGCTTCTCGTCCCTGAATCGGGTGTCGATAGGAACATTTTCTATTTAGAATCAGCGAAAGTCTGGAAAAGAGTTTTCATTTTGCAGAATCCCTTGATTGCAGCTGTGACATGATGTACTGGGTTTCAGTCCTATCTGTACTGTAGGAGCCTCAATAGGTCAGTGCCTGTGTGTACCACAACTAGCCTGACTAAGTCCTTTCTATTTACCATACCAAAGGACGATGCTCGACTTGCTTTGATATGAAACTGTAGAAATGGCCTAGGCGGCTAAGCGCTAATAAATGTTGCTGATGATGATGATTTACCTTAGGAACCCTTCGTATGAAGTCCACCGACTCTTAGTAACTCTAAAGTGCTGCAGTCGCAACCTGCATTTACTAGCATCGTATATCCAAAGATGAGGTATACCCCCATTAATTAGTCTCGAGGAGAGACCATTGTCGAATTCTTTAGTCCTCAGAAAAAAAGTTCAAAATGATGAGCCAACTCATTTCTATTTCTTTTCTCTGTATATAAAAATGTCCCAGCAACAAAATTACATAAACGATCTGTAGACTCGCGGTGTCATGGTCTACTCCCTGCACTCTAACAGACTCGTAGTTATCGTTGCTTTTCCGAGAGAATTTTGACTGCCAGAGAAATGATGTCCACACAGTACGCAGAAATGCTTACATGGTTTGAAAGACACTCGCTGTATCAAGGAGAGTGCTCCTTCACACGAAAGAATTGTAGAACCAATGCGTGAGCTCCCAATCTGTCCAATCCTTATAAAAAGGAAAGAGAATCCTAAAAATGACAACTCATCAACCGTGATGTCTGTACGAAGTAATGTCTGCTTACCTACTGGATAGCACAGTAGTTGATTCTGGGAGACGTAAAGGCATGGAGGTAGTAGGGAGTGAAAGCTGAAATGTCTAACCTCCAAGTAAGCTACTTTTATATCCAGTCCTTCCTGAACGCATTAATAATCTTACAGTTTGCGTTGAAGACTGGCGCGTACCGGATTCATTCCGTCAAAGAACTCTCATATGTATGCCTACATTAAGAGACACTGTTCTTCGCATCACTACCCTGTAAAAAACGTTGGAGCATCAGAGTACTCCAACACTTATCCTCATTCTTATAAAAAAGGTGGTCCAATTTACATAGCGATGTCCAAATAAATAATAAATATTTAGCGATGTATAAATATTTAGCTACAAGTGATCCCAGTGGGATAGTATAGTAAAGATATCACAGTGTGTGAGCTAAGGCTGTGTTTTACAATTACGACAATAGTAAATCTCTTCAGAAAGGCAACAGAGAGGGAGATCATTTCCCTTATAACCAAGAACTGGAGGTAGAGAATGCGCTCCACCACTCGGTTTTGTCCAATTTGAATGACAATATTCCGCCTCAAAAATAATTCAGCACCGGGAAATTAATTTTCATTTAAAAGGTCTTGCCTAGAGTATTTGATCACCGCAAAACTAGCTGCTTGTATGTTGCCATAGCCGAACTTTACTCCCATGTGAAATGACGTTGAGCAATACCAAAATCTATGCAAGGACTGTAAAGGACTTTTCAGAGTTAATATAAATAATATAAAGCAAACGAGGCTTCCGCCAAGACGATTTCCTATCCTTTAGAGAAGAAGTGAGTACTAGTATATATAAGAAGAGCGTGTAATTGGTGGCGTATGCTGATTATATTGATAACCTTGGCTTCGTTTATTTAGAGTTATAGTGGACTGAGTTGGAGCTTACAAAGTAAAGTCCTTTCTGTAAATAGCTCGAAAATACGGACGATGTGAAAAGAAGATTCAAAGTACAGGGTGGCGCAAAAGTAATCCTCCTATCAGAAAATGCTATAAATTTTGCGATTGGCCCCTAAAGTCAGTTCTGTTTTGACATTTGTGTAGTAAACACATGCGAAATACACGTTAATAAACAATGTTACGCTACACTGCTCCAGAACGCGGAATATCGCTGACTATTTATTTGACCAATAATCGGTCGGGGCCAAACGGTTACTGTGAATGGTGAGCGCTACAGGGCAATGATCAACGAGTTCTTTTTGCCGCAACTTGATGAATTGGGATTGGAAAACATGTGGTTCCAACAAGACGGTGCAACAGCACACACTGCACGTGCCACAACCGATATGCTGAACATCGGAAGCTTACTTTTGCGCCACCTTGTATTTGAGACAAAATTTCTCCGCAAAATAAAAGGTCCTTCCCGCTTATTGCAGATATGAGCTTATATCAGTGGGTTAAAGCCAGCAAGTGTTTTCATTGACACCTGATAGGTAGCATTAGATGGAAGACTCCTGCACTGGGTTTTAAAATCAGTTTATTCAAAGAAATGAAAGAATTCGTCAGAAAACTAAAAAGCCTCAAATCCTCAGTCAACGTCCTGTCCTACTATATCGATGCGGTTTCCTGAAAATCTCATTCGATGAAGAATCGAAGAGCAGAAGATTGCCGCTACAATACGAAGCATTGACTCCATTCCCTTTCACGTCTATTTTAGCTCTTTTTAGTTTTTTGTAGTTTCAGGAACATTGTTGTTGCAAAGTTTATAATATATTTGGCGCTTGGTCGTCTTGGCTGAATTTTTTGGACACCGCTGATCTAAACCAACAATTGTATTGTGCCTATTAATGATTGGTTATATAATAAAGTTGTAGCAAATTTTTTTGAAATACCACTAGTTGTTTAGCGTAAAACTTTGTTGCTGTATTTTAATATGTTTACAATTATACATAGTCACTTAAATTATATGGGAAATAAGGAAAGAGTGGGCAAGTACCCATCAATCAATGGCATCAAATAAAGCAAACAAATTAAATTGCAGTTGTTGTTTAGCTTCATGTTTTTTGTTTCTTTCAATTCTAATGACGCATGAAGAAGGTGCGCAGCTAGCACAGCCACCTGCAGTGTTTACTGCTGAATGTTTTATTAATTAAATCACTTACGTAGTTATTGACTTTCACTAAAAAATTACAAATTATCGATTGATGTGTATGGTTGATTAGATGTTGTTGTTTTTGCTGTTTGTACCTTTCACGAACAACAAATGGTATATGTACACTATCGGATCCGCATACGATGCAACCAATGCCTTCGTTTCGTCCAATTTGATTTCCTAAAAGGCGTTCATGAAAAATAGGAAAAGTTCTGTCTACATCTGTTTACATTTCACTTTTTAGGTTCATTTGACTTGTTTCATTTTCCTTCCTACATTTTTGTAGTTTCCATTTCGTTGTCCTTTTTTGCTATTGATTATTTGATTTCGGGTGAAACCGCAGCGGGACGTGTGAAATTTGCTTGAGCACAGCCTTAGACAAATACACTGGAACGCAGAACAGTCTTGCAAATACCAACTCCCGTACTGTGAACGGTGAAGTGAGAGTGACAGGGGCGTATCCAGAGCTTCGAAAAATGGTTAGACAGAAGTTATTAAGAAAACGAAAAGTGTGTTTCTATAAATGGTATTCGTTTGTGTGTAGGTGAAGGTGGGTTAAGGGGGTGTGTGGGATTAATCATACCCGTATACGCAGACGGTTTCTTCATTTTAGGTGCACGCCTCCAATGGGTGTCAGTACTCTCTTACCAGTGATTCGTGGTCTGTTTTACATAAACCTCTGGAATTCAAGAAGTTGTCTACAGCTTTAAAGTTTTGAACCAACATCCAGCCTTTCTACCAGTTCCAGGTATTTGGACCCCTACGTCCTCTGTGTCTTATTCTTGTAGGAGATGCAGTAACCAACCTTTGTTATGTCTATTCAAGGAAGAAAGAGATCTACTTGCCTGTATATGGGCGTCTGTCTCTAATGACAAAGGTCACCCAACAATTAGCGTTTCCGCTGAGGTTCCTCAATGTTAAAAGCCTACCAGTCGTCTACAAGCGCACCTGGGTCCTGCCGCGTTTAACACCGGATTAGTTTCCACCCATCCAGTTAATCTTAGCAACACATTTCCTTGCGATTAAAAGCGCGAACTGATAGCCATACGTCAATAGAGATCCAAAATCTCACTTCAAGATTTTGCCATTTTGCATTGGAACATCCAGATAGAAATTTTTTCAGAGTCACACGAGATAATGAAATGGAAGGGTTGAAAAACCAATTGCGTCAAACATTTGTTTGCTGATATTTTCCGATCGTTTTACTTTGGTCAGGATCGCGGTCATGCGTGTGGCACAACATCAAATCTCATACACTGGTTGACAATGCCTAACGTGTGCCTCCCGCCCGATTACTAGCCTGAGGACTATGTTGTAATAAGATCTGCATTGGACTGCACATATTTCCTTAGTCCCTCCTAAACTAATAGTCCTAGGTCTTTGGGAAGTCACCGACTTCCCCCTTCATCCCACCTGTATATACCCTTGCTGTGGAATATATATAAGTGGAATAGGCTGCTGAAGCTTGATGCTTCTGCAAAATGCCATTTGCTTGGCAGCCGCAACTCCTACAACAATTTGTTGCAGGCGATCTCAGTCGCAAGCCGTAAAACCCAAACACCAACATGTGTGTACTTTCCAGCAAAAAATAGTGTACGCGGTTACAAGAAGTAAGGGTCAGGGTTGCTTGACCGGAAGACCGATTAACCTTATAATTAGGTATCACACTAAGTTATTTTAATAAAGTGTTACCCTAAGCATGACTTTTCAAGGCCCCTAAGAGTTTATTTTGTCTCTCAGATAGAAGGAATGAGAGATAAAACAAGATAGGGAGATGCAGAGTAAAATCGAATTTGAATTGCTTCACTACTGCAATAGAATGTGGGCTATAAAAACCTTACACACAGCTCAGTTCCACAAGCTACAACTCCACTACTATCTACTTGGCCTTGGAAGCTTTTGCTCAACTGATATTAGCTTTGTGTAAAGTGCAAATTTTTTGGAGGGTTTTTATATATTTGAATATATTCTCGCGATGTCAGGCAAGTGTGGGTTTGTACGTTTGATGTTGCTTGTTGCATGTGATTTGTGTTGCCTTTGTTTTCTGTACATTTCCTTACCATCGAGATTGTATCGCACCGTTTGGTTCGTGGTGCAACATTTTTGTTGTTATTGTTGTTGCCACACATTGTTATTGCGTGGTCGCAAAATATTCACTAACTCGCACAACCGCCTCACCTGCCTTACGAATGTTTGTGCCCAGTAAACCCAAGAACCAATCGCTAGGTAAGTCCTTAAATTCCAGGTATACCTCAGTAGTTCGGATCGCATGGCTTCTTTGCCTTTTAAATTTTGTTATTTTTCATCAATTTCAATAAAACAAAAATTAAGTAGTGAGGATGAAAGATGACCAAAAAATATGTAATAACAGGGGATGTGAAAACCCACCAAGCGGGCTTAGAGACCGTTGTCCATAAATTTTTTGCAAAAAAGGTGCACTAAAAAGTTAATCCACTTTTACAAAGCCTCTACACCATTATTTCATATTCATTGTGGAAATAATGCAATATTGATTAATATGGCTTTATTTCTCAATCTTTTCGGTACGCCCTCCATCGCGCCACGTCTGCTAAAGGTGACAACCCTGCTACGATGTCAGTCCTTGCTGGCTGAAAAAATTATATTACTCTCAATATCTCAAAAAATTTCTGTTGTACTTGTAACTTTTCTTTCGGATAAATGCCTATTGGCAACAAAGCTGATTTTGACCTTATCTGGCCCTTTTTAATACGAATTTGTGGATGCAATGAAACTCCCGCACCCTTATTTTTTTACCTGGTAGTGCTACGCACACAGGGTCAATTAACTGCATTCGCCTAACTGTAGTATGTAAAGGCATACCCTAATCGAGATAGATAGTTATGGACTTATTCAGGAGGAAAAGAGAAATTGATTAAGCCATGTCGGTTCATCTTAATGAAATTTGGTCTGCAGGTTCCTTGGCACTTATCTCCGAGGTCTATTTAAAATGGGCCAAATCGGATGATAGCCACCCCCACTTTTTATATATGGAATATAATCGAAAATACAAAAAAGTGATTATTCAGTACATAATACACCTATAAGGATAAAATTTGATGAGTACATTGAGATTGATACACAAAATAAAGTTTTAAACAAATTTTTTGGAATGGGCGGGGCACCGCCCAATTTTGATTAAGTCAAATTTAGAAATATTATTAATCATAATTCAGAAACCGTTCAAGATATCGAAACGAAATTTAACACACATATTTCCATGAATACAACAAATGGGCGAAATCGGTAAAGAGCCACCCCTCTTTTATATGAAAGATTTTAAAAAAGGATTATAGATATACTTAATAGGCAATAACTTTCCGTAGAAAAGCTTTATATCATTTCACTTTCAAAGTGTCCGTGAACGAAGAAATTCAAAAAATATAAATTTTTAGAAAACGGGCGTGGCCCCGTCCTCTTTTATAGTGGATTATTCCACAAAACTTTTTATACTCTAACTCCGGCAAAAATTGATTTGTCGAAACGAAATTTGGCAAAAATATTGAATGCATAATGATAACTGTTTGTTGTAAAAATGGCCAAAATCGGTCCATGGTCACGTCCAGTTTTTGAACATAGTTTTGAAAAATTTGTTTGTAAAATTTAAAACACTATATTTCTATAACTATGCAAACTATATCAATAAGATCTTGCACACATAATAAGCGTTTCAAAAAAAAATCGACCGCAGACAAATTTTTTGATAAGAGTTCTGCTATTTTCAAAGGCGACTGTTTGTAGTCCCAACTAGATATTTCAACGAAAATTAGTTATCTGCTTCTCAATAGTATGTAGTATACTCCTGCTTAGGCAAATCGAATAACACACAAGCAAAATAACCGGGAAAGTAGTTAATACGCCACTGCAATAGGTTAGGTACATATCTTTTTTGATTTTAATACCTTTCACGAACATGAAATGTTTTTAAGTATGAGAAGAAGAAGAGATGGGATGATGATTGGGACGATGAGCTGAGTCGATTTAGCCATGTCCGTTTCTCCGTCCGTCTGTCCGTTGTTTGTACGCAAATTTTTCAAAAAATGTGGTTAGCACTCAAAACTTATAACAGTAGTGTTTTTATTGAAAACAATCAGCTGGCTTTATAATACGAACTAAACATTTTTTAAATAGACCTGCGTAATTTGTCACTACTAGGTACGAGGTGTGTTCAAAAAGTATCGCGAATTTTGAATTTTCGCTGGTTACGTATATTCGAATTTCGAATTTTTTGTGGCTTTATGTTGGTACTCATGTCTCTCACTTATGCCGACAAGCTCGGCCATTTTGAATGTTCAGTTAATTGTTGACAGCTGCTTTGCTTGCACGTGTTTTGGATCGTCTTCGATTTTTACCTATTTTTTTTACCAAAATTGCTCAATTGTGACCAAAAACAGCATCGCATGAACATTGCTAATGATATGTTAAACTTTGTCCGCGACGACCCAAATTTGCTCCAGAGGGTCATAACTGGTGACGAATCGTGGATTTATGGTTATGACGTAGAACCCAAAGCTCAATCATCTCAATGGAAGCTGCCGCACGAACCAAGACCGAAAAAAGCGCGCCAAGTTCGGTCGAATGTGAAAGTTTTGCTGACAGTTTTCTTCGTTTGCAGGGGCGTGGTGCATCATGAGTTCTTGCCACAGGGAAGAACGGTCAATAAGGAATATTACCTGCAAGTTATGCGCAATTTGCGCGAAGCAATCCGCCAGAAACGCCCGGATTTGTGGAAGAACAAAAATTGGCTTTTGCACCACGATAACGCCCCTGCTCACGCATCGTTGCTTGTGCGCGACTTTTTGGCCAAAAACAACACACTAATGATGCCGCAGCCACCGTATTCCCCAGATCTGACCCCCTGTGACTTTTTCTTGTTCCCTAAACTGAAGAGGCCCATGAAAGGACGACGTTACGCTTCTCTTGACGAGATAAAGACGGCATCGAAGGAGGCGCTGAACAAGATACAAAAAAATGATTTTTTGAAGTGCTTCGAAGATTGGAAAAACCGTTGGCACAAGTGTATAATATCTCATGGGGATTAGTTTCAAGGGGACAAAATAGATATTCATGGATAAATAAATAACTTTTTAAAAAACAAAAAATTCGCGATACTTTTTGAACACACCTCGTATATACTGCTAGGTTCCACCCGAACTTTGACTTTCTTACTTGTTGTTTATTACTTTTAAATGATTTCAAATCATATTTCTCTGTATTGTGATCTCTTGGACCGAGGCGCTTCTATGTGTACCTCTCTCGACTTTTTTTTCCAATTAAAATAATTATTATTATTGCTCCGTGTGCCGATTAATCGGCATCTACCAAAAAATGCATCGAGCGGACACTAATAAAACCAAAAAAGAGACAGCCCACAAATCAAGATATACTACACAGCTTTTTAACCAACTGAGGTTTAAGTTTTCATATATTTGTTGAGAAGCTACTGAGAATTAACAACTGATACGTAAATAAAACATGTCGATACTGTAGCAAACGAATTTGTTTCCTGGGTTGCCTTACATGTATACATATGCATTAAACCTATCCACCGCATCTGCTCATTTCGCCAACTCGATTTCAATTTCGTTTAAAATTTCATTTCTTGTTTTTTTTAAATTTCGTTTTCGATTTACAATTCCATTTCAATTTTAATTCCCATTGCGCTATTTTGATATCGGTTCAGGTGGGTTTGGTGTTGGTTTCGGTGGTATGACTTTCCTTTGAACTGTGCAGATCCACAAGCCTACATATCAGTATGTACATATATATGTATGTTAGCATATTTGCAAGTGCACGTCAGTGTCAGGGTGTAATTTTCGGGTTTCGCTCAGGGCTTATTTACATTTACTATTTCATTTTCTTGCAACTCGCACAAGGTTTGTTGTTGTTTTGACTATTTTAATTCGCTTTGCATTTTTATGGCATCGTAAAATCGACGCACTCACATACATAAATGTGTACATATATGCGGTGCACCGCACTGCACTGTTACCTTCTTTCAACTCAATTGAAAGTTTCCATATACCTTCACAAGTTTTGTTTTTGTTTCTCGTGTAAGATGTTGTAAAACTGTAAAAATATATTGAGTATGAGTAGGCCACAGTTTTTTTTTTTTGATTAGCTCCAAGTATCAAGTTGACTTGGGAAAAAGTGAAAAGACTCATGAAATGCGTTGGCATTTCTTTACTTCAATCACTGGCCGTCAAAGTTTTCTGTGTTTTCGTTTCCATCTGACCAGCGATGACCTATTGTGGCGCTGATTTTTGCATAAAAAGTTAGAGTTTCACTTTGCCACATTCGAAACGTTGTTGTTATCTAACCTATGGCCAACACGCATTAGCTTTAACTGGAAATGCAGATACTAAATGTGTCACTTTCAGTTTCATTATGGTTCATGATAGTGCAGCTGAAAATGCGACACAGTTCACAGGTTGGCCATAACGAGCCAGAGTGTGCAAACAAAACTAAATTGTTCGAGTTATCCTATTCTAGCATTAGAAAGAGTACAAACTAGAACGTAATATATCCCAGCGAGGTAAGGGACTTAGGTTATATCCGTGTGAAGAAGGAGAATAACTCGGCCACCGTGGTAGGTGGTAGGGCGTCGGCAGTTGTCAGAAACTCTCGGAGTGTATTTATCTGCCTTAGTAGGAGTTCTTCGATAACTCATTTATTAATAAATATATCGAAATATAGAAAGTCCAAATAAAAGCTGTGGGCTGGCCCTTTCGTTTTTACACTCATATTGCATGCAAATTTCAAGGTTTTATGGACACCACATTTTTACCGATAATTCCTTTATCTTCAAAAAACATCCAGCCAGTTTGTAGAATTAGTGGAGAAATGAAGGCCTAATCTCCCCAGACCTATGGTTTTGCACGCGAAACAAACAGTCCATTTCTTTGGAAAGCCTTTGTCCAAGCGTCTTCTTGGAAGCCACTGATCGTGTTCAGTCAGTTGGTGAGTGAAAGTGAGATGCGGAAAACCTGGTAAGATCACTCCAATAGATAAAGTGGTGGTGAAAAGAAAGGTTGAATTCAACGCCTGCGGCGGAACCATGTTTAAAATTTAATCAAGCTCATCCGACTATTTGTTACCTCCTTTTTTATTGGAAGTTGTCCCAAAACCAAGTGCACAACCCATCTATGTTTCGTTTTCGAGAATACTTTTACATTAACATAGTAATCCGCTTGCTCCTAAGTAGGCAACTGCTTGCAGTCGTACCTTCTGGTAAATAGGAGCTCCACAAAAATTCGATGAGCCCTTAAACCGATTATTCCAGAGTGGCGCCACAGAGTGGGATAGGTTGTCCGGATCCATTGGAGCATTGGCAAACCAAATAACTGTTGCTAGTTATATGGGAACTAATGTAATGAAAACAAGTAAGGAAAGGGCTGTCTTCGACTGTGCCGAAGACTTTATACCTCTCATGAATACGCATCACGGTTTTAACTGTCCGATCCTTACTTACAATTAGTACAAACCCTGCAAAACTGTTAATTTAAAGATACATAGCCCAACCCCCATTTATCGGAACAATCGACTGTATGGAAGCTATTAGTTGTATTGGTCCGATCCTGCTGCTTCCGAAAAATGATTAAATTTTTACAAAATGGCGGCCCCTTACCAAATTTCAGCGAGATATCTCAAAAATTGAGGGACTAGTTTGTGTTCAAATATACAGACAGACATACGGACAGACGGACATGGCTAAATCGACTCAGCTCTTCGCTTTGATCATTTCGGTATACTTATTGGTAGCTCTATTTATTCTTCTTCTCATGCTTACAATCATCGGACCAAAGTTATAACACCATTTTATGTTCATGAAAAACTTAATCATGTCAATTGAGAAATAATCCAATAAACAATGAAGTAAGCTTGTTTATTAAACGTTGAAATCAATGTTTTCCAAACGAGTTTGTAACTAAAAAATTTCACAAGCGTTTAAACATGTTTTCACAATTGTATGGTAGCTTTTGGGAATTAACTTGAGGTAAACTTTCTGCGAGGTGAACAGTTTGGCAGTTTTCAAAAATAATGCTAAATAATTTACCTACTTGATTTGTATGAACTTTATTATATAGGCGACGTGGTAGTGTTGCCGGTCTACCACATCGAAGGGCAGAAGGTTCGAGTCCTGGGACAGGTAATATCAAAAGTGGTTTGAAACAGGTTTTTCAAAACGGAGTCGGAGGGTATTTCTGCCATGGAAGGCTTCTTAGTAAAAATTCATCTGCTTTGCTTTGCAGATGCAGTTCGGAGTCTGCAAAAAACAGTAGCTCTAGCCAATTTGTATAAAAAATTGGAAGCAGCACGCCACAATTTGGTAAAAAAAAAACTCGCGTCGAATAATTTATATATACATATATACTTAAATTGTAAAACAAATAATAAATGGAACTGAGATAACTATAAAACATATATTAAAATAATTATAATAATTTATTTAATAAAAAAAATTGTCGGGATTCGAACCAGCAGCCTTCGAAGCAAAGGTCAAGTACATATTCATTAGGCTACTAGCCCGTTTTCACCGAGTTGTTTAAATTGGAGTTTTATCAATCAGTTTTCAACAAACCCTTACTGTACGTTGAATAAAACGTTAATTAAAAATTGTTTTCCAAACCTCGATCGCAATTGTTTAAAAAGGGATAATTTTCGTTGATTCGACCATTTTTTCCAAACTTTTAACAATGATTATAGTAAACGTTTTTCAAACGAAAAGCTTGCTAAAGTAAGTTTATGGTAAGCTTATAGTAAACGTTTTTTGCTTTTTGGGAAGAATCACATATTCTAACAAATGATACTTTAGAGTGAGCAGGCTACTCAGAAGTACAAAAAAAGAACAAAAATCATGCCCTATAAGTCTCTCATCCTCTCTGTCCTGATGTGTTACTTGGAGTCATGGATATTGTCCAAAGAAGATTAGATGACCCTTGGAGTATTGAGAGAAAACTCTTTGAGCATCACAGCAAATTTAAAGATGAGCTGGATGATCTTTACGGGGATATGAAGCTCCGGCCCAGAAGGTTTTCTTATCGATATCAGAATTTCACAACGTCGACTGAGATGAAGAAAACAGGTGGAGGATGATGTGAACTGAAAAGGGGTGACTGTCGTTATAAATGTTGAGATAAATCAAGCTACATAGTCAAGATGGGTGCCCGCCTCTTAGCGACAAACTTTTTTAAACGAATGCCGGATATTTATTGAATGATTTCAGAACCTTTTTGGATTTGAGCGGTAGTTAAGCGAAAAGTTCTTTGCAGGAAGCTCCAGTGGATATGCTGCTGTTATTTCAGAGCAATCTTTGATAACTTTACAGGAATTAAAGATTAAGAGCTTTCTACATGAGTGACCTCTATACCCATTGCTTTAAAATTAAACCTTTAGCAAGTACTCGAAATAGTTCATATTTAATTCAAAAAAATTCGATCATTTCAAGATTGATATAAATTTATGCAAATGTCAAGTTAATTCTGAAAGAGAGTAGCATATATATATATGCTGCATGTATATATATTCGTGGTGCCCAAAGATATGATATTTGCATAGCAAAGATCTGAACTGCATGCGTTTGAATACGGATATACTCGTGTAAATCTATGATTGCAAAACTACAAATCGGCACATGAGTTATGCTTGGCATTTGTCTAGTTGACAGTAAATATGGGAAATCACTGCAACTGACGCAAAGACGCCAAGAAAGGCAAGCAAGTCAAAGGTGTTGGAGAGGGAATGATGTTTGGTGGATGCCACTAAAGAGAGAGGCGCATATAGGGGATAGCCACGCAAAGTAGACAAGACACAAGTCACGGATATACTATTAGGGATCGACGATTATAGAGCTTTGGAGCATATGATTACTTATGTATGTATATACATATACACAGGGCAGGATTAATCGTGGGCCAAAAGACCATGACCAAGAGGCCCCGCAAGATAAGCCGAATTTTTCTGCAGCCATCAATTTTTATGCTAAAACTTGTAATCTGTTTACATTTTGATCCTGAATCTAAAATAAAAAACAGTTTTTTGTATGGTTTCAATAAATTTTGGCAGCTGCGCTGTAACGAATACCAACTGTGGTCACTTTAAAATTATATAGATATCAAGTAGCATTACCGGTATTAGAGAATACATTATAACGCCAAGTTTCCAAGTTTCATGACAGGTCGTGAATCACTATAACGATCACTAACTTGAGTTATTGATATGTCGCTTCAAAGTTGTCATGTGTTTTAAGAAGAGAGGAAGAAGGTCAGCAACAATAATATAAAAAACGCCAAGAACTAGAAATGAATTTAATTCTTGTATTTTTAAAGTATTGACTATTTATGCTTGGCCTTGAGTCAATTTATAGTCGTAAATACTTCAAAATAGTAATCTAATTGACCAAATGAAGAAAGCTATACGTTTAGAAGAGTGATAAGTATAGGTGTATAGACTACTTAAAGAAATAAAGCAGAGAAATTTGTCTGAGAACTTTGGCATACGAAAATCTTTATCTATTGCTATGCATTCTACAAGAAATTTGATAAATTTTGCTGTAGGTCCGCAACTATTTGTACGAGGAGAACGAGGAAAAGGAATTGTGGCAGGTAGCAAGAGAAGAGAAAAGTGATATGGGATTGAGAAATAAGGCGGTAGTTAAGGAATGGATTTACCTAAACATATTACACAAAAGTTGCTTTTTCAAACTCTCTTTCATACATTTTGACAAATCAAAAAGTATTGTAGAGCCCACACGACATTGGCCTCATTGCCTTCAAACTCTCTATACAGCCCTGCAAATGAAATATGCATTTACATAAATGCTGTATACATTTGTTTAACCATGCCTAACTGTCCGCATTTTGAGCTTCGCAGAATTGTGCGCAGCAGGAGTGAAGATTTCAAGCAATAGATACAAATGTACGACGAGTGGACGCACCACAGCGTACCAAAAGCTGGCAACAACATAACAACAGGCCAGCGAGCAGATGGACTTTCGTGGCGCAATTGTCTAACAAGCTGGTCGTTGTTCGACTTCTCGAGCGGATAGATGGATTGTTAACTTGGTTGCTTCAACGAAATGCACACCACCACATACACAAGCACATGAACCGACCAAGTCTAAACTAAGTTGAGCGATTTGCCTGTTGTAGTGCTTAGGATTGAGTGGAAATCAGATGGCTATGTGGATTGGTTATGATGCAATTGGATGGGTTTCGGGATGTTATGAGATGGGATTGATGTGTGTGAGTGCTTGCGCGTGTGCATATGCCGGATGGATTGGATAGATGGATGAATGGGTGGATTGAACAAATGGGCATATGGTTTGTCTAGTTAGTTACGATGCCTTCTCGAATGCTTGGATGAACACACAAGCATAAGTTGTTCAGTTGGTCTTTTGGCTTGAGCGGTTGATGGTTGGACGGATCTATGAGTAATTTGAAGTGCGTTTCGCACATGCGCATGTGCTCACGCGCATTTGCATTGATGCTTAATATGCTGAACCGCTGCCGCATCGCAAGCTTATGAGGATTTCCTTGAGTGCTGATACTTGACGTTGACATTGAAAATATTAGTTTTCAGATTTAAGAGAATAGCGGAAATGGTGTGGTTATCATATTTTTTTTTGTTTTTCACGAGTACGTACATATTAAAGCATGCATTTCTTGAGGAAAATATGTGAAGAGGTTGCATTCGTATGTCACATTTAAGCGCCTTTCCCAACATTTTAGCGTTTGTTGAAAAAAATATGCTCGATGAGTGCTATGAATCAAAATTTTTCTAATACCAAGCAGATAAAGTTAGACAAGGTTTTTGTTCACGTGGCTCTAAGTCTAGATAGGAGAAACCCGCTTTTATTTGGGACGCTTCTACCATAAGAAAACGGTTTTAAAAGTCTGGATACAGTGCTTTTTTAGATGTCGAAAACAACGGGATTTCTTTCGTGCAAGTTCGGGACTTTCGTGATGGGAAACATGTAGCTAAAACCTAAATATGAAAATTGTTGATGTGGAATGTTAAAATTTTCGTAGTTGATTGTGCCTTTAAGTAACATGAAATTGCTAGAAAGCAACACATGGAACTCTGGATCTACAGCACTACTCTCGAAAATTTTCCATTTACTTATGAAATATTCGCTTTCTATGCCTTTCATGAACATAAAATTGGTTAATAACTTTGGTCCGTTGTTTGTAGGTACAAGGTGGCGCAAAAAGTAATCCTCCTATCAGAAAATGCTATAAATTTTGCAATTGGCCCCTAAAGTCAGTTCTGTTTTGACATTTGTGTAGTAAACACATGCGAAATACACGTTAATAAACAATGTTACGCTACACTGCTCCAGAACGCGGAATATTGCTGACTATTTATTTGACCAATAATCGGTCGGGGCCAAACGGTTACTGTGAATGGTGAGCGCTACAGAGCAATGATCAACGAGTTCTTTTTGCCGCAACTTGATGAATTGGGATTGGAAAACATGTGGTTCCAACAAGACGGTGCAACAGCACACACTGCACGTGCCACAACCGATATGCTGAATATCGGAAGCTTACTTTTGCGCCACCTTGTATAAGAAGAAGAAGATATGAATTAATCAATAAGTATACCGAAAGGATCAGGACAATTAGCTGGGTCGATTTAGAGATATATCTTGTTCTAGAAAGCCTGGCCAAGTTTCGCTGCGTTTCAGATCTTATAATAGACTGAGTCCCAATTTAATCACTATATCTCCGAAGCCAGTTGAGATAGTGAACTTATTAACATTACTTATTGCAGGACTCACTAGCACCTTTCCTTTGATACCTATATTGAACTAACACCACCCTGGTCGAGCTATCGAAATAAGAGATATGGTAAATTTTAGGTAAGACATCTAATAATACAACTTTAAACTGCATTCAATTATCTTCAGCAGATTTTGTGTGATACGCGCCCATTCTTACAGACAGGCCGACAGACAAAATTCTAAACACATTTGCTTTGGCCTAATAATGGTCCGTCCTATCAATTTTGCTTGAATATCTGAAATGTACAGACCTATTATAATTTCGTTATATGTGTAGAGTAACCATTTGTCGGAACTTACAACAAAAACATAAACACATAAACACATAAACATCCCTTAACGATACGAAATATTTGGCTTTAAATTCAAATATCCGCTTTTCTCCCTCAAACACCTTTTTGACCTTTTGAATATAGGTAACACCTTACATTTCAAGCTCCCCTACTCAAGTGTTGCCGCAGCTGTTACAAGGTTGCCACCTATTTGAAATGTTTACAAATTGAGCGAGGTATGTACCCATACTGGCACACATCATATGTATTTCAATAAAAAATATTGACAAGTAGGGTTAAAACCTAGGAGTCGCCACCTTATGCCATTTTATTTATTTTTTTGTGACATCCGCTTTTACCTCGAAAACTTCTTGACACATTTCTGCCAAATTTTTCACATACTTAAGTTATCGGATATAATCTAAGCTTGCTAGTGCTGCTACTAACGAGGTTTTACCGTTTGCTACAAATCTTAAATTAAAAACAATATCAAATATGATTTCCTAGTGAGGGTATGAAATGCATTGTTATTTTACGGAGTATTTCAACAAAAACATTTCTAGCTGGGCTTACCACCACCACTTATTTTTTCGATATCCTTCATTATTTTGACAACTAACCTAACGAATTAATTAATATACACGGTTGGTAAGTTAAACTATAGTTCCGGACTATCGAGAATTACGCGGCAGTTTTCGAGGTTGCCATATAATTTAGCTTGCTGTAGATACTAAGCAGATAATTACATATAGTTTAAATAAATCCAAATCCATTAAGCCGTTAGTTTTCAGATATTTTACTATTTTGGAATTCACGTTAAAATAGAAAATAAAATTTATCGCACAGAAGATAATATGCACATAATAAGAAGAAGGAACTAAATTTAAGTCCCCCAAGGAGTTGATTCCTGGCATTTTCCTACTTTGTACTGAATAGTTGTCCCACAAGTCAAGGCTACTTGAACCTACTAAACTTTCTCAGGGCTTTAACTTAGTAGTTCTTCAAAATTTTTTTACAAAATATTAGTATTTTTTCTGTTGCCGAGATGTTTATCTCTTGACTTAAACTTTTAGAATCCAACACGGGCTTATAAATGGCTCCAGAGCAACGCCACTAGTAGGCTCAATCCATTGTGCTAAGTAGTCTTACAGAAAAGCAGGTTCGATCGAATATTGTTGCATAGCGGCTAATACACACCTTGGTGGCAGCAAAATACTAAGTTCTACCGATATTTGATACTCGAGCCCTACTTTATAAACAATTCAAGCTATTGATTTGAACACTTACGAAATTGTTGTTATTGTTGAAACAATAGCCTTACTTATGAATCCGTATTACACAAAGTTATCCTGAAATAACTAGCATTGAACGGGTTAAATACGAGTACTTTTTAAGAGACACTTAAAACCCCTACCTGGCTCAGTTTTTTTCGCATACATACATTCATCAAATCCGCAAAATGTTGCACAAGCTTGTTGATATATGTATGTCTGCTCACAGCATCATTTATTGTTTAGTCGGAAAATGTTATTTGTTGTGGCGAACACGCATTGATAATTGCATTTTCCAATTCATCTAAACATGTAAATCTTGTCGTTACTTCTCAGGAACTTCCATGAAACATTTGTAAATCTTGTTTTGCATAACTCTAAAGAATGACATTATTACAACTAATTGTTAGGCTATTAGGAATCATTTTAATTAATTCCAAATGTGGTATTTACATAAACTGTCTGTTCTTACAGCGAGTGCCCACTATGGGCGTTGCGAATATCTACTCATCAAGAAATATTTATAAAGTGGCTGGATGTGGATAATCTTAGAAATTAAGAATTTTCGAAAGGTAAAGGTAGTACTAATTTCCAAGGCCAAAGTAGTATTTGCCCTAATTCTGTCCACATAGAGAAGAATTAAAAGTACATACACGTCAAGCAGGCTTTTGGTTAAACATCCTAAATAACCGATATGATTAAATAATATTATTACAATAAATATCGGAGAAGATTACGGGCCCCACTCCGCTGGAAGGACTTATTGGAAAGAAGGAGGAACTACTGGATTGCATTGCTATACGGCCAAAATCGTTTAAACAGTTAAGTGCCAATGAAGAAGAATAATGATATGGCACGATGTGTTTCCAAGCAGATAAACTCTCTGCTTTTTTTCTAGTTCTGTTATACAGCTTCTAATTCTATTCTATAGACTGACGGGATGAAGGACTGCTGCTAAGGCAGACACATTTTTGATGATTATGGCTGAAATACACTGGCAGGATTGCCGACCAGCGCCTAAGAGTAAACCTTTCATGAACATGAAATGGTATTATAACTTTTGTCCGATGGCTGTAAGTATGAGAAGAAGAAGAGATAGGCCCACCAATAAGTATACCGAAATAACAACAGTAAGTATGCCGAAATGATCAGGGCGATGAGCTGAGTCGATTTAGCCATGTCTGTCTGTATGTTTGTTCGCAAACTAGTCCCTCAGTTTTTGAGATATCTTGATGAAATTTGGTATGGAGCCGCCACTTTGCATGAGATTAGTCATTTGTCGGAATCAGAAAGATCGGAGCAATACAACGCATAGCTCCCATACAATCGATAGTTTCGATAAATGGGATTTGGGCTATGTATCTTTAAATTATCAGTTTTGTGAGTAGAGATCGGACACTTGAAACCGTGACGCGTATTCATGAAAGGTATCAAGTCTTCGGCACAGTCCTTATTTTTGTTAAATTTAGATGAGCTTTTCTGGTTGACTCTAATTTTCCCCTGATGTAAACCTTTTCATTATCTCTTTTGGAAATCTACTTCTGCAAATTCAAGTCAAGGATGATGAGTCTTTATTCAAATCAAACGAAACAATCTGCGTTTCCAGTAAGACTGTCTTATCAACGACTAAAGTATGACAGCATAAGCAAACAAGAATTTGGATTAATGACTTGTTTGACAAAAAAACAAGCAAGGATAGGGCTGTCTTGGGCTGTGCCGAAGGCTTATAACTTTCATGAGAACGCATCAAAGTTGTAAGTGTCCGATCCTTACTTACAATTAGTACAATCTCTAGAAAATTTGATGGTCTTACCCTGTTAATTTAAAGAGACATATCCCAAACCCCGTTTACCTGAAAAATTTGTTGTGTGGTGGCTATACGATATATTGGTCCAATCTTGATAATTTTCCCTACACAAATTACATACATATGTAATAAGTGCTCTAGCTGCCAAATTTTGCGTTCCTCGCTACTAAATTTCAATAGTTATATCCCAAATCCCATTTATTGGAACAAACGATTGTATGGGAGCTATATCTTATGTAGTTCCGATCATTTGTCACATTAGGCATATAATATGTACCATTTCTGCGAAATTTTACGGTGATAGCTTTTGAATTGCAAGAGTTATATGCCAAAATCCATCTAATATACACAAAATGGTGACTCCATACCAAATTTCTATCTCAAAAACTGAGGGACTAGTTTGCGTTCAAACAGACAGACGGACGCACAGAGGACACAGCTTAAGCGACTCATCTCATCGCCCTGATAATTTCGGCGAACTTATTGGTGGGTCTATCTTTTCTTCTTCTCATACTTACAAATATCGGACCTAAGTTATAATACCATTTGAGGTTCATGAAAGGTACACAAAACGAATAAGGAAGTTTAAGTTAGCTGAAACCGAACTTTGTATACCCACTAGTGATCTCTTATGGCATCCCACTCTTAAAGGTGCACTCTAAGGTTCCATTATACCTATACATCTTATAACTAAAAAGTAAGGAAGTCTAATTTCGGGTGGAACCGAACATTAAATACCCAGCTGTGTAAAAGTGGTCATGGTAAATTGGTAAATTGTTGTGCAGTTTTGACCTATAGAGGTTTTAAACTTTTTCTACTACCAAGGGAGCAATCTTATAAATAAAAACTAATGTGTGTTTGTGTGTCTGGCGTCCAAATTACTTAACCGATCTTTATGAAAGTGCATTTTTGGATTCACTGGTTACAGCATAGGCTATATATAATATTGAAAAGCGCAGATAGAATACCTCGTATCATGTTTCGTAATTTTATTTAAAACAGTTCTGAAGTTAATAGTTAATAGCTGAAATTTTACATTTTGTTCATTTATATGTGGGCGGTGCCACTCCCCTTGTTGCGGCGGTTTACTCACGTAAATTGTCCGTATAAAAAATGCGGGATTTTCTCGGAATTCACTTTCCTTATTAAATTTAACTTTAATAAACAAATTAACACTATTTACAATATAAAATAAGCCGTTTGATTCTTTAATAAAAGCGGTAAAAAGCTATGCAAAATTACTAGCGGAGGCGTACGTGCGAACGAGTTGAGCTCAAAACGAAAACATACTTTAATAAGGAGTTACTAGTTAGTTAATTAGTTCAAGGCTACGGACCAAGCATAAAAGGAATTAGCAATTACAATAGGTTAACCCTTTATGTTGCGATGTTTATATATTAAGTTACAATTTGCATAGGTGAACTCAACACCCCTTTTCTAAAAATTTTATAATATCGTCTATGAGACAACCAAGTTAATAAATCTAGCGAATTTCATCATTGGATCTGCTTTTCTTATTGAATTAACCCATTGTATACGTTTTTCTAAATTTTCGATATCGAAAAAAGGGGTGTGGTTATGGTTCGATCTCGCCCATTTCAAATAGTAGCCTACCTTGGCCGGAAAGCAACCTGTGTGCCAAATTTCATTCAATTATCTCAATTTTTACTCAAGTTATCGTGTCCACGAACGGACCGACGGACATGTCTTAATGAATTCCTCTGTTCATTCTAAGAACTTTGATATATGGAACTCCATATCTATCTCTATTATTTTGTACCGTTACAAACCACTGTTATATGACCAAAACTATAATACCCTGTGTACTACTACACGCTGGGTATAAAAATGAATATGTGTGTCTGCGTGTCATTTATAGGCGTCCGAAGTACTTAACCGTTCTTCATGAAATTTTCACAGTATATTTTTACTTTCTCGAATCCGTTGCAAATTCTAGATATTAAATCTTTGGCGATTAGAGTACTTTTCGTCAAACGGAAATTGAAGTCCGAGATATTACGCTCGAGAAAACCTGCCTTCGTGAATCCGCTTCGAATTTGAGACGATATTATAATCCATTTATACTGGTCTAAAATGCGTGATTTCAGACAAGTAATCCGAATGTGTTTATATTTAATTTGAACGCGTTCGTTCCTTTGTTATGAGGTATCAATGAAACAAGTTTGACGCTTTCTAAACAAACCTTCATAAATTCCTCGCATTTGCTGTATAAATTGGTTTGAATTCGTGACTTTGTGAATGCGATTTCTGTGGGGAAATGCGCCGCATTTCGATCTTTGCTATGAAAATTACGCATTTCATTCAGTGTAAATGGGTTGTGACTATCGGCTTTGTGTTTCCTTAGTTTATTAAAATCACCAAATTTGAAACGTAAGTACACTAGAGTAAGTGGCTGAGCAAACTAAATTAGAGAAACCTCATAGAAACTTTTACTAACGCCTGGGTTAGGCCTGATAGTTATATCAAATACTATTCACCTGATGGCGCTCTTGTGGGATAACTATTTGACCGCACTGGATATGCCACATATGTGGCCATATATGACCCAGCTTTTTTATTGTCATTCAAATATCTTAATATAGTTACTATTAACTGCCCCGAAAATAGGAATTTGTTTATAGAAAAGTTAACGGCACCAAGCCTTTTTACACAAAATATATTTCTGCTCGCATTTTCATTGAATGGTTGTTTCTTTTTCCAAATTTTGTTAAATTTTTTTTCTCAGCTGCAACAATTTGGTGTTTTAATTTTTTTTTCAACAAATTCGGTTACGCCAAATACATATATTTTCGTTGTAGGTTTGGGACTAAAAGTGTTGTAGAATGATCCACTATAAAGGCGTGGGAGCCAAGCCCAATTTTATTTATTTATTTTTTTCCCCCATTTCTTATTACGAGATTTTAGAAGTAAAATTTAAATGTCATACAATTTGGTTTTTATAGATTTACCCTCTTTTATGGACACCGTGCAGTTATCAGTCAACCATGGTAAAACGGAGCTAGTCTTGTTTACGAGAAGGTACAAGGTACCTTCTCGATAGAGGGGGTACCGTTGCCACTGTCTGACATGGTCTAGTACCACGGTATTATACTTGATGGTAAACTATCGTGGAAACCTAATGTTGAGGAAAGAGCTAAGAAAGCCTCTGTTGCCTTGTACTGCTGTCGTGGGGGCATTGGCAAACGCTGGGGCATCTCCCCTAGGGCGGTTCATTGGCTGGACGACGCCTTGGTTAAGCCGAAAAGACAGATTACTGTGCGCCGGTATCTTCTCCAGTTGCCACCTTTGACACTCTCATACATTAGAGAGAGGTGTGGGATGGAGAAGCTATCTGCCTCAGGAGTCTGGTGAACCTGTTCATGGACAGGTCCAAGCTTGATGAGAAGGTCGGGGGCGGGGTCTTCTGCGAAGAGCTGGGAATCAGCCATACATTTAAGCTGCCCGGTCATTGCAGTGTCTTCCAGGCGGGGATGGCTGCTATTAAGGATGCTGTGGATGAATTGCTACTGAGTGCCAGTACTGTAAGGAAATTCAGTACTGTAGGGTATAGCCAAAGGGCTATAAGAGCTCCGGGATCGGCTACAGTGCAATCGAGGACTGTAAAGGAGTGCTAGACCTCTCTAGCTGTGGCATCGGCACCGTACCTAACCTCTTTTATTCGTCTATGATAATTTTGAAAAGCTTGAATGTAACATTAGGCGGTGACCTTACCCGATTTCATACATTTTTCTCCGGTGCTTTCCTGTAATAGGAGTAATCTGGGTGCTGAGCATTGTTATATCTAAATTAGTTTCTGATTTATAATTGATCCTTAAGCCACTGAAATAGAAATAATTTATATTTTGTAAACGGAAATTTTAGTTCTTAATTGACTTGAGGGTAAAAAATTCGAATATGTCGTTTTTCTGCTGAAACAAATAGATGAGAAAAACAAACGAATATATGTTTTTATCAATCCACTTACGAAACCAAAAATGTGTAAATTAAATTTTATATAATTAATTTTTTTATGATACCCTGTGAAACAGGTTCTCATATTATAGCACAAATTTTATACTGCGTTTCGTGGAAAAGGTGTGCGTTTCAGATTTTTTACAAACGTTTTTTTTTATCCCCATTAAGGTAAATGGTAAAACCTATCGAACCTGGTTACCTCGTCATATCCCTTAGGTTTTCATCAGATATTTGATTTTTTCAGCATTGAGTGGTCCATACAAAATGAATGCATTGGTTACAGCCATGCCACGAAGATGGTAAAACAGTCGTGTTGCCGTATCTTGAGTTTTAATTCGTAGTCCGTTACGATCCATATCCATCAAGTCCACACCCCCCCTGCGTGCGTTATATTTGCGTATAATTTGTGGACGGCTAATGTCTATTAACGACTTTCCTTTCTTTATTTACTGTGGAGCTTTACACTGCTGATTGGTAGCTTGCACAACCGTTCTTCTGAAAGGCTTAATACCTACATAGATATGTTGAGCAAAGAATTACATTTTTTGTGTTTTTCCACAAAATAGTGGATATGCCGAAGCCATAAGCAGTTCCAATGAAGGTCCTCGCCGTGCTTTGGGATACGATTAGCTCTCACAGTCCCCAGACTAAATATGCCCCGCGCTCTTAGATACACCATCAGGAGTAGAGATGTGTAGAAGTTGTCAATATACAATATATATTTAATGAAGTTCGGCACTATTTTGCTATAACTTTATTGAAGAAACTGAAAGCCTGAAAGAAGGACAATTTTTCCAATGTTAGGGGCATCAGGCAAAATTATGTCCTCGTTGCTAAGCCCAGAGTATATTTCGAAGCTATACCAGTATCCGTTAGCGTCACACAAAATAACGAATTTAACACCCCAAGGTTAAGGCTTTTCAGGTAAATATTGACATAAATGAGGATTTTTATTTTATAAATTGTTCGTACTTGATTTTTGGCATTCAATAAGGTATGTTTTTGAATCCATATTCATTCCAATATGATTAAGTATTGGGATAGCGGAGAATTGACATGAACGTTAACACTCCGATATCACTGTGGAACAAATTCAGGTTAGCAAAAGTTAGGTCGATTCTGAGAGTAAGGGGTGGAAATAGAGGCTAAATTAGAGGACCCGTATCGCGGCGTTTGTTTATGTTAGTTCGAATATTTTTTTAATCGACCTACGAACTTTGCAGTCAAATGCCGATTTTCAGCATATTGTTTGTATGGGTTTTTGGCTATAACTCGTCGACTAATTGATATTTTTTCAATCTGTTAAAGCCAAATTATTACTAGAGACCTGTGCAACAACTAAAATTTTAAAAAAAATTTATTTATATTATATATATTAACCCAAATTTCATCAAAAGCTGCCAACATGTTTGCAACAGATTCCCTGTTGTCTTTGCGTTCTTTACCCAAAAGTCATTTAATGACTGCTTTCAGTGCGAGCCATGCATTTAATTCTCGGTCTTACAGAACTTGGTCAAAATCTTGACGACTCATTAGTTTCCATATGTCGGGACCATTAACAACCCCTTCCTGAATTTTGGCGTTACCTAGTCTTGGGAAAATGCCTTTTAAGTGCTTGAATACTGCTGGTCTTTTTGCGATACATTTCAAAAAATTTTTAGCAATGCCAAGTTTAATGTGGAGCAACGGCAACAAAATTTTTATTTCAGGAACTAGACTTTCATGTAGCCTATTGTCTTTAGGCCATTTCCGTCCAATGCGACTATTCCAGTTATGCTGTTTGTACTGGCTTCTTCCTCTAATACCTTCTCCGTATCGTGAATCCCAATCGCACAAAAAACACGGATATTTTGGATATTTGCACTACAAAAATTTTATAAATAAATTTTTTTTTTAAATTTTAATTGTTGCACAGGTCTCTAGCAATAATTTGGCTTTAACAGATTGAAAAAATATCGATTAGTCGACGAGTTATAGCCAAAAAACCATACAAACAATATGCTGAAAATCGGCATTTGACTTCAAAGTTCAAAGGTCGATTCAAAAAAAAATTCGAACTAACATAAACAAACGCCGCGATACGGGTCTTCTAATTTAGCCTCTATTTTCGCCCCTCACTCTCAGAATCGACCTTTTGCTAACCTGAATTTGTTCCACATTGTATGTCAACATGCTTATCTGTTTTAAATAAATTATTAACATTTTCCGCAATAGCAGAATGGTTGGTTTCCATTTTTATTGATTCAACGAGGTGTCTTCTTTGGTTTGTATGATTTTCCAACTTTCGATTCAAGTTTTTGCTGGGTATAAATCGATTTAGGTGCAGTTTAATTAAGGTGTGTTATGACCAGCTCTTCTTTTGTCGCTATTGAACCATCAGCTGGTTTAAATAAACATTGCTTGTGTTCATACAAAAATTTATTCTGTCCATAAATGATGAGGAGTTTTATTCTTGCAAGGAGCTATTTATCAATGTATTAAGTAGCAAGTATAACAGGGATCTGAGATATTGTTATCTGAGTCCTCAAAATCATCGTTCATTTCAACAGAATTCATTAGGGCTTCAAATAATTGAGTTGTCAGAAAAGATTTCATTATAATTTGAATGTGCACTAAATTCTGAAATAATTTCCGCGTCAAGGTTTCCAAAGAAATGGCTGCCCCTGCCACAAAAATAATTTGAGGGCTTTCAAAAAAGCTTTATTTCAAAGCTCATTTCATGTAGAGAGTAAATTATTTATTATGATTTTATATTTATTTAAGTGATGACCGTCTGTAGAAGGTGGCAGGTGCTTAAGGGTTGGTAGAATTTGTATAATTGTGGGGTCACTCCCCTTCCGAAATATTTACAAAAACTTTAATTGGATGCCCTAATCTAAACCAAATTGTACTGGATAGTAAATTATTTTTTTTTCGAACGCAGCGACGGACACGGCTTAGTAAAGTTTTTCTTTTTTGCTGTTTTTAGCTACAAAAATACTCCAAGACGGTTTTGGAGAGTGTTGGCGAAATCGACAGTCTTTTGAATGAACCTGGTATACTTCGGTACTCCCTTGCGGTACGTGGCCGACTGTCGTGGAAGCGATCTCACCCCCTGCTTCCGTAGAAAGGAGAATATGAGTAATGAGAGGTGAGAGGCATCATTTCCGCAGATCAACAATCAAGTTGATCGTCATTACCTTTCTTCTTCCTAAACACTTTGATATACATAAATCGATATTCGAAAAACAAATAAAAATATTATAGATTGTGTTTTTTCTTAATTGTTCTCAGTAGTGCATGGGAATGAAACGCTACTTCACAGCCGCGAATAACAATACCCCTCGGTGTAGTATCTTGCCGAAACATGGATAAAAGGATCAAAGCAAACACAAGGCCAAAACAATTTATAAACTGCTGTATTGAGAAAATCCGCCGAGTATGAAGGCGGGGTCCAAAGCTCCTTCGCTTTTTTCTTTCACCCATATGTGGATACTAGTGGCTACCGCATCTCCTTCATGTATTTTTTACCCAGAAAAATAGCAAACTTAATTAAGGTTTTATTAAATACAAGATCAGTGAATTATTTATAAATATATAAATTAGTTTAGATACTGTGCAGCTATTTAGACGCAAAAGATGTCAGAGAATCAATAAATTTTAAATGAAATGGTATGCCACCCAAGTTGCAGTTTCGATGTTTAAACGTGCTCTGTATCGAACTAAAATTGCACAAATAAGAAAGTCACTTTCAGTGTAAAGTCATTGGCTAATGTTTTTTTATTTTAGTTTTATTCTTGCCAAATATATATAAAAGCCCACAACAAAAGTTCTTGGCTAATTGCCAGTTGATATTGAATTCACATAATTTGAAGCGTTAATGAACTCTAAGCCATAACAGAAGAACAAGCTCTCATACAACCCAGCAGCAAAAGCAACGAGGAACGTAGCAGTCGAATATTTTGTGGGGGGTTGCAGCAAAAGACATAAGTACATATGTTTGGGCAAAGGCTGCTTATAGCCTTGTTGTCGTTAGCTTTGTTTTTCTTATACGCAAATGCGTTTTCGCGTAATAGCTGTATGGACTGCTGGGCGCACAACTTAATCAGCTCCTACGAAATAGTGGCTGATAAAATCAAAGTTTTATGATGGAGTTTTTTTCTATATTTTGAAAACAGTTTTACCAACTTTCAGTAATCTGTTTTATCATCCCATAATAATAAGCGAAATGTGAACAGATTAAATGTATGTATGCGCGTTGCTCTACTTTATAAACAAATATCTGTTTGTCTGATATTTAAGAAGCGGTACTGACTAGTGGTGGGACTATTTTCGAATAATATTCGAATAAACGAATGAAAATATTCGTTTCAAAAAATTCGTATAGTATTTGTTCGAATAGTGGTATTCGAATAGTGGTATTGAAATGCGAGAGCGAAGTTTACTGTCTTCATCGCTTGTACCTATGAGCATGCGTTCACGTTTTGTATGTATGTATGTATCTTTGTGTGTACAAATGCTGTAGTAATATTTGCTTAATTATTCGAATACCTATTATTCGAATAGTTGTCATTTATTCGAATAATACTACTTGAATAAAAGTATAAATTATTCGAATAATTATTATTCGAAGTCAAGTACTCATGGAACGAGCTCAAAGCCAAGAAAAGTAATTTTTTTCACATTTTAATATTTATGAAAATTTTTATTGTTTTTATTTTTTTTTAATAATCAAATTTTTTATAGCCTTTGGATAAATGGATTTCGTTTTCGAATAGTCCTATGTCTAGTGCCGACAAATAGTTTTATGGATTATGCGCAATTGCCGATGAGCGTTTTTTAGTCGGAAACGCAGATGTATATGCGAGTAAAAAGAAAAAACAGGACTATCATGGAAGTTGGTTAGCTTCTTTACTGCAACATAAATGTTGTTTGCCATGGCAAAACGAGGGACTCTAAAACTAAAGAAGTAGGGAAAACTTTCACCAGTTTATTTACGGTTAGTAAAGTAAATTTTTTTTAAATAAATTGAACAAATTTTCCAGTATTTATAGCTTTATCAAATATATAGGTTTCTTTACTATATGCTGATAACATTTATGGTTAACGGAGAGACTTTTACAGTCTAAGCTACACGTGCATAGGATAGTAACATCAACCCTATCAACATTCATTAACCCTAATCAGCCTAATTTCTGAATTCGAAACTAACAAACCGTATCATTAGATTTCATGTGTGGGGCGTGGCGGCCTTTGAATGGTCTGTCTCCAAAAGGCAACTCTGGGTATCTTTGTAACGGTATCTGAATTATTTTTAATGTTGTGGTCACTGGGAAACACCTTCCTTTCGCGTTGCTATATGGCAACCCCAGGGTGTTTCGGGTTAATTAGTGAGACGAATTTCTGGTACGGAACAAAATTTGGAGTTCGAACTACGAACTAGTTCGGCCGAGATTTTCACTTGTTCCAAACCCTCAAATGAGTACACATCACATTACATTTGAAATAATATTTGAATAATATTTGATTCTTCCTAGATGATCGCGGTTGTACGTGGATGGAAAGATGAAATTTAAAGTTTGAATAATCCTTAAACCAAGGTAAAATGTCGAAACCATTTTTTTTGGCTCGAAACTAAAAATATATTTTTTAAATATATAAATACTTCCTATCTAAAAATTTGCTTTTGGTGAATTTTTCCAATTTTCACTTCAGTCTTCAATTATTTTCTGTCAACAGAGATTGCTTAATTCTTTCTGCGATAAAAATGATTTCTTGATGAAGAAAATAATAATTGTTTTATTATAATTATAAGAATATACGCTTTTGTGAATTACCGTTTACTAAATTGTTGTCGAATAGAATTTTTTAACTTTCGACCACTTTGGCATATGTTTTCAAAATAGCGAGTACCAAATTTTCTACAATCGAAAGGGGAATAAATCAAATCCGAAGGGAACAAAATGGAACTCGACCAGCGAATGTGTGCTATTCGAAAATTTCTTACAGAGTACGAATTACTCGAAAGCGAACAAATTTTCTTTCGAATAGAACTACAGGTAAATGCCCAGAACTTTCTCCATAGAGGCTGAATTCGATCGGAATTTAGGATTTTTCTCTTCTTCAACACCAACGAAACAATACCAATAAGTGCACCAGTTCACAACTGGAAATTTTCGCTACTGGTTTACTACACACACATACATATTTGTATAATTTAACGGCTGCTGTGGTTGCCGGCAAAATGGTTGATTAGCATGTTTTGTTGCTGACCGGCTGCTTTGTCCACACAACAATTTTGCGGTAGCTTGAATAGTCGTAAATTTATGAATTTATGAATGTGTACAAAGCATAATGACAGGATTGTGATTTTAGCGACCGTTCGATTAAAACATGCGGCCTATTGATATATAAATTCACATTCGTAAGCTCTTTAGTATATAACGCTTGTATGAGGTCACTGTATTTAAGTGAAAGATAGAACAGTTTAATACTAAAGTTAAATGGAGTATTGCTCTCGAAATGGCAATAATCCGTAGCATCCGTATCTCCTCTTTACTGCATTTCAATGAATTGATGATGACCTCAGTGCTGGAGCGCCTAAGCAGAAAATGGAGATGAAGGAATAATAGCACTTTATGAATGTTTTTCCATTTATCGGAAATAATAAAGGCCGATGGCGATGAATTAAAAAACAGACGTTAAATAGCTAGCTCGCTCACAGCTCGCTGTCTTAACAGCATAGCGATACCGGTGCCGCTAAGTATTTCGAGTCCTTCGTCTTGTGATGGCTGATTTGAAACCTAATAAAGTTAATATTTTCCCTATTTAGGAAAGATTTATTTATTGACTCTGCGAAGTAATTAATAGTTTACCCTAACATTGTGAATAAGCAACATTTAGGTATGTCTATGTCATATGCAACCACGACTATATAGTTTGTATGTATGAACACACAGTGCATCCCGGGTATAATGTTATTACCGGGTGTCCATTTAATCAGAATACAAAATTTTTAAGTCAAAAAGAAATTACAATTATTTAATTATCAAATAAAGATGTTACAAAAATAGGGCACTTAAATTTAATATTTTGGCAAAAACTTGTAATTTTATAAGGAAGCCCATTTTTTGTCCGTTATAAGCGGAGTAGACTTTAAGAGAGTTTTCATTCCAAGCGAATCCATATATATTTACAGATTTGTATACCTTTTTTTTTGTATGTAATATTTCGTAAGACAACTCGCTTATGTAGGCGTGAAGCAAAAATATAATTGCTAATCAATAAGTGAGCTGTAGAGCACACAGAAACAAGAACTAATTCCGATACAGATAACAAAAAAAAAATCAAAACAAACCAAGATAAATATTTCGCATTTATAACACCGCGTTACACACATTCTGTCCTATGAACCAATTATACTTTTTCGGAAAGGGGAGAAAAAATAAAAGTACACGTGTATCGGCGATTTTCATGTACACGTCAGAATTTTTTTTTTTATGTATAAAGTATAAAACTCGTAGTGTTCGTCTGTCCACCTGTGATTTTTACTTGGTGCGAATAAGCCACAAACGTACCAAAAGTTATTTTGAGTCGGGCACTTCATTTGTTCTCAGATGAAATATATAGAAATACGTTTTCGCCCAACAAAACTTAAAACAATTGTCAAAGTATACGTCTCCTAGTAGCGCAACTGTCAGATGATCGGAACAAATGCACAAACGGCAGAGAGTGTGTTGTATCAAACGAATTTAAATGATGCAACATTGATTGTGCATTTCAATGTTTCATAAAAACATAAACAGTTTAGTGTTACAAAGTTACTATTAATAAACTGCAAATATATGGAGTAGAATGGGTCGAAAAAAATTTTTTTTTTTTCGGAACGCTTTAGTAGTTAAAAAATTTGGAGTCCCTTCAAGTTATGCCGAAAAAAATGAAAAACCCAAAATTCAAAATAAAAAAAATAAAAAATTCAGGAAAATCTGAGAATTGAAAAAAAATAAATTTTTTAAAAAAATTGCCGTGATACAGACATTTCCGTGAGTCTGCCTGCAAAAATTCAGCTCGATTGGATCACGAAAAAAGAGTTAAAAATCGATCCAAAGTCTTTCACACAGACGGACACTACGAGCTTTATACTTTATACATAAAAAAAAAATTCTGAAACAGGGTCGCCCCTCGGCAGTGGTTTTGCAAACTCTCCGAGTGTATTTCAGCCATGGAAGGCTTCTCAGCAAAAATTCATCTCCTTTTTAGATGCCGTTCGGAGTCGGCAAAAACTGTAGGTCCCTCTAATTCAAATCGGCACACCAAAAATTGGAAAGGCAGCACTGTGCAAAGAAATGTCTTAGGAGGTTTATGATGATATACCTGTTGTATATCAATTAGTCTTCGAAAAAGCAACTATCTACCCATCACCTGGTCATTTCTTTTGTTTGTTTTTTTTTTTGTGGGGATAAACAAAATGCCTCCTGAACCATGGCTGGTTCCGCCGCTCCAATTGTGTGTCGGTGGACAGCCCAACATTTTGTCTATGACGTACTCAGCTGTAATTTGGCTGACACTTGAGAACTTGTCGCTCCGTGGTTTATTTTGAGCATTTGATGAATATGTGTTGAGGACAGACTTCGACTGCATCTAACTAGACGCACTTCAGATCTTCGAATTTTCCCATTCTATATACTACACGTGCCCTGAGAGCATTTGGATAACGCAGTAGTTAACCTCGCCAAAGTTTCTAGTATTACTTTCTTTGATATTAATTTTCCTGAGAGGGTTTCAAAACCAACTGCTAGCGGTAAGTACTTTTTGTTGGAGTATCAGCTCAATTGGAGGTTAGGCAGGACAAACTACTCATTACCTGGTTGAGCTTCCTGTGTGTTTGTTCTGTATTCCGGGCGGTAATCACTGTGGCAATGTCTAGATAAAATATTTAATCGTAGCTGATGTTCCACAGGTCCGGGCCTAGAGTTAAACTTTGGGATGTGACGCTGATGATAGACGGGTTCTCTGAAGTTTAATACATATGCCTTGTAATATTAAATAGCTTTGGATTACTCGTTGTAGGTAGAGTGGGACTTTACACCGTTGCTCTAAGCTTTTTTTTACATCTAAGGTCGCTAGGAGCACAACTCGCCTAGATTCGTTATTACATTGAGGTTCTGCCACTGCACTTGTAAGGACATCCACAATTGCTCGTAAGGGTCTCTTCCGTTGGCCGAAACTATGTTACCTGGGCGATAGTCTTCCTGCCCTTCAAAAGATAGCGAATTTGGGTCTCCCTTCCCATGCTTATTAGTTCTAGCTGATACGTCTTCCACACTTCTAGGAATAATCGTTTCCTGAGGCATATATTGTACACATCCCGCAGGGCTTCAGGTTGTATTTCAGAAAGTTCTTTGTTCGCTTCTGCTGGAAAGGATTTCGTCATACCTGAACGGTCATTCATCTGAGTGATAGCGATTGCTTACCATGCATTTTATCCTTTATCGAAAGCCATACCTTGTACTTCCCTTTGGTGGTGAAATGATAAAGGGCCCCTGATATCAATATGAATTTGAATAAAGCTAAGCTGGTTCTTTTTTATTAGGAAATATAAGATGAATTTGTTCAGGAAACATTATGATGAGGAGATAGCGTGGAAGACTTTGAACACCTTGGCAACATTAGCCCTATATGTAAGGACGGTATATTTGTTCGAACTAGACCCATTTCCCACACAAAACTCCACTTGGAAACTAGTATTTTGTCGCCAACAGCTTGACGTTTCACTTCTTGTCTGTCTGTTGGATATGCAAATACAAATGAGCTTAGAATGAGCTTTGTACATGCCATGAGGACGAAGAGAGAAGCGCAGCTGTTGCAAACAAAATGATTTGTGAATTGCTGACATTGCGAGATGACATTTTTAAACAAAGCAACTTATTGCCAGCATACAATAAAAGTAGATGCAGCCATCGTTGTATGGAAGGTAGCGCGCTCGCCCATAATGCCAATGATGTTAGGATTAAAAGGCTGCGCAGACAAGATCAAAATACTGCAATGGTTGTCAAGTGCTACAAGTGTATTGCTGCTAGGAAATACTGTACAAATTGACGGAGCAGCTCGGCCTTAATCTAGTATAAGCTACTACTATCATACCTCTTCAAGTCCAAGCCTCATTACTTTAAACGAACTATTCTTGTATATTTCATAGAATATATATATCTCTTCAACGGCTCAACCGATTTGGCTCTTACATGGATAGCATACTGTATTCTAGGATTTCTACCAAGGTGTTACCACTTAGAAGCGCTTTATGGGATTGATACATATCTGATTTTTTATAATGTAATGAGATACGCCAATATGGGTATCAAACGAAAGATATTTTACGTTGCATTTCAACAAGAATATTTTTAGATTTTTAGTTAAACAAAAATCACTACCCTGTGGTGAAAATCTTTAGTTCTGAACTGGTACGTATCTAGTGCGTTTCGAACCAGAAGTAGTTCGCCTTCCATCTCTTTCACATGTAATCAACTGACGAATTTAACATGGCGATGTCCTAGGCGGTAGAAATTGTGCCCCGCTGCGTTACCTTTTCGACAGTTCCGAACTAGTTAAAAATTCGACAGGTGGGATGTAGTTCGTTTATTGCTAATATTACTCTAGTTCTGAATTATTTCCAAATTCCACAGTTTGGATGTAGTTAGTTTAGAATAAAAAAAAAACGATTAAGGATCGATTGTATAGAATCTATATGTTATGTTGGTCCCATCTGGCTGATTTTCACTGCACACATTACATGTATAATAAGTACCAAACGTGCAAAGTTTTGCGTTCCTAGCTTTTTAATTGCAAAATGTATAGCCCAAAACCCATTTATCGAAACTATCGATTGTATGGGAGCTATATGCTATGTTGGTTCGATCTTGCTGGTTCCGACGAATAATTAATCTTATGCAAAATGGCGGCTCCATACCAAATTCCATCAAGATATCTCAAAAACTGAGGGACTAGTTTGCGTACAAACAGACAGACGGACATGGCTAAATCGACTCAGCTCATCGCCCTGATCATTTCGGTATAGTTATAATATCATTTCATGTTCATGAAAGGTACAAAAATATTTGGAAAAGCCTTCCTTGGTACAACTACACTCGGGGAGACTTTTTGGTAAATGACTACCTACGGTCGCGACCCCCGTTTTGTAAAACTTTTTTAAACCACTTTTGATGTTACCTTTTCTAGGACTCGAACCTTGGACCTTCGGTGTGATAGTCCAGCAACACTACCGCCACACCATTGCGGTTAGTGTATGCACGGCTAATAATTTGAGCCTACATTTTGAACCATTCTATCATAATGTATACATATGTAACCCTTTCTCCCACTATTGATGCGTGTGCCGTAGCTGAATGGGTAGAGCACTCGACTCTGATGCGGGACGCGTCGGTTCGAATACTACCAACTGATACATTTTTATACCTTTCATGAACATGAAGTGGTATTGTTACTTTGGTCCCAAGTTTGTAGGTATGAGAAGAAGAAGATATAGACCCACCAATAAGTATACCGAAATGATCAGCGCGATGAGCTTAGTCCATTTAGCTATGCCCGTCGGTTCATCTGTCTGTTTGTACGCAACCTAGTCCCTCAGTTTTTGAGATACCTTGACGAAATTTGGTATGGAATTTTGGTTTTTACTAATTGTGAGTAAGGATCGGACACTTAAAATCGTGATGCATATTCATGAAAGGTACAAAGTCTTCGGCACAGTCGACGACAGCACTTTCCTTACTTGTTTTTTTTTGTTTGTTTTTATTTATGATTTCAAATTTTAACCTTTCTTTAAAGAAAGTTATAAGAACAAAATATTTTTCCAAATACGAATCTAAATTTTATTAAATTTTAATGATTACAAAACTGCCGGTTTCGAACTACTGAAAGTCTAGTTAGTATCTCACTAGTTCTTATTAGCCACTTTATCTCTAGTTCTGAACACACAGTTTGGGCCCCAGCATTGGCAAAGAGTTTAACCCATGGAAAACCCACTGAAGAATAAGTGATTTCGTATATAAAAATCATGTGTACGCACTAGTATTTCTGTACGCTTTCAGAATTAATAGAGATACTTGCATATAAAAGTAGTACAAAAGAACGTATAGAGTATGCATGTTCCCTTACAAACCGTACGTAGAAAATGGAAATGGACAAGCACTGATACTGGCATACACACAAAGTTCCTATTCAAGCCTGAAATAATGATGCCGCATGAGTCTTAACAGATGGGCTAAAAGCCCCTGTCCTGAAAGACAATCAAAAAGATATATGTATGTGTCGGTGAAGGAGTCACGATGACGTTATCTATCTCAAATCACCATATTTGTTTCTCAGCAGTTTTGTCACTCTTAGCAGCGATAAGTTTAAAGCCCAAAACTTACACCACTAACATCAAATAAGATGAAAATTGGAGTGTTCGACAGAAAAATAAACAATAGCAACAAGTACAACTAGATATGAATACATAACCCTAAATTCATCCAGAACAAGAGCTGCAAATAAGGCCAACATATCAACGTGATGACTGAGGCGATGAGTAAATAATAGGCAAATGCAATATATATATCAAGACGGAGATTAAAACAACAACAATAGTAAATGCTAGCAACAAGAATAATAAAAGACCCAATAAAAGTAATCAAATATTGCAGAAACAACATATAACGCACAAACAATCACGTTGTTTGCTTTGGTACATTGGCGAAGTGCTGCGCTTATCGAGCGAGAAAGAGGTTTAGTGGCCGTTGGCTTTAGGGAGAGCGAGTACAGATATTGATGCTTGTGTGTACGGAAAGATTTTGCAAAGGAGGGTATGAAACAAAAGCAGAACTGATGCAAAACAGCAGGCTGATGCATTGCAACAACAATAAGAATCATCATATGTACTGTCAAAAACAAATATATCAGCAACAAGAAATCAACAAACGACATGTTGCAATAACAATTTATGATGTTGTCGATGACGACCGAGGACGTTACAACTACCTACCCATTCACGTTCGGATAACGCCAGATGTACTATACCCAGCAACAGTACCTGGATTTCCGAAGACCTCGGCTACATGGAATCATTGACAAAGTCGAAATAACAATGCCAATTGTCCTGGTCGAGAAATCGTGAAAATCTCTTCAGCGCAGTGGAGCTCAACTTTCTGCTGTTATCGCAATCAGTCGTTGTTGCTATTTGAGAATTGTATAAGGGTATAAAGAGTTTAGTGTTATGGATGTAGTACGCTCCGCGACTAGCGGGCTAGAATATGCCAGGGGTAGTCATACCGGTCGTAAGAGGCGACTAATATGCACAAAGATAATGACGGGGAAATCGATGGTTGATCTACGGTTATGATGCCTCTCACCTCTCATTACCCATCCTATCCTTCCTTACGGAAGGAAGGGTGACATGACCTAGAAGGTTCTAATAGTCATACCCAGTGTGACTAGGTGATAGAAAAAAAAGAAGCTAAATCGGCAAAAAAAGAAGTTTAGAAAAGGCTAAAATTAAGAAAAAAAGACAGAAATTTTTTTACGAAATCCATTTCAAATTTTTTATTTTAGTTTAAGCTATTTGTATATAAAGTTGTAGACATAACTTAAAGGAACTATACTTGTTTCAACACATATCAGGCACATTTTCTTTGACTAGGAATTTTTTCAAAAACATACATACTATATAAAAATCACTACAAACTAATTAATTATATAATATTTTCTTCGATTGATATATCAGAAAAGCTAGAGTCTGCGTACAAAGTTTGTGTATTTATCATAGAGATGAGATCATCGGTGACTTCAAAATCAGTGCAACATTTGGATAAGCGTTTTAAGGAACATCTAATATTAAGCAGCGAGTTAAACAGATTACTTTTTAATCTGTTCCTTAACTTAGTTTTTAAAATGTTCATGGCACTAAAAATTCTTTCAACCTCTAGTTCTAAAAAAGGGGGTTCGTTTAATGAATTTTTATGTTCTCGGACTTCCGTCCAAAATTCTATGGGAGATGTCACACTTGTTCACTGTACGGTTATTATCTTTCCCCACTGCAGCTCAATCAATGCTACTTGACTTGGAGAATACCTAGACTTTTCTTCTTGAAAGTGGGAAAATACATCCGGCTTTGTAACTTTGAAAGAATTATCAACTGAAAAAAAATTTATCTGTAAGGAGTTCATATTATCAGGTAGGCGATGTCGCAATTGGGTTATCAACTCCATTAAAAATAGTTCACAATTTTCACGGATAATTTTCTGTATTTTGTCATAAATACTGCCTTCATTTAACTTTAATTTTATATGAAAAATATGGTGTTGGGACCAGAAAAGGTTTGGAGTAAAAAAAGGCTAAAAACAAATCCACGAAGCTAAAAGCAAAATTATGAGGCTAAAAGGCAAAAAATGCCTAAAGCTAGTCTAAAAAAGGCTAACCTTGTCACACTGGTCATACCAAATCGCTACCACGACAGTCGGCAGTACCGCGAGGGAGCACCGGAGCATACTGGGTTCACATTCGGCAAAGGACTGTCACTTCCTACAACACTCTCCAAAACCTTCGGGGAGTGGTTTTGTAGCTAAAAACAACAACAACAACTAGCGGGTTCCGGTACCAGCATATCTGCACTTTATAGCAAAATCTTTAAGCTTTAATCCGCTGCACGCCGTTGGGAATACGGGAATGATAATTCATTTCCGGAGCATTTTTTTAGAATGCTCCCAGGCCCATCCGATTCTCTTTCAACATCGCCTATAGCCATACATGCATACAGCTATTGCCAGAAAGAACTTTACATCTCAATAGTGCAAACAGTCCAAAGAAGCTTATATCTCATTATTTTCAGTAATAACGTTGATTCTTAAACGGATGAAGGGTTGATAGCTTACATATATCTTTCATCTTAGACTTAGTTGTTAGGAAAATGATTTCCTAGTTAGACTTAAGAGCTAGCTTCTCCAGTATCAGGTTAAACAAATCACATCAAGCTTCGTTTGGCTTGAAATGGCCAGAAGAGGTTACATCCAGTAGAGTTAAACTGAGTCTTCGAATTAGGCAAAGAGGCACAGACCTTTTTACATTGGCATTCTACAAGTAATGTCCCTCATCATAGTCGGGTGGTGGAATATTTTTAAAAATACAGGGATTGACGGTATCGAGATCATCATTAAAATTTAGTAAGGATGCACGATCGCTCCAAGGGTCGTCATAATTTTCACAGGAATGCGCGCCTTCCTTCATCCCTCGAGTTCTTTTGAAGTCTTTTCTGACATCATTCCATTTCTTTTTTCCATACAGGCGTCTCCTTTTTATTCGCCCTACTATAGCACTTACGATAAAAAAACCTCTGCTAGCAATATTTTGATGAAGATGTAAAAATGTTTGTAATATTGCGATGGTTATCAAAACTAATAAAATGAGTGGACAAACAATTGATGGGAGGGGTGTAGGGAAGCAACAAAAGATAGTGGCGTTCAACCCGATCCTTGATCTACAGACATTACGCGTTTCACCGAAATAGCCCGATGTTAGCACTACCGGGGAAACAATTAAGCAATATATGTTTACTTGATATCAAACAATAGTGTAGTATTTCAGGATGTAGGCGATGGACAAACAAGACACAGCGAGGCCGAGAGAGCAGAACTAATGAATGACGTAATGCTACATACACATACGAGTATAGACAAATATGCATAAGCATTTGCAATATGGTATCATGCACTTTTTTTAAACAACAACAATGACGTTTTAGCAACAATATGCCAAAATATTTTCAAGTTTTCGAACTTGATTGATTTCGTAGAGTTGACGATTATTTAAATTATGGCAGTCAAGCGCATGCGTTCAATCACCAAACGACGACGTTTCGGTTTCAAAATGCAGCATTTCAAAGCAACAACAATAACTACCAGTTCACAGAATATACCACAGAGCAGCACAGCTGGTAGTATGTAATGCTGAGAATTGAGTTGCAGTGGTGGGCGTTTTGCTTCGATTTTGATTATTTGTCTGCATAAATATCAACAACAAGCAACAATGCCAAAATGTAGAACCATAAATTTATTTTGAAGCCGCGAGGCGGTCATGGTCAACATGCGAGCGTATTTCTGTTGTTGTTGGCAGGTAAGGTGGTGGCAATTACTTGAATTTCGACAACAATTGCACGTTGCTCGCTGATCCATCAAATTGGTACAGAATTATGTCAGCATTTGGGAGATATTTCCCAACAATATAAACAACGCACACCAAAGCTGAGTACTTGCTTCTAAACCGATTAAATGTATATATATACAGCTGTGTTCACAATAATAGTATTGAAAGTGAATTGGATATCGTTTGAAGAAATAAGAAAAAGATGTATTTTTAATAATTTTTATTTAAACAATATGACTCAAAAAATTGCAAAGTTTACATACATTTTTTGTATGTAGTTTCTGTTATAGAATTCGCTATATTTTAAATGAAAATTATTAAAAACACAATTTAATTTCACTACTATAATTGTGAACACAACTGTACATGTGTGCATACATTCGACTCACGAAGGTTTGTCTACTCCTTTTTACAATATCTGTAGTCTAAAATAATTTCACATTGGGCGTTAAAGTTCGCTTTGTTGTTTGTTCCGGCTGGTTGAGTTATTTGATCGGTTCTTTGGCTGCTCTTATTCGGTTATGTGTGGGTGGCTTCCATTCTTTGCTTGCAGCCAGTGTGACGACTTGCAGTGCAGCAATTCCGAAAATTATATGCCTAAAGCGCTTTATTAATTTTTATATATTTAATTGGTTGCCACAAGTTCTGTTTTGGGTTTACTTAGTGGATTGAACGGTTTGGATTTCCGACGTGTCTAATACTGCCAAGTCTAAAACTCGGCTCACAAACCGCCACAAGTTTTAAAAAAGGCTTAACTATTTAGCTTGTTTGATGACAGATGGCTATTTAAATACCCCGATCCAAACAGAAATTTTTCAGATACAGCAGTTATCGATCCTAGATCCTGAAGAAATCCGAATGCAGCCCAGACATGCTATTTATTTCTTGTCTTTTACCAAAGCTTGCCAGCTGAATTGATTTTATGATTCCCACTCGTCATCCTCATCACACAGCTGACACAACTTGAGTTGGCCTTAATAGCACCGCAAAACCACCTAGTCGCTTAAAGGGAGCTGCGACCTTGGTGTGACTTTAAAGTGTCAATCTACTAGTTACGGGTACGTAATACAAGGTGGCGCAAAAGTAAGCTTCCGATGTTCAGCATATCGGTTGTGACACGTGCAGTGTGTGCTGTTGCACCGTCTTGTTGGAGCCACATGTTTTCCAATCCCAATTCATCAAGTTGCGGAAAAAAGAACTCTTTGATTATTGCTCTGTAGCGCTCACCATTCACAGTAACCGTTTGGCCCCGACCGATTATTGGTCAAATAAATAGTCAGAAATATTCCGCGTTCTGGAGCAATGTAGCGTAACATTGTTTATTAACGTGTATTTCGCATGTGTTTACTACACAAATGTCAAAACAGAACTGACTTTAGGGCCCAATCGCAAAATTTATAGCATTTTCTGATAGGAGGATTACTTTTGCGCCACCTTGTATGAACATGAGGAATAATCAAAATGGAAAATAATTTGTGGGACCCAAAAACTTCAGGGAAATATTGCATGTACTTCAAAGTAGCTGCAACTTTCAAGTTGCTGTTATGTAAGATGAGGTAGTCACCGCTATCGTCGATTGGCACTTTAAAGTTTTTAAAAACTTTAATGTAGACTTAGCAGTAACCAGGATGTTGTCAATGCCGGTAATGATACTTAAAATCTAAATAATTTCAAAGTTACCATAAGTGGTAGAACTACCTCTTACTCGAATAAAATTACTTATTCATCAATGTCATACATTTTGTGGCAGTTACGTTGGTGTTACCCTCTGAAAGGCCCCGTCTCAGCTACTGTTACTTTGTTACTAGGTGGGTACACTCATATAGGACAGTGACCTGTCAATGCTCCTGTCAACTCTGAGGGATGAAAATTGGCGCTTTGCTTGCTTAGAAGTAGACTACGACTAGCCAGCGGAATTCCAATAATCCTACACACAGTCACGTTCGGCTTAAATGTACCCCCTCAAGCTAGGAGTTTCGTAGTGCGTCGTAATGTCCTGGAACCCAGATAATTTTTATTGCAATGTAGTTCAAAAGAACCCAGGGCGAGGTCATATACTCTTTAGTTGCCGCTTGGCTGTTCGAGTAAACTACCTTACACTTACAGCGCTGGATATCATCCCTGTAAGACATTACAGAGGATAGCAAGTCCTGCATGGATCCATCCTTGAATAGGTTCAGCAAACCCTTGGTGTAGTTTACTCTCCCACCCCCACTTAGCAACTCTTACAGAGACCGTTACACAGTAATTTGTTTTGCTAGGCACGAAGGCGAAGACAGATGGAACGTTGAAAGGTCATGTTTATGTGTCTCATATATCGAAGCCTAATTACAATCTACGTATCTACATATTTGTGTGTCCCCTAATATGTAAGACTAGCTGCTAAGGTGTTGCCACTGAGGATGTTCTTACAAGGTTGCACCTATTTGAATTCTATTCTAACTAAGAAGATAACCCAATATGGGTATCAAACGAAAGCTATTTTCTTTCGAATGTCAGCTAAAATATTAAGAAGTAGCACTTTCACCCAGGGATGTTTTCATATCCGCTTTTATCTCAAAAAGGGCCGCTTAGGATGTTCTTCACTAATGAGTAATGTGGAAAATGTGTTATATTATTATTATTATTATTATTGATTTTTTATACCAACAATTTTGTTGATTTACGGCCTGTACATTTTCAAGTATTCATGAAACGAGCTCAAGGCCAAGAATAATAATTTTTCACTCTTTGAATTTTTATGAAAATTATTGTTTTTACTTATTAATAATCATTTTAATTAATTATTAAAAGTTTTTTGATCTATAAGAAAAGCTATGGCAGTTGTCTCTAAACATTTTTCCTACTCTATTCAATCAAAAAACTTTTAATAATTAATTTAAATGATTATTAATAAGTAAAAACAACAATAATTTTCATAAAAATTCAAAAAGTGAAAAATTATTATTCTTGGCCTTGAGCTCGTTTCATGAATTATTATTATTATTATTATTATTATAATGTTAATTGAGTCAACGGTAACAGAACCTTACTGACTAGATTTACAAAATTAATTAATGTTAATTTAACAGTTAGAATATAATTATTAGAATATAATTTCTGGTAACTATATGGTAGCCTCATTCGAAAGAGAAATTGGAACTAACCATAACATTGCTTTATGACTAGCAATTGTACTAGTTTTTATAAAAATTTTCAAATCTCGATAGTATCGATACATCGATTGTGTCCATGAATACTTTCAGCATGTATCAATAGTGGATTATTCCAAATTGAAAGTTTAACCGGTATATGGAGCGCAGTCGACGTCACTTTTGTATGAAGCTTTCGAGCATAAGGGAGTTTAGAGAGTAGTTTGAGTAGTCTGTTGTAATGCGAGCTTCCTCTACTGATTTAATGTACGCTATTATCCTGGAAGTAGAAGACACACACCAGATATTTTTGCTCTTGGGAATCTTTACGGTTATCTTGTTAGCGTTCCGGATAATCATTTAGAATCTTGGCTGCAAAACGAGAATGCTGTTCTAATTCACTTTGTTCCACTCTCCCTTGTCATTTCGCATAGCGTGGAAGCTTTACAAAGTAATTTTTTTTTAATTTTGACGTTCTATGATTTTTGATTCTGGCATTTTTTTGGACATAGTCAATCTTACCGACATTATGTTGCTGCATTTGCTTGGGAATATTGCGTTGCTGTCAATATGTGATTTCATTGTAAATGCTATTACCGTTGTCTTTGTTGTTGTAGTTGTTGTCACTTTTGTCTATTTTACATACGACCGCCACCAACGGTCCGCTCGAAAATGCAAATTATCGCTGACAAGATAAATGGCCAACGTGGCATATTGCTAGCTAATGCCAACCTAATAGGATTAGCTGTGTCTTAAGCCACGTTTAAAGTAAAGGTAAAGAGCAAGTTACCACTGACATGCCATACGCTCATATGCATATGATTACATGTTAGTCCTATGTACAGGGTTGCGCAAAAGTAATCCTCCTATCAGAAAATGCTATAAATTTTGCGATTGGCCTCTAAATTCAGTTCTGTTTTGACATTTGTGTAGTAAACACATGCGAAATACACGTTAATAAACAATGTTACGCTACACTGCTCCAGAACGCGGAATATTGCTGACTATTTATTTGACCAATAATCGGTCGGTGAAAAACGGTTACTGCGCAAAAGTAATCCTCCTATCAGAAAATGCTATACATTTTGCGATTGGCCCTAAAGTCAGTTCTGTTTTGACATTTGTGTAGTAAACACATGCGAAATACACGTTAATAAACAATGTTACGCTACACTGCTCCAGAACGCGGAATATTTCTGACTATTTATTTGACCAATAATCGGTCGGGGCCAAACGGTTACTGTGAATGGTGAGCGCTACAGAGCAATGATCAACGAGTTCTTTTTGCCGCAACTTGATGAATTGGGATTGGAAAACATGTGGTTCCAACAAGACGGTGCAACAGCACACACTGCACGTGCCACAACCGATATGCTCAACATCGGAAGCTTACTTTTGCGCCACCTTGTATGTTTGTATGTATGGATGGATGGTTGTTTGCATGTTTGAAGTGCAAATATTTTATGCGAAAATTTCAAATCCAATCACATCAAAACACTCATAGTTTACAATAATATGGACAGCACATTTTTTGTTGTTGTAGTCATTTGGTTTCTGGTAATTTTTTAACTAGCGAGTAATGCGTGTGGTAGCCAATCTGAGCACCCTGTAGGGAAAATCTCTAGTTCTGAACATTTACCCTTCTACTAGTGTAAATATGAATACTTTCATTGGTATATCACATCCCCTTTCACATGGTGATTGCGTTATATGACTTTAATCTCCAACACATCAAAGAAACTGAGGGATAAATTGGCGTGGCTTGACCCCTCCCATACAAATTAAAGTTTCCAGAAATGTTTCTAATGGAACTATAAACTAAATTTATCATGCCAAAAATCTTTGGAAATTTTCATGTAGGGAGCGTAAAATTTATACCAGAATATGTACTCAAATTCAATACTCAGAAAAGTGAGGAGTTTTCGGAAAGGGGCGTGGAAGGGTTGATGGTAGCGTACTGGAACTTAGCATTGATATACATATGTGTAAGATATAGGCATGGGACTATTCGAATAGTATTCGAATAAACGGATAAATTATTCGAATAAATACTATTTGAATAAATACTATTCGAATAAATACAAATATTTTTATTCGATTATCGAATATTATTCGAAAATAGTTTCACTACTAGTTAGTAAGATATCATCACATACTCATTTAGACATATTGGAGGAAGGGGTGGTGAAGTTCCCATATGTACTGTCGTACAGTGTGCACTTTTCTAAATTCCATTTAGTTCTTATTTGGGGCTTTCGATTTAGTTCTGAAGTAAAAATTATTCTCACTAGTTATTAAATTCCCTGCAGGGTATGCACTCGAAGGAACATATGTATGTACATATATATTTGGAATGCACGTGAACTTGGTTTATGTTTATTTATTCTCATACTTCTTGTGAGCCTTAAAGCAAAGTTGTCATTTCTTACTAATTTTGGTGCAAATTTAACCGTTGTTGTTGTTGTCACGCAAGTTCGATCTGACTAATAGGCAAGTTTCTTTACAAGTTTATCAATCTGTTCTAACGGAAGCTCTAGAAAACTAGCAGTTTCATGCAGGGACCGTAACTGTTACAGGTTTTATTTTGAAACTCAATATTTGAGCATTATTTTCAGATTTGTTTCTAATAAAAATCAACAATAATATATTAAAATTTTATTTGTTTGGTTACGGATAATGATAATTGTTCGAGTTTTATATTTTTTATCGAAAATAAAACTTTATAAATAAAAATTATGTTTTGAGTTTAACTTTTTTCGCGGATCGAAAAACGCAAAAATCCGGTACACGTTTTTGGCAAGTAATTTATCATTGGTAGATATAATCTCTAGTGTTAGTTAGTGTTGCCGGCCTACCACACCGAAGGTCCATGGTTCGAGCCCTGGTACAGGTAACATCAAAAGTGATTTGAAAAAAGTTTTTCAAAACGGGGTCGCCCCTCGGCAGTGGTTTGGCAAACTCTGCGAGTGTATTTCTGCCATGACAGGCTTCTCAGCAAAAATTCGTCTCCTTTGTAGATGCCGTTCGGAGTCGGCAAAAAACTGTAGGTCCCGCCAATTTGTAGGGAAAATTCAAATCGGCACACCACAAATTGGAAGAGAAGCTTGGCGCAAAAATCTCTTAGGAGGTTTATGATGATATACCTGTTGTATATCGCGCCATAGAGAGAGAGAGATATAATCTCTTTGTTATTTTTGTTAACAGTGCTTCGCCCAGCCTTATGGGCACGATCACTTTGAAAATCGGCATCAAGCTCTTTAAATGGATGTCCAACATTCCCACAACAGCCGGTTCTATCGTACCGAAATGACCCGAGTTTTTTTACCCGGCCAAGGGCTGTTATTTCAGTGTAACCCTGTCCAATCTGTCTCGTCCCACCCTTAAATTGTTATCCTCGGAGCAAACCCTGGCAGCTGGTTTGCTCCATTGTCTCTTGTTACGGGATGGGGTCGAACCCAACCCTGGACCAAAAGATTAGATATGCTGCGTTTCCTCGAAGAAAATTTATAGTAAACGATCGGTTCAATGCGCTAAGTGTAAGAGATGGCTACATAAATATGGATGCTCAGGGTTTAACCCTGCCATCCACAGACCCCGTACTTTCTTTAGTACTTTCGAGGCACTATGCTGTACACACCTAAGGGCGGCCCGCGAAACACTGCTGCCATTCCCACCCCACATACACCCGACTGTCGCTCACGCTCACCAACGTCTCGATCTCGCACGGCCGCTCAACACTCCTATCCCCTCCGGAATAGGCCAGATTTGAGCATCGCAGATCCAGATTTGAGCATCCCCTCTTTCTCTGTCCCCACATCCTCCCCTGCTTCCAGCTTGCACGTGGACTCTACCTTAGAATACCAAGGCATAGTAGTCCGGTCAGGCGACGTCGACCTGCAAATTATAAACATCTACATTCCCCCTGCCACGTGTTGTCCTAGAGATTATCATCCCGACATTAGTGCGTTGCTAAGAGACGATAACCGTCTAATCCTAGGCGACTTCAACGCACAACACGATCTCTGGCACTTCAACTTGCCAGCAAACAACAGAGGACACGCAATAGCATAACAAATAGAAAACTCAGTACAGCCAATGGAGATGCCCCACCAGGGTGGCAGGTAACTGCCAAAGTTCGCCAGACATCTCTATAACGAGCGCGGGCCTAATTAACTTTGTCATCTGGCTACCGATGCTTACATTAGCTTCAGATCACCTACCCATCCTACTCTCGGTTGAACGACCGACCGACTTCATAACGACTGATAAACTAACATATATTAACTTCACCAAAGCGGACTGGGACCGCTTTACGGACTTTCCAGAGCGCTCCTTCGCTGACTTACCCACTCCGACAGACGTACGCAAAGGTTAAAGAGAGTTTCGCAAGGTCATTGATTCAGCCTCAGGCGCTTTAATCCTGCTGGTAGAATACCAGAAATTCGTCAGCATTTTCCTGCAGAAGCTGCGGCGATGGCAAGAGAACGTGACCAAGTGAGACTCATTAATTCCGCAGATCCCAGAATTCAACATCTCAATGCGCCTGCTTCTTTTGCCGGCTGTTTATAATGCATCCACCTTCGGATAGGACTAAGAGAAGAGTCATCCGACGTACGCACAAACTCAAAGACTCCACTGCACCCATTGCCGTCTCAAGCGCAGAGGTCAAGGAAGCCATAATGAAGGCCAAACCCTCAAAATCCATAGGACCCGACGGAATCGCCATGAGGATGATTAAACACCTAGGCCACGAGGGACAGAGTTATTTAGCGGCTCTTTTCAACCTCTCTCTAACTGCTTTCGTCATACCTGAGATATGGAAACAGGCGATTGTAGTTCCCCTACTAAATCCAGGAAAGCCGGCGAACCAAGGATAGTCTTATTGCCCGATATCCCATCTTTCGCCGCTTGTGAAATAACTACAGACCATTCTGCTCTCTTACTTCATTACAAATCTGAAATTGGCCGATCACCAGCATGGTTTCCGCAAATCTCACAGCACTACATCCGCTTTGAATGCCATTATAACACACATAAATCATGCTTTGAATCAACACCCACCAAACCATGGGACGGTTCTCGCGGCAATTGACCTATCAAATGCATTTGATACGGTCAACCACGCCACACTCCTTCGAGACCTGGAAGAGACACCGCTCCCTGCCGGCCTTAAAAGGTGGATCGCTAATTACCTCAATGGTCGACAGGCATAAGTCAAATTCAGGAACAAGAAATCTAGGCCACGAAGAATAAAACAAGGGGTGCCGCAAGGCGGTGTTCTCTCCCCTTTTGTTTAATTTCTATATTTCGAGAATTCCCTCTCCCCACCAAAGGGAGTCTCCATTGTTTCCTACGCTGACAAATGCACGATAATGTCCTCGGGCGAGGGTCCCTCCATTGACGAACTCTGCACTAGAAGCAATAGCTACCTCCGTGGCCTTTCCAGCTTCTTCACCGAGCGAAATCTGACCCTATCTCTGACTAAATCGACGGCGACCCTGTTTACGACATGGAATGCGCAGATGGGGCAAGAGTTAAATGTCCACGTAGACGGAGTACCTCTACCTCCTGTCAACCACCCGAAAATCTTGGGTGTGACATTTTACAACGACCTCACCTTCTCTGGTCATGCCACCCCAATAGCTTCAAGGGTACAGAGCCCCAATAAGATCCTTAAGTCACTGGCCGGCAGTACTTGGGGGAAAGACAAAGAAACATTGCTTGCTACATATAAGCCTATTGGCCGACCGGTTATTGACTACGTTGCGCCCATATGGTCGCCCAACCTTGCTGACATAAATTGGAGGAAATTGCAAGTCTGCCAAAACATCGCCATCAAAACTGCTACGGGATGTCTGCTATGTCATCTGAGTCTCACTTCCATCAAGAGGCAAAATTGCTCAATGTTCAAGAGCACGAGGAACTCTTGAGTAGACAGTTCCTTCTGAACTGTCATAAACCCAGTCATCCAAATGGACATCTATTGGATGTAGCGCCGCCCCCAGAGACATAAGTGGACATCTTCCTAAGCACTACGATGAAAATAACCTGCACACTGAGTCGGTAGATACATTCCTCAGATATCCAGACTGAACCCTAACATACCAAACACATTCCCTGCATGTGGTATGTCCCCTCATGATACCAAACATCTCTTCTCCTGTTCAGTCGAACCTACTCTTCTACCACCTACATCACTCTGGTCCAACCCTGTGGAAACTGCGCGTTTCCTCGGACTTCCGTTAGAAGAGCCTGATGACGATTTAGAGTGATCGAGCCCATTTGGCAGGGCGAAGCACTGTTAACAACAACAACAATGGATGTCCAAGGAAACGAAGGATTTCTACAGAGTAGGTTCTGTTGTTGATGTGGTGGGCTTGAGTCTGAATAAGTAAGCATATAACCTATTACAGAATACATATAGAAGTTGTGCTAGTGTGACTCTAGTCTCCCTCGAAAGCAGGCATTGCTCTTCAGCTATTTAGGGTGTTTGGATGTCAATTACGGGGCTCAAAGGCAGCAACTGTCCACCAACTCCGTGTGGAGGTTAGTTATAGCCCGCGTATGGTGCTTCCTTATGCCTCTTGGAGGGAGAACTTCATCCAATACTGGGTTTATGGCAGTTCAGTACACAACAGTTCCGCGTACTCTCGAACATTGAGCATGTTAGTCTCTTGATGGAGGTGAGATTCAGGTGACACAAGAAGACATCCAGTGGCAGTTCTGAAAGCGGTGGTTTGGCAGATTTGCAACTTCCTCCAGTTGGTGGCAGCAAGATTGGGCGATTATATCGGGGCATCTTAATCAATTACCGATAGCCTTACATGTTGCAAGCAATTTTACTTTATTTTTTCCCCAAGTGCTGAAGCCAACTGACTTTCGGATCTTGGTGCGGTTCTAAGCCTTTGAGGCTATTGCGGCTGCATGATTAGGTGACGTGGATGTCAAACATTGCACCAAATTACTCCATCTAGGTGGGTGTTAAACTCCTGCCGCATCTGCCCACTCCACGTTGTAAAGCGGGTCGGCATCGATTTGGTCGGAAATAAGGTCAGATTTCGCTTAGTAAAGAAACTGGAGAGTTCTCGGAGATAACAATTGATCCTAATACGAGTTCGTCAATGGAGGGGTCCTTGTTCGAAGACATAGTCGTACAGTCGACAGCGTAGGAGACTATGGAGACTCCCTCTGGTGTAGGAGGAAGCTTAGAAATATAGAAATTAAATACAATTAATGATAGGACACCGTCTCGTGGCACCCCCCTGCAAAATCCTACTTGATTTGAATTTCATGACATAAATAAATAAAAAGTTTATCAATGCCATTATTAGTTGGTATTTTTTACGCTATTACATGTTTTCTGGTAAATATATCCATGGCGGCCGCCGTGGTGTGAAGGTAGTGTTGCCGGCCTACCACACCGAAGGTCCATGGTTCGAGCCCTGGTACAGGTAACATCAAAAGTGATTTGAAAAAAAAAAAAAAAAAGTTTTTCAAAACGGGGTCGCCCCTCGGCAGTGGTTTGGCAAACTCTCCGAGTGTATTTCTGCCATGACAGGCTTCTCAGCAAAAATTCGTCTCCATTGTAGATGCCGTTCGGAGTCGGCAAAAAACTGTAGGTCCCACCAATTTGTAAGGAAAATTCAAATCGGCACACCACAAATTGGAAGAGAAGCTTGGCGCAAAAATCTCTTAGGAGGTTTATGATGATATACCTGTTGTATATCGCGCCATACAGATACAGATATCCATGTAGGTATAATCTAATGCACGTAACTTCCAAAAAATAGTATTTTCCATCACAACTATATGGTCTTCAACTTTGTTTGGTTTCGGGTTTACGGTCCAAGAAATCAGAAAAACGCCTATATGGTCTTCATATTAAAAGAAAATTAATGCTTTCAAGAAGATATGTTTACTTATACAAACCCACCAAAAAAATGTCACCTAAAAAATCTTAAAACATGAGGCTTGAAATGTTTATATAGCATGTTTATTTGATTTCCCTCTATCACGTACATGCCAACCTATCTATAGCCCTATATCTAAATATGTCTAAATTACTGAGTAAGTTATTGATCATAAATATTGGTTAATATAATCTCGTCAACATATGTACTCAGTAATTTAGACATATTTTGAGGGTCTGGTACCATATGTCGAAACTTTAAATGTCGAATCTAAATATGCCGAAAAAAAATATCGAAAAAAAATGTCGGAAAAAAAAATGTCGAATGATAAAATGTCGAAGCAAAAAAATATCGAATTAATGTAATTAATGATGTGTAAAATTCGCGCACGCGATATTTTTTATAATTTTAATCATGTAAAAATTTGGAAAAATTTCTAATATAGCATTAAAAAATTATGGAAGCCCGAATTTTACACATCAATAATTACACCCCTGCTACATGTTATACGTTGATGTTGGAAATTATTTGTATTTCTGTTTCGAGTACGTCTTCTAAGCAAATATAAGGGCTTACGGTAAACTTACAACATTTGCAACAAATCTCACTGCTCTTCTCAATAAAAAAAACCCTCCGTACATAATATGCGGTTATATGTGAGAAAAGTACCGATTTTAGATAACTTTTTTAGGTATATAAATGGTCGATGTAGTGATATATCGGTGTGTTTATGAAAATTTACATATTCAGTACATTTAACAGCTATTTTTTGACAATACACTCCACGAAATAATGACCGGACAAAGTAAAAAACTGTAGTTGGAAACGACTTCATTTGGCGATGGGGAACCTTAACTGTTACTTTATTTTTGGTGTTGAATGTTTTTTGCCAATATGCTGGTAAATATATTTCATTATAGTGCGAAATATTGATAAAGCCAAATGTACACAAGTAGCTTGGACATAAACGTAAAAATATTAAATATACAAAAAAACGGCCTGTTTATTAACGACACTTTTTGGTAAGCTTCAAATGATTTAATTGTGTTTAAACAACCAAATTTTATAGACTAATTCCATAGAATTTACCCATAATGCCACGTGGAAAGCCGCTAACTGAAAAATAGCAGGGACAGGTTGCAGTGTACAAAAAACAAGGGCTGTCAACAAGGAAAATTGCAGCTATTTTGCAAAAAAGCAAAACATTGATAGCAAATTTCATAAAACTTGGGGACAATTATGGCGTAAAGCGAAGTACAGGCAGGAAACCGAAGCTGACACCAAGGGACTTTCGTGAAATTAGACGCCTTGCTGTGAATAAAACAAACAGCCCATCTTCCATAGTTAGCACTTAAAATTTGAAGGTATCAACGAGGCGAGTGCAACAAATTTTAAAAAAAGATAGCACCCTTGAGCATGTTAAACGTATCCCGAAACCTAAACTTACAGCAAGGCATAGAGCAAACAGGTTAAGCTTCGCAGAAAAATTCCAATTTTGGGACGAAGAGTGGCAGAAGGTGGTATTTTCTGATGAGAAAAAGTTCAATTTAGACGGTCCAGACGGTTGTCAAAAATATTGGCACGACAAGAGGACTGAGAGACAACTGCGACTATCCCGCAATTTCGGAGGAGGCACACCCATGGTTTGGGACGCTATTACTTATTCTGCAAAGTCTTCTATTTGCTTTATTTCCACAAAAATGAATAGTCAGAAGTATACGGAACTCCTAGATGATGTCTTAGTGGACCTTGGTGAAGATATACTCGGAGATAGTTTCATATTCCAGCAAGATAACGCTGCAATACACGTGTCAAATTTCGCAATATGAAATATTGGATTTATCATTATTTCGTTTAGAAAATTTGAAATAATAAATTCTTAATGCGTTATACTTTCCAAATACTTTTTCTCTAAACTTCAAATTGCACTTGTGAGTAGCTGTACTTAACACGCAATATATCATGTAAATAAAATATATTAAAACATAAACCTTAATATGAAATTAATATGGTATTATTTTGTTCTTATCATTATTTCGTGGAGTGTAGTACAAAATCAAACCTAAACTCGACCAAAATATAAAGCATAGAAAGATTTTTTTTAGTCAAATAATACTTCACATTATTAATCTAGGCATAAATACGCGACTTTTGATGCCTTTTTTTATCTAATTTTCGAAAGGTAACATATAATATAAACCATTAAACTATACACGTCAGCACGTTTGTACTTTCAATGATGTGATCTGTACGGCCATCTCTACAGTTCCCTAGAAGTAAGTTTTTCCAGAGCGTATCGCATTATAATAAAGTTTAGCCAAATTCCACACCGATATATATCGAAAATATCGATTCATCGATGAGCTAGTATCTCTAACACAGATTAGCTCAATGAATAACGGTAACTCTCTTAAAATCAGCAATGCTAAATGATGATTTTAACAAACCATTAGTCGCGGTCAATCGTATTTGTTTACATCTGCAGTTTCTAGTCCAAAAATGTCAGAAAATATTGTTACTGTTACTTATAAGAGCGTAATAAACCTATTTTATTTTTTATGAATAAGTATACCAATTTCGGCCTTTTTCGGTCATTTTCCTTTTTTAGACATTCGATCAAAAATGTATTCGGTATAATAAGGCTTTTTTCAATTCGGTCTTTTAAGATTCGACATTTTTTTTTTTCGCCTAATCGTGCGGATCCCAGGGGAAGCCATTGGCGCAAAAAGTTCTTAAAACTTTATTTTTATTCCTGAAGGATAAAGTATCGATCAATGAATAAGTATTATTTTAGATCAAAAATATATAGTAGCGATTAGATCAGGTTCTAAATAGGCTCTGAACGTGATATGCATCATACCGCCGATCTATCTCTTTATAAGCGAATCGGCATCTGTTTTTAATATATTAAAAATGGACTGTGAAGTAACACTCCCGGCGCTGCCCCTATCTATGCGTCTTCCGGACTGAGTAAATTTTGGATCTTCACTATACATACATTAGGCATTCAGAGCCTTACTGCATGGAGACATTACCCCCAATAGGATAGTACTATTGTCGGACAAGCCGGCCGATCTCGGATTAGCAACGAACATCGAGTGTGGTTGGTCATCGTTGAGAGTGGGCCATGAACCCGGCAAGTAAAAATATCGTTTATTTTATAAATTTGTCTGGTCATCGTAAAATATACACTAACTAGGTGGTATATTGCGAAACCTTTGACCTGTTTCATTAAAAATATAAAAATAATAATTATTGGGGGTCCCTGGTGTGCAAAAAAGTTCGGCAGTGGTGAGTTTGTTGTTATAAGGATCCCTTCAGTCGAGCAGATAAAAGTCTGATTTGTGTGGCAAGGAGCATAAGTTTGGTCAGTTGATGTCTGGCCTGGATAAATAAAAGTTTTACCAGCCACACTATTTAGACCGAAGTTGGGTCCGACTGACTCCAATCTCCGCTACTCAGGTAATTGCTGCTCCAATTTATAGGCTGAATGGAAGCAGTATCTTCAATGTTTTTCAGAATTGTTGTGTGGTAGTATGTCAAAAGCCGATCAAGTGTTACATGAAAGGTCCTACAATGGTTCTAATTTAAGTCATAGTTTATGCGACTGTGTTTTGCTTGGCTACCCGTAAGTTTTTAATGTAATGAGGAAACAGAGCGCCATCTATTGTCTGAAATACTAGCCACTCGTTCAAGAGTTTCCTAGGCTTTAGTAGGATGTTTCAATATTTCAGGAATAATAAGGGCGGATAGAGAAAAATTAGATAAAAGCTTGCGCATTTTGTTGAAGTGCCAACCGGTGAGTAATAAACATTCCTATTTGCATCAGGATTCGCCCCGCGAAAGTCAGATTAATGATTGGATTGGAGGAACCTTACAACCTTCTAATAGAATAATTTCTTGCGAATTATAATTGTGACATCTTGATGCCCACGAGTTCTGCTGATTGGGTTAAAGATATCGGCTTCTCATAATTTCGGCTTATATCGAAAGAAATTTTAAGACCAAGAATAAATGCAAGAAATTAACAGATATGGGAAGGCATATCACGATTTAGGTCTATGATGCCCCCTGAGTGCAAAGAATTTTGCACAAAATCATAACTTATTTAAACCAAAATCTTAACTGACGAAAGTATTTTCAATTGTTGGTTTTCACAGAATATAGCACAAGTGACTTCTCTATTAACTTAACAAAAGTCGGGCTCTAAAAGCCGCGGCCGGTCTATTTACAAATCACAAAGTCGTGCTAATGTTTTGAGGTTTAAAGAAACTCACATTTTGTATGGCAGTCATCTGTCATTCTACCAAATCCCAAAGCCCCCGCAAATCTGAAGTCCTTCTTGAGCATGCTTTTCTAAAATATATAGACTCGTGTATTCCTACTGTCCTCATTTTATAAATTATTTCTCCAAAAAGCAGAAAGAAAGTTTCCAGATGCGATTGGTTCTAGTCGCAAATCACTAGTCACCACCCTTGATCCTACCTCTGGTAATGCTAAATACAAGCATACATATTTATGCATGTTATTAAAACAAACAAGCGTATATGATAGTGAGGCATTTGTTTTCTATCTTAACATTATATTTAGTACATACTCTGTAGGAAATTTAGGAACCATAATCTACGACTACTTAACACTGAACATCTTTATTTTTCTGGACTAAAGTTTACCACAGACTATTAGCAAATTAGTTCTATAAATAAATGGTATGGTCTGAGTCTGGGTTACCAAATAAAGTCTGAGAAAACATTACGAGAAATGTTATTATGGTTTCCAGTTTTTCTTCAAATTAAGTGGGTACTAGGCGTTGGAATAGCGGAAGGGGGTGATCTTCCACTCAACATAGTTGCATGCCTGCTATGTAATATACTGTCTAGAAACTGAACAATACTCGGAAAACTCTAAGGCCTGTTTACTCATTGTATGGTTATGATAAACTTTATCACATGATAACCTAATCATGGCTTGCCTCAGAATGACATTTGCGTTCACACAAAAGTCTGATTAAGTTATTATGTTAAAGTTGGTCATTGTGAACGTTTTTGTGAACGAATAAAAAGTGACAGCTGCTCTTTTTTCAATTTTAAACGAACCATTTTGGGTACAAATTTCGATTGTGATATTTCTTTATACGGATATTATTATATTTTTAAATGCCATTACTAGCAGAGTTTGTTAGCAAAACAATTTATCACAAAATCAAACTTTTATTTTGAGCTGTGACTTTTTGTTTTGCTAAGCATATAATCTGAGGTCCATCTCTTGATAACTTTTATCAGAAGATAATCAGCGCATCGTCGACAATCAGACGTTGAGTAAATGGGTTTTGAGCCAACCTCGGATAAAGTTTTGATTAAGCAGTTAATCAAGCATTGAGTAAACGGTTCTAAGGGTGATTGTCTCAATTCTGAGATAATCCATGACTTCGTGAATTAACATGTTTTGATAACTCAGTAGAAGATTTCTCAGGACACAAAAAGACTTAACCTTGGTTAGGTATATCGGGTTGTTGCACACCAAACAAGGTTATACTGAACAAAAGCCCGATAAACACTAAAATATTCCATTGGCTTTGTTGTGGTGAGGTATCCTCCAATCCGCTAGGACAACTCCGTCACTCTGAATCATGAATGAATGAATTCAAGTGGCCATTACAGTGATCAGATAATTACCGCGACCAGATATTATATACCCTCTTGCCATTAGTTTAGACTATACAAACTATTCATAAGTTTACAGCTAGTTATCAGCGAGTTTTCAGCAATAGAAGCGTGTTTCTGTAGGGTTTCTTTGGCTGTTGACCATTTGCTGCCGTTTACTCACACCGTCTAGGCCAATGCTTTGCTCTTCAGAGTTTTTAATTAGTTTGTGACCCTTCGCGCAGCATTCTGTTTTTGTATCTGTTTCTGTTGTTGCTCTCAGTCGCATTGTTACCGCTGTTGTTCTCGATGGTACCGTTGTTTGGTGTCGCCCTGTAGCTGTTCTTACTACCGAATCTAAATACAAGGTGGCGCAAAAGTAAGCTGCCGATGTTCAGCATATCGGTTGTGGCACGTGCAGTGTGTGCTGTTGCACCGTCTTGTTGGAACCACATGTTTTCCAATCCCAATTCATCAAGTTGCGGCAAAAAGAACTCGTTGATCATTGCTCTGTAGCGCTCACCATTCACAGTAACCGTTTGGCCCCGACCGATTATTGGTCAAATAAATAGTCAGCAATATTTCGCGTTCTGGAACAGTGTAGCGTAACATTGTTTATTAACGTGTATTTCGCATGTGTTTACTACACAAATGTCAAAACAGAACTGACTTTAGGGGCCAATCGCAAAATGTATAGCATTTTCTGATAGGAGGATTACTTTTGCGCCACCTTGTACTAAATTCATTTCACATATTTGTGGTTTCTTAGTAGTTGACGCAGTCTTTAAAAGCAATAATTTCACTTTATGGGATAAATGACGGAGATAGTTATGGGGTTCGCCGACATAAGTTTACACATACGAGTACCTAGTAAAATATACATGGCTCATATATATGTATGTGCAGACAAATGTCGTTGTTTACTAAGGAATTGGATTTGCATGCCAAAATTATTTCCTTACAACAAAACGTTAACCTACTTACCTATAAGATACCGATAAATTGATTAGTTATGAGAATATTTGAAATGCGACTTTTTTGCACCGCTTCGGATTTATAGCAATTTAATGTGGTTGTTTCGAAATAGTATTTTAGTCCCTAAAGCGGACTGTTGCTGTTAGAAATGTATGTATATATGTATAAGCTGTGATTTTAATAATTTCCATTTAATATATAGCAAATTCCATAACAGAAACCACATAAAAAAAATTTCAAAGTTTACACAAAGTTCAGGAAAGTTAATTAAACTTTAAAAAATGGTCATCAAAATCTTAAAATTTTTTGCCAGAATTTCTATAAAATTTTTGAGTACGCAGTTTTATAGCCCAATCAATTTTAGTATCAGATTTTGCAACATTTTCCGGAATTTTCAGAATTTTTTCGTCAAGGATGTTGAGTGATTTTTTGCATACAACGCATGAAGCAAAATAAATTTACTATTATTTTGAATACAACTTTAAATGCATTTCAGAAAGTTTTGACGACTTTTGCTATTCCAGTGAATGTCAATCTCGTAAAATCTAAATGTTTCATTTTGGTTCATTAGAGCAGAAAAACTCAAAAATTCTCTCTCAAGCTGCCAACGATATAGCTGAGATCATCAGCTTTGAGAGGAGATTCAAAATAGAACTGAAAGGCAAAGTCATGTTGAATACATCCAAAGTTAAGTGCTTAAATCATGCTAAACAGCATCACGGAAAGCCATCAGGCTTGGACCATAGGTTCACACCCCATAAAAGAAGAACCAGAATAGAAGATTCTAATATGAGACAGTAAAACTGGCTTCAGATGGTCGGACTGAGACTAAAGCAATAATGGGTGGTTATAAAACTAAGCGATGCACAGTGTTTTTATAAGCCATCACAGGCTCAAGGGATTTCGCAATGATTACCGCACTCTGCATTTTCGCTTTTGTCAATACTTAAATACTTTGATTTATTAGTTTCGTAGTATTAACAGATTTTAGGTTCAGTCCCATATTTCTTTGAATAAAACTAATAAACTTCTCAAAATTTGGTTTGACGTCTAGAAACCTCTGACTATTCTTGACTACTTCTGGCAATTAATTGTGCTTTCTTAGCGCCCCTAGCGACCAGATAACTTGCGTTTCAGATTCGCAAGTGAACAAAATCGTCTATAATTGTGAGCATTCAGTTGCTTTAGTATTTTTGCGGTTTGGCGATTTCTGGAATTCCACTACTGACATAACTTGAGTTCAGTTCTATAAATATAGAGTTAAGGTAATTAAGCTACCCTAAAAATAAATAATGTATTATCCGATGTAGGATATAGGTAATACGGACGTAAATAGTGTCAGTAATGATACCTTCTGCTCATAGTTGACTCCAGTTGACATGGTGGATCTGGCTGTAAGTGTGTAAAGTCAATCAATCTAAGTCCTACACAGTGGCTACACAGATGATACTTTGATGCAAGCCTCCGGTAGTACTAGGTATGTCGATCCCGGCATCCCGTTCTACTTTAGGTACCAAAAATCCAGGAATTGCCTTCTGAGAATCACGGAATTTTTGGGACTCTAATTATGAAAACTAAATATGTGTGATTTATTTAAAAAAAATTATCTTAATTTTTTTGGTTACAGTGCAATTCCTTTAAATATTTTAATTTGGTTTGCTAATTGTGTTACTCAGGGCCGTTTACGCAACTTCGCATTTCGTAAAATTTATTTTATTTTATTTTATTTTAACGCAGAACGATGTTTTTCAAGTGCAGGTTTTACATGCAAAAAAATAAAGCCTGGGGTTTTTTAAAATGGCGTAACACTGTTCTTTTTGACATTAGCACTTGCTTGAATTTTAATATCATACCAAAATCTGTGAAACACCAAGTTTTGCAAAAAGTGTTAATAATGCCTATTACGGTATGCGACGGATGCCTTGCGGAGGGAGTGCGAATCTTTCGGAAATTGGAATAGGCTGAATATACTTTTATATATTATATATATTTAATATGTTTGACTAGCAAGTTTAATGTAGCTTCCTTATGTTCTTAAAATTGACTGCCTCATAAATATATGCACATATGAACTACTATTAACTGCTCTTCTATCATTTATATAGTTATGTAAGTCATTTGATGCCCTTTCTGGCGAAAACCATTATAAAATATAGGCAGGATAAATTTCGGGAGCTTTCAAATAGCGTAAATGCCGAGAGTCGAAAAATCCCGAAAACCGACATCCCTAGTTTGTATTGAGTTGGTTTAACCGCACACAAAAGAGTCGCTATAGCGATCAGAAACTTTCCCAACTGACGTTTACTTCTGCATACGGACACAAATGTCCTGGCTATATAATGGTTGTTTTTTTCCGGACTTAGACACCACCGTCTAAGAAAAACCTTCATTTTATTGTTCGTTGGATAATGTTTTCGCAACTTTAACAAACAAAACTAACTTCTTCTTCTTTAAATAGTCATCTAACCGCCTGGGCGATTTTGACCGTCCAACATAGCTCGCCAGTCATTTCTTCGTTGCGCCAACTGGCGCCAATTGGAAACACCGCGGGATCGCAAATCGGTCTCCACTTGGTCCTTCCATCGGAGTGGTGGCCTCCCTCTTCCCCTGCTTCCACCGGCGGGTGCCGATAAGAATACCTTCTGGGCTGGAGCATCTTCGCTCATTCGCACTACGTGGCCTAGCCAGCGAAGCCGCTGTGTTTTAATTCGCTGAACTATGTCGGCGTCTGCGTAAAGTTCATACAGCTCATCATTAAATCTTCTTCGGTACTCGCCGTCGCCAACGCGTAGAGGTCCACAAATCTTTCGAAGAACCTTTCTCTCGAATACTCCCAGAGCCGCCTCATCAGATGTTGTTAGTGTCCACGCTTCTGCACCATATAGCAGGACGGGTGCGATGAGTGACTTGTAGAGTGTTATTCGTTCGTCGAGAGAGGACTTTACTTTTCAATTGCCTACTCAGTCCAACAAAACTAACTATCATCATAAAAAATAAAAAGAAACATATCACTGCTAAGCTTTTAATGGAAGTCTGAAGAGTATTATTAGGTACTTATCTAAGTAGATAAGATATAAGTAGATATAAGGAGCCAGTAAGAAAAGATACTTCGAAAATTGGAGAGTTGCACGAGGTTTAGGCAAAAACAAGTCTACCAGGTATCATACCTAAGCAAGAAGGACAATTAAACTATTCAAATTCTCAACAAGAAACAAATTAAAATCATTTTCATTTTTCAATCCCACATATATGGTTTTTAGTAACATATTTCTCATCCCGAAAATCCTATTATAGTAAGCAAGAAATGCGAGGACTGTCGGAAAATATAAAGCACAGGATTCCGGGGTTGGCATCGCTCGTGTTAAACCAAGCGACTCCCTCTAATTTGAATCTTTAGAAGCTCATTTTATAAGCGGAACTCTTACAAGGTTTTGTACAGTACAGTACTAAGTCGCTATAAACTTCAAGCAAAGAATAATTTTGTTTTCAAGTGGCGCTATTTGCACACAGAGACGGCAAGCAGGAGATAGCGTTGCTAAGCAGGCTGATGGATAAAAATTCAAAAGAAAGCTGCTTATCTTATCCCCTAAAAATTGAGGCTCCGATCAATGGTTAACTTGGTTACATAGTCCGAAGGACATTACCGGAAGTTTCCACAGCCCTTCTACATTGCTGAAGCTGTTGGTCAAGCTCTATGGAAACCTCAGTATGTGTGGAGCAAAGTTCGGTGGCCCAGCTAATGTATGAAGATTGCATGTCTTGCAATTGCAATAGTGAAAAGTTTATCTTTAAATAAGCAAGTAGGCATATTCTATTTTTAGGTTACAAAGTTGCTGTAATCATTGCCATAGAAATTCTATTTCGGAATCGAAAACCTTTCGCATAAACCAAATCTATTATTTAAATTAATCGGTATCACTCCGGTTTTGAAGCACCTCGGCGTGGGCCTTAGATGGTTCTAGATTTTTGTTGGTCACTTCTAGGTCGAGTCCATTTTGCCTCAAGCACACAAACTCACTTCATGCAGCTTAAGCCACTGGCAAACAAACTAAATTAATGCTTCTTTTTTCAACGTATTTTGGCAATGTTTTTTCTTTCTTTATTGCTCGTCCTTTGTAGCAACGTCTTCCTTCTGCTTGCTTGTTGTTGTTCTCGTGGCTTAGCTCTGCTGCCCAGCAAAACAGTTGGATGTGCATAAAAAAAGGGATACCAAAAAATAAAAAGTAATTTTTGGGCAAGCATTCTTATACGCTTGATAACACACCTCAGGCATACGGTCAAATACCAACAGACGTCGTTACGTCCGTCCACATACCAACACCGCAATGCAAAATGCCGCAGCAACAGAAAGAAATTGAAGAAATAAAATAACCAAGGGTCAAGGGAGTGATTAAAGCTTGGACAAAAAAGCCACTAAAGAGAGGGAGGAAGATAGAGAGAGAGAGTTCAACTGAGTGTCTGTATGAGAGTTAAATACGCAGAGTGAGAGTGATAAACGATTTAGTAATTAAATTTACTAACCACATTTCTCTGGCTCCTAAATGTGGTGAAGAGGGAATTGAAAGCAGAAAAAATGCTAAAAGGTAAACTGACTTCTATGTTGTTGTTGGATTAGTGAGCCATATAAGCAATCCGTGCAGGTATGTGTTGTAATAGTTGCTGTGGTTTTTGTTACTGTAGAAACTTTGGCTCCTGCTGGCACCAAAATCAAAGAGTAGGTGGTCTGTTCTGTGAGCGTGTACTAACCTCATGGCGCGCACTGCTAGCTACAACTTGGTACAAGCGATCGTCACTGCTCGTTTCACTTAATGCTCGCTCTCTCAAAGACAACAACAGTCACTGATCGCCGTCGTCTAGCACTCGTCATGCAGCTTCCAGTAGGTCGTAGTGCAGCATTGCATACCAATAACTTTCTTTGGCCGTAATCTTTTCTAATCGAGTTCCGAAAACGATAGCGTATCTCCTAAAATTTCGCTATAACTTCTCCGTACACACGCCTTATACTATTCGCCAATAGATGCCCAAGCATAAGTGTATGAAGTATTTTCAATCTTAATTCCAAAAAATGTCTCTAAATAAATAATAAATAGTTGATGAGCCCCCCTGTTTTCAATTAAATTTGGCTCAGCACGTCAGATTTACTCGAGCAGTTGTTGCTTCACATAGTAAATTTCAGTAACCTACCATTTTTTTAAGTTCGACTAGAAAAGATTTCGGCTTATGTACATAAACATATGCAACTCTGGGAGGCAGCACTCAAGGTGCTCTCTATCCTGATATAAACACACATACATGTGGGGCATTCTGAAAATATATCCGATTTTTTCTTATAAGTTAAAATTGGTGGAAGCATTTAATTATATTTTCCAAATCTCTGAGTTCAGCCATGGAGTCAGATCAATGTATTCGCGAGAACAATTTTGCTGAGGATGTACGGTCCTTCCCGTAATGACACCAGTCTGTATCAAACAAAGTTTAAAGATGAGCGTCATAGTATTTTATTTCGAGCCCAACAGCTTCGAATTTATAAAGCTCCGCCCCAAGATGGTTTTCTGAATTTGACTCATAGGAAGGGAAAGAAAGCCAGAAAAAACATTTGTATTATGGCTTGGCCTCCATCTGTATTTCCCATTGGTACTAGTTATTGAATAAAAATACTTACCGGCACGCTTCGATACGCAACAGCCAAAAGTAACTGACGGTTAGAGCGAAGTCAACATCTTAAATAAAATTTTTAAAGCCGTTAACTGGCGTCAATTCGAAACAGCAAAGAAGACCAAGTCTGCCCCCAAAGGACTTCCTCTGTTGAAATTAGAAATCTGCCCCAGAGCTTTAGGTGCTAAGCACCTAAGGTATAGCTGTCGAAAAAGACGACAAAATATTCCACCCGAAATACCGAGGGATCAAGTAAATCGTTTACAAGGGAGTCTGGCCTATACAAGAAGGTGCTAGTACCGGCAGTTAATTTTTAGCACTCTTTTCTCTTAAATACTTAAAGTACAACCTAATCTGTATTTTATATTGATAATAAGTCTGTGGAATGAATTCGGAGCTGTTTGATCAAGGTTGTTGTTGTAAAGATGCTTTGAGCTGCCTAGTTGTCAGTTTCTGTCGATAATTGAGGTCACGGGGAGATACACCACATTCAGGGAAAACATTCGGTGTGCCTTGTTTGCTCCATCTTCAGTGATTGATATTTGAGCTCATCATACCTATCGCTATTTGACACAGAGGAGCTTAATTAATTACGTTTATGTTGCTGAAGAAACTCGATCCGGTATGAAATAAGTCATCAATATCGTCTGGCCAGCACATAAAGTCTGTTTGGGTGTTTTTAATGTAATGTTTATTTCTGAATAGATTCGAATGAGATGTATGTATCGCCACTGCTTCTTCCAATTTGGGTTACGTTAGAAAGCTTGGACAATGTCATCTCGATCCTGTTAGACGACACTAATCCATTCATGCGATTATGGCCCGTCGAACTGAGTTTAATGCACACGGCTATAGGAAGGAGTGCTAGTAGTACTTCCAAAGCTTTATAATTTGGCAATAGTTTTATATGTCACTAGTCACGATTGGAGAGCTTTTGGGTAGCTAATAGATGGCTACACCAAAAAAAAAAAAAAATTTAGCGTGGAATGCCCCACACATACATACATGTCAGCTTATTTTGTAGTTTGCAATTGTTGATGCTGCAGTTAGTATAGTTGGAACGCATTTACTAATACCGGTACCATGATGCCAATTTTACTTGTCCAAATTTATGAGGAAACCAGTTTTGTTGCTGTAATGCTTTTTATGGTGTGGACCCAGTTGTTGACTTTTAATGGTGCACATACGCTCTTGTTCTCTACGCTCTATTGTCCTCTCTCGATAGAACCCTCTTGTTTGACATCTCTAGTAAAGCGATGGGGAAGTAAACTTCTCCGGAAGATACTGAGCAATTGTTGAGGGTTTTGTTGTGCCTAAGTTAAATTTTCCTACAGTGTGTAAAATTGGAAAGTCTAAGTCTTGAACATTGTTCTTTTTAGTAAGTTTTAATAATGTTTAATTTTGAATTAGAGCTTTGATTCCTTTTTGGTCCGATCAGTAGAAAGAGTCTGCATCAACTAGTACCTCGGATAGGTTGAGAGAGAAGGAGATAGGAAAGAATGAGAGGGCGACAAGACAGAGTAAGTGGTACTGGTTGAGGGGAAAGGGAGTGCAGATGAAGAGATGGAAATGTAGGAGGTGATTTGGAAAGATACATCATCGCAGCATCAAAGTAAAGTAGCTTAATGAGGGGGAAGGAAAAATAGCAAGAAAGGAAATAGTAAATTAGAATACAAAAAAGAAGTAAAAATACTGCAGCAGTGGGTTAAGAAGGAAAATAAGGGAAGGAAAGGAAGAAAGGCAAAGTACAGAGAAGGAAAATATATCAAACGAAAGAAACAGTAAAGAAATGATAAGAAAAAAAAGAGGGAAGTTAAGTAAATAAATATAATTAAAGAACGAACAAGGGAAAGAAACACCAAATAACTAAAAGAAAATAAACTTTTCTGGTTGATTTCTGGTACTAAATTTTACCTTAAATATTAGCAAATCCTCCAAAGCTGAACACTGTGCTTTGAAGTCAGTATAGAGTGTTGATTGTGATAGTACTTGAATTTTGAGTTGATTGAAAGGTACAATATTGCTCAGAGTGCATGCACACTTCTTATCATTCTCACACACACACATATGTCAAATATAAAACCTTGCACTACGGTGAAAACGGTGAACATAAACTTTTGAGACCAAATACAAAATAAATGATTAACTTGAAAGCGCCTTTATGGCCATGCGATATTTGAGAAACATTTTTTTGTAAAAGAAAAACGGAATTTTTAGATTGCGCCTAATATCCATTAAATATCAACATTTTGCGAGCATTATCCACGCTCGTATCACACAGCCATAAGATAGATAATTAAAATGCGCAGTTAACAGCACTTGCAATGAAATTCATTAAATTCTTGCTTTCAGGCAGGCTTTCATACAAAAGTATTCGCAGCAAAATTACATACTTAGGCTATATAGACAACATGGTTTTATTGCTTACTTTGTGCGTGGCATGTGCGCCCGTGCAAAGTGTACGAGCAGGAACAAAAGCGCACTCAGCAATATTAGCCAAATCCATTTGTTCCGCTAAACGGCTTTAAGGTTGCTCATGCGATAGAATACAAAGCATAGCACATAGCAGCGCATAGCTGAGGCAGCTCTAATCAACTGTAAAACGTTCACCACCCTCAACCGCACTTATATACCTGCAACATACAAACTTAAATATTGAGGTATGCACAAATGCATCGGTTGATATGTATATGCTCATGTGATTGTACATATATATGACGACCTTTGCGAGTCATCATTCTTCGGCTGCTTGACTGCTATGGCTCCGGTGGCACCAGTGGCCGCTGTGGCGTACTATCAACAAATCCAAAAGCCAAACTGAAAACAGAACCAAAAACCACGCCACAGTTTGGAAGCAATCATTAAAAGACTACAACAACAATTTTGAGCATAAAAGCCAACCTACTCATATGTATATGTGTGGGTGCACCAATACAATTAAATTATAAAAGCACACGTCGTCATACATATATATAGAACATCTTGACCATGCTAAGCAAGGTAAACGTCTGGAGTGTAGGGGCTAGAGTTTATTTAGACTAAGTTATTTTTCTTTGTATGCTTCGTTAGGTAGTATAAGACTAGGCATAAAGCAGTTGTACGAGATTCGAGTGGTCAATTTGGAAGAACCACAAATCTTTCTGGGAATTTCTCTTTCGAATACTACTAGAGCCATCGTATATTCTTTCGAGATTCCGATTTATTAATCAGTACATGTGGAGGACTTTATTTCTTGGAAGTCTACTCAGTCCGAAGTAGCACTTGTGGCGAATAGTGATTCACTTTTGAAAAATGTAATATTGAGCTTGATTTTGGATACAACCGCCGTAAAACTAAGCAAACTAATGCCGAATTCGGTCTTCCTAGTGCTGACAAATGCAGAGCCTCTCACAACTGCTTAGGTATGGGTTTTCCAATATGCTGAGTAGAGTTTCCTTTAGTTCAGCTGCATAGTGCCTCGACAAAATTTAAGACACAGGGGATAAGTTAGACTTAGCGAACTCAATGAGTTTACTTGACACATGGCCCATATATCATACTAAAGAGGGTTAGCGGAACTTGGAAGATCCTTCAGAACGCCATGAACGGTTCCAAAGTAATTAATTGGAACAAAATATCCGGGAAACAGTAAGGTATTCCCAGATCACCCTCAACCGTACTACAGTGTTGAGCTGAGGGCCTTAGTAATACTTAAAACAACATTTGAAGTCAAAGTGTGTTTTATTTTATACACATTCACTGATACCTACCAGAGCAGTCAGCTGTTAGTTGTGCGTTCCACCACATAGGCACTCCATAGAAGGGTACTGGATAGAGCAACATCTCATAAAAGCAGTGTACAACCGTTTGTGAGTGGCCCCACCTTTGGCTATGTCCCCTTTGACGTAAAAGTGAGAATACCGTTGTGTTTCTAAATTAGTTGCAATTTATCTAATATCTAACTTGTACCAATATTATCGCTCGGTTGCAAATAACAACAAAATAAAATAATAGCATAGTTAGCTCCATATAACAAAAACATTTTGCTTCGTAGCATACCCCAGACGTGATCTTTCTAATTCAACACATGCTCCTATTAACCCCGCGCGCCCCATGTCAGCATACGCCTATGAAGAGTAGAAGCTTTGGCATATCATTTTCGCTTCAACACAGCAGCAGCCACAATAAAAATTCTACACATCGTTTTTGTTTTTTGCGCAATTTTTATCTCAATTTTTTCACTATTTTTTCATACCTCTTTTACATATGCTCAAACATACGTAGGTCAATAATCTGTAGAAAACTCGGCTGGCTCAGAACTAGTTAGGCTAAACCATTTGAATACAGTACTAGTACTGGCTCAGTACTCAAGCAATGATTTCAGCTGTCCACTTTTACATGGCGATGAAATTAGCGGTGGCTTTTGTCGCGCTGCGTATTGCTTTGCAACTCGTTCTCAACAAGCTCCCATGGGTGCAGTTCTAGCTAGCTTTTATTTGGCTATCCGTATCGGATAGTTGGGGGATAAAGAGTTTAGTAGTTTGTATTATTTTAAATTATCTTTCAACTATCACTGTTGTAACCGTACCCGAATGTTATAGGAAGTCTATAGCTTTAAGACTGTCTTTTTTGGCAACTACTTCGCAATTTTACTACGGGGCATGTACATACAGACTCCCGTTTATTTGGCAGCATTCGGTAGGCAAATAATCATCTATAGCAACCCACCATGCACCATTCACCGGTTAATATTTACCATTCACCACAATTTTGTATGCGATAGTGAGGATTTAAGATTTTTGCTACAGCATCATTGCTGCTTTTGTTGTTGTTGTTCTCCCTGATATCGTCTGTATCACTATGTTGGTTATGTTGATATGTATGTACATATATATGTATGTGGCTAATTGTGGACCTGTCGTCAGTTCTTTTTGTGTTTTAGAGCACTTTTTGTACATTTTAAAATTCTTATGCTTATATGCCCCATCGTTGTCCGTCGTGTGTTTGTCTGCATGGACGGTCGTCGTTGTTGTCGTCGTCGTCGTTGAATGGTTAGCTAGATTGTTGGCTCCTTTGACCATTTGATTGTTTGGCTGTTTGGTTTGTATAGTTGATTGTTTTGTTCCTTGGTATGGTTGGTTTATTTGGTTGTTTGACTGGCTGACTAGCTCGCGTTGAATGCCTGGTTGACTGGCTGGCTTGGCTTTAACTTTATGCTTTGTGAGATTTCGGTGCCCATTTTGTTTGAATGCAACATGACAATAAGATGAGCAGCAGGAACATTGGTATCATGCTGTGTTTGCTTTTGGTACATGGTAAAAAAATTGTTTATCTTGTAATAAGGGAATATTCAGCGATAAAGGTATTTTGTACCCATTTACCAAAACAGGTTACGATTTGGACGAGCAAAGTATATCGGTCCAGTGATTGTTGTCATTGTAACCAGAAAAAATTAAAGTGCTTGACTTTGCTCTTTCCTACAAGTGATATATTGGTGCAGAATACTCTCACTCAGGCACTTTTTGCAATAAAAAAGCTGTAGCTGAGCTCTTTTTTCTGTTCTGACTCTTAACAAATCTCCGCCTTTCGAACACTCGGCCAATCTAATCCGCGCGTTATGCGGATGCGCGCCTCGTGTCGGTTAGGCGGGATGGTGGGTAATCCGTTGGGTTTCTTATTATTAAAAAGATGTATGGCCATTTGTCTTAGTGAGCTTCTGCTGGGCGGGATAGATGCCACCCAATATATGTGACTCCATAGCAATATACAAACAAAGACCGTTCTGCGTACCCAAAGGCCGGTGGAGAAACGCTTGATTTTCATTTCATTGCTTACTGCGGACAGTTATCGCAAGAATCGGCAGTTATGCTTTACGCATTGTTGAACCTGCCCAAATTCCCATATGCTGTTCTACACCAATTTAAGAATAGGAAGAATATTCGTCCGCTTCCGGAAGTCTCTACTTTTTCAAACGAAGCATCTACACTTCCATAAGTCTTAGGTTGAGTATATTGAATTACTGGTTATATTCTTTTTTTTCTAAAGGTGGATGTCAAAAAATATATAAATGTCCATATCCCAAACCTTTGTTTTGGCGAAAATTTTTAGTAGTACTGACGACAAAATCAAGAACATTCCCACAACAGCCGGTTCTGTCGTACCGGAATAACTCATGCTTTTTTACTCGGAAAAAGGCTGTTATTTCAGTGTAATCCTGTCTAATCTGTCACGTCCCACCCTCAAACTGTTATCCTCGGAGCAAACGCTTGCAGCAGCGTTGCTCCATTGTCTCTTGTTACGGGATGGGGTCGAATCCAAACCCGGACCAAGAGATTGGATCTGCTGCGTCTGCTGGAAGAAAATTTATATTAAATGGTGGCATTCTGTTCAGTGCGTCAAGTGTAATAGATGGCTTTACAGATCTGGATGCTAAGGGCTTAACCCTACCATCCACAGACCACGTACTTTCTTTAGTACCTTCCAGGAACCATGTTGTACACGCCTTAGGGCGTCCCGCGGTACACGTCGCTCCATTGGTCAGGACTACCATCTCCTAGTCCCTTCACAATGTGCGCTGTTTGTCGGCAAAGACTATATACGCCTGCGTCATCGGTCAAATGCAACAATTGCCTTGGCCTATGTCACGTTCTTATATGCTCTGAATATATGAAGCTAAACAACATCAAAATCGCCGCGATTCAATAGATTCAGATTTACGAACTCGTGATGGGTATAATGTACATCGGAAATACCCTCCCGACATCGACCCGAGGGACTCTACCTTAGAATGCCAAGGTATAGTGGTCCGGTCTGGCAATGTCGATCTGCAAATTATTAATATCTACATTCCCCTTTGTTTCGTGTTGCGTGAGGGACTATCACTCCGACATAAGTGCGTTGCTAAGAGTTGATAACCGTTTAATCCTCGGTGACTTCAACGCACATCACGATCTCTGGCACTCCAATCTGCCAGTAGACAGCAGAGGGCATGCATCTGCAGAAGAAATAGATGACTCCGCATTTTGTACAGCAAACGGAGACGCCCTCTCCAGAGTGGCAGGGAACTTCCACAGCTCGCCAGACCTATCGACCCTAAGCGCAGGACTTGTACACTGCGTCAACTGGCGACCGATGCTGACATTGGCATCCGACCACCTTCCAATTATACTCTCAATCGAGCGACAGACGGACTTCATTACCTCTGAAGGAAAAACCTTTATCAACTTCAGCAAAGCGGACTGGGACCGTTTTACCGACTATACAGAGCGCTCCCTTGCTACCCTACACACACCAACAACCGTGCGCCAACGAGAGTTTCGCAAGGTTGTTGATTAAGCCCCCGGCCGCTTCATTCCCGCTGGAAGAATTCCGGAAATTCGACTGAATTCGCGGTCAGAGAACAATTGCTCACATATACCTTAAGTTTTATCATAAGTCATACGCGACGTAAACTATTATTACCAAACATTCCTTTTTGTCGTACTAATTTGAACCGATTTCTTAGCCTGTATGTGCTTAGTTCTGAGTATCTGGTAGTCCTACTCATTTGTGGCTTGTCACTGAATACGGATTAGTATCTTAGTTTTTTGTTGAAGGCTTTGGGCGATATTGTCGGAAGTGATAGTCCTTTGCCGGATATGAACCCAATACGCTTCAGTACTTTAATACTCCCTTCTGAAACCTTCAAGCTCATCTCTACCCCTCCTTCCGTAAGGAAGACGAAGTTTGGTAAACAGAGGTGAGAAGCATCATATCCGTAGATCAACTATCGAGTTCCCCGTCATTACCCTTTGTGGATTTTAATCGCCTCTTACGACCGGCATATCTACCTCGGGCATATTCTAACCCCCTTACCCGCAAGGGTTATTGTCATCCACATTAATCAAAAAGGAAGCAAGTTTAAACTCAAAGGAGTTTTGTAGATTACGCTGTACACCTTCCATAGCAGATTAGTATTTTGCTCAGTGTTATATCTTTGTTGTTGTTTCCATCTGTGGTACAACGAGAGATTTTTTACAATTCTAAATTCTTTTATAGAGACATACATAAATATATGTATATACATACATAAATCCCTTCTTGCTTCGTGCCATTCTTTACCCACATAAGCGTGTGTGTAAATGTATAAACCCAGTAAACATTTTACTGTAATTATCAGATGAAGAGCACTTGGAAATGAATTGTAAATCGGTGGCAGCACTAACAAAAGTGTACCATGCATTGTTCTAGAGTAAGGAAAGTTATTTAGTTTACAAATAGAGAAATCTGATCCTCTAAATGCGACCTTAAAGTGCAGTCAATCCCTGCTTGAGAGGCTTCTGATAGCTGATCAAAAGTTTGTTGTCAAATATTTCAATTGAATACGTTTTCAAACTGTAAACCACTTCTTATTATGGATTTTTCGTTAAGTTAAAAATTGGAAATACGAAATAATTTAATTGTTCTTGGAAAGTGCCTGTTTTCAAATTTAACATTTTACTTGAAAAAAATTACACAGCGAAGTTAGGGGAAGACATGTTTCGAAGTCATCAACTTCCCATCACTTAAAGCAGCTGTTAAAGCTAATGTTATATTTCTTTAAAAATGTCCGATTTAAATTATTTTTCAAATCGAGTTCGAGTTTAATTCGAAACTGAAATGTGTTGAATTTGTGTTGATAGAGTGAGTTTTTGAAAAAAAAAAAATTTAAGATAGAGTCCTTTGTTGAGAGAGAGTGATCTTACACGCAGCCGTTGATGTGGTCACATCTTCCTTACCATATTTGTTTTGTAACAAGTGCAGTAGAATTTTGTTTTGCTAAGACATGTTCCAAACAAGAGCTCTCAAATGTGTCTAAACTAAATTATATATTTAAACTCAAGCAATCAAGGGACGGGTTGGAATGGGAATGTTTTTTTAAATTATTTACCAACTTGCACTCAAATTAACAACAAAATTTTGTGCAGACTTTAATAACTATTTTTTTTTTAACGTTAAACATTTTCCGGCATCCATTTGTAAATTAAAATTTTTTCTTGAAATGTGACAAAAGTTTTATATTGATTATATGTTAGTGCTAAGTATAAGTCAAATGGGCAATGTGTATGCCTCTGCAGTTCTTGTTGTTGTTAGTGTGTTGTGTTGCTGTGATCAACGTCGAAAAGAGTATAAATAGTTCTTAGCTCTGTTTACTGAAACATACAACTTAGCGGCAATTCAACACCTAAACAACAACAACAATACAGATATTATAAGAAACTGAACTCAATTGAGTTGAGCAACACAAGCCGTGGTTCCTGTGTGCTGCTTGCGATTACACTCTTTCAGCCAACTTCTTATACTCCGTGCTCAGTGGGAGATTGGTAGACATTAACAGTACCACCTCTACCATGAAGTAAGAGCAACAATGGTAAGAAAAAGGAGCATACACTTGTGCTATGCGCTGCATGATACACCGGTTGTTTAAGACTTTTACTGAGGCAGCGTTGTTGCTTGCTTAATATTTTTGTTATTTTTGTGTTTTCTTTGATTTTGTGCTTACCAATAAAATAATATTTCACTTCTGATTTTTACTTGTTTTTAAGTGTGGTGAGTTTTGATTTTCGGTCTTGCGATTACATTTATGCTAGCAGAGCGCGTTTGTAATATAGACTTTTTGTTGTTTTTTATGCGCTCTCTATGCATGGTGGCTGTGGCAGCATTTATGTTTGTGCCTTTTATTGTTTGTTGAATGCCACCACACTTGATTGAAGCATTTTGCCCAGGTATGGTATGCTCAGGTAGAAAAGAAAAACACCAATTCAGTACTGTGTGTATTTTCGATGTAAAATTGTTGAACGTTTTACGTGAGCGGAAGGTTTCTCGTGTGCGGGTGACGCGTTTTTTTTTTATTTGACGGTATAAAACCATATTAATTCATACATCTACACAATAAAGTGCTTAGTTGCATATATATATATGCATATGTGGTTATATATGTAAATAAGTTAAGTGCAACAACAACATAGTTTTATTTAGTGTAAAAGCTAATGCATGCAACAACAAAAATATGGAAGCAAAGTCAAAGTTTTAGTTAACAAAAATAAGTTGCATGCACAAAACATATTGGAAATTAAAACGCGCGTTTTAACAACAAACGAAAATGCCTTATAATGGGAAAATTGTATTGCTTGATAATCTAAACCAAAGCATGGTGTTATAAGCATGCTTTTGTGAAGGCTTGGAAAAAGTTTGAAAGATTTGTGTGAGTTCTGCCAAAAAGTTATGCACATATATGGGAATGAAAATGCCACAGTGAAATGTTGGCTACCAATATAATCTGAAACTTAAAGAAATAAAGTAAAAAAAAAACCAAAACAAAACAAAAAAGAATAAATAAAAAAAATAAATACAAATATTTTACGAAATCTTTCAAAGTGCTGTGCAAGGTTTGTTTGATTTAATAATAAATAACTAATGTGTGCATGTTCAAGTAATTGGTTATCAGCTTACAGTCTGAATTTCTTTAAAAAAATTTTGCGCAGCGGCAAGTTTACTTTAAGGGCGAACCCATGGCATGTGTTGAAGCAGATTGTGGCAGGTTGCAGTGTTTACCATAAGAAAATATACTAAATAGCTAAAAGGGAATACGCGCTATTGCCTACGGAAAAAGTAAGATTTTATATTGTTACTGGAAAATATTTTTATTTATAAAATTTGGAAAGGAGAACCATATCTCTTGTAAAACATCAAACTATTCGCTTTATCTAAATGAAATATTTGTTGTGTATACTCGTATTCACTGGTCACATACATGTAAACTCGTATGTAAATATACGGAATTTGAGCAGTTAGTAGTTGCTTACTGTGTATAAGAAAATATATATAACAACAAATATAATACAAAAGATAAAAAAAAGAATAAAAAAACACACCAAAAGCAAGTGAAAAGAAATATTTTTCAACAAGTCAAACGGGTTCCTTGCGCTCCAACTGCTGTTTGTGCGCTGTTGCTGCCGTAGTCGTTGTTGGTGCTCTCCAAGCAAGTCCGTTTTTTTGTTTTTGTTAGGTGTTGGCTTGCAAATACAGCATGTAGCAGCAGCAGAAATGCCATTATAGCTAACCTCTTATTGAAATAATTTTAATTTTCTCGCTTAAGGTACATTCATACATATGTATGTTTGTATTTTAGAAAACCGTTTTTCCAATATCACAAAACGGATCTGCTCAGCAAGCTGTATATTTGTTAAAATTAATTGCAAAAATGTTTGGTGTTGTGGAATATTTTGAATATTGTCGGCAGTGTTGTTTGTTATGCGAATAAGGTGTAATGAGCGTAACTGTGAATGTGTGCGTTGTAACTGCGAAGGAGGTGGTGAATTATAGTGTATGCATGTCAACAGCAGGTGATTTGTGTTAGAAAATATAATCTGATTGTAACTTCACTTTGAAGCCAATATAAATCTGCAGCGACTGTCCCGAGTTATAATGCTGCACGTCGAGTTCAAATATTATTTTTTAAAACAACTTTTTTGAAATTTCGATATTTTCGAACTTGACGAGATTTTTATAAACTCTCTCTGGATTCAAAGAAACTGTCTTCAACAATCTTTAGTAAGTTTCAAAAACTCAATCTTCCCAACTAAAATTTTATAAAATGTCGCCGTCGATATCTTGTGTGTATTATAACTGTAGCACTCTTAAAGATTAACTTTTTAAAGATATACACTAGGTTTAGAAAACAAATTTTTATAACACCTAAATGCGAAATATGTGAGAAAAAATATTTGAATTAAAATTATATTTGCACATGATTACAATTCTCAGTGGACTATATTTATGAAATGACATAAATATTGCAAACCAGAAAACGGAAAATGCAGTTTGGTGGTGTATAAAATTTTATTCAAACAGAAATGACTTTATATTTTTTGAAAATCGCCCAGAACTTGTAACAGCATTGCTTAAGTAACTATTAAAGTTTGACAAAGTTTCACTAGAAATATTTTTTAAATAGATGCCAAATAAAAATGGAATTATAATTCTATGTAGTTTCCAAATCATCCGAAATACATAAAAGTTCGGAATATATAAATGAAAGGACTTAAGAACCGAACTCGATTGAATAATTCGGGGTGACACTGGCATAATTAGACTAACTATATAAAGTAGCTTGTTGTTATTGTTTGCAATCACAAACACACGCCCCGAAGGTTTAGATTTGAATTGCGGGTAAAGGCAAAACTTTTTTCAGAATAAATATAGTATTTTATTGCACTAACAATTTCTGGAACAAGCCGACGGGTTGTTTGCTCCGCTTGCATGTTCTCAAAAAGATGTTTGCAGTCCACAGTGCCACCTCATGTTAGGAGGTGAACGGCATTATATCCATAGAATAGCTAATGAGTTGCACAAATCTGTACACTTTGAGGCACCTGGTGAAGCCTAGTGGGTCATTATTTTGACGTTTTATTATTAAATTTAGTAATTATTATACAAAACAAAACCAGCGTTTTGGCTTGTAAAGCGCCCTTAACTATTTTGTATAATACACCCAAAGAGATTGAAAATCCAAACATTTTAATGTGAACATGTGGTGGCTTCGAAATTTCATAAGCTGTCTTATATTTAAATGTGCTAAAATGTTGAAATGTCTCAGAATTGGAGTAAACTATGTTCCATAGGCATCTCAATTGTAGGGACTATATGCATTTTTCTCTCTGATCTGACTGACCGTTTACGACTTATGCGACTTATGCGTATTATAAATGAAAAACGTTGAAATGTAAAATTATATGATATAGTCATGGCATACCTATACTATGCCATGGATATAGTACTTTATTTGAACAGTTTTCCATTTTTTTACATTGCATGTGCGAAATAAACAAAATTTAGTGCTGCAAGTGCTTTTTTTTTAAATAATAAATTTGAGTACTTTGAATAACAAAAGTTGGCAAAAGCATGTATAAACAACAAGCACTGATTTGCTTTGAATCGGGTTTGTTAGTAAGGAGGTAGTAAATGTGTTTTAAAACGAAAGACTCAAGAAACGAACTCGATGAAGAGCTACGCATGCAAAACAAACTCAGCACAAAGAGTTGTGATTTTCAACAATATTAATACTTAGAAAAAAACTTTTTTTATATATCTACTTTGGTTTTGCTAAAAAGCGATTCGCCTGCATAATTGAATAGAGATAGGCATATTTGTGCTAAACCAAAGTGATCAGTTTAATAGAAGAAATGTTAAATAACAGTGCTTGATAATCATACTAAAAAGTTTTGTTGAAAAGTTCCGTCAGCTTTAAACAATTTCGTCAGAGTGAGACGCTCTTGAAAATCTGCAGTCTTGAGAACGGAAATAAATGTCAGTGAATACAATTAAAAGTCAAAATAAGGAGATATATCGCGGCAAATGATTTATGTTATAATTATTTAGGGTTTTATTTACTATAAAAATAAATCTAACAATTGAGAAAGACTAATTTCTTTTGGAATGGAAAATTTACGTACTTTTTTGAATTATTATCATAAGAATGTCCAAATTTTCAAGGGGTCAAACGAATAGATTCTGCAATAATCTGTATTGTACCAGAAGGTGCACCCATCTGACCATACCATACCTTGGGGGAGTATTTCTGCCATTACCATTTACAACAACGAAAACGCAATTATCGATATATCTTCTAATCTCAACAAGTTTAATTTATGGAACTTTATATCTAATCTAATTACTTAACAATTTTCTAAAATCTTTTAGGGATCAAGCGCTTTTATGGGTTTACATTTTTCACAAAAATATTCCTGTTAAATTTTCGTCATGCATTTTGCTTCAGCATGGTTGCTTGCCTGGCGGCTGTACTGCTCGGCCGAGGGACCATTCATAATTTGTTGCACTAACTTCTTAGCCTGTTTTTCGATAGGCTATTGTCAATAAGTCGCTTGAGTTTCTTTATGCAGCATTCGGATACCTGTTTAAGCTCCGGAGAAGCAATCTGCTCATGGCTTCGATAAGAGTTGCAATCTGTAAATATAGCAATCCCAAATTTAATGAGTGAACTTTGCAGATAGAATTGCAGAAAATAATTCATACTATTTTGGTTCTGTTTCTGGAATCCTTATGGAAAAGTCTGAAATGGGCATTAATCCGTTTGGTTTTTGTAGTAACTTTATTCTGTGCTATCAGGGGAGTGTTTTTGTACCTTTAGTGAACTCATGCAACTGTCAGCAAGATCTGTTTGGGCACAGGAAACTTGCAGTTTAAAGAGACTTTAGACCATACTGATTTACCAATTTGAATAGTTTTTTTTAGTTAAAGATTTGAAATTAAAAAATCCAAAAAAGTAAATACTCTATACATGCAATCTGTTTGTTTCTGAAATATCCTACTAAACAATTTGAGTTGTGTAAATCAGCCACATTCTCTTGTCCAAAGCTGATTAACTTAAGCACTCTGTTGGCGTTTTCTTCAAGTTCACTGTGTAAATTACACAAACAATTCAATGCAATGCTTTGAAAAAAAAAAAAACACGTATAACCTTTAAAAAAATTTCAAGAAATGGAAAAGTGAATAAATCTCAAATTTTCTTTGTTTATTATCACTCACATACTGCAACTGCGTATGTATGTATAAAAAAGATTATACTCACCTTAACATAACTACTAATATGTATAGAGCTATGTGTTTCTATAGTTAGGTTGCATGAAAAAACCATCATTCCTCTGGCACTTTACGGCGGCGCTCTAACAAAAAATAAAATAAATTGGAAGAATTCCCGTATCGGTTGTGGATCGTGAACTTAGCAATTTGAGCGTTTTTGGAGGTGAATGAATGTAGCGTATGGCTCAACATATACACATATCGAACAAGTTATGATCACCCGTGCACATATACAGTTGTGTTCAAAATTTTAGTAGCATACATACGTGGGGAGTCACTGCAATTTTAGTTTAATTCGCCTCATAAACATACTGATTCCATGACTCGTTCCTTGCTAACAACCTAAAATCCCTTAGAAATCGCATCCTGCTAAAATTTGTTATTGAGTATTTCAGCATATGAGGCACGTGTTCTCAGTTTGATAAGCATCTTGTATTGTTCTCTATACCTTTCCTCTGTATATTATAATTGCGTCTTTTCCCGACCATGAAATATTGCGCAATTTTGTGAAGGCTCTTTTTTTTTTGCGATGCGATATATTTTCCATTTGAATTTAGTTTAATAAAATGGTCTCAATCTAAGACATCTTTGATTTGTATAGCAGGCGCCAGTGAAAACTGCTCTAAGTATCGGTAATTTGGAATGAACTTATTTTTCTGGTGTTGCAACGTACTATTGCTGGTAATTTTTTGTTTTCGTTTTGAAGCCTTACACAATTTTTCTTCTTATAAGTCTATCATATTTTCTGAAATTACAGAATAAATGTCGGCTGACCTTCGGTTGAAATCATGTATCTGAAACGAGTAGAAGAAAGTCCCATTAACTAACTTTTGAATATTTGAAAACAAAAAAACACCAATAAATATTTGTGGTTATTATTCTATGTGATATTTCCTAAATAATATTAGGGATAGAAGTGCAGTTTGGAAATACTGTGACTTCTTGAATAAAAAATTACTTTTGCCAAAAAAAAAACAACATTTTATTTATCAGTACAACATACTTTCAGCTGGATAAATTTTGTATTTATTCCAAATTTTAAGAGTTTTCAAATCTCTCGGAATCCTCAATTATTCCCGGAAATAATCGAAGAGTCCTAAATGTGGAGAATGTTGGGGCTTCCCTTTTTTATGAATTTGTGCCACTAAGACTTCCCAGGTATGCTGGCGTGCATTGTCATGGTAGAACGGATTTTATACTCTAGACAAAGCGGTCGTTTTTGAATATATTTTCGATTCTGTTCAAGAGCTCTCATTAATATTCGCCGGTAATCGATGATCCTGACCATAACCTTGTTGGCCGTCAGACAAAATTTAGCCTCCGTTGGTTCTCTCGTTAACAAAGGTGGCAAAAATTCATTCGGTCATTTTGAAGTTGCCGCATGGTTACGCTTATGACCGAGTGTAAGCAAATGCGTCACCATCGAGAGATAGATTTTCATATTACTCTCTTTTTCGGATATTCCGATATCATTCCATATAATTTATCGACGCTTGCTTTTAGACGACCCTAATCATCTAAACTGATAGAGTAGAATCCTGTTGAATTCAGAGCATTCCTTGGGGACGCTGATAATGCTTAATCACGATGCGTAACATCTCTTTTCCCTTTTTTCTTAAATCACCGATATTTGCAGATTTAAATAACTGATCGTGAGCAGTATTTCCCAAAACAATATTTCAAATAATTTTTAGCATACGCCGTATTCATTCCTATAATATTCTTTATTCAGATAGAGATCTAATGTTTCGTTTCTTTCTCAAACTACTTTGATTTACTGAAAAAAAGCCAACAATTTAAGTCTAAAAATTTATTGCGACTTTTCATACCCAACTCTGACGTTAAATTACTTTACACCAAGTTGTATAAAAACTATACAATCAAAAAAGGTAACCCCGTTATAAGCGCTACTAAGATTTTGCTCGAAACCGTATGCTGTATATTTTGTATTGATGTGCGTTTATTGTTGTGTTTGGTTATGTGAAAGGAATGAAAATTCGTGTATTGTATTTTTATGCAATTCATGGAATTGATTGTATTATTTTTTTGGAGTATTTTAATCGACAGCTACATATAATGGATTTATGTAAGTGCCAACAAACAAACATACGTATAAAAAACATTTACCGTAAAAAAAACACATCAGTATTATGCACATTAATGTATTTAAGCCTATATGTAAGTAAATGTAATATTCGTTGCGGGAAAATCTAATCGACTAATCGTGACGTGTGTGCTGTAATACTTTAAATTTGATGCGTTTCGGTTTTTAAGGTTTTCACAGTTTGTTACCAATGTAATGAAATAAATATTTGATTGTATAGATGAAAAATTTCAGAGGTGTCCCACCTAAAGTGAACTTTGCATTTTTGTGTGCTTAAAATCCTTTATTGCTAGCTGCTAATTAGAAATTCTGCTCAGTTTGTTGTATTTTTGATATTTTAAAAAAGAAAATGTGAAATTCTGTCACGTCCTTTTCTTGAAACGACTTTAAAAAGGAAATTTCTGATGATGGTTGACAGTAATAAATTAGCTATTTGCTATGAGTAGTAATAATATTATAGATTATAGTACTAATAACTATCGAAATTACAATAGTAAAAAAATTCATAACATAAAAAGTGTAAAAGATTAAATATTTTCTAATAAAATTGTAAAAATTATAATTTTACTAAAACTTGAAATTAATTAAGGAATCAAAAAGATAATAATCAATTCCGTTGAATTTTAGTTTATATCGTTTTATGGTATGCACATTGTTGTGATTTATACTACTATTTTAAGTATGGAAGGAGTTGTGGTTTTCAACGTATCTCACTTATTACGTACATTTCACTAATGGGGTGATTGAATAAATTCATAATCACAAAATTATATCAACAAAAGGCAGCGATCCATAGTCAAAAAATCAAAGAACTTAGGAAACAAACCTGACTTGTATTATTATTTCGTCGCTGGAATAATGAAACAGTATAAAATGAAAAGTATTGTTTAGAGAAAAATGAGTTTAAAGTTTCTACAAACTCATCGATCAAGTTTAAACTTTGATTACGTGCGTCTTATTTAAAATATCCATATTTTGAATACATCATACTTTTGATAGAGTCCTTATCTATTAATCTGCAGAATCTTATCCATCATGTTTGTTTTGAAATACCAGTTAAGTGAATTTGTCTGAAAGTATCTGCATATACACTATTTTGTGTTTGAACATTTTTATATGAAATCATTATACACTATTTTATTTGTATGGGATGCACCATTTCATTTCTGACACTACTTTGTATCTTTAATTTAAAATTTTATTTGCTTTTTCGGAAAAATAGTGTATGTCGATGTTACACTATTTTATGATTCACAATTTGAAGCTGCCTGTAAAAGGTATTCGAATTATACTAATGTAAAATACTTTACGTTCTTTTCATATCAAGTATTTCGCAAAGATTTTCTTAATAATCCTGCGAGTGAACCTTACACTATTTTTATAAATTTTTTATACTTACACTATTATTATACAATTTCTTTTTTTGCAAATAAATTGGTGAGACACTAAGATATTGGCGAAAACTAAAGATGTTTATAATAGGTTAAGGGACTGTATATCCAATGGTGCAATTATCGAATAATAGTGTATGTAGGACGTACACTGTTTCTTTATTGCGGCGACGATTTATACATCCACCGAAAGACTTAGGAAGCGCACTTTATTGAACAAAAACAAATCACGTAGATATGGTGTAAGATTATACAAAATGGAAGGCTAAATAAACTTTACCATTGGAAAAAAGTGGTCAACAGAACATATATAACTATAGCTCTTTTTTTTATAATATTATTCGGACTGATATTAGAATTGGGTTTATTAAATAAACCCAGACTGGCTACAGTCAGTTAATAAATAAATTCTTACTTTTAACCATGAGGGATTTTCGAAGAGATAATAGTTTTTCAGTTTTTAATATTTGGTCTTGGAGAAGTAATTGAAATTATATCCATATTGTATTTCTAAACGTGCTGGCTTAAGCGTACCTCTCCAAAAAAAATGAGCTTTAATATTTTTTCTTGAAACAAAGTGAAACCAATTTCCGCACTGAACCAGAGGCATACCAATTACAATGCGTTACAAAAACGAGGTTTAGTTCTGTCCTATGAACCAAATATACTTTTTCGGAAAGGGGAGAAAAAATAAAAATACAAGTGTATCGGCGATTTTCATGTAAACGTCAGAATTTTTTTTTATGTATAACTATACAATATGTATTCTGATGAACCAAATATAATTTTTCGGAAAGGGGAGAAAAAATATAAATACAAATGTATCGGCGATTTTCATGTACACGTCAGAATTTTTTTTTATGTACGAGTATAACTATACAATATGTATTCTGACGTGTACATGAAAATCGCCGATACACTTGTATTTTTATTTTTTCTCCCCTTTCCGAAAAATTATATTTGGTTCATCGGACAGAATGTGTGTAACGCGGTGTTATGTAAAGAATTTAAAGATAGAACTTTAAATCTGTACATCTTCATGAACGAAGTGATATATCTGAACTTTGACAGTAGAAGTCGTAAACAAAAGAACCACTAAGATTTGAAGGCACATTTGTTTTCTGTTACGCTAATGCTGGCGAGTCAAAGTTTGGGCCTTTATTGACTCAAATCTTGTATGACTTTAATGCATTCAACCACAGATGTTTCAGAAGTTTCTTTTAGGTGTAAAAAGTCGCTTCGATTCCAGAGAATAGCTATAATGGCTTAATAGTTATGACCGACTAATGGATTTTTGTTTTGGGCACAATTTTGATTATTGGTTTTCAAAGGTGTATGGGCTGTGAATAGTTTTAGGAACAAACTACCAAAAATTTCAGGAGTATCCATTTAAGTAATTAAGTTGGAAATTTTCTATCTCGCGGACAGTTACAAAATGATTTTTATGGTAGGCCAAGTCTTCAACTCGAAGCATTCATAATTTTTTAAAGGGCTGATACACCTTTACTCATAAAAGTATTATCTTAACCCCATCACAACCTTCAACTGCAAATGAAAAAGAACTCATAGTTTCTAATCATTAAGTACGTTCTGAAAAAATAATCTACGCGAAGTCCTATTTCTGAAAATTCCACGATTAAGTAATATATTTGTGTAACCAGGAAACATAAAAATACGAACCACTGAAGGGGAAAACCTGGAATAAATTTTCTATTCGGCGACGTTTAGATAAACTGTAAACAAAGATACATAAAATAACTTTCTTCTTCTTTGAGAGCGCTTTTTGCATATACTCAGTCAAATGACCATTTAGTTGTCTTTAATTAACACTTGACTTTAACACAACATCACAGCGCTTTCATAATAGAAGCAAACATAGAGGTACTCGTATAATTCAAAGTGATGGTAAGGTTACCAATGTCTGTAGGTAATCAAAGTCATTAAAAAAATATGTAAATAATAGGAAAAAGTTAAAAACGGGTATTTTTTATTTTCCTTTAATTATACTTTTGGCGTTGTAAAATAAATTTAAATACTTGTATGTTTTCTACATGGATACATGGCTTCACATCAAACTGCAATTATATGAAAATTTTCATCTCGGTATGTTTACCATCGTTAAAATTGAAAAAACATGTTAAAATAAAATTTACTTTAATATGCCACAACCACCATATACTCTTAATGAGGTACTTGAGAGAGAGTTGCACAACGCCAAGTAGGTCATCACATGAAAGACGACAAAAGAATCTTATATATAAATAGACAAGATGAATGCAATGTAGAACCATTTTCTGCTAAACTATAATTCTAAGGTATACAAATTATATATGTATAGATAGGAAATTTTGAGTTGTACTCTTATCCGTAAATAAAAAAAATTGAAAAAATCATTTTAATATAAAAACTTTAACATAAAAGTCACACCACTACACATTTACTTATTCACACTATAGACACGCTGTGTGTGTGTACTTGCTTTTTGTGTACTATGCTGAATCGTGAGCATGGCCGAGGAGCTGCTTTGTAGGAAAAAATTAAGAGCCGTAGTAGTGTAAGTAGACTTGCCATGCATGTTTTTGTGTTATTCGTGTGGTCGGCTCTCACTGTAAGTGCGAAGAGTTGGTAGTGGACCAATGAAAAATAAGTATTCGCACTATAGATACTCTGTTGTGTCATGCATTTTTGCTTTAGTTGTTGTTATTGTATTGATTACTGGCTACGATGCCCAGTGTCAGCTGCTCTCCTGAGAGCACGAAAAGTTGCTTTGTTGGATACATTAAACAAGCAATGTAAAATATGAGCAAATATGTAAAATTCATTGCTGATACCTACAAACAGGGTTTACAAAAATAAAATAAATGATTACTCATAAAGAGTATTAAACACCGAAGAAAATTAAAGGAAAATAGAGGAAAGGAAAAGAAAGGAAAGAAAAGGAAAAGGAAAGGAAAGGAAGGAAAGGGAAGGGAATGGAAAGGATGGGAAAGGAAGGAAAATTAAAGGAAAGAATGGAATGGTAAGGAAATGAAAGGAAGGGAAGGGAAAGGGAATTAAAGGAAAGGTAAGAAAACGAAGAAAAGCGTGCAACTGTTGGCATATGCTGACGATATTGATATCATTGTGTCACGCCGCATAATTACGTCCCTGCTTATACCATACATCTGCAACACCTGCACCACGAATCCATTGGCGTAGGTATATACTAATATACCCGAACAACAGCGACAGTTGAGTACAAGCGGCGCGATGTAAAACATATGAACTTTCCGATACATACTGTAAATGTAAAACTTAAATACTAAAGAACCTTTTATTATATTACATCCTAAATATTAACATAAACCAGTGCGTTTTATATATATTAACTCGATATCCTGAACACGTAAGTAAACGCAGTTGTGTGTATAGATATACGGGAAAAACTATCTATAACGCGACAATTGGCCTTAACAACCGCGCCGTAACTTCTGCTTACTCCAAATTAGAAAAAGAAGCGGAGAAAATGGGATTGGTGGTGAACGAGGGCAAAACGAAGTACCTTCTGTCATCATGCACAGAGTCAGCGCATTCGCGCCTTGGCAACCAAGCCACTATTGGCAGCAATAATTTCGAAATAGTAAAGGACTTCGTTTACCTGGGAACCAGCATTAATACCAACAATAATGTTAGCCTAGAACGACGAAGAATCACTCTTGCAAACAAATGCTACTTCGGCCTGAGTAGGCAATTGAAAAGTAAAGTCCTCTCTCGACGAACGAAAATAACACTCTACAAGTCACTCATCGCACCCGTCCTGCTATATGGTGCAGAAGCGTGGACACTAACAACATCTGATGAGGCGGCTCTGGGAGTATTCGAGAGAAAGGTTCTTCGAAAGATTTGTGGACCTCTACGCGTTGGCGACGGCGAGTACCGAAGAAGATTTAATGATGAGCTGTATGAACTTTACGCAGACGCCGACATAGTTCAGCGAATTAAAACACAGCGGCTTCGCTGGCTAGGCCACGTAGTGCGAATGAGCGAAGATGCTCCAGCCCAGAAGGTATTCTTATCGGCACCCGCCGGTGGAAGCAGAGGAAGAGGGAGACCACCACTCCGATGGAAGGACCAAGTGGAGACCGATTTGCGATCCCGCGGTGTTTCCAATTGGCGCCAGTTGGCGCAACGAAGAAACGACTGGCGGTTAGATGACCATTTAAAGAAGAAAGAAAGAAAACGAAGGGGAAAGCAAGAAAACAAAAGGAAGGGAAGGGAAAGGAAAAGAAGTTTGAGGAAAGTAAAAAATAAAATAAGAGAGTAAAAAAGAAATCAAGGAAAATCAAAATATGTTAGAGGAAAGGAACGACATAGAAAGGAAGAAAAAAAGGCGGATAAAAGATACAGCAAAAAAAATAAAATAAAATAAAGTTTACTGGTTGAATTTCAACCACTGGGCGAACTCTAGTTCTTTTAAATACGCTAACCTGATAATGAGTATTGACAGTTTTTTATATCAGCTTAACGATTTTATTTATTTCAAAACATCTTGCCTATATTAAGGGGAAATAAAATTTCCTCACGATGACGAGTGAACTCAAATATGAAAATTTTCCCCACACAAATTGAAAATATGGTAAAGTTTTCAAGCATTGATGTATATTGGTAAATACATTTCCTACAGGGTAGCTCTTTTAAAGTTAATTCTACTCCATTTGTTTTTAAATTCGTTAGGTCTGTTCAGACCGAATAATGTCATTTAAATTGCCGTTTACTGTGGGAAGGTTGGCACATTATTTTTTAGCCATGAAAAATAATACGACATGTTTTAAAGACTATTTGATGAAATAAATGCCCCGGCTCAAAACATTTTCATATACACACCCTGTTTTGAAAACAGAGGAAGAGAAAGACCTCCAGGCGATGGAGAAAAAAGTTGGAGAATGACTTGGTATACCTCAATATTGCCAACTGATGTCAGTTATTGCTTTGTAGATTAAATTTTAATATGATGAGTGTTTTTTAAAAAACATTACTGTTAACCTTTTAGAGATGTGAGCATTAGGGTGTGTCTAAAAATGTATATATTTTTGTTTGTAGCATTATTTAAAATCTCAAGTCGAGTTAGTATTTACATAAGCTTATTTTCAAAATAATGAAAATAATAATTTTTTTTTCAGCAAAATAAGTTTTTTTTTATTATTTTAACATCAAACCCCTGTTGCCGTATTCCCACAGCTTTTCTTTTTAACATGATTATGATGATTAAAGCATAGATGTACATATTTATAAATGTGTGCAAACGAATTTACCAAGCAGCTTCCATTAATTTAACGCTTAATTGAATTGCATCGCATATACGTGGGCGCCAGTTTCACAGCAACGAAGACATCATAATGACTTTTATAAATTTTATTGCCCATTTTTTATTAATTTTTAATAAAATTAGCTTTTAAGTTCTTGGTATTAGATACTGTATATGTGTGTTAATAGAAGTAAGGCGGAAAGAGATGCACATTACAGTAAACCTAAGATGGTGTTTTTAGTACTTTATAGTATTTCGTTTATAGGCTCTTTAAAGTAATTTTAACGAACTGTTTAATAGCTTCTTTTATGAACAGCGCTTATTTTGACGACAAGTTTTACTTTAGGAGTAAAGTTTTTAACACTGAACGAAATTGCGGAGGTTTTGGAGATGTAGACGCAACGAAAAACAGACATTTTCACAGACAGCACGACACACGCAGCTTAGTTGCCGGGTGCAACACATTGAATTAACTTAGATAGTTACATACCTTTTTATTATACTTGGTCGATTGGGATAACATTCTCTTCTTTTTTGAATAAATAATTTTTTTCTTACTCAATCAAGTTCACTTTCGAAGCTTAACTTTATGATTGTAGTTTTGTTTAGTAAAGCGAGGTAAAGAAATCTTACAATATTTAACTTGTATTTTTGGTAAATATAGTCTGTTCTTAAGTCTTACTTTGTTTTAAGTATAAAATTAAAATTTTGCTCAATAAAGTTCGTTTCCTAATTCTTTTGTTGTTTTTCCTATACAAAGTTCGTTTTATGGTCTTTAATAATATAAATTTGTGTTTTTTATGTGCAATCATTCAGATTCTTGCTCTTTAAATTGCTTCGTCTAGCCCCTGGAGTCCAATAGATATATTTAAGTCGTATATGATAAGTTGTCGAGGCAACAAAAGTGATCATCACTGGATTGGGAAATATTTGCTAAATTGGAGTTCCTAACTAAAATAACTAAAACCCTTCATGATAAAAATTATCTACATACCTTTCGATTTCTGAACACTGGCTTCATCTATTCTCCGTTCTATACATTGGAGTACTGTCATATATTTTAGTTACAAACTTTTTGCAAAAACTGTAAAAAAATCGTTTGTAAAATTTCTACATGTAACACAACATCTATATTGATAAGAACATGTAATGAGATTCAAACTCTTGTTCTTAACCTCCGTGTTCGCTGATTCTGATGAGCCCTTCCTGGACCACGTGCCTCCTTCTGGGCACTATGCATCAGCTTCTTACTGAGCTTGCATATAATAAACATACGTATAGTACACTTATACCTGTTTATAAACTACTTTGTTAAGAAATTTAAATTTGGATGCTTTTCACTTTATATACTTGTAATATTTATTTCTTCATTTTAATTCGGTAACCCCTAACTAATTGGTTGTAAACTTCAGACATATACTTTACTTTATATGCTTTTTTAGAGTACCCTAATGCTGTTTGTATGTACACTTTCAAATTTAGTCTGTAAGAATTATTCAATTTGTAGACTATTCAATAAATAAATAAATATAATTTTAAACAGCTAAAAAACATAAGAGCTGTAATTATTGAACTTGATATAATCCAAAGCAACCGTTTTAGAATTTTTGTCTGTCTGACATTCTGACTGATTTGGAGCGTATCACTTTCAAACTTCTCAATAGACATTTAGCTTAAAATTTAAGAAATCCCTTATTTCGATAGCTCGACAGGTTAGGGAGTTTTCGATCTACATGCGGAACAGGTTGACATAAAATGTGATAGCTAAATATGCATTTTAAAGGAAAGATGTGGTTGAGAGCTGCCATAAGTTCGAGTTCCGTATCTCAAATTGCTTCGGAGATATAATGTTAAAATAGCACTCAGTCTTATGATAGGTATCATACCCCGTAGCGAAGCGTAGCCTGGTTTTCTAGTGTTAACTAATAACAGAGAATTTGTTAGTCAAATAGAATGTCAAACGCGGCGAATAGTGGGAAACAGTAAAACATCAATTCTCTGGTAGATAGTTCATCTCGGAGGGGATGTGCTTTCTTATTCGCCAGTTTAACTTCAACTTTTTCGTGAATATTCAATTAAAATACAGTTCAGTTGCTGGAAGCCAGAGTGCAATATAACCTGGAAGACAAGTACTTCCTCCATTGGTTTCGTTTGTTTAACTTTGGATCTTTCAGAAATAAAAGTTTATTTTCTAAGGCTTTCGTTCGTTTCACTTAGTCATTTGGTTTATAATAAGGTTCTTTGTCTTTTGTAAGCGCTTATTTCATAAAGTTACCGAACTGAATTTCTATTGCTCAGTAAGGCATTGTAGAAGAGATCCGTAGTCGTTTTGAGCGCACTGAAAAGGAAGTGTGTTATAGGACCCCGCAATATCAGAAAGAATGTAATAAAAATGAATAAAACAATGTATGTTCTCAACATAGCTTAGACAGAAATGTGAATACAACATTCGAGCTTAAAAAATTTCACAGGGAGGGAATATAGGTGTTTGTGTTATGTTTCAGTTCCACCTTAAACTTCTACTAACTACCAACTATGCGATACCCCCTGCGGGTTGGGGGCTTGGAATATGCCCGAGGTAATCATACCGGTCGTCACCTCTCATTGTCCATTTTCTCCTTCTGTAAGAAAGGTGGCACAACCTAGAAGGTTGCACTGGCAATACCAACTTGCTCCCGCGACATTCGGGCATGTAACTCAAGAGAGTACCGGAGCGTACCGGGTTTATATCCGGCAAAGGACTATCACTTTCCAAAACACTCCCCAAAACCTTCGGGTAGTATTCTTGTCGTTACAAACAACAAAAATAACAACCAACTGTATGATGCTCAATTCCATCTATCTGGCAAACAAAGACGAAAAGTGCGAGCAGCAAGAGATGAGTGGCTTGTGAAGGTGTGGGTATTTTTGCGTTTGTTTGCTTCACTGCCCGCCTGCCTGCATTTCACTTTAAATCACTATCACTCGCTGAGCAAAGTTTAAACTGGAAGATGGAAAACAGTTAGCGATTTAACTGTTGAAAGTAGATCCTGCAATTGAAATCTTGTGTGCACTCTCCACAAACGGCAAGCTTGACTTGACGATTGATCAGCTTCGCTGCTTCATTAAATATTCTGTCATCCAATTGCTCAACAACCCAATAGATGTTCATAGTTCCAGCAATCTTCATGATGATTGAAAAATGTCAAAAATCCTATTATCTGACCAATCTGTTAAGTGACATCTGAACTATTCAAAGCAGGATTATTGACTATTTCTAGTAAACTTGTATTTGCATTAATGACAGTAATAATTTGGAGCTATATATCTACAAGGAGATTAAGGGTGAGGTGAAGTAGACTTCTGGTTGGATGGCTTAGAATGTACCCGAGCTAAGAAGGCTGTGTTTAGAGAATACTTAACTCCATAATTAACTCCGGGGCCAACGAAATTCTTCATACCGCAGTCGGGTTAGTTTTACAAGGTGCTAGTAGCACAGCGTACCTGCAAAGAGCTGCCAATATCAGTATAACATTGCTTAGTCCGCGCATCCATTTATGGAATGAGGTGGGACGGATACACGCAAAAATACTACAACTGGCGTCCCGATAAGGGAGAGGAAATTTCGCCGTGAAGCATCTTCGTTGCAAAATCATAACCGGGGAGGCTGCCGACTACTACCAGGTGGCATTTTTTCCAGCTTTAAATTAAGTGAATAAAATTGCATTACCAGTAAAATTTAGACTTCTATTTTAGAATCAATAAATATTGGGTTTCTGAGCATCACTAATACTGGTTTTGAAACCACCGCGTATTCGTATGCTAATGCAAATAAAATCGAATTACAAATATACATATATTTTTCTAAATAAAAATTTCAAAAACTTGTACTTCTTTTTAAAATAGGATATTTGAATTCTAAGTATAAAACAAAAATGTTCAACCGCAATACTTATTCAGTTGTGTTCAATATAATAGTAGTGTTTATAAAGGATATCGTTTGACTAAATAAAAAGAAGCTGTGATTTTCAAAAAGAAATTTCAAAGTTTATTCAGTAAAATTAATTAAACCTTTAAAAATTTGTATCAAAATTTAAATATTATTGGGTAGAATTTTTAGAAAATTGTTGAGTACGCAACTTTATAGCTCATTTAATTTTAGGACAATAATGTGCTAGTTAGAAGTAACTCAAAATCTTCCCTGGATTTTTAGAATTTTTTTTTTGTCCAGAATGTGGAGTATTTTTCTCCATACAAAACTAATTTTTCTTCACCCTAGACGAAAAAAATTCTGAAAATTCAGGGAAATTTTTGATCGAGTTCCGACTTGCACAAAAATGATTGGTCTACAAAACTGCGTGCTCAAAAATTTTCTAGAAATTCTTTTAAAAACTTCAAAGATTTTGTTGGCCATATTTTAAAGTTTAGTTAACTTTCCTGAACTGTTTGTAAACATTAAAATATCTTTTTAAGGGGTTTCTGTTGTGGAATCCGCTATATTTTTAATGAAAATTATCTTTTTATTTCGTCGAACGATATCCATTTTAATTTGACTACTATTATATTGGACACAGCTGTATATATATCGAGAGCATATATACAAGCAAAAAACAAAATACATTTGCCCGGGTGCGCGAATGACTTGCAAACAAGTGCAACATTTCAGGTTACATTTGCTATCATTTCTTTATAACAAAAATAATAATAACATTTTCTGCACCAATTGCCTTGTTTGTTTGTTGTTTTCGGATATTTTACTTAATTTTAATTGAGTGTCTTACTATTTTCATTCTGTTGTTTTATTTGTTTGAATGTTTCTAAAGGATGTTGCCTCCACATCACATCGTTGCGTCAGCATTCCCTACACGACTGCAGCACACAGCTTGTCCAGTTTGGTGCGATTACTCACAAAGGAAATGTGTATATTGCCCTGTTGCTCTGTTACTTTGTATATGTTTATTTGCTTGTTGTTGTTTGTGAGTTTTCTGTTTGGCAAGTTGCTGTTGCAAGTTGCAAGCGTGATAAGATATGAGAATACTGTCAGTTGGTGTTGCAGCAATCCGTTGCATGATTACTCTACAATTGCTTGGATAAAAGTCGGCTGTGTTGGACTAGAATACATCATACAAGAGCGTTTGCAGCGATTATGCTATATCTACTATATACTATACAATTAAAAAAAAAAATAAATAAACAACTGCTACAATAATAACAACATCAACTTGCTGCAATATGACAGACATCGCAATTATGACGCGCAGAAATTGAACTAATTAAGATTATGAAAAGACGATTTTTGTTTTTACAGATATAATAACGTCGACTTCAAAGGCTATCCTGTTTTATTATTTCTGTTATTCTATATGTTGTTGTTGTTACTATATCGGTGATACTGCCATCTTTGACGGGTAGTTTCCTTTGCGAGAAGAGTTTTAATAGTTGGCGTTTAGCGGTGATGCAATACTTTAAGCTAAATTTGTATAAATCAATGTAGTTATGTCGTTTTCTTACATATGTATGTATGTCTATGTGTCCGTCTATGGGGCCAGCTGTCTACCTAACTATTTAAGCATCCGACCCTTTTAGGTGCATTCTGTTGCTGTTACTGGGGTGCGCTCCTGTTAAATCTTTGAAACCATTCAGTATTCTGACATATTCAGTATTCTGTTTTGCAAAAGTTATTCGCAAGTTTTTGAATATTTTCGACTTGTTCATCGGTCAGATGGCGTCTTAGGATAATGTTGTTGGTCATTCCATCACACACTTTTAGCAGAAATTAAAAATTATGGAACGGAAGCTAGTTACTTTTTTAAAGGGAGTGGGGAAGGCGGGGGGGGGGGGTGCATGTTAAAAAAACGTGATCATAAATCATTCGAAGTACTATTTATGCTATAACTCTGCATTCACAGTACACAGTACATACCGAAACAAAATTGTCTTACAAAGTTAGTTACAATCCTCTTAAAAATTTAAACAACTCCCATCCTATTGTAGGGCCCACCATGAAGAAGTCAAAAATATTAAAAAATTTGCAAAATCAGTTTTGCAAAAAAAAAATATATATCAAAATAGAAATGCAGTTTGGTAGAAGATAACATATTGTATACTTATTCTCAATGAGTAAGATCGGACGAAAATCTGCAAAAACTAGGGAGCTTCAAAAATAGGTTTATTGCTATTCCTTCGAAAATAAATCGGATTTCGAAAAACTGTCGCGCACGCACTTTTTTGTTGTTGGTAATTATACAAAGAAATTTCGGAAAGAGAGTCGAACTTCGAAAAAAGGTGGCCCATTTCACAAATTTTTACTACTGTCAAATCTTATGACGTCATAGTTATATCATATCTTATCATGTACATCATATATATTAGATAATTTAGTCTTATAAATAACAAGTAGGGAAGTCTAAGTTTGTGTGGAACCCAACATTATATACCTAGTAGTGATATATTATGGCATCCCAATTTACGCAGGTCTATTTTAATACTTTCAGTTCCTATTTGCCTTCAAATAGACAGACGGACAGACAGATAGACGCATCGAGAGACGGACATGGCTACATCGACTGTATACGTACAAATATTTCATGTATTCAGGTGTTAACTACTTGTCCGGATATTTTACTTTTCATCCTGAACGTTTTGAAATACATTAATAAATATATATCTCGATTCGTTTATGCCGAATAAAGTAATATACCTTGTGTGCGTAACAAAAATAGATATAAAAAAGGGTGTTTTTCATAGGCGCCAAAGAACTCAACCGATCTTTATAAAATTTTCACAATATATACTTGTGTTCACTGGGTACCGCACAGACAGTATATAGTTTTGGAAAAGTAGGCGGAGCCACGCCTCCAGGCTATATAAAGTTTCAATTCGTCATAACTCCGAACTTTTTTGGTCTAAATTAATGAAATTTGGATATATGTGTCACTTAGTCAATATCTACATAATTTTTCAAAAATGGGCGGTGCCACGCCCACATATTTTGTGTTTTGTTTTGCTCTTGAACTTTCACGATAGGTTCAGGAGTTCGCTGTATATAGCTTTTGGAAAAGCCCCCAGGTTATATAAAGCTGCAGTTCGGTATAGTGAGGAGTTTATTTGGTTCAAGTTAATGACATTTTATATATAGATGTGTTCTATGTATCAAAACGTTAAAACAACGTCTACCGATTTTGCTAGTACAGGGTGGCTGATGAATTTTGCTACATTAAGAAACTCAAATAATTTTTTTTTCCGTGTATGGAATTCATTTTTCTTTTATTCATGTTAAAGCTCATTAAATTTTATTAAATATAGCTTAATTAGTTTTAAAAATAATGGAATTTAAATGCCCCCCCTGCTCGTCGATGCATGTGCGGCATCTTACCAAAAAGTTGTTCATTACTGCTTGGAGAGTTGAGACAGGAATAGCCGCAATTGTTTCTCGAATGGATTGCCTTAGTTCATTCAAATTTGTTGGTTTTGCTTTGAAGACTTCCTGTTTGCAATAACCCCACAAGAAAAAGTCAGGTGCAGTAAGGTCAGGCGACCTGGGTGGCCAACGGAATGTGGAGTTTCTGGATATCAGCTTATTGGGAAATTTTCGTCGCAATTCTGTCATAACAGGTTGGGCTATATTAGGAGCTGCACCATCTTGCTGAAACCACACAGAGTTGAAAGAAATTCTCATTCGGCGTAATTCTGGATAGAAAAACTCTCTCAACATGCTCAAGTAACGGTCTCCAGTAACCGTAACGGTGTGCCCGTTTTCTTCGAAGAAGTATGGCCCGACAATGCAGCGTAATGAAACTGCACACCACACTGTGACACGAAGTGGATGCAATTCCGTCTCATGGAGTATCTGTGGGTTGGAAGCACTCCATATTCGACAATTTTGTTTGTTTATGTTGCCGTTTAAATCGAAATGGGCCTCGTCAGACATGAAAAGACAGTTCAACATGTTTCCATCCTCTTCCACCATTTGAAGCATCTTCTGGAAAAATTCCAAGCGAATCGGCAAGTCTGCAGCGTTCAGTTTGTTGGCCATTTGAATTTTATATGGGAATAAGTCCAAATCTTTGTGCATAATTGACTGTAATGACTGTCTGCTTACACCCATTTGAGCAGATAAGCTTCTTGTCGAAGCACGTGGATTGTTTTGTATGGCAGCAGCTACAGCAGCGATTGTTTCCTCCGTTCGAACTGAAGGGTTTCGATGGTAAGGTCTTCTGTTGACTGTCCCATGCTCGGCAAAGTTGTTTACAAGTCTTATTATGGTCCATCTGCTCGGAGGATTGCCGCCAAACGTGCGCCTATACTCTCTTTGAACCGAAACTACGGACTCCAGTGCGTGATAGCGGCGGACAATCCAAATTCTTGTTTCAGTGTCCCAGTTATCCATTTTTGTTAAATGTAAAAGTCAATCTGCAAAATAAAAAAAAAAATAACCAGATTCATTAAATAGAAAAAAAGTTATTTAATTTTTTTTTGGTAGCGGCTTTCATCAGCCACCCATATATTATAAAATGGCGAAAGCAAACAGTGAATTTCAGCATTCTTTTGTAAAACTGAGAGACTAGTATGCGTTCAAATGTACAGACGGCCAGACACACAGACGGACGGAGAGACGGGCATGGCTAAATCGACTCCGCTCATCGTGCTGATCATTTTGGTGAACTTTTCTTCTTAATGTTTATGAAAAGTATGAAAATCAAAGGAGATGTGTTTCCCGATTTGGCTAATTTTTGGCAGGAGTATAATACATACTATGATGATATACCTGTTGTATATCGCGCCATAGAGATAGAGAGATAATACATACTACTGAGAGGCAGCTCACCAATTTTTATTGAAATATCAATGTTCAATTATAAGCGATTGCCTTTAAAATTAGCAGAAATTTTATGCTGAAAAGTGGGCGGCGCCATGACTACTTTTTCAAAAGTGACAACATTTTTTTTCCGGTCGAGTTTTTCTTAAAAAGGTTATTATGTGTGCAAAATCTGATTGATATAACTTGCTTAGTTGTAGAAATATCGCTTTTTAAATTTTACAAAAAAAATTTTCAGAACTTTGTTAAGAAACTCTCTCTCTCTCTCTATGGCGCGATATAAAGGGTGTTTTTTTAGGGGTATAGAACTTCGAATTCAAATAAAACACAATAAAATCGTTTTAAGGTCCATCAATTTGGCTTTATTGGAAGGATAATTTTATGCCATTAATGTTTAAATATGATTTCGGGCATGTGGCCGCCGCGGCTGGCTCGAATAAAGCCAATTCTACAGGTCTAATTTTCAACCACTTTTTCGAGCATATGGGGCCGTATGTCGGCAATAACGCCACGAATGTTGGCTTCCAATTCCCCTAACGTTTCTGGTTTGTTGGTGTAGACGAGCGACTTCACATATCCCCAAAGAAAATAATCCAATGGTGTCAAATCACACGACCTTGGTGGCCAATTGACAGGTCCATTCCGCGAAATTATGCGCTCATCGAATGTTTCCTTCAATAAATCGATTGTGACGTGCGCTGTGTGGCATGTAGCGCCGTCTTGTTGGAACCACACCTCATCCACATTCATGCCATCCAATTCGGGAACAAAATAGTCGGTTATCATGGCTCTATACCGGTCTCCATTAACGGTAGCTGCCGCTCCAGCATTATTGCGGAAGAAGTATGGCCCAATGACTCCACCAGCCCATAGAGCACACCAAACAGTCAGTTTTTGTGGATGTAATGGCGTTTCAAGGGTCTCATGTGGATTCTCTTCACTCCAAATGCGGCAATTTTGCTTGTTGACGTAGCCATTCAACCAAAAATGAGCCTCATCACTGAACAAAATTTTGCGATGAAAATCAGCATCGAAATCAATCTCATTTTCGGCCCATACACCAAAATCACGACGCATTGCATGGTCTCGCGGCTTTAATTCTTGCACAAGCTGGATCTTGTAAGGTCGCAAGCCAAGATCTTTGCGCAAAATCTTCCATAAAGTTGATGGACAAAGCTCCAATTGCTGTGCACGGTGGCGAATCGATTCATTCGGGTCCTCTTCAACACTTTGCTCTACAGCGGCAATTGTTTCTTCGGTGCGCACTGTTCGACGTCTCTGCGGATGCGTATTATCACATAGAGTAAACGTAGTGCGAAAACGATCCATGGTTAACCGAATTAATTGCTCTGATGGACGATTATGTCGACCATAAAATGGACGGAGCTCACGGTAAACTTCGCGAACTGAACCATTATTTTCGAAATAAATTTGCACGATTTGCAAGCGTTGTTCTTTTGTCAACCTGTTCATGATGAAATGGCAAACCAAACTGAACATAAATGACATTAGAGTTGCCAGATTTGACCACAAAATGCCAGTTTTATCTCTATTCAAAAAACAAACCTGTAAAAAAACACCCTGTATAACAGGTATATCATCATAAACCTCCTAAGAGATTTTTGCGCCAAGCTTCTCTTCCAATTTGTGGTGTGCTGATTTGAATTTTCCCTACAAATTGGTGGGACCTACAGTTTTTTGACGACTCCGAACGGCATCTACAAAGGAGACGAAATTTTGCTGAGAACCCTGTCATGGCAGAAATACACTCGGAGAGTTTGCCAAACCACTGCCGAGGGGCGACCCGTTTTTGAAAAACTTTTTTCAAATAACTTTTGATGTTACCTGTACCAGGGCTCGAACCATGGACCTTCGGTGTGGTAGGCCGGCAACACTACCTTCACACCACGGCGGCCGCCAAGAAACTGGGCGTTGTTAAGAAACTGGGCGTTGACATTAACCGATTTCGCCCGTTTTTACAACAAACAGTTATATAGGGAAAGGTATTGAACATTACCACCAAATTTCGTTTCGACAAATCAATTTTTGGCGGAGTTATGGCATAAAAGTTTTGTGGAATAATCCACTATAAAAGGAACAGGGAATAATGCCCAAAAATTCTATCAAAAAATTCGGCGAATGACAGAAGGTTTTAAACCCGGGGCAAACTCCTGTAAGAATGAGAACGGCGACCTGGTGGCCGATGTTCAGAGAGCGCTCAGAATATGGAGGGATCACTTCTCTGCCCTTTTAAATGGAAAAACTGAGCAAGAAACCAGAGAAGATGCCGAACCCGAGCCCACAATCGAAGATGATGGAATTGACGTTCCACAACCCGACTATAAGGAGGTGCGAATAGCAATATCCCGATTGAAAAACAATGAAGCAGCTGGCGCTGATGGTTTGCCTGCTGAGCTATTCAAACACGGAGGCGAGGAGCTGGTAAGGCGCATGCATCAGCTTCTATGCAGAATATGGTCGGATGAATGCATGCCTGAAGATTGGAATCTAAGTGTTCTCTGCGCAATACACAAGAAGGGCGTTCCTGCAAACTGCGCCAACTATCGCGGAATCAGCCTTTTGAATATCGCATATAGTTAAGGTCCTATCAAGCGTATTGTGCGAAAGACTGAAGCCTGATGTGAACAGACTGATTGGACCTTATCAGTGTGGCTTCAGACCTGGTAAATCTACCATCGACCAGATTTTTACAATACGCCAAATCTTGGAAAAAACCCGTGAAAAAAGAATCGACACACATCATCTCTTTGTTGATTTTAAAGTCGCTTTCGATAGCACGAAAAGGAGCTGCCTATATGCCGCTATGTCTGAATTTGGTTTAACCGCAAAACTTATATGGCTATGCAAAATGACCTTGAGCAACACCGCCAGCTCGGTCAGAATTGGGAAGTACCTCTCCGAGCCGTTCGAAACTAAACGAGGTTTCAGACAGGGTGACCCCCTATCGTGCGATTTCTTTAATTTAATGCTGGAGAAAATAATACAAGCTGCAGAACTTAACCGCGCTGGAACAATATTTTATAAAAGCGTGCAACTGTTGGCATATGCTGACGATATTGATATCATTGGCCTTAACAACCGCGCCGTAACTTCTGCTTACTCCAAATTAGAACAAGAAGCGGAGAAAATGGGATTGGTGGTGAACGAGGGCAAAACGAAGTACCTTCTGTCATCATGCAAAGAGTCAGCGCATTCGCGCCCTGGCAACCAAGCCACTGTTGGCAGCAATAATTTCGAAATAGTAAAGGACTTCGTTTACCTGGGAACCAGCATTAATACCAACAATAATGTTAGCCTAGAAATCCGACGAAGAATTACTCTTGCAAACAAATGCTACTTCGGACTGAGTAGGCAATTGAAAAGTAAAGTCCTCTCTCGACGAACGAAAATAACACTCTACAAGTCACTCATCGCACCCGTCCTGCTACATGGTGCAGAAGCGTGGACACTAACAACATCTGATTAGGCGGCTCTGGGAGTATTCGAGAGAAACGTTCTTCGAAAGATTTGTGGACCTCTACGCGTTGGCGACGGCGAGTACCGAAGAAGATTTAATGATGAGCTGTATGAACTTTACGCAGACGCCGACATAGTTCAGCGAATTAAAACACAGCGGTTTCGCTGGCTAGGCCACGTAGTGCGAATGAGCGAAGATGCTCCAGCCCAGAAGGTATTCTTATCGGCACCCGCCGGTGGAAGCAGAGGAAGAGGGAGACCACCACTCCGATGGAAGGACCAAGTGGAGACCGATTTGCGATCCCGCGGTGTTTCCAATTGGCGCCAGTTGGCGCAACGAAGAAACGACTGGCGAGCTATGTTGGACGGTCAAAATCGCCCAGGCGGTTAGATGACCATTTAAAGAAGAAGAAAAGGAACAGGGCCACGCCTATTTTCAAAAATTTTTGTTTTTTTGGTTTCTTAGTTTACGGAAACTTTAAAAGTGAAATATAAATAATGTAAAGCTATTTTACTTAAAGTTATTGCCTATTTAATATATCTACGATCCTGTTCAAAATCTTTCATATAAAAGTGGGCGTGGACCTTAACCGATTTAGCCAATTTTTTCTTCGAACATTCCCTGCACACCTGGAAACCTGTTGAATTTCGTTTCGATATCTTGAACGGTTTTTGATTTATGATTAATAACATTTCTAAATTTGGCTTAATCAGCAGTGAGCGGTGGCATGCCCATTTTCAAAAATTTCTTGAAAAATGTATTTTATGCCTCAATCTCAATGTATTCACCAAATTTTATCCTTATAGGTGTATTATGTACTGAGTAATCATTTTTTTTTGTGTTTTCGAAAATATTATATATATAACAAGCGGGCGTGGCTATAATCCGATTTCGCCCATTTTAAATAGCGCTCGGAGATGAGTCCCAAGGAACCTGCATACCAAATTTCATTAAGATATCTCAAAATTTACTCAAGTTATCGTGTTCACAGACGGACGGACGGACATGGCTTAATCAATTTTTCTTTTCGTCCTGAACATTTTGATATGTATAAATCAATATCTATCTCGATCCGTTTATGCCGTTACATACTGCCGTTACGCGACTAAAGGTAATACCTTGTGTGCGTAGCACTACTAGGTATAAAAATGAATGTGTGTCTGTGTGTCGTTTATAGGTATGCAAAGTCTTTAACGGATCTTCATTAAACTTTCACAGTATATTCTTGGGATCATTGGCTAAAGCATAATCTAAATATATTTTTCGAAAAAAGGGCCGTGCCACGCCCCCAGTCTATATAAAATGTCAATTCGTCTTAACTCTGAACTTGTTTGGTCTAAATAAATGATATTTGGATATGTGTGTCCGTTAGTCAAGATTTATATAATTTTGGAAGAGTGGGCGTTGCCACGCCCACATCTTTTGTCTTATGTTTGTTCTTCATTGATGTCCATAGTTTACAGTCGATCTCTATGAAACTTTCACGATAATTTTAAATATACAGGTGTTGTTAGAGGAAAATGAAGAGGGCTGAGAAGAGTAACGGTATAGGGGTGTTGAGGAAATCAAAAGTAGAAAGAAAAAGAAGATATAATGATACTTATAGAAGAAGCGCCAAGTGGGGAGGGAAAAGAGTGCAACTTAATAAATGTAAGCAAGTCGAATTTTAGACAGAATAACGTCTGTTGGGTCTGCTAGTAATATATGTATCACAAATCATATATCAGACCTTTTGATATCATTTATCACACTACGTAATGTCAAATCGTATGACTTCCTAGTTATATCATATCTTATTAAATATATCAAATCATTTCGTATATAAATTACATTTATCACACCTTGCCTGTGACATCTCATGATGCCTCAGATCGCAAAATACAAGTTGCGATTGTGTTTGGAAAAAACTTAATGTTGTAGTAGTGACTGAATTGTTTGATCAACCAGGTTGTCAATGTTCGGTTAGTTTAGATTTGAGAAGCTCAAGACTCCTCATGTCTGAGTTTCCTGAGCTTAGATGAGACTTGAATAATTGGCTGACCAACATTTTATGCACATTTTTTTTCACAATTGCTGAAAGCAAAAAAAGTTAAATTTCCAGTTTTGGCTTAAACTTTAGTAGAAAAATAATTTGTTTCACTCAAATCTCTTTTTAATTGATCATAATTTCTTGTTAGGTTAGTCAGTAATACAAAAGAATAACTCAAGCTTATAAACAGCAGGTGGATGATGAACAAACAAAAGACAAAACTAATTAAAATGTAATTTAACAAAATGTTGCTTTTCATAGAAGCTACTGAAGTAGGTAGAGACCTTAATAGTATATCTCATGTAGGTGTTTCTCTAGGTATGTTCAATGAAATAAATAAGTATGTGTGGTTACAAATTTATATATAAGTATATACATTCGCTTTAAGCGCTTAATCTTGTACTGACTATTGACTAAAAGCTACGCAGTTTGAATACATTTCCTGAGGTTTTGGAGGAGTTTTCTGAAATTTATGAAAAATATTTGGTGTTTGTTTTTGGAGGGGGAGGTAGAGGGCGGGGGATTGGTTCAAATAATCTTTGCCTATGAACAACAAAACCAATACTAATTCAAAGCCATATCACAACCATTCAGGCAGAGTTTTATGCAATAGAAGCATGTAACAGATGATGATTTCGAAGAGGTTTATCTTCACAACAAATAAACATTATGTAAGACAGTCAGGCGAAATGCATAAAATTAGTAAATGATACGGGAACCAAAACAATTTTTTGTTGGGATCGGTTCCTGGGCTTGCGGAACATGAAGGCAATGCACAAGCTTGCCACCTTGACAGAGAGGGTGGTATATAACAATCTGGTGGTTAAAAGGTTTTCTGTGGGCTCGCTAAGGCCAATGAAAAGTAGGTATGACGCGGAAAATAATCAGAACCCACTGTCTATGACAAAAACAGTTCAAGGTATTTATACTTCTTTAAAAATGGGTATAAGCTAAACCTACTAATTTAGACTGAGAGCATTTACGACCTCACGACACTGTAGTCTAAACTTTCATCTAAATTAGCCAATTCTATCAGAAACACTAAGTTGCTGCTTCGTGTACTGTGCAAGGGAACGATATTTTCATAATTATTTTCGTAAAACTTAGTAAAAAGCACGAGGAGGCTATTAATATACAAATCCGACCAGAATGTTTCACTGATTAGTATGTGGAACGAACGATATCTGAAATTAAAGAGCAAACTCGAAAATACCGAGGAAAGCTTTGTCACCAAGATACTAATACCAATATCCAGAGGTACACCAACTTGCTCCATCAACACAGCTACGGTAAATTCTTTTAAAACCCCCTCTCGATGAACGTCGTAATCCATATAATAGCGCCACCAGTAGCCGAGGAAGAGCGTGACCTTCTTAGCGCGATAAGAATCAGTCTGGCATACATTCGAGCTCGGTAGTGGAAAATGTTAGAGCCATTTCATTTTACACCAATCGCAATATACCTAATGAAAAAACCATGCTACACGAAGACGAGAGTAGCACATCAGGGAGTCGCTCAGAGTGAACGCTAGGGTATTTCATGCGAGAAGTAAGTCGAAATATTTTGACGATGAGACCTCTTAATGACCTCCAAGATAAGTATAGAATTGAAATTTCTTAAGAAATATTCCTATAACAACTTCATAAGTTTATCAAAACAGCATAATCAGAAGAATTTTTTTTTTGCAAAAACATGCGTTTTGCAATCATATTTTTGTTCGAGGCTTTAGTACTTTAGGATGAAAGAGGAAAAACTAATAACTTCGGTACTTGCCATCAACAACGCGTAAAGACCTATGACCGATCTCCCGAATACTTACAGAGCCGTCCCGTGCGATGTTATTACAAGTTTCCCCTTTGTAAAACCTTTGCTTTTCCTATTGACTTTTCCGTCAACATTTCACAAAATAATTGATAAAACTAATTAGCCCGCATGTCGACACCCAAAAGTATTAAAAGCGCAATAACCTGGACTGTTTTCAACGCGAACAACTCCGCACCGCCAGTGTTTTATTAGCAATTTTTTGTTTTTAATTTATTTTTAAAACCTCTCTAAAGTTATGATGCGATGTGAAAACTTGTTTGGCAGCTTCTGCGAACGCTACTGTTCACTTGCAACATTCTCACATACACATTTACATGCGCACACTCATTCTTACAAGAACATGCAAGTAGACAAGTGCGGTTGATCTCTCTGCCTGTATTGTCAGTTGTGACTGTTTGCTGATCGAGTTGTTTAAGGCTTCGTTTAATTGACATTGACTTTGTTTCTGGTTTTCATCATCAGCTTCTTGCGCTACATTAAACACATTTACATTTTTGCCGTTGTTGCAAGTGATAAGAGTAACACGTTGTTACTTTGTGTATGAATGGTTTGTTGGTTGGTTGGTTGTTCAATTGCGGTTCACCGACTGTTGTGATGAATGGTTGAGTGACTGTCGCATGGCGGAATGCACATACGCATTCCCACCTAAATGCATTAGTGCTGGAAGTAACACGCTTATTAATGTCTGTCAATTCAGGCAAATTTTCTGATTTACAGTTTGTATTTGTAATTGCTGTTGGGAAATTTGGTTTTGTGCTGCATTTCTTGTATTAGGCAGCTGTTTTGCGTTTGTAGTGGTTGGCCGTCAAAAATGTGTAGGAAGATTTTGATGAGCGACTTGTGACTTTAGAAGGCGATATGGATACAAAAAATAAACCAAAGAAAAACTTCACTGTGCTAATTAGTAAAAAACGCGTGACAGGAAAGCGCTAGACGTGTAGCTGACGATGTTTAAACTTAAGTTAAAGCTCTGTAATTAGCCGCGATAAGGCTATTTTCAACAACTTTATTAGGTTAATAACTTGATTTCATCATCATTCTTCTTTGGATTTAACCGCCTCGGCGATATTGCCCGTTGCATCATCACTGTTGTTAAGTACGAGGTGTGTTCAAAACGTATCGCGAATTTTGAATTTTCGCTGGTTACTTATATTCGAATTTCGAATTTTTTGTGGCGTTATGTTGGTACTCATGTCTCTCACTTATGCCGACAAGCTCGGCCATTTTGAATGTTCAGTTAATTGTTGACAGCTGCTTTGCTTGCACGTGTTTTGGATCGTCTTCGATTTTTACCTATTCAAAAAAATGGATCAAAGAACCTGTATCAAATTTTGTGTGAAAAACGAAATTAAGTGCGCGGATGCATTCGGAATGTTGACTGTGGCATACGGAGAAGCTACCTTGGACCGAAGCAACGTTTATCGGTGGTACAAAATGTTCTCAGAAGGCCGAGAAGATGTGCAAAGAAGAAGAAAAATTGGCTTTTGCACCACGATAACGCCCCTGCTAACGCATCGTTGCTTGTGCGCGACTTTTTGGCCAAAAACAACACACTAATGATGCCGCAGCCACCGTTTCCCCAGACATGGCCCCCTGTGACTTTTCCTTGTTCCCTAAACTGAAGAGGCCCATGAAAGGACGACGTTACGCTTCTCTTGACGAGATAAAGACGGCATCGAAGGAGGAGCTGAACAAGATACAAAAAAATGATTTTTTGAAGTGCTTCGAAGATTGGAAAAACCGTTGGCACAAGTGTATAATATCTCATGGGGATTACTTTGAAGGGGACAAAATAGATATTCATGAATAAATAAATAGTTTTTGAAAAAACACAAAACTCGCGATACTTTTTGAACACACGTCGTATAGCCGATTTAAAAGTACTTCCATCTATTTTTTCAACACACAATCTTCTTTCAGCACTGTTCATGACTCTGAATTCCATGGAACTCTTCGTCTGACATTAATTTTGCTTTTATGGCGGGTTCTCAAATAGACAAAACCCATCACAATTACAAATTTGTATGAAGCAATCAGGCCACTCTACTATGCAACCAACCCTATTAGAGATGTCAATATAGTTAGCGAAAGTCCCATTATTTCTTTAATACAATAAGGATATTTTAGGAAATATAACTATTCTACTATTTAATAAATATATCTGATTTATTTATCACAATTATCTTAATTATTTTGAAAATTTTAATTTAACATAAAATTTTCTAAAACTAACTACAAAAGGTGGGTCTGCCGTACGGTTCAAATTTTTTCGATTTATTTGTTCAATGTTCGCTTCACATGTTTTCCCAAAAATTGTGTTTATAAAAGTATGTATTTAAAAAAAAAATCAGACAGAAAAATATCTTAACAATTCAAGAATACTTCAAAATTAAAAATTGTTTAAAAAGCAATGTTGCGTGACTATTTCATTTTGCTTTGTTATTAATTAAATAACCTTTCTTTTAAATTAAAACACATATTCCAATTATTTGCTGTTTATTTAATATCTGATAGTCTATCAAAAAATTTCGTTACTCTTTTCAAATTAAACTGTTGGAGAAAAGAAAATATCCATATCCAGGGGAATCAGATTCCGAAAATCCGAAAATCCGAAAAATGTACATACTTAGTTCCTATAAAAGTTCATAATTTATATTTTCCATATAATAAACACATTTCCTTAGATTAACGGTACATTATTTATCGTTAACCGTACCAAAAATACATCAGTTGAAATGACAACTGAAAACAATTACTGACACAAACTTCCCAAGCTGTTTGCACAGATTGAAGTGAGGTTCTTGCATACGAATATAATAATTTTCAAAGCGTTTTTCTTCAATCAAGTGGGTTATGGCGCTTTAATCTACTGCTAAAGTGACTTACTAAGGAGCTAAATACAATTATATATTCACAAAAAAACCTATTTAATTACGCAACAACTTTTTAAATGCTCACTGCTCTAATTTCTATGCAATGTTCGTGTCAGAAATGTGAATATAAATATTAAGTGTACATGAAGCATTACAAATATGATTGAGTATATGCTATGTAAACACTTAATTGCAATAATAAAATTGCAAAATATTTAAATAAGTCTAATGAGGAGTAAACACGCATTAATAAGTGCGTAGCTTAAGTCTTTCGTTACACTGCACTCAAATGAACTAGTCGCAAACTACTTTAAAAATGCTATGTACACTAAGCCCAACTAGTCAGCCAAATGTCTTTGTCGCATATAAAGAACTGGTATGTTTAACATAGCGATGTCCTAAGAAATATCAAATGTAAGATTTCGGACAGAAATATACCAATCTCAAACTAGTTTAAAATAGACCAATCATGATAAGCGAGAATTATTTAAATGCTGTCGGGATCAGTGGATAAGTACTCCATTCAAATCGGCGAGGTCACTTGTTTGAGTCCCAGTGAGGTAAAAAGTAAAATTTAAGTAAGGAGCTTTACTCGGATTTTTCCCCATGACAGCGGCGCAACAGCAAGAACGATCATTTATCAAAGCAATTGTGTAATAAAAGCCTTTTTTTGGAATAATCAAAGTAACCATTTTCTGAAGAGAAAGCTTTTAAGTAACAAATGCATAAAAGAATTGAATTGTTGTTAGTTTTCAGGGTTGACTAATTGTGATTGTAAAATGAAGTTTTCATACGATAATGAAGGTGTTCAACTAGTTTGAAGCAGATTTTAAGAGGTCCGAGGGTATTTCTGCCATGGAAGGCTTCTTAGAAAAAATTAATCTGCTTTGCAGATGCTGTTCGGAGTGGGTACAAACCAGTAGCTTGCGGCAATTTGTATAAAAGATTTGAAAGCAGCACACCACAAATTGGTAAAATTTTTAAAATTTTCTTTATCATACTTGATTTGTACAAACAACTAATAAATGGAACTAAAATAACTATAAAACATATTTTTAAATGATTGTAATAATTGCTTTTTTATACCAAAATTTTTTGTTGATTCACGGCCTGTACATTTTGAAGTAATTATGAAACGAGCTCAAGGCCAAGAATAATAATTTTTCACTTTTTGAATTTGTATGAAAATTATTATTGTTTTTATTTTTTTTATAATCATTTTTAATTAATTATTAAAAAATTTTTATTTGAATAGAGTAGGAAAAATGTTTAGAGACAACCGCTATAGCTTTTCTTATACATCCCTTCCGGAAGCTGCTAGGCTTCTTCAGCAGAGAAATTTTGGCTCGCATTGCTAACTGTTAAGCTAAAAATACGGTGGTTTTGATGTCATGTAAACTCCTATTTCTATTCTTCTCTACCATATGCATGAACCACTTCCGCCATTTGAGTTAGTAATGTGATCATGATGGATTTTTTGACAGATCTGTTTTATCATCATCAGCAGAACTCCCTTACCGTGTGCTCTTGGTTTTTGTTATTGCTTTTTTATACCACCACCATTGGTACAGAAGAATACAACTGTCATCCCGTTGGCCATCGCCGTGTTAAGAGTACCAAATTACAGAAGCCAGTTTGCCAAACTAGTATTTGACCAGTATAAAACTACTAGAGTTAATTGCAGGGTATAGACTGTATGTGCAGTTGTGTGAAGTTTGGTATGGCTGTATGTTCATAACTTTGTAGCGCTAGTTAAAGCAATAATCTAGTTTAACGTTTGTGGTAAATCAGCATTAGAAATGTTGCTTTACGTTTTTGGAGAATAACACTGAATTTCGATTTCATTCAAAAATTAACTTTCAATTCTGCACTAATTATTTATATACTTGTGCAGAATTTACAGCTTCACATTAGAAGTGTTTTCGGATACCACTTTTTCTGCCTATTGACGTTCCTTTAGAAAACAAGTAAGGAAGTCTAAGTTCGGGTGGAACCGAACATTATATACCTAGTAGTGATCTATTATGGCATCCGAATTTACGCAGAACTATTTTAATACTTTCAGTTTGTATTTGCGTTCAAATAGACATACGGACGTGGCTACATCGACTCAGCTCATCCTCCTGATCATTTCAGTATACTTACAAACATTTCATGTTCATGAAAGGTATGAATATCAAAAAAGATAAACAACTTCGCTTTTGCAGTGGGGTATTAACTACGCCAATTTTAAATAGCGCTCGGAGATGAATGTCAGGGAACCTTCATACCAAATTTCATTAAGATATCTCTAAATTTACTCAAGTTATCGTGTTCACAGACGGGCGGACATCGCTTAATCAATTTCTCTTTTCGTCCTGAATATTTTGATATATATAAGTCAATATCTATCTCGATCCGTTTATGCCGTTACGTACTGCCGTTAGGCGAGTAAAGTTAATATAGCTTTTGTGCGTAGCACTCTAGGTATAAAAAAAAAATAAGTGGTATGCGGGAAATTTTTATAACTATGTGTGTATTATTTGAATCATTGCCTTTTGAAAATATTTAATTTTAAAGGAATAAGTTTTAAATTAATGGTTTTCATTCACTATTGCCCAATTTTTTTATCAGGTTTTCGCCATGTCAATTTCACATATTTTCTAAGCATAAATTATAGTATTATTAGCATGAACCTATTTTGAAAATTTCTGTGAAACATTATACAAGGTGGCGCAAAAGTAATCCTCCTATCAGAAAATGCTATAAATTTTGCGATTGTCCCCTACAGTCAGTTCTGTTTTGACATTTGTGTAGTAAACACATGCGAAATACACGCTAATAAACAATGTTACGCTACACTGCTCCAGAACGCGGAATATTGCTGACTATTTATTTGACCAAAAATCGGTCGGGGCCAAACGGTTACTGTGAATGGTGAGCGCTACAGAGCAATGATCAACGAGTTCTTTTTGCCGCAACTTGATGAATTGGGATTGGAAAACATGTGGTTCCAACAAGACGGTGCAACAGCACACACTGCACGTGCCACAACCGATATGCTGAACATCGGAAGCTTACTTTTGCGCCACCTTGTACTTTCTACTCATACACCGCATCTTTCATATGACACCTGAAATGCACTAATCAAAGAAAGATAAAAAGTTAAAGTTGTACAATAAATACTAATAAGTCTAAATCACAGAAAGCAGATATATAAGAAAGCAACTATGCAACCATAGTTTTCACTTTGTTGTACCGAAAGTACAAGTGTTTTCTAAATCTCGATGGAGTAAAAGTAGTCGAATGAACATAACTGAAGCGTAAAGAAGGGCTTCGGTTGTGCTGTAAATAACAACAGCTTAGAGAAAAAACTGTACGAAGCTAATCAAATGTAGCGCATAGCATGCACAAAGATTGTAGTAAAATTTGAAAGTGATTTCACGCACAATGCACCAAATGGAGGTTCATCTTCGCTAGACTTATACATAAGTACATATGTATGTGCTTTCAAAATTCATGCCGAAGTTGATTAAAAAATATATTTAATACTATAGCATTTATAGCGAAAAAATGGCGCTAATTTACAGCTAAAAAATTGTTTTGAATTTTGTATGGCAACAAGCTATAATAGCCAAACGCCATTTTACGAACTTTACGGAAGGGCGTTAAAAAATTTAAAATCGCTCGAAGCTTTCACACCTAGTAGTGGGACATGATTTTAAATGCAACTACATTTTTTATAAATATACAACAAAATACAATACTCAGATTTGAAGAGTTTCTTTTAAAGTTTTTAAGTATTTAGTAATTAAACTTTAGCTCTTTTTGATAGAGACGCACAGTTGTGGTCAATATAATAGTAGTGAAATTAAACAGGACGTCGTTCGAAAAAATAAAAACAAGCTGTGTTTTTAATAATTTTCATTTAAAATATAGCGATTTACATAACAGAAGCCACATAAAAATAAATTTCAAAGTTTGCACAAAGTTTAGGTAAATTAATTAAACTTTTAAAAATTTACATCGGAATTTAAATATTTTTGGGCAGAGTTTTTAGAAAATTTCTAAACATGTAGTTTTAGAGCGGATACAATTTTAGTATCAGAATGTGCATATTGAAAGTATCTCAAAATTTTCCCTGAGTTTTTAGAATTTTTTTTGTCAAGGATGTTGGGTATTTTTTCCATACAAAACAAATTTTTCTTCATGCGTTGTATCGGAGAAATCACTCAACACGCTTGACGAAAAAATATCTAAAAATTCAGGAAAATTTTAAAACGAGTTCTAAGTTGCACTAACTAAAATTTATTGATCTACAAAACTCAAAGATTTTCTAGAAACTCTGCCAAAAAATTTAAAGATTTTGATGGCCATTTTTTAAAGTTAATTAACTTTCCTGAACTTTGAAATTTCTTTTCATGTGTTTTTTATGGAACTCGCTATATTTTAAATGGAATTCATTCAAATTTCAGCTTCTTCTTTCGTCGAACGTCGTCCATTTTAATTTCACTACTATTATATTGAACACAGCTGTATATACCAAGTTAAAAAAATATTTGAAACTACATTTCTCTTTGGTTGATGTAACAAACCGAAATAAAATTTGTGGCGTAACTTAAGCTGCATTTCGAAAACAATATTGGGTGAGGTTGTTGTTGAAAATTCAAGCAGCAGAAAATAGGTATAGTACGTTTATTTCTTGGGGTGGTAATAGATTTTAACGCTCAAGATGCAATGCTAGAAACAGCGCAATTTCTAAATGTTAGGCCTATCAGAAACAACATGCTTAATTTTATATAAATGAACAAATAGTACAAGGCAAAAAGTTTCTCCGTGTAAGACAATAAGAACGCTGCTTACGTCATCCTATTGTGTTGCGGAGTAGCAAGCGCACAGAAAAATACGACCTGCAAAGAATACTAAAACTTAATTTTTAAATTTTTCTCACTTTTTGGCGGTGTCAGTGAACGCCAAGGAAATGCAAATAAAGTCAAGGAAGAGTTTGGTGGATGACTTAGTGATGTGACACCTGAATCTCCGATGAAGGAACCTACGTGTCGCTACCCGACCATAGCTTAGTGAGAAGGTTTACGTAATGGCTAAAAAAAATAGTCCAACGGCGATCGTACAAATTAGCAGAAAATAGTTCGAGAACTAAAAAAGACAAAAAGCCCATCGACAAGTTACCTCCGATCTAGTAAGACAAGTAACGACAACAAATATTTTTGGCAATTTCAAAGCGACATTTCCGATTCTTATCTGTAAGGATTAGGCATATGAGAAGTAACGTCCTTTCTCGACGAACAAAGAGTACGCTCTATAAGTCTGTCAACCTGTTCTGAGGTATGGTTGAAACTAATTGGCATCGTCGATGCAAAGTGCATTTTTTTATGTGTTATTTATCTTTATGTTTCTCTTATTTTAATCAGTCTTCTTAGAATCTTAATGAGGTAGTTTAGCAAAACGCAAAAAGTTTATGCTTTTACGAAATATTTGTAAAAAAAAGCAGCGAAAACATTACGTTAATAAAGAAGTATAAGGCAAGCAATGAAGAAGAAATTGATTTTGTAACCGATTTTTTTCACACTGCAGCTACAACTTTTTCTAGATCTTCCTTTGCATGCAACAAATTGGAAAAGAATAGTCTTTCAACATTTGCGCCGACATAGTTTGAAGGTTTTTTTGTTTGAATAAGTTTTCTATTCGGTTAAACGTTGGCGTTAAATACATAAGCGAACATAGTCACTATGCTGGTATTGTTGTTGTCATTATCTTTAAGCTAATTTCCTGCCACAACTGCGGTTTTATTGCAAAATGTTCTGTAGATTTTTATAGCTATGCAGCAGCCAAACACCGTTCAATTGTGGCCAAGCGATGGCAATTCAATCATAGCCACTAATTCTATTATGATCTTGTATGTATGTGTGTGCCTGTCGGTATATATTAGGGTTGGTCAAAAAAATGAATAATGAAAATTAATATACTATAAAATGGGAGTGCTTGTAATAATAGTACTTTTGAAACATCTTAGTACCAGTTTTAAAATGTGCCCATGAAAGTATAGTAACTGCCATTAAAGACCTTTATCCTGCAATGAACGTCATGACGAATAACATGAAGAGCAAAGAACTAATAGACTTTCTCAATAGAAACCACGCTTATGTCTTCAATTTTCATAATATAGTAGGAGGACTATAAATAAATAGAAGAAATAAGGAGAGTACGAGATATATAGAAATCCCGTGGCCCCCTACATGAAAAGATACACCACGTGGTGAACAAAATAAAAAGAAATGTATACAGAAAAAAAGTAACAAACAGGAAAAAGGAGAGAAGCCCTGAGAAGTTTAAGTATAATTGAAGTTTGGAGCTTTAAAACCAAAAAAATTTAGATAAATATGTTTATGGAACGTAGCTTGTTAGATGTGAAAAAGTTTCAGACCAGAGTTATGTGTTTAGATATGTCCACCCATTCGGAAAGACTGTTCGCGTTTATCAATTTAGTTCAAATGTTGTATGCCCAGTAGTCCCTATTCAAAATAACTTGAAGGAAACTTTGAGGAAACTGCTTTTGTTAAAAATTTATAAAAGTGAACACAACATTAATTTACAAAACACAATGGAAGTCGTTTCGTTCTTTTTATGTAACACCCTAACATGTATGAAGTATGTATATACAGTTGTGTTCAATATAATATTAGTGAAATTAAATTGGATAGCGTTAGACGAAAATTCATTTAAAATGTAGCAAATCCATAACAGAAACCACATAAAAAGAAATTTAAAATTTACGCAAAGTTCAGGAAAGTTAATTAAACTTTCAAAAATTTACATTAAAATTTCAATATTTTTGGGCAGTATTTTTAGAAAATTTTTGATTGCGCAGCTTTTCAGCTGATTCAATTTTAGCATCTAAATGTGCAAAAAAAGTACTTAAAAATTTCCCTTGAATTTTTAGAATATTTTTTGTCAAGAATGTTGGGTACTTTTTTCCATCCAAAATTTATTTTTCTTCATGCGTTGTATAGAAGAAATCACTCAACACCCTTGACGAAAAAAATTCTGAATATTCAAAAAAAGTTTGGAGCGAGTTCTAGTTTGCACATTGTTGTACTTAAATTGATTGGTCTACAAAATTTAATGGCCATTTTTTGAAGTTTAATTAACTTTCCTGAACTTTTTGTAAACTTTGAAACTTTTTTATACGGATTCTCTTGCAAAATTCGATATATTTTAAATGAAAATTATTAAAACCATAGCTTCTTCTTACTTCGTCACACGATATCTAATTAAATTCCACTACTATTATATTGAACACAGCTGTATATACTATAATAGTATTTTTACAGTCACTCCTGCTGACCCTTTGGATGTTAAGTTTTCGGAGAAAACAACCAACATTTTTGCAGTGAAAAACTAAGAACGAAAACATACTGTGATTTGAGTTAGAACACCAACCGAAGACAGAAAAACTTAACCATTTGGTCATTCACTTGCGTAGCAGGTTTACACTTCTAGTACACAGATTTATGTCCCTGAAGTCGAAGCTACTAACTTATACATGCATATATACTCACGCATAGGTATAAGTGATTTAGCCACTCTATTGAGTTGGTCCGTTGTCAGCCCCCAGTTGGCTAGTTAGTTAATGCTAGTTACGTACATAAATATGTACGTATGTTGATAGTTAACTCTGGCTTAGCGTAGTGATATTTAGTTTCATATTTCTTTAGCCATTGTGTGATAAGCATGTACTTAGCATTGTAATTAAGCGTTTGCTCGTAAATGTTGTTTGTGAAATGAAATATTTTCAGCTAATGAATTTGACTGGCGCATAGCTTAACAACTTGCAAGCTGTCAGCCAGGTTGACGTATAGTTAGCTGTTAGCTGTTGACGTATGCTATGGCAACATTTGTTGCTTTTGGATTAGCAACATTTTGAAGTATGAACATCGTCACAACCACCTGCAACCCAGCAGCCATCCTGAATATATATTAGCGATATAATTTGCTTCATTCCATTGCATTCTAGTTTGAAGCTTTTTATGGCTATTTTACTCCTACTTTCTAACGTATCTTATTCATGGATATAATATATGTTCTCCGTACTCCAATATACTAATAAACAAATTTTCATGGACTTTCCTGAAAAATTAAGATTAAGCCAGCAAACAACTAGATAGCTAAAGTATGTTTGCAGCTTGTTTAAATATATAATAGTAATTCTACTCAACATTGTTTGAAGAAAATATCTTATAATAATCCGGAAAATTTTATTTTGGTTTACAAAATTTAGTTTAAATAAACTTGTTAGCTTACGGAAGTATACTGTTATAAAGGTATAGTACTTAAAAAAAATAAACTTTGGGTCAAAGAAGGAGTCCTTTTAGTCCTTTTACTTTGAAACTCAAATAATAAACTAAAGTACTACTTATTACCTTTCAATAACGCTCCATATTCATGCTGTATAAAGCTTTCGAAAATTACATTTCCATAAAAATTTAGTATTATAAGAGCTTTATAAACCTATTTTATTTCTTATGAATATGGGAAATGTGTATACAAGTTTAAAGTGCATCTCAAATTCATGATTACAAAACAATCTCTTCAATAGTTTTTAAAAGTGACTTTGGCTATTACTACCTTTTACAACCGATATACTGTTTTATATCTATCTATATTATATACACTATTTTTACTATATTATTAAATTAAAAACCAAAATCGTAGTAGTAGTGAAGCATGCCTTCTACTAAAATTTTTCTCAAAGGAGACCAGCCAAACTACTGAGAATTTTTCTCTAATTAAAACTTTAAATAACATATTGTTGCACCCCAAAGTGAAAGTCTATTCATAAGACCTCATTACGGATGAGCCTGAGGAGCAATTTGAATACACCATGATTATTTTATTTCTTCCTATATTTTTGACCGCATCAGTTTTTATACCTTTCATGAACATGAAATAGTATTATAACTTTGGTCCGATGTTTTTGAGTAAGAGAAGAAGAAGAGATTGCCCCACCATTAAGTATACCGAAATGATCAGGGCGATGACCTGAGTCGATTTAGCCATGTCCTTCTGCCTGTCTGTTTGAAGGCAAACTTGTTACTCAGTTTTTAAGATACCTCAATGAAATTTGCTAAGGGGCTGCCATTTTGAAAAACATTAATGATTTGTCGGAAACAGCAAGATTAGACCAATACAACGCATGGCTCCCATACAATCGATTGTTTCGATAAACGGAGTTTGGCCTATAAATCCTGAAATTTAAGGGATAGGAACTTTAAGTTTTTCAGGGTTTGCATATATTATATACGTAATGTGATTAGTGAAAATCAGCCAGATCTGACCAACACAACATATCGCTCCCGTAAAATCGATAATTCCGATAAACGGGTTGTGGCCTATAACTCTTGCAATTAAAAAGCTAGGAACGTACAATTTGCTGGTAATAATTATATGTAATGTGTGTAGTGAAAATTACCCAGATCGGAATAACATAACATATAGCCCCCATACAATTGATGGGCTTTGGGCCATATATCTTTAAGTTAACAGTTTTGAAGAGTTTGTACTTATTGTAAGTAAGGATCGGACATTCAAAACCGTGATGCCTATTTATTCATGAAATGTATAAAGCCTTCGGCACAGTCGAAGACAGCTCTTTCCTTACTTGGTCTTCATTCAAATTATATTGCCAATTCAAAATGTGTAACGAAGTGCAGTTGTTATAAAAAATTTAGAATGGTTATAGCTGAATATGTTTGCATATTTGACTGTTAAAGATAGGTAGATCAATATATTTAAGAATGTCTCTATGCGTACATATGCATATTTGTGCGCTGCCTGCGGGTAATAGAACTAAAGTTAGCCAGAAACGAAGAAATATTTTGTAGAATTTAGTTAGTTAATGCTATTGCCATAAATCTTACGGGCATTTAGTACTTCATACCCCAGGATTTTTTGCGAATATTTGCTAGAGCGCGTAGAGGAATCAGTGATTTCATAAATAAACTTCGTCCTTTTCTTCTCTTTTCCTAATCTTAATTTACCTTCCTTTATCTTTTCTTCTTTCTATGTTCCTTTGCATTCACGCATTCAAGATTAATACAGGCGGTTTCAATATTTAGAAATATTTTGTAGTTTTCTAGTCATCGGTTTAAATTTGCTTTATATAGACAGAGTTAAATAATAATGATCGCTTAGGCAGATTCCACAATTTTTAAAATTTCATGATACATAGTTTCTTTTTGTTATCGCCATTTTTTATAATCTGAGTAAAATAAATATAACCACTTAATTAAATGTTATCTGCTTAAAAGATCTTTAAAAATATATTGTTGCTTTATATCTTTTTATAAACCTACTTGAACAAAAATTTTATCAGATAAGTGTATAATATGATATTCGCGTACATTGATTACCTAGTTAAAAATTAAAAAATAACTATAGAGCATTTTTTTTTAGAGTTTTTTAAACAACTTGAGTTAAACAGATAACCTGATTACCATAATTATGTGAATACCTAAAACCGAAAAAAAGTTTTAAAAGCCAAATAGAATAACGTAATTACTATGAGTTGTGGGCGATTCAGGACTGAATGATTTATCAATAGCAACAACGAAAACCCGAAATCCGTAAAATATTGGTGAAGTTATCGAAGTTATAAAACGTGCAACGCATATTTTGGTTATGAAAAAGGAGCTAATGTTGCCATATTAAGATACACCAACAATTGCACGTATAACTGCATATATGTACATACATACATATTTACTCTGTAAGTACCCAGCATTAAAATTGCGATTCAGTCACTAAAAAGGACATTCTTGAGCTGCACACTTAATTCCGTACCTTTCACAAAAGTAATAGGTAAAAGGCACTTTGAAGTATTGGATAACGATGTTCTCTCATCCAAAGACAGAACTACACCTCAACTATACGTAATAAAACCGGTTGAGAACTAGGCAAAGCAAAGTTATCTTACTAGTAATTCACTTGACGACAATTGACACCTCCAATGACAGCGCTTGTGTATTGAGCTAGAACTGGTAGTGTCGGAAAATAATTTAGCTCTGGTATAGTTCTAAACTGGTCCAGTTTTATGCAGTGCATATATAAACCTAATCAACAGTTTGTGTGTGCATATTAAGGAGGTTTATTTGCCAGAGAAATGCACGCGCATATTTATCTTAGCTTCCTTTAGCTTTTAACTAAACAACAAGCGCTTATGATGATGCTATAATAACAATGTAGGTACGAAGGAAAATGCCGCAGTTACGGGCTTCAATCATTCAAGTCGTTGTGCCAGCTCATAGCAAAGAAGTGAGATTACATTTGGCTAGCTTTAATGATTAGAACACGTTGTGCGTGCGTGTGTACTTAAGAAGCGAAGAGTGAGCAAAAAAAAACAGGCAGATGAAGTATTTTACATTTGTTGGTTTAGTTTTGTTTTTGCGATTTACGGGTAAATGTTGCCATTAGAGCACTATATTGCGGCATCATGCGAAATGCAAACGCATACGAATATTATATTATGTAATGAAAAAGGGAGTAGTACACAACTCATGTTAAACTAGTCCTTCTTCAACTTGAATCTGATTTGTTGAGGAAACGAACGCTGACAAGTTAATAATAATTGTGGGATCACTAAAGCAAAGAAGTAAAGTAAAGTTAACGAGCTAGACAGCAAACAAAAAATAATTCAAAACACTAAAATTACTATTATCTATCTACCTTAGCTTATTCCTAAAGCCTATCTAAAGTTATTGCCCAGCTTTCTTTACAAAACGTATCAGTACAATACAACGAATAGAGCCATATTACAGTGAAGAATTCAGAACGAGATTTTACGATGCCGGAACTGCTTTGTCTTTAACCAAAATTTGACTAGGGATGACCGGAAATTGTTCCAATATACATCAAGCTTTCGCGCTGCAGGAAAGTTAACAATACAAAATGAATTCTTGTCCTTCCTTCTTGAAACGTGACTCTCGCTGTATAAGTTATAACTCTGATACACCGTCCCATTGCTTTTTGAACTGTTATGTAGAATTTAGCGATTGTTCTATTAATAATTTGAAGTTATCTTTTTTGTACTAAAATCAGTCAAGCTATCCTCCTAACCAAGCTTTGCATACTTTGAAATTAAATGGAGTAAATGCGTGTTTGTAAATTTAGTCCACAACTATATCGCATTGGAACAATTGTATATTCGCAATGAAAGCGGCCAAATTTATTAACAGAATCACGTACAAACTATACTCTGTAGCATATAATGATGATCTTTAGTAAAATAAATGAATAATTGGCGCGATATATACCTCCAAGGAGATTAAGGCCGAACTTCTCAACCAATTTGTGGTGTGCCGCTTCTAATTTTTCCTACAGCTGGACCTACAGTTTTTGCCGATTCCGAACGGAATCTGCAAGGCAGACGAATTTTTGCTGAGAAGCCCTCCATGGCAGAAACACACTCTGAGAGTTTGCAAAACCACCGCCGAGTGGCGACTCCGTTTTGAAATACTTTTTCAAGCCACTTTTGATGTTAGCTGTATCAGGGCTCGAATCTTGGATCTTCGGTGTGGTAGGCAAGCAACACCGTGGCGGCCGCTGATGATTGCCAAACCACTGCCGAGGGGCGACCACGTTTTGAAAAAACTTTCTCAAACCACTTGGACCTTCGGTGTGGTAGGCCAGCAACACTACCGCCACACCACGGCGGCTGCTGGTGATCTTTAGTAATTAACCAGAAATAGCAACAAATTCGTATTTCTATGCCAACATCAGCTTTTCGTTATGCTTGCGAATCAATCCATTGCACTTCTACTCCATAATAGAACTCCCCTCAATTCTCCATCCATGTTATCGTTGACGGTCACTACCAACCGATTTGCATGTTGCTTTCTATTTGACTTCTAATACAAGAGCCGCCGAACGAAATATGACTGTGACTGTGTTAGATTCAAACAAACAAAATTATCCAATCATAGAAATTATGACAATATTTAAACTGACATTTCCGCACACTTTCATGTTCATATTTTCACAGGAAGTAACCTTTGTTGCAGTTATGGAACAAAACGAAGGAATAAATACGACTATAAAGCCAATCGAATTTTACTGATTTATTCAAAAGTATAATAGTTGTTTTTTGGTTGTAATAAAAGTTTCGAAAATTCCACTCTATGTGGTCGGAATGGCTAAAATCCACAAGAGACCTGATTTTTACTGGAGTAAAATTAAAAGCTGTTTGTAAGATATGAATATCAAAGAGCTAGATTGTGGAGATAAAGCAAGATGGAGGTGGACAGGATGGGTTGGATTAGATGAAGGTGGTGATGAAGGTGGAGTTATAAATTGATTCAGATGGACATGGCAATGGCTCAGACAAAATCTTTAGCCTAGTCATACCAGTCGAGGATTCATCTAGAAAATGATGTATTTCACTGAACATTAACGTTTGTAATATTTTGAAGTTGATGTCATCAAAATCTTTATATATAGGGGTCTGATATATTTAGGGGTTGGTGGAAAAAAGTACTCAAAAATATTTACTCTACGCCATTGTGATTGGAGCAGTGCTCGAATTTTAATGTTTGTTTGTTTATTGATATAAGAGAAAAATGAAAACGATTTGCATAGCGATGGTAGCGATGACATGTTTCGAGGTCACCAATTTCTTATCAGACCCCTTCTCGGACCCTGTGATACGGACCCAAGTGCCTGCATCAAATCCACTGTTAGAATGCTCTAACAACTAAACTATGGTGCTCTGTAGCGTCACGATGCATTTTTCCTCTAATGTGCCATTTTTACATTATTAATTTTTTACATATATTTTTATATGTTAACTCAAGCAAAGTGGAATTTTTGAACACTTTAAAATGCACAGATAGTATAATAACCGAAGAGCATATCGAAGTGTCAAAATGGACACATAAAAAAGAAATCCATCGTTAGCCATGGTAAGGCCAACTGATTTCGCCGCATGCGCAATGGGGTGCTAAAATAAATAGATATACAAGTTTAGATGACAAAAAACAACAGCGTTATGATATTCTTATGGTTAACAGAACACGCAGTGCCGTCTTTATCATAAGGGCACATCGGGAACTCCTCAGGGTACCCCGAAGGTACGATAAATACCCTCACATTTATTTTCAAAATATTTTTGTCAGACACATTAAACAAAATAAAAAAACTATTAAAATTTTTTTAAAGACTACCCTTATATTTCTGTCGCCGAAAACAGCAACAAATTCGTCCTTAAACAAAGATATGGTATCTGTGACTTTAAGTTTTGAAATTTTAATCATACTAATTGTAATCAATTTATGAGATTTGAAAATATAAAGGAGTAGTGCAACTAATAAACTTTAAATCGGCGTTTTCTTATTCCTACTCCGAGCGGCATCTCCTAAGCCGATGCATTTTTGCTGAGAAATTTTCAATGGCAGAAATACACTGAGAGAGTTTGCCAAACTACTGCCGAGGGGCGACCCTATTTTGAAAAAACTTTTTCGAACCACTTTTTATGTTACCTCTCACAGGACTCGAACCTTGGACCTTCGGTGTGGTAGGCGCAATTTTGATTTCTAAAAATTATTTTGTCATAGTGTCGTGAACTATGTGCTAAGTTTCAAGTCCTTAGGTTACCCGGCAGTTAAGTTCGATCGCAAGATTCCCAATTTCAAAAGAATTTTCAAAATAGGTAGATCCGTGTGTCACCTATGTGATAAGTTTCGAGTCTCTAGCTTACCGGAAAGTTACTCAAATATCGATCGCAAGTTTCGCCCCCGTGTTTCCGAGATTTTCATTTGTCTAGATAAGCGCTCCATTAAGCAAAATGTTGTGTACAGGGTATTACCAGTTATTTTACAGTTGATCTATGAGCTGAGTTGCCGGGACAAACCGGGTTCGGCGATGTACAATTTTCAATGCCATTTTTCGTTCTCCAAATAGCACATCGCCGAAACCGGGTTGTCTCCAAACCAAATTTGACAAGGGATGACGGAAAATCGTTTCAATATACATCAGCTTTTCACCCTGTCGGAGAATCAACAAAACAAAAAGAATCAAATAAATATTACTTGCAATGGAAAGTTTTTTGTGCTCCAAAATCTTAAAAAACATGCGAAAATTGCCGTATGTTATTTGCTTAAAATTCTCTTTCATTATATTTCAAAACAAATCGCTATTAATATTTTTTTAATTAAACTAGAGATCGCCCAGTGGATGAAATTTAACCACAAAACTTTATTTTATTTTCACTCTTTTCAATTTATTTTATTATTTTCTATTTTATTATCTTTTCTTTCTTATTCATTCCCCTTGCTTCCCTTTGCTTTCCTTACCTTTCTTTCCTATCCCTTCTTCCCTTTCTTTTCTTCACACTCACAGTGAATACATGTATGGCATTTGTGTTGGTGTCATTTTTAAACTAATTTTTCTATATTATAATTAAGTTTTTTAAAGGGTTTTTGATTGATGGCACTGCAGTTTGGCAATACCTATCCATATATATGTAATTGTGAATACCTTAGATGTATAGTTTGGCCATAAAATGGGACAGTTTCGCTCAACTTGAGCATTTATATTGTAGATAATAAAAATAGTACGAACAAAATTTGGTCAACCACCGACTTGTCTTAAAAAAACTGTGTTATCTGATGAACTATTTCACGTGATAAATAAAAAGCTTCCTTTTTTTATAAAGTAAATTAGAATTTTTTTTTAATATTGAATTTCAGGTGTGCGGAATGTCACATATTTTTCATTTATTTAATTTACACTTTACATAGCTAATTATCAAGATGAAATTCTTTAACCCTATACGAACTATACTTCCCTGTGTTTTCTAACAAATTTGAAGAAATCTTGGTGCTCTCAGAAGCCGAAACCGAGCAAAGGATTCTTGCAATGGTACTCGGAAAGACAATTCAAAAGAAGTTTATAAGTAATTCCACTGCAAAGTACCCCCAGTATCCGCTTATAACACAGCAACAGCTATAAGCCACGTTATGCACAAAAGTACATTACTGTGCACGCCTAAAGAATTAGTTTTTGAGTATATATTTATTTTCAAACGGTATTTAAAGCAATTTAGATTTATTCAAATAAAAGCTAACCGTTATTTTGTATACATATGGACTTTTAAATAAGCCTTCGTGTTTAAAAAAACATACATACATACATATGTATATGAATAGCAATTTTTCAGTACAAAAAAATTTCCCAGCAAACTCACTTCGATGTTATCAGTAAAGTCAGTGGTTGATTGTTGTCTTGAATAAATAAAAATGTTATTTTCCTGCTATGTGTTTACAACCAACTGATTAAAGTCAAGAAAATACACACATATACATATATGCATATATACATCATTATTTGCCCTTTTACAGGAAAATGTAATTAGATTTAGTGGAAAATAAAATGTAGCTTGTTCTTAGTTTATTCGCCGGTTTTGTTCGAGTGAGTGACTGGCAATCAGCCTGCCTGCCAGCTTGAACAACCAAATAGTTGAACACCGCCCGCAGTGAGAAAAAACTCATTTATCAATTATAGAAATCAACCGGCCGACAGTTGGACAACGGGAAAGAGTGACGGTGACGGTGGCATTGCAATTGTATTTGAAAACTTTTAATTTGTTTTTAATTTATAGATACACACACATGCACATTCACAAACACAATCGAACATAGAGCTAGCAAATGCGTTCAACTAGCCATGACCATGACTTTTCGATATCACTTTTTTGTCTTTGCCGCCAGACGTCTTTGAAACGCCTGCATTTAAACTGAAACTGAGATGAATGTTAGTTTGTAAGAATTAATGTATGTATACATTAGGATGGGTTAAAAACAACTTTTTTAACGTAGAATAGAAATTAAAGAAAACAAATTTTTGTGGGACATACTCTCGAAAGCTAAATGAAAGTCCTAAGTTGAAAAAGAAAATTGTAAAATATTTGCAATCAAAGTTTTAGTTTCGTTAAATGGAAGCACTTTAGTATTTAAAAGTAAGAACATGAAAAAAAATTTAATTTTAAACTTTTGTCATGTTTTTTACCGAAATCGAGTGAGCCACCTAAAAATGTTAATAAAATATTTTTTTTTCTTATTTCTTTGTTTATAAGGCCCGTATATGCGCTTATTCTATACGAAACAATCAAAATTCAACCCACTCTGGTATTCACATCCATGGTTTTGAACATATAGTGTATGTATTTTTTATAATTGTACGAAAGAACCATTATCATCATCATCATCATCATTATTCTCAACGCGTTTGTTTTACCTGCATTTTTTTCGGAGATTGAGATCTTTATCAGATCAAGCGCCAACACTAACCAAATTCCACCACAAACCGCTTGCACACACCTACAACAGCAAACGACTAAGTGTCAAGAATTTAGTTGCGCTAATAAATGATTCAAAGTTCAATTCATGCGTTGTCTAGAGACATTTAACTTAAGAATCACAACAAGCAATTTCGTAAAATGCAAACTGGGTTAATGTAAGGATGCCAGCAGTTGAAATAATTATAGATCAATTTTACAAAGTTTCGATGAAAAGTTTTCTATTCTAACCTTATAAGGCGGAATTTGTATACCTTGGTAGCTTGCAAAAATTGTATAGGCTCATAGCTGGTTTCTAGTAAGAAGATAGCTATTTTATGTTAAAAGAGCTACTGTAGTAGATATTGAATCTACCTCATAGTAAGGCAATTCTTAACTTAATTTTCGGTGAGCGCCATTGCATATTCAGGAGCTGGTGGTATATACAGATTCCTTCCAAGTGGATAGAATTTCTGATTCATCAACAGAAGGATCATGCTGCTCAAGTAGCTCACTGACTGATCAACTCTCTGTGAAGCCACTGAATAATTGTTTGATGCTAAGCTAAAGTTAGAAAGTGGGAGTGGTAAGACACTACCCGCTCCTGTGCCTCCAAGCTAGAAATACAAGATAATGGATAGTGACATCAGGTCAAAAATTTAACTTAAATATTTCACAACGGGATGGCGGGATAACGGTACAAAACACATAAACTTTCCACTCTAAAAGGGTATGCAGTACAATTGTATAGGGTAACTCTGTTCACTGCAGAGGCTTTGCAAAAGGCAATGAAGATCACTAAAGCGCCGCGGATTGTAAAAAAAAACATTTTTTTTTGAGAAAGTATAAAGATTACGGAAAGTATGAACAATTAGCTCAAAAAAGGGACATTACATTTTGCGACGTCTATCGAGGTGGTCGTGTAAAGAAAAGGTAGTTTGCTGGTCGCACTTGTAGTGGGTGGGAGAAAAGGACGTATTCAACTATTGCCATCAAAACAGCGCTTAGCAACACTAAGGTCTGTTTGGGATAATAAGTTCAGCCTAAACGACAAGAAGTCGGCAATGGTCAAAACATGAACACAACCATTATCAGGTTTGTTTGACTATACGGAGATTAATGCACCTTCACAGAAAAAATAAAAAATTAAATGAAATAATATTTTTAATTTAAAAAGTTCTTAAAATGAACTAAAAACTATAAGATAATTTCTCCTCTGCCTATATAGACACATATACATTGTAATTGTGAATTCCTAATTATAATGCAAAAATTAGATCTACAAATACCAACAAAGCGATCTAATAAGACCATTTGATTTAGTGCTCTCCTCTGTGTGCTAAAAAAATTGAGTTCAACACAAGTGAATCATCTGGCAGCATCTGATAAAACGTCTCTGCTCGTATTCGTGGGAAAACTGCTTGTAAAGATGCATAGTCCTCGCGCATAATAGACGATTGCTAATATTACAATGTCTGGTCGAAATATGTCGTTCAGTTTTTTTGGCAATAAGTGCTACCTTTGATTGAATATGCAGTTGAGTGATAAAGTCCTATCTGGATGAACATATAGAATGGATAGGATTAAAAAGATATATCAGATCTAGTGTCACCATTACCGGCTAGTATGATGAGAGACATAAATTTTACTAGCACCCTACTGTTCAACTTATTACTTAGTTAAGGCAGTACAGGTCATCATAGTAAAGCTAGCTACGTGGAGTCGTTTATGTCGTATGAGGGTTTTCTCTATTGAGCTCTAACAGGGATAGTGAGCTCATCACTCATATATCTATCCATTTATTTTATAAAATCAAAATCCAACTTTTTTCCCACTCTATAAAAAAAGAAAAAATTTTGAATTTTTTTCTCTTTCCTCCACTTCTTTGTGTAGCTACACGCATTTCAAATAGCTTTGACACTGTTTTGATACTCTTTGTGCTATTCGTAAGATTTTTCTGTTCCTTTCAAAGTCTGTTTTGCATTCTGGCAGTGCCGTTGTAGTACAAATAATTTTTTTTTTCTGAACATGAAATGGTATTATTACTTTGGTCTGATGAGTATGAGAAGAAGAAGAGATAGATCCACCAATAAGTATACCGAAATGATCAGGCCGATGAGCTGAGTCGATTTAGCCATGTCCGTCTGTCTGTTTGTACGCAAACTGTTCCCTCAGTTTTTGAGATACCTTGATGAAATTTGGTAAAGGGGTCGTCATTTTGCAATATATTAATCACTTGCCAGAACCAACAAGATCGGACCAATACAACGCATAGATCCCATACAATCCATTGTTCCCATAAACGAGTTTTGCAATTCGAGAGCTAGAACCTTAAAATGCAGGTTTGGTACATATTATATACGTAATGTGGCTAGCAAAATTCAGCCAGATCGGACCTACATAACATATAGCTCCCACATAATCGAAAGTTTCGATAAATGGGTTCTAAGCTATAAATTATGCAATTAAAAAGCTAGGAGCTTAAAATTTTGCAGCTTTGGTACATATTATCTTATATATAAATAGACAAGATGAATGCAATGTAGAACCGTTTTCTGCTAAACTATAATTCTAAGGTATACAAATTATATATGTATAGATAGGAAATTTTGAGTTGTACTCGTATCCGTAAATAAAAAAAATTTTAAAAATCATTTTAATATACAAACTTTAACATAAAAGTCACACCACTACACATTTACTTATTCACACTATAGACACGCTGTGTGTGTGTACTTGCTTTTTGTGTACTATGCTGAATCGTGAGCATGGCCGAGGAGTTGCTTTGTAGGAAAAAATTAAGAGCCGTAGTAGTGTGAGTAGACTTGCCATGCATGTTTTTGTGTTATTCGTGTGGTCGGCTCTCACTGTGAGTGCGAAGAGTTGGTGGTGGACCAATGAAAAATAAGTATTCGCACTATAGATACTCTGTTGTGTCATGCATTTTTGCTTTAGTTGTTGTTATTGTATTGATTACTGGCTACGATGCCCAGTGTCAGCTGCTCTCCTGAGAGCACGAAAAGTTGCTTTGTTGGATGCAGTAAACAAGCAATGTAAAATATGAGCAAATATGTAAAATTCATTGCTGATACCTACAAACAGGGTTTACAAAAATAAAATAAATGATTACTCATAAAGAGTATTAAACACCGAAGAAAATTAAAGGAAAATAGAGGAAAGGAAAAGAATGGAAAGGAAGGAAAATTAAAGAAAAGAAAAGGAAAAGGAAAGGAAAGGAAGGAAAGGGAAGGGAATGGAAAGGATAGGAAAGGAAGGAAAATTAAAGGAAAGAAAGGAATGGTAAGGAAATGAAAGGAAGGGAAGGAAAACGGAATTAAAGGAAAGGTAAGAAAACGAAGGAAAGAAAGAAAATAAAAGGAAGGGAATTGAGAGGAAAAGAAATTTGAGGAAAGGAAAAAATAAAATAAGAGAGCAAAAGAAGAAATCAAGGAAAATAAAAATATGTTAGAGGAAAGGAACGACATAGAAAGGAAGAAAAAAAGGCGGATAAAAGATACAGCAAAAAAAAAAAATAAAATAAAGTTTACTGGTTGAATTTCAACCACTGGGCGAACTCTAGCATATGTAATGTGGCAAACGAAAGTCAGTTAGATCGGACCTACATATCATATACCTCCCATACAATCAATTGTTCCGATAAATGGGGTTTGGGCTATAACTATTGCAATTTAATAGCGAGGATCACAAAATTTGGCAACTACAGTACTTATTACGTATGTAATGTGTGTAGTGAAAACCATCAATATTCGACCAATACATGGTAAGACCATCAAAATTTTGCAGAGCTTGTTCTTACTGTAAGTAAGGATCGGATACTTAAAACCGTGATACTTATTCATGAAAGGTATAAAGCATTCGGCAAAGCCGAAGACTGCGCTTTCCTTACTTGTTTTCTTTTGTTTATTTGTCTGTTTCACGTTGGCAGCGCCCAGGTAGATTTCTTAAAATTGTTGTTATTATTCGATCAAATTACTTCCTTCGCAAGCAACATTGCCTCAATAGATGGGAAATAGCCTTTACTTTAATCCAAATATGCCGTGATATCGTGGCTGATGATTGCAAACTGTCAACGTACTGTAAATATCAGTGAAGTTATCAGTAAATCGATTTTGATAGAATATTTTTTTTTAAATATTGTAATATCGTTATTATTTATCACGTTAACAAAAGACCATGATCCTTATTTTATTCTCTATCACTTTAATAAGTTGTTTGTTTATTTTTGAATTATTCAGCATGTTTTTCTAAAATACATTAATAGTTTTGTCATACGGCAGAATATTTAATATCATTCGATCACATCCATCCATGCCTCGAAAACCAGTTTATAGGCTACATTGTACACTTCAAGCATACAAATACAGCAGTTTTTAAGCTTTAACTGCATTCCTCCATATGTTTAGCTTAAATTTCTGTATTAAAATTTGAATATCTCCAGCCAAATGTTTGTGGTTTATACCACTTGCGATGTCGATAATATGACTATGATGACAGCGATTATGATTAGAGTAAGGGCGGGTATTATGGTATAGGCGGCTAATATGGTACACCAACTTTTCTCACAAACTATTAACAATATGGCAACGCGGACCATACGAACAGCTGTTAAATGTGGAAAGATAAAAAGAAAAAAAGTTTGAAACGCAACAGCTGACTACTTCAATTTCAATTGCTGAAAAAACGTGTTTTCACATGGTCGACCTTAAAACACATCACAGCAAGAACGAAGTTTTTCGCCAGAAAATAAATATTTTTGAACAAAATTCTGTTTGAAGTCGTTTTCTTTGTGTTTATATTTTATATAAAAAAAGGTAAATTTATAATAACAAAGTTGTTTAAGTGCAAAAATTAACAAACATCAGAAAATGGGAAAAGCGTCTTATATGGTACACTTGTAATAAGCCAATATGGTATAGTGTACCATATAATCCGCACATACTTGCAGAGGTTATTATAATTATTTTCGACGTGCAATCTAACAGGAATCATGTCAAACAGAGGTGTGCGAAGACAGTGGGATGTCGAGAACATGCGTAAAGCCATTGCAGCAGTAAAAAACGAAACAATGGGAATTTTACTGGCGTCAAAAACATTCCAAGTCCCACACACCACATTGCAACGTATGGCTAGGAGCGAAAAACCGGTAGAGCAGCTCCTTTCCACAAATCTTGGCAGAACCCCAGTTTTTAGTCAAGAAATCGAGAGGGAGATAGTTGAATATTGCTTAGAGATGGAGTCACGCTTTTGGGGGCTAACGCAACAAGATTTACGGTCGTTGGCATTCCAAATTGCGGAGAAAAATAATATACCCAATAAATTTAATGCTTTGGAGAAATGTGCTGGTAAAGACTGGTTTTACGGTTTCTGTAACCGACATAACCAACTACTGCGTTTACGTAGACCAACCGGAACTTCATTCGATCGTGCAAAAGGATTTACTCGTGAAAATGTATCTTTCTTCTACAGCTTGCTGGAGAATGAGTATACTAAACATAATTTTTCTGCAACGCGCATATGGAATGTAGACGAAACGGGTTTGTCAGTGGTACAAACTCGGCAACCGAAAGTTATTGCAAAAAAGGGAAAAAGACAAATCGGCTCGATGACATCCGCAGAACGCGGATCCCTCATAACTGTGATAACATGTATGAGTGCTGGTGGATCATTTGTGCATCCATATTTTATCTTTCAAAGAAAGAAAAGTAATCCACTTCTTATGAAGGATGCACCGCCTGGAGCGAAATCATCGTGCCATCTGTCTGGATGGGTACAAATACCGATTTTCACAAATTGGTTTAAGCATTTTTTAAATTTCACAAAACCAAGTAAGGACGAACCGGTTTTACTTATACTAGATGGACATTACAGCCACACCCGACATATTGAGCTTCTCGATTTAGCACGTGAACATGGTGTTGTTATATTGTCTTTGCCGCCGCACTCTACGAATAAAATGCAGCCGTTGGATAGAACATTTATGTGTCCACTTAAAGTATACTATAGTGATGAAGTACGTCGCTTTACTTGAGATCAAGCACGCAAAGTAACGCTGTATGATTTGGTTGGACTTTTTGCAAAAGCATATTTACGAGTTCAAACCGGCCAAATAGCCACCAGTGGATTTAGATGTACCGGGATCTTTCCGTTCGATAAACATATCTTTTCCGAATCAGATTTTATAGCAGGGGAAATGGAAAGCGAAGAAACATCGGTTGCATGTCAGGCTGTCGTACAAGAAAATGCTACGCCTGACCCACAAGTTTCACCATCACTACTCGAAGACTCCGTGGCCAGTACAACCACTGGTCTATCGCCATGCATTTTTTCATCCACTATTAAGCTTTTTTATTTTAACAAATTTTTTGTTCAACTTTTGTTTTGTCCACAGACGACTTATCGGCAAAACATATTACACCATGGGAAATCTCTCCCCCACAAAAAATACGGAAAACTGTAAGTAACAGAGGAAGAAAGTCGAAGTCAACTATTTTGACCGCGTCACCCTATAAAGAAGAGCTGCAAAGTAGCTTAGCGCAAATAGCCATACGAAATTCCACCAAAAAAACAAGACCAGTAGCTCCTAAGCCCGTCGCTCCTAAGAAGCTACAAAAAAAATCACGGCGTAAGTCTTCTACCGACTCCGATGGAAGCATTGTCTTTCAAGATTCTGATGGGAATGAAGAATTCCATGATATACCTCCCGCACAAGATAGCATTTGCAATTTTTGTAACAAAAGCTTGCAGGACGACACTCAAATTCAAACTTGGACCTCTTGCCTACAATGTGAAGTAGTCTGGGCTCACGACTTATGCATCCCAAAGAGAAGTGCCATATTCCTTTGCAGTTCCTGCATTTAATAGATACCTTTTAATATTTTAATATTTAAAAACTTTCCTTTATGGTAGATAAAAACTTACATACATATCTACATATGTATTTGAAATATGCGTTTTGAAAAATTCACCAGGCCATAAAGGCTGTTTATGTTACCTTATGTGCTTAATAAAAGTATTTACGTATTTAAATGTGTTTTATATTAACGTCAATATATGTATATATTTTTTGTAGGAATACTGTGCTGCTAATATGGTATATATATACCATTTTAAACGACAGTGTGTACCAAATTACCCGCAAGTTTTTTAAGATGTCACTTTTGACTTTTTTTAGTTTTTTGTTTCTACCTTTCTTGCCATATAATTTAGAGGAATTATTGTCAGGTATAAGTATAGCTAATATTTTAGAGGTATCGTGTTCAAAATTTTAAAGGCTTCCCGTGCTTACTTTTTCATTTATGGTGCAAAAACGATAATGTATTCCATAATACCCGACTTTACTCTATGATATCGGTTGTAAATTTTTTGTAGTTGCGATCTTTGGTAGGCTTATGAAGTATTATAAAGTTATGTGTATGTAGTCGTATATGAGTAGTATACAGGCGCAAAATAATTAATTAATAATAAATACCACAAATTACAGAGTGGCTAGGTAGGTAGTATTATCAAACTCTTAAGTTTTGCTTCCCCCTAGCTATACTTAAACAAGTAAGGAAAAGGCTGTCTTCGAGTATGCCAAAGACTTTATACCTTTTATAAATACGCATCACGGTGTTAAGTGTCCGATCCTTACTCACAATTAGTAAAAACTCTGCAAAACTGATAATTTAAAGATACATAACCCAAACCCAATTTATCGGAGCAATCGATTGTATGGGAGATATATGTTATGTTGGTCCGATTTGGCTTATTTTCACTACACGCATTACATACATAAGTACCAAACATGCAAGGTTTGCGTTCCTAGCTTTTTAATTGCAAAATGTATAGCCCAAAACCCATTTATCGAAACTATCGATTGTATAAGAGCTTTAGGTTATGTTGGTTCGATCTGGCTGATTTTCCCTACACACAATACATGTATAATATGTACCAAACGTGCAAAGTTTTGCGTTCCTAGCTTTTTAATTGCGAAATTTATAGCCCAAAACCCATTTATCGAAACTACCGATTGTATGGGAGCTATGCGTTGTATTCATCCGATCTTGCTGATTCCGACGAATGATTAATCTCATGCAAAATGGCGGATCCATACCAAATTTCATCAAGATATCTCAAAAACTGATGGACTAGTTTGCGTACAAACAGACAGACGGACAGACGGAAATGGCTAAATAGACGCAGCTCATCACCCTGATCATTTCGGTATACTTATTGGTGGGTCTATCTCTTCTTCTTCTCATACTTACAAACATCGGACCAAAGTTATAATACCATTTCATGTTCATGAAAGGTATACAAAGATTTACAGCCCAATTCTAAATAAAAAATCCGAAGGGATTTTTCGCCTCTCCCATTCCTCTTATTCTGAAAAAAAAAATATCCTTGGGAGTTTTTGGACTTCTCCCTTTTGTCTTATTCCGAATAATGTTCGAAAAACGAAAAAACAGTTAAGGGAGAAAAGTAGCTATTACGAATCTGAGAGAAAGGGAGATTCTGATGGCATTTTTAAGGAATTCTTTCACTAGCCTAACTAAAAGAAGCGAGGGATAAAATTTATAGTTCCTTGTATTTTTATAGGAAAAATATTAACTTGTGTAAGTATATACTAAAAAAAATATTATTCTGTTCCAATACTAAGGGGATTCATATAACCTTATAAATTCCTTATAAAGTTTGTAAACGTATAACTTTATCAAGTATATGTCACTTTTCATAAAAGTTTACGAGCTTTATATCGTTTATAATCCTTACGGGGCTTTTATAAGCTTATATGAATCCACCTGCTATGTATTTTAGATAGAATAGTACAAATAAACAACACATAGGGCTGTTGATGCAAAGCTGTGATCTTTTTACAAATTTAGAAATCCGCTTATGCCATGCCAATTGTCAAAACTGTTGATTTCGGAAATTCGAAATTCCTCTTCCCCAATTATTCTTTTCCCTCGAACAACATAATTAGAGACATTTTTCCTCAGGAAAAAAATAATCCGCGAGAAAAATGTTCAGCGAGAGTATTTAGAGTTGTGTTGATATTCTAGGTATCAAATTTTAATCGCGTTCTTTTGCATAAGAAAATAAAGAAGAAAATGTTTAACTCGTCTTTTTTAATTCGATTCAGAAATACATTACTTATTCGGTCATCGGCATTCACAATAAAAGCTTTCGAAAATAGGACCGCCACCGCCGCTTTTATCAGGAATTTACTCTAATGATCCACTTGTCGTAACTCGAAGAGGATACTACAACATATTGAATTCGTCACATATATTCCATGTATAACGAGACAGATTTTTGGTAGAAATGAACAAAGTATATTTAAAAGGGCGTGGCTGCACCCACTTTTAATAGAAGTGTCAAAAAAGTTATCCGTAGATTTTGTAAAGCAAAACAAATACACAATGAAATTTTAGGATGAAGCTCCAACCCAGCAAACCAAATTTCACCACCTCAAAATGAATTTCGAGTGGGCGTGATACCGCTCACGTTTAAAATCCCAGTAAATTTTTTCCTATATATAAATAAATGAATAAATATTGATGGAAGCGTTTCACTTACTTGTAGCCATTAACCTGAAAAAATCAGATAATAACCACGTCCACATTCGCACACACGGTATATTCACTTTAGTCGCCTAACGGTAGTTTGTAATGGCATAAACGAATCGAGATGGATATTGACTAACATATTTCAAAATGTTCAGGAGGAAAAAAGAAATTGATTAAGCCGTGTACGTCCGTCCGTCTGTTAACACGATAACTTGAGTAAATTTTGAGACATTTTAATGAAATAATAATAAGGTTCCTTGGAACTCATCTCCGAGCGCTATTTCAAATGGGCGAAATCGGATGATAGCCAGGCCCACTTTTTGTATATAGAATATTTGCGAAAATACAAAAAAAAATGATTACTCAGTACATAATACACCTATAAGGATAAAATTTGGTGAATACATTGAGATTGAGGCATAAAATACATTTTTCAAGAAATTTTTGAAAATGTGTGTGGCACCGCCCACTTTTGATTAAGTCAAATTTAGAAATATTATTAATCATAAATCAAAAACCGTTTAAGCTATAGAAATGAAATTTGGCCCGCAGGTTTCTAGGTGTGCAAGGAGTGTTCGAGGAAAAATGGGCAAAATCGGTTAAGGTCCACACCCACTTTTATATTAAAGATTTTGAAGAGGATCATAGATATATTAAATAGGCAATAACTTTACGTAAAATGCCTTTACATCATTTATATTTCACTTTAAAGGTTTTCGTAAACAAAGAAATCCAAAAACTTAAAATTTTCGAAAATGGGCGTGGCCCCGCCCCTTTTATAGTCGACTATTCCACAAAAAATCGGTTAAAGTCCCACCCAGTTTTTGAACATAGTTCTAAAAAATTTTTTTGTAAAATTTAAAAATCGATATTTCTACAACTAAGCAAGTTATATCAATCAGGTTTTGCACACATAATAAGCTTTTTAAGGAAAACTCGGTCGCAAAATTATTTTGTCATTTTTGAAGAAGCAGGCGTGGCGCCGCCCACTTTTCAGCATAAAATTTCTGCTATTCTCAAAGGCAATCGCTTATAATTCGATTTTGATATTTCAATGAAAATTGGTCAGCTGCTTCTTAGTAGTATGTATTATACTCCTGCCAAAAATTAGCCAAATCGGGAAACATCGGGAAGTTATATATCTTTTTTGATTTTCATACCCTTCATAAACATTAAATGTATGTAAGTATGAGAACAAGAAGAGAAAAGTTCACTAAAATGATCAGCACTATGAGCGGAGTCGATTTAGCCATGCCCGTCTATCTATCTATTTGAACGCAAACTAGTCTCTCAGTTTTACAAAAGAATGCTGAAATTCGTTGTTTGCTTTTGCCATTTTGTAATATACTAGCAAACCCGGTAGACGTTGTTTTAACGTTTTGATACATAGAACACATCTATATATAAAATGTCATTAACTTGAACCAAATAAACTCCTCACTATACCGAACTGCAGCTTTATATAACTTAGGGCTTTTCCAAAAGCTATATACAGACTGTGTCGTGCCCAGCGAACTCCTGAATCTATCGTGAAAATTCAAGAGTAAACCAAAACACAAAATATGTGGGCGTGGCACCGTCCACTTTTGAAAAATTATGTAGATATTGTCTAAGTGACACATACTATATCCAAATTGCATTAATTTAGACCAAAAAAGTTTGAAGTTATGACGAATTGAAACTTTATATAGGCTGGGGGCGTGGCTCCGCCTACTTTTCCAAAACTATATATTGCCTATGCTGTACCCACTAGACCCAAATATATATTGTGAAAATTTCATAAAGATCGGTTGAGTTCTTTGGCGCCTATGAAAGACACCCCTTTTTATATCTATTTTTGTTACGCACACAAGGTATATTCCTTTATTCGGCATAAACGAATCGAGAAATATATTTATTAATGCATATCAAAACGTTCAGGATGAAAAGTCAAATATCCGGGCAAGTAGTTAATAACCCACTGCAAAAGCGAAGTTGTATATCTTTTTTGATTTTCATACCTTTTATGAACATGAAATGTTTGTACGTATGAGAAGAAAAAGAGATAGTCCCATCAAAAAGTACACGGAAATGATCAGGAGGATGAGCTGAGTCGATGTCGGCATGTCCGTCTCTCGATACGTCTATCTGTCTGTGCGTCTGTCTATTTGAACGCAAATACGAACTGAAAAGTATCAAAATAGAACTGCGTAATTTGTGATGCCATAATAGATGACTACTAGGTATATAATGTTCGGTTCCACCCGAAATTATACTTCCTTATTTGTTTGGAATAAAAATATTACTGTCGTAGAAAGTAATGCTTGTAGAATCTTATTCAAAGATTCCTTTCGTTAAATAACACAATTTATTAAACAAATTTATTTATGTTTTCCTAATATTTATATTTCTTTCTTTATTAATTCCAGGTTAAAAGATAAAATGTCTTGAGTGAACCCCGCTGTATTGACCTTTCATCATAATGGATATAACAATTAAAACAACAAAAGTTCAGGGGCGCTACAAAACCTACTAGTCGCGCTGTAAGAAGTTCAGTTTACTCATCAAAGAGCTTCGTTGAGCCACTCATGATTAAATTCAAAATTCAAATTCGCGCACAAAATGATTAAATTCAAAAAACATACGAAAATTCCCAACAGGCAACAAATGCCAAACACATCTCATTATGTAGTTGCTGCAGCGATGTTTTCGGAAAAACCAAGTACAGACGCAGCCGACATCAAAACCCGCGTATCAAAACTCATTTCGCGTTCGTCGCGGAACCCTTGTATCGCGTTATTTAGTATTTCCGCACAAGTGATAACGCTTTGTTTGCTACTGGCTGCGAAGACCACAGCCGAACATGTACGCGAACTTGAAGTATCCGAGGGTGTACCTATCGGGCATCAGATTGGTTTTATAGGTGAGTTTTCGCATGGTGTTGATAGTGGGCCACCGTATTTGATTGTGCCGGTACCGGGTAGTGGTGTTGACACCGATCTTGCTATTGATCATACCACCGGTGAAATACGGACTAAAGTGTATTTGGATCGCGAGACACGCGCTTCGTACAGCTTGGTTGCGATCCCTTTGAGTGGCGAAAATGTGCGTGTTGTGGTACGTGTGCTGGATGAGAATGATAATGCGCCGACATTCCCGCAACCGGTTATGAATATAGAATTTCCGGAGAATACGCCACGTGATGTGAAAAGAACGTTAAATCCAGCACGCGATCTGGATTTGGGTCAATATAATACTCAACGTTATAATATCGTATCGGGTAATGTGAATAATGCGTTTCGGTTGTCGTCGCATCGCGAACGCGACGGTGTATTGTATTTGGACCTACAAATAAATGGGTTTCTTGATCGCGAAACTACGCCAGCTTACAGTTTAGTGATTGAAGCCTTGGATGGTGGCAGTCCACCGTTGCGTGGACAAATGACTGTTAATATAACAATACAAGATGTCAACGATAATCAACCCATTTTTAATCAGAGTCGCTATTTTGCTACCGTACCCGAAAATGCAACTGTGGACACGAGCGTGTTGCAAGTGTTCGCCACCGATACAGATGCTGATGAAAATGGTCTCGTGGAATATTCCATAAATCGACGACAGAGCGATAAAGAACAAATGTTTCGCATCGATGCGCAAACGGGTCTCATAACAGTTAATAAACTTTTGGATTTTGAAACTAAAGAACTGCATGAATTGGTTGTTGTGGCCAAAGATCATGGCGAACAACCACTGGAGACCACAGCATTTGTATCCATACGTGTAACCGATGTCAATGACAACTTGCCTACAATAAATGTGATTTTCCTTAGCGACGATGCAACACCCAAAATATCAGAGTCGGCGAAACCCGGTGAAATAGTGGCGCGCATTTCTGTCAATGATCCCGATTCCAAAGCGGAGTACTCAAATGTTAATGTGACGCTGAATGGAGGCGATGGTCGTTTTGGTTTGAACACGCGCGATAACATTATCTATTTGGTGATCGTTTCACAGCCGCTTGATCGCGAGTCTCAGTCCAATTACACGCTTAGCGTTGTCGCAACTGATAATGGCACGCCTCCTTTGCATGCTTCAAAAACTATCTATTTACGTGTCACGGACATTAATGACAATGCGCCCGAGTTTGAACACGAGGTGTACCATGCCAATGTTATGGAAGTCGCTGATCCGGGTACATCCGTTTTGCAAGTATCGGCCTACGATCGTGACGAGGGTAATAATTCGGCGGTTATTTACGCGCTCGCCGATACACCGGAAACGCATGCCGAATGGTTTCAAATAGATGCACATACGGGCTTGATAACGACGCGCGCTCACATTGATTGCGAAACAGAGCCGGTACCACAATTGACTGTGATCGCTAAAGACAATGGTCATCCGCCGCTCTCATCGACTGCCACAGTCCTGGTCACAATTCATGATGTCAACGACAACGAACCGATTTTCGATCAGAGCTTTTACAATGTATCTGTAGCTGAAAACGAAGCTGTCGGACGGTGTATTTTAAAGGTAAGTGTTGAAACTATTTTACTGAGTTAAAAGAAGGTGAGGGGACGAGTGAAGTTATGAAATTTAATTTTTGTATACTAAAATCGTAAAAGTTGAACTTACCAATGTAAATTGTACAGCGGAAAAGGTTTAAAGGAAAGCTGGAAAGGCGGAAAATCGGAACTGAAACCTAAACGCGGACCCTAATAGGGACCGAAACTAAAACCAAAACTAAATACGAAATAGATTAGAAAATCGGAACTGAAACAGAAACCAGGACCAACACAGAAACGGAAACCGAAACCAGCACTGCAACTGAAACTGGAACTGAAACTTGAAAATTTAAATACACACCGGGAAATCCGAGCTTAAACCGACACCGGAACCGAACTGAAACCTGAAACTAGAACTGAAGCAGGAACGAAAATAAGACAAGTAAAATCGAAGCTCAAACCGACACCGAAACCGAAACTTAAACCGAAATTTGAACCATAAAGAAGCTAGAACTGAAATTAGAACCAGACAAAAAGGAGAATCTCAAAGAAGCTCAGAACAACAGATCTTAAACTGGGACCGAAAACGTAAGCAAACCCTAAGCCGATTAAAAACTACATTCGGAACCAAAACTGTGACCCAAACTAGAATTATAATCAAAACCTTAAAAATTAATCCATTATTCGAACTGAGTTTGGAACCAAATGTGGAACCGAATTGAAACCGCAACCCGAACAAAGCCGGTAGCCAAGCCGAATGCACGGGACTTATACTATTGCGGTACTTAACCAATAATTACTAAAATTTGTGAGTTAACTATTTTATAACGCTAATGTAGTTTTGTTGACCTTGCCGAAAAAGGTTAATTAAACCCCAACTTATTAAAGCGATTCTGCGCTCAAAGCTCAAAGTGCGACAACGATTTCTCTACTTAACCCTTGACGCCTCATTGGCTGCTTTCATCTTTCTCAAAAATAGATTAGCTGTCACAATAGATTGCAAAAACAGCGCGCATATCTCTGTGAATAAACTCTAAGTTGAACATACAAAATCTATTCAAGCATTGAAAATGATAATTCGTGTGTTAATAATAACGAGTAGAACATCCCAGAATACAAAAAGACGTAATTGGCTCAAGCGTATCCAACGAAGTTATAGTTGATTGGCCTTAGAGAAATGTAAAAACTGAATGCTACCAAAAAGATGAACTCTCGATATATATATATATGTAAAATTTTGTGAATAAAGGGAAACATTGATCAGACCTCGAATTAAATGCGGGGCAAACTGTCAAGAATAGGAACAGTAAGAACGCAAACACAATACGATAGGGAATTTTTATTGATACTCCCCGCTGGGGTCATGCAAACAAATTAAAAAAAAATCACGAAATTTAATTTTGTGTGTCAGCAAAAAGGAAATATTGTACAAAATTAAATTAAATTTGATACAAGCAAAATTAAATGGACTAGATACAAAAAACTTGTTTCATCACAATTACGAGTTTGGGACAATATCAAGCATCGTTTTGGAAATAAAGATCTATTTTATTACTAGGCGCGATTATATGTCTTGCAGTACTACATATAACTGCTTGAAATATTCAATTTACTCTACAATAGTTTTAGAAATTATAAAGCTTTATGTGGATGTGATTATTTATCGATAGAATAAGCGGAAAACGTTTTTTCAACATGTTTATTTTAGATGTCATGAAACTGGAACCGGGGACATTCAGTGTGGTTGCTGGTCTGCCCTACCTCCACGCTAAAGTGGTCGTATTCAGTAGTGAGAAGGTAAATTCGTTCGTTAACACTTGTTGGCCGCGTTCCTTTCTTCCCGCATAACATAAGCGCTCTGTGAACTTGGGTCATATGTCAACATTTTAATTTTTTTAGGAGCTCTCACACGGTTGAACCTTCCCTATTTCGCCTAATCTTTTGCAACAATTCTTAGACGCTTTTCCTGCTAGCAATTGTCGTGATGACGGTAAGACCTTGGGCATTCTTCTGCCTAACTGCAACATTCCCCTGGTTAGGGGGGCGAGAACGCGCTGAGCCAACGCCACCTTTTGCCAAGCATCTGTGAACTTGGGTCATATGTCAACATTTTAATTTTTTTAGGAGCTCTCACACGGTTGAACCTTCCCTATTTCGCCTAATCTTTTGCAACAATTCTTAGACGCTTTTCCTGCTAGCAATTGTCGTGATGACGGTAAGACCTTGGGCATTCTTCTGCCTAACTGCAACATTCCCCTGGTTAGGGGGGCGAGAACGCGCTGAGCCAACGCCACCTTTTGCCAAGCATCATGATTATCCTGGACAGTTGTCTACACCAAGTGATCAGTAGAACTAAAAAAATCTACTAAGGCACATCCATCCTTGATTACTAGAGTTTTGACTGGGCTTTGTCTGATAGGAGTACATGAGTCGAAGTTTAATATTTTTTATAGCGATTTGCTGGGGGCAGGAGCGGAGAAACGTCATCAGCCCGGGTGGGAATCTATGCTGGTGGATAGAGTATACCAGGTGAAGGAAATGGATCGTCAAAACAACTGCTCTCCCGAACGTGTGACTTGAATGTCTCTCTCCTTCTTTCTCGCTGCAGTTCACAGCTGTGCTGTGATCAGCCAATCTGAAGCTCCCGTTCCCGCAGTAGTGGCGTGATCAGCCTCTGGCTAGTTGCCGCATAGGCCACATAAACCTAAACACGAGAGCGCTCTTACAAAAGCGCCGATCGGAGTCCTCCAGGGACTCTAGCACAGATGCAATGCACTCCCTGACTGACTAAATCATAATGCCCTGTTTGGTCGAAATTGAAATGTACTGCACGCGCGCGAAAAAATCTTTCAAAATCGAAATAAAATTGTCAGGTGGGTAATTACCCACCACCGGAAATTCACGTGGATAGTATTATCCACCATACCTACGTCTTCCGCAGCCCCTGGCTGGGGGTGCAGATATAGCGGCATAATGCGTCCTTGTATGCCCACCTGGTATAGCTGCCACCTAATCTAATTTAACCCTTTAACTAGAAGCGAAAACTCCTTGAACACACATCTTTCTGCCTCTCTTTTGTCCTTGAAAAGCGGTTTTTTGTTGGGATAAAAATTCCCTTCGTAGTATTAGGCGCATTCAATTGATTCGTGAAATCCGGCAGGTAATACTTTTGAGATATGATCTCACAACTCAAAAATTCTATGTATCAAGAGTTCAATCAGCGTTTTCAAAGTTTGCTGTATTTCAGCCAGAAAGCGTGTATGCTGACCCATAGTGCAGCCGATAGCTGTACACCACATAACTGACTTTGAACTTATTTTTTAAAATAAATAAATGCCCAACACGCTGCTGGCAAAAACCAAACACAGTCGAGTGAGAACAAAAGACATATTTCAACTGCTTGTCATTGTCAAGCTTTTTCGTTCATCTTTTAAGTTTTTCAAGCTAAGTTTGCTTGATGGGCTTGGCTACCAGGCAACGCATTCGAGCTAAAATTGCTTAAAAGTTCTTACAAAACCAAAAAAATTCACACAAACACACTCACAAGCGAATGCGCCAAACCCAAATCCCCACATAATAATATAACGCTACCGTTTATGTCATTTGTTGTTGTTGCTTTTTGTGTAGGCTACTGTTTTTGTTGTGATTGTCACTGCTGCGCCAAGCGCTGTTGCTGCTCCAAACAGTGCAATGCATCACTCAGCTTTAGTCTGACGAGTTAGCAACAGACGTCAAGTCACGTTGGCATTTGGCAGCCGCGATTGCCGATATCGTCTGTTTTTATGTGTTTTTTTTTTATTTTTGGGGCGTAGCGGGCCGCTTACAGGCAAAGGGGCATACAAATTACGCTCACCTTTTGGGCAGCTGCTATTGGAATTTCGGCGAATAAGGATAATTGCATTGGCATCAAATGCTGTTATTCCATTCGCAATTCGCATTTTCGTGCAATTTTTTCGTTTGCTGCTGAGTGGTGTGTGTGTTGTTGTTGTTAGTGTTCTTGGTGTTTGCTGATGCTACGTGCAGACATTGCTCAATTTTGAGTAAGAGTTGATCTCCGCAGGCAGCTTGTTGATTTGTGATTGTCCAAAAGACGTTTGTTTTTTCTTAGGGCGTCTGCCTTTAACGTTAATTTTCAACAAATTCGAAGGATAATTGATCCCGTTGATTATGGCTTCCGACATAATTTTCTTATTCGTTTCTTTTACATTTGTATTTTTGACTAATTTCAACTGTATTCGAATTGATTTTTTTTGTGAATTTAATTTGGCATTACCTACATTGGTCTGTTGGTCAGTGCTGATTGCTAATTATTATCATATGCGAATACTTATTACTTTTTACGTTAGGTGATTTCGTTTTGAAAAGAAATCAATAATTTTGAGGGAAGGATAATAATACATTTATTGCATGTGAAGATATCAGAATTTTTGGAAATTGCTATATCGCCTCAGTTAAAGCTTGAAAACATTGCCGCGCAATATACCACTCACTCTTTAAACTGAAATGTATCGAGTTGAAGGCACTCGCAAAGCAAAGAATAACTGATTCTGATTGTAAAAGATAAAATAGGTTTATGAAAAAACATCGATTACGATTCTCGAAAAAAAGAACTTCAGATTGATTCCAGCTTTTGATTCGGATTTCGGTTTCCACTGTTTGTAATCGGAGTTGTAACGCAAGTCGAAATATCAAATGAAAGAGGCTTTGACAAACGTTATAATTTATCTATATACGAGTATATAAAAGAAAGTGACGTTAGTTCCAACGCTCATAACTCAAGACCGCCTGCACCCGTTTGGATGATTGACACTAATTTAGATTGTTCTCTGACCAGAATAGGAGAATACCCAATAAAATTTCGGAAAAATTCCTGAAAAAAAATTTGATTTTCCCATACATTTTGTATGGTGCGAATTTTTATAATTGTTTTTTTTTTGTTCGAAAAGCTCAATAATGGATCGATCGATGGTGAAGTGGAATTGCGTGTGTGTGAAATAGTTACATCTATAGGGATAGGGATAGGAATAGCAAAGGGGATAGGGATAGGGATAGAGATAATGATAGGGATAGGAAAAGCCAATATTTCTAGATCCATTCACGTAAATATCTGGGCAGGACAAAGTCTGCCGGTTCCTCTAGTATTGTATAAATTATATTGGATACGAAATTCTTGCCAGTTTTGAGGTGAATATTATTTCACGTTCACATATTTAGCAGGGGGTTTTCCGATACCTTTTGTTATGTCTATAATCAAATGTAAAAACTCAAGTCTATCAAAAATATGAGTAGTTCCATCATTAATCGAGGCTGAAACGCCAAAGCGATTTTGACCTTTGACTCACGTCAGCTAGAAACACCAAGAAAAGCCAACTCATCCTCCTGCGATTGTGGTCCAGCCTTCCTCTGCTGCCGAACTGGGGTGTTTGATAGGAAAACCATCTGGGCCGGAACTTCCCTATATAATGCTATTAGTCTAGGATGAATCCGGATGAGTCGCAAAGCAGCATCCGACCAATGCCAGTATTGATCTCTTTGTATGGGTTGAAGTGATCTCTTTTGTTTGAGCATGTCCTATGAAGAGACTAATTGGTCACTTTCATGCCCAAAAGGGTAGTGTTGGAAAGATTCCCTTTGTTCCCCTACGAGTACGGTCGGACAAGTTTACTTCCAACACCTAAAAGTAGGCTTTAGAAATTAAAATCGACTTATCCTAACTATGCCTATAACTAAATAGTTGGGATCAATTGAAGCCCACTGTAGACTAAATTGACTAAGCGCGGATCGCTCTCGTTAGAGATTAGTCACATAATTTTTTTGCGGGGATGTGAATTTAAAATATCTGTGTGTTCATAATGGTATTCGTATGGCATTGGTTTAAAATCAGCAAGTAAGAATTAAATCTTTTCTATTTTCCACTTCTTGTTGTGGGAGTAAATTACAAATTGCTCTAACAATGTGCACAACAACTGTAATGGTAGTAACATTCCTCACCAACATACCTGCAATACATACATACCCTGTAGGGAAAATTGGCAGTTCTGCACTGGTGCGCTTTTAGTGCATTTTGTAGGACTCCTATTATCAGCTGGATTTTCGAAATCTCAATCTCGAATTTTTGAAATCTCAAATTGGACTTTGGAATTGTCAATTGGAATTTATTGGATTTTAGAAAATGACTCCAGATATTGGATTTAAATGTTTTAGCATAGTTTTTTAAGTGTGGTATTTGAAAATGGAAATTCTTTTATTAGATGAGTTGCGACAAATAAGTTAGCACTGTTTTCTAAATTCCAATTTTCTCTTTCGAAAATTCCACTTAGCGATTTCCAGTTGAAGACGAATTTATTTGATTAATAAACTGCTGATATTGTAGAGCATAAATTAGAATTGATACTCGTACTTAAATTTTTTTTGTTCAAAGAGTAAACTTAAACGACTTCGGTTAAAGCGTTTCTTCTTAAAGATGTTTGTTGTATATATATACTATATAAAATAAATTTTGATCAATATAAAAGAGCTCAAGGTCAACCGTGATCATTATGTTTCGGAAATTATAATTGGCTTAGTTTCTAATAATTTTATTATTTATTAAAAGTTTTTATTTGAATAGAAAAGGATAAGTTAGAGACAAAAAACCAATACTTGCAGAGTAAACCGAGAGCACACCAGAGTATCCAAAATGATCACATTAAAGACATTCACATTAGAAATAGGAGTTTATCTGACAAACAAACCGTCATTCTGATAGCCTAATGTTTAAAAGAACTTGCGAAGTTTTTTCTGATGCGGAAGTTTGAAAAAATTTACAAGAAAAGCTTTGTCTATATATTTTCCATTTTTATTTAAAAAAAACAAAACTTTTAATAGTTAGCACAAATTACTAATAATAAAAACAATAAAAATTTTCATAAAAAATATTATTATTCTGGGATGTGTGCTCATTTATAGCCGTGAATACTTTAAAAATGAACAGACAATTCAAGAAGAGAACGAAATTAAAAATTTTACAAGGGATGACGGAAAATCGTTCCAATATACATCAACAATTCAATGGTTGTTACTAATCTGTACTATACAATAAATATTGCTTTTTTGTTTTTGTTGATTTTATAACTATTTAAAAACTCAGTTTGAAGCAATAAATGTTTTTTCGTTGAAAGCATTGTAAGAGTAATATCTGTCTTCTTTCACATGCAACATGAAATGTCTTTTTTGAACTAGTGAAATCTCAGTTACTTTCAAGTAGTATTTCCTATTTGGGACTTCACTGTGTCCTCTGCAGAGCACAAACTTTTTAATATACACTCGTAATGAATGTATGTGAATTAGACTTGAAAAAAAAAATAAAAGGTTTGAATAAAAGTTTTCGTCAGGTTGGCCGATCCCGAGTAATCGAGTTAAAAAATTAGTATGGGTTTTAGATTTCAAGGGTATACTTCGGAATTTTTTCAATAACGTAAAAATCGATAAAATAAAAAAATTTAATTTGGTATAAATGCCGAATCAGCTACCAGTAGCCGGTTAACCCTATTCTATGGATCGGCTCGACTAATATAGCCGACTTGACATCATACTGACGTCACATTCACTTTCTCTGCTTCTATTTCGGTAAGGAATGAAATTCTGTCGACTCTTTTATCGCTTGCTTTGAGGTAGTGGCAACAAAATCTTCTTTTTCAATTTTGAATCGAATCGGTGTGACGTAGATAAAATCGAAAGTTTTGTCGATTTCCTACAAAAAGGGGCTACAGAATTAAACAAGAATAGAATTTTTACTGGGAACTATTACAGGTAAATATCTTTTCTCAACATTTTTTTTCTTTTTTAGCCCAGCCTACTGTGCCCATGCACGCCAATAAGTGCTTCGCACATTTTTTGTAATAGCTAAACAACTACAATGCTTAGAAGTAAGTCAATTGCAAAAGTGACAGCAACAAATATTGTAAGCAATTTAGAGGAGTAACAGTACCAACACTTATGTAAGCGCTCACAAGCAAAACTATTTTTTAAACTTGGCAGTGCGAGGGGTGGCCAGTTTTACCGTGCAAGTGCCGTAACATGTAATACTATGTAATTTCATGAACTCCATGGCATCAAATTGAACTGCACTTTTCTGAGCGCAATTGCATAGCAGCATTTTAAGACAATAAAATTGTTGCCGTATCACTTTTTTTGTAATTTTTTTTTGCATTTGTTGCTCCTGGAAATGTTTAAGAAACAAAACGCCATTTTTTTAAATTTACATAATGATTTGCTTTTATTTTAGCTTGTGTGTATTATCAATTTCCATACAATTAAGTCAATAGAGATAGCTTTCAAGTTGCTCACTTAAGTTTTTGTTTGCTAAGCAATTCTATTGAAAAGTGGGGGTAGTAAAGGGTTAATAAACATAAGACTACAATGAATTGGACATAAATATATTATACCGAAATATTTATGGTCGATGCTCATTCGATGAATTAATCTTTTAAGACTTCTTTGATTCATGTTGACGTATAGTAGAAATTGTCAAATTTATTTTTGTGACAACAGTTTGAGCGTGCAAAAGTAGAGGATGACCTTTCCACGATGCACGTTTTTGAAATGTTAAGAGATATGTTAAGAGAGACCACCTGATCAAGTCCTAATCACTATTTTCGAGTCTATCGCTTTTTTTTACATGCATGGAATCATACTGAAAATACTATTTCGTATACTTGAGACATATTAAAATTATAAAGCAGCATGTCGTGCTGGCAAACAGCCAGGATGTTACTCGCTTTTCTTGCTTACAAAAGTTATAAAAACAAAAGCGTTTAGATACATAAATAAAAGAAAAAATAAAGACAATAAAAAATATGCAAAAGAAATATGAAACAATGCAAAGATACAAAGCGCAGAAAATAACATCCAGCACTTCCATAGAATTTTTTTACTTAGTCACAGCAACATGTTAGGCTTAAGCGTTGTTTGGCTTCAAACAATATTAAGATTAGTATAATTTTAGTTGTTTATTTTACTAACTTTTTCAATGCCTCAGCCAACACTTTTTAGGAAAAATGTGGCCTTACTTGTGATTTTATATAGATCTTTCAAAATTCACCACACTTTTGCAGTTGAGTAAAAGTCACTCTCTCCTACTTCCACCATAGCTTAGACACTTTCGCTATACACTCTCTCTGAGCATACTTCTCATTCGTTTTGCGCTCGCTTGGTCGGAAAAAAACTCCTTTTGCGCTAGGTGCCTTTTCCCAAATATAGCAACGAACAGGTTGGTTTACTATATCTTAGCGCTTATATGCCCAATACTTTACATACATTTACACATATATGTAGATATGAATATACGCCTCTTACATGCGGTTTTTAGTCAGTTAGTTTGTTTCCTACTAGTATTCACATGATTCGTTTTTTTTTCATTTCCCTTTTACTTTTGCCTACAACTTAACATAGCGCAGTTACTTAACCTCTGCTTTTTATCTCACCTCGCCTTCATTTTACAAATATTCCACTCAAAACATTAGCACCAGACCTAGCTGGCGAGTTGTTATGGTGTCCGAGAGGCCGCTCCGCTGAGCGCATACTTTGCTATATAAAAATGAGCCGGTTTGAGTTACTTGTTTTATTTTATTTATTTTTTTCACTAGTTGCGCCCTGTTAGACGATATTGTTGCTGGTGCTGCTATTGTGGTGTTGACGGAATCACCAGCGTTACTCAGCACACATTGGTATGAATACTGCATACTGTCGCATTATTCGTAAAGTTTGGTCTGCCATAAAATTTCGATACAGCATAAAAGCATAGTACACTGAGGTTGTAAGCAAAATAACAGCGCGCAACAATTAACTCGACAATAGTTTACCCTTTTAACCGACCAAATATGTTGGCAGCGTAGCTAGCATTTTAAGCTTGTTCTTAAGTTGTGTTTTGATTTGCTTCAAAGTGAGTTTTAAGGTTAAGAACTTAATCATTAAAAGTCGTCTTAGCTGTCGCTAAAATATTACTGCAGTTAGTTTAGGTAGAACTTTTTTTCTTTCAGGGACCATTAATTATTTATGTTGAAATTTTATCCAGCAAAAGAAAATAAAATGTTTAATGAGGTGAATGCGAACACTTTTTGTTAATTTTCTTGCTTGTGGAGTTTATTTCTAATGCTTAAGCCGAATTTGAGCAGTTTTTGAGGACAACCATTCAGCCAGCCACTTAAAAAAAAAAAAATAAGAAACGACATGTCTTTCCTCAGCTGTAGTCTCATCATCATTAAAAAGAGTTGCGACGTAATTAAGATAACATTAAAACCACCTTAAGCTTCGGCAATCTTTTTTTCAGGTAATGATTGGCTTTTCTTATTTATGATTTTTCAAGAGCCTAATAAGCACGTGAGTCCAAACTCCCCTCTTTTTATTTCGAGTGTGGTTTCTACGCAATTGCAGATTTCTCACACATCTGCCTCTGCATAGCTATGCATTCACTTCGGACCTTCAAACATTTCCTTTTTATAGAAGTATATCTTGAAGCAAGCTTGCTCTGAGGTCATAAGTTGAAAAGTAGTAGTTAGCCTAATACTGTTACTGTTACTAAAGTTTCTTGTGCTTTAGATCCGTCTCACCAAACCCTTAGCGTGCTCTCCTGAGCTCCTCTCAAAACTTCTGTTCGCTGCGCATAGTTTATGACTTTATACCGGTCTAGTTGTGATTGTCCATAGCTTGGATCCATTCAGCGGATCGTTAATTGTACTATCGATCAGGAATTTGTTTCTTGCTTTTCATAAGCTGATAATTTCTTAGCAGCTTCTCAAGAAAGATACATGAATGCATGTCTTCTCTACCAATTGCTTTCTTTTGAATTTCGGTATATTCTAATGTTTATATTTCACCTCAACAGCTCGCTTTGCCCTAGAACAAGCGCCTCACTATAGAAACATGTTAAATTTGTTTAAATTTTCTTTGTTGACTATTTCTTGTTACATAATTAGGGATATGATGTCGTCTACTACTTTTACTTTAAAGATACCTCTGCAGAATAGTTTTTTATCCATGCAACTAGGGAGGCTCCCAGCGAGACAATGCCGTTGGCAAAAACGGGCACATATTTTAAGCGAAAATCGCTGGTTGACTTCACCGCACCTCACCACATATATGTAGTCCTGTTGGATTTTAGCACCATTAGAGTTGGAAGCTCGGAGTCGGAGCAAAATATTGTAGAAGCTCACATATCTACTAGTCTTAGCACAGGGTAGATAATTCGCCCAGGATGCGTACGAATGTTTACTATCGAGAAGATGCAGACATACGTACAGCTTACCCAGCTCTTCCGCTTACCCCCTCAAGGATTATGGGATGGAGCAATTTAACTGAGTGGTGATATGTCTCAATTAACAAGAATCTCTACTGATGATAGTGTATAAAACCAGTAATTCTGGAAGATTAACAACCATGAAGAGAAATGGAGCCCTAGCTCGTAACAAGGCAACATTTTTGTAGCGAAGTGAGGAGAGAAAGGAGTCGCCTTTGAAAAAATTAAAAGGTGAAAGGCACAAATGCGGCGGTATGAAGCTACAGATGCCGAGGGTCTTACTGACTGAATGTTTCAAAGCTAAAAAAATGGTAAAAACAAGTAATGAAAGGGCTGCCTTCGACTGTGCCGAAGACTTTATACCTTTTATGTATAAGCATAACGGTTTTAAGTGTCCGATCCTTACTCACAATTAGTAGAAACTCTGCAAAACGGATAATTTAAAGATACATAGCTCAAACCCCATTTATCCGAACAATCGATTGTATGGGAGCTACGCGTTGTATTGCTCCGATCTGGCTGGTTCCGACAAATGATTAATCTCATGCAAAATGGCGGCCCATTCCATTTCATCAAGATATCTCAAAAACTGAGGGACTAGTTTGCGTACAAACAGACAGACGGACATGGCTAAATCGATTCAGCTCATCGCCCTGATCATTTCGGTATACTTATTGGTGAGTCTGTCTCTTCTTCTGCTCATACTTACAAACATCTGACCAAAGTTATAATACCATTTCATGGTCATTAAAAGTATAAAAAGTCATTGAAGTGCTATTGATAAAAAAAAAATTGTTTCAATTACAGTGAAATTCCTCATAACCGGACACTCACGGTCGCAGTGTTTTTGTCCGGTTATGGGAGATGTCCGCTTATAGGGGATGAGGTCAAAAAATATATACTACACATATAAAATTCATTGTAGTTTATTTAAGAAATTTTTCGAAGTAAAGAATATTTAAATACTTTAGTATTACATATACATACATAAATATATCAATTAAATACATTGTACAAGTCTTTACATTTCAATATCGACTAGTTTGATTGAAAAAATTGTGTGATGCTTGTTTGTTTTAACATTGATTCCTTTAATTTAAAATTTTCATTTTCAAAGTGACTCTCGATATTTTTAACCTGCTGAAAAGCTACATAGTCATTTTTTGCATATTGTTTCAAGCGCGCAACAAGTTTTAAAGCCTCATCATATGATGTTATGGGGTCACTTATTTCTTCTGAAGGTTCATCTTCTGAATCACTTAAGTCCATAGTATCATCTGGTTGGTCAAATTGAATTTCTATATTGTTGTCCTCAGGGAAAACATTTTGATCTATTTGGAGAAAACCTTCGAAATCATTTGCCAAATCTAGTCCTTCCTGAAGCCTAGCATAAACTGCCAGTGGAATGTCATCTTCGGGATCAAAATCTGAAGGATGCTCTAAAGTTTCCAAAAATCCTGCTTTAAGGAAGCAGTTTCGGATTGTTGAGGCTTCCACTTTATCCCAAGATGCTTTGATGAAATACGCAGCTTCCAGTACATTAATCGATTTTGAGAGCTCTGAGGCTGAACTTGTATCGCCAGTTTTAGTTATCAAGTGTTTTAAAACTATGCTTCTATACAAAGTTTTAAAATTTTGGATTATACCTTGATCAAGGGGTTGGCTAACTACCGCTGTATTTGGTGGCAAGAAACTAATTTTTATGTAGGTCAAGTCTAATTCCTTTGGATGAGAAGCCGCGTTATCTAGAAACAAGATCATTTTTCGATTCTGGGCTTTCATTCTTCGATTGAACTGCTGCAGCCATTCGCTCATCACTTCTCGAGTCATCCATGCTTTTTTATTAGACTTCCAATCCACTGGAAGTTTTGCAATTGGAACATGTTTAAAGGATCGAGGAAGGGCTGCTTTCAATATAACCAAAAGCGGATCCTTATCTCCAGCCGTATTAGCACAGAACAAAATTGTGAGTCTTTCCTTTGATAGCTTACCTCCCACACATTTTTCGCATTTAAGAGCGAGGGTTTTGTCCGGCAAGGCACGAAAGAAAAGCCCACTCTCATCGGCGTTGTAAATGTCTTCAGGCTTGTACCCATTCAACAGAGTTTGCCGCTTTGTCCGAAACTGTTCGACATCATCCTGCAGCTTCACCAGATATGCATTTGAAGGAAACATTATTCCTTAATCGCCATTTATTTAGCCATTTAGGTACACCCAGTTTTCTTGCAAATTTCCATTGCCTTTGCTTTCAAAATGGGACCAGAAATCGGAAGTTTTTGACTTCTAGCCTTAGCCAAAAAATCAAAACACATCCTGTCTATTTCCGAGCCGCCTTCTTTAAGGAAACTTCGCTTTTGGTGAATATTAGATCCAGACTCCCATTTAGAACGAATTTTTTCTTTATTTTTATTAATTTCAGCAGCCTGCGTTTTGCCAATATTGAACCTTTTAAAGCAAAGGAAACGTGTACCTACAAGTTAAATTTTGGGCTCACCATACTTTACCTTTTTGCAATTCCACGTACTGATAACTTTTCTTTTTCGAAAACATTAATAATTTCCATTTTCTCTTTAATAGAAAGTAGCTTCTTTTTCGGTGCCATATTATTACGAACTTTGAACGCAGCCACTCGCATGCACTTGACAAACTGAATAGAAAACCACCTTTTACTTGACACGGACGGCTTGAATGTGTGCATACATGTTAAAAGGGGAATCCCCTATTTCATTTTTATAATGAACAACAAAGCTTGCTTGCGATGTTTTTGAATTTTGTCCGTTTATGAGAAATTTTTTCATGGAAATGGCTTGAAATACAGTGTCCGCGTCCGGTTATTAGAGCGTCCGTTTATTAGAATGATATTTGTATGAAAAAATTATTGAAAAACCTGTGTACACAAAATTTGTCCGGTTATTGGAGCTGTACGGTTATAAGGACTGTCCGTCTTGGGGAATTTCACTGTATATAAAAAATAAATAAATAAAAAAATATAAACTAAAAAAAAAAATAAAAAACAATAAATAAAATAAAAAAAAAAAATGAAAAAATGAAATAAATTAAAATAATAAAGATAAAATAAAAAAATTAAAATTAAATAAAAAAAATAGAAATATATATATAAAAAATAAATATATAAAAAAATAAACTAAAGTAAAATAATTTAAAATAAAATAAAATTAAATTAAATTAAATAAAATCAAATAAATTAAAATAAAATAATGTCAAAATAAAATAAGAGAAAAAAAAATTTAATTAAAAAAAGTAAAATATATACATAAAAAATAAATCAATAAAAAATATAAGCTAAAGTAAAATAATTAAAAAAAAAATTAAAATAAAATAAAAAAAAAAAATTAAATAAAATAAAATAAAGATAGAAATAAAATAAGATAAAATAATAAAATAAAAAAAAAATAAAAATAAAGTAAAATAAAATAAAATAAACTAAAAGAAAATAAAGTATTTCCAATCTATCAAAATAAAATAAAATAAAATAAAATAAACTAATATAAAATAAAACAAAGTATTTCCAATCTATCAAAATAAAAGAAGGTTTATTTCACCTATAAAATAAAATAAAATAAAATCAAATAAATTAAAATAAAATAATGTCAAAATAAAATAAGAGAACATAAAATAAAATAAAAAAAGGAAAAAAATGAAATTAAAAAAAGTAAAATATATGTATAAAAAATAAATATATAGAAAAATATAAGCTAAAGTAAAATAATTTAAAATAAAACAAAATACTATAAAATAATATAAAATAAAATAAATTAAAATAAAATAAAATAAAATAAAATAAAATAATGTCAAAATAAATTAAGATAAAATAAGATAAAATAAAATAAAAAAATCAAAATAAAATAAAATAAAATGAAATTAAACAAAGTCAAATATATATATAAAAAAATAAACAAATAAAAAAATATAAACTAAAGTAAAATAATTAAAAAAAAAAATAAAATAAAGTATTTCCAATCTGTCAAAATAAAAAATAAAAATAAAATAAAATAAAATTAAAAAACAATTAAGTAAAATAAAATAAAATGTTTCCAATTTGTCAAAAACACAGAATTTCTTGGTTGACTATTAATTCTTTTTATTTACGGGTTACTTCACTGCGTCGCAGAACTAATAATAGACTTAGTCCGATTTTCATCATTTTATTTTATACGAAACTTAATTACATCGCTTATTGCAGAACTTATTGTCACGTTTCGTTTGATACCTATATTGTATTAACACATTTTGGGTCACCTTGGATCACATAACGGTCGATATCTGCGATGATGCATACCCAAACAGACAGACGGACAGACAGCCAAAAATTCTAAAAACAGTTGATTTGGTCTCTCTTGGCTCAGTAATGATCCCTCCTATCAATTTTTCTTAAACATCTGCAATGTACAGAGATATGGAGATAAAAAATAATATAACACACAACAAAATATAGAAGTTGATAGGAAGCACATGGTTTCACTGTGTTTCTAATCGGGTTAAGATAGGGTGTAGGGTCACTAGGGTCAACTAAATAAAACCACTATTTTCTTCGATAATTAACACTTTAATTCACTCAATATATCATGAAGGGTAAGTAGCGAGGCGGACAGTTGTAAACGAACTAAACTTAATATCTAACATTGATCTCTTGCGCAGCAAGGAGACTGGAATGTGTAGGTCTGTATGCATATATGTACAAAATGTAGAATATTGGCAAAAGGTAAGAACAACTTAATTTAACAAACGGTAAGTGCAAGGTTTCTTTACAGGGTGTTTGGTAAGTATAACAAAGGTAAGTCAGTATTTAATTAAAGGTAGGTATTTAAGTAAATTTAGGTATTTTAGACAAAAGTGAGGATTTGACAGCAAAGGTAAGTATGAACGGGGGTAAGTATTTAAATTCAGGTGAGTATTTAAAACGAAGGTAAGTGTAATAAGATAGTAAGGTAAGTATTTTAAAATGTATATATATATAATTCATTTTGTAAATTCATTCTGTATGTGTATATGTATGTATTTGGTTTAGGTTTTCTTTTTTTTTTTAAATTCAATAAGATTGGAGCTCATGTCTCCAACATGGCGGCCGGCCTGCTCCGATGGCCGTAGCAGTAACTCCTGCATATCTGCCAAGGTGTTCACCGCCTTGGAAAAGAGGTTCCGTAAGCGCCGCTGGTTGTTTTCGGGTTTCTGCCGTCTCTCCTTCGGTTTGGTGATGACTACTTGCCGCTGAGTGGATTGTTTTTCGGGTTTCGATGCCTGTCGTCGTTGCCTCGTTTTCGTGACTTTCCCGACATCGTGGTGTTGCTGCCGATGAATTAGTGTGTGGTGTGCCAAGCCGCATCGGTGGCAACTGTTCCGGGAGTTGCATGCCGCCGTGGCGTGTGAGGTTGCCAAGCAATTAATGCAGTACTTGTGAGCCCGCACTGACTCGTACCGCTGCTCTGGCGTCATGGCCATAAATGCGGGACAGTACCGCAGAGAGTGCCGTTCGCAGCACAACCGACAGGTGCTGTAGTCTCCGTAGCGTCTGTAACGAAACTGTTCGACATCATCCTGCAGCTTCACCAGATATGCATTTGAAGGAAACATTATTCCTTAATCGCCATTTATTTAGCCATTTAGGTACACCCAGTTTTCTTGCAAATTTCCATTGCCTTTGCTTTCAAAATGGGACCAGAAATCGGAAGTTTTTGACTTCTAGCCTTAGCCAAAAAATCAAAACACATCCTGTCTATTTCCGAGCCGCCTTCTTTAAGGAAACTTCGCTTTTGGTGAATATTAGATCCAGACTCCCATTTAGAACGAATTTTTTCTTTATTTTTATTAATTTCAGCAGCCTGCGTTTTGCCAATATTGAACCTTTTAAAGCAAAGGAAACGTGTACCTACAAGTTAAATTTTGGACTCACCATACTTTACCTTTTTGCAATTCCACGTACTGATAACTTTTCTTTTTCGAAAACATTAATAATTTCCATTTTCTCTTTAATAGAAAGTAGCTTCTTTTTCGGTGCCATATTATTACGAACTTTAAACGCAGCCACTCGCATGCACTTGACAAACTGAATAGAAAACCACCTTTTACTGGACACGGACGGCTTGAATGTGTGCATACATGTTAAAAGGGGAATCCCCTATTTCATTTTTATAATGAACAACAAAGCTTGCTTGCGATGTTTTTGAATTTTGTCCGTTTATGAGAAATTTTTTCATGGAAATGGCTTGAAATACAGTGTCCGCGTCCGGTTATTAGAGCGTCCGTTTTTTAGAATGATATTTGTATGAAAAAATTATTGAAAAACCTGTGTACACAAAATTTGTCCGGTTATTGGAGCTGTCCGGTTATAAGGACTGTCCGTCTTGGGGAATTTCACTGTATTTATATATGGACTAACTCCATATAATTGGCGATACTGCGAGCCTACTCAATAGGTACACATTTCTGATTGTTCTACTATATGCGAATCTAGTTCCTACACTACAAACTTTCCATCCTGTGCAATGAATTTCGAATAAGCTCACCATCAACAAGCAATTTTAAATATAATGAACGGTTTACAAACAACTACACAATAGCTATCAACGACTCGAGGTCACTTCAGCATTTTACGTCGTCACTTCAGCATTTTACAAGCTCAGTTCCCAGCTCAAATTCAACCCCAAACTCAATTGAACGCAACTACTATCAACTTAAGGTTTAGCTCTGTATTCAATTTACAACAAATATTTGAACTTTTATCAGCAAAGCAAGTACTACAACAAAGAAATGCGCAATTTCAATCTAACCTAAGCGAGAATCGTAATCTCAACTTTAATACACTTTTATCAACAAAAAGTATGACTTTTCAACTTTCCATTCCATCAACTCAAAGCTTGATTCTTTTAAATTTGACTGAAAGGGGAGTATACGTATGCAGGGATTCTTATAATTACTCTATATATTATATTTTGTACTTTGCATTTCGTACTTAGCATTTTTAAAATATTTCAATCGTGCTCAATTTTGTTAATAAAAATTTTTGAAAGTTGAAAAATAATAAAAAAAATTATATTGACAAATTGAATTAAAAAATTATTATTTCAACTTAAGATACTATATGGACTAACTTCATAATGACTACCAAATATTTAATTTTGTAGCTAAATGTTAGGTTTGTTTCCGTAAGCCTGTAGAGTGTCAGATTCGATACTTTGTTCTTCCTTGTGAAGAGGAGAAGGTGGATTTATTATCGTGTTAATTTCGAGACTTCAATTTTTATCCCACATAAATATTACCGCTAATTTATGCAATAGTGTGCATGTGTTTTTTAAAATATTCATATCAGACAAACTATGTAAGTACGAATGTACGTTGACTCGAATTTAATAAAAACAACTAAGTTGTCACTTCATGCCACAATGTCATTAGAAATAACTTGAAGACTATTTAGTTTATGTTGGACATGGTTTTTCTTGTTGAGTTTTTTACGTGGTTTCTCATATAAGTTTACCTTTGCCACATTCATTTGGATTCACCCATATTTATTTGTGCTCCATCGATACTGCAAAAAAACCCAGTTACAGAAACAACAACCTCAAACATTTCCTTATACACTTGTAAGTGCAATTGCCTACATATGTGAACCCATATTTATATTTACATGCATGTATGTATGTAAATCCAAGAATATTTATGTATGTGAATATTTGGCCTCATATGCTTTGGGAGTGAGTTGTGCCTACGTGTCTGTCGGGTTTTGCGGGAAAGCCGCAATAGCCACAGGCATTGATTTCAATCAAAACATCAATAAACTTAGCTGATATCGACAGCATGAATAATAAAAACAACAAGCATATTATGTGCCAGCGACAAAGAAACTGTGAACATTTGCTGCAAACAGAGCGCCACAAGCAAAGATTCGATTATAGCCAACCTACTTACACATGCACAAAATGAGCACATTATATACTGAGTTGGTTGCAAATATGAAAGTTCTTCACCAAAAAATTATGTGAGTTAGTAAGCAATCAGCTAATTAGAGAAAAAGTGACGTTGTATGGAAAGGGCAAAACTAGAAACCATAATCTGTGTCATTGGTCTAATGAGTAACTAGCATATTTCACTATTTGATTAGAAACCTATAACATATAAGATTCCAGGGTTTCAGACAAGAATTATGAAATTGTGTGAGTGGCCACCATATATCACACAAGGGATATTTGGGCTTTAACCTGATGTAAGAGAAGTTATTGTCTTCCAGAGGGGTCATTCTTTTATGGCTTATGGATTCTATACAAAGCGATGCTCTTTTCAGGGGCAGAAAGAGAGTAACAACGCCTGTAGCCCTGTAAGAAGAGCTCTACACGGTCTTACAATTATGCTTGAAAAAAAAGTGAGCTCTCTAGAGAAATAGGAGTCACTCTAGCCCAACTTCTGTCTAGATTCCACAACACTTTAAACACCTCCCCCAAAGCAGACTTACTTTACCAAAATTTCACTTTGGTTCAGACTTTCAAAATTGCAAGTTTCTTAGGAATTCCGTTAGAAAATATTTATGACAATAACCGATAAGCAACGTGCCAATTAGGCAATACAAAATTCATTCATGTGACTTCGAACCTTCTCCCGCTGACTTTTTTTCTACGCTCATGACAATATCAGTGTGGGTGGGTCTAGTTATTCTCTGCATTTCTATATTTGTCTGGGACTACAATTGTCTGGGAAGTGCTTCGACATCATCACAGGGATGAGTATTGCTCAGACAATCCAGAGTCGACTAGAGGCCCCCCATATAATATGTAAGCACACTATAGCGCATGAACGAAATCGTGCTTTGTTGTGTTTTGTTTACCTTTTTATTTTCCGTGCGCGCGTGTGTGATAGTCAAGAGTGTAGGTGTGAATTATAGTGATGGTACTTAAAAGCAGTCTCAGACGAGGCGACTAAAATGCACAAAGGTTATAGGGGGAAACTTGATGGTTAATCGACGGATATGATGCCTCTCACGTCTCATTACCCATATTTTTCTTTTTTATGGAAGCAGGCGGAGATAAGGTTCCATTGCGCATACGAAAACGCTCCCGCCCCCTGTTCCTTTCGGCTACACTCTCCAAAACCTTTGTGGAGTGCTTTTGTCCCTAAAACCAGCAAACAACCATGGGCTATACTCAGTTTGAGTTTAAATTCTCTTCTGGTTACGATATGTAAGGTTAGGTTCTTTATCGAGGATACGGTATACTGTGCGCACGTTGGCTTTAGGAATTCGGATAAGAGTAGCACCATCTTCTCATCAATGTTAACTACTCTGCAAACTACCACAACAAGAATGGACAACATTTGACTGATGGAAATCTTCTATGCAACCATAGGATTCTCCCGCTTTTCTCTAAGGCCTCGACATTTAAGTTTTCATGGACGCAGCCGAAATGGTTCGCGGAGCAGAAGCTTAACTCGGGGAGCATATTTCCATGCGAAAAATCACGGTTCATTGTGTTGTCATTTTCAATGGTTAGGTTTATAATAGATCAATGAAATTGCAGTCCTGTAGATTTTCTAGTAGTCTGTGGCCATCATTCAGCTAAATGAATTGATTGGCACGTTTAGCTTGATTGCGTTATAAATTGAGCGCTGGCCCATTGACAGTAATGAGGCTGAAGCATACTAGCTGAAGTCACATTTGCAGTCTTAAGCAGAATGGAACTTCTAGCAAAACCATATCTCGCGATCTTCTCGGAAATCAACTACATTAAGAAATTTTAGATTCGCAAGTATTTAAACTCATGTGGATAAGTATGCTGTATTTGCCAATTCTATCTCATAGTATTAACATAAGAAGCGAATTCTTTGGTGGGTATTTCGTGCATGCGAGTGTGCATATGTAAATGAATGCATAAAGCGAAGCGCTTTTGTAAACTTCTTGCACACTTTTACTGTAAGGAAATCTACTATTGCTGCCACTGACACCAGCACAACAACACCTTTTATAGCCAGCAATATACCTAATGAAAATAATTCTAACGCACCAGTAGTCGCCGTAAAAATGGCATTGCACGAAAGAAAGCTGCTACTTTGCTAGCGAAAACAAGTTGGAGTACACGTAGACAAAGTTGATTTCTTCCCGGCGCTAAAGCTCCGAACTTACTTGAGAAAGTACTGGTTTACAGTAAGTATTTTTTGAATTAGATGAAACTAGTACCAAGACCATCGAGTTTGCATCAACAAAAAATTTGAATCTCGCAGTAGGATTTATTTAATTTTGTTGTTTTCCGTATCAGCGAAAGGATTACTTATCTCACTCGGTTTGAACTTTTTCGCTTCTTATAAACGATGTAAATCTTGAATGGACCATTTTCTAACTAATGACACGTTAATGTAACCAGAGACCAATTGCTTGTGCATTAAGAGGCTGTTGCGTGTTTGGGATGCAAACTAGTCTGAAATTCAGCTAACAACTAGTCAAATTAACTGCGTGGCTGGCATGAATAATACTAATGGTTGTGTTAGTGTGGCTTTTGGTCATTACGTGTAGTCAATTCTCCCGACCGTGGTTACATTGACGCGGCTGCTTTTGTGTAGCTAAGTGGATACGCGTGCGCGCTTGGTCAACACACTCTATAGACCGGTGGTGTGCATTGCCAACTGAATAAAACTGACTGCGCTATACTGAACCGGATCGGATCGATACGCATATGCAACTGTGTAACAATAGCTACCTATGTACACATATATTTACATATCGATGTACATACCTGTTCGAAACAAAAAAAAAAAACAACTAAACATTTGTAATATTATAGTGAAGGCAAAGTCTGAGCGCGAAGCAGTAAAAAAAATGTGGCCCATCACAACAACCGTAGGGCATTGGCTACTGCATTTGCATACCAACTAAAACAAAGTGTTGCAGAGGCAAATGTAACCCAGCCTGCATGCTCAAGTCGGTTGTGTCTCTCATGGTCTGAAGTGTAGGAAAATAGTTATTTTTCACAACAGAAATGCGCTTTGCATTTGTTTTCCTAAAAAGTGTGCCATAAATCACTTTCACCATATAAATCACTTTCAGCTAGCTGCTTGGACTCGCGCCTAAGATTTCTATGAATGCGCTTGTCGAAGGGCTTAACTTTCTCGCTTGCCGGTTACCCTAGACTTCTAAATGCTGATTGGAGAAGTTTTTGTATGTGTACGCGGACACACGCATACATATGTCTGAGAAAATCAAGAGAGTCAACAATAATATTACGTGTTTGAAAATAATTATACCAGAATGGAAAAACCATTTATAGCGGAGTATATTAAAAAACAGTTTTCGATACTTGTAGAAGCTAAGTGATGTATTGCATAATTTCTGCGATTTACATAAATTAAATTTGTAACATTGAGAAGTTCTCACTTTTCGATAGCCTTTATATTTCCATAAAAACAAGAGGGACCTGGAGAATGTAGAAGTCTGACTGGGAGATCACGCTTTCTCAGAAAACGGTTTAAAATTGATTCACCTCAACATTAACTTGAAGAGAGTTTTATTTCAATAACGTCTCATTTTAGAAGTATATCTTGGAAAGAGCAAACATCTTATCTCAACGTAAATGTGACATATTTTCAGCTGAGATAAGGTCCATTTACCGCAAATGCTGAGACATGGCGTTTCTGATACATATCATTCTTCAACATTTTTTTTAAATGCACTGGTCTTCCACATGTGTTTTTGAAATGCTTCTTGCAAGGCCCTTCACTATAGTGTATTGCAGACAATGGAGGGTTGTTTTTTATAAGCTTAGTGAAGGTAAATATAGTGGAAAACAGCGGGAAAAAGTATTGTAACACTTTTACGTCCAATCTCCAAAACTACGGCCTGCCCCTTAAATTATATAACAACAATACTATATTTTACTACCGTTTAATCGAATAGGAAGCCTTATTAAAATGGTTCTTTAGAAACATCCATATCCGAATATGTCATTTTAAAATTTGAATTGCAAAAATCGCACCAGTCAATCCATTGCTTTTCTCTAACAAAGATTTTTACTTTTTTTCATAAATTATTGTAAATAAATGCGGTCTGCTTGAATTTGAATTAGAACATAACCCTTACATTTTTTTTTAGTAGTATGATGATTTATTAGTATTATTCAATATACTCTTTTCACAATCTTTGGTTACATTTTCAAAAATAAATAAATAATTAAATAGCATTACTTTTTACAAATTCAATACATTTTCGTTTAAACAAATTGACGTTGCTTTCTATTTTGGCCTCATGTGGAATCATATTAAATAGTTGTAGACCTTTATAAAATATAGACTCCCTTGCAGCCGTTGTTCTTTGGAAATTAAGTCTGAAGTTATCTGCGTTTCGTAGTTGTCGGAATTGCTGCACATCACGGACATATGTGACATTTTCGATTAAATACTCTGGCGTTTTTTGTGTTTGATTTTAAAAACAAATAAAAGTGTACATATGTTAAACCTCTGCCTTATGTTTAACCATTTTAGCGTAGTAAGCATTGTGTCAATTGGTGTATACCGGTTACATTTTAGGATACACCTCATACCTTTATTCTGAAGCTTTTGTAGTCTTTCTACTAGTGTAGTATTACAACATGTATACATAGTTGAGGCACAGTACTCGGGTTTTACTATAACATTGTATATATTTATTGCTCTTAGGGTGTCTATTTTTTTACGAATTCTCTTAAGGAACCCAATTTTCTTAGCGATTTTTTCACTGATGTAGTCTACATGACCTTTTAATTTTAATTGATTATCTATTATTAGACCCAGATATTTAATATTTGCCACGTTTTCAATAACTTTATTGTTTATCCGTATATTGATAACCTCGCCGGTGTTAAACAGCATCATTTTTGTCTTTTGCTCATTTAGTTTTAATTTGTTCATACTGAGCCATTCATTTACCCGCTCAAAGTCTCTAGTTATTTTTAAGTTGCACTCATCTAAATCCGTACCTTTTACGTATATTAACGTGTCATCCGCGTACATGGCTATTTTCGTATTATTTATCACCAATTTTATATTGTTTATACATATAATAAACAATAATAAACAATAGGGCACCTAACACCGAACCTTGAGGGACACCAAATTCAACAATAAGACCTTCAGACATCGACCCACTTACTCTCGTTATTTGTAATCTTTGGTCAAGGAAAGACCTAAACCAATTAATCTCGTTTCCTTCTATGGCATACATTTGTAATTTTTGCAACCTTTTGTTTCGAATCATTGGACTTAAATTCGTTTAACACGAAATTGGCTGCACTCTCGCACGAATGGTTTTTGCGAAAACCTGACTGATATTTTGAAAATAGACAGTTATTTTCCATATAATTCTGTAATTGTTTTTTCACGATAGTCTCAAGTAACTTTTCTATGGTCTTAAGGCCATTTATAGGTCTAAACTCTTTATGTTTTCTAGTACTGTTAACTTTTTCAACCGCGGTTATAATTGATGTTTTTAACGAAGTTGGAAATTCACCATACGTGATTGACTTATTTATTATATTTGTAATGGTATCACCAAGTATTTGCCAGTTATATAGAAGAATCTTAGGACTTATTTTATCACAGTCGGCTTTGTTTTTCAATTTCTTACAGGTATCAAACACTTCGCTGTTCGTAACTTCCTTAAATCTGAAATTGTTGTTTGTACTTGGAATAATATTGGTATATTGCACCTCGGGTATAGAGTCTCTTATGTTGCCTACACTATTTATAAAATATGCATTAAATTTATTGGCTATAACGCTATTATCATTGCACTCTTCACCGTCGAATTCCACTGCTCTAATATTATTATTTTTTTGTTTCAGCACCAGATTCTTAATGTTATTCCACATTTCTTTTTGGTGTTTTGATGTACCAATTTTTTTCATTATGTAACTATTTTTCGCACCAGTGATATAGGATTTATAGACGTTTCTTATTTCTTTATACTGAGCCCACAAATTGTTGACTTGATGTGTTTTTGCAGCCCGATATGCTTCCATTTTTGCTTTTTTTAAATTTCTGAAATTATTATTAAACCAGCAATGAGAATTATTATTTATGTTCACTTTTTTTATAATTATATTGTTCTTTATAACGTCTGTTAAGCATCTCTATAAGTTTTCCATATTTTGATTAACACTTCTGGTGTCTTTGTATGTGGTGTCATGTGATCCTAAATGTTGTGCGAACGTATCTCTTTTATATTTAAAATGTTCTACTTCGCGAAGGTTGTGAATTCTAGTCGAATTAAAAACTGGAATATTAATTTCGATTGCCTCGTGATCTGTTATTTTTTTGCTTGTATTCACTTGTGCTTTTGTTTCATTTATATTAGTTATAACGTAATCGGTTAACGTCTTACTGTTGTGCGTTATCCTGGTATATTCGTTTACCTTTTGCTTCAAACAGTTATCGTTAAATGTCCTTATTAATTCTCGTTTATAAATGCTATTTTGTACCAATCAATATTTATATCTCCAACAATTATAATTTTACCCACTTCATGTGACACTGCTTCAACAGTTTCTTGAAATATATTACAGAACTCTCGGTCACAGTGCACTGTGAGTGAAAAAGAGTGAATGTTTTTTATAGGCAAATTATATTTCAGTGTATTCAAATCAAAGGAAATACGTGTACATATTTACATAAATAAAGTTAAGTAGTGAAAATACTTGATTTTTTTAAAATTTTATTATAAAAAAACAATTACGTTTACCATTCAAATAGAGATGTACGTTACACTTTTCACATTTGAATATTGATCGATTGTTCACGTTCTTATCACCAACATTACAAGTCTCGTTTTTGCATCTGGCACAACCTTCAACTACGGGATAATGATGAATACCGTCGAAACGTAAATTTTGTGGTGGTCCACTTTCATCTTGCGCCTGAGAGGCTGTTGTGTGTACACCAGACCGGTTTTGGTTTGTTTTGTGGCTAGCTCCCATATTCGTCAGCACGTAACATATTACCAGACGCCTTTTGAGTCATTGGAGTACTAGGATTTGATCTTTTAAAAAGTAGCCAAGGATTTACCATGCATATATCCAAAAGGTCATACAATATCCAAAGATACCATTTGCGGCTTTTCAACACCATTTTTAAGCGACCAAGGTGAGGATCCATAAGATCCACACCTCCCATGTGCATATTGTACTCTTTAATTATTTGGGGACAAGAGATAGTAATCACTTTCTTCTCTCTCTTATCCCACCTCTGTATAGTCGGATCTACAACATTATCAATATGTGGATTTAACACCGGTTTCATCCCAACGAAAGTGGAAACAAAGTTAACTACCCTATTATCCTTCCATGAAATACATGTTATTGGTATACCATGTATTGTGGTTAAGAACTCTGCTGATACTCCTCGATTCATTTGCATCATATTCTTTGTCTCTGGAAGCTTGCAATTTTCCATCCTATTTCGGTTGATGGTCCCAATACTGTGTATACCTTGGGCTCGTAAATAAATCAATAACAGTATGGAGGTATAATAATTATCCATGTAAATTATATAATTTTGGAAACGGGGAACCCCACGAGTCATGCGCACAACAATATTAGCCGAGGCCTTCAAATCTGGTTCTCCTGGTAGTAAACAATGAGTTTCGCCAGTATAAATTTCAAACTTGTACATAAAACCAGATACGTCACAAAGGGCAAAGAACTTGAACCCCCATTTCTTGGATTTGTTGGGGAGATATTGCTTCATAAAATGCCAGCTTTGGTTGAGCATATCTGTTCGTCTATTGAAAGACGAGATTGCATAGAAATAATTTGAAAACGTTCATTGAGACAATTTAGTACAGGTCTCAACTTAAACAAACGATTAGTATTTTTCTCGTCGTATGCAGAGTTGTTGTTCATGTGAAGGTATTCCTTTATCTTCTCTGTTTACTGTAATCACGTCCCGTACAGCATCAACTCCATTTTGCTTATTCTGATAATCTCTAACACAAGGTAGTTTGTGATAGGACATATAATATGTAATGCCGATAAATTTTCCGAATTCGAATATGTCAAACAATAAATTTTCGTTATTTATTTATACTTTTGCGTAGTTAATGGTCTCGTTTACTATAGTTTCCATTAATTCATCAGTAAAGAAGTATTGAAAGCAACCATATGGAGTGGAAAACTTCTCTGTTTGATCTGGTCTTAATTGTAAATTACATTTTCTCCAGCTGGCTCTTTCAAAATCTGTTGACGTTATATCAATAACAATATCTTTACACTTACATTCTTGGAGTTTAGCCTCTTGTGAAGAAGTGCTTTCAAACGTTACTGGTGTAGATAAAGCTGACCTTTTTTTGGAGGCGATGAGAGTTCAGGACGCACTATAGGTAAATCCGCTGGTAAGGGTTCATTGTCCGGAATACTGACATTAGAGGTTTCAGACATTGACTAATTGAATCTTCATTTAAAAATTCATACTCGGTTTCGACTTGATTTCCAACTTGCTTTGGTCCTGGTGTTTCGTCCATTAGATCATCCAATGCATCTTCGGGCTCGTCGTCATCAAAATACACATTTCCGTTTTTGGGTATATCTGATCCTAGCTGATCTTCAAAATCATCACATAGCATATCTGCCACTTCATCTGCACTCAACCCCTTTCCACCAATTATATATTCATCGATGACTGAAATAAAAATACTTATAAAACTGATAACTTTGAACAAAGTGCAATTTTTTATTTGGCTTAGATGCTTGAAGTACCATATATGGTACATACGCAAAAAAGCCAATAAGCTATAAATACCGTTACATTTGATTACGTTTCATTTTATTTCGCTAAAATAGACACTAGTGTATTTACCTGGTATATTTATTTAACACAAAATAACACAAAATATATTTTATTGAGGCACAAAATTCCCACTTTGATTTTGTTGCAAAATTCACGTCCTTTTGCCACGTCTGCTCACTAGCAACTAACTATAAACTTCTGAAGACTGTGATAATATTTACAAAATAGCTAGTTTTTTTAGTTCCAATCTAGACTAAATAAAAATGCAGTCCATATTAATTTGAAAGGGGTATGTTAAGTCAAAGGGCGTACCTTATATGGTACGATATGCATTTAAGGGATAAACGTTTAAAACATTTCATTTCTCTTCTACTAAATTTCGATAACTATATACGAAAACACTTGTTAAGTCAAACACAGCTGTATGGTATACACAAAAGAGATGTGGAATTCTCTCACTTATTTTAAAATCAATTAAACCTAAAATTAGTCAAAATAACCTCTGCGCAAAGGTCATTCCATAGCAATTACGTTGGCATAATAACTAAGCAACGTCGAGTATCTCAATAACTTTCAATGTTGTAAAATTTTTACGCTTAACTACAGCTTTGTACAATATTATATTTGTTTTCGTTAGATCTGCAGTTATGAAATAAGTGTTCGGCGAAAATCAATCAAAATCAAAAAAAATTTACGCATATTAAACAGATATGCTTAGAAATACCAATAGAAAAGCAATAAAAGAGAAGCATATGACTACAAGACTATATAAGCTTTACCCAAAGGCAAAAAAAAACAGGGTTGTAGTCTTAATTTACGCGTCGAAACACATCAACTTGTTTCGTTTGCGTAGCATGTGCCATTACTTTGATGCCAATTTAGCTTTAAAAAAATTTATATTTGCTTGTATTATTTTATTTTATTCATGAGTACAATAGTGTTATATTGTAGGCGAAAAAAGAAAAAAACGGGAAGTGTTATGATTGATGATGTTGCTTGCTGACGTATCAAATTCTTTTGAAGAAAAGCGAACTTGCACATGCCCAGAAATCTCAATTCCTAAGCTATGTATAATTTTACATATGACAAATATGCATATATTTTAGCTTACATTTTTAAAACCTCATAGGAAAGAGATATTGTAAGATCTGTATGTAATATGCTTCTTTTGGTTAGGATTTTGGTTTTTCATATATGAAAAATTTGATCATTTAAATCTGCTTTTTTTCAGCATATTTCTACTAACAGACCAAGAAATCATTCAGTCTTTATACAAAACCACTGTCATGAACACCGTTACTCGACTACTTGGTTGTTTTGTAAAAACTGTTAGGCTTCAAAGCTGAACAGCAGCAAGTATAGATACCTAAGTTCGCTTGAAAACGTACATTGTACATTCCGCACTCGACTTAAATTAACTTTATAGGCAAGCAACATATGTACGATTTTGTTGTTTTTGTATGTGTTATTGCATATGCATATTTTGAGCACTTGCTAGAGGCTGCTCATTGTAGCGTTAGATTACTGCACCAATTTATAATTTTATAGCATTATCGACCATTGTTTTTTTTTTAAATTTTTTGAGTTTCAGATATTTATCAATTAATTATGATTTATTAGTGTTAAAAATTTTCACGAACTACTAAATTTTTCTAAAACAAGTAAGGAAGTCTAAGGTCGTGTGGAACCGAACATTTTATACCTAGTAGTGATCTATGATGGCATACAAATTTACGCAGGTTTATTTTAATAATTTGAGTTCATATTTCCGCTCAAATAGACAGACGGACAGACAGATAGACGAGTCCAGAGACGGACATGGCTACATCGACTCAGCTCATCCTCCTGATTATTTCAGTATACGTACAAACATTTCATGTTCATGAAAGGTATGAATATCAAAAAAGATATACAACTTCGCTTTTGCAGTGGGGTATTAACTACTTGCCCGGATATTTCACTTCTCATCTTGAACGTTTTGATATACACTAATAAATATATATCTCGATGCGTTTATGCCGAATGAAGTAATATACCTTGTGTGAGTAACAAAAATAGATATAAAAAATGTGTGTCTTTTATAGGCATAGAACTCAACCGATCTTTATGAAATTTTCACAATATATACTTGGGTTCACTTGGTACAGCATAGCCAATATAAAAATTTGGAAAAGTGGACGGAGTCACGCCCCCAGGCTATATAAAGTTTCAATTCGTCATAACTCCGAAGTTTTTTGGTCTAAATTAATGATATTTGGAAATATGTGTCACTTAGTCAATATCTACATAATTTTAATAATAAGTGGGCGGTGCCACGTCCACATATTTTTTGTTTTGTTTTACTCTTGAACTATCACGATAGGTTCAGGAGTTCGCTGGGCACGACAGAGCCTATATATAGCTTTTGGAAAAGCCCCCAGGTTATATAAAGCTGCAGTTCGGTATAGTTAGGAGTTTATTTGGTTCAAGTTAATGACATTTTATATATAGATGTGTTCTATATATCAAAACGTCAAAACAACGTCTACCGGGTCTGCTAGTATATTATATATTGGCGAAAGCAAACAACGAATTTCAGCATTCTTTTGTAAAACTGAGAGACTAGTTTGCGTTCAAATAGACAGACGGAGAGCCAGACAGACGAACGGAGAGACGGGCATGGCAAAATCGACTCCGCTCATCGTGCTGATCATTTTAGTGAACTTTTCTCTTCTTGTTCTCATACTTACATACATTTAATGTTTATGAAGGGTATGAAAATCAAAAAAGATATATAACTTCCCGATGTTTCCCGATTTGCCTAATTTTTGGCAGAAGTATAATACATACTACTAAGAAGCAGCTGACCAATTTTCATTGAAATATCAAGATTGAATTAGAAGCGATTGCCTTTGAAAATAGCAGAAATTTTATGCTGAAAAGTGGGCGGCGCCACGCCTACTTCTTCAAAGTTGACAAAATTTTTTTGCGGCCGAGTTTTTCTTGAAAAGCTTATTATGTGTGGAAAATCTGATTGATATAACTTGCTTAGTTGTAGAAATATCCCTTTTTAAATTTTCCAAGCAAATTTTTCAGAACTATGTTCAAAAATTGGGCGTGGACATTAACCGATTTCACCATTTTACAGCAAACAGTTACCTTTTTATATAGAACATTATCACCAAATTTCGTTTCGACAAATAAATTTTTTGGCGGAGTTATGGCATAAACAGGTTTGTGGAATAGTCCACTATAAAAGGGGCGGGGCCTCGCCCATGTTCGAAAATTTTTATTTTTTGGATTTCGTAGTTTACGGAACCTTTAAAAGTGAAATATAAATGATATAAAGCTATTTTACGCAAAGTTATTGCCTATTAAATATATCTACGACACGCTTAAAAATGTTTCATATAAAAGTGGGCGTGGGCCGTAACCGATTTCGCCTACTTTTTCCTCGAACACTCGAAATTTCGTTTCGATATCTTGAACGGTATTTGATTTATGATTAATAATGTTTCTAAATTTGACTTAATCAAAAGTGGCCGGTGACACTCCCAGTTTCCAAAATTTCTTGAAAATTTTCTCTTATGCCTCAGTCTTAATGTATACACCAAATTTTATCCTTATAGGTGTATTATGTACTGAGTATCGCTTATTTTGTGTTTTCGAAAATACTCTATATATATAAAAAGTGGGCGTGGCTATCATCCGATTTCACCCATTTTGAATAGCGCTCGGAGATGAGTGCCAAGGAACTCGCATACCAAATTTCATTAAGATATCTCAAAATTTACTCAAGTTATCGTGTTCACAGGCGGATGGACATGGCTTAATCAATTTCTCTTTTCGTCCTGAACATTTTCATATATATAAGTCAATATCTATCTCGATCCGTTTATGCCGTTACGTACTGCCGTTAGGTGACTAAAGCTAATATACCTTTTGTGCGTAGCACTACTAGGTATAAAAATATTCAGGGTATTCGTTTATGTGCTTAAATGCCTCGTAAATTATGTACAGCTCGTAATTTTCCATGCAAGTTTACGAGGCTTACATTGTACACAAACTTTACGAGGTATATAAGAAATTAAACAAATACCCTTATTTATAAAATTTTTGTTTTTAGAACATAATAAACTTATTATTAAGATGCACAAACTGAAACGTTTAAGCTGCAGCGGCTACTTAAGCATATCGTTCTACATATTTATACAAAAATTTTGCTATCAAAAATGAAGTGGAATTCGCACATTTCAAATAGTAGTATGCTATGCACAGATAGTAATCCGTGTACCGAATTTTTTAGAAATATTCCAAATTAATATAACCAAATTAGTTACAGCACGGCAGACTTATGGACCGCCGTTAAGTTAACACAATTATAATTCCTTTTCACCAGTACAACTGGGTATAAAAATCCCTTAGGGCAAAGTTAACAACAAATTTTGTTAAATTTCCTTACCATTTCTGTTGAAAAACGTGCAAATATTAAATGAGCGTTTCCTTGCAGCCAGAAAAAAAATCTTCGACAAGAATCTTTTCGTTTTGCAATTGCTAATGCAGTAGAGGCTAAAAGTATGTTAGTACCCATGTTTGTATGGCGTAAAACTTAGCAAACACGTGATGTGAAGAAATACCAACAACAAAAAAAACCACAGCCAAGCAATAATAAAAACTAACAAAAATGCATGAACAGCAGTTTCTGTCATTCTTAGTATTGTTTATTGCTCAAAGTGCATAAGCTTTTGCATATGAGCGAGTTTGCTTGCAAGCATGCATGTTTGTATATGTAAAACCAACGACATGTCCTATTTTTAGTTGTAGCTGTGCTTGTACATTCATACACATTCATGGTTTGTGATGGAGCAGTACGGCAGTCGTCTACATGAGATTCTAGTGATATGATGGAACAAGCACTGTGTCATTTTACATATTCCAGAGAACAGAGAAAAACTTAATAATACAGTTCTGATATGTGCATACATATTTTGCAAATATATAATATAACTAGCTGACACGGCTAACATAGCTGTGATTTAAAAATTATTACAAGCCCGATGAGCAAACTCGACGCACTTTGCCTTGCACAAAGTTTGGTTTATCAGAAAATTCTAAATATCTCTTGGAGTCACTACCTTTCACACTTTCCTTTTACGACTACTCAACCTCCGACTTCCCAAAACACTTTTTCACTTTCGAAGCTGACATTTTAACTTATCTAAGGAAACTTAATCTCTCTTTTCTCCTGACTTTTCCCCTACACCTACGATCACCCCTTATTCGCCTGGAAGCCATCTTTCGGAAAGCAGTTATCTGCTGGAATGTTTAAAATTGTAATAATTCAGCAGGAGTTCCTTTTTTTCACTGTATTAAGCTCTTTCTAAATTAATAAAAATAGACTTTTGATGATGATGTTAAAAGCCCACCATACTCTCAGTAAATTGGTCCTAAATACTACGTATTTTGTATTCTGGTTTCATAAGGACATTACATAGTAGTTCTGCAAGCTGCTTCAGTTTTCTTACCACAAAAGGCCGACAATGACGGTGATGGCTAACAAATGACCATGTTTTATTGCCTACCAAAAATATTTTCAAGTAGCTAGTATAAACATATTTCTGGGCTACCCTGGTTAACACTTACGGCAATATATGCATTAAACCGTTATACCCATATGGCAATGCACATTCTGGGAATATGGCGGCTCCACATTGAGATAGAATAAGATTTCAGATGTCGAAACTAAACTGGACACGTGATAAAGCTTGCAGCTTTCATATTATTGGTACAATCTTCAAGGTTAGCCGAGTTCATATTTTGGTGAAGATTTTCTAGAAGAAAAAAATGTAATTTGCAGCAGTTTCTAATGGCTTCTAAAACAGAAAAAAATTATGAAAATCAGGCAAGCTATTTCGGAATAATTTGCTACAAGCATAATGTTTACTTCACAGATTTTTACCTATGGTTGCAGAAAAACTTTCATTGAAAAACTTCAAACAGTGAGCTGCCAACAATTGTCCAGCGGAGTTCCTGTTTTTTTGAAAATTTTTCTGAAATATTTCATGTGGCCGGATGTGTGAGTTGCAACATAGAGTTTTAGCATTACATGCAAGCACACTACAAACTTTGTTACCGAAAAATTTTGCAACTTATTAAAGGCTGATATTATATATTAAAATCTTCACGACATCAGACGTGTATTAATAAGGACACGGATGTGCTCGCACTAAGGGTTTCATTGGTTCTTTCTCGGAGAGATAATGTTATTTAATAATCTAATAGACCATTGTATTATGAAGTTATACTCTCAAGTGAGAGCTTTATTGAGCTGTCTGGTATGCATGCTCATTAAGATAGTACAAAAGCTTATTTTATATCAGAGGATATCACTTGCTTGAATGATTTTTAAGTTTTATTCCGTTGGGTAAAAAAAAATTATTACATTTGTCTTACATCAATGTCGTAATGTAAGCTCCCATGTTTGGTTTTTCTCCATAAGTTAAGATCGTTATTTTTTAAGTGTTAAGCTTTCTTTTATATTTAGCTAAGCTCTTATCATATTCTCATTGTTTATTGCGTATATATTATATAATATTGAAAACTACGCTTACAAAGTCTTCTCACGTAGGAAGAGATTTTCACTCGCTCTCTGAGGGACCATCATATGTGTTATACAAGGTAATGGATGTAGTAAGACAGTTATGTAGTCCTACTTTTTAAGGTAAAGCTTCATAACTAGCCTCTCAGACATTGCAGGTGTTCTAGACTCCAATTTTACCTCGATTGTTCCTACTTATTATGCTTTAGAAGATCCGATTTCAGAAATAGCTAATCAGCCACAAGGAGAAATGTAATTATGAGGTTTTCACAAGCCGTATGGGTATGTATGAGGTGTGTTCAAAAAGTATCGCGAATTTTGTGTTTTTTCAAAAATTATTTATTTATTCATGAATATCTATTTTGTCCCCTTCAAAGTAATCCCCATGAGATATTATACACTTGTGCCAACGGTTTTTCCAATCTTCGAAGCACTTCAAAAAATCATTTTTTGTATCTTGTTCAGCTCCTCCTTCGATGCCGTCTTTATCTCGTCAAGAGAAGCGTAACGTCGTCCTTTCATGGGCCTCTTCAGTTTAGGGAACAAGAAAAAGTCACAGGGGGTCAGATCTGGGGAATACGGTGGCTGCGGCATCATTAGTGTGTTGTTTTTGGCCAAAAAGTCGCGCACAAGCAACGATGCGTGAGCAGGGGCGTTATCGTGGTGCAAAAGCCAATTTTTGTTCTTCCACAAATCCGGGCGTTTCTGGCGGATTGCTTCGCGCAAATTGCGCATAACTTGCAGGTAATATTCCTTATTGACCGTTCTTCCCTGTGGCAAGAACTCATGATGCACCACGCCCCTGCAATCGAAGAAAACTGTCAGCAAAACTTTCACATTCGACCGAACTTGGCGCGCTTTTTTCGGTCTTGGTTCGTGCGGCAGCTTCCATTGAGATGATTGAGCTTTGGTTTCCACGTCATAACCATAAACCCACGATTCGTCACCAGTTATGACCCTCTGGAGCAAATTTGGGTCGTCGCGGACAGAGTTTAACATCTCATTAGCAATGTTCATGCGATGCTGATTTTGGTCACAATTGAGCAATTTTGGTAAAAAAATAGGTAAAAATCGAAGACGATCCAAAACACGTGCAAGCAAAGCAGCTGTCAACAATTAACTGAACATTCAAAATGGCCGAGCTTGTCGGCATAAGTGAGAGACATGAGTACCAACATAACGCCACAAAAAATTCGAAATTCGAATATACGTAACCAGCGAAAATTCAAAATTCGCGATACTTTTTGAACACACCTCGTATGTCTCCGAAGAAAAATCAGGTATTTGTGAGTCTAATAAAAGGATAGATTGAGTTCGAGTTTAATACCTATTTTGATGCAATTAAAGAATCATATACACGGAAATAAGTTGAAAATATTTTTTGTCGACTTATATCATATTGGAGTAACTAAAAACCTTCTCCAAATTGGCAATAACCTTATAAACGGATCTTCTGAAGTTGATGCATGTAGTTTAGAAAATTCTTATATAACTCTAACCGAACCAAGTACTGAGAATGGCGGAATGAAGAAACCTGTTTGTCCCAAAACCAAATTTGACAATGGATGACGGGAAATAGTTCCAATATACATCTCATATCCCTGCTCCTTGAGTTTTATTTTTCCAACATTTGTACCTCCATGGGTATTTACATTGAAAAATCCCATTTTTCCTCTCATATTGTCCTTGAGGATAGGCTAGAGGCTAATCAAATTTAATTTCTAGCCGTATTACTGCACGGAAATATATACAATAGATGATTCTATGTCAGACTCATAAGCTAAACAGAACCTGACTGATAGCGGACGTTAGTCGCAAGAATTAAGGAATTCTAAACGAGTTCATGAAGAGCATTAAAGTTCAGATATCTAACTCCTTTCTTAAACCTATATTACTTTGGTTGGTTTCTGAGTAGTCAATTTATGAATGGTAAACGAATTGCTTTTCCCTAATTAGGATAACTCAAATAAAAGTCTCTTTCTAACTACACATACTTTTTACTAATACTTAATAGTTTTTCTTATTTTGTTTTTGCCTATTTTATGAACTAATTAACTCTGGTATGTAAATTCCAATGGACTCCAGTCGTTTATTTGGATTTATATTTTTCTTACCTTTGTGCGGCTTGATCGTTGAGCGGTCGATGTCAAAATGGCCGAGTTTCCGGTCTTCCTCTTTTCTATTCTCCTTCTTCACACATACCTAAAACCCAGCGCTACCAATGGCCAAGCCGTGTTTAATACGCATTCACGGATGCACCAACCGAAGTGTGTTTGGCATATATGGAGTTACCACTAACTTCTTACAGGTACTAAATTTTTTACATGATTTGGTTAACTAGTTAAATAAAATGAATAAAATAATATAAAAACAAGTAAGGAAAGGGCTGTCTTCGACTGTGCAGAAGACTTAATACCTTTCATGAATACGCATCACGGTTTTAAGTGTCCGATCCTTCCTCACCATTAGTAAAAACTCTGCAAGACTGATAATTTAGAGGTAACATAGTCTAAACCCCATTTATCGGAACAATCGATTGTATGGAAGCTATGCGACAAATAGTTAATCTCATGCAAAATGGCGGCTCCATACCAAATTTCATTAAGATATCTCAAAAACTGAGGGACTAGTTTGCGTACAAACAGACAGACGGACATGGGTTAATCGACTCAGCTCATCGCCCTAATCAAGTTGAAATGTAGTTTTTGAAAATTAAAAACGGTATTAAAAAATTTCAATATTTTTAAATGAAGCTATTGCAAAAGTCGTCAGCTACTGTACATAAAACATACGTAAAGTGTGTGGTGACGATCAGTTAGATCCGACCAATACAACGCATAGCTCCCATGCACTCGATTGTTCCGATAAACGGGTTTTGGGCTATGTATATATCAATTATTGCACAGTTTGTACTTATTGTAAATAAAGATCGGACACTGAACACCGTTATGAGTTTTCATGAAAGGTATTAATCCTTCTGTACAGCCGAAAACAGCACTTTCCTTACTTGTTTTACCTATTCTTGCTTTCTGTTATCCCCAAAATATCCAGTGGCAGTCGCTAACTCCAGTCGTCCATTTATAGTCACTAATGTACCATGTATGTCTTACGAATCTCAAATCTCATTGCTGCTGCTGTTGTATTTATTTTATTTTGACTTGCTTCTCTTTCTGACAGTAACGTGGTCCGAAGCACTTTTAAATTAGTTAATTATTCTTTTCTCTTTATTTACACTCCATATTCTTAGGTTCATTGACATCTACTGCTGCTTTGTATACGCTCTGACATTAACCAAAACGAATAAAATGTCTGCGAGATCAACACTGACGCTTCCCTAAAACACTTGTCTCGATTTTTTTATTCCTTTTTTTTTGGTAGAAAAATCTTTCATTACCTGCTATTTTGCATCATTGGCATTATCTTTGCATAGTTTTTGGTGGTGGACCACATCGTTGTTATGCTGCCTGCTATTAATATTGTCGTGGGCTGTTTGTTGCTGCTGCTGTTTTAGCTGCTTTTCTTGTCTCGAACCACAACGATCTCAGTTCACTGCGCGACACATTGTTAAAGGCCCAACCAAATGGGCCAAACCAAATCAACATACGTGCATCTCTGAATTTCTCTTTGCTTATTTGTTGTTTTCTGGCACACAACTACATACTTTACATAGAAGTTCCAAGTACTTGGTGGCAGCCAACTCGATTTACACAGCTGTTATTTGTCTGTAACTCACACGGTATTTTACTCAGTGAAAATTTCGCAACTTTGCTCAAAATTTGCATTAACTTACTTAATTTAAGAAAGTGCAAAATACTTACTCTGCTATATATTTCTTGCGATATTTTATTCAGCAATGCTTAACACTCTTTTCATTTCAAAATAAAAACATTTTAAAAACAAAATCATATCTAAACCCAGCAACTAATCCAACATTTGAATTATTGACCACAAAATATTTCACTTTATGGAATCAAGTAAATGTGTCACTCAAAATTTGGCATTGTTTGTGTGTAGGATGATCTTTATAAATATGCGAATTCTTTTAAATTTATTGAAATAAATCAAATATCTAAGCAAGAGGCAGTGAGCACTTTCTGTCATATGCTCCCAATCGGAACATATTCAAAATCTTTTGAAGCGCCCACAGTGCTAGTCTAGACATCGTAAACTCTTCTATCATCTGTGCAAGTATGTGGGTTTCAGTACACTTTATTAATTTAATTTAATTTAATTTTGAAAAAATTTTTTTTTTATGTTATATTATTTTACTTCATTTTATTTTATGTTATTTTATTTATATTATTATTTTTTTAAATTTTTTTTTATTATATTTTATTTCATTACATTTTATTTTAGTTTATTTTTTCTATTTTATATACTATTATTTTACTTTATTTAATTCAATTTAATTTAATTTAATTTATTTTTATTTTATTTTATTTATATCGTTTTTTTATTTTATTTTTTACTTTTTTTATATTTTTTTTTTATTATATCTTATTTCATTAAATTTTATTTTAGTTTTTTTTTATTATTTTATTTTATTTAATTCAATTTAATTAAATTAAATTTAATTTAATTTAATTTATTTTGTTTTATTTTATTTTATTGCTTTTTATTCCAACAATTTGTTGGGTTTTACGGCCTATAGATTTTCAAGTATCATGACTATGAATGAGCTCAAGGCCACAAAAAACAATAATCATTTTCGCTATAGAAAAATTATTAATGGCCTTGAGTTCATTCATAGTCATGTTATTTTATTTTATTTTATTTTATTTTGTTTTATCTCACATTATCTATAATAATTTTATTTTCTTTTATTTAAATTGACTGTATTCAGTGTTTGCATTTTTTTTAAATTGTATTTTATGTTATATTACTTTACTTTATTTTATTTAGCTGAATTTTTTTTTATTTTATTTTATTTTATTCTATTTTATTTCATTTTATTTTATTTAATTTAATTTTATTTTATTTTATTTAATTTAATTTAATTTTATTTTATTTTATTTTATTTTATTTTATATTATTTTATTTTATTTTATTTTACTTTATTGAAACAAGATTAATTAATGTATCAAACAAAGCAACTTTTTAACCACTATCAGCGAGCGAATAATACAAGAACATGGAATTAAGCAAGCATATCAACACACATTCTCGAAAATATTTTTCATTTGTAGAGGTGACAGATTTGCACCCGAGTTTTTCAATGGAGAAATTGTTAAGCTTCTTGGTGAGAGGGAGCATAGTTAAGGTATCTAGGCTCCACATAAAGTACCACGAATTAGGGAGCATACAAACAATCTGACAGGCAGACTTGCAAAAACAAATATAAAAAGTTCCTAGTTGACTTATGGTGAACCTTTGGAGACCCCGCATATCAATTTCATTTGATATTATATATATGTACAAGTACTTTAATATATTTCAATTTTATTATGCCAATAGACTGTGCGATAATGTAAAACATAGATGGATAGCAAAAAAATACTCATTGGCAAAACTAGTATTTTTATAGTTAATGATGTCAGTTTCGCTCTTATATTTTATCCCACAAAGCTATTTGATAACAGCAGCAGCTTTAGTAATGTACAATTAACAAATGGAATTCAGTCATAATAAAAAGTGCTTGTCAAATAATGATTGACAATTTAATTGTCAGCCAAATATGCACTCAAATTACTAACCAAGAACCTGTTCATGGATCAATCAAAATAAAAATGGTATTTTTTAGATATGGAAAAGTGCGACACAGACACTAACAAAGCAAAATATCTCAACAAAAATATAATTATCAAATAAGTGCTTTTCAATAAAGTACAGATTTCAAATTTCACCTGAGTCGGATAGGCAAAATCATGAAACGCAAGCAAGAAAAGAATTAATTTTTATTTTTGATTAAAAATAATGAATTGAAATTGGAAGTGTTATGCAAAAAAACCTTCAAAATATCCGAACAAGTACCAAGGGTAGTAACGTAGACGGGGACCTTTAGCCTGTAACGATAGCGTTACTGCCACAAAATGTACGACTTTGATGAATAATTAACTTTATTTGAGAAGTTCGCAATCGCTGATAGGTATTTTCTACCACCAATCGTTGCTTTGAAATTATTTAAATTTTATGGTGTTATCGGCAATCCAACCTTAAAGTTTTGAAAACTTTAAAATGACAAAATGAGTTAGATAAAACTTTATAGTTTCAGCAACTTTTAACTGACATTTCGGGGCCTCCCATTACCATTTTAAAGTTATGGAACATCTAATTGATATTTAATAGTGGCAATAAGATATCTACCTCCTGCAGAGCTAGACGTCATAGTTTCCTATTGCGTTCCCGTGATTAGTGGCTCGATACTTTAAAGTCACACCAATGGTAGCAGTTCCGCTTCAGCAACTATTTGTGCTAGTTGGGATGGATTATTTTATCTAGTGTTTTTGTTATTATTGTAGTGGTTATAAGTCTGCTCACTATGCGATGGTATTCGTTTATTATATAAAAACCTAACAAAAGACATGGTCATATGCTGTGTGTAGGCATGCTTGCTTGTGTTAATGTTGTTGTATTATTCACTGATAGGGTACAAGATCGTGTGAGTGCACAGTTGTTTTGCTGGAAATATCTTATATCGTATTCACACTCCCAACAGTTCCTGAGTTACAGATCGGAGGGTCCGAAAAGCCATCTAATCTTTGGATCAAATTAAATGGGTGATGTGTTCAGAAAATATGTTCAAATTTTGTACATAGACTACCATTGGAGCCACTAATGAGAAACTTTTCGTATTACTTCGGGATGTTTTAGGGACTATTTGTAGATTATGTTCCGAAACACTCCGAATTAGTTTTGGACTGATTACAGTATAATTATCAGAATACTTTCCAATATTTGTGCGGTAATTTCGAGATTATTTCTCTATAACTGCAGAATTATTTTAGAACCGTTTCGTCATTATCGACGGATTGTGTTCGAGGATATTTTGGGAACATATTCGTTTTAATGAGATTAAATCGAAATAATCTTACAGAATTTCAAATAGGCACTAAATATAATGTTTTCATTTGTCCTATAAGATTAATGATGTCTAGATTTTTGTGTAATATATATAATTCTATTGTTGTTGTTGTAACGACAAAAACACTCCCCGAAGGTTTTGGGGAGTGCTGTCGAACTGACTGTCCTTGGCCGGATATGAATCCGGTACGCTCCGGTACTCCCTTGCGGTACTGCCCGACTGTCGTGGTAGCGATTTATGACCAGTGGAACCTTCTAGGGCATGTCACCCCTCCTTCCGTAAGGAAGGAGAGATGGGTAATAAGAGGTGAGAGGCATCATATCCGTAGATCAACCATCGAGTTGCACGTCATTACCTTTGTGCATATTAGTCGCCTCTTACGACCGGTATGCCTACCTCGGCATATTCTAAACCCCTAACCCGCAGGGGTTCAATGCCACTGCAGATTTCTAATATTTGTTAAAGATATTCCTTAAAGAAAGAGTAGGAGATTGATGGGAAGGGAAGAGGATTGGAGTAACTGTTTGAAAACGAAAAAAGGGAGTAGGAACGAACTAGGACTAACTATACAAGATATCAAACAGTGGGGTTGTTTTCTTTCGACCTAGACGCATATACTAGACCAAACCATTACTAGTTTGCTATTATCCAGACATCACGACTGGTAACACCTACCCTGAAATTAGTCATGAATTCCACAATGTCTACCCCTAACGTATCTACTAAGGTATATAAGTTTTTCTGAAAAGCTGATAAAGGTAGAAATATATTCACAGATTTTGGCGACCACTCCCTTATCAATTTCGCTTGAAGAAATTTTAGTTAACGTACATTGTTATTGTAACTTGTAACTTGATCCTGGGAAATCGTTCAAGAACTGACAGATTATATCTTCTAGTGTATTCCCTTGCTTGGGATTCGTATTAGGAGTTTGGAGAGCTCTGCATTAACCACAGGACACAACTACTGTACGGTAAATACTCAGTACTTGCAGGAGAAATGTTAGTTATATATACTCTTTGACTCCTTTTAAATTGACATAAAAGCAAAAATAAAAAAATGTTTAATTAAAAAAATTTTTGATAAAATTTACTTTGTATTGTTATTTTATGGTAATTTAAAAAAAAATAAATATCATACAAATTTAATTTATCTGCTATGAATATCCGTTATGAGTAAATAATAGGAATTTACCGCTTGGCGTTTTTGTTGTAACATTTTGTTTCCAATTTTTGTGGTTATTTTTCACTAATTTGCTTACACATATCATTATCATTAAATTTTGTTTGAGTTTGTGGGCAGAAATATCCGCCTCCCTGACGCCAATCAATTTATAAGAAAGCTGTAAACTTTTACGGTTAATCCATCAGCTTGTCATGCGCATAGCGGTCGTTGAGTTATTGCGCACCAGTGAAAGTTCAGCAGTGAATAAAAGGCGCACCAATGAGCTTTACCACTGCGGGGACAAAGAGCTTTTAGATTGTTCGGATAAGTTAACTATAGCTAAATTACAAATGCAAAGGTGGATGTCAATGAACAGTTTTCTTGACAGAATTTCTCGACGATGTGACACTGCTTGGTTGTAAAACATTAAAAAACACTTAAGCGTGAAGTTTTTTTTATATTATACAGAAAGCTCTCAAAAAACGCGTCGACTATCATGATTACTCTAATTAACCCTACAAATGACTCTCGGACATTTTATCTGCATATCATTTATGTTATTACGTACTTTGTCTTTGAAGCGGCTAAATTGTTGTTTTTCGTATTAAAAGCCTTACCATAATTAATGTGTATAAAGTAATGCTGCAAGCTGTCCTTCACAAGCCCACACAAGTACAACACACTTAAATAGCTCTATATTCTAAAAATTTTATAATAAATCAAAGTCAATGGCCCTACAGGAAACTGAAGTGAGTGCGAAAGAGTGTGGGCTGTGGTAAAATGAAACAAAAATCACACATGCAGACATACAAACCGAATCAGAAACGTTAGATAGAATTATGTACATGAAAATGATTTGAAGCGCTTCTACGCTCTCATTTTTCTCTTCTCTTGCACGCATGAGTCATTTTATTAATGCATTTTTCTCACACCCATTAAACCATCCGCCACGTTTGGGTACAAGCACAAGAAAACAAAACAAATTTGAGCCGAAAACATTAGTACAGGAAACATTTGTAAATTCTTGGCAGTGCGCTATATCTCAATAACTAAAGAACTGCTGGTCGTTTTAAAAAGATCCTTAAACGGTACCTAAGGCAATTCGAAATGCAAATAAAGCTACTTTTAGTTGGCCGGCATGACTCGGTTTTTTTTTTTCAGCTAAATAGAATCTCATACGCGATATTTAGCAGATTTATTCCGGGGTAGTTGGAACGATTTACGAGATCGCCTTTCTTGTGGTTTGGGCAGAACACCTTAAATTGCAATCCAAGTTCGTTCACATTTTTAGCAGCTCTAAGGGACTTTGTTTAAACAGATCATGGGGTATTTTTTTCACTTTATTATTTTTGAGCTGTGTTATGACCTTTTTCACATAACGTTGGTGGTTTATAACATAACAAGTAAATAAGTCTAAGTTCGTGTGGAACCGAACATTAAATACCCAGCTGTGTAAAGGGTTCGTGGTGAGTTAGTAAATTGTAGTGGAGTTATGACCTATACAGGTTTTAACTTTTTCTACTACCATGTGGGCAATCTTATAAATAAAAATGAATGTGTGTCTGGCGTCCAAAGTACTTAACCGATCTTTATGAAACTTTCACAGTAGATCCTTGGGTACACTTGTTACAGCATAGGCTAGATATAATTTTGAAAAGCGTAGATAGTTTACCTCGTATCATGTTTCGTAATTTTATTTAACACGGTTCTGAAGTTAATAATAGCTGAAATTTGACATTTTATTCATTTATATGTGGGCGGTGCCACACCCATTTTCCAAAATTAAAAAAATCATTCATAAGATCATCGGGTTATTGTAACTACAAAATTCTAGTATTCTATCTGCATCAGTGAAGGAGATATGGCATGTTCCGGTTTTCTACCTCTCTTTTAGAAAGATTCGGTCCAAAAGTGGGCGTGGTCATCAAACGATTTTGCTTAGCATCCCTGGGCGTACTCTACATGTCTATAGTATACCTCGTATTAAGTTCTATTTCTATCTTACACCGTTCTGAAGTTATTAACAGTCGAATTTGAAATTTGCTTGACTCATAAGTGGACGGTGCCACGCCCAACTTCGAAAATTTTGCAAAAATCATATAAAGAATAAGAAAACTGATGTAACTATCAAATTATATTATTATACCTGTATCAGTTAATAAGATATGTGCAGTTGAATATTTCTACCTCCTTTCCATATAACTTTTATGAAAAAGTAGGCGTGTTCGAAAAGAGATTTCGCTTATTTTCCATGGGTGCATTTACCACAACAATAGTATCCCTCCTACTAAATTTCGTTATACTAGCGTAAACGGTTCTGAAGTTATTAAGAGTCAAGATTTGAAAATTTCTTGACTCATGTGTGGGCGGTGCCACGCCCCTTTTCCAAAAATATGATAAAATCATGAGCGGGACGATCATCTAATAAATTTAGCAAATTTGATCATTGTAACTGATTCTATTATTGAATTAACCCATTTTATACGTTTTTCGAAATTTTCGATATCGAAAAAAGGGGCGTGGCTTTGGTTCGACTTCGCCAATTTCAAATAGCAACCTACCTTGACGGGAAAGGGACCTGTCTGCCAAATTTCATTCAGATATCGCAATTTTCACTAAAGTTATCGTGTCCACGGACGGACGGACGGACATATCTTAACGGATTCCTCTATTCATTTTAATAACTGAATAACTGAAAATGTTACTATCCGTTGAAGATTTTGAGCCAATGTGTGTCTCTACGACTGCAGCCAAGCCAATATATCGTGTTTATATGGGCAAGAGCATTATACAAAATAATCCGTAAAACAATTAGGCTTAGACAAATTTTGTATGTTTGCCGTCACACCTAATTTCACTGAGCTTACTACCCTGTGCGAAACTCTAGTTCTGTACTTGTGCGCTTCTAGAGCTTTCTGAACCAATACTTGATCGCCTTTCATCTCTTTTACATGTAATCAACGGGGGATTTAACATGGCGATGTCGTAGGCGGTGCAAATTGTCCCCCGCTGCCTTACCTTTTCGACAGTTCCGAACTGTTTAAAAATTCGACAGTTTGGATGTAGTTCGTTTATTGCTACTATTGCTCTAGTTCTGAACCAACTCCAAATTCTGCAGTTTGGATGTAGTTAGTTTAGAATAAAAAAAATATATATTTTGAGAAGCCTTCCATGGTAGAACTACACTCGGACAATTTTTGCCAAATGACTGCCTACGGTCGACCCTCGTTTTGAAAAACTTTTTCCAATCACTTTTGATGTTTTCTTTCCCAGGACTCGAACCTTGGACCTTCGGTGTGGTAGTCCAGCAACACTGCCGCCACACCATTGCAGTTAGTTTATGCACGGATAATAATTTGAGCCTAAATTTTAAACCATTCCTTCACAATTTAAACATATGTAACCTTTTCTCACACTATTGATGCGTGAGTCGTAGCTGAGTGAGTAGAGCACTCGATTTTGATGCGGGACGCGTCGGTTGGAATCTTACCAACTGATATATTTTTAATTAATGTTTTATTTATTATTTAAAATTTTAACCTTTTAACGTTACAAGAAAAAAACATTTTTCCAAGTACAAATCTAAATTTTTTTGAATTTTAATGATTACACAACTGTCGGTTTCGAACTAGTGAATATTTAGTTACCTACGTTCTTACTATCCACTTTATCTCTAGTTCCGAACTAGAAAGTATTCTCACAAGTTACTGACTTCCCCACAGGGTAGCTATTCGTGGTATGTATGTAGTTGTTGTTGCTATGTTTTATGAAACTACCACAATCACAGTTTGACTTTGAAGACTTCAAATTGAATTACTTGACACTGCTCAGCTGGCCCAATGCAGACAAACCCAACGCAAACTGAAATAAATCATCAAATTTTATAGCGCTAAGTTGACAACAACTACACTTTTTGTTTTCAATTAAAGATAGTAAATAAAATACCCAAATTCAGTTGTAAATAAGCTCACATCAGTAGAGTTATGATATGTGACTAAGAGCAGTTTTAGGGTTCAACAGCACACTCGGAATTTTAATTTCTCGTCTTAGTTTAAGAACTCACCAACTTTGAAAATAAGGGGTCAAAAAGTGAATAAATATAAATTTCAAATTACACATTGTACATAACTTATACATTATATATACAACTTTATATAACCCTTTCTACTTCGTCGCCGAGCTTTAGGAGCTGTATGCAGACAACGACATAGTTCAACGAATTAAAACCCAGCGGCTTCATTTGCTAGGCGATCGTCACCTGCCGGCGAAAGTAGAAGAAGAGGGAGGACAGCGTTCCGAAGGACCGAAGTGGAGACTGATTTGCGGTTCCGTACTGTTTCCAATTTTTGCCAGTTTGTAGAGAGAAGACGCGACTGGTGCGCTAAGTTGCAAGGCCAATATCGTTTAGACTGTTGAGCATCACATAACGAAAGAAATAAGAATTAGTAGTCGGCATAACTCTTTTCGTTTATCATGCTTAGTACGCATGGCCACTTTATTCAACTATATCTTAGGTTATATAAAGTGGTAACAATCCCACGTACGAGAAAACAGTATAAAAAACCGTTGCGATACCAAATGGAATAAGGGAAGACCTACCCTTCTGCCCTATCACTTCCACAACAGAGGAAGCGATAGTCACACTATTGTATGTATGTAGGAGGAAGCGAGATAACAGTAGTGTCAGCGAATATGAGGTAAAGAGTAACTGCTGATACATAACCAGTGTTCTAGTACGCGAAAACAAGCATCTACCAGATATATAGATCCCCTTCAATGTGAAAAAGCTGGCTCTCATTCAGACTAACAAATCAAGAAACAAGCAAGAGAGTGCTATACGGTAAACTAACTGTTGAACGATGTAACTTACGAAATTGCACTGTGAATACTACCGATAACTAAGTTCTGCAGGATCTAGCAACCAAGCGATTGCTCACCAAATCCGAGAGAAATGTCTATACAGAGAGATGTTAATATGATTAAGACGTATTTTCCCCTGCGGGTTAGGGGCTTAGAATATGCTCGAGGTAGGCATACCGGTCGTAAGAGGCGACTAATATGCACAAAGGTAATGACGTGCAACTCGATGGTTGATCTACGGATATGATGCCTCTCACCTCTCATTACCCATCTTATCCTTCCTTACGGAACGAGGGGTGACATGACCTAGAAGGTTTCACTGGTCACAAATCGCTACCACGACAGTCGGGCAGTAGCGCAAGAGAGTACCGGAGCGTACCGGGTTCAAATCCGGCCAAGGACTGTTAATTCGACAACACTCTCTAAAACCTTCGGGGAGTGTTTTTGTCGTTATCACAACAACAATAACGTATTTACTGTATTCAAAGGCCTTCTTTATGTCTCAGAAACACTTTCAAAAATATAGTGTATAAACAAATTTCAAATAGATTTCGGGTGTACGGAAACTGAAACCAAAGCATCCGGGAACTAAATTTTACTGTCCTGAAACTAGAGCAACTCGAACTTTTTTTGAATTTTCAATTTTATAATATAAACAACATTATCTTATATATAAATAGACAAGATGAATGCAATGTAGAACCGTTTTCTGCTAAACTATAATTCTAAGGTATACAAATTATATATGTGTAGATAGGAAATTTTGAGGTGTACTTTTATCCGTGAATAAAAAAAATTTAAAAAATCATTTTAATATAAAAAATTTAACATAAAAGTTACACCACTACACATTTACTTATTCACACTATAGACACGCTGTGTATGTGTGTACTTGCTTTTTGTGTACTATGCTGAATCGTGAGCATGGCCGAGGAGTTGCTTTGTAGGAAAAAATTAAGAGCCGTAGTAGTGTAAGTAGACTTGCCATGCATGTTTTTGTGTTATTCGTGTGGTCGGCTCTCACTGTGAGTGCGAAGAGTTGGTAGTGGACCAATGAAAAATAAGTATTCGCACTATAGATACTCTGTTGTGTCATGCATTTTTTCCTTAGTTGTTGTTATTGTATTGATTACTGGCTACGATGCCCAGTGTCAGCTGCTCTCCTGAGAGCACGAAAAGTTGCTTTGTTGGATGCAGTAAACAAGCAATGTAAAATATGAGCAAATATGTAAAATTCATTGCTGATACCTACAAACAGGGTTTACAAATATAAAATAAATGATTACTCATAAAGAGTATTAAACACCGAAGAAAATTAAAGGAAAATAGAGGAAAGGAAAAGAATTGAAAGGAAGGAAAATTAAAGGAAAGAAAGGAAAGAAAAGGAAAAGGAAAGGAAGGAAAGGGAAGGGAATGGAAAGGATAGGAAAGGAAGGAAAATTAAAGGAAAGAAAGGAATGGTAAGGAAATGAAAGGAAGGGAAGGGAAAGGGAATTAAAGGAAAGGTAAGAAAACAAAGGGGAAAGAAAGAAAATAAAAGGAAAGGAAGGGAAAGGAAAAGAAGTTTGAGGAAAGTAAAAAATAAAATAAGAGAGTAAAAAAAGAAATCAAGGAAAATAAAAATATGTTAGAGGAAAGGAACGACATAGAAAGGAAGAAAAAAAGGCGGATAAAACAAACCTACAGCAAAAAAATAAAATAAAATAAAGTTTATTGGTTGAATTTCAACCACTGGGCGAACTCTAGTATTTTTAAATTATCCAGACGCCATATTATTCAGCAATACTTGTGATATTATAAACCATTGGTTTTCAATCTGTGGGTCGCGACCCACTGGTGGGTCGCGGAGCCCTCTCTGGTGGGTCGCGAGCTAAATAAGATAACTTTAACAAAATCTTTTTGTTAAACAAAAATAGAATTCATTCTTTTATTAAAATATCGTAAAATACATATTTACATATGTTTTTCATATTACATTCATTCAATTCATTTGTAAGTACATATGTATATTAATGCGAAGGATGGGCTTGCTTATTTTGAAGTAAATTAGAATAACGTGGTTGCATATGTGACACGCAAACAATCAAATCGTTTTCTAAATTAAGTTTATTTCTCTTTTTTGTTTTAATGTTCACCATTTGTGAAAAACTCATTTCGCACAGATAGGATGTTGAAAACTGAATGAGTATTTTAAGCGCCTTTTTTGCCAGCTCAGGATACTCCAGCTTTCGCTTTATCCAAAATGTAGAAATATTTTCAGACAAAAATTCCATTTTGAGCTTACTGTCCGCTGCCAGCTCACATAAATTGTCATTAAAATTACTGCCAAGATCTGGAAACCCAGCGCAGCTACTGATGAATGGATTTAATATCCAGCAATTTCCGTCATCTTCCTGTAGCTCTCTTGGAAAATAGTGATATAGTTCCCTTTTTAAATTTTGCAGCCCTTCAGTCATGCAAGGAATACAATCGCTTACTAATTCATCTGATGAAATCTCTGCAGCAACACTTTCAAAGCAGGGGAATGAACAAAATTGTAATTTTTGCAGAGATAATGACCACATTTTAAGTTTTGAAATAAATGCGTTTATTTTATCTTTGGATGATATAATGTTTCCATCTCTACCTTGCAAACTAGCATTTAGAACATTCAAATGATGGAAAATGTCTGCAATATATGATACTTCCAAAATCCATTAGGATCAGTAAATAATTTCCCATATTCGGATTCTCCTTCTTGAAAAAACATGTTCAACTCCGATCTTAATTCAATAACTCTTGCCAACACTTTCCCTTTGGATAACCATCTCACCTCCGTATGATAAAGAAGGTTTTGATGGAGGGCGCCCATGTCTTCGCACACTGTACGAAACAATCTAGTTTGCAAAGCTCTTTTCTTAATATAATTCACAACTTTGATGACAGAGTTAAGCACATCGTTCAAATTCGACGGCAAGAACTTGGCCGCCAAGGCTTGGCGATGGAGAAAACAGTGCGTCCACTGTGCATTCGGCATCTTTTCTTTAAGCCTAGCTACGAACCCACTCTTTTTGCCGGTCATTGACCTAGCGCCGTCAGTGCAAATACCTACACAAAGTTCCCAGTCAAAACTCAAATCTTGAGTGCTTTCCAAAAATATTTCATACAAACACTCTCCAGTTGTATTTTTAGGTAAATTTTTGCAAAACAATATCTCTTCAGAAATTTTATCATGGTTTTCAAACCGAATAAAACACACAAACTGAGCACAACCAGATATATCTGTCGATTCATCAAATTGTAATGAAAAATAAGAGCTGTGTTTCCCTTTTTCGATTACTTGATTGCGAATGTCAACAGCTATATCATTTAACCTCCGTTCAATTGTGTTATCAGACAGGGGTATAGCTTTCAATTTATTGGCTTCTTTTTCCCCAATCATTATCTCAACCATGTCTATTGCTGCTGGTAAAATAAGATTTTCAGCGATTGTGTGGGGTTTTCCATTTTTGCCCACGAGATATGCTACTTTGTAACTAGCTAAGAGAGCTTGCTCATTTATTTTAGTACTCTGGTTTTTAAAAGAGAGAACAAATTTCAAACCTAAATAGTTTTAGAATAGAATGTTAAAAATACCTGACTTATAGTGATCTTTTGCTTCCCAAGAAGTTCAAGCTTTCTTTGAAAATAATCCAAAGGTTTATTTTTGTCTTTCTGATGTTTTGTTATGAGATGTCGTAGTAGTTTTGAAGGTTTCATACTTTCACGCGCTAAAACTTCGCCACAAATCACGCATTGAGGTTTGTTATTAACGGCAGTAAAACCATATTTCAAATATTCATCGTCGTAATTTCTATTCACTTTTCCTTTTGAACCCCCTGCTTTTGATGTAGATGCCTCCACAGATCTTTTGAGAAACTTATCCATTTGATAATTTGTAATAAATACTATTTATTACTTTTGTGTGACAGTTATTGGCTGTATGACGTGGTATCTGTACTATTTAAATAGAAAAGTTCTGCGCATAGATTTTAAAACACAACTGTCCACAACGTAGTGAAAAGTAATAACTACAACTAACTATCACAACTACGCAGTTGCAAATAATAATTCAAATGCAAGATAAACAAGAATTTTTCGGGAGTTGAGTACCGTTAGTTATTGGCTACATTCCTGTGTAACTCTGCGTAGCGTTGCGTAATTGCGGTGATACCGAGGTACTATTAGAATGTCACAATGTGGGAAAAATAAAAAGTGAAAACATTTTTCTGCGTTTATTTGCCTCTAAGGACCATTTTCACTCTTGATTTTCAATTTTCATGTCGAGTTAACCCGAGTTTAACCGCCCAATATCAGAATAGCATCATTTTCGAAATTTTGGTGGGTCGCGAGATTTTTTGGACGACATTTTTGGGTCGCGACCTCAAAAAGTTTGAAAACCACTGTTATAAACAATATATCTTTTCACGGTAGCGTTTTTAGTGAAAAAATAAAGCCAAGTCAAAGTTGAGGAAAACGTTAAGTGTCCGGAAACTAGTGCGTTTACCCTACCTTGCTTAAAACACTAACATAAATCCTGTTATACAAATATAACTGCATTAAACATACAAGTGTATTAATAAATATCTATGAGCTGTGAACTGGTAAATTGTTGTGGAGTTATAACCTATAGAGGTTTTAAACTTTTTCTACTACCATGTGGGCAATCTTATAAATAAAAATTAATGTTTGTCTGTATCTTTATGCAATTTTCAAAGTAGATTCTTCGGTTCACTGGCTACAGCATGGGCTATATATAATGTTGAAAAGCGTAGATAGTATACCTCGTATAATGTTTCGTAATTTTATTAAACACGGTTCTGAAGTTAGTAATAGTTGAAATTTCATACTTTGTTCATTTATATGTGGGCGGTGACACGAATATTTTCCAAAATTTAAAAAAATCATTAATAAGATCACCAGTTCATTGTAACTACGAGATTCTAGCATTCTATCTGCATCAGTGAAGGATATATGGGATGTTCCCGTTTCCTACCTCTCTTTTAGAAAGCTTTGGTCCAAAAGTAGGCGTGGCGATTTGAATGAAATTTGGTATATGGGTAGTATCCTTTGTTTTAAGATTTTCTACTTTGGTGTTGCCCTTGGGGTGGTTCACAGGGCTGCCACCTATATAAATTTTTTTTAAATATTAAGCAATACGATATATGGGAATATGGGTATCAAATGAAAGGTATTTTAGGACGTATACCAACCAGAATATTTTTAAGTAGGATTGCCACCTAGGGTTGCCACCTGACTGCATTTTAATTATTCCTTCTTATATCGACCACTATCTCGGGAACGGTTTAAGCGATTTGGATGAAATTTGGAGTGCGCATGTGGACATAATTTCGTGGCATCTCGAGGTACTTGAATAAATGTAACATACCTGGGTGACCGAGCCTTGCTCGGTATTTTTCGACTTTGTCGGATAATCTTACTTACCAAGGGCATAAATTTCCAAAATAGATTTCCAAAATATCGAACACTAACCACAAAGGGTCACTTAAGCCTGTTTGGCGGTTAGGGCTCGATGATTCGACAAACATTTTCTTTTTTTAATGTTTTAAGTTTACTAGGAACATGGTGTGGAAGGAAGTATTGGCTTAGGCTTTCAATTTGTAATGTTCAAATAAATGGATAGCATTTCCTAAACTAAGTCGAAAAATACCGAGCAAGGCTCGGTCACCCAGGTGCTTATATTATTATACCTGTATCAGTTAATTAGATATGTGCAGTTCAATATTTCCATATAAATTGTATGACAAAGTAGGCATGGTCGACAAGCGATTTCGCTTATTTTGTATGGGTGCGTTTATCCCAACAATAGTATGCCTCCTACGATTTTCTGTTATACTAGCGTAAACGGTTCTGAAGTTATTGCCAGTCAAACTTTGCAAATTTCTTCAGTCATAGGTGGGCGGTGCCACACCCCTTTTCCAAAAGTTTGATAAAATCGTCAATGGGACAACCAAATTAAGAAATCTAGCAAATTTAATCATTGTAGCTGCTTTTATTACTGAATTAACCCATTTTATACGTTTTTCGAAATTTTCGATATCAAAAAAAGGGGCGTGGTTAAGGTTTGATTTCGCCCATTTCAAATAGCAACCTCCCTTGGGCGGAAAGCAACCTGTGTGCCAAATTGCATTCACATATCTCAATTTTTACTCAAGTTATCGTTTCCACGGACGGACATGTCTCAATGGATTCCTCTGTTCATTCTAACTTTGATATATGGAACTCCATATCTATCTCTCTTATTTTGTACCATTACAAACCACCGTTATATGACCAAAACTATAATACCCTGTATACTAGTAAACGCTGGGAAAAAAAAAACTATTCAAACCCCATTTGCCGAATAAAGAACTATCCAATAAATGACAACCATTCGAATAGTAAGTATTGGAATAATCAAATTCAACTGCTGCTTGTGCACACAATTGGACATACATCCAAACACATGTACAAACATAAAGCGCATGTATGCTAATACGCTCAAGCGATGAATACACTGAATTTTGCACCCGAAATCTCTTGCTTTAAAACCTAGCACAATACATATTTTTAATGTTAAAATAACTGAAATATTTCCATTAACGGTTAACACATACATATTTATACTAAATTTAGAGTTAATCTCCTGTTAGAGTTTCTTTTATGTAGGTAATTATTCGCAGTCCATCCAATAGCTCAATACAACTATTCGAGTAGTACTATTCGAATAATACTAGTATTCGAATAATACTATTCGAATAAAAGAATAAATTATTCGAATAAATATTATTCGAATTATTTATAGCCTTCGAATAAATGGATTTTTTATTTGAATAGTCCCATGCCTAGTTTTAAGTATATGTATAATATAGCTCATGCATAAAATTTCACCTGTGGCTTTGGTTGGCACAAATAGGTTTTAAAATTTCAATTATAGAAATCAGCTTAGTACAATGGCTGTGTTGCTCTCTCTAAGGTTTGTGTTTTAATTTTCTACAGATATGAAAATTATATGGGAATCAAATATGTTTGTACGCCCTTTTACTTTTCACATATCGACCGGAGTAAATATGGCAAGGTATATTTAATACATACTGTATATATATTTATGTAAGAATGTATATAGCTTTGCGCTAAATATCCATATGCATCATTATTCTTGACTTTTGCAACATTGTATTAACATATCGCCACACACACACATCCAAACGTACATAATTATATATCATAAGTCTGATGCCACAGTTCGATTGGGAAGTTTTTTGCTTTAGCAGTGAATTCTGTTGAAATTTCAGAGAGTTGTTATCATTGGTGTTATTATTGATGTTATTTGCTGCTTGAGCTATTGCCGTTCCATGTAATTTTTGCACTTACTGCTTATTTGCCATATTATTGACCTTAATCATCAACTTTGTAGCACGGTATTGCTTTTGTTGTTATTTCATTGTTTCGTTGCGCTTTCAACTTTCGGCATTTCCGATTTTTTCGTTGGGCCGATTTGAATTAATTTGCAGTTTGGGTAGTTTCTTTTATGAAGTTTTTATGTTAGCTTTTTGGTAAGATGGTTGCTACATTGTAGTTCTTAAAGCAGTACACTTAACTTTTTTCATTTGTGTTGGCATACAAAATAAAACATTTTTCAGATACTTTGCTGAATTTTGGCCATCCTAAGGATAGGGTCAAAAGAGATTTGGTTGTTCTAAAAATACAATTTTTAACAAACATGTTTTTTGAGGCCTTAAAGAATAGGAGCAGAGGCACTATGTCATATAGAACTTCGTTAGTAAACCAGTTTAATGACCTTCGAGACCTTTTATAGTTCGCAACCACAAATTTGGTTTCCAAAATAAAATCCGTCATTGCGGCACACACTTTTCGGTGTCACTGTGACAGGAACCGTAACTGATAGTGACGCTTACCATGACAGCATATGAACTAATTTTATTAAAGCTGTTTTGAGATGTTTTACGGTCTTATTTAATTATATATTGGCTATTTCAAAACAACTTTACAAATATCTCAAAAACGTCTCCTTAAAAATGAGCTCATTTTCTGAATCAGCCTTAAGAGCAAATTTGGTTTAAAAACCAACATTGATTGTCACAGTTACGATCACTGTAGCGGTTACTGCTAGTATTTCCCTTTCCTGAAATCCTCAAGATGCCTATCATTTTCACGGGGAAAGGTGGCAGTAATTGTTCCGTTCCTGGTCACGGCCACTGTTATTGCCCCTTTTAAGGTCTCGGAAATCGTCAGTCACTGTTCCGACCATTGTCACCACTAACTCGCTACATGGCCACAATATAAGCGTGACACAACCACAGTCACGCTTCCATCTGTAGTCGAAATGCCAAACCAACCCTAGAAGCGCCCTGTTTCAAGTAACAGAGCGTGAAAATACTCGAACGCAGGAAATTTAAATTAAATTTATACAAAATGTCAGTTAGCCGTTAAAGAGAATTGTGTTGAATGGGGCGCGTGATAAAATGACAGCAGATTTTTCATATTTGTCAATACACCAGACAAGTTGTACAAAACCGTAAATATGTGCTTACATACAAAACTCATAAATTGTTGTAATCGCGTGTGAATGCGTTTACTTGCTGGAGCGGCGGCATTTCTGCGCTTCGATGCAATAAACAATCAGCCACCTTTTATTGCAGTTGATTGCTAATTTGTGAACTGATATCGGCGGGCGGTGGTAAAGTAGAACAAAAACCTGTCCTGCTATATGTGCTCGTATATGAAGACCAGAGAGCTGCATGAATACAAGTCTGGTGCGATCGACGAATCACTCTTGACTCTTTGAATTACGTTTCACCCTAGACGCATAACCGTTGAAGCAAAATTGCGTGGAATGAAGTATTGTCGAGAATAGTTAGGCCAGTTTTCGTTTTATGAAATGTAGAAGATTGCCATCATTGCAAGTAGAAATGTTCAGAAACTGCGGTTGACGTGAAGATCTTGTACCGTAATAGGTCTGCGTATCAACTCTAATAAGACTTCCACCGTCAGCTTTACCGTGCGGAGGATGACAGTTTTTCACTTTAATAAACTTCAGTTGAAGAGTGTGACCGAAGTTAATTACCTGGGGTCACCGTTGACTCCAAGCTACTGTAGGGGAAACAACTTGATAAGGCCATGTCCTTAACCATAATGTTATAAGAAAGGTATACACCAAGATGGTCAGAGGAAAAGTAACATATTGAAAGGGTGTTTAAGCATATCGATATCAGAAATCTTTCACAGAACTCCATGGCATGGGTCTGCATTACACGTGTCCAAGTCAGATTTAGTCACAAACAAAGTAAGGCTCTGTCGGTTGTAAAGCGATGTACTCCTGCAATATAGAGATGTTGAAAGAGTACTCATCCATCTTTCCAGGGAAGATATGACCAAGGTAAACGGTTTTAAAAAATATTTTGAATCATTGGGAGCCAAAGCCATATGGGACAGTCTCAGGTTTCAGAGTTTCCACCTCCTTTGCAAACTTATATTTTAAGACTCTAGGACAAACTCCGAGTATATTATTAGCTAATAAAACAATGCGATTTGGGTGGGTACCAGTCAAGAGGAAATAATAGGGAGGTGGTATGATAAGGGAAGCAGAAGCTGAAAGGGCCGTAGCCATTCCTGACAATAGCCAACCACACAATTAAGGGTAAGTTCATTCAGAAAGAAGTACATCTTACAAACCAAATTCATACAACGCAAACCGTCACAAAAACAAGTAAGGAAGTATAAGTTCGGGTGGAACCGAACATTATATACCTAGTAGTGATCTATTATGACATACCAATTTACGCAGGTCTATTTTAATACTTTTCGCTTCGTATTATAAAGCCAGCTGATTGTTTTCAATGAAAACACTTCTGTTATGAGTTTTCAAGGGTAAATTAATTTATTTGCTAACCACATTTTTTTAAATACCAATACATGCACATTTTATGTTTGAAAAATTTGCGTTCAAATAGACAGACGGACAGACCGACCGACGACCATGGCTAAATCAACTCAACTCAACGTCCTGATTATTTCCGTGTACTTATTGATGGGCCCCTCTCTTCTTCTTCTCATACTTATAAACATTTCGTTTTATGTATATTTAGGTATAAAAATCAAAAAAGATATATAACTTATCTTTTGCAGTGGGGTATTAACTTTGCTTGTGTGTCTTCCGATTTGTCTAATTTTTGGCAGCAGTATACTACATACTATGGAGAAGAAGCTGACCAATTTCCATTTAAATATCTGGGTGAAACTACAAGCAATCACCTTTGAAAATAGCAGAATTTTTATGGTGAAAAGTGGTTGGCGCCACGCCTAATGCACCAAAATCTACAAAATTTTATTTGCAGTCGAGTTTTGCTTAAAAAGCTAATTCTGTGTGGCAGATCCTATTTATATAGAAATATGGCGTTTTACATTTTACAAACAAATCTTCCAGAACAATGTTAAAAAAACTAAGTGCGATCGTTGACCAATTTCGCCCATTTTTACAAGAAACATTTACTTTTATATATTGAATATTTTCGCCAAATATCGTTTCGATAAATCAATTTTTGCCGGAGTTATGGCATAAAAAGTTTTGTGGAATAATCCACCATAAAAAGGGCGGTGCCACGCCCATTTTTAAAAGTATATATTTTTTCACTTTGTGCCTTCACGGACACTTTGAAAGTGAAATAGATATGATATAAAGCTATTGTACGTAAAGTTATTGCCCATAAAATATATCTGTGATCCTTTTCAAAATCTTTCATATAAAACCGGGCGTGGACCTTGACCGATTTCGTCTATTACAGGAATATTCCTTGTATTAATATAAATACGTGTGCAGAATTTCGTTTTGATATCCTGATATTTTCAAAAATTTGTTGAAAAATATATTTTCTGCCTTAATATTAATGTACACACCACATTTTATCCTTATAAGAATATTATGCACTGAATAATCACTTTTTTTGTATTTTTGAAAATATTCTATACATAAAAAGTGGGCGTGGCTATAATCCGATTTCGCCCATTTTAAATAGCGCTCGAAGATAAGTGCTAAGGAGCCTGCATATCAAATTTCATTGAGATATCTAAAAATTTACTCAAGTTATCGTGTTAAAAGACGGACGGACATGACTTAATAAATTTCTTTTTGCCTCCTGAACATTTTGAAAAATTGAAGTCAATGTCTATTCCGATCCGTTTATGCCGCTACAAACTACAGTTATGCGACTAAAGCTAATATACCTTGTGTGCGTAGCACTACTAGGTATAATAAGAACGCTCAATAGGCAAGTTACAGGGCAAGCTACAGGTCACTGCAGACTTACAAAGTCACATGCACTAGCAAGGAGTCTGGTCTACCAGCAATTATCGCTGTAAGCATATATGAGATTGCAGAATATGTACTGCTCGAATTCCAGGCTATTGCAGGAATGAGACAAAAAGCTTTGGCTCATTGAAGCTGGAACATGAGCACGTGCACCAAGAAAAAGAAGACTGTCAAGAAAAGAGGACTAATACAAGGTGGCGCAAAAGTAATCCTCCTATCAGAAAATGCTAAACATTTCGCGATTGGCCCTTAAAGTCAGTTCTGTTTTGACATTTGTGTAGTAAACACATGCGAAATACACGTTAATAAACAATGTTACGCTACACTGCTCCAGAACGCGGAATATTGCTGACTATTTATTGACCAATAATCGGTCGGGGCCAAACGGTTACTGTGAATGGTGAGCGCTACAGCGTAATAATCAACGAGTTCTTTTTGCCGCAACTTGATGAATTGGGATTGAAAACCATGTGGTTCCAAGAAGACGGTGCAACAGCACACACTGCACGTGCCACAACCGATATGCTGAACATCGGAAGCTTACTTTTGCGCCACCTTGTACTTGCCCTTTTAATTGCGTGAATGCAGCTCTCAGGCATACACACACTTTCAAATATTTGTATACGAATATGTGATTATAGTTGATGTGCGCGTACATAGGAAATTTTGCAGATTCGGAGGAAATTAAACATCGCACGCAAAGGGGCGTTAAGCTCCAAACAAAAATATTGCTGTCGAAAAATATTGATTCGGAATTTCTGTACATTAACTGTTGTTGTTGATAGTTCTGTTTGTTGTATATATGTGTTTCTATATTTAGTTGATGCTTTCACGGGTGTAGACAGGTTTCCTTGGGAAGGCTAACTTCTACAACTTTACGATAAAAAAATAAGCCTCCATATAGAGTATCACTAAATTTCCATTACATTAAATCCTACAGCTTATTCCAAATTTATCCTCATAAATACACAATGTAAAGTCTCGCCGTGGAATAAAGAATCTCTACATTTCTTCCACTTAGAATAAGTCTGTATCTTTCTATCAATCTGTCATATGCTTCTAGTAACCATTTGAGTAACAGGGTAACTTAGTACTATGAAAATACACATGTATCGTCTTAAATAGAGCAGTGACCCCAGACCCAGCGAAATCCCTTAAGCAACCCTCCCTTTCCCTATACACTAATGGATGCTTCTGCAAAATATATGCCTGCACGAGAATTGGGAAAACATCTTTCGCCTCTTTTAGTTTTTTTATTTGCGCAATTGAAATGCTAAGTTACGAGTTGTTGTTGTTGTGAAGCGAATGATGTAGTGTTGGTTGCCCCAAAAGTGCGCGTTGTACGCATAAACTGATCAGTGGGCATTTGAGTTTCGTTGCAACACCTCAATCGACTAAGCCCTATAAACTTCAGCACTTCATGGGTTTTTTTTTTTTTTTTTTTTTTTTACTGGGTGTTGTACTCGCTTTCGAACAGTGTTACCACAAATGACATGACAAATGTTTCTCACCAGCAGCCTGATATGAACTATAACAGCTAAGTTGACATCAGTGACAGGGAGCGCTTGCAGAAGCACAAGCTGAGGTAGTTTATCGAATTGTCAGCTCATCACCTGGCCAGCAACTGCTCCTATTTCCTTAAGCCCAGTGAGGATGAACATATTGTGTTGCAGCATTTTCCATATGCTTATTTGGCCTTGGAGATGGTTCTTCTTTTTAGTCATAACACATTTTCTAAATGTAAAATCTGTTTCCAATTAGATAGGGAATCGTATATTAGTACGGATAGACCGCTTAAATTTGAATAAAACTTTCGGTGACTCAACGGTATCGAAGTCAAAATATTAGCTTCTTATTCTTACAATTTTAAATAGATGATGTAACATCGTGAGGTTCAGCTATACGACTGACGCAGTCTGGCTCTGAAACGACTTACCGCTTTGAACGATAAATTAGACTCCGCCTCCTCTGATAAGAATATTCGATGATTCCCACATCGAGAAAGTATTGGAAGTGGGGCAGAGCTAGTGAGAAGGTGCTGTCTCCCACTACGTAAAACCCTTCAGTCAGAAGGGCAGAACTTATATAAGGCACAATTCCCTAGGTAATAAATTCGAGAGTTAGTTCATCGAAATAGGGACCTGCGCGAATGGATCCCGGTTACCCTATCCGCAAGTACACATATATATAAGGATATATGATCCTATCTGGACTATCGAGTAAGAGTTTGGAGTCAGCCCAGTGCTTCTATCGATGATCCATAGTCTCTTCAAGAACACATACGGGTCGCACTTAGTTCAAAAGTACGTACTACTCAAATAAGCCCAGTCTATAGAGCTTTGTGGGCTTAGATATATCGGCTAAATATTCGAAGAGTGTTTCTGTGATTACAACAATAACAAACAAACATATATTCCCACCCTTAGCTTAATTGTATGCAAATGGATAGCAGTAAGATAAGATAATTAGAATTCTAAAATGTTAACAGTTTGAAAATCCTGTCGCGGAGCATAAGCATAGAGGGCTTTGACAGATTTACCTACGAAAAAATGCATACACCCTCATTAAAATTTAGCGCTCACGATACCCATTAAAATCCTATAAGACTGTAGATAGAAGTGGCAGATACTCTGCTAGTTACCAAATTTAAATTACCTTGCAGAAGAAGCTGCAAAGTTTCTTATAATTTGATCTTGATAGGAATTAATGAATTCATCGCATACCAGCTGTATAAATGCTTTTGCGATCACCCCCATCAAACGTCTTGATTTAAAAATAACCATTTAACGCAGCTAGAAAACTATATATATAAAAAACAAGTGCCATTCGAGTCTCGTTAAGCTAGAGTTTCACTTACTTTATCAGCTACTCCATGTATACGTCTAAACTTCTACAGCGTCGGAAACACCTTAGCTGCCCTTTGTCACCTTCTGGCTAAGAAGGTAATTTTGTACCTGGAAGATTACCTAACCGAAATTCGTGACCGTTGGCAATGTAGTTCATGTAACCACGATTCTAGCGTGCATGGCAATGCTGTCAAAAACAAAACAATGCGCAATAGAGAATAAAATGCGAACGCGAACGAAGCTTCGTGTAAAAAAGGTCTTAGAGTGTTTATTAATTCTTGTGAACTAGTATGTGAACAAAATGTGTGGTATTTTCTGTCCACAAAAATATTTACAAAACATGTGCAATTTTTCGCGGTTACGCAACACTATATTTTGGTGGTTACGAAATTGAGTTGCAACTTAAGCCGGCAGAATACCAAAAGGGTGTAAAAGTTTCCAAATTATTTATTTGCCGGTAAAACAAATGTTGTTACCACACTAGAATTAGGCAACATCAAATTAGAAAATCTTAAAACAAAGGATACTACCCATATAACAAATTTCATCCAAATCGGTTAAGTCGTTCCTGAGATAGTAGTGGATATACAAATATAACAAGTAAGGAAGTCTAAGTTCGGGTGGAACCGAACATTATATACCTAGTAGTGATCTATTATGTCATCCCAATTTACGCAGGTCTATTTTAATACTTTCAGTTCGTATTTGCGTTCCCATAGACAGACGGACAGACAGATAGACGTATCGAGAGACGGACATGGCTACATCGACTCTGCTCATCCTCCTGATCATTTCAGTATACTTTTTGATGGGACTATCTCTTTTTCTTCTCATACGTACAAACATTTCATGTTCATGAAAGGTATGAAAATCAAAAAAGATATACAACTTCGCTTTTGCAGTGGGGTATTAACTACTTGCCCGTATATTTTACTTTTCATCCTGAACGTTTTGATATACACTAATAAATATATATCTCGATTCGTTTATGCCGAATAAAGTAGTATACCTTGTGTGAGTAACAAAAATAGATTTGAAAAATGTGTGTCTTTTATAGGCGCCAAAGAACTCAACCGATCTTTATGACATTTTCACAATATATACTTGGGTTCACTTGGTACAGCATAGAAAATATATAGTTTTGGAAAAGTATGCCGAGCCACGCCCCCCAGGCTATATAAAGTTTCAATTCGTCATAACTCCGAACTTTTTTGGTCTAAATTAATGAAATTTGGATATACTCGTATGTGTCGCTTAATCAATATGTATCTACATAATTTTTCAAAAGTGGGCGGTGCCACGCCCACATATTTTATTTTGCTCTTGAACTTTCACGACAGGTTCAGGAGTTGGCTGGCCACGACACTGTCTGTATATAGCTTTTGGGAAAGCCCCCAGGTTATATAAAGCTGCAGTTCGGTATAGTCAAGTTAATAACATTTTATATATAGATGTGTTCAATGTATCAAAATGTCAAAACAACGCCTACCGGGTTTGCTAGTATATTATAAAGTGGCGAAAGCAAACAACTAATTTCAGCATTCTTTTGTAAAACTGAGAGACTCGTTTGCGATCAAATAGACAGACGGACAGACAGACAGACGGACGGAGAGACGGGCATGGCTAAATCGACTCCGCTCATCGTGCTGATCATTTTAGTGAACTTTTCTCTTCTTGTTCTCATACTTACATACACTTAATGTTTCTGAAAGGTATGAAAATCAAAAAAGATATATAACTTCGCTATTGGAGTGGGCTACTAACTACGTGCCCGAAGATTTTGCTTGTGTTTCCCGATTAGGCTAATTTTTGGCAGGAGTATAAAACATACTACTAAGAAGCAGCTGGCTAATTTTTATTGAAATATCAAGATTGAATTATAAGCGATTGCCTTTGAAAATAGCAGAAATTTTATGCTGAAAAGTGGGCGGCGCCACGCCTACTTCTTCAAAATTGACAAAATATTTTTGCGACCGAGTTTTTCTTAAAAAGCTTATTATGTGTGCAAAATCTGATTGATATAACTTGCTTAGTTGTAGAAATATCGTTTTTTAAATTTTACAAAAAAATTTTTCAGAATTATGTTGAAAAACTGGTCGTGGACATCAACCGATTTCGCCCATTTTTACAGCAAACAGTTACCTCTATATATAGAACATTATCCCCAAATTTTGACAAGTCAATTTTTGGCGGAGTTATGGCAGAAAAAGTTTTGTGGAATAGTCCAGTTTTCGGATTTCTTTGTTTACGGAAACTTTAAAAGTGAAATATAAATGATGCAAAGCTATTTTACGCAAAGTTATTGCCTATTTAATATATCTACGATCCTTTTCAAAATCTTTTATATAAAAGTGGGCGTAGACCTTAACCGATCCCGCCCATTTTTTCCTGGAACATTCCTTGCATACCTGGAAACCTGCATGCTGAATTTTGTTTCGATATCTTGAACGGTGTTTGATTTATTATTAATATTATTTCTTAATTTGACTTAATCAAAAGTGGGCGCTGCCACGCCCATTTTCAAAAATTTCTTCAAAAATTTATTTTGTGCCTCAATCTAAATGTAGTCACCTAATTTTATACTTATAGGTGTATTATGTACTGAGTAATCACTTTTTTTGTGTATTCGAAAATATTATATATATAAAAAGTGGGCGTGGCTATCGTGCGATTTCCCCCATTTTAAATAGCGCTCGGAGATGAGTGCAAAGGACGGACGGACGAACGGACAGACATGGCTTAATCAATTTCTCTTTTCGTCCTGGACATTTTGATATATATAAGTCAATATCTATCTCGATCCGTTTATGCCGTTACGTACTGCCGTTAGGCGACTAAAGTTAACATACCTTGTGTGCGTAGCACACCTAGGTACAAAAATATACAAATATACAAGAATACCTCGTTTAAAGTTATAAGATTTCCTCCATCCCCATCGCGATCTTCCTCACCCATGTAAAAATCCAGTTACGCTTCGGGTTGTTGCATTCAAAAATTTATCGCTGAAAGTTCGTAGTTGAAAGAACATTTTAATTTGGAGTTTTTTATTAGCCACAAAAAATATGGTTGAGCGAGCGAGTGAGGGAAAAACCATAAACAAGCTGTGCCAAAAAATATTATTCTACTTACCAGTTGCTGGAACATACATACATGCTTGCTTACATGTGTGACTAAATCAGAAGGGTATGCTGTACAATGCGCATGCGCTGCCGGGTGTCCGTTTATTTGCAACATTTGCTCGAATCGCCAGCAACCTCAGTCAAAAGTAATTCTACCCGAAAAACCAGCACAAATAAAGAAAGGCGCAATATTTGGCAATTATTTTGGTTGAAAGCAGTACTGCAGTCCAAAAGCCGATTAAAAGATAACTGTTTCACTTTTCGCCAAACAAACGGCTACAACAATAACAACAACTCATTTTTGCCGCATCAACAGTTCGGATTGGCAGACTCTTTTGCCTGTTAAAAATCATAAAATTTTATGAACATTTTTGAGTTCTGTTGAAATTTATGAATATCGACTTTGCATTCGATTTGGGCTTTGGTTCTCAATGCTGATTGCTTTTATTTATTTGGTATTTTAAATTTAAATATTTTCGTTCCCTCATTTCTTTGTTTTTGGAACTTTCATGCAATGTTCTGCTCTTCAAGGTAGGCACTTAATTTGTATTCGCATACGAGAAAGCAGTTCATTTTTTGCATTCTATAGGTTTTTCGTTCCTTAGTTGAATATAAATTCTCAAGCTTTTTTCCCTTCAATCTTTTTCAAATTTCCTTCTTTAAATTTCAACTTTCCGTGGTAAATTGTTTTTGTTCTTCCTTCAATGCCATTCCAATGTACAACATTGTTGCATATTTTTAGTACTATACAGAAGCATAAACATGTTCGTATATGTACCTAGTTTTAGTTCAAAGTTTTCTTCTAAAGACATTAACAGGCACAGTGTGCGACAAAATTTAAGCACCGAAATTCCCTTTAAAACATTTTACTTAATAAAATCGTAAGTGCAAGTTCAATAATGTTTAGTCCTTTTTATTCAGAAAAAAAACATATGAGGTGTTATAGATTTGAATAAAAAAAGTAGTGTACCCGCTCATCCAAAAAATTTTGTACAAAGGATTCGATGAACTCAAAAAGTGGAACGACAAAAGGCCTCATCAAATATCTATGGCACAAACCCGGTTTTTTTGTTATTTCGTGACATGATCGTCGCTCTGTATGACACTTTCGCATCGTGTTGGCTTTGAGTATTCTATTTAAGTAAAATATCTAAGGAAATAATTTTCCATGCCTGCTCAACTTGTGCGAATAGAGTGTCTTTGTTGCTGCAATTTTCCTCCGGATTTTTAGGATCCATCATTTTATACAGAGACGACAAATCGTCAACATTGTTAGCCCTAAACTATTTTTTGAAGCAAGTCGCTATATGTTTCGGCAGAATGTCTTCCTGATAGCTCCATCTTAATGGCATTCCTTCCCCCTCAAGAAATGGGGTGAAGATTTAATGAATATCTTTGTGCATGAAACGATCCAATACCAGTTCCTTATTTCTCTTCTATCTGAAATCAAAGCGATTTTAAAGCTTCGAAGTGAAGCAACGGTCTAAAAGAGCATGTCTTTAAATGGTCCTGCGTTGGGTGGGTTCCACAAATTCTTTCATAAAACTTCTTATGAAAACAAGAATAAATATTTTTAGTCCACGAACGATTCTCCTATCGTTACTATTCGGTATTTTTCGTGCACTAGCACTTCCCTGTACAGTGCTAAGGGAGCCAGTTGAATGGAGAAGCGATTGTAGTAAGCTAAATAAGGCCAAACAATTTTAAAAACATTTGAAATAGTATTTCCTGATTTCCTTTGATTAAATTTGGGTAAAATTCTTCCCAGAAATATCACGAAATAATTATTTCCAGAAAATCTTTTAGACTTCTACAGATCATCCAACCTCGTTTAACGGCTAAATAAAAGAAGGGAACCCTTGTTTTAAATGTTTCGAAATATATCAGTGTGATAGTTGGGGCTCACGTTTATCGCGATTTTATGCTTTTTACAACATATTGAAAGAAAAACAAGACCTACTTTATTTTGGCGCTTTAGTTTTGTCTCACACATTTTTTAATTAACCTGAAAAGTGCAAATCATTTTTTTTAATGGACCATGAAAAAAGTTTTTTTGCTTCAAATTTCCAGTAACTAATATATGGCCTTTACTTATACCAGCATACCCAGCAGACCTTTTTCTGCCTTAAATTTAATTTGCCTACATTTAACAAATTGTACTCTTTCCCCTCCCCACTTGGTGCGTCTTCCACTTTTCCCCACCCCCATATACCGTTACTCTTCTTTACCTTCTTCATTTTCCGCAAAATCACCTCTATATCTCAAATTTCTCTTCCTACTCCCCTTCTTCTCCCATTTCCTCTGCGGGTACTGATATGTACATTGTTTTGAAGATATAGCGAATTAACTTTTATTTGATCCTGGTACTGCTTTCTGTTCTCAAGGTTTTTTGATATATAGAACACATATCCATATATAAAACTAAAGGGAACGGCAGACTTTGTCCTGGCCAGATATTTACCTGAATGGATCTAGAAACATTGGCTTTTCCTATCCCTATTCTTATCTCTATCACTATCCCTATCCCTATCCCCATTGCTATTCCTATCCCTATCCCTATAGATGTAACTATTTCACACGCACACAATTCCACTTCACCATGGATCGATCCATTATTGAGCTTTTCTAACAAAAAAAAAAAAAAAATTATAAAAATTTGCACCATACAAAATGTATGGGAAAATAAAATTTTTTTTTCGGGTATTTTTCGGAAATTTTATTGGGTACTCTCCTATTCTGGCCAGAGAACAATCTAAATTAGTATCAATCATCCAAATCGCTACAGGCGTTCTTGAGTTATGAACGTTGGAACTAACGTCACTTTATTTTATATATATACTTAGATAGATATCACTAACTTGAACCAAATAAATTCCTAGCTATGCCGAATTGCTACTTTAAGTAGCCGGGGGATTTTCCAAAAACTATATATGGCCTGTGTCGTCCCCAGCGAACTCCTGAACCCACTGTGAAAATTTCATTGAGATCAACAATAAACTTTGTACATGTATGAAGGACAAACAACACACAAAAATGTGTCGCAGTGGCACCGCCCACTTTTCGAAAGTATGTAAATCATGACACATATATCCAAACATTATTAATTCAGACCAAATACGTTCAGATTTATGATGAATTGAAAATTTATATAGCCTGTGGGCTTGGCACCGCACTCTTTTCCAAAACTATATATATAGCCTATGCTGTAACCAGTGATCCAAAGAATATACTGTGAAAATTTCATAAAAATCGGTTGAGTACTTTGGACGCCTATAAAGACACACATTCAGTTTTATTTGTATGATTTTTAGCAGAGGGACTTTTGGTGCTTTAGTTTCGTCGTACACTGTATATGAAACTGCTAAGGAGAAATAAGTATAATTTGAATAAAAAAAAAACTACAAATAATGAAAATGTGTGCTTTTCAAGTATTGCTACATAGATCAGAGAGAAGAGAAATTGGTGCGCTGCTTCTATTTTTGTTCTACAAATTGTCCTCAACTACATGTTCAGTGCCATTTCGAAGCAACAGCTGTCAGCTTAGTTTTTTTTGAGAAGCTTTTTCATTCAAAAATTGCTCTCGGGTGATGGCCACCACTACCGATTTAAGAGACCAGTTAAAAAAGTTCTAAGCCCTTATGTTGCTACCTGTCTGATTACGTGAGCATGGCACCTTTCGGTATAGTAGACCAGCGCAATACCACCACGCAAGGCCGCCGTCAATCACAATTACAGTACAAAACCTATTTAACACATTTACTATTTAACACATTCACTATTTAATACATTATACTACAATGACAGTTCATAGTGGAATTAAATTGCAAATAAACTCTAATACCATAAGAATTGCATTTTATTTACAATGACGTTTTGCATTACTTTTAGTTATCAATTTCATTAGCAACCAGCAAAGCCACGAATTGTTTTTTCAAGTCGCCAGCATTATAAAATTACCTAGTTTGTAATCAGTTCTCAAGTACCTAATTCCATCTCTTTAAATGAAAGTAATTCTTTACTTTTGAATACTTCCTAAAACATTTCTTGGCAATAAAAGAAATATTCGAGTCTTTTGACTGAAGCAAACTGTGCTGTTTGCTAATGGCGCTGGCCAGAGCTGGAGTTCTTACATTTCTTAACAAACGGATGAGGTTATTTATTGCTTTTAGCGCAATCGAATGTCCAAAGATTTCAGAAGCAACCCTTATATAGAGTGACAGAGACCGATAATACCTGGGTGGAAAAAATTAGCTTAAAAATACTGCCCCTAAATAAATCAGGCCACCTCTACCTCCATTTTTGCCTAAATGTGTGTTGCTGCTGCTCTGTTTGTTGTTGATATTTTATTATTTATATTTTTGTATTTTATTATTGTTGCTGCTGTTGTTGCTAGTACCGTAATTAATACATGTTAACAAAACTGCGCCTGCTCACAAGTTAGTTAATTTGTGCATACGTTTCATTAAACAGCAAAAATATCAAATTTCACAAAATAAAATAATCAAAAGTTCATGTCAAGCAGCATGCAGTTTGCTCCATAACATAAATGCTTAGATATATGTTCATATAGGTACCCACCAAAAATGTTGTATGCGCTGATAAGAAATAAGAAATGGAGAGACAGAGCGAATTGCCGCGATAATTCAACACAGAGCCTATACTCTTTAAAATCCGATTTACATGATTCCAGTACTGAATCCGACGCGACATAGGCGAAGATAGTGAAAAGAGGGGCGAAGAGTACAAATACCTTCGTACCTTCAATTCGCTTCTAGTTTTTCTCTCTATCACGTTCTATCTCCCTTGATCGAATTTAATTCAACAATTTCCTCGTGAAAAACGTCTCTAAGTATGAGTTGATATTTCAGTTTTTTACAATAATTCCTTCAGTAAGGTTTACTCTTGATGGTCGGTATTCCGTATAATAATTTGTCTTTAAGAGAAAGAGAGAGAGAGAATACCATATTTAAAATACCCAATATCCATGTGTTTCATAATTATGCCATTTTAATATCTCTCGAAAGCTTTTATATATAGTATAGTATGCATTTTTACAGAAAATATTAATAATAAATAGCATTTCGTTCTGATATTAAGTTCAGAACGCTACTATAAGAATTAGTAAATCATCTTTCTCTATCGATGGTAATGACTTTCGAAAATTTTCCAAATCTATTTCGGATCAGATCAATAACTTCAAGTGAATAGTTGAAGTTAAATTCTAATCAAAAAGGTAATATGAACAATGAATGAATTGTGAAACCGAAACTTATATTATATGCCTTTTGATCAAATACAATATACCTTATACCATCTGCACATTTTTTTTGGTGGGTATACTTATATGCAAACAAATACAAACAGCCATTTAAATATTCTCCATAGATATGTAGTGTGTAGCCAGTTCAGTGTGATGCATTCGGTGATGTCGCCATTGTTGCATAAATTCAATCAAACTGTACCTTCTGTGGAAAGAGAAAAGATCAAATTTGATTCTTTCGGCAACAAAAAAATCCCAAAAACTTGATGGACATAAAAGTGTATTCAGCTTGACAAGTTGGTTTTTTTAGACATAGCGATCAAGTTTCATACAATGCCTCTGTGAACATAAAAATTTATTTAGATATAAAAAGTATATTTTAAAAACAAAAAGAATTGTTTTGGCTAAATTAATACTTTTTGGAAAGGAGTTATTAAATACACTAATGTACCATTGTTCTTTTTTTTCTATTTTCAGGTAAGATAATTTGGGGCAAGCTCAAGTGAATATTTATAATGGAAATTAATATAGGTGTAAGTAAACTTTTTCATATATCCAGCTTTACTTATTTATTTTAAAATTGTAGATTTAGCTGATTTCGAGATACTACCTAGGCATTCTCTTAGTGTACATTTCTGATATAAAAAGCTTATCAACAAAACTTTAACGGGTTTGTAAAATACAGTTCAGGGACGGTTACAACGTTAGAAAAAACGAGAAGTCATAAGTTGCAACACGGTTCCTTTTACAAAAAAAACATTCTTTCTTTGCAAAAATGTATTTTATTTATCAACCGTGCTTTTTTTTATTTGTACTACTATTTTACTAGCAGTTCCTCATAATACTCGCCGGTAATCCTTTTACCCTTTTCAAGGTAAGCGATGTGTATGCTAATTCATGCATTCCCTAAAACTAATTTGGCATGTGTGCCTCCGCCAAACACTCTGATATTCATTTATGATGTATTCGTTCAGTTGAAATCACTTTCGTTGAATTATAAATACAGCTCAAAATCCGATGACAATGCAACGCGATGAGGAAAAATTTCAAAATGAATGTATGAAAGTATCGACGTATTTATAAAATTCCAAAACTATTGTCTATATTGAATTAATTTTTTAAAATGGCAAATAAAGTGATAAATTCTTTAATAATCTATTTAATTTTATCAAGATGTAATTTTTTTTAATAGCCTTGACTAGACGTTGGGTGATTGAATTACTACCGCTGGGGCAAGTGCCACATCGGCTCTTCTCTAATAAGGCAACGGTCGGTCGAGAGCAATAAGTCGTGGGTGTTTGTCCTTGTAAAGAAGAGAAAAGAGTGATTGAATATTAGTTAGCAGGTTCTCTTTTCTACTCGACACATCTAAAAAGCTTCGTATATTATATGCCGTTTTTATTTCAATTGCATATCAATCTACTGCTTATTCCACAGTTCAGTATCAATAACAACCGCAAAAAATATTGCCTGCAGAGACACAAAAAACCCTACGAATAGTAAGTCTCATAGAAGAAGTGCAACACAACATATGACCACTGCTGCTGGACGGACGGTATTCACCCGCATGTTGTGATGCTTTGCAAATTTTATTGCTTGTGTTGCTGCCCTACCAGCACGAATTCGCCAGAGAATAGTATTGACCGCAATGTAGGGTATTTATTGTTTTTACTTTCGGTTTCGTTCGTTCATTTGAAGCTCATAAAAATGCGCCACAGCAACGCAAAGAAAGCAACGAAATCGAGTTGCTTGCGTCGTTCACATTGTTATTGTATTTTTTGTTATGCGAACTTTTGTTGTTGTAGTAGTGTTTAAGTAGTATTGTTGTTGTTGTTGTAACTGTGCTCGCCGATACATGTTGTAGACAATAAATGCGACCTAAAAATAACCTTGCCACAACAACTACTCGCCCAACAAGCTACTTTGGCTGTATTGTCGATTGAATCGATTCTATGTAGTACGGGCCGTAAGGCAACGCATTGGTGCGGCTGATCAGTCCCTTTGCTGCAGTGTTGCTGACAACGCACTCACAACCCTCTGGTGACTTTTCTCGCGGTTTTTGTGTTTTTGATTTCTGTTGGCGTTTCTGTCTGTGTTTAAGCTTGCTGCTTCTACTTTGTATGGGGATTGTTTAGGAACTTAATTCGCTAGACTCCTTTGGTTTTTAATTGATGTCGTTGTTTGTTGTAATTTAATGAAATTCATTTCATTTCGTTTGTGGCTTGTTGTCGGGCAATTCATATGCCTCCCCATGCCCACCAGTTGAATGTTACAAGAATGCAACCCTTCAAAGACCTCAACTGTCAAGCGATCTCTGCGGCTCTCGTATGGCTGCTGTTGCATCCATATATAAGTTCCAGTGCATATGCGTTTGTATTATAGTACACTGATTTTTGTTGTTGTTTTTTTTTTAACTTTTATTATTGCAGACATTTCGACGTGTCCTCGAAATAATTCATTAACACTTTGTCTTTCTGTTTTTTAGTTTCATTTGTTTTGCTGTTCTGTTGTTTTTGTTATTGTTGGCAATGTCAACACTGTATTTGTCATTACTGAAATCTTACAATATTTTTGTTTTTTGTTGTTGTTATGTCATTTGTAGCTTGTTTTGGCGTGTTGGTGATACTAAATGTTACATAGCTAAGTAATTCCACAAAAGTGCAAAAGTGACAGCCAACATAAAATGCACTCAATTCAAGCAATACACGAATCAAGCACAACATAACTTCAAGCAGAGAAAACATTGAATTTTAATTTATTTAAACAATATTTATTAAAACTTTGGCTATCACTTGAGTAAGTAATTCTAGTGAACGCGAGCTCCTTAAAGTAAATCTCGCAAACGGCACTTGACGATCTACTGGTATGTTACTAAGTTACTATTAGGAGTGTAGGTTTGCTTTTATCGCCATTAATTGACCTTTGCCAGCTACAAGGTCTTGGTTGAGTCCAACCTAGTGCATTAGTAAACTCTTCTTCGTGATGAGCGATCTTAGTTAGAAACAGCTGGGTAAGTCGGGTTTTTCAATGTGTGCCGGTTATTTCCTCTGCTGATACCGCAGTTATAGCACGCGATATTTGCGAATTTGCTCAGTCAGCTCGTACCAATAATATCATTATACCTAAGCATGAAACGTTGGTAGCCTCAAAATTATTCTTTGTTAGTGTGATTACCTAGTAAGATCTTCAAAAACAGTTCGATGCTTCAAAACGTCAGTTGCAAATCTGTTAGGGCTATAATAAACCATTTCTTCTATGCTTATCTCTGCATTCTATATAAATTGTTTAGAGTGACTTTCGAAACTCAGTCATGTTGACTTTCTACCTATCATAAACATAATTTTATTATAACTATTTTAGTTTAAGTTTGATCTTGTCACTTAATTGTTATATTTGTACGCTTAAAAACTTAATGTTTTACTGTACTTATGAAGTTAATAAATTACAAATAAGTTACAAATTCTCTGTGTAAGTGGAATTTCATTCATAGGCATAACATAACCAACTTTTTTATATGATAATCAATCCAAACCATCGTCCCGAAACAGTTAAATTTTTGGAAAAAAGGCTAAGATAGTTTTGCTATTTCATAAAATTTCATTACAGAAATGAAACTCAAAGTGATCCATCGCCACTATTTTCGGCCTCTTGACAACATTGGTAGGACCGATATTAGAATATGGCTCAATTATTTGGAATCCGAGCTACCAGGTCCACGTTGATCGGTTAAAATCGGTTCAAAAACAATTTTTACTTTTTGCTTTAAGAGATCTTTTATGGGATTCCCTGTATAATTTGCCTCCGTATACTAATCGCTTGAAACTTATTAACCTTTCTGCCCTTGCTAGTCGTAGAGAAATGCTCGGAACAATATTTATGATTAAATTATTAAACGGGTTGGTCTCTAGCCCATTTTTGTTGGGAGAAGTAAACTTTAACATTCCTTTTCGGCCATCAAGACAATTTAAACCAATTTTTTTGAAACAGTGTAGGACTAATTTTTAATTAAATGAGCCTTTTCGATGTGTGTGTGATAATTATAGCACTCACTCCAGTACATTTTATATTTATGACTCGCTTTTTAGCATGAAAAAATCGATACTATCCTCGCTTAACCCATAGCAGCTTTATGAATTTACTCTTTACAATCTAACTGATTCTTTCTTCTCTTAATACATTATTTATAAGTTTTAATTTCTTGTGTTACTTAGCTGATGAGTTTCCCTCTGTAGCTGAGCAGTTTTAAATCCCGACACTTAAGAAAGCCCTGCCTTTCAACGACTCGGAAATATATATATAGAAAAAAAAAGCCGGGCGTTATGCGAATACGCCCCTCGTGCCGGTTGGGCGGGATGGTGGGTTATCCGTTAGGAATTATTATTATATTATTATTATTGATAATTTTACAACTCTGCGCTGCATCATGCAATCCAGAAAAAAAATTGTGTTACATTTGTTTACTATATAATGTGCGATTTGTCGGAAAGTATCTTAGTTAGACTTATGTGCCCCAAAATTCGAATTTACGCACAGGGCTTATTTGGGAGCACAGGTTTCTTCTTGTTATAGTAGGACTACTTTGAGCTACCTAATGGTCACGTTCATTTCAGGAATTGTAGTCAAAATTTTCTAACAGCAGTTTTAAGAAACGGGCAGTTTTAAGAAGCGAACAACTAAAGAGCTGATGATGGTAACGTACCGCAAACAGCCCATGCATTAGATATGTTGGGCTTTAGGATGTTTAAGAAAAAGAGTGTAGCGTATTATAATAATAAGATTAAATTGAGAGAAAGAGACACGGTATTCAACAGTCCAGTTCAATTTACTCACGCCTGCTGATGGATATCCAAGAAGTTTCCTTCTCGTAACTAAAATGCTACAGACTCGAGTTTTGATTATTCTGTTCTGTCGATACGTAGAAAATGGGGATATGACCAGAGGTGGCAAGATTAGTCAAATGAATGGCGTTAATCGAATTTCCTTCAAAAAACAATTAAATCGAATTGGGTAACCTATACTGATTAATCGAACCAACAATCGATTAATTTAGTCTTTAGCTCGCACTTCCGCGGTGCATACTTTAAGAAATTAAATGGTGGGTACACCGAAAGTAAGTAGTAGTGAAACTTTAAAAAAATCATTTGATATTGATTTTGTCTAATGGGAAATTAACAAATTATTAGCACTTAAGAAAGGTAAAAATCGGCATGACATTATAAATAGTTTTTGGAATTAAGGCTTATATGCGCACAGTCTTGCCCACAACTATTATTGATACCACAGTACCCACTGTACACAGCAACTGTCATACGTAATGTAAAAGTCATACCTATGATAACTGCTATAAATATTGTACTGTTGCATATATTGTAACTGTTATACTTAAGTAACTGTTATACTAATGGTTATATACTGTTATATAATTGTTATTCTAATGGCAACGGCAATACCTACTGTTATATGCAATGTAACTTGTATGCCCAAGCGAAGTGTTATACCTAGAACGGCATTGAATTTCCAGAAACAGCAAAAGCATTTTCATCAATGGACAGTCATTCCAAGGGAATATTGCATTAGTTAGCTCTTAACTCGATCTCTACGAGTAATCGGATGAGAAATACCCGAGCTGTATCCTGGCGAAAAAAGTTGAATTTTCAGGAAAAGGCTAGGAATGACTAGACTAACACTAAAGTATTTGTATTGTAGATTTTTTGTGGCTCTGTACCCTTTGAAATACATCCTAAAATCACTTTAGTTGGGCCTTGGATTGCCGACTCTTTTAGGAGGGCGACCATCTTTTTTAAAAACACTTCAAACGATTTTTTTTACCAGAGCCGGAACTTGAACCTGGGTATGAGAGACCAATAAATCAGTAAATACTCTGTTATATCATTCGGTGGGATATTACTATAAGATAGCGGTGCTGAAAGCATAGTGAAAAATCCACAAAATGCCTCTTGCGTAACTTTTAAATAATTTTTGCTTGTGTAAAAGTTCACTTTTACTATTTTTAGAGATTTTATTCAGATTTTTAGAAATAACGCCAAACTTTCAGTTCCTCCTCTACTTTTCGGCGAATACCTGCGTCATTGTCAGAGAATCTAAACTCAATCATCTAAGTGTCAGCACAGAATGCAAGCAATTCCATTTTCCATGAGTTTAGTTTTGCAGAATTTGAGCTCAACGGACCTACATTCAAACACACTGAAATCTATTTGTATTGACATTTGCGCTTGTCCAGCGCAATCAAGCTTGTTACTTCATGCTGCCCCACAATCTTATTGATTTTTTACTTTAGCTGTTGTGTGCATTGAACATCTTTTTATTGGCAGTGCATGAAGTCAAGCGCATATTGGCGGGATCTCGTTAAGATATTGCGTCTACTGGTCTACTGAGAGCATTCAAGCGTTCAGCTTATAATGATATAACGAAAATAGTCTCAATTCCTACATTCACATCGGCATCGGTATTTAGAGTTAGTCACTGGCAAGCATTGGCAGCTTATTTTGTAGTCATTACTGATTTGCGAAGTTTATTGTGATCAACGCGGTTGTGCGAGGCCTCGTCACACACTCAAGTAAAAAAAGTATACAAACCAGCAAGGTCAAGATGTAAACTACTTATGCTTCAAGCGGGACATGAAGAAAATCATTGCGGTGGAAAGCACTGAGTTTCATGCAATAGTTATTGAAGGATGCGTTGACAAACATAAGTTTCTTGAACTATTTTTTGCCACCATAGTACACCGCGAGCAAAAAATAAGAGGTTCTAAACCTTATGTAGGGAGTCCAGCAATACCTAGGAGTGTGTACAAAGAGAAGAGACAAAAATTCAAAAAATGTATTACCACCTGTTACGCTGATGTTGTGGTCAGTTGTCAACAACATTTTTTTAGCTACAATATTCGCATGGTCAGATATTTGCATATGCGAGTATTCGCTACATCCCTAATACATATATTAATTACATTAATTACTGGCGTTCAAGTCAGCACCTTCATCACTGGAACGCATGAACACAATTATACAGATATTCGAACACACGAGCTCTCTTTCAAGTGCATTTATTTTTTTAATAAACGCAACTCCTTGTATCTGCAACTAGTTCACTCAGCAGATGGTATGTTGGTATGTAGCCAAGCCTAGAGTGGTCAGTAAGCAATGCATTTTATGGTTTATGGAATAATTTAAAAATTAAGTTCTTATGTGTTATTAGTAAATATTAAATGCAACAATTTTTCAGATTTTTGTTCACGCATTGATTGCAGCCATATTTGGTTGAGGATAATTCCTTTGGGAGTACGATGAGAAGAAGCCTCATAAATTAATTTACTATGAATAAAAGCTGAAGATAGAGATTTGTGTAGCACACGTATGTATGTATAACTTAGTATGATGTAGTTACCTCCTCATCAGTAAAACATTTTGGTCTGGCAACTCTATGCCGTGAAACTACTTAGAAACAGGGTTTGAATTGCTGGCTGAAAAATAACAAAAATTTGAAATTTTTAGATTTTAGCTTAACTAGAAATCAGTTTTTTGTCAGATGCTAAAATTTGCTTGTAGCCTACATTTATAGTTCAAAAACATTTCAGCAACTAAAAATAAGCAAAGTAAACAAATTTTTTTTTTTCATTTTACTTCAGCAGTAAGTTGAACGGAAACGAGCTTCAGCAATCATCAGAAAAAAAAACTAGAGAATTTTGCTGAGGTTTTAAGCTATTCCTATCTCTATCTCTATGGCGCGATATACAACAGGTATATCAACATAAACCTCCTAAGAGATTTTTGCGCCAAGCTTCTCTTCCAATTTGTGGTGTGCCGATTTGAATTTTCCCTACAAATTGGTGGGACCTACAGTTTTTTGCCGACTCCGAACGGCATCTACAAAGGAGACGAATTTTTGCTGAGAAGCCTGTCATGGCAGAAATACACTCGGAGAGTTTGCCAAACCACTGCCGAGGGGCGACCCCGTTTTGAAAAACTTTTTTCAAATCACTTTTGATGTTACCTGTACCAGGGCTCGAACCATGGACCTTCGGTGTGGTAGGCCGGCAACACTACCTTCACACCACGGCGGTCACACCACGGCTATTAGCTTTTTATATTTAAGTTTTTTCAGTTTTCATATTTTTCAGTTTTTTAACAGCCGAATTTATGTTTCGAATTGCTGACTGAAAGATAGTAAAACTAAAATTTTTTTGGTTTTTTTCAGCAGCTATTTCAAAATTTCATAGGAAAATTCAAATAATTATACGATGTTCTGATCGTACTGGTGCAATTCCTTCGATTGTTATATGCCTTTTTGCTATACTTACATCCGAAAGACATATGTATGTGCGGATGTGTACGAGGTGTGTTCAAAAAGTATCGCGAATTTTGAATTTTCGCTGGTTACGTATATTCGAATTTCGAATTTTTTGTGGCGTTATGTTGGTACTCATGTCTCTCACTTATGCCGACAAGCTCGGCCATTTTGAATGTTCAGTTAATTGTTGACAGCTGCTTTGCTTGCACGTGTTTTGGATCGTCTTCGATTTTTACGCGAAATTCGTACCAAAATTGCTCAATTGTGACCAAAAACAGCATCGCATGAACATTGCTAATGAGATGTTAAACTCTGTCCGCGACGACCCAAATTTGCTCCAGAGGGTCATAACTGGTGACGAATCGTGGGTTTATGGTTATGACGTGGAAACCAAAGCTCAATCATCTCAATGGAAGCTGCCGCACGAACCAAGACCGAAAAAAGCGCACCAAGTTCGGTCGAATGTGAAAGTTTTGCTGACAGTTTTCTTCGATTGCAGGGGCATGGTGCATCATGAGTTCTTGCCACAGGGAAGAACGGTTAATAAGGAATATTACCTGCAAGTTATGCGCAATTTGCGCGAAGCAATCCGCCAGAAACGCCCGGATTTGTGGAAGAACAAAAATTGGCTTTTGCACCACGATAACGCCCCTGCTCACGCATCGTTGCTTGTGCGCGACTTTTTGGCCAAAAACAACACACTAATGATGCCGCAGCCACCGTATTCCCAAGATCTGGCCCCCTGTGACTTTTTCCTGTTCCCTAAACTGAAGAGGCCCATGAAAGGACGACGTTACGCTCCTCTTGACGAGATAAAGACGGCATCGAAGGAGGAGCTGAACAAGATACAAAAAAATGATTTTTTGAAGTGCTTCGAAGATTGGAAAAACAGTTGGCACAAGTTTATAATATCTCATGGGGATTACTTTGAAGGGGACAAAATAAATATTCATGAATAAATAAATAATTTTTGAAAAAACACAAAATTCGCGATACTTTTTGAACACACCTCGTATATGGAAAAACAAATAGTAGATATTACGTTAGGCTTGGGATTCGAAACATAAAAACTTCTTCCAGTTGAGCCTCGCATAATAAAGCCACACTATGACGGCGACCACGGCAGGGCCGTCTTTAACCTATTGGGGGCCCTGGGCATATTATGATATTGGGGCCCCTATTACTTTGAGAGAACACTATTTTGTTAGAATAGACAAAAAAGTAGATAAACAAGGTTAAATATTTATTTTTATTAACAATCACATGAAACGAATAGATGTATGTTATATAGTCCACAAAATGAACTCTTTTAGCATTTACAGGTTAGCGCTTAACTATCTATGTTATTTCAAGAGGAACCCTTCTAGATTTCAGATGGGCAAAATCGTTAGTCACTTCTTCAACATCATTACTTTTTAGCACATCAGATTCTATGGACATCAGCGACAAGCTCTCTTGAAGCATTGTACTTAAGAAATGTTACCTTTTCCAGGATTGCCAAATTTTTTTAAGTGAACTGCTATATATGGATCGAATTCACTCAATAATTCTACACATCCCAAATAATTTTCTTTATCAAGAGATCTTAGGTTTTTATTGTCACCGCAAAATGAAAGCGTTCTCGATGTCAAAAATTTTACAATAGGTACAATCCGTTTAAATTCTCTTGTATAATAATCCATTGCTCTTCAACTTGCGAACAATCAATGCTTTGTTGAAATACCTACATAGTTACTGATTTATTACCATCTTTGTAGGTTCTGGATGTATCGGAAAAGTCAATTTATTTATATTTAAAATATGCTGGTTCCTTACGAATCAATACTTCGCATTTTTTTAAGTGAAATTTTCGGCAAGATCGTATGATATTTATTCCGGGTTGGAAAACTGTTGTTGTTCTACTGACAAAGTTGTCGCAACTTGTGAAATCCCCGAATTTGTTGCTCTTCCGTTATAGGGGCGGTCGCTTTCTAATTCAATGTACTTTCCAAAGTTTATGGAAATTGTTGAGGAACATGAGGATTCAGAAATTCCCGCAATTTGTGAACGACACGACTAATCATTTGGAAGATTTTTGGTTTGGTTGCTACTTACAGAAGTTACTCCAGTAGTAGTAGTAAAATATGATGTTAATTTTTGTAACTTCTCAATTACTTTCTTCTGATGTACAGCTTTTATCCTTTTTTCAGTTCCATTACGATATGACCGTTTCGCTAACACAATAAAAAAAAGAAAACGATGACCTAATTAAAGAATACCTTAGAACACAATCAATAGTTGTGATCCCGTACGAGTCAGAAATGGTGGAGTGCAATGAACTTATCCCTTTTGTTTGAGCATGTCCTATGAAGAGACCAATTGTACCCTTTATGGCCAAACGGGTAGTGTCGGACACATCACCTTTGTTCCTTTACGGGTACAGTTGGACAAGTTTGCTTTCAACGCCTATAAGTATGCTACACAAATTAAAACTGAATTATCCCAACTATGCCCATATGGGACGAGTTGAGATCAATTATAGCCCACTGTAGACGAAAGGGATGAATCGCGGACAAATCTCTTTAGAGATTAGTGCACGATTTTTTGCAGGGGTAGGCCAACACACTACCTCTATACCACGGCAGTTTTATTAGTTATGCGAGGCTAAGTTGCAAGAAGCTTTTATGTTTCGAATCCCAAGCCTAGCGTAATATCTGTTATGCAGGGAATAATACTTCGTTTGTTACTCGTCTTACCTTTGTTTTTCCATATACACATCCATACATACATATGTCTTTCGGATGTAAGTATAGCAAAAAGGCATATAACAATCGAAGGAGTTGCACCAGTACGATCAGAACATCGTATAATTATTTGAATTTTCCTATGAAATTTTGAAATAGCTGCTGAAGAAAAGCAAAAAAATTTTAGTTTTACTATCTTTCAGTCAGCAATTCGAAACATAAATTCGGCTGTAAAAAAACTGAAAAATATGAAAACTGAAAAAACTTAAATATAAAAAGCTAATAGCTTAAAGCCTCAACAAAATTCCCAAGTTTTTTTTTCTGCTGATTGCTGAAGCTCGTTTCCGTTCAACTTACTGCTGAAGTAAAATGAAAAAAAAATTTTTTTTTACTTTGCTTATTTTTATTTGCTGAATCATTTTCAAAACTCGAGTAAAAGCAATTTTGAAATACTTGAAAATTGTTAAGCATTTTAAAACCCTGCTTAGAAATATTTCTTTGGAAATATGACCTAAAATACCTTTTGTTTGATACATTTATTCACATATCTCTTGCATTTTTTAAGAGACCTAGCAAACCGTAAAACATCCTAAGTTTCTACTCTTAGATAGTAAAACTTAGGTTGTAGCCTATAACCCATTGCATAATTTCACATAAATGTCTCAAGTCGTTGCCAATATAAACAGCGGATAGACAAAATAGTAAACATAATATTAAGTGACAGCTTTTGAAAGATTTTTTTTTAAATATGGTTAATCTTTATGTAATGTTATTTTTTTTCACGTCGCACAAATCTAGCCACAAAGATTACGAAACCAAAATAAATTCAAAGTGACACTATGCGCAGTTGCGATGAATACAATAACAGAACGTTTTTCATGTACTAAATATATCGTATCTCTATAGAAATAATTAAAAGCAAACTGGGGTTGGCTTTTCGATTCAGTACATCCACAGTGCTTATATTTGGCTTCATAGTTCCTGTGACTCGATAGCGTAAGCTATCTTTGCTTCAATATAAATAAATATTTCTGTGCATTTATTTGCAGTAATTCGATAATTAGCTCCAAAAATCACAAAGTGTAATTATTTCTCAAGCCTTCTTTAAGTTGTAGTTTCGAGAAAAACCGAAGACTCATTTGCACTCTGTCCTTGTCATCGCTGACAGCTGTCATGTGTCACACTTGACAACCAGCATTGTAAGGTGTTCAATATCAACATTGTATGTAATAAATATTGATGTGGCTGTACACGTATGTATCTATGTACATTAGAGTGCCTCAAAAATAAATTGGATCGTTTTTCAACAAAGAAAGAGTAGACAGACGAGGGATAAGGACTACGTCTATAATAAACGAACTTGATATCGAAATCGTGATTAGCGAGGTTGGCACTATTAAATATCTTCTAAACGAACTTGAATGATGAAACTCGGCAACCCGTGCCAACACTTGCCTCTGAGTTAGCATGGCGATACCTCGGCTCAACAGTTATATAGCAAACCTGCTGGAACATAAGTGAGCTTTGCCAAATTTACAAAAAAAACCGTCCCGCAAATCGCACCACTGCAGCAGAATTATTCTCTTTAATATCGCATATAAAGTTCTATCCACAATATGGACAAACCTATTAGACATTATAAGTGCAACTTCAGGCCTGTTTTGACTTGATATGCACACATTATGTATACGACGAAATCAAGCTGATTCTGGAATAGCTAACTTTAGCAGCAAAACAAACCCGCAGAGCTATCTGTTATGTTTCTGTTATCTTGACTTTTTGTTTCGAGGGATGAATAAAATTTTATTAGTCCAACAATTTTTATATCTAGTAGAAAGTATACTCGTATTTTAGTCCGATCGCTATGATCTGTAGAGCGTACAAACATTAATATGGCTTCTTACACTAAGTTAAACCAAAATAAAAGAGTATGTCTGTCTTATTCATATTTATTTTTAATTACGTCTTAGTTGATCTGCAGAAATGAGTAATGTGATGTAAACTTTTGCGAATGATTGAAAAGCATCGATTTCGAAATGTGAGCAAGCCAGTCGACTGCAGCAACTCTGCTTACCAGCCTGGATATCTATATGTTCGTATGTATGTATGTATGTATGTATGTATGTATGTGTGCAGTACATATTCCAATTTCCTGACGTATTTTTCTGCAGTCGTATAAAGATTAATTGTTGTGAGAAACTGTATGCTTACACATAAAAGTGACTTTTTAAGGCATCTTCAGGCATGTGGTTAATGCTAGTTCAAGGTCAAGGTTAGTTTAGAATTGATACTTAAATTTCTATGAGACTCTACAAGTATAAATGTAGATGTTGATAGATATCATATACAATTCTTAATAAATTGGCCAGGCAAATCTCCCGCCGTCGGTGACATTGACTTGTTTAGTGACTGTAAATATCAAATTTGCAAACTCGATGTACAAATATTCAGAAATTCTGGATCAAAGGAGCCAGCGTAGACTACAGTTTACACAGCATATCCCTAGTAGTGTGAATAGAAATTCTGACTCTTTGTAATTAATTAATTTGTAGTGATTTCTAAACTCAATTCTGATAGATCTGCATAATCAATATAATCGATCTTATAAAAGAGGCAAGCGGGTTTCTGAACAACGAGATATGTGGAATATATCAGCAGCTGGTCAAAGTATTTCACTAAAATAGGGAGGTGGACTTGCGGGCAAATTGGATAACACTCAACAAGTTTGTGATAATTCGGTATTCTTTGTACGTGTTCGAGTTACTCGTAGAATCGTTATCAAGCAGTCTGTTTTAGCATGGATGTACAAAGCAGTTATTCGACCGATCATAGCCTACGGGGCACCAGTGTGGTGGAAGGCAATCGAGGTGAACTACATTAGCAAAATGCTAGGCAAAGTTCAGCAAGCTGCCTGTGGTGCGATCACCAAGGCGATTAGATCATGCCCCACAGAGGCTCTGGACGTGATATGTAACATGCCACCGATCGATCTCTTTATTAAGAAAACAGCATCCAAGGATGCACTTAGGCTTCGGCAGTTGGGACACTGGAAAAAGCGCACATACGCCCCCGGCCGTATTCTGCTGAATACTAACGACTCCTACATCAAAACTTAAACGGACTACATCTGTCCCAGGATAGCTCTAGACACAAATGTCAGGATTATATTCCCTTCCAGGAAAGACTGGAAAGAAGAGGAATTCACCCAGAAATTCTACATTTTAGTTTTCACGGACGGATTAAAAATGGCCTGCGGAGTAGGAGCAGGCATTTCTGCCGCACTACCGGCCATGTCCTTATCTATGCGTCTAGACTCTGCGGGCGTTTTTCAATCCGAAATCTACACCATTCAGGAGGCATGCAGGGCATTACTGTGTACGGTAATAGGATAACAATTCTCTGTGACAGCCAGGCTGCTCTTCGGGGTCTCGGGTCAACAACGATTACATCGAGCTTGGTTAGTCAGTGCAGGGAATGGACCATGAACCTGACTAGTCGACATATTGTCTCTCTAGTACCGGCGTATCGTAACATACAAGGAAACGAGATGGCCGATGAGCTGAAAAGGTGTGGATAGGCTCTCGATAATTCAGCGGTGAAGGAGGTCCTTGCACCCCTGGGATTTATCATGGGTCGGATCTTTCAACACTGGCTTAGCGAGACTAAGGATAGGTAAAAGTGTTTGCAGTCCTGCAGAGTTACGAGGAGTCGAAATACGTTCTTCGAGCTTTTTGAGGGTGAAGAGAAGGAACCTTTTCAGATAAGTTGATGTCCTTACGCGGCACGGATGGGTAAGAGACGGTAGAGCACCTGCCGTGCGATTGTCCAGCGCATTGGCGAGTCAGAATGAAATTTCTAGGGAAACCCCTTTTCGCAAGTCCTACCACGGTCCTTGAGATATTGCCAGTTTTTTCTATAGTTTTGCATTGGATAATTCACGAGATGTGGTATCAAAACGGTGCATTAGCGCTTATTGGAGTTATATGGGACTAGCCACTTCAACCAACCAACCACACAATCAACCTTGTCTTAACATAGTAACACACCGCATATATGATATTTACGTACGTTTCCAATCAAGGAATTATTCGCCCGATGTCTTCAATTACAAGGTAATGCAGTGGAGAGGTCCCGTCTATTGGTATAGGCCAAGTGGATCAGGCAGTATGAAGGGCCGTGTTTCCAACCCGCATCTATGTCACTCAAAATAAAGCTGAAAAGACAGGGTCTCAAATATTTTCCCTCGAAAGCTTATATTTTCAAACCGAAATTCGTTCTGTTATAGGTCGAGCAGGCTCTCCCTTTTATGTCACTGTCTGACGGGTTGGAGAGGCCTTGGCTCCCATCCGTTCTTTGTTCTTCGCATTTTTTGCTCTTTGATTGATTTGCTCTGTAATTTGGTTTGAATGCGTGATTTGGTTAATTGTACCGCATTTTTAACTTTTCAATGAAAATAACGCATTTCATTCAGTATAATTGTTTATTATAGTCATTCTTTGATGTACCTTTGATGCTGCAATTTTGTGATGTATATGCTTCGACTTGTTATGTATTATTCGTCGGTGGGCTTTCTATATATGTCACAGATAAATTTATCGACCCTTTATTGACCCGAATAGTCAGGTTCAAAAAGTGATTTCCTCCATACTTATCGGGTTTAATTGTGTATTTTTATTGGCTCTTATGTTAAATTGATCAATCCAAGCATTGTTGAAGCCATCAGCATGATATCAAAATCTAATATAGTACATTTCTAAAAACAAAATATGAAACGAATTTTTAGGTTTTTTCTATTTTTTTTCATTATTGATTCGCTAGCCGTTAAAAAGCAATAAAAATCAAAAGACTTAATTACCTAGCCTGCGACAGTAGTTTGTGTTTGGCGTGATGCTGTCAAAATTTTTCGACCTATTAATATTCAATAAACCGCATAAATTTTTTGTTTAAAACTACAAATTATTTCAGCTGTTGCTGCCGTCCCGAGTTAAAAAAATACTAGTGCATTCAATCTCCACAATTTTTTATAATAAGTGTATCTATATTTCAGGATTAACCAAATCGACCCTAGATCCAGGATATTTCGGTATTTCTCATTATTTGTTGGAAGGAAAGAAGTGAGGAAACTAATTGCTTTTTTCATAAAACCGAAATTTTGGCTGGGAAAAGCAGGGAGCCTTACACTTGATAGAAATGTATAACGTTTTTTGTTTCTAGAAAAAGTGTTAACCTGTTGGCTTTTCTCAGCGCGATCTCACAGGCTTATATGTTAACTTTACAAAATAATTTGGTATGAGTACACAGAACGAAACTATCTACAAAATCAGCCTTTTTACTGAACTCCTGCTACAATTAGAGAAGTTAATAATACGATGGTAACCTTTTCCAAGAAAATAAAACGCTATTACTCCGTTCTACTTCTACCTAGTAGCGGAAATCACATACTTTTCTGTGGTTCACATGCTATTTAATGTCTTTCTGCGACGCGGGCCCCAACATTCTCTGAAATCTCTACGTGTAGTAAAATTAACACAGTTCGCTGGTATACCGGTTTCTTTTTGATTGATCTAGTGCCAACCAAACTCTTACCTAAGTGTGACCTCACGAAAATGCAAATTAAATTGTGCAGTCATATGAATTAAAATTAATTTAATTATTAATTAGCATTAAAAACGAATATAGATTAATGAGCTTATTTATTGCGAAATTTAATCAGTGTAAATAACAACAAAACCAAAAATTTAGAATACGCAGCTAATACTTTATTAGAGACAAAAGCTTTTTATTTGATTTTATGCTTTTATGTTTTATTAAAATTTTGCTCATTTTTATGAGATCGGACATCTTAAAAAAATGCTTTTTGGTGGACACATATACAATTTTCGTTATGCAAATTTATTTCGAATTGCTGTTTCTGATAGTGATAAAATATTCCAATATTTATTTTTAAACGCATTCTTCGCCATGCCCATCATAGCGATATTTGTCATATCCAGTGTGACCAGGTGGTGGAAAATAAAGAGGCTAAATCGGCACAAAAAAAAAGGTTGGAAAAGGCCAAAATTAAGAAAAAAAGAAGTGTAAGATATTTTTTTACGAATTCCATTTAAAATTTTTTATTTTAGTTTAAACTTTTTGCATATAAAGCTGTAGACATAACTAAAGGAACTATTCTTGTTTCAAAACATATCAGGCACCTCTTTCTTGACTAGGAATTTTTTCAAAGAAAAACATACTATAGAAAATCACTAGAAACTAATTAATTTTACAATATTTTCTTCGTCTGATGAATCAGAAGAGCTTGAGTCTGCGTACAAAGTTTGTGCATTTATCAAAGAGATGAGATCATCGGTAATTTCAAAAGCAGTGCAAAATTTGAATAAACGTTTTAACGAACATCTAATATCAATAGCACTTTAATGTTCCTTCCTTAACTTAGTTTTTAAAATGTTAACGGCACTAGAAATTCTTTCAACCTCCGCATTACTGAAAGGCAATACCACAAAGCTAAATACGAATTCCACCAGTTCTAAAAAAGGGGGTTCGTTTAAGGAATTTTTATGTTCTCGGACTTCCGCCCAAAATTCAATGGTAGAGGTCACATTTGCCCACTGTACGGTTATTAGCTTTCGCCACTGCAGCTCAATCAATGCTACCTGACTTGGAGAATACCTAGACTTTTCTTTTTGAAAGTGAGAAAATGCATCCGGCTTTGTACCTTTCACTGAAAAAAAATTTATCTTTTGTAAAGAGTTCATATTATCAGGTAGGTGATGTCGCAATGGGGTTATCAACTCCGTTTAAAATAGTTCAAAATTTTTACGAATAATTTTCTGTATTTCGTCATCAATACTACCTCAATTCAACTTTAGTTTTATATATTCCTCGAAGTTGTATGAAAAATTATGAAAAATATGGTGTTGGGACCGGAAAATGGGTGGAGTAAAAAAAGGCTAAAAAAAGCCACGAAGCTAAAACCATAATTATGAGGCTAAAGGACACAAAAAAAAGGTTAAATCTAGCCTCGAAAAGGCTACAGTAAAAACACCAGCATTTCTCGCACCATGGTATTAAAATTATTCTCGGGGCCTTCAACGCCTCCGTGAATCGGATATGTGTACTATAAATGGTAACTACTACCGAACACTCACTTGATGTACGAGTATGTCTTGGAACAATAAGCAGATTGGCTATTCTGGAGTACCAGCTTAGTAATCTACACCTGCGTATAATAAATTGGATTGGTAGTCTCTGTGATGCGCTCTTAAAATCTTTGAACTTGAAAGTTACACGTATTAGTGTATTTATAAACCATTATTATCAAAATGAAGGTTATGTTACCCTGTTCACTAGTGCTATAGTTGCAAAGCGTATCAAGAGACCAGTCTATCAACCAGATATTAAAATTTCAGACAAAATCACAATTAGTTTTATTATAAGGGCTACAGAATTTGATTAACTATTTGCACAATTTTAGTAATGTAAAAACCTTACCTTTTAGACCAGCAAAGGGGTTAGTTTGTATTTCGATAATCAACAGAATTTTAAATTGTTTAATTTATTTTTTCATCAAATGGAATTTGACTCTTTTGCGTTGAATGTCGCTCCCTTTCATCTTCTATTATTTACGTTCGCTAATGCCTTTTCCTTTAGACATTTATGTGACACCGTTTCTTCACAGGCCAGGTGGTATTATGTTCAATTTCAAGTTGACTGTGCTCCTTCTAGCAAGAAATGTCGTAAGCGAAAATGGTAAATAGGCTCCTGGTCCGAAATCCCATGAGTCGTTTAATATTGGTTTGGGATAAATTTATATATTTTTGTTGTTTACGGCCTTAAATTGTGCGAAATAATTTTATTTACGAGCTCTAGGCCAATAATCAAAAGAAAGAACAACTTTACTTTTTCTTTTGATAATTTTATTTTATTTGAATTGATCCGATATTTCGATTTCAATCTGAAATCATCATCAGGGAATTATGGCTGAGCCTGTTTTGATCAAGTCAAGTTGTTCTTTCTTTTGATTATCGGCCTAGAGCTCGTAAATAAAATTATTTCGATAAATTTATATTTTATTTTTAATTTTCTCGTAATTTATTTATTTATTTCTCAAGAAAAAAAAAACCGATCGAAGATTTTGCGATCACTTTAGGTTGGGTTAAAGAAGGAGTAAGTGTCTGAAAGGGTACATGCGTTCAGAACAAATACTTCCAACTCAATGTCAACTGCACCTCTTACTTCCCCATATGACCTGGAGTAATGTCGAGAGATTAACTTGCCCAGTTCTCTGCAAAAGTGCCTTTGGGCAACCAGAATTTGTGAATGAAGGTAATGATCAAGCAGACCACTTTTCCGAACAGTGTGCAAAATTAGAATCTAAAAAATGAACAGTTTAGGAGACACTTGATGTACTGTCTAGAACAAACACAGGTCACACTGTTTCTACTTCCAGCAATATTATTACGAATGAAACTAATTAGTTGAAACAAAGAAGACCTAGGAACGCTTTTTGAGATTTATACGGGACATGCTAGTCTAAGTAAGCTTAACCTATCAGACACACAAACCTGTATGGTTTTGGATTCTGACTATGAGACGCCGTTGCAGAGACCGCCCAAATGTGACTCTTAATCCGTACGTGATATGGCCCAAGAAGCATCAGGACGTACTTCATTAAATAATAATTCTATTTTAATATCTGTTAGTGTTCCCTCCAAAGCCGAATCGAATTTAGCAAATAAATTGCGCTATCTTTTGCATTAGAATTGTAGATGTTAGACAATTGTAGATGTCATTTTACGATTTGGAGCAAAAAAAAATTTTTTCTTTAGATCTATTAATTATTTATTTTAAAATCGAGTGGGCTACCTCAAAATGTTTAGTATGAATTTTTGTATACCTAGTAGTGCTACGCACACAAGGTATACTAACTTTAGTCGCGTAACGGTGGGATGTTACGGCATAAACGGATCAGGGTAGATATTAACTTATATATATCAAAATGGTCAGGAGGAAAAATATTTTGAGATATCTTAATGAAACTTGGTATGCGGGTTTCTTGGCACTCATCTCCGAGCGCTATTTAAAATGGGCGAAACCGGATGATAGCCACGCCCACTTTTTATAAATATAATAGTTTCGAAAACACAAAAAAAGTGATTACTCAGTACATAATACACTTATAAGAATAAAATTTGGCAGAAAATAAATTTTTCAAGAAATTTTTGAAAATGGGCGTTGCGCCGGCCACTTTTAATTAAGTGAAATTTATAAATATTATTAATCATAAATCAAAAACCGTTCAAGATATCGAAACGAAATTCAGCACACGTATTTATAATAATGCAAGAAATGTTCCGGAAAAAACTGGGCGACATCGGTTAAGGTACACGCCCACTTTTGTACGAAAGATTTTGAAAAGGATCAAAGATATATATAATAGGCAATACCTTTGCGTACAAAAGCTGTATATCATTACAAGTAGGGTTAAACCCTAGGAGTCGCCACCTTATGCCATTTTATTTATTTTTTTGTGATATCCGCTTTTACCTCGAAAACTTCTTGACACATTTCTGCAAAATTTCTCACATACTTAAGTTATCGGATATAACCGTTTGCTACAAATCTTAAATTAAAAACAATATCAAATATGATTTCCTAGTGAGGGTATGAAATGCATTGTTATTTTACGGTGTATTTCAACAAAAACATTTCTAGCTGGGCTTACCACCACCACTTATTTTTTCGATATCCTTCATTATTTTGACAACTAACCTAACGATTTAATTAATATACACGGTTGGTAAGTTAAACTACGAGGTGTGTTCAAAACGTATCGCGAATTTTGAATTTTCGCTGGTTACGTATATTCGAATTTCGAACTTTTTGTGGCGTTATGTTGGTACTCATGTCTCTCACTTATGCCGACAAGCTCGGCCATTTTGAATGTTCAGTTAATTGTTGACAGCTGCTTTGCTTGCACGTGTTTTGGATCGTCTTCGATTTTTACCTATTTTTTACCAAAATTGCTCAACTGTGACCAAAAACAGCATCGCATGAACATTGCTAATGAGATGTTAAACTCTGTCCGCGCAGACCCAAATTTGCTCCAGAGGGTCATAACTGGTGACGAATCGTGGGTTTATGGTTATGACGTGGAAACCAAAGCTCAATCATCTCAATGGAAGCTGCCGCACGAACCAAGACCGAAAAAAGCGCGCCAAGTTCGGTCGAATGTGAAAGTTTTGGTGACAGTTTTCTTCGATTGCAGGGGCGTGGTGCATCATGAGTTCTTGCCACAGGGAAGAACGGTCAATAAGGAATATTACCTGCAAGTTATGCGCAATTTGCGCGAAGCAATCCGCCAGAAACGCCCGGATTTGTGGAAGAACAAAAATTGGCTTTTGCACCACGATAACGCCCCTGCTCACGCATCGTTGCTTGTGCGCGACTTTTTGGCCAAAAACAACACACTAATGATGCCGCAGCCACCGTATTCCCCAGATCTGGCCCCCTGTGACTTTTTCTTGTTCCCTAAACTGAAGAGGCCCATGAAAGGACGACGTTACGCTTCTCTTGACGAGATAAAGACGGCATCGAAGGAGGAGCTGAACAAGATACAAAAAAATGATTTTTTGAAGTGCTTCGAAGATTGGAAAAACCGTTGACACAAGTGTATAATATCTCATGGGGATTACTTTGAAGGGGATAAAATAGATATTCATGAATAAATAAATAATTTTTGAAAAAACACAAAATTTGCGATACTTTTTGAACACACCTCGTACAAGTAAAATATCCGGGCAAGTTTTTAATGTCCCACTGCAATAGGGAAGTTATGTACCTTTTTTGATTTTCATACCTTTAGTGAACATGTAATGTTTGTAAGAATGAGAAGAAGAAGAGATGGGCCCATCAATAAGTAAACTGAAATAATAAGCACGATGAATTGAGTCGATTTAGCAATGTCCGTCTCTCCGTCCGTCTGTCAATTTGAACGCTTACTTGTTTTAAATAGTTTAAAATTTAATTTTTGCATAAGAATAATATTTTTTTCTTTTTATAGAAGTGATCATGCTATCAAATATTTTAACTGAATTTTTTTTTTTTTGCAAAATTTTCCATTTGCATACCGCTTGAATTACAAATCCATTACAATTTATTTCTAATTTTCCTGAAAGCATAATGTGACAGTTGCTGTCAACTTAAGTACTTATTCTAAGTAATTGGCCTTCAAGAAAAAATTCTCATGTTTATCTACTCAGTTGTGTGGCTTTACAGCTCACTAAGTGATTAATTATTCCTTTCTTCTTATCATTTCAGGTATGTACGTACGTATATATATGGCGGACAACATTTGAGAATCGTAAAATAGTATACACATTCACGGGAAACAGAAGAAAGCAATTGTTCTTTAGTGAGTTTACATTTGTATGTAAGTTAAGACAGTAACCACAAAACCTATGCAATTTTCATGTTAAATGTCAATTGTGTGTCATGTGAAATACATTCACTATTTTACAATATCACACATTGTAACATATTCTACACTTAACCGGCTTCATTCGTGCTTTCAACACCAATGCATGCATATATGTACAGTACTATCTCGTTTTTCCGGACACATATAGTTCAGGGGTATGTCCGAAATACTGGATTTGTCCGGAATATAGAAAGCTGTGCAATTATTGACACAATTATATGTAAAATTCATATTTGAGCTTTATTCATTAAATAGCTTTTATTAAAATGTTTTGTATATAGGTTTCAAGTACTTAAACATATGTACATATTACATAAATAATAAGAAATTAATATCGTTTCCAAAAATACCTTTACATATGTTCATGTGTAAATGTAAACTTACGTGCACACAAAAATTCACTACACAGACTGAATTAACTATACATATGTGTGTACATGTGGCGGCCGCCGTGGTGTGAAGGTAGTGTTGCCGGCCTACCACACCGAAGGTCCATGGTTCAAGCCCTGGTACAGGTAACATCAAAAGTGATTTGAAAAAAGTTTTTCAAAACGGGGTCGCCCCTCGGCAGTGGTTTGGCAAACTCTCCGAGTGTATTTCTGCCATGACAGGCTTCTCAGCAAAAATTCGTCTCCTTTGTAGATGCCGTTCGGAGTCGGCAAAAAAAACTGTAGGTCCCACCAATTTGTAGGGAAAAATTCAAATCGGCACACCACAAATTGGAAGAGAAGCTTGGCGCAAAAATCTCTTAGGAGGTTTATGATGATATACCTGTTGTATATCGCGCCATAGAGAGAGATGTGTGTACATATGTGCATACATACATGCATTTGAAAATCAAAGCCTACTTGATGTAAAAGCGGACAGTTAATTTGAAAACAAAACATGCTAGAGTTTTTTCTGTCCGAATTATAGAGGTAAAATATGAAAAATGTCCGGAGTGTGCAGGTGTCCGCATTACTGGGAAGTCCGGAAAAGTGAATGTCCGGAAAAACGAGATAGTACTGTATGTAAATTGGTTTGCATGTAACATCAAGAAATATGCACCCACCTGCCAGCTGTAGAGGCCGCCTCCGCATCCGTAGTTGCCAACAACTGAACAAAGACACACCAGCGTTATAAAAAAACGAGGGTGGCAGCGACACCAACAAAGTTAGAAGCTAAATATGTATACAAGTATTTATGTTTGTATGGATATAGTTTGTGCTTTGCTCAGTTCCGATTTTAAATTGCAAGTTTAAACTTTAGTTAAAGTTGAACTTGCTTTCGCCTTGCCATGTTTCTCATTTCAGAACAGCGGTTGGCTTGGGCTCAGGTCACTTTTATTGTGAGTTAAATTTGCTTTAATTAAAAATAGACCTATTAAATTTACTTGTTAATGATTATTATAATTATTTTTCTAGAAAAGACAATTATTAATTGATTACGAATAGAAAAAAAAAAACAACAAAATTAAAAAAAATCGAACTATATATAATTTATATTTTTGATAATTTTTTGATATTGTTTTTTTATAATTTTTTATTTTTTTCAGTATTGCCCATGTGTATATTTATGTGCTTCTACAAAAATACTGAAAAAAAATCAAAATAATAAAAAAAATTCAAAACAAAACAAAATTAGTCAAAAATAATCAAAACAACTTTTATTGATTACTTATGATTTTTTTAAATTACTTTTTTAAAAAATTATTATTGTTTTTTATTTTTTAATAATAGTGTGATCATGATGGATTTTTCACAGATCTGTTTTACCAGCAGAACTGCCTTACCGCGAGCTCTTGCTTTTGTTATTGCTTTTTTTAAACCAACAATTTTTGTTGATTTACGGCCTGTACATTTTCAAGTATTCATGAAACGAGCTCAAGGCCAAGAATAATAATTTTTCAATTTTTAAATTTTTATGAAAATTTTTGTTGTTTTTTGTTTTTTAATAATCATTTTTAATTATTTATTAAACGTTTTTTAATTGAATAGAGTAGAAAAAAAATAAAAAACAAACAGTACTGCTGATAAAACAGATCTGTCAAAAAATCCATCATGATCACACTACTAACTGTGGCTAGTGAATTCAATTATAAATCATGGCGGACATTGTAAGGTGGTATCACTGCGACAAACATACATCCAGGCATAAACTTTGCATGTATTTTGTTTTGATAATTTGTGAGTTTAATGTCAAAATCGAGCTGAAAAATGAGTGTATTCCCAAAGTTCGAGAAAAAAGTAAACGCCTATTGTGCGCTTTGTGCATTAGCTATAATAATGTCATGTTCAGTTTATATATCGCATTTTGCTCTTTTTGTATTAGACCTCTCCAAATACACTGTTTTCTTGTTTCTTCAAAAAAAAGTTACATATCCAATAATTCAATAAAATAAAGCTGAATACAAATATAACAACAGTGTTCTTATTAATTTCCGGAAAGCGAGAAAAATATTTGCTCAGCATTGTCGGAGAAAGGTTTAGACAGTGACAGCAACCGTTACCAGAACCATAACCATACCTTAGGCCTAACCAGAAATATTACCACAGCTACACCAGTAACATAACCCTAACAATAACTATACCCATTACCCTAGCCATAAACAAGAATAGGATATGCCTAACCATTGCCATAACCATATCCGATACCATTACCATAACCGATACCAGTACCATACCCGATATCATTACCATAACTGTAACCGACCCCGTCACCATAACCAAAACCGATACCATTACCACAACCATAACCGATGCCTTTACCATTACCATAACCATAACATAAATCTAACTATTACCATAAATATAACCTTAAGCTACCATATTCATAACCATAACCAATAGCATATCCATAGAAATAACCATAACCATAACTATCAACATAATCATAACCACACATAGCAGCAAACCAAACTAGCTTAAGTCGACTTGCGATAAAATATCTGAATACATTATGTAGAGTTATAAAAGGTGGACAGCTCAGTTGATAGGTCAATATATGATAGAGCTCTATCATGATATCTTTAAAATTGACTGTAACAAATGTTATTTGACAGGACGTTGGGTAACTAATAGAGTTCTATTAATTAAGCAAATTATCGGCTTATTATTAAATCAATTCGCGATACCTTTACAATTTTCCTACTTTCTTTGGTTGTAAAAAAATATTCTGTCATACTAGACGCAAAAATGTAGGGTCGTGAAAAATTCGGAAAAGTCTAGTTTACATGAACGTTTGGAGCATTCTCCATTCACTACTACACAACCTTACGATACTCCCATGTTGCTTGGACGCAGTACAAAAGTTTATTTTGCACTCAGAACTGACTTGCTATCTGATACACTGTATGTACGTATGTAAAGCTATGCCACTTTTTCGAGTTTTACAATTTCGACTGTGCCGAAGACTATATACCTTTCATGAATACGCATAACTGTTTTAAGTGTCCGATCCTTACTCACAATTAGTACAAACTCTGCAAAACTGTTAATTTAAAGATACATAGCCCACACCTCATTTATCGGAAAAATTTATTATATGGTAGCTATATGTTATGTTGGTTCGACATGAGTGATTTTCACTACACACATTACATATATAATAAGTACCAAACCTGCAAAATTTTGTGTTTCTAGCTGTTTAATTACAAAATTTATAGCCCAAAACCCATTTATCGAAGCTATCGATTATATGGGAGTTATGTGTTATGTTGGTGCGCTCTTGGTGATTTCACTACACGTATTACATATATAATATATTTTAAACATGCGAAATGTTACGTTCCTAGCTTTTTAATTGCAACAGTTATAAGCCAAGCCCCGTTTATCGGAACAATCGTTTGAATGGGAGCTAAGCGTTGTGTTGGTCCGATCATGCTGGTTCCGACAAATGATTAATGCTTTACAAAATGCCTGTCTCTTACCAAATTTAATCGAGATATCTCTAAAACTGATGGACTGGTTTGTGTTCGAACAGATAGACGGACGGACGGTCTATCTCTTCTTCTCATACTTACAAACATCGGACCGAACTTATAATACCATTCCATGTTCATGAAAGGTATAAAAAAAAATTATTTAAATAAACAGGACCATAATCAATATGGAAATAGCAAGATTCAAAAATATTAAACTTCAATAGAAGGATGAGATTTGATAAAAAATCAGTCACACAAATTTGTTACCGAATTGTTGAAAATCACGAAAATTCCGGAATTTGAGGATATTTATACGTACAAGCATCTTTTTATGATTGTGATGACATTTATTTAGTTGCTGGCTGTTATTTAATGGTAAACTTAAACTTTTTTGTGAAAATGTCGAAAGACTTCAACCCGGAATAATTCGGAATTAAAAGAGAGGTAGTGGCATAGTGTTTGAGGCTATGAAATTCTTAGGTTTATATGTATAATAATCTGGGCTTACAATTTTTGAAGTTTTAGCACGTTTGCTCATGGTAGAGCAAATCCAGTGTCGTACGCGCAGCTACTGGTTTGAATTGATGGAGCTAACATCAGAATGGGAGAGCCAAAAGAGGAAAAAAGAAAGGAAACCCCCAAAGGAAAATTGGATGCTAAATAACGTGCAAAAGGGGTTCAGGAAGAAGCAAGATAACAATTAAAAGAAGTATTCTTATATATATATATATATATATAACAAAACTTTTCTAATTTGAATCACGATAACATGACATAATACTGATTGGCATAATAAATTTTCTACATGGCGTTCGAGCACTCGGCGAGTTCAAAAAATCAATTTAAAAAACCATTATTCAATCAAAAATACGAGTCTGTAGAGCCTAACGATGGACAGCTTGATTCGAGAAAGTTTGTCTAAATCATTGCCTACGCCGAAGACATAGATGTAACCGGCAAAAAATCTGAGGGTCCAGATGAGCTACTTTAGATCACATTAAACCCCTAGTGAAAGACTGATAAAGTAAAAATGCTTCAAGATGAATCATGTTCATAAGGCCCTACAAAATATAATCTTTTGGGTCATAATTATTAAGTGGTGTGATGCGAAAACTTTCATCCCATAAACATGCTGACGACTGATACAAAAAGACTGTTACTGCGCCAAAGGAGTACACTGAACCCATGGGTAAAATTTTATTGAATCTGGTTGAAAAAGCTAGATAGAGATCAGTGATAACTAAGCTAAGTTCGTAACGAATTTTAATTTTCTCTCCACTGACTAATATACTAAGGAGACACTGTTATTGTGAGGAAATATTAGTGACTTTGACAAAGCTTCAAGCACCTCAACGATATAGTAATAAGTCTGTAGTCATATTGATTGTCTGAGCAAATACTTGTTGAGTTTTGCAACTGGAGTGCAAATATTAGAGCTTCTGTCATTTGATGCGTCTATATATTTCATTAGCTCATCAGTAAAATATATTAAAGAAATCTTATGAATGACATAGCTGTACGCACCAAATATCTACACCAACTTTATGAGCACACGAAAGCTAATGAGCAAATGCACATATTTATCTTATTTATCCTATCTGCATGTAATTTGATGTAAAGTCCAATGACTCGAGCATCAAATTACGCTGTCATAACAAAACAAACATGCAACAACCAGTCCACAACAAACACTTCAGTAGACCATATAAAACAGCCATTCAAATAGCAAACGAGTTAGGTGAACAACTAATGGTTAGGTAGATAGACAGTTAACATAACCAAAGTAGCGAGAAAAGAAACAAAAAATAACACAAATTAATGTAACAAAATACTTGTAAGTACGACAAATACAAAATATGTCTGAGCAATAGACAAAACCGCATTTGTTAAACAAAATCTAGCAGCCCGTCCGCCCTCAACAATCATACTTAAGCAGCTATTGTTACGAGTTATTAGCAAATTTCGAAATGAAATGAAAATATGACTGACTTCTCTAGCCTTGTTGTATTTCTTCAAAGGTATGTAAATACTGATATATCTAGCTAGATATTTACCTACACAAACAAACATGAAAGCGCCTTTGACAAATAAGAAACCACTCCGGCGATCAGTTTACGTTTGTGTCTGGGCCGACATCAACAACAACGTCACTAACATCATCATCACAATGCGACAGTTCTGTCTGTCATAATCACCAGCAACTTTATGTGACATGCCGGCTTACAAATGTAGTTACATACACACATATGTACACACCGTACATGCGCTTGCCATTCCGTTTTCTCAAGTCAAACGTGTACCTCAAATTACTACGTGCCACAATTCGTGGCAAACAACTTACCAAATTTAGTTTAGATATCGCATATTTTTGGCTTTAGTTGAGTGCAATTAATTTGATACCCACAACCAAATATGACGAATCAATCAAAATCCAAATACAAATCTATTAAAATCCCAAATTTGAAATTCTAACACTAGCTTCAAAGTAATTGTGCGTTCTACAATTTGGTTTTTTTTGTACAAAATAAATTGTTTAAGTTGCAGAAATGCTCTTTCGCAAATGTCAGTGCAGTAATCCGCGCACTATTTATTTCTTTTCAACAAATTTGTTCGCATTTAGTAAATTAATTACTTAGCTTTCAATAATCTTTTGTATGCTAAAGTTGCGTTTGCATTGGGATGATGTTTAGTCAAATATGGGCAGCTTTGAGTTTATGGAAACATTTTGTGCAAGAGTCTCAAAAAAGTTTCTCATTCCAAAAAATGATAGAATTCGAGTTCGTTGCAAAAGTCTTTTGTAAAAATGCTGAGCAATTTTTCTTATATCTATAATATAAATGCGCAAGTTGAGGTGAAATTGTCCCACTTTAAGGTATTTACGATTATATATTTATGGACTGCAGTGCCGGCAATCAAGAAAACTTAAAAAAAATTAATTATAATATTGAAAAATTTGTTTCAAAATACACTAACACAAATGACAAACATGTATTCACACTATAGAAGTAATGCATGCTCCTCCTACCCTAAGCAGCTCATTACTGCACTCACTAAATATACTCATTCTCAGATTATAAGCCCTCAATCTTATACTCAATTAAAGTAAAATAAAACTATCGCTCAGAGAATGTCAAATAGTTAGAAGTTAAGTTAGTCTTCGATCAATATACCATAACGATAAGTCGTGCAAAAAATATTATATGAAAACATTTGAAAATATATTAAAGTATAAAAACCGACTTAATTAAAAAGTTGTTTATTTCTGATATTAAATTAGAAACCGGAAACTTAAATTAGAGCCGTGGTGGTGTGAGTAGACATGTCGTGCATGTTTTTGTATTACTCGTGGGATCGGCTTTCACTGTGAGTGCCAGGAGTTGGTAGTGGACCAATGAAAAACAAGTATTCGCACTATAGAGTCTCTGTCGTGTCATGCATTTTTGCTTTAGTTGTAGTTATTGTATTGATCACTGGCTACGATGCCCAGTGTAAGCGGCTCTCCTGAGAGCACGAAAAGTTGCTTTGTTGGAGACATTAAACAAGCAATGTAAAATATGAGCAAATATGTAAACTTCGTTGCTTATACCCAGTGTGACCAGGTTAGCCTTTTCTAGGCTAAATGTAGCCTTTTTTTTACCTTTAGCCTCATAATTTTGGTTTTAACTTATGGCTTTTTTCTAGCCTTTTTTTACTCCAAACCTTATCTGGTCCCAACACCATATTTGTCATATAAAATTAAAGTTAAATGAAGGTAGTATTGATGACGAAATACAGAAAATTATTCGTAAAAATTGTGAACTATTTTTAATGGAGTTGGTAACCTAACTTCGACATCGCCTACCTGATAATATGAACTCTTTACAAAAGATACATTTTTTTTCAGTTGATAATTCTTTGAAAGTTAAAAGCCCGGATGTATTTTCTCACTTTCAAGGAGAAAAGTCTAGGTATTCTCCAAGTCAAGTAGCATTTATTGATCTGCAGTGACGAAAGCTTATAACAGCACAGTGGACAAGTGTGACCTCTACCATTGAATTTGGGCGAAAGTCCGAGAACATACAAATTCATCAAACGAACCCCCTTTTTTAGGACTGATCAAATTTGTATTTAACTTTTTGGTATTACCTTTCAGTAATGCGGAGGGGGAAAGAATTTTTAATGCCATGAACATTTTAAAAACTAAATTAAGGAGCATATTAAAAACTCAAATGATTAACTCGCTGCTTAATATTACATGTTTGTTGAAACGCTTATTCAAATGTTGCACTAAATTTGAAATTACCGTGATCTCATCTTTATGATAAATACCCAAACTTTGTACGCAGAGTCAAGCTCTTCTGATTCATCAGACGAAGAAAATATTATAAAATTAATACGTTTGAAGTGACTTTTCTATAGTATGTGTTTCTTTGAAAAAATTCATAGTAGAGGAAAATGTGCCTGATATGTGTTGAAACAAGAATAGTTCCCTTAAGTTATGTCTACAGCTTTATATACAAACTAGCAGACCCGACAGACGTTGTCCTGCCTAAAATTTTACTAGCTTACGTGTTGAAACAAAAATAGTTCCTTTAAGTTATGTCTACAGCTTTATATACAAACTAGCAGACCCGACAGACGTTGTCCTGCCTAAAATTTTACTACCTTACATTCAACAAATTGTACACTTTTCGCTTCTTCTACATTTATCCTTATCTCCTCCGTTTTCTTTCAACTTTTGCTTTTCCTCCAACCCCATATACTATTACTCTTCTTTACCTCTTAATTTTCCTCTAGTACCAACTCGATATCTCAAATTTCTTTTCCTACTCCCCTTCTTCGATGTCCTCTGCCGGTACTGATATGTACATACTTTCAAAGATATATCGAATTAAGTTTTATTTGATCCTGGTACTGATTTCTGTTTCCAAGGTATTTTGATATATAAAACACATATCTACTTATAAAATATCATTAACTTGACCCAAATAAATTCCTAGCTATGCTGAATTGCTACTTTAAATAGCCTGGAGGCTTTGCTAAAAACTAAATAAAATGTCGTTTCAAAGAGATCGAAAATAAATGTTGGGCATTAATAAAGCACAAACAAAATATAAAAAATTTGAACGTGGCAACTCCCACTTTTCCAAAATTATGTAAATCTTGACTAAAGGACACATATATCCAAATATCATTGATTTAGACCAAAAAATTTTATATAGCCTGGGGGCCTGGCACCTCCCACTTTTCTAAACTATATATAGACTATGCTTTAACCAGTTATCCCAAGAATATACTGTGAAAATTTCATAAAAATCGGTTGACACACATTCATTTTTATTTTGAAGGTAGTTTAGACTAAAATAAAAGGTTTAAAATGGTTTTCTTAAAAAAATTTCTGACTTTTTTAGCTTCTTTTTTTCTTAATTTTAGCCTTTTCTAACTTTTTTTTTGGCGATTTAGCCTCTTCTTTTTCTAACACTTGGTCACACTGCTTATACCTACAAAAAGGGTTTACAAAAACAAAATAAATGATTATTCATAAAGAGTATTAAACACCGAAGCTTGTTTTGTACAAGGTGGCGCAAAAGTAATCCTCCTATCAGAAAATGCTATAAATTTTGCGATTGGCCCCTAAAGTCAGTTCTGTTTTGACATTTGTGTAGTAAACACATGCGAAATACACGTTAATAAACAATGTTACGCTACACTGCTCCAGAACGCGGAATATTGCTGACTATTTATTTGACCAATAATCGGTCGGGGCCAAACGGTTACTGTGAATGGTGAGCGCTACAGAGCAATGATCAACGAGTTCTTTTTGCCGCAACTTGATGAATTGGGATTGGAAAACATGTGGTTCCAACAAGACGGTGCAACAGCACACACTACACGTGCCACAACCGATATGCTGAACATCGGAAGATTACTTTTGCGCCACCTTGTATTTGTTTTGTCGTTGTGTTTGTGTGAATTGAAATAAAGTAAAATAAAAAAAATTAAAATATAATAAAATAAAATAAAACAAAATAAAATAAATGAAATAAGATAAAACAAAAATAAAACAAAGTTTATTAAACGAAAGTGAAGGGAAGAACAGGAAAGGTAAGGAAAAGAAAGGAAAGGAGAGGAAAGGAAAAAGAAGGAAAGGAAAGTAAAGGAAAAGAAGGGAATGGAAAGGAAAGGTAAGAATAGGAAAGGAAAATAGAGGAAAGGAATTGAAAAGAAGTTAAATGAAAGGAAAGGAAAGTAAGGAAATGGGAAAGAACGAAGAGAAAAGAAAAGTAAAGAAAAGGAAAAGAAAGGAATGGAATGGAAGGGAAGGGAAGGGAAAGCCAAGGTAAGAAAAGGAAAGGAAAAGAAATGAACGGAAAGCAATGGAAGGGAAAGTAAAGGAAAGTAAAGGAAAGGAAAGGAAAGGGAATTAAAGGAAAGGTAAGAAAAGGAAGGGGAAAGAAAGCGAATTAAAGGAAGGGAAGGGAAAGAAAGGAAGTTCGAGGAAAGGAAAGAATAAAATAAGTTCAAAATACAGACTGCAGAGAGTAAAAGAAGAAATCAGGGAAACCGAAAATATGTTAAAGGAAAGGAACGACAGAGAAAGGAACGACAGAGAAAGGAAGGGGAAAAGGCAGATGAAAGGTACAGCAAATAATTAAAATAAAATAAAGTGGTTGAATTTCAACCACTGGGCGATCTCTAGTATGTATACATATGAGAAGACATCATATAAAGAAGAGTTAAAGATAAACGAATCTGTAGACCGAAGTAAAGCCAGAGAGGTTATTAGCTTTCTGGGAAGAACGCGTTCTCCTGGTGCGGGCGATGAAATAATGCCTAATACACCGACACTAATGCCGTCGCACCAACTTTTGATGATGCTTACCGAGGAAATGTTTCCTTATATGCCTTTGCATGTGAAATATTGTCTGCTAAGATGGTGTTGATCGCAAAAGGTTCCTTTCGGGTTTTAAGCATTCCCATCTCATTATTTAAACGATGTGTCGACGTCAAAAGAAGACAACCTGAAGAATTACTTAGTGCGGTGTTCTCGCAAACCTGCAACTTTCTCGGGCTTGCAGGGATTCGACTCATATTGCTATATTCATAATTTTTTAGGTTGAGAACATGGTTTCTTTATCTCCATCCCAAGTACTTCCGCCCATTGATTTGAGTATTTTGTTAGACCCTTGTACTTGGATTAAATCTGTTTGCAGAAGTTGAGATTTGAAACATCACATTAAAGATTCTATGGTGGCTTACAGTTTGTAGCATAGTATCACCGACATGATTGTGTCTAATGTCAAGTGCCATTGGTCGAGAAGAGGTTCGTGTCGGTGAAAATTTAAAATTTCGCTAGGTAGTAAAACCGGATATGATCGAGAGAAGGGCAGACATTTTCTTCAGGATAACACTACGGCCAGTGATACATTGATCGGGATATATTTATTAAAAATGAAACAAAATGCAACGACGGATGGATTCTAACCGTTCACCATTTTCAAGTAGTCGTCTGCAAAAGCAATTAACTGGAGACTCATTTTGATGATAAGGGCAGTTTGAAATTGTAGGAAATTAAACGATAATGGGAAAGGCTTCGTGTTTCTATACTCTGCAGATATCTTTCGACCGTTAGGGTTATTTGGCGATTCATGTGTTAGTATTAAATAGTTGCTTTCAATGTCCTGTAGGACTATTACGTTACTCACTAGGTAGAAAGCCTTTGACTGGTCAGTAGCCACGAGAATAGCCTTTACCATTTAGCATTTAGCTCTGTGGTCGTTCCTTTCCATCTGCTAGCGGTAGAGTGAGGGATCATAATGGTTATCTTTATAGCCAAGATCAGTATAGAGTTACCGGTGAGGTACGAGGTGTGTTCAAAACGTATCGCGAATTTTGAATTTTCGCTGGTTACGTATATTCGAATTTCGAATTTTTTGTGGCGTTATGTTGGTACTCATGTCTCTCACTTATGCCGACAAGCTCGGCCATTTTGAATGTTCAGTTAATTGTTGACAGCTGCTTTGCTTGCACGTGTTTTGGATCGTCTTCGATTTTTACCTATTCAGAAAAATTGATCAAAGAACCTGTATCAAATTTTGTGTGAAAAACGAAATTAAGTGCGCGGATGCATTCCGAATGTTGACTGTGGCATATGGAGAAGCTACCTTGCACCGAAGCAACGTTTATGGGTGATACAAAATGTTCTCAGAAGGCCGAGAAGATGTGAAAAGAAGAACAAAAATTGGCTTTTGCACCACGATAACGCCCCTGCTCACGCATCGTTGCTTGTGCGCGACTTTTTGGCCAAAAACAACACACTAATGATGCCGCAGCCACCGTATTCCCCAGATCTGGCCCCCTGTGACTTTTTCTTGTTCCCTAAACTGAAGAGGCCCATGAAAGGACGACGTTACGCTTCTCTTGACGAGATAAAGACGGCATCGAAGGAGGAGCTGAACAAGATACAAAAAAATGATTTTTTGAAGTGCTTCGAACATTGGAAAAACCGTTGGCGCAAGTGTATAATATCTCATGGGTATTACTTTGAAGGGGACAAAATAGATATTCATGAATAAATAAATAATTTTGGAAAAAACACAAAATTCGCGATACTTTTTGAACACACCTCTTATAAGCAACTCCAATATTTTCCAGTTTTAATGTGTCCCGCGGCCACGGTATTGCCAAGTGGCTAAGACAGTGATTAAGGGCCGTTTTCTCAAGTAAACTATAAAATTTATCTGCCCGATAGAACCCTTTTTTGCATACAAAATTTCTGTTTAACAGGCAGATAAATTTGAAAGTTTACTTGAGAGAACGGCCCTAAGTGTCTTGAGACAGAAGATTATTAGCCTCGGCTGAGTGACCAGTGTTCACTCTTTTATTTCTACCTCGTTACTGTTCACCGAAAATGAAATGTAACTCACTGCTTTCATAGGTAGTTGATTGGTTCAAGTTACGAGTTCCCTGTGACTCCAGGGCTCTATTTGGTCGTTTTGATACCACGTATCTTTCAACTCAAAGAAAAATATTAAAAAAAAAAAACAGACCTAATCTCAAGGATCATGGTGGGACTGCTGACTCACGACTCACTATACCCATTTCGTTGCGTTCATCAATTTTATAAGCTCTCCGGCCTTAAAACCATTAAACTCCAAGAGACTCCCGAAGCAGGGATTGCCCAGACATTTCATTTTGCTCTTGCAGTTCGCTGAACGTAGCTCAACCGTCTTTTCCTCTAACGGCACTCCAAATGTCCCAACTAATCTTAAAAGTTCCCTTCTGGTTTTAAAGTTATATAGGAAATCCCCGCCTAAGAGTACCATATTTTAAAGCATACAAATCAGCTATATGGTGGGCGACAGCACCGATGCGTCATAAATATTGACAGAACAAATAGGAAGTTCAACAAAAAAAAAATTATTGCACAACAAATAAAAAGAATGTCAACTGAAGAGTACTATAAAGTTAAACTGTCATTTATGAGCGGCCAGCTGTTTGCCTTCAACTCAACTCAAATGACTCTTGATATAGACATTTAAAGCAAAGCAAAGACCATAGAAGAATCAGAAACAAACAAGCCAAGTTGCATAAGCGTCAAAGTGTAATTAAGTGCTGCCACTAACCATTCAAACTTCATCCGAAAAACACTTCCGGTAACCTCACTTGTAAATAAGGGCCAATGCAAGATAAATATCTTTCGGCTGGAAGTAACACAATTAAGTGCACAGTGTAAATACTCGCCGTATATTTTCTGCGCACAATTTTCATTTGTATTTATTAAGTCGGCCAAATCGAATGCCATAATATAGACAACAGGGCGTATACTTGAAGCCCATTCGCGATGTGCCTGAGAGTTTCCCATGACGCTGTGCTTCCAAGTGTTTGGTAATGTAGTAAAAGAAATGAAAAATAAAATAAAAAACAAATACGAGAAGCAGGAGAACGTATGGTTATGTTTGATCTTAAAGTCCCACACAACAGTTTATAGTGGGCGGACATTTATGTTTGCTTTGACTGTTTTGCTTGCACTCTAAAATAAACGAAAAGTCCAAATAACTTCAAATACCGATTAAAATTGGTTTCTGTTGGTATTATTTTTGTTGTTTTTTTGTCTTAACGGTATAAGAGCGAGTAAATAGTTGCTGCGACTGGACAAACCTCCTAGCAGTCTTAATAGACCTACCGCGTCTGCCACTTTAACAATAAAAATTCTGCTAATATTTTCGATATATGTATATAAATATCTATTTTTTAAACAGTATGCAGTTTTGTCACTTGCTTCGACTTACTACTTTTTGTCGGTTGAACCTTAAATAAATACGGGATTCGCTCTGATTGAATGACACATTAGTACAAAGATAGAACCTCTGCGAGCCATTCAAAACAAAATGAGTTTTCAGATAATGGAACTATCCGAAAAAGAAGGACCTTTAAGTTTTTGAGTAGTTGGCAATCGTCGGCAGATATAAGTGTATATGGTATTATCAAGTGCTTTTAATTCAAGCGTAGAACAGAGGATGATGTTTCCAACTCAATCTGTCCTATCATAAAGGATATGCAGATAGGCTGCTGAAAGGATATGCAATGGAATAACTGACCGAGGCGGCGGTCTGAATAGGATGGAAATATGAACACGATTAGCCTGGTAGAGGTAGGGGTAGGGGTAGAGGTAGAGGTTGAGGTAGAGGTAGGGGTAGAGGTAGAGGTAGAGGTAGAGGTAGAGGTAGAGGTAGAGGTAGAGGTAGAGGTAGAGGTAGAGGTAGAGGTAGAGGTAGAGGTAGAGGTAGAGGTAGAGGTAGAGGTAGAGGTAGAGGTAGAGGTAGAGGTAGAGGTAGAGGTAGAGGTAGAGGTAGAGGTAGAGGTAGAGGTAGAGGTAGAGGTAGAGGTAGAGGTAGAGGTAGAGGTAGAGGTAGAGGTAGAGGTAGAGGTAGAGGTAGAGGTAGAGGTAGAGGTAGAGGTAGAGGTAGAGGTAGAGGTAGAGGTAGAGGTAGAGGTAGAGGTTGAGGTAGAGGTAGAGATAGAGATAAAGATATAAAGATAAAGAGAGGCAAGAAAATAGGAATAAGGAATATAAATGGCTATTTTAATAGAAATACGTATAGAAAAAAAGTGGAAGCGAACAGGAAAGGGCTATCGGAGGGAGACATGGACAGATGCGTTGAAGATAACAATTTTCCATATCCAGGCAAAATAAAATACTACCTTTTTAAAACATTGAGTGCGTAAGTTTCACTTTTATCTTAAATCCCAGATATCAGTTGACAATTTTAATTTCCAAAATGCTCTCCTGAAAGTCAAAAATGTTTATTTTGGCTTTAATCACCTCTTGTTAGAGAAATATTGACTATAAACAAAGAAACTATAAATCTTATTCCCACGTGAAGTTGGTCTACGTCCTGAAATGAATTAAGTTTTACTCTAAGAACAGCTGTTATTCAAGCATAACCAAGTTGAGTTCCCATTCGTGAATGGAGGGGCCATTCCCAGTTGACACACGACAGTACCGGAATTACTCAAAACCGGAACCGGGTTGTTTTACTCGACCAACTGTTATTTCAATTAGACCCTGTATAACTCGTCAGGAGTTATTTATAGCACTTTCTGTGTTTCCAAAGGCATTTAGCATTTTACTTTGTAAATTTAATTTGTGCTTTAGTTTAGTATTTTCCATTCAGTGTTGACGTCAAGTCTAGTTTTATAAAGCAAGAAATCATTTAGTTTTTATTTAGTCTTCTTTCAATTTCGCTGATTCTTTATTAGGAATGCACATAAATTTCCTTGAGTTGGTATTTTGTTTGTCGAGAAACTATAATTATGGTTGTAAGGGGGGCATCCATGTATTAACAGTGGGAATATTTTGAAGTTTTGAATTGACGCCAATTGCAAAATATAAAGCTAAAAAACGCTTAAACTAGCAATTAAATATGATAAGTAATATTTCCTGGAATAAAACAAAGAAATACATTACGAGTGCAAAGTATCAATTACATTTTCTTCTTTATATGTGTTTCTTGTGGGCGATTTGGAAAACTGTTGCGATATTGACGTACGGTTTGTTTACTTGCAAAATTACTGATTTGAGAAAGTAAGCATGCTACATATGACCATGCGTCCTTAATGAAGTAAAACAAGGAAAAAAGTTAAACAGTTTAAAAATATGTTAGCAAAAAATTTAGTTTGTTTTGTCTTACGAAATCTCTTTGAAAAAAATTCCTAATTACAGCAACAAACATTTCAAACCTTCATCATCTTAAAATTTATAAATAAAAATTTAATTCAATAAATCTCAATTTTTTAATGAAACGTTTTTATTATGAACTTTTGCGGCAGGTTCGAGCACATAACCAAAAACAACAACGCATACGTTGGCAAAAGAAACTAAATTTAAACTATAAATCGCTAATACAAAATGTTTGTCGAAGATCTGTCTTCATGATGATCTTTTCTACTAATTACACGCATATTAAAATTTATTGCAAATCAGTTGCTACCCAGAGTAAGCACACAAGTGCACATACATTTATCCATACATATATATATGTATATAATACACAGCTGCATAAGAAGTGCAATGCGCGAAAAGTTGGGGTCAGTTGCTATACCCAGAAATAGTAATATTTAAAGATCCAAGGAGAAAAGCAGTAAACTTTATTCAATTTATTTTGGTCATTTTATACCTGCGGAAACAAGTCAAAGTAAATTTTTGAGCGTCCTTAAAGTTGAAATCGTTAACTGAAAAAAGACACTTGAGTTGGCCTAGACATTTGTATAATCAATATTATTTTCAAAGTAAAGGGATATATAAAGGGTGTTTTTTTTAGGGGTATAGAACTTCGAATTGAAATAAAACACAAGAAAATCGTTTTAAGGTCCATCAATTTGGCTTTATTGGAAGGATAATTTTATGCCATTATTGTTTAAATATGATTTCGGGCATGTGGCCGCCGCGGCTGGCTCGAATAAAGCCAATTCTACAGGTCCAATTTTCAACCACTTTTTCGAGCATATGGGGCCGTATGTCGGCAATAACGCCACGAATGTTGGCTTCCAATTCCCCTAACGTTTCTGGTTTGTTGGTGTAATATTTAAAGATCCAAGGAGAAAAGCAGTAAACTTTATTCAATTTATTTTGGTCATTTTATACCTGCGGAAACAAGTCAAAGTAAATTTTTGAGCGTCCTTAAAGTTAAAATCGTTAACTGAAAAAAGACACTTGAGTTGGCCTAGACATTTGTATAATCAATATTATTTTCAAAGTAAAGGGATATATAAATATATAAAGCACATTTAAAAAAAATAAAAAAAAATGTTATTAAATCATATTATATAGCTTGGTTCTTTGTCCAAAGTATAGTTTTGTAAGCTTTAAATATTATTTCAACTTTAGTTGTTATATTTTAAAACAATTATTACTCCAATGTCGAAGAATAAAATTGACTTTTGTTTTTGTGAAAAACAATATCGAAATTCAAGCTCTCAAAAAAACCGACTTTGCTTGTTTATGTTTTGCGCATAAACATCTTATTTTTGAGCAAAACTCTAGCAGTATCTTAGTTTTATCGTCCCTCGAATTTGTCCCTTAGTGTTTATATCCACAGATATATTTAAAGCTTTTGTCCCCTGGAAAGGTATAATATTGTAATTATTGGTTATTTTCTTTCCATTTGTATATTAATGACTTTATAATACATATTAATTAGACTTGTACGTACATTTATGAATGACCTTTTATTTTCATTTTCACAAATTTGAGCAACTATATTCACTAATTCTGATCTACTTTGTTGCTTGCTTAAACTTTGCATAAAATTACTTTTAATTGCTGCGATAATAATGTACGTCTATGCGCTAACGTGCATATGGTGAATATTATTTCTGAAAGTTGACATAATTTCCGTAAATCAAAATGAAACTGATATTAAAACACATAACACCTTGTCACGCTCGTATTCATTAACACAAATTAACATAACCAATCACATTAATGGTGAATAAATGGTTTAACGGAATGAATAAATTGAGTAGATTCATTGTACTCATTGTCTAGGTAGTCTTGAAGAGATATTGGATTTTTTATATTGAAATAAACTACACCTTAAAAAAAAATAACAAAATAATGAACAAAAAGGATAGTAATAATTGTATAGTAATTATTATCAGCTATCTGTAATATGAACAGATCGTAAAACCAGTAACAAAATATCATGAAACCGGAGCACGTACATTAACCATCTTCTTAAAAAAGTCCAGCATATCTGATATACCTATAGATATAATGTCTAAAGCTCTCCCATACTTGTTAAAAGATACCAACAATAAAGGCTAAGTTTATTGAAGCAGCGAGAGAACAACACGCAGCATTTCGAACAGAAAATAGCAAAACTATACGAATTAGTCAGATCAAAATTGTTGTCTGTTTTCGAATTATAGGCTGTATATATTTAATTCAGAAAAAAAAATTTAATTACTAGACTTATGTGAAAATTTAGATCCTTGAAAAGCGATAACTTTAAGAGCTTTAAAAATGCGAGAAATCAGATGATAACCACGCCACTGTTTAGATATCGAAAATTAGGTTAAACAAAAAGTATGACTGATGCAGCTTGAATAGTAAAGATTGATAGCTTTCTCACATCTCAAATGCAGTGAACATCTTTTGAAATTTCGACTTTTAGTAACTTAAAAAACATTTACGATAGAACGGCGACACTTGAAATCAACATTTTCTTAGTAACTCAACCCAGAATCACAGCTGGCTATCTCGTATTCGGTTCCACCCGAACTCAGACTTTCATACTTGTTGATTTGCATATCTACTAGCAAGTGTCAACTAAAGGTGGGCGAATGGGAGGCACCACAACCTGCTGTGACTGTCACCGACTTATATACATTATAATAAATTTTAAGTCAAATTAAATATCAATGGGCACCAACAAATATCACTAAGTTTATCACGGCGTATGGCGTACGTAGGGAATAATATTTACAACTTTTTTTTATTCCATTTTTAATTGCCATTCAATTGGCGTCTGAAGGTCTTCCACTTGCAGTTTAAACATGCGATTGAGTTCTAACGCCTTGTGTAGATACGACTTACGTGTTGGTGGCTTGATTTGCAAATGTTATTGTGACTCATTAACGTTTCGCCTGTAATGCAGCAGTTGTAAGTACTTATGTATGTATATGTGAGTGTAATTGCATGGATTTCAATTTTAATTAATCGCATGTAAGAAAAATCTTCAGTCAATTCGATCGACTCGTAAAAAATAATGAAACGTAATGACATTAAAGCGCGTAAAAGCGAGTTGCTGTCTTAAGTCTTTTGTTTGTCGGTTGCTCATGCATATATACCCACGACTCCCAGCATCAATAAGCAAAGTCTTTACATGGTAATCGATAATGCAAAGTACCAATGTGGCAAGCACTTCAAAAACCCCATTTGGGAATGCTGTCAGCGTTCATTGTTGATGGTGTCGCTGAGCTTTGCTGCTATGGCGGTTTGATGGTGGTGCTTGCTTTTGCTAAAATATAATGAATTTTCCATCATTTTATATGACAACATTAAACGCTTTGGCTGCTGCTGGTGCTGTCGCTGCGCTCAATGCACATAAAAGTGAATGCGTTTGCGTACCACATTTTCGCAATTTTCTAAAACCAATTTCGAAATTGCAAACAGAATTACTAACGAATGCGAAGTGGCAATGGCTGCAATGGCTACTTGCTGTACAGTCACAGGTAACGGCACGCAACGCATTTTGTTTTGTGCAATTTTACCACATATTTGGCCATAAATGTTGATTTGCCATTAAATGTGCCGCATGACCATGCCATGGCCGTTGCCTTTACGTATACGTACTCATGCCAGCTCCAAAGTTTAATTTTCATTCATAAATTTCAAGCGAAAAAAATTGAATGATTACCCAAACAAAGATATGCTGTTGCTATTCATTTTGCAATGTATGCGTTTTGACCTGTATATTGTTATCGATTGGTTATACATCTTGAAGGCTATTTTCTTTCTGCCCAATTAGCTAACATTTTTAGCAACAGTTATTTAATTTTTTTTTTTTGGCTTTTTTCACTTAATTCAATTTCAAGTCATATCATGCCATGTTGCTTTGTTGCAATGCAAATATTGCCCCTTTATAAAAAAATTTATTTTTGCATTGTTGGGCGAATGAGTGCAGAAGTATTCGGAATCTTTTGTAAAATAAATCAATAAATTTCCCCTTAGATATTTTCTAGGAAGAACAAATTTTTATGTTTTGATCAATGTGCATGGAGCTGAAAGAAATACCCAGTACGATTAAGAGTGCCGCGATGTAACGGAAAGAAACGACGTTGCCTGCAGATCGAATCCAACGAGGAGTGTTTGTGAGCGCTACCGTGAGGAGAAAAGGGAGGCGTGGCGATTTTTCCCGACCAACAAAGCGAGTCAGAAAAGCGTGGGGGCGAGCCCCTGTAAAAATGAGAACGGCAAACTGGTGACCAATATTCAGAGACCACAAAGATTATGGAGCGAGCATTTCTCTGGCCTCTTAAAAGGAGAATTATCAGGAGCGTTTATTATCTGTTGAGATATGCCTTTTAAGAATGACGCTACACGCGATATTAATGTGGATTTTACTGGCGCTCTTTTAGAATCATACCTATTTCTCTGCAATCAGAGAGGATACAACCTTGTCTAAAGAAATTAATAGGCTTTCGAAATTACATACTTTTTATAAAATTGTTTCGATGATTTTCATTTGAGGAACGAGGAGATCAGGATCGAGTTTCTCTTCCTCTTAATTGTTTCGATTTAATCAGGTTGAGAAGACCGCTTTCTTGAATGGATTTCTTGTTATCTATCCTGGGTTTTCAACCTGTGATCTTCGTTGCAGTAAGAGAGCACACACAAAGTATTCGCTTATATAAATGCTCACTTGAAGCAAAATAAAATTTAGTGCTCCTCCTTCTCTTTGGTTATTGACTGACGGTCATATTACATATATATTTAAAAACATATAGTGCTTATGTTGCGATTGGCTATTTTAAATATTACCAGCGAAACCATTGTAAAAATCAATTTAATCAAAATAAAGATATACAATTTTTTTCTAACTGCATAAGCACTTATTTTTATTTAAAAACAAAAAAAATTCTAAGAAGTCAACGCATTTTTTAAAACTTAAAATTTATACATTATCCCAGTAGAACCAGGGATTATCTTTTTACTAATCCCGGAGTACTCCCTTGCGAGCATTGGATTACTCCCTATTACTGCCCATACTTATATGTATTATCATGTAATTTTGTATACTCCCTTTAATATTGCATGTCCTAGAAGGGCACTCCTTTCACCTCCCATAAAAAAATAATGAAGTTTTTGTTATTTTTATTTTATGAATCGCAATTGAGTAATGGGGGAGTTTTGAAGAATTTTAGAAACATTACCAGTAGAGCAATGAGGGAAACATTTCACATTCCTCCTAAACGACCAATGAAAGATCTTTGGGGAATCATGCCTCAAGCCATCTATGGAAGCAAACCCAAATACCTCACATTACTATATTTAAATCTTTATTTAAATTGTGTTTATTTCTTATATTTCTACGATTGCGGCTTTTTTCCTTTTTTACAATTTTTTTCCATTTATTGAAATTTTTTTTTCTATAAATATAGAAGGGGGTAATCTTTTATTAATAACTTGAAGAGGTCTCCCATAGTGCTCCAAGATTAGTAAAATCAGAGTACAGAGTGTAGAAATCTCTGTTATTGATGCTTAAGTTTGTTAAGGGAAGTACTCCCTTATTCATCGCTTGGGGTTATTTCTCTTCAAGTTCTGCTGGGATTATGTTAGAATTTAATAGGCTACAAAACGCTATTTTCGATTTTCGGATTTAAAATATTTCAAAACTTTTTTGAACTTTCTTGAGATACGCAGAACGGTTCGTTTATATAAATCCTTACATATAATGCTATGAAAAAATATTGAGATTCAAATGACAGTTTATCGTCATTGATCAAAACACTAAGACGTAGGTACGAGTATGTGTTGCGGCAAATCCCTGCAGCTGAAAATAGTAATGTACTAGATCAATAGGTACCAGTTTGCCATACATTTTTAATAGCGCATGTCCTACGAAACGTCAACTGTCAACCGCTGCAACATAAAAGTCGGTATACTAGCTAGCCTCGATCACGTTATTGGTAAGCTATTAAATCAGTTATATGAGAGTTATTGTATTCATAGTTGGCTGATCAAACCCTGAATTCGTTTAAAAATCCGGCAAGATTTCGAGGGTACTATAAAGATTCACTTTGTTAGACAACATTTTATGGGTCTAAAATACTGCAGACACTAACGTTTCTTTCATTTGAATTCGGTCTAAAGTTTTTAAATTTTTGGGGTTTTGAAATCTATGCACAAGGCCTACAAGTAATATTTGTAAAGAATAAGACTTGTTCTATGAAGACTGCTTAAACTATGACAATTCTTTAGGGGTTACGCATATATACTTATATATGATATATACGATTTCACTAACGGTTTGAAAATAATGCATAGTTTTCTAATATAGAAATATGTATTTGCCTTCACATCTTTTTAGAACACATCCAACTCCAGTCTTAAATGAACTGGTGTACATAAGCCCCAAAATTCAAGTTATAATCACACGTTTTGTATGTTGTAGTTCTGTATAAAAATGCTTACAGCAATTATGTACAAAACGCATTCACCTGGTGTCAACAGCCAATAAATCAAGTAGTTTTGTGTCGTCCATTGTAGTAATGATTGTTGTTAATGGAAAATGAATTGCCAACACCCACATTTTTTAAAATAATAAACTCTGTGTAACCTGTCATATGCCGATTGAAATGAGTTAAGTTTAAAGTTTTAATTGAATTTTCGTCCAAAAAATTTTATGTTTAATAAAATTGTGGTTACATAATATTTACCGTTATTCACATAGACAGCAACAACAAAATATGTAAAATGTTATTCAATTATTGGCAAAATATTATACTCACATATGTATGTACATGCATACATAAACAATTTAATGCTTATAATTAATTAATTGGAAACTTAGCAGTTTTTTCTTGCTGTTGAAACTGATGGGTTTGTGGCTTCTTCAAATTGCAGGAGATTAGCTAAAACAATTATTAATTTTAGCAAGGGATTTTTTAGCTGACTGTATATGTAAATATGTGGGTAAATTTGCTTATAGAAACAAAGTTTTATTTTTATAGACCCAGTTTTTCATCAAAGTCTTAGCTGGAAAACCTTATCCGCCCCTTGACACTTTGTGTTGCCTATTTTGTGCACTCCCATCTATTTGCCAGTAATTGTGAATGTCATTATATTATTCGAATTTTGCTTTAAAAGAGAAAAAGTGACTCGCCTCGTTTTACATAATAACCTGTAAGATTAACTTAAGGCAATTGTCACACTTTTTAGTATTTCGTTGTTTATAGCTCAGATCTGAGTAGTTTCTGTTACTATTCCTACATATTTTTACCATTACCTCTGAAAGCAGACGTTCAAAATGGAAGCACAAATAATATCTACTTTTATCATTTCCAGCTGGGTATAAAATAAACTAGCGCAGAACTGTACTGGTATATCCTTAGCATCACAAACCGTTACAAAATGCTTTAAACGAAAGGTGAAATCATATGTTTAAGACAACAAAATTTTATTCAAACTACATGAAAGAGGATGAAAATACTGTCATGCTCCTGTGAAAAGTTTGCAATAAGTATGCTGCGATATAAGCTTCTACATATGTATATATGTACGTACATAAAGTCTTATCTGCAGAATTTTCCGCAATAGCAAAATTTTATACTCGCCCATTTGGTTTTACTATTGCAGTCACCGCATTGGCTTTTAATGCTGCTTACGTTCGCAAAATTTAATTAACTCCCCGACATTTCATTAAAGACTTCCTCTAACGCGCAATTAATCAACTAACGAACGCACCAAAAATGCTCAAGAGCAGTCAGAAAACAGTGTGTTGCTTAAACTAAATCTGCGCAACTAGGCACTAGGTAAATTTTCATTGGCAAATGCGATGGCGCCTTTGAACAAGTATGGACATATAAACGAGCGTGCATGCTTACATATGTATATGGTATTTAGAAGCATATAGTAGTCAAAAATTAAGGCCGAGTTTCTCCTCCAATTTTTCGGGTGCATTATTAATGCGTACTGCAGGTTTGGCCAAAGCAAATGCATTTTTCAGGCGAAGATTTTTATTGAAAAAATACATTCGAAAGGCTTCCTGCCCACTCTTCGTTCTTTCTTTTTCCAAATTTTCTGCATGTATCGTTGGTTTGTGTTACTTCAAACAGGATTGCAACCTTGGACCTATGGAATGTTAGTGCCGCTATAACATGTCAATACTCACGGAATAAAAGTGCAACTTTTATAAGGCTTATTTTATTCACTTATTTTATATTCGGTCTTCTAAACTAAACAATAAAATACCTTACTATGGTTATTCGCTCCTTTCAGAATCGCGGCTGATCGCCCATTTAAATTTAGTAATATATGTATAAGGCACCTGACAGAGATTTTTTGATGCTGTACAAGTTGAGAATAAAAACGCAGAGATGGGGGAAAGCAATACAAGCAAAACAAACGCGTGAATTTTCCAAAGGTCCGGCAATGCAAAGATTTTTTTGTTTATATTATCTTAATTAAATATATTTTTAATAACAGTCACTTCAAAATATTCATATATATGTGGCACAAATAGGTAATTTTAAAATTTAAACTAGAGAAATCGGCCCAGTAGATTAGATTTATAATGATTTCGGGGTTTAATGTTATATATACTATAAAGAGATTTGCTGCGCTATTTTCTTTAATTCTCATAAACGCTTGCAGCATTTTTTGTTGGGTGTTCCTATCGATGTTTTTGTACTATTTTATGGACTGGAATGCAGTTGCTTAATCTAAACCTCGAATGCTACTTGCTTCAAGCAGCTGCTAAAAAATATAGATATAAATGCATGTCGAATTGCAAATTGCAGAAGCCGACAACAGAAGAGGACAGCAATAGATCTAGCTAAATGCTAACATAAAATGTGGGTGTTGATTTTACAAAGATACATGCAGACCGTAATTATTTAGAAAACTAATGATGAATGTTCGAAAAAAGCTTTAAAACTTGTTGCACAAATGGTTAAATGAAATCGAGTTTAAATGCACGAATACACATAACTTGGTCATATTGAATCTACTCAAAATGTTTACAAATTCAACATTCCTAAGAAACAGACGGACGTATATGACTCAGTCGTTATATTTTCTGATCCTGATAGTTTTAACATATTTTAAATTATTACTATAATATATCTTATTTGGTATGTAGCTTTATATATCTGTTAGTAAGCACGCATGGCATCAAAACGCCATATCGTTAGAGGAACATTTTTTTTTTAAATTTGTGTATGTAAATGTGTTTCAAGAATGTTTTATAACTTGCTTTCCACTTGCGTTTATATCATGTTTGGAAACTAAAAGAAAATTGATTCTGTCTAAATAAATAAAAATAAAAACTTTGAGCCAGTTTTTTTTAAATTGTAATGAACTACTCATTTTCCGGCCAAGGCCTTTCATACGGCACGTCCACTTTAAATTTCAAACAAACTATATATAAGGAGCTGTCAAACCTTTTTAAAAACAATGTAGTCTTCTTCAGCATCTACAGATTGAGCTCTTTCATATGACGCCTCATCTTCGAGAATCGGTTCAACGGTATAAATCTGATGCTTTGAGGGGAGAAAAACATTTTTAAAGATGGGAAAAAGCTGAGACCCATCTTTCCGGGGATTTTAAGTATATATGGCGATTAGGACTGGAAACAAATTAGGAGCTCACTACAAGTTCCAGACACGCTCAACAATCTTTTTTTTTTAAAGTTGACGTAAGGTTGCAATTTAAAAATATGATCGGTAAGCTTGGGTGATCGGATATGAGATTTATTATTGGGCAAGTGGGCTGATGAGCCGTGCGATAACGATGAAGTTATAAAACAAGTTGTTATAATGTCAGATTAGTTTAGTAGTTTCTGTTGTTGCGACAAGGATTCGAAAGGTATTCCCACAACATTAGGTTCTACTAACCGGAATGAGTCGAGTTTTCTTTAAAAACTAGGAGATTTATTCCTATGTAACCACTTTATTCTCTAAGCGCCGGGTACTTGGTTAAAAGGTAAATGTTTTTTCCTTGGGGTTTGCTTGTTTCAGCAGCTCGTAGGTTTTATGCAGTTTTGTTTGACAAGCAAAATATGAATCCTCTCCCTAACGTGCTTTTTGTTATTGTATTGCTGGCAAAGTAACTTCTCGAAAATAGAGTGAGAAGTTGACTTGATGTAGAGGGATATGTTGGTAGTTCTGTTTCGGAATGAATCCACTGTACTAGCCAGACTGTCACCAGATGGGTTTTGAGCATTTGTACTCTTGTGCTGCTGGACTTGCCTTGCTTATCTGTTCTCCAAAGATAGACCCGGTTGTCGTAAAAATCTCTTATCAGACTATTGTTGTAGAATTGAGGGTAAGTTGTTCTGAAAATTACGGAAATATGCAATCTATCCTCCCTTAACCTTCAGTTAAATATACCACGAATTTCCTCAAAAAAAAAAAAACATTTTATGATATTTTGTAAAATATTTCTATATAAAATTCTCCCCCTTTTGATCCTGCTGCTTTGTACGCACTTTCGTTCTACTTTTTTGTATTATTACTTGCAGCCTTTTTGCTGTGAATTGAGAGGGCGTTGCAACAGAACTGCGATACACGGTAGATTATTATAAATGTCTTCCTTGCCCTTTACACTAAATATTGGGTTTTGAAAGCGCGAAAGACATACATATCAACATGTCGATACTTAGATATACATGCATGTAAGTGTTGTTAATTAATAACCTATGCGCCAACAGCAACACACACATACCTGTTCATGTTGCAACACCTGAAGGCAAACGGCAGACGTTCAAGTGCCAAGCGATCGATGTAAAATTTCATATCATATTTTGCACATTGGCGTTACCAATACAAAATGCAAACAAATAAGTACGTAAATCCATATCAGCGATATAACAAAACTGAAGCAAAAACCATACATACACACGCAATACATTGACGAGCGTACAACACCTGAAGCTAGGCATGTTACTCAGCTTCGATTTCGATTCCGTAACTTAGGACCTGCCTGTTGATTTAGGCTTTTGACAGTGATTTCGGTTTCGGCAGTTTGAAATCGGAGTTATAACGGACGATGATCAGCAGAGTGGGTATTTGACAAATGTTAGCAAAGTAGTTTGGATTAGATATTTTTGAACCTTGGTCGAAAAATCGAATTGCATAAAATTATTAAGTTATGGATACGAATGCGAATAGCATAATATCAATCTTTAATACGGATTTCAGAATCTTTTGATATAAGCCTATATGTATTAATTTATTCGTCACCGTTTTATACTCCCTAAATATCTATTAAATAAAAATGCTGAACAAAATGAAAATGAACTATTAATAAATGCAGAATGCTGGGGTTTTTCTTTTTATAATTTACTGAAATTAGTTATCATTCACCGTTGATTCTTACTGAGTCTTACTTTAATTAGCACAAAAATTTATTTTGAATATAACTTCATCTCCACTTTCAACCAGATTTAGATTTAGTGTCAATTTGATTGCATTCAAAGCCGCTCCAATGTTAATGTAGTTAAGTACTTTATTCATTGAGACTCTATTACAGCCTGTTCATATCTGCTTGTCATGAGTCCTTTGGCCCTTGCTATTACCACTGTTTTAAGTTGATTTTCTGCTCCTGCAAAGGATAGTTGAATAATCCGATTCCAATTGCAGTTCGGATAAACTCACTTCACTACCGTAACATCGCTACTTAAAAAATTACTTCAGGCATAAGTTTTTCAACACTTTCAGACACATTTGGCTACGCGCTTACGCATCGTTGAACGGTTGCTCGTTGTTGCTTTTATTAAGCGTTTGGTCAGTGTATGCAATGCGGAATGAACTCAACGCTTGCATTAAAATCCCTTTTCAACGTTGTGGCACATTTTGAGCTCTTTCTTGTTATACCTCATATTTATGTATATTCCAATCGATCTTGCTCTTAATGAAATTCTTTAACGGTCCATCGCGATTGCGGCGATTCAATTTTTTATTACTTGTCCATTTTTTTTTCATATGGTTTTTTTTCTTCTTACACTTTTTAATGCATTTCCTCATTTTTCGCGTTATGAACAAATTAACCAGCAGCAGCACTCTTTATAATCGTTGCTCCTAATCAATTATCTTCACCATCTTTAATTAATTTTATATAATTTGTGAATTCTTGCAACACATATATGTGGGTATGTATGAGCATCCCACAATGCTGCCCAGTTTTGTGTTTGTGCATGTGTGAGCTGTGGTAATTTCTTAGCTTTGCTGTCATTACCTTGTTGGCATCATCTGCCGTATTGATTTGCTGTTGAGCGTAGAAAAAACCAATGCCAGGTGATAGCCGCTTTTGATTAGAATTGGAGAGGGAAAATAAAATATTATCAGTTACTTGTATTTATTGTTCAGGAACATATGAAATGTGAATGTTAGCGTTAACATAAATGAGCAGCCATTGAAATGAGATTACTTTCATGTTCATAAAACTTAAATTAAACAAGTAGGCAAGTGAATAAGCTCGATCAGAATGGAAGATTATACATGCAGCTGTAATTTTTAACAGCATTCCATATTTAACGACTTTTTGAAACTATTTGCGCATTGGGTGTAGGTTTTTCCAATTTCTATAAACTTGGCGGTTTTCTGCTCGACTAAGCGCGTTTCTTTTCTGAGAGAGATTTAGTTTTAAAGCGTGACTGCTCATTATTTACATCGTTTATTTAGTTAGAAATCACACTTAAGTCAAATCCGAGAAAAAACCCGTCTACTAAACAAACAAAAAATGTTTCAAATTAGCTCTTGTGCTCTTCGCGAAAATAAACTCACAATTAGTACAAACTCTGCAAAACTGTTAATTTAAAGATACATATCCCAAGCCCCATTTATCGGAAAAATCTATTGTATGCGAGCTATATGTTATGTTTGTCCTATCTGGGTAATTTTATATAATATATACTAAAACTGCAAAATTTTACGTTCCTAGCTTTTTAATTGCGACAGCTATAGGCCAAAACCTGTTTATCGAAACAATCGATTGTATGGGAGCTATGCGTTGTATTGGTCCGATCATGCTGGTTCCGACAAATGATTAATGCTTTATAAAATGGCTGCCTCTTACCAAATTTCATCGAGATATCTCTAAAACTGAGGGACTAATTTGCGTTCAAACAGACGTACGGACGGACACACGTACGGACGGACAACAGATGGACATGGCTAAATCGACTCAGCTCATCGCCTTGATCATTACGGTATGCTCATTGGTGGGTATATCTCTTCTTCTTCTCATACTTAAAAACATCGGACCAAAGTTACAATACCATTTCATGTTCATGAAAGGTATAAAAAAGCTCGACGAAGATTATGAATAGTGGAGTACTTTTTCTGCTGGAGTTTTATAAAATGATCTAGAAAAAATATATGTGAAAATATATGGGTAGTTCCATATCATTTTTAAAACTACAATTTCGATTGCCCTGAAACAGTTTTTTTTATAAACTGGTTGCAAAATAAATTGACACGTATTTTTTTATTTTCGCATAATATGCAAAATTCGCAAATAATAATCTTTCTAACTTTTGATATACGAAAAAATAGGAAAATTTTGAAATATTTTAAAGCATTATAGTTTCTCAACGAATCCATAGAAAAAAACGAACCTAACCAATTAGGTTGTTAATCAGTTATACTCTATAGGTAAAAAAAATTTTTTTTTTTTGTATTACTTTTTTAGAATAATAAACTAAAAAAAAAATTATAAACAAATGTAAATAACTAAAAACTGGATTCTTTAAATTCTTTGATACTAAAACCAAATGAGCTCTACAGTTTGAAGAATATCTCCTAAAAATTTCAGTGTGGTACGTTTAGTAGTTTCTGTCCCACAGCTAATTGTTTATAGCCATCTCAGCTCTCAACTCATATAAATTGTACCTAAGATCAATAGCATTCACTTTGTTTGTGTTTTTTGTGAAATATTTTTTAATATATTAAAATAAAGCATCCCAAAATCTATAAAAAATATAAGTTTTAAGTAAAAACACCTTTTGATTTTTTTTAACTAAGCCTCGAAAAAAAACAAGAAATTATAGTACTCAAAATCGCTGAATTTTCAGAGTGTTACTATATATTTTCAGAGTGTTACATAGTTACTTTTTATTTCGTCGAAGGATATCCAAATTAATTTCGCTACTATTATATTGAACACAACTGTACACATACATAGAGTTCATTTAAGTTTGATAAAGATACGACATATGAAAACTTCAAGAAAATTTTTTTTTTTTAAATAAGAGCTTTTTCGCGACCTTTCTATTTGTAATATTAATTGTTTTGCCGGCTTTAGGTCAGACTTTAATAAAAACACCTTTGATCGGTTTTTTTTAATACCAATATATTTCGGTTTACTCAACGGTAACCGTCTTCAGGGCAAACTGTTGACAAAAAAAAAACAATAAGTTATAATAATAATAAACAATCAACATTAAAATTTTTTTAAAAAACATTATTAGCATACATTTATTTAAGTACACGTCTGCACCGGGTGACGTGGAGTTGTGTACTGTCTGTTTGTGCAATTATCCGTGTCTGTTTTGTAGTTTAATTGTGTATTAGTTGGTGTGTTTATAACATGTAACATCTCCAATGTAAAACGCTTGCTATATTGTTTCTCTTGGAGTATTTTTCCACCATTGAAATTTGGCGAGTGTCCGCTGCTTGCACAGTGGGCCTTGAGTGCTGTTTTGTGATTGTTAACGTGATGGCATTGCTTATAGTCGAAATTGTAATGTGATAGTCTTGTCTTTAGTTTCGTCTTCGTCGTTCCTACATATATACTGTTACATGGTTCATTGCTATTCCCGTTGCATGGAATTTCATATACCAAATTGCTTTTTTCTGTTAGGGGTGTAGCTGATTTTGTCCGATTAAAAAAGTTCTTCATGATGTTCGTAGGTTTGTGTGCTATTTTTATTTTTTCTCGATCATAGCAGTCCGATTCGGTTGCACGTTCTGGTAACTTTGGCACATATGACACTGACTTAAAGATAATGGAATTTTTTGACGTTTCTTTACGGTTGCTATGACTTAATCTCCTTAACAATGTGTTGATTGCCCTCTTTTGAAAGTCATTGTTCCTTAGTAACTCCATTATTTCTATTTTGATATCATTGTGGTAAATTTCGTCTGAAGTTTGCATAATCCTTCGTATACAGCCCATCGCTGTATTTATTATCATCGACTTTGGGTGTTTGGAGTTAAAGTTGACGATTCGTCTTGATGAAGTCCGCTTCTTATACCACCTTATTTTTAAGTGGTTTCCACATCTGTTTATGATGGAGTCCAAACATACTAACTTTCCGTCTGCTTCTTCTTCTATTGTAAACTTTATATATTTATTAAAGGAGTTTAGGGTCTCGCGTGTGCTTTGTATATCATTTTCGTTAACTATTGCGAATAACCCATCGACATACTTTGTTAGTAGTCTTGGGTTTCGGCCTAAAAATGTGTTTTTATTAAAGTCTGACCTGAAGCCGGTAAAACAACTAATATTAAAAAAAAATCTTTTTAAATGTTTTTAATTTATTACATAAGATCCCGCGGAGAACGAAGGGTTTCAAAACCGATCCAAAATCCAGCTACGACGGAATCAGTCACTTTACTATCGCATGCAAAGCTTATATATCATTTTGTGTGCAATCCCATCGTCTAATATCTTATTAGACCTTTTCAGTGCTCCTTTACAAAATCCCTGAAATCCCTAAGAATACTCCTATTAAAAAATTGGCCCGCTACCCCTCTTTGTTGACATATATTAATTTGACATCTATGTTTTTGGCCATACCTAATGGCATTGAGCGATACCAACAGCCAAATCAGAATTGGGAAAATCTGCTTGAGCCAACCAAAGTTAAGCAATTCGTTTGACATTGAAACTACGTTTCATGCTATATCCTTAACTTGATTTTGGAGAAGATAATAGAAGCAGCAGAGAAAAACCATGCCGGCGCAATCTATTACAAGAGTGCGAAACACTCAGGCCTAGATAACTAAGCTAAACATTTTTAAGTACGAGGGCAAAGTGAAGCATTTTCTGTCAACAAATAAAGAATGTGATTTGGAAGTCACATGCTGATAGCTACAAATTTGAACTGTGAGGGATTTCGTCTATTTGAAAACCACCGTCAACACCAAAATAATGTCAGCAGAGGAATTTAAAGGAGAATCACTTTTACTAACAAGTGCTACTTTGGACTGTGTAGAGAAAAAAGTAGTAAAGTCCACTCGACGCACAAAGACCACGCTCTTTAATCCTCTCAGTGCTGATGTATAACACTTTATTTTCGACGACCCACCCTGGGGGTTAGAATACGCCCGAGGCAAGCATATCTGTCGCAACAACAATAACATCTTTGACGGCTTGATAGCAAAGTTGTGGTCCTTCCCGTTAAGCTGCACTATCAATTTAAAGATAAGCTGTACAAGCTTTAAGATATGTTAAAGCCGAATATATTCGTATTTGTGTACTTCAGCTGCTGAGTTGGACGACGACTTGAAATCCCTTTCAATTATGTGCCATATGTCTGACTGCTATGTAAACAATACTTACAATAAGGAACTAGACTAGCATGTGAAAAATAATTTATTTACTGATTTTTTATCTTATTCCAAATAGTCAAGTTTACTATTTTCTATAATTTATGTGTTACATTTATTACCGAAATGAAGGCACTCACTTAAATTTATGTTAGCGTAATATTTTCCTTAATGACCACTTATTGAATAGAACAAAAACTATGTTTGAATTTAACAAAAGGTAAAGGGAGCACTATAAATTGTGTTATTTAACTAGTATACGTATGTATATACTTACGGCATAGCCGTCTATACGGCGAACCAATAAGTTACTACCAAATAACGATACAAAACTTTATTGCAACTTAAAACCTAATAAAACTCTCTTAACAACCTGAAGACTGCGTTACTAGAGCAAAAGAAATGCAGCAATGAATAGAAAAGCAAACGCAAATTGCATAGAAAGGTAGGAACGAAGAGAGATGAAGAGAGGGCGGATGTGAATGAGGTTGTGGAGTCTGTGGGCACGATTTGGAATAAGCTGATTTTATTGGTTATAACGAATAAGAATTCAATAACAAATCAATTCAAAGCAACTTTATGAGTGTAGCAATAAAAACAAAATATGCTGGTGGGGAGCAGAAGAGAAGAAACCCAGAAGTGTTGAAGCAGCGCTTTTGTCATTGAGCCACGTTTATACTCGTTGTTTAAGCATTCATATGGCAACTATGTTGTGCTTAGTGTTTGTGTTTGTGTCGTATTCCCTGCAGTGAAAAGCCAATCTCGTCAGCAAACATACTAGTGAGTTAACCAGAAACTTGTGAGTCTCTCCTATTCATTCAACAATTTCATAGTAATCTAAGTAAAGGGTTTTTAAATTTGACTGATCTCAATCTACTTAAATATCGTTCTGAATTTCAGGAATTATGCTTCAAGACATCAGGAACAAACCACGAATTCTTCTTTATTTGATTTCTTTTACGACATCAATTATCTGTGCGTTGATACCATACTTAAGTGGGAGAGCCTGAAATCTAGTACATTGCTAATATATTGCATTCGTTACATACATAATTTCTTTGAAAAATATTAAGATAGTTCGGAACCCTTTTAAAATGTGCAAAGTGCAAATTTTGTTTGGAGGGTTTGAAATGTATCATTATCTATATGAAAAAAAAATAAAAAATTTAGTACGATTTGAACAAACCGATTGCAACCTCAACTTAAAAAACCGGTAAAAGTGAGTAAGCAAAATACATGAATATACAAAACTACAAGAATGAATAATAGATGCGAGTGTATCCACGAGTGAGTGCATGGCATAGTAAAACAGGTAATAGCACGGCGGCCATATTAGAAATTGTTTCTCTAAAACGTCAGAACAGCACTGCACATGTTAAAATGTGAACAAACCGATTGCAGGCAAGTTTTAGAATTTAGAAAAAATTAAAATGAAAAATATCTAATCAGCTGTTGCGATGATATTACCTGTATAGGTATACCATGGGTGAGTGTTAGATCACCCTGTTTGAAAATATTTTCGTAAAACGTGCTAGCTCAGAACTTTTTTCAAAAGTATCCTATTTAGAAATTTGTTTAAGAACGCCCTGTCTCACACACTTTTTCAAGAACTTCCCAATTCGAAATTTTTTTCAAAATGCCCTATCTCAGCTGACTTTGTGATGACTTTTTGTCCAGATAGGGTGTTTACGAAACTAATTCTGAGATGGAACTTTCTTCCACAAAATTTTGAAATAGGGCGTTATTGATAAAAATGCTATGAAAATAATTAATAACTTCCATGAATAAATGCATGCCATAGCGACTGATATTTCGCAGGCTATCTCTGTATTCAAACGACCTGTTGCTCATGTATGTATGTGTATGAATATGTAGTTGGGCTATGTGGCAAACTAAAACTTAACTAGTACACAATTAGTAGGTTTGACTATTGGGTTAGCGCTTTTACATAATTTATGTGCGTAATGAAATGCATGGTCGTGTCACCCTGTACTTATTTTAAAGGAATTTCTTTACAAATAAAAAGATAGCAACAACAAAAATTAGGAAAAATAAATTAAATAAAAAGATATAAGCGTCGTAAAACTGTATTAATAAATCACAAATATATTGGAATTAAAATGTTCTTCCTTATTCTTATGCCAGCCTAGGTACAAACGAGTTCTAAAATTTATATTTATTACCATTTTTATGACGTTTCTCATTTTAAAATTTACTTTTTTCGTGGGTGCAAAATTGCATTTACGTCAAATTTATTGCTGGCAATTTTATGATCGATTGTCAAACTCACAAAACACTTCGTTACGTTGAGCCCAACTTGCTGCTCATTAAATAACTTTGTTGCAGTGTCGTGTGGAATGCATCTAGCTATATAATTGTATACGAAAGTATTCTTTGAATAGCAAGTTCATTGTAAGCTGCTTAAAATGCAACTTTAAATGTAATCAGCAACATCTACGACTCGACTACCGCTTATGCGCATAAAAGTATGAAGTGGTATGTGTCTGTCAGCTTGCTTTTAATTAGTTGCCACCCATGTTGGAGCGAGTAGTTGCACAAAAAAAGTTAGAGCAAAACAACAAATTACAAAAGTAGAAAGCATAAAAATTAACTACTTTGGCGAATGCATTGCTCTGCACACACAACCACACACTTGACAAACGTTTAAAATGTGTTTGTGTGGAGACGGGTAATTCCTTGCCAAATAACAAAAAGTTGTGTAAAGTACTCTATATTTGAAATTGAATCTTCAGCAATAAATCTACAGTAATAAGCGCTAATTTCCACACATTAGCTCTGTAGTGATTACTACACAAACATAAGCAAAAAACACAAGAAAAAGTTCTTAAGAGTTGCCGATCCAGCTGGAACAATATATTTGTCTTAAGCAAAAAAGGGAACTAAATCTGTGAAAATTTAATTTAATTTTCTACAAAATTCTTAAGCTATGCACCTGCAAACATACAGGCAGACAAACATTATTTAAAAAAAAAAAATTGTTTGGCTAATATTCAGACAACGTCTTATGGATATTTTGGCTCGTTGATTTTAATCAGAAGAATCGAAGGCCTGTCTGTTCATTATTTCGTTTTAAAACAATTTTATTGTTGCTTCATTTAAAAAAACGAAAAATATAATCAGAAAAATTATCTAAATTATCCTATACACTTATTTGACTGTTGTGCAGTAGTGGTGGAAGTCGGAAATCTAGTGTAATTAAAAACATTAAAATATGTGTCTTTTTATAGCTGAAATAGTATAATAACTTTGGTCCGATGTTTGTAAGTATGAGAACAAGAAAAAGAGATAGACCCACCAATAAGTATACCGAAATGATCGGGGCGATCAGCTAATTCGATATAGCCATGTCCGTCTGTCTGTCTGTTTGAATGCAGTCTCTCAATTTTAGAGCTATCTGCCTGAAATTTTTTATGGGGCCGCCATTTTGTAATATATTAATCATTTGTCGGAACCAACAAGAGCATACCAATAAAAAGCGTAGCCCCCATACAATCGATTGTTCTGATAAACTGGTTTTGGTCTATATTCCTTGCAATTTAATAGCTATGAACATAAAGTTTTGCACCAGATGTACATATTATATATGTAATATGTGCGGTAAAGATCAGTTAGATTGGACCAATACAACATATAGCTCCCATACAATCGATTGTTGCGATAAACGAGTTTTTGGGCTATATATGTACAATTAACGGGGTAACACCGTCAAATTTTGTACAGTCATGAAAGGCATAAAGCATTCGGCACAACCGAAGACAACGCCATAATTTATCTGAGCAATGAAAATATTGTTTGTATACAAAGTTATTGTTTATATATTTTGTAAGTTTGGACGTGTTCAAGATCAGTTAATAATAATTACTAGAGTTCGCCCAGTGGTTGAAATTCAACCAATAAACTTTATTTTATTTTTTTTTTTTGCTGTAGGTATGTTTTATCCGCCTTTTTTTCTTCCTTTCTATGTCGTTCCTTTCCTCTAACATATTTTTATTTTCCTTGATTTCCTTTTTTTCTACTCTCTTATTTTATTATTTACTTTCCTCAAACTTCTTTTCCTTTCCCTTCCCTTCCTTTTATTTTCTTTCTTTCCCGTTCGTTTTCTTACCTTTCCTTTAATTCCCTTTCCCTTCCCTTCCTTTCATTTCCTTACCATTCCTTTCCTTCCTTTAATTTTCCTTCCTTTCCTTCCTTTCCTTTCCTTTTCCTTTTCTTTCTTTCTTTCCTTTAATTTTCCTTCCTTTCAATTCTTTTCCTTTACTCTATTTTCCTTTAATTTTCTTCGGTGTTTAATATTCTTTATGAGTAATCATTTATTTTATTTTTGTAAACCCTGTTTGTAGGTATCAGCAATGAATTTTACATATTTGCTCATATTTTACATTGCTTGTTTAATGTATCCAACAAAGCAACTTTTCGTGCTCTCAGGAGAGCAGCTGACACTGGGCATCGTAGCCAGTAATCAATACAATATTAACAACTAAAGCAAAAATGCATGACACAACAGAGTATCTATAGTGCGAATACTTATTTTTCATTGGCCCACTACCAACTCTTCGCACTCACAGTGAGAGCCGACCACACGAATAACACAAAAATATGCCAAAGAGCAAAAGAGCTCTTTGAACATGCATGGCAAGTCTACTCACACTACTACGGCTCTTAATTTTTTCCTACAAAGCAACTCCTTGGCCATGCTCACGATTCAGCATAGTACACAAAAAGCAAGTACACACACATACAGCGTGTCTATAGTGTGAATAAGTAAATGTGTAGTGGTGTGACTTTATGTAAAACTTTTTATATAAAAATAATTTTTAAAATTTTTTTTATTTACGGATAAAAGTACACCTCAAAATTTCTTATCTATACATACATATATAATTTGTATACCTTAGAATTATAGTTTAGCAGAAAACGGTTCTACATTGCATTCATCTTGTCTATTTATATATAAGATTATTCAATTATAATTTTTGATTTTAATGTTCGTATGATTTTACTATTTCAGAAGGTTTTACGGTAAATCGAACACGCGCACTTATTGCAAGCGCAGTAGTCTTACGAGCAAAATTTACTTTGCAACAAAATCCAGATTTCAAGAAAATGCAAATCGATTTCATTTGGAACGACCCATGCACCATTGCGCGTGGTGCATTCGCCATTAAAAGTCAAATGAGCAATTGCAATGTCTCTTGGTTTTGTTGCTGCAACTACTTAACATCTGCTTCGTTGCTCATGTGTTGCATCATTACATTTGTAGTGGCAACAGGTTGTCCAACCAGCAGCCCAAAAATCCAAACAAAGCAACAACCAGCAAACATGGTGGCTGCAGCCATCTTTGTAATTCAGTCTGTGCTGTCATTGTAAATAAGTAACTTTTGTATTATCTGCTGAAATATCATTTTAGCGAAATTGCAAATAATTTAGCCTATTTTATGATTTTTGCGAAATGGCAGACGCAAAGTGCATACCATCTAACGACTTTTGAGCGCCAGCAACGTACCCAAGCTGACAGCGTTGCCACCAAAAGAGTCATGCGATTTACTAAGAAGATGCAAAAGCTAACATTAGCTACTTGAGTTTTTGCATATAAAACCAACTACTACTACTTACCGTATATCTTTATTTTTCGCATACAAATAAGAATGTGTTCAATTCGCACATATGCCCATGGGTGTGTGTACATGGCGGCAAGATAGTATTTAAGCCGCAAAGCAACCAAAGTTCGACAACTTCCTGTTTTTATGGTCACGGCTGATTATTTAATGGTTTGTTAATGAGTTGCATGTAGGACCATTCGTTCAGCAGTAAATTAGCTTAAAACTAGATGTGCTCTGAAATGAAAAACCAGAAAATGTAAAAGGGTACAACACAGTCGAAAGTAAAACTAATATACGGATATTAAAAACAAAACGTCAAAAAACTCAGGAAGTTAAGAAGGCACTATATAGATTTCTCCTTTCGGGGCTAATATTTAGGTTAAGTGTTATATAATATCATTTTTTAATATTTTATTTAATATTATATTTGTGCAATATGCTGCTAGGCAAGTATACCCAGCTGTGCGACCACACTCTTTCTCGACTCTTATATCCTCGATGGTGCAATCTAGGCAAACTAAACGATCTGGGAGAGGAAAGCCCTGAATTAATGTTTCACAAAATACGATTAGAAACTCTTCTTTGCCATTTCTATTTTGTCGTAGTTGTTTGGTGATTCGTATATTTCGTCGTATGTTATTTGCTCCCTAGGTATTTATCACTACTGAATGAGTCTATGAGCAGACCGTTTCTCACACCTGCTCTCGGAGACCTCAAGTAAACCCATCTGAATGCATATAAGTGTACATCTGGGAAGCACTTGACCTCTTAAACGGTTCTATCAGGCGTATTGCGCGATACACTGAACCGTGACGTGAAAACAACCTGCTAAATCAACCAGATTACAGTGTGCCAAATGTTGGAAAAAATCTGATAGGACAAAGAGGAGCTGACTATATACACCTATGTCCTAATTTGATTTCCTCATAAAACTTATGTGTCTGTGCCAAATTACGTTGAGCAACAACACCAGCTCAATCCGCCATTTCAAACTGAGCGGGGTTTCAGACAGGGTGACCGCTATCGTGCGATTTCTTTAATTTAATGCTGGAGAAAATAACACAAGTTGCAGAACTTAACCGGGCGGGAGCAATACTTTTTAAAAGCGTGCAACTGCTGCCGTATGTTGACGATATTGACAAAATTGGCCTTAACAGCCGCACGGTAACTTCTGCGTACTCCAACCAAAAAAAAAAGAAAGAAAAATCTATTTGGTGGTATACGAAAGTAAAACGAAGTTAAGCAAAGAGTCCGCGCTTTTGCGTCTTGGCAACCAGTGTTTGCAGCCGTAATTTCGAAATAGCAAAGGACTTCGTTTACGGGAACCAGCATTAACACTAACAATAAAAGCTGCGCGCTAAAAGGTATTCTTATCGGCACCTGCCGGTGGAAGCACAGGAAGAGGGGCACCACCACTGCAATGGAAATTCCATGTGGATACCGATTTTCCATCCTGTGGTCTTTCCAATTGACGCTAGTGGGCAAAGAGAAGAAACGATTGGCGCCCTGTATTAAAAGAGGGTTAAGCCTCAATCAAAAAAAGAAGAAGTTATTAAAAACGTTACGTTCTGTCTAATAACTTGTCTAAAACATTCAAATACTCACATATTTTAACAAGTTTGTTTTGCTCGTGGATTTACTTCAAAATCTGATTTACAATTACATTCAATATTTTTAGGATCTCCTTCGATCGCCTTTAAATTATTTTTCATTTCCGTTGCTATTTTCACTATTTCTCTGTCCGTGTGAGTTAAAACTTTGCTTAGGTGGAAAATTTCAATACAAAATCAAGACTTGATAACAGAAATAGATCAAATAGTTGAACCAATATTCATTCATAAAGACAATAAATTCATAGGCCCGAAATCATAGTCTTTGTTTAACACGCGTTTTAATTAAAGTCTTTAATTAACCTAAAAATACAAATGTTGGTGTATCATAGTCATATTAAACAAAGATTTTAGCTAAAATGAAATGTAAATTAAGTTGGTTGGTGGTATGAAGAAATTTTTCATGTTTTGCGAGGTCACACCGTGCCAGCTATTTTCTTCACAAACCATATTGTACTATGGTATGGTATGGTATTTGTCTTGGAGTAAGCAATGTCAGAAACACAACCATAGACACATACTGTGATTTTAAAATGTTTAAAAGAGGTTTTCCTCTTTTTAATATTAAAACTCCGTCTTAGACATAAAATGGAATTTGAATTCACTATGCCAGACATGGAATGATGGTTATGTTTAAGTAGATAAAATTCTATTTTAATTTGACTGCGAGTACGGGCCATAATTATTAATTAAATTAATTTAGTTATGTTCATAATAATTTCTATTTAATTCCGTTATGATAATTTTTCCTTTCGTTTATAAGTTTTAAGTTGAATTATTTAATTCATTGTTTAAACCCTTTTCGTGACATTAAAGTTGTGCTATGACTAGAATAATATGTTCATACGAAACATGTTTACTTGAAATCGTTTCCTTTTTATTTAAAAAACAGTTGAAATAAAATATGTAAATAACTATAGTATAACAAACTATTCTGAACAAGTGCATCAGCAACAAGAGATTGATTTTGGACGTAGTATATATTTCAAGAAAGCATAAACTATCCAAGCAATTTCAAACTGTTAACTCTAAATCAAAGTAGTATTCTCACAGCGGTACCTTTAAAAGTATATTGTCCTTACGTTAAAGCTCTTAATTCATAAGATTTGACATTTTTACAAATACACTGCACACGTACATATGTAACTGTCACATTTTTATTAAGTTATCACAAACCACTACTCGTGGGTGTGTAGCCGTAATGCTGCCAAATCGTTCTGCTCTGTAATGCCACGTATATAACAGTATCATATAGTGCGTTTCATAACTATGACACACTCTGATTCTAAATATTTTAATCATATGTACAATATATTTGTGCGTTTAGCTCAAGAACAAAAACGGAGATGATCTTTATTTGTCACTTTTCTTATTCTCACTAACATATAAAAGTATATCAACTAGGAAAGATCAAAACCTAGGAAGTGTTCGGATAACTTATGGCTGGTTCACACTACACGTAATGCTGGTATTATATCCAACAATGTGCATATCTGCATATTCTCATTTCATATTTTAATATTTTCCCCTGTGGAAACCCAATTCTTGAGATGTATAAACCAGTATGCTTACCTGGTGTTACACTAGAATTTGAGAGGGCACTACATTTTCCGGTCTCTGGAATCAAAAATTCTGAAGGTAAAAAAGATTTTTCCGAATCTTAAATTAATTTATTAATAAAGAAATATATCGAAGCTTACTTGATACTAAATAAATAACTACCAGGTGCCAATTCTGAGTGCTATGGTTATGACATGCACTGTGAGCGTATGAACGAAAGACTTGAGCAACAAACTCGATATAAAAATTGCTTTCTGGATTGCATACATATGTACATATTTCCACTGTTTTCTATTTTAAGTTAAATACCAAAATAAATGGAATGTGGAAATTTAACTCTCTCTCTGTATGGCGCGATATACAACAGGTATATCATCATAAACCTCCTAAGAGATTTTTGCGCCAAGCTTCTCTTCCAATTTGTGGTGTGCCGATTTGAATTTTCCCTACAAATTGGTGGGACCTACAGTTTTTTGCCGACTCCGAACGGCATCTACAAGGAGACGAATTTTTGCTGAGAAGCCTGTCATGGCAGAAATACACTCGGAGAGTTTGCCAAACCACTGCCGAGGGGCGACCCCGTTTTGAAAAACTTTTTTCAAATCACTTTTGATGTTACCTGTACTAGGGCTCGAACCATGGCCCTTCGGTGTGGTAGGCCTGCAACACTACCTTCACACCACGGCGGCCGCCAATTTATTTAACTAATTTATCGAATAAATGAGAAATTACACGGTAGCAAAGAGTCGAATAAAAGCCAGCTCCAAAAGTTAACTTCAACGATGGTGGTCAATGTCGATTAAATTACCACTGATAATAGCTAATGTTATTAAAACATCTGGAGAATCTTACAAAAATATAAAACGCACAAACTTACATGCACAACTGTATATATGTATTCGTATGTATGCCTTTAAGTTTCATATGGTTGCAGCAGCTGGCTCCTCTATCACATTATATCAATAGTAATGTCGACGGCCTTGCTCACTCTACCTAAGCTAATACTGCTTTACTTAACAAATGTGTGCACACGCAATTCATTATTAATTGGGGTTTCGATTGCCGCTCAAACATTATACTAAAAGAAATTTTACTACTCTGTGTAGCGCTTTGGCCACTACGATTGCATCTCACTGACCGGAAATCTTTTTAAGTTGAAATTATAGAAAGCAATTAGACCATTTGCTAGCTTCAAAGTATACTTGGAAAAAAAACGCCACGATTTAGTAACATTTGCTGGTATTGCCTTCTCTGTGCTTAACCTTGCACTTGAACTCTTTCACTTCGTAAGTGCAATGAGTTAAATTATAATTTTTTATTATAATTTCATACTTGCTGGTTGTCCCCTTCGACATAAAAATAAGTTTGTTTATTAAATATGCAAATGATAAAAAATATCTGAGTGATTAAGCTCAAAACGGTGTTTTCCTCTTTGTATATGACCAGACTAATTGCGTTTTAATTGCAATACCATAGTAATGCAAATTCTAAGCCGGTTTTTTGTTGAAAGTTTATTGTGTCTATTATTTTTTCAAGTTTGCTTAGCAAAAAAAAAACTAAAATTATATCGAAAACCCTACAGCGATTCCCTTGAGTATTATATTTAAAGTATATTTTTTATAAAAAGAAGAAAAAAGTTTTAGAACAGTGTGACTTATTCAATGGCTATAACAACATACTTTCTCAATTATTCTAAAGCTTCAGTGTTCTCCTAATGGCAGTACAGAAGCGTTGCTAGGTTATGGAAGAAACATTTGCTTTCATTCCTAAGGGAATGAGGGCGTTGATACCCTAACCCTGACAAAAGCAACTTGTAACACCACATGACTACGATGATTAGAGCTTGGCAAATGAAAGCTCAAAGATAATAAAGAGCCAATACATGATTTACTGTTCAAAAGCATGCATCAACTCTTATAGAGATTTTGATCAGGAAATGAAACTCGTTTGATCACTGGAAAATCCATAAATATGGTGATAAGGCAAATCGAACCACCTAGGGCGGTATCAGCCCTCTTTATATAATCTTGTGAAAAGTGTGGCGTGCGAGAGACCAAGGCAAACAACAACGAGCTGATTGCACCCTATCAGTGCAGAATGGCAAGAGGACTGTCTATCAGACCTGCAAACAGCTATATCTTCCAGATGACCCACGATAAGAGAATCTATACAAACCATCTCATAGGAAAATGGGAGTCAAAAATGTTCTCCCCGTGCTCACTTACATCCTTAAACCGAAGACTGCTTCAAGAGAGTAATTGGTAAAGCAGAGCTCAGAACTTATCAGCTTTAATTGCGTTACTATGCGATTATTCTCTAAGCAGAGGCGTGTGTGTATTTCTGCTCCAACTAAATGATGGTCCGAGTCGATATTATGACCTTGTAAAGTAAGCACGTCCAGGAGCTATGTTTGATATTTGGAGGTTTTGGTCAAGCTAAACCATCTCACGCGATAACGTTCCACCCCCCATCTTAATGGTGTTGTTGGTGTACCCGAGTGACAGTTCTTTGACATTCGTGCAATAGACAGACATAGCAAAAACCATTTTTAAATTATTTTCATGTATCTCATTTAGTATTTAAAAACATAACGTGTTATCAGAAAGATAACTTTTCACAAAATACCCTTTATATAATAGCCAACCTCAAAATAATGGAGAGTATGTGGAGCGACCTCAAGAGGAGACTGGCAGCCTTTTTAATTAAGAAAAATTATTAACTGTGTCAGAGATCACAAGAACGCCAGGATCAAAATATATTGGAAACCTACCATAAATTAATCTAACTTAAGCCAAATAAAATGGGGAAATTTTTGCTAACTTTAAAAAACCATGGAATATATAATTGATAAGCTAAATGTTTTGTTTTCATTTCGAAAATAAGTTATTTTGATAAAATTTTTATTTAATTGAATGAACTAAGGCAATTTTCACTCTTTTAGTTTTAATCAAATAATTTATTCACATTACTAAAAGAAGATTTTTTTGAATTGTAAGTATGGAGTTGCTTGCACAATACGGAGAACCAACTGCAGTCAGAGCTCCTAGTGAACAGACGTTGCAGAACCAAATAAGCTTTTAAGCCGAATGTGTGCTAGTATACTAGCAAGCTGTATCTCTTTTTGCAACGACTTTATTTAAATATCAAGCTTGTTTATTACAACAAATTGCATCTAGATAACTAAATTTTTTTATTAGTATGAAAGTAAAACTTAGAACGTGGTTGCCAGGACCAAAATTCTCTGTCTCTTTTCCTATCGACGCACATGGAGTATTCAAGCAATCTGGCCCGCCAAAATTTTTTTTTGGCTTTAGATAGCGTAATTATTCAATTCAATTCAATTTATTTGTTTGTACATAGTAACACATAAGTCTTGTAATAGTACATTTTCTTTTAAATTTTATTCACAAGGTTGGTATATCGAAAATACAACTTAAAGGTTAAACTATTATAAAAATAAATTAATGTTTAATATAGGAAGCAAAGGAGAGAGAAAGATAGGAAGGAAAGACGGGGGATGAGAGGTCAGAAGTAGTTGGAAACTGTATTTTTACAACACCTTGCTTGTTTTATAAGTTTGATTTCAGTAGGTAATGAGTTCCATAGTTTTATGATACTAACAAAGAGCATACGCTTGGAAACCAAGTAAGTATATGTCGGAATGATGAGATTCGATGTTCGAATGCACTTAGCTAGATTAATTCTTTTATACAGGTACGATGGTTTATGTGTGTATATCAATTTATGTAGGAAGATAAGAGCGCATATTTTGAAATACGAGCCCAGATCATTTCCAAGGATCTGATTTGCATAGATAGATATGTGATCATATTTTCTTTTTTCAAAAACAAAATGTTACTTAGGTTACGTGAGGCTTCGCCACGCTCGTAGTTTTGTGACAAACTAAAAACCAAATGCACAATGCAGATACAGTATGTCACCGTAATCTACATTGTCGTGGTAAATGTAAAAAATGTTTTAAACCAAGTAAGGAAGGCTATGTCTGAGGCGGTACCAGCGGCGTAGCCATGGGGGTGATTGGGGGGATAGCTCAATGAACTACTACTCTTTTACTTTCGATTAATTAACACAATACCACTTGATGCGTCTTATTTATAATTTTATTATTTTAGATTAATGACAAAGTGCATTGTTATGAATATATGAAATTATCGGTTAGTGGAATATTAAGCCTATATACACGTGCTAGTCTTTCAGACCTTCTACAAAATTCCCTAGGCTTTCAAAACGATAAAACTGGTTTCAAGGTATGTGTACACATTGGATATGGTAGTAATAAAATAGCAGATCAAAATAATACCGTAATTTTCAAGGTCTGATATTGCTGAGCTAGAACTCTACTCCCTTATCTCTCACGCCTTTAAAAATCCGAATTCAGGCGGTCTGAAAATACTAGAGTAGGCAGACGCTTAATTAAATCAGAGCACGCAAGGGCTGAAAAATAGATAGCGCCGAGAATTTTTGACACGTTTTTTATAAAAGTATAGCCCATTTGAATTTGATGAATTTCAAACTTTGTTAAAAACCTAGGAAAATTTAACCAAGTTTCATCAAAATTCCATACTTGTTAATCCTAATTTTTATAAAAAATTTCAATATCCAGTTTTATGACCTATTACATTTTAGTATTTATAACAAAGTTTCAGGGTGAAGTTGGCAAAAACTTGTGAAAATTATGGGCATTTATTGATAAATTTATTGTGTCAGTTTTGTTATGCGAATGGCTCAAAATTTCAACATTTTCTTTATTTCTTAGTATTATAAAATTCTTAGGTCAACATTAAAAATTATTATTTTTTAAATAATAAACGCAGTCTTTTAGCATTTTTGTTAACACAATGCCTTCTGCCTTTGTGTAATAAACTTCAACCAATAAAGATAGACTTAGGGCTTGTATTGGATTTCGCAAAACGCTTAGTACTGGAGTTACGACGTATTCCTTCCCACGAACATGGCTTTGAAAAATTGTTCAGAACCTGTGACATGAATATTGAAATCAAATAGAACCGATTCAAATTTAGTCAAAGTCTGCAAGCGTGTAACCTAGATGTTTATTTCAAGATTTCTGTTTTTCATCCATTCATGTATTGATCATATAATAATATAAATAGATAGTCGATTCACTCAACATTAAACGATCTTCAGAGATTTCGCTTCAGTTTTTCAACAAAGCACAGAGAAGAAAATTAAAAAAATTTATTTAAGCTTGCTGAAGTTTATGAACCACTTGTTCAAAACCAAAATATAGTGACTGAAACCAATTTATGGAGAAGGTTCTTAAAATTGATATAATCTTCCGCCAAAAACTGCGTTTTACCCACTTCAGAGCTGCGACAAAAAGTCATTTCATAACTTATACAAATTGCTACAAATTCTTGCAACGCTCCCGTTTCCACTTCTACAGTAGAACTCACCTTTTCACCCCTTCTTCTTCTTTAAATGCCGCCTAGCCGTCTAAGCCATTTTGGCCGTTTACCATAGCACGCCACTCGTTACGTCTTTCTGCCATTTGGAAAGATCACGGGATCACAAATCGGTCTCCACTTTGTCCTTAAATCTGAGTGGTCGTCTCCCTCTTCCATTGAGTGCGGATAAGAATATTTTATGTGCCGGAACACCTTCATTCATTCGCAGAACATGGCCTAGCCAATTAAAACGTTTTAGTTCGTTGTACTAAGCCGGTGTCTGCATATAGCTGATACAGCTCATCATCAAATCTTCTTCGTTACTCGCCATCGACAACGCGTAGAGGTCCACAAACCTCATTAGTTGTTGTCAGTGTCTAAGTTTCTGCACCATAAACAAGGACGGGTACGATAAGTGACTTTCGTTCGTCGAAAGAGGACTTTACTGTTCAATTGCCTACTAAGTCAGAAGTAGCACTTTTGTGCGCGAGTTATTCTTCGTTTGCTTTCTATACTGACATTATTGTTGGTGTTAGTGATGGTTCCCAGATAAGAAAATCCAAAGAACTTAAAAGCGTATCTACGTAAGTCTACCGGAGAAGTAAATAAAATATTGATATGTACATCATGCTTTACAATTGTTAAATATCCTATCTTATGTATCCCTTCTTTTTATGCAAAAAGATTAAAACTCGCTTTATAAATAATAATATTTTCTTGGGGATTTCTGTATTTTCATCAATTTTTTTTATATTAAAGAAAACACTTTAGCTCTTCGGGAGAAAAAATTGCTGAAAACCAGCAAAATGTGTCACGATCTTAAGATTGCCCCATTACTGTATTAAAATATAATGAACCACAAAACTGCATACTCCAAAAAATTCCAAAAATTCTGAAAAAATGTGACTTTCATAAATTTTGCGTACAATTTTAAAACAAAATTTATCGTGTGTTTCAAATTTCAGGTTCCGATAAAAAATTGTTTTCACCTCCCCCACCCCCTTTCCAAAATCCTGGCTACGCTACTGGGCTGTGCGGAAGGCTTGTACCTTTCATGAATACGATTGACGGGTTTAAGACTTTAATACTTGCTTACAATAATTACAAACTCTACAAAATTTGATCGTCATACTTAATAAACTGTTTGTTTTGTTTTACTAAACTGTTTAATTCCTCATTAATATTTACCTTGTATACTCCTTAATGCGATTAAATGATTGGTTACAAGTGATTACTCGACAAATAGTTGAACCTTCATCTAAAAGAAGTCTTAATATAGCTATATACAGAACATCGATTTTTAAATAACTACACTGGCATACAAAAAAAAAGTTGGCTGTATATTTGACAATACCCACCTAGGGTATTTCGAGAAAATTTACAAAAGATTCATCAAAAATGGTAAAGTAGTCCCGACTTTTACTGATCTGCGGTTTTTGGCAAGTAAATAGAGATTTTGGTCATGTATAAGCCAAACCGCCCTCAGATTAGGTTCATATTGTCGAAATACATATCAGTAATTGAGTCCGATGAAATGTGGAAGTAACTTTTTTATTCATGTGGGTGCAATTTTTTAGCTTTTCGCTATTTTCTGGAAATTTTGGCTATACATTGGCCAAATGGACCTTGGATTCGGATTCAGTACGTCGCTTTACATGTTCCTAGATGGTTTTTGTGAAATGTAAAGCCAACTAAATATTTTTTTTGTGGGCCTGGGTTATTTTTCGCACTTATTAAAATCACCTACTTTTTGAAAAAGCGCAAATAAGCAGTACAATCTTTCCAATATTTAAAAAAAAAACAAAAAACAGGCTATCCAGAAATTTTGGAATCAACGCCAGGCAATGCCGGGTTCTAAACCATAAACAATTTGAAAAAAAAATATTGGGAAAAATTTTATCTCACTTCATCTTTTTAAAAATTGAATTTAGAAGACGGTAAGGACTAATTAAATCTTAAAATACATAAATAATGTACACACTTACCTGTTTTGTAAGAATGCATAACTATTAGTGAAAAATGTGTGTACCCTAAGAACGTTAGAAATTGTCACAAGAAATGAACGAATGGTCAAATTTATATTGGATGTAAAAAACTGTTATTTGAATTGTGAAAATATATTATTATTGTAAATAAAGCATTAGAGTCTTGGCCTACTAAAAATTATTATTTTTTTTAATTCGGGCGAGTTTTGAGAAATGAGTTATTGGTAGGCCGGATTGATAAAATACCCCAATGCGCGACGGTAGATAGTTTGATTTATTTCATGCACATTTTAGCGTAGCCGAAAATGGCTTTGAAATTGGCCAAAAGTTGATGTGTGTGTGTCAACTTATTTTTCAAAGCTTTTCAGGGATGCGAGTAATTGTGTCTGGTTTTGTTTTATATAGATATATAAATAGCAGAATAATTGTAAAATAGTTGACTACATTTGCGAGAAGTTCTTTTTTGCCTACCTAGTCAATCAGCACCTTTTCAATTACAATTTTCCTTGTGTTCTCAGATGCACTTTTCTCGTTCACAAGGAGACACGCGTTAACTGCGACGATAGATATCCAAGTCATCATTAGGTTCTTAAATCCTGCTGTCCTCGCAGTCAGTCGTTGAACGAACATGCTCGATATAGTTGCGTACCCCTAATCGGGCGTCAACCATGTATTTCCGTAGCTCTTTTTATATTATCTTCAGTGCTGGCATTAGTGTAAACAAATGTGATTCGAATTTAGTCGTTTTCTTATATTATTGTTTTAATTTTACTAACATTAAATTTTTTCTCTTCTTAATTTCAGGTGAGTCCGCTTTTTTGCTTGGCTGCTGGTGCAAGACATTTTTATTCAAATTTGGTTTGATAAATGTTATGAATATATCTTAATACAGCCATGGTGAGTGCTATGCGTCGGCCATTTAAATTTTTATTTAGAAAAAATGCTCTTGAAGATTTATTTGTGCCATAAAATAGAGGAATGCAATTCGTCAGCCATCAAAGCTAAGCCCAACCTCTTCCTTTATATAAAATGGGGGTTGTCAGCTAAACTAGAATTTCGTTTCAGAGATAAATGAAGATTTGCTTGCTAACACATTCCTACATCATATAGAATATTCTTATGTTTTTGGTTTTGTTTCTGCTATTGTTTTTCCCCCTTTTTATTTGACGGACATTTCATAATTGTCGTGCCGTCGCTTAATTCACAAATGCTTATATGGCTGACAAAATGCCGACTTGAATAAAGTGGCGAATTAAGCTTCAAGAACTGCAGCATAAAATAATACGCACAAGTGTTTAAATACGAAAAGCACAAACTCATGCAAAACTTTATACATACATACATACATACATGACACTTAACCAACATTGCATTTATACTTGTATGTATGTGCGCTTATGTATATAGATGCAAGCATTTTTGTATTTAGAATGGCTTAAGATAAGGTGGCAGCTAATTTGCTGTAACATTGGGAACGAAACCTCGAGTCACACACACGCACACAGACACAGAAAGTACTTGAAAAAGAAAGAAATAAACACCAAAAAGTTAGTAGCAACAACAAGAACAAAGACGATGGCAATAAAGAAATAACAATGCCAAGTGAAGACACCGAACGTACGAAACGTATAGGGGAGCATAAGCACTAGTTCGTTTTGAGTGTACGAGCAAAAGATATGGCAGCATACATTATATCACCACAAATCATAATTACCCAACGACATGCCACCAACTGCAGACAAATACCAGTGCAAATACAAACACACACACACACATGTATGCAAGTATTCTGAAAACAAAAAAAAAACTTGAAATCAAAAAGTTAATGCAACGAGCGTGATACTCATTTAATAGCAGTGGCAGCAACAAAAAAAGTATAGGAATACCAACAACAACAGCAATGGCGTCATTTGCAGTACTAGTAGCGGCAGCAAATGCAACCGCAAAAAGAAGAAAATAAGAAAATACAACAACAAAGTAGCAGCAACAAAACCAACCACCACACACACAAACGCACACACAAATGAATAACAACAAAATGCGCAGCCATTTTAACTTTTTTTTAGTAAGACGCTTCTCAAGTTCGTCGCTTGAGTCTTTCGTTTTGTCTGGCCTTTTGCTTGAGCCTTCTATAGGTATTTGCACTTTTTCAGTTTTTTTTTTTTATTGTTTTATACCTTTGTTAGCATCAACTGTCCGTCTACACCGGCTTCATTCTATATTCTTTACTTTTTTGTTGCTTTTTATGCCGCTTACTGTTGTTTTACTGTCATTGCAATTTTTGTTGTTACTGCTTTGCATTATGAAGTATGATTTGTAGAATTTTTTTATGTGACTGTCACTGTCAGTGACGTTGGTGGCGTTGCTCGTTGATGTACCGCCTCATTGTTGTTCTCAAGCTGTTGACTGGCTCATCAGTGGTTGCCTTATTATTATCTTGCATTACAATTTTGTGGTTGAAATATATTTTTGCGTATTTTGCTTTCATTTTGTATTTGTTCTTGTTTATTTATTTTTTGGTTTCTTTATTGGAGTTGGCCATTTTGGTTAAACAAACTTGTACTAAATTTGACATAGTGCTGTAAATGTGACAGTTGCTGCTGTTGGCATTTTATTGCAACTTTGACTTATTGGGCTCCTGCTAAATGAAGCCTTCCCCATTTTGTGCAAACCGTATGCCATTTCGATACTGTCCAAATTTTTTTGTGGTTTTGGAAAACTAGACTGCAGCACTGAATACCAACTGCCCTACACAGCATTTTTAAGTCTCATCACTACATATTATAAAACAAAGTCACTTTTTCTGTCCCTATGACCCTATGTCCCCTTAAATCCTTAAATCTTGAAAACTAAGCGACGGATTTTGATGCCGTTTTTTTTAATAGATAGATTGGTTTAAGAGGAAGGGTTACGTCACTATAATGTGAAGAAATAAATAAAGGGGGCGTGGCAATCGGACAAAATGGGGTAAAAAACCATAAATTTTTTGTTTACACAGCCATAAATCATAAAAGAATCCACGGATTAAAATGAAACTTACTTGAGGTTAAACTTTGAAATATTTACTTTCGTTCTGCATCAAAAAAAATAGTTGATTCATATCTTATTTAAGCAAAATTGTTTAAACAAAAGCAGCACTTTTTCCAAAAAAAGCTGTTTGTGTGTTTGTTCGCTGTAAACCGAATGAAACATTAGAAGTTATGCGGGAATCTCACCCCACCTCATTCATGTTGAATTACATCGTATGGTGAAAGAATTCGGTACGTATATATGTAAGTACAAATGTACGAATCTCTCGCATAATTAAATTTCGGACGTATGTATGTATGCATTTTCAATTCAATTATATTTTATTTCCGTGAGGAGCCGGGGCGGGTCGCTAGTAATTTATAATGCAAAAACTGTACAATACAATAAAATGAAATTAGGCCCAGATATGCAGGGGATACGAGTTACTTTCAAACGAATAGATGAAGAAAATTATCAAAATAAATAATAACTTCCTTTCAAAAAATAGGAAATCGGATCTTTTACCAGTGGTCACCTTTTTATTTGACTTGAATCTCATATTGTCGCGCCTTTTCTTCAGGATAAGAAACAGAAAATAATCCTAAGGAGCTAAATGTGGAGAATATGTAGGTAAGGTAGCAGTTCGTAACAGAATTTATGAATACTTGCGAAGATGGCTACATACATGTGCCATCGCGCTGTCCCTTCTTCTTAAAATTTATGTCGAATTTGTCTAAAATCTCTAAATAATAATCGCCAGAAATTATTTTATAAAGCGGTCACTTCCCAAGCTTGAATGCCAGGGCACGCAACATCAACATCAAAACGGAGTCGCAATTTAGCAGTGATCGGAAACAATCCCACTATATGTCTGTTATGAAAAAGCTTCTCACCAAAAATTCACCTATCTTGACAGTTTCCTTATTAAGTAGGAAAAAGTACCAGAAACACAAAAAAATTGGAAAAGAAACTAGGAATAATTACTATTATTATAATTGTTATTAGTGAACGTACACGGAGAGAAATACACTCTCTTGATAGAGTCTGGTATGTTATGATGAAGCCTGGTTTCGTCTACAATAGCAACATAAAAATTAATTCGAAATCCGGCTGAAAATCGAAAATGACACTTTTAGAATTGTCACACCATTACGCTTGTAGTGGAGTGTAAGCCATAGCGGCAGGCATCGCGCAAATAGCCTCTTCGTGTCCAAATATTCATGTAAGATGTGCTTCATTCACTCAGTTGAGATGCCTGTTCTCTCGGCTATTTAAAGGAGTTTTATTCTCTTATTGTCAAATTTCGTTAAAATGATTTTATCAACGGTTTTCGGCGTGACTGCTTATTGTAAATGGCCTGAACATTCGGCGTCTCTTATGCGCGTAAGGCCATTAAATTACCTAGTTATGGAGCAGATTTCACATAATATTAACAGAGCCCTCCCATGGTTTGGCTGATGATGTTTTGACGCAAAAAGTAATGCTCAGCCAGTAACACCAAATTCACTATTTCGATTGTTGTTAAAACTCACGTGCTTTTCAACGGAAATTCATATGCCTTGATAGATGCCGTTTGCATAAAACTTACATCGCATTGTGGTGCGCTGCTCTGAATTTTTCCCTACAAATTGGTATGAATAGAGCAGATGAATTTTTGCTGAGAAGCCTTTTATGGCGGAAATACCCTCGGTGAGTTTGTCAAACCACTGCCAAGGGCCGACCCCATTGTTGAAAAAACTCTATCAACCCACTTTTGATGTTACTTTTCCCTTTACTACAACCTTGTACCTTCGGTGTGCTAGGCCAGCAACACTACCGCCCAACCACGGCGGCCACTTTGAGCTAGAGATTTATATCTTGTCACCTTTCCACAAGTGCAGTAGCAATCACAGCGCTTACATTTACACTTCAAACTAAATAAATGATAAGAAATTTCAAAATTTTGGCGATGTCTAACTTAATATAGAAACAATGTATCGCAATAATTTTAAAATTTGACCAGATAAATTCGTCTATATATTTTTGTGGCCTTTTTTGTGGCATTCTATTTATTTTTACCACACTAAATAAATGATAAGAAATTTCAAAATTTTGGCGATGTCTAACTTAATATAGAAACAATGTATCGCAATAATTTTAAAATTTGACCAGATAAATTCGTCTATATATTTTTGTGGCTTTTTTTGTGGCATTCTATTTATTTTTACCACACTAAATAAATGATAAGAAATTTCAAAATTTTGGCGATGTCTAACTTAATATAGAAACAATGTATCGCAATAATTTTAAAATTTGACCAGATAAATTCGTCTATATATTTTTGTGGCCTTTTTTGTGGCATTCTATTTATTTTTACCACACTAAATTTTCTAAATGATTGATAGCTTTTTAGCGTGTTTATGAGCAAAAATATCAATAATAACTCATTTAATTGGTTAACAAATGATGAGAGTTCGTTTAAACGCTAAATGTTGTGCTTTTAGAGTACTAACAGAGTTTTTCCTACAACGAATTCCTTTGGCTGCGTGTGGCATACGCGCCTGCTGCTCTGAGGCGGTAGCTAGCACATCTTCAAGATATAAACTGTTCCTAATCCGTTTTTATGTTGCTTAAATGGCAGCCGGTAAATGACTTTGGAAATATTTTTGTATGCGTGCATATACTTTTGGTACATATTTTCGCACTATGTCGTGCCGAAGTTCAATAAACTATCGGTTGGTCATCTTCGTTTAAGTATGGATAGAATATTAGCAAATGCGAGCCACACACAGCCGAGAAACGAGCAAATAGCGCATTGCAGTTGCTGAAAACTTGCTTCAAATAGTGTTGCATTGGCGAGATTTCCAGCAGATTTTCTTTGACAAAAAAATGTTTCTGTGCTATTGCGAATTTAACACATTTCGTACACATTTTCATTCTAATACAAATGTATTTGTTGTAGTTGTAAAAACCCTCTGTAATCGGAGTACGCAAAGACACAAAACCAAACATATACGAGTGTTGAGTTTATTTTTGCTCTACAATTTTAAGTAGTTCTAGCGAGAATGAGTTCATTGCAGGAAAAGCTCATTGCATTTTCATACAGGTTAGGACTTAATCGTGTATAAAGGTTGACATCATTTTATTCGGTTTTAGGCACATTAATGGACAAATTTGCAAAAAAATTCTCAACATTTGCGTGATTAAAAATTTAGCATAATATTATCGATGTACCACCAAAAACAGTAAGTTCAGGTCATTGAAAAGAAGTAGTCACTTTAAAAATCGGCCAAAAAAACCATGAACCGATGTCAAACGTTCGGACATAACAAAGCTCAGTTTTGTGCCACGATACCTGACACTTGGTTATGAGCGTACCCGTGTGACAGCTTCAAAGGAGTGCTTGGGGATGTTTAACCGCAATGCGAAAGAGCTTTCTTTCCGGTCTGTTCTCCTAAACGAAACAGGGATCAATCATATCGCATCGGAAACCAATGAAAAATTAAGACAATGAATTTCTCCGGGTGAACGAGAAGCAAAGCAGAACAATGTGGATCTTTCGGCCAAAGTTATGGCCACAGTTTTTTGAAAGGTAAGAGGCGTCATGTACATGGGTTACTTTTAAAGGGGAAGAATAATTAAGGTAGAAACGACAGCATTTTGTGATTCAAAAATTCATAATGTGTGTTACCAACTGATACCTAACATAACATATCCTGAAGATTTAGCCACTACGATTATCGACTATTTTAAAAACTGGACAAATGGCTGGATGGTAATTCGTGTCAAATGCAGCGGTCATCAATAAAACAAAAGTCTGTTTCGAGAGGCTTGAACATCCTCAAAACCGTATCTTAAGAGCGCAGAACAGCAGATCATCTACTGTGCCTGAGAGACACTACAAATATCAGTAAACTACAGTCAGTTTTTGGCTTACTCCGATAACATATACACCCAACCTCCAGCCCTATTTGGATTCAACACCATGTCACTAACCATTTACTCCCCGGACTAGTAGAAAGTTCAAAACCACCACTTTGGTTGCTCTCTGTTGAACAAACTACCAAAAAGTTTCTGAGAAGTTTCGTTTCTTTGCATTATCTGTACGTAATACCCAACCCCCTTTCCCGTTGCTGCGCCTATTCACTTCTTTCCTTTCCATTTTCGTTCCATAATGTTTTTCATCTTCAATTTTCAGTTGCATTTCCCTCTGTTGTTTGTTGTAGATAAGTGTTGTTTGCGTTTTCTCGACAGCTTGTGTACACTTCCGCCAATACATTTTTTTCCATTTTGTTGTCTACAATAATATTGCATGTTTGTTGTCTATGTTTTAGCTTTTGTTGCTTCTGTTGTTTTTGTACATTTTTGGTGTTGATTCAATTAGTAAATATCTCCTAAGCATACAAACTCACTTAGACAGTTACCGCAATGCATCCGAAAGGTAAGCAATTACAACACAACATCAAACACACCAACTAGAACTACCCCCACAACACTAAGTATGACTTGCCGCAATAGTCTTAGCAACATCAATAGTTGATCAAACAAAAATATACATATATACATACAAAGTTGATCAGTGCGTTTCAGGCAGCCAGCAGCTAGTGACCACCGAGATAAATCTCTTTTAAGGAAAATACAGCCACCAAATGTTGTAAATAGCGGTAGAAAATTTAAGCCGGGGAAAAGCGGAAAATTCACTACTACCCGTGGGGCTAAGACTTATCGCATATTGTGCACTTACTCAAAACAAGCAACTAATACTTTCGCATTTGCTTAAAAGGCAGCCAGTCGCGGGTGATCAGATGCTGTGCGCTTTGGCAGAGATAGTGAAACTTTTGCACATGCAAATTTCTTTACTATCACACGCGATACCGCGCCAGCCGTGCGCAACTCTCTTCTTGGCCGCAGTAAGGGAACTAGCCGGTTTGGGTATGCGCATGCGCACGCGCATTTGGAAGTTACCCCACTAACTAACTGGTCTTAAACAAAAAGCCACGAATCCATCCAACTAGGTTAGCTAGGCGTCCACATGGCCGCTGGCATTTAACTGCGTTTCGTGTATAAATGCAAAAGTGTATGGTTGAGACTTTTGCATTTTTTTTTTTATTTTTTTTTTCATTTTACGTAATAAGTTTCCAAATCACCGTAGCAGTATCTTGACTTCCTAAACTTTGCTTATATTTGCAGTGTTTCCAAATTAGCATAGCACAAACACACATATATATATACATAAAGACGAAGGAAAGTTCAAAAAACAAAATGAGATACATTGGGAAATTCCCTGATCTCAGCGCGTTAAAGATCTAAATTTACCACCTCCCCCTTTTCTTTTTTCTCGACAAATTGTCAATTTTAATAAATAAAGAAGAAAATATATTTGTATCATGTTCTTTGAATTTTACTTCAAAAACAAACAAAAAATAATTATATTTTAGACACAGAATTTAAAACTAATTTGTTTCTTTATTTGTTAGGTTTGACAATTTGTCAAGAACACAGGGTCGGGGGTTAAAGTTTTTTAAAATCTCTAGCACATAAATTTTTTGGTTGCTTATTTATAAAAACGAGTTTTAATTTAATTTTACAGTATATTAGTCCATATCTTAAGTTGGAAAATTCGATTTTTGAATAAACAGTTGCTCAAATCGAGTAGTTCCAAAGTTTATTTTATTAAAAATATTTGAGGATCTGTAGAATGTCCCCTCCAAAGATAATGGAAAACGAGGAGTTTCAAATTATTGATCCAATAATTTTTATGATTCAAGTAAAAAGTCAAAAAATTAAATGAGCTTTCTTTTGAAGTATATAGATTGAATGAGAATTATAAGCAAAGTCACATTCGACAACTTTTGGATATTTTTTAATATTAAAGACACCCAAATGATTTCGTTGCAACAAACAAACAACATAAATCATCGACACAGCGTTAAGGGGTGCTTACTCATTTCTTAGACTTTATAAAAAAGAAACCATTAAAGAAATGTTTTATATGACCCAATTCGATTCTTATCGAAATACTATGTAGTTGCTCTGCCACGTTAGGTAAAGGTACATCTATGATGAAACTTCAATAAGAGCAAAGCTTGTGGGGGCATAAAGCAATATAAACAAGAGCAACGGTAAAATGTATCCTACATGGAATCCCACTGAGCATAGACCCGTTCAAAATCTATCACTAGCTGAACTCACCGTTTCCCTGCAGCCATATTCCAGTGTTACCGATACCGGAAAGCTTCTTTACAAGATCATCTTGATACACTTCTCTCATATTTGCATAAGCTCGCACAGCACATAATTCGACGCACATATTTGACATGACGGAAATTGCAAACAATCTTTCCCAGAAGTTTTGTATCGAATACTCAAAGCGTCATCATATTTTCTTCCAACATACTACAAAATTTAGAGCTATAGATCAGTGCGGTATGACGAGGGAATTATAGAGCCTGCTCCTGGTTCTAAAATTGGACTATACCTCGGAACTCTCTGCAATAGCTACCACGATGTGAAAAAAGGCTATCCGTTATATTCCTGGCCTGACATTATTTCCGCTACTAAATAAATCGAAGAAGACGTTTACAGCTATAATACAGAGAGTTTTTCTCATTTTTCAAAAGAGAAAGCATCGAAAGCCTTAAAGTCAGTGTGGTACTAGAACTACCACTAAAACTCCTCTCGTCGAGGTACCCGGTATTACCATCAAGTTATATGGCTACCACGACAGTCGGGCAGTACCGCAAGGGAGTACCGGAGCGTACCGGGTTCAAATCCGGCCAAGGACTGTTAATTCGACAACACTCCCCAAAACCTTCGGGGAGTGTTTTTATCGTTACCATAACAACCATCAAGTTCTCGTTCTTCGAACCTTAAATTCCTGTCCTCACAAATCATCTATGCTTCATTCCTGCTACTACCAGTGCGCTATCATGTGAGTCAGTTTTAAAACGCTACCGACTCAAATCGCATGTAGGCTTCATGCAGGCCAGAAATGTTTACTTCGGTTGTTACTTTGAGGCGCAATACTCCCTCCCACATTCTTTTGCATAACAATGGACCGATCACAGACCCTTGTAAAACGCCGTCTGTAACATGCAGCTTTTCCGGGTCAAAATCAAATCAAATTTTTTGTAACGTTCTAAACCTCGTGCCTCCCCCAATTTTTCTAATGTTTATAATTTTGTAATAGCTCAACAAACTCACAATTTATATCACATATTTATCACGTCATTCTTGAGCTGTGTTTACGACATACTCCTTCTTGTCTTCCATTAATCGCTTTTCTTGATGTTTTTAGCCTTTGACACATGTATTTTAATAATTTTAAAATTTATCAATTTATTTCTTTGGCACTTCACAGTGGGTAGATAGACAATGTATAACTACAGCTTTGTTTAATATACTAGTAGTGGAATTAAAATGGATATCTATCTTTCGACAAAATAAGAAGAAGCTGTGGTTTAATAATTGATTGAAAATACATCGAAATTCTTAAAAGAAACCACATAAAAAGAAATTTCAAAGTTTACATAAAGTTCAGTAGGAAAAATTTTTTTAGAGACAACCACCATAGCCTTTCTTATAGATAAATTTCGGAAGCTGCTAGCCTTCTTCATCAGAGAAATTTTGGCACGCATTGGTAACCATTAAGCTAACAATACGCTGGTTTTATGTCATCTAAACTCCTAACCGCTGATGATGATAAAGTTTAGGAAAGTTAATTCTCTCTTTATGGCGCGATATACAACAGGTATATCATCATAAACCTCCTAAGAGATTTTTTGCGCCAAGCTTCTCTTCCAATTTGTGCTGTGCCGATTTGAATTTTCCCTACAAATTGGTGGGACCTACAGTTTTTTGCCGACTCCGAACGGCATCTACAAAGGAGACGAATTTTTGCTGAGAAGCCTGTCATGGCAGAAATACACTCGGAGAGTTTGCCAAACCACTGCCGAGGGGCGACCCCGTTTTGAAAAACTTTTTTCAAATCACTTTTGATGTTACCTGTACCAGGGCTCGAACCATGGACCTTCGGTGTGGTAGGCCGGCAACACTACCTCCACACCACGGCGGAAAGTTAATTAAACTTAAAAAAAATGGACATCAAAATCTTAAAAATTTTTTGGCAGAATTTTTAAAAAATGTTTGAGTACGCAGTTTTGTAGACCAATCAATTTTAGTATAACTTTGTGCAATTAAGAACTCACGCAAAAATTTCCCTGACTTTTAAGAACTTTTTTTGTCAAGGATGTTGGGTATTTTTTTCCATACAAAATTTATTTTCGTTCGTTCGTTGTGTTGTGTGGAAGAAACCACTTAATACCCTTGACGAAAAAAAATTCTAAAATTCAGGGGACATTTTGAGGAGATTTATTACTTGCACATTATTGTACTAAAATCAGATGAGCTATAAAACTGCTTCTCAAAAGTTTTCTAAAAATTCTTCCCAAAAGTATTGAAATTTTATGTAAATTTTTAAACGTTTAACTATTTTTCTTGAACTTTATGTAAACTTAAAATCTCTTTTCATGTGGGTTTTGTTATGGAATTCGCTATATTTTAAATACAAATTTTTAAAAACACAGCTTCTCTTTATTTCGTCTACCGGTATCCAATTTTATTTCAGTATTATTATATTGAACACAACTGTACATATGTACTTACATACATACACATGGCCATATGCATTTGAATTGCTTTTATTACACCTTAAGTATTTAATGAAACCATTAAAAACGTTTAATCAACAATCAAAAGCAATTTGCTGACCTCTTACTTCTACAACTTAAACTTGTTACTTACCAACACAAAATGGTGTAGATTGTTATAACGTATACGGAACTTAAGCTGATCTTTATGAAAACATTGAATACATTGATATTGGATACGGACATCATTACTGCAGTCGTATACCATTGACGGTATTGTTGTAACAATATTTCGACTAGAGAACGAATCCTTGCGCATATTGTTGAAAGCATGGCGCTGAATCCTTCGATCGCATGACTGGTTATGTGTTGCCTGATCTCATAGTATTGATTGGAGATGTTTTCTTACATACGATGGTTGCTGCTCAGTATCAGGACATTAAGCAGAGCCCTGTAGGAAACTTAACTTCGTCAAAACTGACCTAGAACTAAAGGATGCGTTCGGCTGCCCAAATTGGCTTATCGATAACATTGGTGCATTACATGGTAATTAGTTCCCAACTGTTTTCAGTTCGCATAGTTTATTGGTAGCTCGGGTTATGGATGAGTGATAATTTGTGATTTGGGGATGTTGTTACGGCTTTATAGCAGACGTCACAGCCAATATTTTACTTGGGTTGAAAATAGCTAGGGTGATCGACGTCCAGCTCCGGTGACAGTATCCAATTCCGGGAGGTGGAAACACCGAATATGATCAGGAGATACTTCTTACTTTTTATTTAAGAACACTCAAAATTGTCGAGTAATACCCTTATTTAAAATCGTTTTTTAAATAATATTTGATGTTGTCTGTCCCTGTGTTTAAATCTAAAAAAAATCCATTAACTGAAGAATTAAGCCTAAATAGCGAATTAAGATGTCTTAAGTAAGTGTTAGTCTATTCGAATTTAAGACTTCAAATAAGTGAGCTACGATCCCTGCATTTACTATGCTCCTGCAGTTTGCATAGGCTTAGCCAGAATTTATAACATTGATGCAAGAAATCACTTTAGAGTAAGAAATGTTGAATAAAGTTAGTAAATTATTGCAGATTTGGCAAATTAATTATAATTTTTATGATCATAAAAAATAAATGTTATATAAGGTGACAACTTTTTTTGGTGGATGCTAGAAGCAACCTATGTATGTGCATGCTTATACGACTAGCCCCACCGAAATATATGAGAATTGTGTCGGCAATGGCATGCAACAGTTCGGAGTTGTTGGTGACGTTGGTGCCGAAAAGGTTAACATCATTATTGCACCTTAATGCAACGCAAAGAATGCTGCCACCTTGAATGGCGAGGCGAAAATTTGCTGAACGGCATTGCGCAACACACATGCCCCTATCCATACTTACTAATTCATGTGAATTTGGTCTCGCCGAAAAATCGTTAAATGTCAAACATCTGCGCTGTTCGTCACTCGTGCGGCAAATGGCAGGTATGTGGTGTTTGTTGGTTTTGTTGCAGTCGCTGTTGGCGGTGCGCAGTGGTAGTTGGCTTTACAAATTTATTTTGTACATGTTATGTACGCTGCAAATGACTTTGTTATCAATAGCTTATACGCTTTACTGCTAAAATTACAACAAACCGAAAAGTCAAATAAAAATTTGCAGCTGGCACACTACAACTCAAACTCATGCTTTCAGTCGCTTCTTGCCTTAAAGCTAGCTCATAGCATTATTCAAGTAGAAATCAATCATCACTTGAGTAATATCAATTTTTATCTAAATTTAAAAGTTGTTGTTTTATAACATTTTCGTTGATTATTTTAACGTTTCTTTTAGTCATTTGTTGTGAGTGCACTAAAGGTAATTGAGTTAAAGAGCATCGTTAAATTATTATTAAATATAATGGCATTATTATTATTGTTGTTCTTGCTGTCCATGCCGTGCATACGGCTTGAACCCATCACCTGGCTTTTGACCCATTCAATCTAGAAATCACTTGCTTCAATAATATAGGTATGTCTAAGCTCAAAATATTGGATTTTTTTTGCTATGCTATAATTGCTTGAAAATTGATTTTTTTATTCACGTTCAAGCTGAGTACGTGACGAACCGATAAGCTTTCAACGTCATTCCACATGAAAGGCATATATGGAACATGTCGTTGATATATTTTTTTTTATTTACTTCTTTCCTTAAAGATATTAAACTGTGTAAACTCACTTATAATGATTCTAGTATTTACTTGCTCTACTGCCGACCATGCCCACTTTTTTAATCAACTTTTTCTTTAAAAGTAATAACCAAATGAAATAGCCAATGCCCCTTTTAGTTACTTATTGTTGTACTTAGATTTACTACCAGGGCCGGAATCACTGTTTTTTCTAGATGGAGCTTTTTAATTTATTTTTAATTTATTCAAACGCGGTTAATAAAAATAAAAAATCGGATTAAAACGAAATATTTCACACACAATATAGAAAAGTAATATTAAAGCTATTATTCAAATAAGCAAATATGATTTTTAGAATTTTATTCGAAAATAAAGTTAAATCGTTTTTATTTTAGCTGCAAAGCCATTTATCACTTTTTCGGTGTCCAGCGCTAAAACTCGGTGAACACTCATAAGGCCTAAACCTCTCCCAGCGTTGCCAGCTTTAGATCTTATACAGTATGTTCAGACTACAGCATATACAGGGTGGCTGATGAGTTTTGCTACATTAAGAAACTCAAATAATTTTTTTTTCAGTGTATGTAATTAATTTTTCTTTTATTCATGTTAAAGCTCATTAAATTTTATTAAATATAGCTTAATTAGTTTTAAAAATAATGGAATTTAAATGCCCCCCCTGCTCGTCGATGCATGTGCGGCATCTTACCAAAAAGTTGTTCATTACTGCTTGGAGAGTTGAGACAGGAATAGCCGCAATTGTTTCTCGAATGGATTGCCTTAGTTCATTCAAATTTGTTGGTTTTGCTTTGAAGACTTCCTGTTTGCAATAACCCCACAAGAAAAAGTCAGGTGCAGTAAGGTCAGGCGACCTGGGTGGCCAACGGAATGTGGAGTTTCTGGATATCAGCTTATTGGGAAATTTTCTTCGCAATTCTGTCATAACAGGTTGGGCTATATGAGGAGCTGCACCATCTTGCTGAAACCACACAGAGTTGAAAGAAATTCTCATTCGGCGTAATTCTGGATAGAAAAACTCTCTCAACATGCTCAAGTAACGGTCTCCAGTAACCGTAACGGTGTGACCGTTTTCTTCGAAGAAGTAGGGCCCGACAATGCAGCGTGATGAAACTGCACACCACACTGTGACACGAAGTGGATGCAATTCCGTCTCATGGAGTATCTGTGGGTGGGAAGCACTCCATATTCGACAATTTTGTTTGTTTATGTTGCCGTTTAAATCGAAATGGGCCTCGTCAGACATGAAAAGACAGTTCAACATGTTTCCATCCTCTTCCACCATTTGAAGCATCTTCTGGCAAAATTCAAAGCGAATCGGCAAGTCTGTAGCGTTCAGTTTGTTGGCCATTTGAATTTTATATGGGAATAAGTCCAAATCTTTGTGCATAATTGACTGTAATGACTGTCTGCTTACACCCATTTGAGCAGATAAGCTTCTTGTCGAAACACGTGGATTGTTTTGTATGGCAGCAGCTACAGCAGCGATTGTTTCCTCCGTTCGAACTGAAGGGTTTCGATGGTAAGGTCTTCTGTTGACTGTCCCAAGTCTTATTGTGGTCCATCTGCTCGGAGGATTGCCGCCAAACGTGCGCCTATACTCTCTTTGAACCGAAACTACGGACTCCAGTGCGTGATAGCGGCGGACAATCCAAATTCTTGTTTCAGTGTCCCAGTTATCCATTTTTGTTAAATGTAAAAGTCAATCTGCAAAATAAAAAAAAAATTAACCAGATTCATTAAATAGAAAAAAAGTTATTTAATTTCTTTTTGGTAGCGGCTTTCATTAGCCACCCTGTAACCCATTTATACTGATCTAAATTCTGAAGTATTTGAAAATAATTTCATGAATTCATCGCATTTGCTTTGTAATATAGTTTGAATGCCTGATTTTGTGAATGCGATTTAAATGGGAAAATGTGCCGAGTTTCGATATTTTCTTTAAAAATCACGCATTTCATTCGGTGTAAATGAAGTATTAGTTTCATATAAATTATAGAGGCCGTAATAGATTAATAGAGGTAATATAAGTACGATCTTCATTAGTATTTTACGCACCGTTTTTATAGGACGAAACTACTTAGGCGAAATTACTTTAATCCAAACAAAGGCTTAGTGCGAAAATGTATAAAGTTTTAGGTTAGACTTCCATAAGTCCTTAAATGATCACAACAAAAGCTTCGGTAAATATTCATATGAGGCTAGTATGTAAGACCTACAGAGAATAGAAATAGTAAGAAAAGGGCGTGATACCAAAAATGATATTTTTCATACTGTATATCTGTGGAAATATACATGCTACACCTTTTCAAAAGGTTATAGAGGTTATTATATAATTACTCCAGTAAAACAGAAGATAAGGGAGAGGGGGTCGAGGCCCCTCATAAAATCATAATTTTCGTTATCATAACTGTTCAAGTATTGAGTTTAGATTAAATATATTTTAATACTAGTTGGACAATTGATATATATTTAGGATACCGAGAGGAGGAAAAGAATGCCGCAGAGACCAGAAGAGGAAAAAATAAATGTATAAGTAAACGTAAAAAGAAACAGGAAAGCATAATTAAAAGGAAAATTATAAGGAGAGGGAAAGCGAAAGGTTCAAGTGAAGTATGGAAATGGAAGGAAGGGTAAAGATAAATGTAAAGTGAAAGGGACTAAAAAAAAAACAAAAGGAAGAGAAGATAAATTGATAGGAAGAAGTGGAGACAGAAGAAAACCAATAATAGAAATATGTGAAGGGAGAGGATAAAATTATCCAAATATGGACAAGTCAACTTTCGGGGAAGTGTAGAGGGATAAGAAGAATAAGGGAGTGTGGAGAAACTGAGGCTGAGGAAGAGGAAACTTTGCTAATGGGAGAGTGGACAATGCGTACAAATAAGTTCGAAGTCGGGGGATAGCGATCACTTTAGGGTGGATAAGGTTTTCTTGCTTCGACATTGCTATGCCAGCCAAATATTTGTGGGCGCATCTAGATGTAGGGAAAGCAACAAAAAACTTAAAAAATCACAATCGGCTATATTGTACAAAAGTAGTTTGGCCACATGCAACTTCACATGCATTTTTTAAGAAAAATTTAGAATCGAAAAAAAAAAAATTTCAGAAAATTTGTTTAGATCTAACGAATAAAATGAATTTTTGAAATTTGAATCAAGCTACTCGGGCATGTTTGCATATGCGCTGCTATCTTAAAACGGATAAGCCGGGTTGGATACCATTTTGAACATAGACAATCATTGCAAACTCTTTAGCTAGGTGTTACCACTTTAACTTCTTTAACTAGGGGTCACAAAGTTGCCATCTCTTAGAGTTTTTCAGCGAATTAGCTAAATATACTTTTTGAATAAAAATATTTTCAATTAGGTTTGCCTACTAACTTCTAATCCTTGGAATTTAAAGACGCTTAACATTGTCAAGTTTATATATCCAAATAGGATTTGAAGAACAAATTTTAATTCGACCGAGCACTACTATACACTTTATGCTAGGGCGGGTACGACAAGTAACTTCCGTCACTCTTACTTCATTTAAATGGGAACCCAAATAATGATCAAAAATTCATTTGTATTCACAGTCAAGGGCTGATAACATTTCCATTTCATTACCAATGATTTGTTGTCAAGCCCTCCAGAAAATTCGGCACCACGGCTATTCTAATTCATTTTCTTCCTTCTGAAATTCTTTCGCTTCCTTCGTGTTGTTGTTGCTGGCCATCTTCACTCTTGATTTCAACGACTATGTCTGAAGCTGCATAATTCTTTTGCAAATATAAAATTGTTGCCAGAGCAAAAGGGAAATGTCTAAATGTCTAAATGGACAATCAACAAAGGAAGAAATAAAAGGGCTGCTAATAGCTACCAAAGTACAACAACTTGCATAAATAAGTAAAAACCCAACCACAATGAGTATACTCGTATATACATACGGCTGCAGGCGCAGAAGAATGGCACAGAAATTGCCACGATTCCAAACGAGCTAAACACTGTGTCCCTCAGCCAATGAGACGCAGTTAGTGACGAAAGGCACAATGTGGTGGTGTATAATTTTGAGTTTACTCCGCTTCCTAACCACCGCCGGACTATCGGTCAGCTACTCAAGCATAGCATTGGCGCATTGAGCGCGCGCAACCACGAAGAAGATGATAAACGCTAAAGAATGGCGGCTTTTGGGCTTAAGCCATTGCAATGAATTCATCGTTGACATATCTCGTTAATTTAATTTCTTATCGCAAGGATAGCATCGGCGGTGTGGCGGCAAATATACAACGCCACAAACATGACGACCCACAATCGGCATTCGGTAAACGGGACGTTGGCAGCGTAGTGAGTAAAAGGGAATTGGCTGCCACCATCAATTGAGTTTGGGATTTGGTTAAAGGCTTTTGCGATTTGAGCTTACGACTTTGAATGGTGCAGTAATTGTGGTTGCTATTGTTGGTGTCTGTGGCAGCAGGTCGGTTGGTATGCAAAATAGCCTCAACTGAACGCAAACGAAGGCGACAGTTGTGCAGATCTCGCCAGCAGGAATTTTTGTCACTGCTAAGACAAACTACACCAAAACTAAACAAAATTGAGCCAGTTAAGAAGTTTGCTGAGCTGTGTGCGTTTGTATAAACGTGTATTAGAGTGATCTTATTTCAAAAAATGGAGGACTTCAGCAGAGAAATGTGTAGTCATTCGAATAAATATTTCCTATTTGCTATTTATTCAGAAAAGTTTACAAAATAGTTACAGTTTGTATAGCGGAACACTTTTCTATGTTTAAAAAAGGTATTTATTTGTCCTTTATAGACGTCGAAGGTCCGCAACTGTTCTTTATAAAAGTTTCACAGCACTTTCATGTGCTCCCTGGGTATAGCTTGTGCTATATACCTAGAGGTTTCGAAAAGAGGGGGATGTAACACACCCTTAAAATAGAGAGTTTTAATTCTTCATAGATCCGAGTCTTTGTGCTGCAGATGAATGATATTGGCTATATATCACCTATATAAGAATTTGTAATAAATTTTGCAAAAGCGGGTTGTGCCACGCCACTCTCCAGAGAAACGCAAAACATGATATGTCTTCGCAACTAATTGTACAGGATATCTAATATTGGGTACAGAGATTGCACTAAGAAAGAGTAGGAGTGGAATTAGTGGCATCAGAGTGGCATAGAGGAAGTATAAAATAGGTAATATTAGAATTGTGTATAAGAAGAGGAATATATTCATCTTCTTAACATATTATAAAACAAAGTCACTTTTTCTGTCTGTATTTCCCCTTGAATGCTTAAATCTTGAAAACTAAGCAACGGATTTTGATGCGGTTTTTTTAATACATAGATTGGTTGAAGAGGAAGGTTTATGTCATTATAACGTGAAGAAATATATAAAGGGGGCGTGGCAATCGGACAAAATGTGGTAAAAACCCATAAATTTTTCTTTTATACAGCCATAAATCCTAAACGAATCCACCGATTAAAATGAAACTTACTTGAAGTTAAACTTTGAAATATTTACTTTCGTTCTGCATCAAAAAAAATAGTTGTTTCATATCCTATTTAACCAAAATTGTTTAAACAAAAGCAGCACTTTTTCCAAAAAAGCTGTTTGTGTGTTTGTTCGCTGTTAAACGAATGAGCCATTAGAACTTGACAGCGAATAAACACACAAACAGCGTTCTTTCACCATACGATCTAATTCAACATGAATGAGGTGGGGCGACATCGTATGGTGAAAGAACGCTGTTTGTGTGTTCGTTCGTCGGTTGACAGCGACGGAGCGGGTTGCTAGTATATTAATAAAAATCGCAATAAGTATTCAACTTGAAATTAGAATATGGAACATGAAGGAAAATAGGAAAAGGAATATTTATAGGATTGGGTATAGAAATAGAAATAGTAAGAAGAATCGCATTAGGAATATTCATGGTAATCGAAACAAAAGGATTACGAATAGTAAAAGGAACAAGAACAGTCATAGGAATAGTAATTGTGCTTGGAATATTAATTGTTAAGGCACAAAAATAGGGATAAGAATATTATTGGTAGTAAAAATAAGAGCAGGAGTAGGGATAGTTATTGCGATTTGAGTAGGAATAATAAGAGTACAAAAATAGGAATATGACTATTATTAAAAGCAAGAATGGGACCAAGAACAGGAATATGAATACTTATTGGGATTATAATAGGAAAAGGTGAAGCAAGGTGCAGGGAAAAGGAAAACGAATAGGAATAGTATCAGAAGGAGGAGCGGAAGAGCAAATTGTTGGGACTGAAGAGGAAGGAATGTTGTCCAGTAAATTTTAGGGTATAAAATCATTTGCCGGCTCTTCATTGTGGAATACGAGAATTTCTTAAAATAAATTAATGCGAAATTGAAATCTAGACGAAATTCGGAAAAAACCAATTGAAAAAATGTTATCTAATTGCAAGTTATTTCTTTGTTTTAGAGTTGATTTATTTTTTATTTTTATAATCGGGCCAGCTTAACCCTAGTTCGTGCAATCCTTTGAAATAGTTCTTTAGGATCATAGTTTAATCACCTACATATTTCCATGTTTAGACCATTCCTGTAAATATTGGACTTTTTTATGCCCTCAGGGGTGATAGATATTTCGAAGATAATCAGAAAATACTTTTTTTTTAGTCCAAATAAAATGTGTACTATTTCTACACACACGTGAGCACGTTCAGATCACAGAGCGCTAGTCACAAAATACCATAAAAAGTAATGTTTTGCTTAAATAATTATTTCCAAAACAAGACACACTAATATGTATGTGAATACTTTAAAATTAAACTGCTGAATGCGATTAAGCTGGGATGTTAGGCTATTGATTGTGATGTTGTAGCAGCTTTTTGGTTGCTGTTTTCTTATTTTTTTTCTTTGGACGTTGTTATTCGTATTATTGTTGTTATGCCACTGCGCACAGCTATTTATGCACAAACAAGCTTGCCGCTTTGCCACAATAAATTCTGTCAACGATTTGTTCTTATTGTTTTCGATTGTTACATTGTTACAGCTGATTTTTGTTGTTGTTGTTATGGTTCATCTTAAAGCTATGTCTGCTTCTGTTAGTTCACTTTCAGCAAACACTTTTTTCTTAGATTTGTTGTTTGCGTCGTTGCATTTGCAAGCTTCTGTTGCTATTATTGTCATTATTACTCTTACGTTGGGTGGTGGTGTGTGTGCATGTGTGAGCAATGATACTTGGCAGCTTCCTTTCTTGGCAAAATCTTTGGAATACTCTCATTGGTAGTGCTGCCACTTTTCTTGCGATTTATGTTTATTTGTATTTATATTTGTAGGTGCATGCAGATTAGGGTGTGTTGGAAAAAATTTGTCCCCCAAGTTTAGGGGTAAAATTTGTACTTTATAAAAATAAAAATGATTACTCAAATTCTAAAGGTGGCCTGGTTGATTTAAGATTAATAAACAAAAGTCCAAAGGAAACATTTTTGGCAAAAATCTATCAAAAATTTAAAAAATGTTTTTTCAAGTCATTTTTTTTTTAATAAAACAGGCATTTAAGTTTCTATTTTTATTTAAATTAAAGGAATAAGAGGAAAAAAAATTTTCAACATCTGACTTTCCATTAGCTTTCGTTGGAATATTCCCCAAATGTTAGAACACCTTCAAAAGAAAGTTATTTATTTGCCTTTGTAACTGCCGCCTTTGTTCAAATATTTATTAATTGGCCTCTCTCAAAATATTGAGAATTTTTTACTTAATTTCATTTTTCTATAAAGTACAAATTATACCAAAATTTAACCTTTTAGGGTGTTTCATCTTATGCATCGGGGTTGTAAATTCGAATATATCCAACTAAAAAAATTACTCCAAAAACAAAATTTTACTATGCATAAATAGTCTCTCAAAATATGCCAAAACCCTGGTTGATTGCTTTTGATCCTACTCCAAGACCTAAATTTTTTTTGAATGGTGAGACATTCTAATGTAAATATATATGTACGTACATATGTATGACTGCATATCGTCGGTGACACTGCAATACCGCGTAAGCCACATTTGTGTCAAATTTTTTCAGAGACCCCTGCCATTAGGATGTATTCATTTATTCTAGAGAAAACTACATGTTAGTTTTGAAAGTAATTAAAATAATCAATCTTGATGGGAACTTTTTCTATAAAGTCATTATTCGTATTTTAATTAAGCAATTTTTAGTTTAAAAACAGCCAAACTGAGATATCACTTACGCGGTTTTGCATTTGTGCGTTACGCGGTTTTGCAGTGTCACCGACGATATGCTTCTATTTTTTTATGTTGTTTGTGAAGTGGCGGGACAATTGTTTGTGGATTCCAGAATATTTCTCGCGCTTCAGCAACAGACTGTTTACCGCGCATCCTTTAAACAATTGGCGAAACCAATAGCTCTGGCCTCACCATCTGACATGCTTGCTGCAAGCCCATCGCGTATAGTCCCTGTGCACGTTTACCATGAACGGATTTCGTATTTTGCGAATTGTCAGTCAATCAAACATTTGACAGCTGTTCGTTGTCATCAGTAAGTAGCTGTCGTTATTGTGGTTATTGTCACCGACATAGCTGAGAAGCCGAAAACAAGCTAAATATATTTTTATAAAGGAACATTCCGAGCAAAAAGGTTCAATGTTAACTTTATGCGAATCTAATACATGTGGGGCCGCATAGATTGACTAGCTCTAATTTACTTATTTATAACTATTTGGATATTTTTTTTTTAATATTTAGACTAAATTTCAACACCTCAATACAAGTATTTCTAATTACGAGCAAGTCAAAACCTTCAGTTTTTATAAGAGATTCCATGTCTACATATTTTGCCAACTATTATCATATTACCATAACTGCCAAAAACTCGTAAGCAATACAAAAATATATTTTCATAGAAACATTATGACTACTCCCAATTGATTCGTATTTCTCTGTAACCAGGATGGGTAAACTATTGTCAAATTTAGTTAATAGACAATCAGGTTTCGGTAATTTATCGTTCTATTGCCCTTGATTTATAGTTGTAGGTACTGGAACAGATAAAGACAATATGTACGTACCCTACCTTAAATAGCTTTGCCTACCATAGAAGGGCTCTGCCGAGGGGAAAACTCTAACTCCAACACAATTGCCTAAAAATATTTAGGCTCTTATATCGTACATCTACACAGAAAAAAATTAAATATGGTTAGAAAGTGAAAAAATTACATACATTTTATAAACAATTTTAGTACGCACTACTCAGTATTTATCCAGATTTTAAGCCATTGGTTGTTGCCAGGGTATGTAAGTTTTATGACTAATCGGAGCCTTTAAAAAGGGTTGTAAGAAGAAATAAAAAAAGAAAACCTTTTTTCTAGCTCCAAAAACTGACCACGAAGGTTTAAGAGAGTGTTACTGTTAAGGCCAGTCATTTTCTGGATATGGAGACAGTATGTGGTACTAGCTCGGCTGCCTTGGAAATGATGTCGTGGTCGTGGTCATATATTTTGTGAACAAATAACTGAAAATAATAATAGCTAGTAGGTATGAACTGTTGATGCATTCTGCAGAAGGTTTCAAACTTAGATATATATGATTTATGAATCAACAAAAGACGGCCTAAATACTTGTATAAAACTGCTCCAAATTGCCTCCTTCACCTAGGATTGACATACCAAAAGTATAAATTATCTTTAATAACTATTAATTTTACCTTTATTTCAAAACATATAATGAGAAATAAATCTTTTAATTTATTGCGTTTGAATAAATCTAACTGAGCTAATCTTTACTATTCGTATGCGGGAACTTGTGTTTTAACTGATTTATGGGTATTCGATATAAACAACAAAAGAAGCAATGCATTAACAGTTTTACACATATTTGTAAAAAAATAAAATGGTCCGTGCATACATACGTACTATGTGTGAATGTTTAAACTCAAAACTGCTTATTAAATATTCAAAATTATTAAATTATTTAACATAGTTTATAGAGCGTTAAAGTGACTATTTTTGTTCGTCAATTCGATGCTAGATAAATTTTTGGAATTGGGTGGAACCAAACTTTATATACCTAGTAGTGATCTATTTATTATGGCATCCCAATTTAAGCAGGTCTATTTTAGTACTTTTAGTTCGTATTTGGGTTTAAATAGACAGACGGACAGACAGATAAAAGTATCGAGAGGCTGACATGGCTAAATCGCCTCCGCTCATCGTGCTGATAAATTTAGTGAACTTTTCTCTTCTTCTTCTCATACTTACATACATTTAATGTTTATGAAAGGTATGCAAATCAAAAAAGATATATAACTTTGCTATTGCAGTGCGCTATTAATTACGTGCCACTCAAAAGCAGGTGACCAATTTTCATTGAAATACCAAGATTGAATTATAAGCGATTGCCTTTGAAAATAGCAAGAATTTTGCCCTGAAAAGTGGTAAAAGTGTCATCAAAATTGACAAAACTTGTTTGTGGTCGAGTTTTTTCTTAAAAAGCTTACTATGCGTGCAAAATCTGATTGACATAACTTGCTCAGTTGTAGAAATATCACTTTTTAAATTTTCCAAAAAAAATTTTCATGGGCGGAGCCACGCCTATTTTCGAAAATTTTAATTTTTTGGATTTCTTAGTTTACGGAAACTTTAAAAGTGAAATATAAATGATGTAAAGCTATTTTACGCAATATATCGATTTCGCCCATTTTTTCCTCGAACATTCCTTGCATACTTGGAAACCTGCATGCTGAATTTCGTTTAGATATCTTGAAAGGTGTTTGATTTCTGATTAAAAATGAGCGTGGCTATCATCCGATTTCGCTCATTTTAAATAGCGCTCGGAAATGAATACCGATGAACCCGCATACCAAATTTCATTTTATCATTAAGATATCTCAAAATTTACTCAAGTTATCGTGTTCACAGACGGACGGACAGACGGACATGGCTTAATCAATTTCTCTTTTCGTCCTGAACATTTTGATATGTATAAGTCAATATCTATCTCGGTCGTTTATGCCGTTACACACTGTCGTTAGGCGACTAAAGTTAATATACCTTGTGTGTGTAGCACTACTAGGTATAATAAGTAAGCAGAGAAAATGATACGCGCTCACAAACTTTGGTTGCTACTCGTATCTCGAATTTGGTACGCAAAGTAAATTTCAATTAAAAACAAATACTTTGTTATTTTGTTCGTATGTCGCTAACCGGCTAATATAGCAAACGTTTGTTTAAGCTTATTGCAAATGAGGTAGTTTCGTTTGTATAGAACCAAGCAACAAATGCATGTTTTTTTGGTTTGCTTATAATTATCACCTGAGCATTTATTTAGGGTAGAGCACTGTCGCAAAATTCGCAGTTGCTTTAAATCAAGAGCTAGTATCTAGTAGAGCTAGTTTTTATTATTGACTAGAATACCTGGTCATGCTTCGCTTCAGATCTTATAACAGACTGAGTCCGATTTAAATTATTAAATCTCCGAAACCATTGCTAATTACAGGACTCATTAGCCCCGTCGCAAATGGCATCCTTAAATTAAAAGTACTAGCTGTTAGTTAGAAAAAATGCTAGTTGGCCTTGGGGGTTGTGCTAGTAAAAAGCTGGTACAAGAATGATTGGCTCTACTACAGGAAGCGTATTTACATACACACTTTCATGTATAAAATTATTTGTCCAGCTATATTTACAAAAAACAATTAACTTGATTCTATGCAGCTCGACTTGTTGACATGGCAACAATAAAAACTTCACAGTTATCGCAAATTGAAAATCAGTTTTTAAGAATACAAAAAAAAAAATTAGAAGCATACAACCGTACATTTGTATATGTAATAAAGTTATGGTGGCACGAAATATGCTCATATAGTTATGTACTTTCAGTACTCACATAGAAAAAATAAGAAGCCTAAAGCAATTTCTGACTGGAACTTTGGCGACCCACAACTCATATACCAATGTCTATATGAGAAAACTTGAACTGTTTCTTGGATGGAAAAGAGGTGACTGGTGTTGTTTTCGTTTTGCTAGCGATGCTTCGCCCTGTCTAGTGGTCACTTTCTTTACCTAGCGGCTTTAAAAGGGGTGGACCAGGGTGAAATTGGTGTAAGAAGTGTCGGCTCAGTTGACCAGATAAATAGATGGTTAGTGTCATGGGGAACATACCGCATGCCGGACAGACATTTGCCTGAGTGCCGTCATTCACTGGGCAAGAGCTGATATAGGAGTTTACCGACTATGTGTGGATAAGGTTGAGGGCCCTTCGATGCAGGTTTGAATCAAACGGCGAAAATATGTGATGCCGGATCACATCATAGTGCTTACTGAGATGTCTCCTTATTCTCCTTGGAGGCGGACTTTCATCGGCCGTTTGTAGCAACTGAACAGGAATTGCCTGGTCAACATCTCACTGTACTCTTTAACTCCGAGCATTTGTGATGGTGGTGCTCAGGTGACATAAGGAGACATCCCGTTGCAGTTCTGAGGGCTTTGTTTTAACAGGCCTGCAACCTCCTCCAGTGTGTGTCTGCTGCTGGTCCCGGAAACCAATTGCCTTGTACGTTGCCGGAAAAGTTTCTTTGTATTTTCCCCAAGTGCTGCTAGCTCGAGAATTTTGTTCCGGCTTTATACTTTGGTGGCAATCGCGGCTGCATGAGAACCAAAGTTGAGCATGTTATCAAACGTTATCCATAAGATTTTAAGACGTGTGACAGTCGGAAACTTGGTATCGTCGACGTAGACGTCTAATTCCATGTTCACCTGCGCTGCGTAGTAAATAAGGTGGAAGAGGATTTCATCGGACAAGAATGGAAGGTAAGATTTCATTTTTGAGCACAGCTCTGGCCCGTAGCCAGAATCGGGCAATCATCTGCGTAAGACGCTATCGAGACACCCTCTGGTGAGAAGGTGAGCCTCGATTTGTAGTAATTAAGCAATAGCAGAGATAGAGCACCGCCCTGTGGCACCCCTTACCAAATTATATGTGGTTTTCATCGTTTGTCTCTGAGTTCCACCGATGATTACCAACCATTCAGATTGTTGACAGCCCAACTCTTAGACAGGGGAGAAGAGTTGCCACATCAATATCATTAATAAGTAGCGCGTGATTTAACTGGTCGAAAGCTTGCGACAGGTCGAGCGCAATCAGCACAGTCCTGCCGTTAAAATGATTTTGATTGAGACCGACCTTTATCTGAGTGGTGACGCTAGGCGCGGTGGTCGTGCTATGCATTTTGCGGAAACCGTGCTGATGTTCGGCGAGCCACAAATTCGGGGTGTCGAAAGGGAGCAATACTGTCTCCAATGTCTTCACCGCCGTAAGCTGGGTTGCAAGGCTTTTGTAGTGGCACCCCGTTTTGCCGGCTTCCATTTTTCTGGAGAGACAAAGGTTATATGACCACCTTTTGTTTAAGACAGTTGTTAGATAACTTACTCCCTCATCACCGAGATGTTTTAACATCAGCATGAATTTTCCATCTGGGCCTATGAATGTTGAGCCTCCTGAACCTCTGTAGTGGTAATGGCAATGGGCACTTGACTATTTTTACGTTTGTGCGCTTCCCTGGTGGCGCGTTCCGATTACTGAGGTGACTAATTGGGCTTACTGCAAATGCTCTAATCAACAGTCAAGGAAGGATTCTCGTCGCCAGTCGTTTACATGTTTAATTTGTTTTGGTTAGAGTTTGTTAAAGGGTATTGGCCTGTAGTTATACATATTAAAGGATATCGTCAACTCTCTGTAGAGATAACACCACTTTTGTGAGATTAGGAGTGGTATGGATTGCACTCTCTTCTATGCAATACTCACCCCTTATAGCGTTTTGGAGTCATCCTTTTGAATGAACCCCTATCTTCTATGGTATCTTTCAAAACCTCTTCAAATCGCATAAATGTAAATATAAATCGTGGTATTTACATATGTGTAAATCCCGACTGGCCGAACATATTTTGGCTTCTAGGAAGTTTATTGCGATGAATGCTCTGAATAAATCTGTAGTGCCCTCGTTAGAAACTGTTTTACAATGCCTTAAGAGAGAAAGTTCATGACAATGTTTCTACTGGGTAGTTACTTGGGCATGAATTGTGGTTGTGCACACGCACGAACAAGTGGCTGATATGAGCAAAGCAAGGGCCACACGCTCATCCGATGATTGTTAGCAACATGAAAGCGCCCCAAAGAAGATAAGTGATCAAATAATGAAGAAAAAATAATGGAAATACTTAACAACAAACACAAACATAACAACAACAGCAACATAAAATAATAATCACAACAAAAAATATTCATCAGCAATAAAAGTAAATTCAGCAGCTGAAGGTTGAAAGCTAACAAAAGAAGATGTTGCAGGCAATGAGAGCTTTCCAAGTCAAGCGCAATTGCATGATTTTTGATGGCTGGCCGATAGGACGAACAGCCGAAGATATGTGCGAACGAAGGTATGGGTTTTTGAGTTGATGAGTGAATGGCTGAGTGAGTGATGTTGGGGTAAAGATGGCAAGAAAGGTGTGTATTTGCCATAATTTGCCAATGTAAATGCAACAACATCAGCAGCAAACAGCAGCCAGCGCAAATAAACAGGGAAACAACAGACGGACTCATATTGGGCGGGCAAGCATGCGATTGAATGCACGAGCGTTTCATAAGCATATGAATGTATAGTAGGGTGGGCTAAAATATATATAGAGCTAAGCTTGAATTTGTGCTTTATATAAAAAAAGGAAACATAATTGATCAAATGGAGTATTTCCAGCGGAATAAATATTATCTAAAGGTGTTCCAGAATTACAAGGGTGAGAGCCAATGGAAATAAGCTACACAAATATTTTCATACCATTTTTGTAACTTGAGTAAAAAATCAAACTTTTATTAGAATGAAAGAGTATTAAAAAAAATCACATTCAAACATTTTTTTATTTTTTTACGATTTTGGAATAAAACAAAAATTTTTGTGAGAATTATTATCTTTCTAAGCAAAAATCGAGTGTGCTTCTTAAACATTTTGAGTAAAACTTTCATTTTCTTTTAAGTTTTCTAATTCCATACCATTTTTGTAACTTGATTAAAAAAATCTAAATTTTCAAACAACGTTCTTTTGTATTAGAATGAAAGAATATTTAAAAAAATACCATTCAACAATTTTTTTTTTTTTTACGACTTTTGAATAAAACAAAAATTGTTGTGAGAATTATTATCTTTCTATGCAAAAATCGAGTGTGCTTCTTAAACATTTTGAGTAAAACTTTCATTTTCTTTTAAGTTTTCTAATTCCATACCATTTTTGTAACTTGATTAAAAAAATCTAAATTTTCAAACAACGTTCTTTTGTATTAGAATGAAAGAATATTTAAAAAAATACCATTCAACAATTTTTTTTTTTTACGATTTTGGAATAAAACAAAAATTGTTGTGAGAATTATTATCTTTCTATGCAAAAATCGAGTGTGCTTCCTAAACATTACGTGTAAAACTTTCATTTTCTTTTAAGTTTTCTAATTTCACAAAGCACAAATTCTACCCTATTGCCTAGCGAAATAACATTTTTTCCACCCACCCTAATGTATAGTATATCTTTAGTACATGAAGGCAATCAAGCTAACTAACTTTTGTTTTTGTTGCGAAATTTTTATATACTTTGAGGCATACATATATAGTACCTTAGAAACGCCAGGCGGCGATTTCAGGCAGTTAAGTGAAGATGCGGATGGAGATGAAGAGGGCAAATATGCCACAAGTCTAAAAGCAAACAAAACGAAGCAAGGAAAGGGCTGTCTTCAACTGTGCCGAAGATTTTTTACCTTTCATGAATGCGCATCACGGTTTTAAGTGTCCGATCCTTACTCACCATTAGTAAAAACTCTGCAAAGCTGATAATTTAAAGATACATAGCCCAAACCCCATTTATCGGAACAATCGATTGTATGGGAGCTATATGTTATGTAGGTCCAATCTAGCTGATTTTCATTACAAACATTGCATATATAATAAGTACCAAATCTGCAAAATTTTACGTTCCTAGCTTTTGATTGCAAAATTTATAGCCCAAAACCCATTTATCGAGACTTTCGATTGTATAGGAGCTATATCTTATGTTGGTACGATCTGGGTGATTTTCACTTCACACATTACATATATAATAAGTACCAAACCAGCAAAATTTTACGTTCTTAGCTTTTTGATTGTAAAATTTATAGCCCGAAACCCATTTATCGAAACTATCGATTGTATGGGAGCTATATCTTATGTTGGTACGAATCGGGTGATTTTCACTACACACATTACATATATAATAAGTACCAAACCTGCAAAATTTATAGCCCGAAACCCATTTATCGAAACTATCGATTGTATGGGAGCTATGCGTTGTATTGCTCCAATCTTGCTGATTCCGACAAATAATTCATCTCAAGCCAAATGGCCGCTCCATACCAAATGTCATCAAGATATCTCAAAAACTGACGGACTAGTTTTCGTACAGACAGACGGCCATGGCTAAATCAACTCAGCTCATCGACCTGATCATTTCGGTATACTTATTGGTGGGTCTATCTCTTCTTCTTCTCATACTTACAAACATCGGACCAAAGTTATAATACCATTTCATGTTCATGAAAGGTATAATAAAAATAATAAATAAACAAATAACAACAACAACTAACTAATAGAGTACATTTTCTATCGGGTAAACCACTGAATCAAGTATGTTCGCATGTAACTGAGAGGCAGTACCATTTGGATTGATTCACTCATTCACTCACGTGCGCCGTGGTGGCGGCAATGAAGGTAAACGGGCAAGGCAGCCCAAGGTGCCCTGTTGATATAAAGTTTTTAAAACTACTTAATAACTGAATGGCAGTTTGACTGACTGACTGGCTGACGCACAACTGACAAGAGATCAACATCGACAAAATCTTACGCATCGTCTGTTGTTGTTGCTGTTTTTATGTATAGTTACTAATACATCGTTTCAGCTTGCTCATCATTGTCTTCATAATTGCTAACGGAATGATCATCATGATGATATTGCAGCTATAAAGCTTGAAAGTGCCTTAGCTATTTGGTACTTTAGAGCGCCGTCATTTGATTGGATTGCAATTTTTGAAACTCAATAAATATTTTTACGCCACGATAAGAATCAGCTTGGCGCAGTTTCCACAAAAAAAAAATGCAATCTCCAATCACAACCCAGTTGAAATAAAATAATTGATTCGATTTTTCTTATAAGAAAATACGTAAAAACTATTTCCAGAGCAAAAAGGAAACGAGATCTTAAGTTTTCGCTGATATGTGTTTATGACTAGTTTTTAATCTTCGGCAGACGGCTTCAGTGGGACTCGACATATTCATAACTTTCCCATTTCGGTTCCGAAAGGTGCAGCGTGTACCTTTGCTTGGCCTATTTGTTCTAATGGAGCATGTCAAAATAAATCTCTCTTTTCGGATAAATTGACCAAAATGTGGAGGTTCGCAATAGGAAAAACATCAATTTAATTTTAGCAAATATCATTTGACTCTCTATTTAGCCCTAGAACGTAACCTTCGTCGATTCGACGAATATGCTATTGAACATTTTCTGTCTCTTCTTATGACTGCCCTTCTAAAAGACTTAAAAAAATTATCTCTGAATTGTTCCAAAATAAACTGTTAGATATATGCCTACAATAAATCAAACCAAAAATTAAATAACAGTATTAGAAATAAGTATTTGAATGAGTGTTCGTCGAATCGACGAATGGTTAGGTTTTGAAGGGAGTGAACGAAGGATAGTTTTCTAGGGTTAAAGGTGACTATTTGATTATTTGATCTGGGGTGGGTAGCCGTTCAAGTATAGAAGGTGAAGCAGAACAACCAAAACAACAGAAGAATGAGAATGAAAATAAGTAAGGAGACAGCCAGGAATAGGCAAAGAAGATGGAGAAACAGTTATAGATAGAGATAGTGACAGAGGTGGAGAAATAGAGATATAGGTAGAGATGGATGTACAGGTAGAGGCAGCTGCAAAGATAGAGATAAAGAGAGAGAAAGGAACAGATATGGAGGTACGAAAGATATAAAGATACAAATAAATAGATCGAGATTATCTATGTCGAACGCTTTGTACAAATCAAAAATGGAATCTTAAAATATTATATTAGTTTCGATCTACTCTTTCGATCAGAATAAGAGATGATCCGATTTGTCAGAGTACGTCTGACCTCCCATCTATATTTTAAGATTACGAGTGGCATAATGACTAAGCTGCAAACCACACCGACAACTACGTTATGTGCACTTCTGTATCTATTAGATACGCAAGAATACTGCATCAACTGATGACTTGCGGCAGCTGGAGTGTAGAACTTACGGCGAAAGTAGTAGTGGCGGGGTCGACTACACGTCATGGTCCCATATATGTGCGTCGATGAGGTTGTGGGTGCCACTATAGGGTTGCAGGAGATATGCGGAAATGGATAAAAGTATGGTGAATACACATGTATACAGATATTTCCAAAATAGTTGAAGGAGTGAAAGCTGCGGTGTATTTCAGTGACCTGGATATATGTTTTCCAGGAATATGTTGTTGCCATTAAACTGGTGGCAGAATGTGTGGATTTTTACGTTGGATTCCAGAAAGCACATTACTAATACGCAAACCGGGACAGATCAGAAGGAAACGATTAGGCAGATGAGTTGGCAAAGAAGGGCGTAACACTAGATGAGGACAATATAATATTTGTTCCAATTCTATCATAAGAAATGATAATAAAGGAGATGTATACCATTATTTAGTACCTCACAAATAATATTCCATTAAAAATGTGTCGAAAATTAGTCAAACGCTTGTATTTGAAATGCAGGGTTTTATAGCTTGCCTGTTCAGTGTTTCAACCATTGTAGAAATGCACCTAGCTACTTACCTGTGTACTTGCTACGGAGTTTTGATTTCCCTGCTACCCTTGGTAACGCCACGCAGTTGAAGTGAAGAAGAAGTACTCAACACTCACACTAACCGTAATGAAATGAAACAAAATCTTCAGCGTTGATCGACATTTTAGCCAAGTTAATAATAAACTTGAAGAAATTATAAAAAAAAAAAACAATCAACAAGAAATAATCCTACCCGGATGAAAGTACAAGAAAAGTGTAGAGCAAGCATAGGTAAACGCATCAAACCGATGCACATTTGTGTATGGATATTTGAAATATCCTTACAGAAAACTGAACCATCTTAGGACTAGCCCAGAAATAAACCGTTTGACAACACCACTAGGTTTAGCTCAATACCCAAGAAAGGCGATGTTAATGACTGTGGAAATTGTAGCCCAGTGTTCTACATCGATACTCATTCGGCTGGTTCCAAGGTAGTTTCGCTTTGACTAGTTCTCAATCGGTACCATTTCGCACATAGGTAGTTCTGGTGTGTCTTTTATTTATCACTTTTGTAACAGAACGACTCACGAAGTGTGTAACACAAATTGTGTGTTTTGGAGACTGGCTGAGCAATTTTACTGCAGGGATTATAGGTATGCACTTGTAAATACTACAAATTAGTGAATGCCTATACATACATATTTAAGTGGTGGGGTTGTTGCGAGTATTCGCATTCGAAAAGGAGAAACAGTCGCATTTATTTTAACAACCATTCAACTTCTTTATTAGTTCGGCGGAAAAAACAGTCCAGAAGGTTTAATATGAACAGTACTTTAGCAGATATGAGGCGATTACTACAGGATCATTTGGGTTCACTACGGGGCGTCCTCGGTCAGTGGCTTTAATCGCCACTTATCTTTCTTTAACGATGTACATGCTAAGTTTCCTAACCAAATGGGAAACTTTGTTTGTTTTCAAACCCCAGCGGAGGTTTAACGTATGCGGATGTTGTGAAACTAAATGGAAAGGAACATGTAGCTTGTTTATAAATTGTTTGGATTTCTATACTTTCTATCAATCAAAGGACAACATACGGCACGAGTCTCGATCTCCACAAAATATTTTCTGCGGATCCAGAATATTTAGATTAAATACGTTTAAAGTTACTCAAAGGTTGATGTATATTGGAACGATTTTCCGTCATCCCTTGTCAAATTTGGTTTTATAACAAACCGGTTTCGGCGTTCCGCCATCCTCAGTGTTTAGTTTCGTTCTATAACGAAATCAACAAAGCAAAATAAATTACTTAAAGGTACTGCACGATTACGTCCATTAACCCTAGTAAGATAACGCACGTCGAAATGACGCACTAATTTTTTTTGGTTTACGCTCTGATAGTCTCATTTATTTCCGGAGCAATTTCGCATGCGCAGTTTTCTCAGTCGGTTGCTGCAGCTTATTGGTGTTGGATGATTTTTTACGGTGAGTTTTTTTTATCAGAGTTGTGATCACAACGTACGTCGTTCCTACGCTATTATCTTTCCAGGGGTATAGAATAGCGTTATCTTTCTAGGGTTAAGGTCGCCTATCAGACAACCGCATCTATGTTCGCGTTCGTTCATGTCTGAAATTCAATATTCGCAACAGCCCTAATACATAGTTTACGGAAATCGTTGCGTTTCATATACTGCAACCGGGTAATCGACCAGACTATGGACGCCACACCAACAACAACAATCAATGCAGAAATTGAACTTTTCGGCAAGCACAAGAACAAATGCTTGCAACACGATACTCTTACTCGTACGAAGAGTGAAATGATTTTTAATAAGCGATAAAGGAAACTGCTTATTGGCTTTTTATGGAAGACAGCAGCAGGTTTACTGCACTAATTCGAGGGCAAGACGCTATCAAAATGCTTGCATACCTACTAGGCACACACACACATGCAGGTTAAGGCAGCTGGAACAGGTAGGGCACTAAACGCGGGATTGGTCTGGTCAAATTCTTTTCAGTTTAGTCAACATCAATGAGCTTCGCTAACTGTGTGGACTATTAGGTAAACATAAACATAAATGTTGAATTGTATAAATGTTTATGGTGGGTCTGCCCGTGTGTGAGGTGCATGCGCACTTCTCTTATGTGGCAGCAAATGAGACTAAGAATCGAATAAAAAATTATAAAATTCACATACTCATCATTTTTAAAATTGCTTTCAACACCAATTGGCGGCTTATCCAGTAAATAAAATTTTAAAAGCTTTTTTCTTTTTTGAAATTTTTGTACACAGCTGTCGTTTTGATAGACAGCAGAGAAAGCAAAGGGGGAAGCAAATAAGCAGAGGAAGAGGCAAAAGAAGTGTTTGATGATGATGATAATGATGTCAACGAATATGATTGTGATGATGCGGGGAATGAGGATGTTGCAGTGAATTCAATGAAAATAATGTTGATGGCGATGATGATGGTACTGAGCGTGATTATGGCGATCAGTGGTAGTCACCTCTTATTCTTCTTTTTCTTTAAATGGGCGATTTTGACCGTCCAACATAGCTCGCCAGTCGTTTCTTCGTTGCGCCAACTGGCGCCAATTGGAAACACCGCGGGATCGCAAATCGGTCTCCACTTGGTCCTTCCGTCGGAGTGGTGGTCTCCCTCTTCCTCTGCTTCCACCGGCGGGTGCCGAAAATAATACCTGGGCTCATTCGCACAACGTGGCCTAGCCAGCGAAGCCGCTGTGTTTTAATTCGCTGAACTATGTCGGCGTCTGCGTAAAGTTCCACAAATCTTTCGAAGAACCTTCTCTCGAATACTCCCAGAGCCGCCTCATCAGCTGTTGTTAGTGTCCACGCTTCTGCACCATATAGCAGGACGGGTGCGATGAGTGACTTTCGTTCGTCGAGACAGGACTTTACTGTTCAATTGCCTACTCAGTCCATAGTAGCATTTACGGTGACTCTTTGCATGATGACAGAAGGTACTTCGTTTTGCCCTCGATCACCATCAAACCCATTTTTTCCGCTTCATTTTCTAATTTGGAGTAAGCAGAAGTTATGGCGCGGTTGTTAAGGCCAATGATATAAATATCGTCAGCATATGCCAACAGTTGCACGCTTTTATAAAATATTGTTCCAGCGCGGTTAAGTTCTGCAGCTTATATTATTTTCACCAGCATTAAATTAAAGAAATCGCACGTTAGGGGGTCACCCTGTCTGAAACCTCGTTTAGTTTCGAACGGCTCGGAGAGGTACTTCCCAATTCTGACCGAGCTGGCGGTGTTGCTCAAGGTCATTTTGCATAGCCGTATAAGTTTTGCGGGGAACCCAAATTCAGACGTAGCGGCATATAGGCAGCTCCTTGTCGTGCTATGGAAAGCGGCTTTAAAATCAACAAAGAGATGATGTGTGTCGATTCTTTTCTCACGGGATTTTTCCCAGATTTGGCGTATTGTAAAAGCCACACTGATAAGGTCAAATCAGTATGTTCACGTCAGGCTTCAGTCTTTCGCACAATACGCTTGATAGGACTTTATATGCGATATAAAAGGCTGATTCCGCGATATATGTCGCAGTTTGAAGTTTGTCGATTGGTATGAGAACACTTAGATTCCAATCTTCAGGCATACATTCATCCGACTATATTCTGCATAGAAGCTGAAGCATGCCCCTTACCAGCTCCTCGCCTCCGTGTTTGAATAGCTCAGCAGGCAAACCATCAGCACCAGCTGCTTTATAGTCGGGTTGTGGAACGTCAGTTTCCATAACTTCGATTGTGGGCTCGCGTTTGGCATCTTCTCTGGTTTCTTGCTTAGTTCCTCCATTTAAAAGGGCAGAGAAGTGATCCCTCCATATTCTGAGTGCTCTCTGAACATCGGCCACCAGGTCGCCGTTCTCATTCTTACACGAGTTTGCCCCGGGTTTAAAACCTTCTATCATTTTCCGAATTTTTTTATAGAATTTTCGGGCATTATTCCCATTGGCCAGCATCTCAAGCTCCTTTATTTCACCCTTTTCTGCCTCTCTTTTTTTCGCCCGGAAAAGCCGCCTCGCTTCCCTCTTCAACTCGCAGTAGTGTTCAAACTGTTGAAAAATGAAGGAGTGAAGAAGTGTGATGTTGAAAAAGACACATTGAACTAGCGCTTGGAAAGTACATAAAAGAGCTGGCCTCATCGAAAGCACGAAGGGATCTCAAATCGTTATAAACTTGATGCTTCCATCGAAGGGGACATTTTCTGCCTTCGCCGTTGGGGCTGCTAGAAGACAAATCGAATTTAAATGCATTGGATTATGTTGATAGCTGCTTCGAAATAAAATTGATGTTCGCCGCTGCGGTTAAAAAATAATTAGAGGAAATTTTGTTGTACACCATAATGTAACCCCTCGGGGTTAGGATTTTAGAATATACCCGAGGTAGGCATACCTCTCGTAAGAGGTGACTAAAATGCACAAAGGTAATGACTTGCAGCTCGATGGTTGATCTACGGACACGAAGCCTCTCACCTCTCATAACGAAAGGATAGGTGGATTGATCTAGAAGGTTCCATTTGTCATACCAAATCGCTCAAACGACCAAAGGACTATCAGTTTCGAAAACACTCCCAAAAATCTTAGCGGAGTGTTTTTGTCGTTACAAACAACAAACAACAATAAAAACGGATGCAATGGGTGATTTAGAGAGCACTATTTTCATCTGCCATGGCTGGACTTAACTCACAAATTGCCTCAGACTGAAGTTACTTCTTTCACTAATCATTCTTTGTTGAATTTCTAGACACTGTTGTTGGTGTGAACATTGATTTTCGGGTAAACGAAGAACTTCATAGTTTTCAAAATTATGGCTTTCCACAGTCGAACTTATAAGCTCTATAGAAAACTTAAGTCAAACCTAGCGCCGAATAGGTAACTATATATCTACGCCATTCTGATTATTTTTCCATTGATGGTGCTTTGATTTTCAACGCCTATTCTTCGTCACAGGCCAATTCAGAAAATTCTCTTTTCTTTTGTAAAAAATCACTCACAAAACAGGAATCAAATGCAATTTATTGGCGCCACGCCCCCTTTATGCAATGGCATTCCATAGCCATAAACTAGCAAAGTCTACTTCTATTAAACCTGTGCTCGTATCAATATTTTCTCTTGCTGCTGCTGTTAGGCATTGCTCCCCAACGCATTGGCTATTCACAAACACACACATATACATATGCACTTGTGTGCGTGTGAATGTATGCTTTAATGAACGATCTATGCCATGCACGATATAATTAAAATCAACGCCAGATGTTCAATTTTGCAGATGTTGAAATTCGCGTCGCACTGATAAGGACACGGTGGGTGCAACGTAATTTCAACAACATTCGCAATGAGTCCAAAACAAAAAACCAAAACCAAACAACACAAAATAGATAAGAACATATAGAAGAGCGAAAATTTAATGGCTTAGGGTTGAAAAAGAGGGCTTTGGTTGGAAAAATTGTAACAATGAAATTGTTTGTAAATCTTTCTATTGCCGCGTTTGCCTTTGCTGCTGTAGACTTCCCAGTAAGCTGTTGTTATTGCGACAACAACCTATCATTAAAATGGAAAATTGCACAGAGTTATTAGAGTCTTTCTTTTTGTTTGTGGTGTCGGTGGTGATGATGACAGTGGCAGCGCCATCCAAGACTTAAATGCATAAGGGCTGTCCCTCAAAATAGCCAGCCAATGCGTGCTTTGAAATTAGCCAACCAATCAAACTTGTAGAACTGCATTATAAACGCCGAGTTTGCCGGCGCTCTTATACATACATACATATGTGGAGTGAAAAAACCCCACAGTTAAAGCAACTAGTTGGAAAATATATTGAAACTAGTATGAACACCAATACCAACAATTCAGCAAATTGTTTTTTTCATCCTATGACAGCAAATTATATTTTTAACATGGCGATGTCCTTCGAGTTGTGAATTATCAGATTTCTGCAAGAAGCATACCAGCAGCAAGCTAGTACCAAATAGACAGGAAAATTATAGTAGAACTTTTGTGGTAACTCTTTAGTGAAGTAATTTAAATGATTTCAGGAAAACATTTGATGAACTTGGACTCAGTTGTACAATTAAACAAGTAAGGAAGTCTAAGTTCGGGTGGAACCGAACATTACGCAGGTCTATTTTAATACTTTCAGTTCGTATTTGCGTTCAAATAGACCGACGAACCGACAGACAGACGTATCGAAAGACGGATGGCTACATCGACTCAGCTCATCCTCCTGATCATTTCAGTATACGTACAAACATTTCATGTTCATGAAAGGAATGAATATCAAAGAAGATATACAACTTCGCTTTTGCAGTGGGGTATTAACTACTTGCACGGATATTTTACTTTTCATCCTGAAGGTTTTGATATACATTAATAAATATATATCTCGAATCGTTTATGCCGAATGAAGTTATATACCTTGTGTGCGAAGCACTACTAGGTATAATAAAAAAGGGTGTCTTTTATAGGCGCCAAAGAACTCAACCGATCTTTATGAAATTTTCACAATATATACTTGGGTTCACTGGGTACCGGATAGACAATATATAGTATTGGAAAAGTAGGCGCAGCCACGCCCCCAGGCTATATAAAGTTTCAATTCGTCATAATTCCGAACTTTTTTGGTCTAAATTAATGAAATTTGGATATATGTGTCACTTAGTCAATATCTACATCATTTTTCAAAAGTGGGCGGTGCCACGCCCACATATTTTGTATTTGTTTTGCTCTTGAACTTTCACGATAAGTTCAGGAGTTCGCTGGGTACGACACAGTCTGTATATAACTTTTTGAAAATCCCCCAGGTCATATAAAGCTGCAGTTCGGTATAGATAGGAGTTTATTTGGTTCAAGTGAATGAAATGTGTTCTATCTATCAAAATGTCAAAACAACGTCTATCGGGTTTGCTAGTATATTATAAAACGGCCAAAGCAAACCACGAATTTCAGCACTCTTTTGTAAAACTGAAAGACTAGTTTGCGTTCAAATAGACAGACGGAGAGACAGACAGACGGACGGAGATACGGGCATGGCTAAATCGACTCCGCTCATCGTGCTGATCATTTTAGTGAACTTTTCTCTTCTTGTTCTCATATTTCTTCTTCTCTTTAAATGGTCATCTAACCGCCTGGGCGATTTTGACCGTCCAACATAGCTCGCCAGTCGTTTCTTCGTTGCGCCAACTGGCTCCAATTGGAAACACCGCGGGATCGCAAATCGGTCTCCACTTGGTCCTTCCATCGGAGTGGTGGTCTCCCTCTTCCTCTGCTTCCACCGGCGGGTGCCGATAAGAATACCTTCTGAGCTGGAGCATCTTCGCTCATTCGCACTACGTGGCCTAGCCAGCGAAGCCGCTGTGTTTTAATTCGCTGAACTATGTCGGCGTCTGCGTAAAGTTCATACAGCTCATCATTAAATCTTCTTCGGTACTCGCCGTCGCCAACGCGTAGAGGTCCACAACTCTTTCGAAGAACCTTTCTCTCGAATACTCCCAGAGCCGCCTCATCAGATGTTGTTAGTGTCCACGCTTCTGCACCATATAGCAGGACGGGTGCGATGAGTGACTTGTAGAGTGTTATTTTCGTTCGTCGAGAGAGGACTTTACTTTTCAATTGCCTACTCAGTCCGAAGTAGCATTTGTTTGCAAAAGTGATTCTTCGTCGGATTTCTAGGCTAACATTATTGTTGGTATTAATGCTGGTTCCCAGGTAAACGAAGTCCTTTACTATTTCGAAATTATTGCCGCCAACAGTGGCTTGGTTGCCAAGGCGCGAATGCGCTGGCTCTTTGCATGATGACAGGAGGTACTTCGTTTTGCCCTCGTTCACCACCAATCCCATTTTCTCCGCTTCTTTTTCTAATTTGGAGTAAGCAGGAGTTACGGCGCGGTTGTTAAGGCCAATGATATCAATATCGTCACCATATGCCAACAGTTGCACGCTTTTATAAAATATTGTTCCAGCGCGGTTAAGTTCTGCAGCTTACATTATTTTCACCAGCATTAAATTAAAGAAATCGCACGATAGGGGGTCACCCTGTCTGAAACCTCGTTTAGTTTCGAACGGCTCGGAGAGGTACTTTCCAATTCTGACCGAGCTGGCGGTGTTGCTCAAGGTCATTTTGCATAGCCGTATAAGTTTTGCGGGGAACCCAAATTCAGACATAGCGGCATATAGGCAGCTCCTTTTCGTGCTATCGAAAGCGGCTTTAAAATCAACAAAGAGATGATGCGTGTCGATTCTTTTTTCACGGGTGTTTTCCAAGATTTGGCGTATTGTAAAAATCTGGTCGATGGTAGATTTACCAGGTCTGAAGCCACACTGATAAGGTCCAATCCGTCTGTTCACATCAGGCTTCAGTCTTTCGCACAATACGCTTGATAGGACCTTATATGCGATGTTCAAAAGGCTGATTCCGTTCTCATATTTACACACATTTAATGTTTATGAAAGGTATGAAAATCAAAAAAGATATATAACTTCGCTATTACAGTGGGCTATTAACTACGTGTCCGAATATTTCGCTTGTGTGTTTCCCGATTTGGCTAATTTTTGGCAGGAGTATAAAACATACTACTGAGGAGCATCTGACCAATTTTGATTGAAATATCAAAATCGAATTATAAGCGATTGCCTTTGAAAATAGCAGAAATTTTATGCTGAAATGTGGGCGACGCCACGCCTACTTCTTCGAAATTGAACAAATTTTTTTGCTGCCGAGTTTTTCTTAAAAAGCTTATTATGTGTGCAAAATCTAATTGATATAACTTGCTTAGTTGTAGAAATATCGCTCTTTAAATTTTACAAAAAAAAATTTCATTTTCATTTTATTCAGTCAATGGTTACAAAGCCTTACAGATTAGAAATACAAATTTTCTTAAAGATAAAACTTAATAACACTTAAAAATAAATTGATTGTAATTTAGCCAAAAATATGGATCTGGACTGAGCAAAATCTAGATCGAGAGTTGTAAAAATTCGATTGAATTCCATAAGCGACCTTGCAATGGGTGCAAACAATAAATAGTTAGATGTAAGCGTTTTAACATTAAACGGAAGTTGAGTACGTAGGACCCTTTGGGGTACATTAAAGACAATTTGCTCGAAAAGGTTAGGACAATTTATCATGCCAGAAATTATATCATAAACAAACATGAGAGAGTGCATTATGCGCCTTGACTTAAGCGATTTAAGGTTAATTAAAAGGCAACGGGCCTCATACGATGGGAATGGCTCATCAAAATGAAGAGGTTGTAGAGAAAACCGGGTAAATCGGCGTTGAATTCTTTCGGTCCTGTCGGAATGTAAAGAGTAAATAGGGTTCCAGATTACTGAGGCGTATTCTAACTTTGATCTTACTAAGAAATTGTAGAGTGATTTTCTAGTGTATGGGTCTTTAAAATCACGCGCATAACGACGCAAGAAGCCCAAGTTAGAATTTGCCTTAGGTAAAATATGATTGATGTGATTGACAAAGGTGAAGCCTGAGTCAAAGACCACACCTAAATCCAGATATTCATGTACATTAGATACGTAGGTGTTAGAAATATTGTAATTAGTGACAATTGGATTTACAATTTTAGCAAAAGTCATTTGGAAGCATTTCTTTATGTTGAGCGACAGTTTATTTCTCATACTCCAATCTGATAGCTTATTTAGATCGCCTTGCAATGATAATGTACAAGGTGGCGCAAAAGTAAGCTTCCGATGTTCAGCATATCGGTTGTGGCACGTGCAGTGTGTGCTGTTGCACCGTCTTGTTGGAACCACATGTTTTCCAATCCCAATTCATCAAGTTGCGGCAAAAAGAACTCGTTGATCATTGCTCTGTAGCGCTCACCATTCACAGTAACCGTTTGGCCCCGACCGATTATTGGTCAAATAAATAGTCAGCAATATTCCGCGTTCTGGATCAGTGTAGCGTAACATTGTTTATTAACGTGTATTTCGCGTGTGTTTACTACACAAATGTCAAAACAGAACTGACTTTAGCGGCCAATCGCAAAACTTTTAGCATTTTCTGATAGGAGGATTACTTTTGCGCCACCCTGTATCTGACAAACAGGTTATTACATTAAAAATTTTTAAATCATCCGCATAGAGTAAGAATTGTGAAGTACTAAAACAAGTTTCAATATCATTAATAAAAATTAGAAATAGCAATGGGCCAAGAATACTACCCTGAGGCACACCAGAAGTGGCAACGAAGGGGTACGATTTAGTATGACTAATTTCAACATATGAGACTCGGTTAGACAGATAAGAGTTTAACCAAGAAAGAAGAGTTGAATGAAAGCCAAGCTCTTCTAACTTCAATAGCAAAGTGCTATGTACAACAGTATCGAAAGCTTTCGAAAAGTCTGTATAAACAACATCGACTTGATGACAAGATTTAAAGGCTGAGATGCAATATTGGGAAAATTCAGCAAGGTTTGTAACTGTGGAGCGACCACAGACAAACCCATGCTGATGCGGATCAATTATTTCTTTTAAAAAGAAATACAATTTATCTTTCACCACCTCTTCAGAAAGTTTTGAGCAGGTGGTGAGTTTAGAAATAGGTCTATAGTTTCGTGCATCATTTTTATTACCAGATTTGAACATCGGAGAAACTGATGCATCTTTCCACCGATCAATAAAATAACCTTTGGCGACGGAAAGATTAAAAATATGCTTTAAAGGCACACTGAGAGAGGAACTGCACTTTTTTAGTAAAAATCTGTTTTTGTTGAGGACTGTAAAGAAGAAATGCTGTTCATAATGTCAAGCTTAGATACCGACAAAGTTCCAAGGTCAAGAGAACTTGAAAAACAACTGGTATTTGAGGCGCTTCCACTGTCATGGACAAAATTTGAGCTAAAAAAATCAGCAAATAAATTAGCGGTATCAGACAAACACTGAGAATGCTTATCATCAAAAGTCACACAAGTGGAAATGTTTGTGCAACCTTTTTTTTGTGAAATTCCAGAAGGATTTCGGGTTGGATTTGAGTTCAACTTCATACCGAGCGATGTATTGATTGTATAACTGTTTATCAAGAGCATTAAACTCTCTTGAAAGCCGACTATACTCATCCTTATAATTACAATTACCGGTAGATTTGTGCAGGTTAAAATATTTGTTTCGCTTATTTTTAAGCCTTTTTAGGTTTCTTGTATACCATGGGAGTTTGTGTATACGGGCGGGGCGTACAGGTACGATGCTACAAACTACTTCTAAAACGTTAATAAGAAAAATATCAAAACATTCAGGGACTGATTTCGAGTTGAAGAGACCTTCCCAGTTTACATCCAAAAGCCTAGCATTCAATTCGTCAAAGTTAACTCTTCCAAAGTCATAAGTGCGCGGTTCATTGAGAGAAACTGGGCTAAAATTTAGCACTTCAAGAGTTATTGAGAGAGGAACATGGTGCATGTCCGAGCTACAGACATCTAAATTGAAACTAAGGTTCTCGTCAACAAAGACAAGATCTAAAATATTATTCAGTCTGTTAGGCAGATAATTAATTTGGATAAGATTGACACTAAAAAAGCTATCAAGAAAATTGATCTCATGAGAATAGTTAATATTAGTAGGAGTGAGTATATTTTTGTCTAAGAAGTTAGACCAAATAATTTTATTAAGGTTAAAATCACCAAGAATACAGAAATGGCTTTCTAAATTCCTTTCACAGATGTTAACAATATTATTTACATATCAATTGTATAAAGATTCATCACTATTAGGTGGTATGTATGAAACACAGAAAAATACTTTACCAAAATCGCCAAAAATGCAAACACATAATTGATCGAGTAAGTAATCATTATTATAAAGTTGAATCATAGAAAAACGCAAAGTGCGTCTTATCGCTATTAAAACACCACCACCTCTGAATAAACCCGTCTTATCGGAATCACGATCCTTACGATAAGTCTCAAACAAAAGTGGACCAAAAAATTCACTATGAAAAAAACCAATATTAAGCCATGTTTCCACAAGTACAAAGACATCAAACTCACACCGTGACGTTGCTAGAAAAACGTCCTTACTTTTTGTACGCATGCCAGAGATGTTTTGGTAATATATATTTAATTTATTCACCGCACGGGATGAAGAATAGTTATTTATCTTTATCACATTATCAGAATTAGTAGAATGACTATTCTTTTTGTCGTAAACGAAATCTACTAACATTAATTCCCGCCGGCCACAGACTCTCATCTAAGAGTTTACTCAGATAATCCTCAGAGACGCCTAACTTAAAATAATTGCTACGTAAATTCTCAAGAGAGACATTTTTTTTGACAAGCAACGAACAAGAGAGATGATGTCTAGGAATCTAAAATTTATTTACTACAAAATCAATAATATTATCTACAGTAACTGAAGGTTTAAAGGCCGATAAATGCAGACACTCCTTTTTACTTTTGATGACAACAGAAAGTTCAGTTGACGTGGAATTACTCCCAGTTAAAATATGCCTAGCTTTGACATGTTTCTTGTTATGTGATGTTTTTTGTCTTGAGTACTCAGCATCACGGCGACTAACACCATCAACAGCAGCAGAACAGTCGAAAACAGCATCGGCTGCTTGATTATCGGCTGCAGAAGCAGAAGGAGAAACAACAGCTTGAGCAGCAGCGGAAGAGTTCAACAAAGTAGCACTCGAAAGAGTATCAGCGCCTACTTTGTTAGCGCCAACATTGTTCTCCGCAGTAGCAGAGCGCGAATTAATAGTTTGACTACCACCCATAGGTAATGAGATATGATTGTTTGTGTTATCAGCCGACACAGTGGCCAACTCAGTACCATGTCCGTGTTTAAACAGAGGAACTCGGAGTTGCTTTTATCGGCAATTCTCTTTTGGTGTTGCTCAAGTGTTTCCGATGTTGTTCAAACACGGAAAGGAATTGCTTTGGTTGATTATGTTTTGTACTGACATTCTCTCAATACATACATATGTACTAAGAAATTTTTTACTGCGTTGTACGAATATTTTGAATGAAAAAATATGTTTTAGCTCAAATTAATATAATTGTATTATTTTCTTGGAAATAAACATTGAAAATCTGTTGTTACAATTACTTTTATGTCGTTTATTAATATGTGTGCATGCGAATGTAAAAAAAGGTATGAAGGAAAATGTCAAAATTGAACTGCGCCCAACATAACATAATTGAGACGAACGGCACAAAGCGTGTTTCGCGAGCACAAGCAACTCGGTACCCGTCCCCTTCCATCGTCGCTCTCTCTCCCACAAAAAGCAAAACCGCAACTAATTGACGTCAATTTGTATCTGTGTTTGAACACGGACCATTTAATTTTATAGCAACACTTCTTTGAGAGCGTAGATTGTATGGATTGTTGGTAGACTTTTCAGGTTGATTGCACTAAGACGAATTATTTACAGATTTGTTATTGTGCGTAAACTCTTCGAATTTACTCTTTAGAGAGTCAATTTCTTTAGATAGGTTTGATATCATAGCAAAGAGATTCACTGACATATTTAAACAGTTATTGCAGATGAAAAAAATGTTTTTGCAATTAAAAAATATTTCAGAAGAATCGTCAAATTCAACTTTAGCACAATAACTATGAAACTTAGAGTCACATAATTTACAGGTAACACAGGTACCGACTTTAATACGATTAGAACAGTCCAAGCAAGTTATTGTTTTATGCGAAGACATAGTGAAAATTACTTAAGAAAGCAGAGCGAAAATAAATACGTGCGCGCACAACGATCCAAACCAAATTTTTTCAGAACTATGTTAAAAATGTGGGCGTGGACATTAACCGATTTCGCCCAGTTTTACAGCAAACAGTGACCTTTATATATAGAACATTATCACCAAATTTCGTTTCCACAAATCAGTTTTTGGCGGAGTTATGGCATAAAAAGTTTTTTGGAATAGTCCACTATAAAAAGGGCGGGGCCACGCCCATTTTCGAAAATGTTTAGTTTTTGCATTTCCTTGTTTACGGAAACTTTAAAACTGAAATGATGTAAAGCGGTTTTACGCAAAGTTATTGCCTATTTAATATATCTACGATCCTTTTCAAAATCTTTCATATAAAAGTGGGCGTAGACCTTAACCGATCCCGCCCTTTTTTTCCTAGAACATTCCTTTCATACCTGCGTTTCGATATCTTGAACGGTTTCTGATTTATGATTAATATTATTTCTAAATTTGACTTAATCAAAAGTGGGCGGTGCCACACCCATTTTCAAAAATTTCTTGAAAAATTTATTAAATGCCTCAATCTCAATGCATTCACCAAATTTTATCCTTATTGGTGTATTATGTACTGAGTAATCACTTTTTTTGTGTTTTCGAAAATATTATATATATAAAAAGATTAAGATATCTCAAAATTTCCTCAAGTTATCGTGTTCACAGACGGACGGACGGATCAACGGACGGACGGACATGGCTTAATCAATTTCTCTTTTCGTCCTGAACATTTTGATATATATAAGTCAATATCTATCTCGATCCGTCAATGCCGTTACGCACTGCCGTTACGCGACTAAAGTTAATATACCTTGTGTGCGAAGCACTACTAGGTATAAAAATATACGCACGACCCATGTACAAAAATGTTGTTGACCAGTGTAATCAGTTCCTTCACCCGACACTAAACATATATTACAAGTGAAATTTCAGCTCCCATACATTTGGAAAGATATCTAAGATTTAATTGACAATTTTAAAACTGCAGCAGAAAGGGTCCCGAAATTAATTTTAAATTTCCTATTCTTCAGAGGCAGTGAAAACTGATGAATGTTCGTTATCTGATAAAAACTTGCTTGCGATTGAAGATGTTCTTTCGTCCGGTGGTTGATTGGCACTCATCGAGAAATATCGCCAGCAGCGCTCTTGCACGTGATTCTGGCACCTCGCTTTTTCCAGAAAATAAGTGCTGTGACGAGGTTCAAATAAATACAAGGAGATATGAGAAAGAATGATAACTTAATCATGGCAGAGTATGCGATTTTTGTTGTTTTAGAGTGGCGCAACTATAGCTCCCGTTCATCAAAACGTGATCAGCTGCCATTCGTGTTCTTCAATCAGAATTCAGTAAGGTAGTTTTATGCAACTTGGTACCACATACGACCATGTTTCGGAAAGCTAAGCCAAAAGCCACTTTTCCTCCATTAGGAGCTCTTATGTAATAGAGCCTTAGTTTCGCCAATGTGTTACCAAAGCTTTCACTGTTTACATTGCTCAATTGATATGCTTTATTAATTAGTCCTTCTCGTTACATACGCGCGTAGGCCAAAATAAATGATATATTCAAGAATCGTACTAATATGCGGATATGTAGGAAATTAAAAAGTGAAATATTCTTTCGACGAAGAAAAATCAAGTTCTACAAGTCTCTCCCCAAGCCTAACCTGCCTTATAACTCGAAAATAGGGACGCTATCAGAAACAGAAGCACTTTAGAGGCAAGTGCTCCACTTAAATTTTTTATACTTTTCAGATGCATGAAGACCTATACGTGTTGGTGCTCTCAAATGCGGGTATTTACCGCTTTTACGGCTACTGGTACGATTGAAGGGCATAAGAAATAAATTAAGTGCAGTTTCGCAGGTCCATAAAGCTAGCAGAGCAAAGTTAGCAGAACAAAAAAAAACTTATGGAAAATTAGGTACTCAAAAGGTGATAATTAAGTGCCCTAATCCCAAAAAAAGTGCTCTTCTATTTTTTCCAAAAAATTATGTTCTGCTAGCCTTAGGCTAAAGCCAAAAGTTGTTATGCAGAAATTTAGTGCTCAACATGCATTTGTACAAAACCATTCAGTTAGGATGGTGACAACGTTTGTTGTTATACCCCACGCACTTGTTACTCAAGCTGACCAGCTACATAAAAGCTAAGCAGAACATAAATTTTTTTTTAAAACAAGTAAGGAAGTCTAAGTTCGGGTGGGACTTAACATTATATACCTAGTAGTGATTTTTTATGGCATCCCAATTTACGCAGGTCTAATACTTTCAGTTCGTATTTGCGTTTAAATTGACAGACGTACAGACAGATAGACGTATCGAGAGACGGACATGGCTACATCGACTCAGCTCATCCTCCTGATCATTTTAGTGAACTTTTCTCTTCTTGTTCTCATACTTACATACATTTAATGTTTATGAAAGGTATGAAAATCAAAAAAGATATATAACTTCGCTATTGCAGTGGGCTATTAACTACGTGCCCGAATATTTCGCTTGTGTGTTTCCCGATTTGGCTAATTTTTGACAGGAGTATAATACATACTACTGAGAAGCAGATGACCAATTTTCATTGAAATATCAAAATCGAATTATAAGCGATTGCCTTTGAAAATAGCAGAAATTTTATGCAGAAAAGTGCGCGGCGCCACGCCTACTTATTCGAAATTGAAAAGATTTTTTTGCTGCCGAGTTTTTCTTAAAAAGCTTATTATGTGTGCAAAATCTAATTGATATAACTTGCTTAGTTGTAGAAATATCGCTCTTTAAATTTTACAAAAAAAAAATTTCAGAACTATGTTAAAAAACTGGGCGTGGACATTAACCGATTTCGTCCAATTTTACAGCAAACAGTTACCTTTATATATAGAACATTATCACCAAATGTCGTTTCCACGCCCATTTTCGAAAATTTTAAGTTTTTGGATTTCTTTGTTTACGGAAACTTTAAAACTGGAATATAAATGATGTAAAGCTAGTTTACGCAAAGTTATTGCCTATTTAATATATCTACGATCCTTTTCAAAATCTTTCATATAAAAGTGGGCGTAGAGCTTAACCGATCCCACCCATTTTTTCCTAGAACATTTCTTGCATACCGACGGACGGACGGACGGACGGACATGGCTTAATCAATTTCTCTTTTCGTCCTGAACATTTTGATATACGAGTATATAAGTCAATATCTATGTATCTCGATCCGTTAATGCCGTTACGCACTGCCGTTACGCGACTAAAATTAATATACCTTGTGTGCGAAGCACTACTAGGTATAAAAAGGGAACTATTTTTTTGGGGTAGGGTTTTTCTGGAGCACCTTATTGAGCACTAAATTTCTGCATAACAACTTTTAATGTATCGTCTCTTTTGACTGTTTACGTATAATGCTCTGCTAGGTTTAGCCTAAAGCTAGCAGAACATCATTTTTTGGAAAAAATAGAAGAGCGCTTTTTTTTTTTACGAGGTTGACCAGGTCTTCATGATGATGCAGAACCCTGTAGAATGCCTCCACCAGTACTTTGAAGGATATCTTTGAGGCATTCTATCACAAAAGAAGTATCAGAAAGGTGCACCAAATATCATTCGAAATTTTTACCCTGGATGATCGGCCTACTACCTCAACAGTGCCGAACTTGCCTCAACCAATTGAACTTATCGATTTGGCTTCTCCAATTCCTAGTACGGTTGTCCGAGCAACGTCGAAGAACGCCCCTTCAAAAACGTCCACTAGGAAAAACCCGGAACCTCCAACTATTGCAATGGAGTCTGAACCAATCGTTGGTAAGCTGGTTGTGGTTCCTCGCAAAAAATCTATTTTTGTGTCTAGGTTCCATCCAGACACTACCGAGGATGATTTTGATGTACCATATTTCTTCTAAAGTAAAAGATGAAAGCGTAACTGTTAGAAAATTTAATTTTACATATTAAAGAAGTATGTCTTCGTTTAAGATTGATGTATCTGGGAACGATACTCTTTTGGACAGCTCATTTTGGCCTCCCGGGGCTCTTGTGCGGGAGGTTGAATACATACCGGATAGGAATGTTCAAAATGTAGCGAAAATTTCTCCTAATAACGTTGAGTCAAAAAACTGAGCACTGAATCCGTGAATATCTTTTATCAAAATGTCAGAGGTTTAAATGCCAAATTAACTGATCTCTTTTTGAAATCTTTTCATTGTAAATATAACGTAATTGCTTTTACCGAAACTTGGCTAAAACCTCATGTTTTCAATTCAGAGTTTTTTTGTAATGAATATCAAGTATATAGAAATGATCGCTTGAACAGAGTCGGGGGTGGTGTTCTACTTGCCGTTCATTCCTCCATCCCTTCAGAAGAGGTTAATATTCCTAACGTCAATTTCATTGAGTTCAAATGCATCCGCCTTCAACTAGACAACGTCTCTATGTACTTATATGTTTGCTACATCCCCCCAGCATCAGATTTTTCAGTCTACATGCAACATGTATCTCTGCTCAAAACTGTTAACTTTATGACTAAAGCTTCAGATTCAATTATTGTTTTGGGTGATTTTAACGTACCTCATATATCGTGGAACATATCTGATGGTAACATTATTCCAAATCCGTCCAAACTGGGGTACAATGACTTTTTAGATGGAATTTCCGATCTTTGCCTTGATCAAATAAATGTTACCGCTAACAAGTTTGGGAAAGTCTTAGATTTAGTGTATGTTAATGATATAAACCAATTTTCTGTAAATCGTTGTGATCCGTTGGTTTCACCAGAAGACCTTTACCATCCTTCTATGGAAATAGTCTACGAAACCACAAGTAATGGCCAAGGCACTCAATGCTACTCATGTAGTAGCTTTGATTTTAACTTTTCCAAAGCAAACTACAAGAAATTAAATAAAGAACTGTCTAAATTAACTTGGCCTGAATTTGGTTGTGATATCGATCTAAACGTCTCACATTTCAATCAAACTATTTACTGCCTATTTGAGAAGTTTATTCCTAAACGTAAATTAACTTATGATCATACAGGGTGTTTTTTTTACAGGTTTGTTTTTCTAATAGAGATAAAACTGGCATTTTGTGGTCAAATCTGGCAACTCTAATGTCATTTATGTTCAGTTTGGTTTGCCATTTCATCATGAACAGGTTGACAAAAGAACAACGCTTGCAAATTGTGCAAATTTATTTCGAAAATAATGGTTCAGTTCGCGAAGTTTACCGTGAGCTCCGTCCATTTTATGGTCGACATAATCGTCCATCAGAGCAATTAATTCGGTTAACCATGGATCGTTTTCGCACTACGTTTACTCTATGTGATAATACGCATCCGCAGAGACGTCGAACAGTGCGCACCGAAGAAACAATTGCCGCTGTAGAGCAAAGTGTTGAAGAGGACCCGAATGAATCGATTCGCCACCGTGCACAGCAATTGGAGCTTTGTCCATCAACTTTATGGAAGATTTTGCGCAAAGATCTTGGCTTGCGACCTTACAAGATCCAGCTTGTGCAAGAATTAAAGCCGCGAGACCATGCAATGCGTCGTGATTTTGGTGTATGGGCCGAAAATGAGATTGATTTCGATGCTGATTTTCATCGCAAAATTTTGTTCAGTGATGAGGCTCATTTTTGGTTGAATGGCTACGTCAACAAGCAAAATTGCCGCATTTGGAGTGAAGAGAATCCACATGAGACCCTTGAAACGCCATTACATCCACAAAAACTGACTGTTTGGTGTGCTCTATGGGCTGGTGGAGTCATTGGGCCATACTTCTTCCGCAATAATGCTGGAGAGGCAGCTACCGTTAATGGAGACCGGTATAGAGCCATGATAACCGACTATTTTGTTCCCGAATTGGATGGCATGAATGTGGATGAGTTGTGGTTCCAACAAGACGGCGCTACATGCCACACAGCGCACGTCACAATCGATTTATTGAAGGAAACATTCGATGAGCGCATAATTTCGCGGAATGGACCTGTCAATTGGCCACCAAGGTCGTGTGATTTGACACCATTGGATTATTTTCTTTGGGGATATGTGAAGTCGCTCGTCTACACCAACAAACCAGAAACGTTAGGGGAATTGGAAGCCAACATTCGTGGCGTTATTGCCGACATACGGCCCCATATGCTCGAAAAAGTGGTTGAAAATTGGACCTGTAGAATTGGCTTTATTCGAGCCAGCCGCGGCGGCCACATGCCCGAAATCATATTTAAACATTAATGGCATAAAAATATCCTTCCAATAAAGCCAAATTGATGGACCTTAAAACGATTTTCTTGTGTTTTATTTCAATTCGAAGTTCTATATCCCTAAAAAAAACACCCTTTATTACGCAAGCTTGGTTTACTAAAGAGCTTAAGGCTCTTAAAAATAGGAAAACGCGATCATTTAATTTATACAAGAAATCTGGATTAAATAAACATTACTTACTGCATTCCAGTCTACGTCAGAAGAACATAGATTTAAATAAAAAGTGCTATAAAGCTTATATCTCTAAAACCAAAAGAGATATTATTCTCAATCCAAAGTCATTTTATGGTTTCGTAAATTCTAAACGTAAAGTATCAGGGTTTCCCTCAGCCATGAAATATCAAGACATTATATCTAGCGATAATCAATATATCGCAAATTTGTTTGCTCAATTTTTCACTTCTAACTATTCTGCTGTCACCAATTAAAACTTTCAAAACTATCCTTATAAGCTACACGAGACAAATTCAATTAATTCACCAATTATATGCGCCAAAGATGTTCTAATTAACCTTAAAACCTTAAAAGAATCTGTTAAATACGGTCCTGATAGGATTCCTACATGTTTCTTGAAAAAGTGTGCGAACCATATTTACCAACCCCTTACCAATTTGTACAATCTATCACTAAAGTGTGGTGTTTTTCCAACTGCGTGGAAAGAATCGTTTCTTCTACCGCTGCATAAAAGCAAGAGTAGGTCTTCTATAGAGAACTATCGTGGCATCGCAAAGCTTTCTGCCATCCCAAAATTGTTTGAAGCTATTGTTACAAATCAACTTACGGGTCCGATCTCTACTTTGATAGCTGACTGCCAACACGGGTTCAGTAAGGGAAAGTCCACAGTTACGAATTTACTTGAGTTTACCAGTCATGTCTCAAATGCATTTAGAAAAAATCTGCAAACTGACGTTATTTATCCGAATTTCAGCAAAGCTTTTGACAAAGTGTGTCACTCATTACTTATTCATAAACTCGATCAGTTGGGCTTCCAGCCGGGTCTCAATCGCTGGATCTCTTCTTACCTTAGTGACAGGACACAAAGAGTAATGTTTAAAAATTTAGTATCCGATGTCATTTATGTCTCTTCGGGGGTTCCTCAAGGAAGCCATCTTGGCCCGATTCTGTTCTTGTTGTTTATAAATGATATTTCTACAATAATAAAATTTTCAAAAATGTTAATGTATGCCGACCACGTAAAGCTTTTCATGTCATTCGCGTCATTTGAAGATAGAAATAAGCTACAATCAGATCTAGATGCACTAGTTACTTGGTGAGATTTAAATTATATGCCACTTAACCTTAAAAAATGTAAACACATGGGTTTTTTGCGTGGAACTTCTCAGCCGGCTTCCTATACAATTAAAAACAATTTTTACTATTTGCCTTAAGAGATTTTCATTGGGATCCCTCGTACAATCTGCCACCCTATACGAATCGTTTAAAACTCATTAATCTGCACACACTTTCTAGTCAAAGGGAAATGCTTGGAATTATTTTTAAGATTAAATTGCTAAATGGTTCACTATCCAGCCTATTTCTTTTAAGTGAAGTGAACTTCAATATACCGTCTCGTCCTTCAAGGCCTTTTAAACCTCTAGTCTTAAAACAGTGCCGAACCAATTTTCAGCATAAAAAAATAAATTCTTTCTATCCTAAATTCATAGCTACTAATTGTTTTTTATTCTTTGACTTCTATTTTAACTTTTAACAATAATTTTATTCTGTTAGCTAGTTATTTCTTAATGTATAATCTATCCTATATCTACTTTACTTAGCTGATGAGGTTTTCTCTGTAGCTGAGCAGTTTTAGATCTAGACGATTAACAAACCAAAGCCTTTCAACGACTCGGCACGAACGAATAATCCGCGCGTTATGCGGATGCGCCCCTCTCGCCGGTCGGGCGGGATATGGTGGGTAATCCGTTGGGAATTATTATTATTATTATTATTATATTCATTGCCGCCATAAGTTCAGTCTTTTCCGGCCTTAACTGAGGAGGTAGTTGAAAAGTAAATTAATATCTCAAAGACAAAATCATGATCTATAACTATCTGTGTCCAGCTATATAGCGTGGAAGATGGGCGATTAACAATATCTAATAAGACGACTCTTGCAGTAATTCTAGAGAAGGGTATTTGAGAGGATTTCTTGAGCTGTTTGTGTACCGACGGTGAGTAGCAGATAAAAAGTTAGCTCGGGGGGTTACTCACTGCAATGGGGAGGTGCTGTGGAGGCGAAATTAAACTACCTTTCTGTATTGAACTGTCATCCGCAATCACATTACAATATTGAAAGGAATGTTAAATCTTTTTCAATCACCAGCATGACCATTTTTGTATTATATTTAGCGGTAGCTGTGTAAAAGAAATAAAATCTGTTATGAGGGTTCTTGAAAAAACTTGTTGATTAATAAGTGGCTCATTTAAAATCAATCGATGAAATAGAAGAAAATTAAGATCGAAGAATAATTAATTTGTGCATGCCAATTTATTGACGCTATACTTCTAAGATAGGTGGAAGATTGTAGCTGTACTCCCGCTTGATTAAAGCTGAAGTTATTAGTGCGTTTGTCGTATCGCTCTATTCGTATCCTTAACGTCGGTAAAGTAACTTTACGGATAAGGAATTCCGATGTAGCACCATTAATCGATTGCATTGTTTCTCATATGGTTGGTCGAATCAGCTGTTTTATAAATTTACCGATAACGCACCAATAACTTCAACTTAAATGCTATATAATTGAATTATTAAACAAACTTATAACACAAAATTAAATATCAACCCAGTAGGAAAAAGTTCAGTATTAAATAATTTTTTAAAGGCGCGAAAAGTTCATTGGCTGCTTTTCTATTAGGCCAATGTACCGCGATTACTTTAAAAGTAAATAGGAAGAGATATAAACAGAACTTTAAAAAAATTGTATTGTATTTGATCAGCAAAAAAACGGATGGTCCCCTAAAGAAAGAATCAATCTTTGGTCCAGAATTTTGTTCTATTGATTCATGCAAAGTTAAAGGACACCTAGTAAGTTTGGTCATTCCTAAGCTATAGTATGTCTACACTATATCAACACACACCACTAAGGATTACTTGCCATAGAAGTAAGCAAACTGCCGATGGACGCTCTCGTGAGTTTTAATAGAGAGATGGCATTTTTATGATAGTTCCATGAAACAGGAAATATTTCAATTTATTTACCAGCTAAAGCAACCATATATACAAGCAGTATTTTACACGCCTTCATATATATAACTAGTTCTTGAGCACAGCATTTTTCAACTGGGTAAGTAAAGGGTGTTTTTTTAGGGGTATAGAACTTTGAATTGAAATAAAACACAAGAAAATCGTTTTAAGGTCCAGCAATTTGGCTTTATTGGAAGGATAATTTTATGCCATTAATGTTTAAATATGATTTCGGGCATGTGGCCGCCGCGGCTGACTCGAATAAAGCCAATTCTACAGGTCCAATTTTCAACCACTTTTTCGAGCATATGGGGCCGTATGTCGGCAATAACGCCACGAATGTTGGCTTCCAATTCCCCTAACGTTTCTGGTTTGTTGGTGTAGACGAGCGACTTCACATATCCCCAAAGAAAATAATCCAATGGTGTCAAATCACACGACCTTGGTGGCCAATTGACAGGTCCATTCCGCGAAATTATGCGCTCATCGAATGTTTCCTTCAATAAATCGATTGTGACGTGCGCTGTGTGGCATGTAGCGCCGTCTTGTTGGAACCACAACTCATCCACATTCATGCCATCCAATTCGGGAACAAAATAGTCGGTTATCATGGCTCTATACCGGTCTCCATTAACGGTAGCTGCCTCTCCAGCATTATTGCGGAAGAAGTATGGCCCAATGACTCCACCAGCCCATAGAGCACACCAAACAGTCAGTTTTTGTGGATGTAATGGCGTTTCAAGGGTCTCATGTGGATTCTCTTCACTCCAAATGCGGCAATTTTGCTTGTTGACGTAGCCATTCAACCAAAAATGAGCCTCATCACTGAACAAAATTTTGCGATGAAAATCAGCAGCGAAATCAATCTCATTTTCGGCCCATACACCAAAATCACGACGCATTGCATGGTCTCGCGGCTTTAATTCTTGCACAAGCTGGATCTTGTAAGGTCGCAAGCCAAGATCTTTGCGCAAAATCTTCCATAAAGTTGATGGACAAAGCTCCAATTGCTGTGCACGGTGGCGAATCGATTCATTCGGGTCCTCTTCAACACTTTGCTCTACAGCGGCAATTGTTTCTTCGGTGCGCACTGTTCGACGTCTCTGCGGATGCGTATTATCACATAGAGTAAACGTAGTGCGAAAACGATCCATGGTTAACCGAATTAATTGCTCTGATGGACGATTATGTCAACCATAAAATGGACGGAGCTCACGGTAAACTTCGCGAACTGAACCATTATTTTCGAAATAAATTTGCACGATTTGCAAGCGTTCTTCTTTTGTCAACCTGTTCATGATGAAATGGCAAACCAAACTGAACATAAATGACATTAGAGTTGCCAGATTTGACCACAAAATGCCAGTTTTATCTCTATTCGAAAAACAAACCTGTAAAAAAACACCCTGTACATGCAATTTTTGTCCCACATTAATACTTGTGTGCGTGCTTGCACAGCTTGGGCGCGAGTGTTTTCGCGCTATTCGTGGTATGTGAGTCGTTGTCCACGCTCATCGCTTAACGTAGCCACTTCGCAGGCATCAACAGTGACAATGTTCTCACCTTTCGCATCATTCGCATGTAAACATACTTGTTCCGCAGCACTCTAATCAAACACACATATGTAGGTAAATACTTACAAATAAAAGTTTCTACTTCCCTGTAAAAAACGTTGGACCATCAGAGTACTCCAACACTTAACCTCATTCATATAAAAAAGGTGGTCCAATTTACATAGCGATGTCCGGTGATTGGATCACCTAATCCTATTCGGAGTACCATTTACTTTGCTTCTGAATAGTCTATAGAGCACCTACGTTGGAGTACTTTGAAAATGCTGCCAAAAGATTACTCTATAGAGTATTCTAGACGAAAGCGAGGAGGGAGTATGTGTTCTTTTGAGGACCACCTACTCCCGCTCTCGCTTTGCTGTTGAATACTCTATAGAGTAATCCCATGGGAGTATTTTGAGAGTACTCTCACGTAGGTGGTCTATAGAGTATTCAAAAGCAAAGAAACGGAGTACTCCGAGATGGATTAGGTGATCCAATCACCGGACATTGCCATGTAAATTGGACCACCTTTTTTATATGAATGAGGATATGTGTTGGAGTACTCTGATACTCCTTTAGGAGTATTCTATGGAGTATGAAACGGAGTATTTCCGTTTTTTGCAGGGTTGGTGCTCCTTATTAGCCAATCGCTGCTATAGACATTAGATATCGGCATTGCAAACCAGGGTTGCCGTTTCTATACAATTCAAGACAAGCACTACTTACTCCGCAGCCCCAGAACGCAAACCAACACAGGGTGATTTGCATTCAATATTAAATCAAACAAATTTAAATAATTTAATATTAACCCATAAAATTCACAAATAATTGAAAATAAAGCAGTTCTAGCTCGCTAATTATCAGAAGAGTGGCACCAAAGTGGTATAAAAAATTTCTATCTTTACAGCTGAAATTATGATTTCTCAGTAGCAGCTATTTTGATCCAACCTGTGACTGCACAGTGATAGACATAGAAAAGGAGCAGTAGCTGTGTTCGGTGAGAATAAAATTTTTAAAAAAGTTTTACTGGAAAGTGTTCGGTCACACAAAAGATTTGCTGCGAGAGAGCGCACTTTGACATTTCAATGAGAGAGAAAGTTGCAAGTTTCTGCTGGAGGAATTTCACTCAGTAAAACTTGCAAAAAATAACAGCTGATTGTGACAAGGAAAAGCAACAATAAAAATTTTAAAATGTGAGCTATTAGCCAATCAAAATGGCAACAGATGTTTTACTGCAAGTTTTTACTAACTCCTGTTCGGCGTCTCGAGAGAGTTTTAGGTCGTTCTCACTTTGCCAACACTTCTTTGCAAGTTTTTTCACCGAACACATCTAATTACTATTGTTATCTTGGTTTTGGTTATGCAATTTTATTTGCAGTGTTCGAATATTCCAAACATTTAAGAAATCTTTCATCAAATTGAAACAATAGCAATAGCAAAATAATTACTCACCTTTCCAAAAAACTACCAAAAATAACTATAAGTTTCGGTTTTTATACGACATTTCCAAAGTAATTTCCTTTTACACACCGAAAGACAATATTCAAATTTAATTAAATTGAGCATTCGATACTTAAAGCAAGCCCATCATATTTCATGTTGAAATAAACATTAAAAAGCATTGGGGAAAAAGCATTTTTTTAGTCTGCACGCTTTTGTTTGTGTTATAAATTTCAATTCGCATCTGCAATCCCTGATTGCGATTATTGCAACCGTGATTGAGAACGGAAGCAGATTCTGCCTATTCTGAATTTATAGTTTATCGTTGAATAATATATTTTTAGTTTGATCGTATCTTACTAGTTGAGTTACTTTTTGAGGCATTAAAACCATTGGAAGTAAATGGATTTTAGTCTTATTAACCTGGTATTATCTTCAAATTACTTTTTTCTGATATTGATATTCGCAAAACGTTCGCAGAAACTTTGCGTACGCGAATGCGAATGTCCCAAAATATGCGAATGCGAATATTCGTTACATCACTGATACATATGCAATTTTTTTTTATCCACAAATTCTACACGTTTTGAAATTTTTAATCTCGTAAAGTTTTGTGAGACATTGTGAAACAAAAAGCGATTCATATTTTTTTTCAAAAATTCAACTGTGCTGAAATATATACTGATAGTGATTTTAGCGGAAATGTGTCACAAACCGGTGATATGTGTATCGATTAAAATTTTTATTTCCTATCCACATCGCCTGTTCTTTATACGAATCAAAATTTGTATTCTTTATCCCCCCTTCACCTGTTCTCTACTCTAGTGAAACACTATACATGTACTGCCAGTCACTATTATAATTTTGATTACGTTCCTGAGGTTTCGTTACAATTTTTGTTTCTATAACTGAACGTTTACTTACAGTTTCGTTACTGAGGTTACGTTAAAATTTTATTTTTCTATACCTAGCTTTTCTGTTACATTTATTTTATTGTGATCAAATCTGATGGAACCGTTCCAAGGAAATTGTTACTAGTTTTGTTACAAAGGAGTATCGATTCTCATGATTTCGTTACACGTTTTGGTAAAGCATGTAACGATACAGTTTTGTTTCGTTACTTACCTGTGAAACAATAATAAAACAGTAACGCGTTAAAAGTCCCTGCCCTAATGTACGTAAATGCATGACTGTTATGTTTGCAGATTTAAAAGAACTTGATACGTTTTTGTGGGGTTTATCTTTGAGACTAAAAAAATTTCCAGAAGTGGCAGCCCTGTTTGCCATTTGACGATTAGCTTGCTGCATCTATGTCGACTGTCTGTGGTCATAAATCATCTAATACTTGCTGTTGATTGAATATCTACATTTTTGAGAATAATAATTTCAAATGATGTGGCGATGATACTACTAACATAGCCAAGCGAAGCTTTGCGTAACAATCCAATAGAATGCCGAAGTTACTAAGGTGGTGTGCGATGGCAAACATTTCGTCGCTTGCTAAAAATGGTTACATATTTTCAACGCACGTGAAGAATTTGACTTTGCGACTAATATAATAACGTTGACTAATATAATAACGTTGTTATGCTCAAGAGTACTTAGATACGGGCGGTAATGTAAGAAGTGAGACACTATTTTCTCTGTATTTTATTGTTGTAATTGCAAGTAGGCTTACGTGCAAAGTGATATATGTAGATGTTATGCGCCTTCAGGGAGTTTTATCGATAAATCAAGATGACGCAAAGCTAAATGAAGATTTCGGAAATGTCTTCTTCTTTGTATTTTAGCATTTAAAAGTTTACTTTAATACCTTTCATTGGCTAACTCACGAGCTTTGTTATTAACGTTACCTGGGAGGAAACTGTGGCATAATAAGTAAAGGGTGTTTTTTTAGGGGTATAGAACTTTGAATTGAAATAAAACACAAGAAAATCGTTTTAAGGTCCAGCAATTTGGCTTTATTGGAAGGATAATTTTATGCCATTAATGTTTAAATATGATTTCGGGCATGTGGCCGCCGCGGCTGGCTCGAATAAAGCCAATTCTACAGGTCCAATTTTCAACCACTTTTTCGAGCATATGGGGCCGTATGTCGGCAATAACGCCACGAATGTTGGCTTCCAATTCCCCTAACGTTTCTGGTTTGTTGGTGTAGACGAGCAACTTCACATATCCCCAAAGAAAATAATCCAATGGTGTCAAATCACACGACCTTGGTGGCCAATTGACAGGTCCATTCCGCGAAATTATGCGCTCATCGAATGTTTCCTTCAATAAATCGATTGTGACGTGCGCTGTGTGGCATGTAGCGCCGTCTTGTTGGAACCACAACTCATCCACATTCATGCCATCCAATTCGGGAACAAAATAGTCGGTTATCATGGCTCTATACCGGTCTCCATTAACGGTAGCTGCCTCTCCAGCATTATTGCGGAAGAAGTATGGCCCAATGACTCCACCAGCCCATAGAGCACACCAAACAGTCAGTTTTTGTGGATGTAATGGCGTTTCAAGGGTCTCATGTGGATTCTCTTCACTCCAAATGCGGCAATTTTGCTTGTTGACGTAGCCATTCAACCAAAAATGAGCCTCATCACTGAACACAATTTTGCGATGAAAATCAGCATCGAAATCAATCTCATTTTCGGCCCATACACCAAAATCACGACGCATTGCATGGTCTCGCGGCTTTAATTCTTGCACAAGCTGGATCTTGTAAGGTCGCAAGCCAAGATCTTTGCGCAAAATCTTCCATAAAGTTGATGGACAAAGCTCCAATTGCTGTGCACGGTGGCGAATCGATTCATTCGGGTCCTCTTCAACACTTTGCTCTACAGCGGCAATTGTTTCTTCGGTGCGCACTGTTCGACGTCTCTGCGGATGCGTATTATCACATAGAGTAAACGTAGTGCGAAAACGATCCATGGTTAACCGAATTAATTGCTCTGATGGACGATTATGTCGACCATAAAATGGACGGAGCTCACGGTAAACTTCGCGAACTGAACCATTATTTTCGAAATAAATTTGCACGATTTGCAAGCGTTGTTCTTTTGTCAACCTGTTCATGATGAAATGGCAAACCAAACTGAACATAAATGACATTAGAGTTGCCAGATTTGACCACAAAATGCCAGTTTTATCTCTATTCGAAAAACAAACCTGTAAAAAAAAACACCCTGTATTAATGTGTTCAAGCTCTGCGAATAGCCGTACAACACTTCCCCTAGATCTCTTTTGAAACTCACTATCTGCAGTTCCTAAGTTGGGTTAATCTAAGAATAAAATTTTCATTCGAATATAACTACGGCAGTCAAGTAAGTTAGCCTCAGAAACTCCAACATCGACTGAGTAGGGAAAAGTTAGAATTTTTAAGCACTCGCACTTTCCAATCCGACGTAAGGAACGATTAACAACTGTCAACACCACAGGAAACTGTAACTTTGAATTAACGAGAATATGCTTTAGACCATGTCACATTCCACATACATAGATGTTCTAGCCAAAGATAAGCTGCACACCAAAGGGAGGAAGGGCTTTTTACTCTAATCGAAAAGCCCTAGGAGAGCTGTAGCTCTGCTCTAGCCAAGACTCGTATGAAAATGAAACTGGCACCTGCTATTGCACCACATAGCAACAAATTACGCTCAGTGCAACCCACACTGTTGCCAATATGGATCTGTAAACACATACATAAATACATATAAGTATATATCCATAGCTCTGTGTGCGCTATCTAATGTCACTGCTATGCAATATAATCGCTTGTGACAGTTTCAGGTGGGTCCACCGGTAGTGGTGTCGATGGTCACTAAACCAAAAACTAAACCAGACACAAGCCATCCTAAGCTAGAATTGAACCACATTTCATGCACCACGCCACGTCGCACGTCAACAACACCACCCAAAGTCTGGCACGCACGCATGCGCCATACGCACCGCCATACGTTGGCAGCTTAAACTTTCAAAGTATTTAATGTGCTATTTAGGTGTGAGTGAATTTGTGGCGTCAAACGATATGCAAACGAGAGTCAAGCAGGCGATCAGCTAACAGCTGAGAGGTGCTGACGGTACCCATTATTGCGCCACTGCTATAAAGTGCATTCATAAATTTATTAAATAGCTTTTGCCATAGCTGCTTTTGACATTTTATCGGTTAATTATGTCATCGGTGATGCAAAGAAAATCATGAAATATTGCTGGCTAGCTGGTGTGCGAAGTTCTGAGACATTCTTCTAAATTTTATGCATTCATGAATTGTTTGAGTTCATAAATAGCAAAGAATTTTCAAAACTTTTTCTAACACTATCAAGATTAGTTAAAGTGGTCATTTGATATGAATAAAAATTTCTTTTCAAAACAAATTTCACTATTTCAGTAAGCATTTCGACATCTTATTTAATTTTTAAAAAGTCAGGTCAGCATCATTTTGCTTAGGATCGCAACTTGTGACAAATACTTTATAAAGAAGGTAGAAGGTTGAGTGCAAATTATATACTTTAAATGTTTTGTCAACTGCTTCCATGTTGTCAACTGCTTCCATTTTCCATTTGGGATTCTAAAAATGTATGGCCTTAGTTTGGAAATGTGCATTCCACCTATATATTTTCAAATCTCATAAATTGATTACAAGTGGGATGATTACAAGTTTAAAACAAATTCACAGCCAAGTCTTTGTTTAGGGACAAATTTGCTGCTGTTTTTTGGCGATATAAATATAAATGTAGTCTTTAAAATCTTTTTATCATCTTTTTATTTAATATTTTTTAATGCTGCCTTCAAAAAGGTATTTGCAATTGGGATTATTTTAGTTTTAGGTGCATATGTAAATATTTTACAGCCTACTTCGCATTCAAACGACTCGAATTCACGCACTTAGGGACGAGCAACACAGCAGCACAGTTGGCCCAATGCTACTTTGATAACACTTATTAGTGGATATGTCTGTAATAGGGGTCGAAATATGTCAAGTTTAAAGTCTCTAGATCAGGAAGTTACTTAAAGATCGGTGGAAAGATTTTCTCCGATTTTCGTTTATCGCGATCAGTGCGCCACCTTTCGGAATTTTGTGAAGAGGAAGTTAGCTAAAGTCGATCGCCAGATTCCCAATTGCAAACGAATTTTCAAAATAGGTAGATCCGTGCCCCACCTAGCGAACTTTTTTTAATCACGTTTCCAGTTTCCAGTCTCTAGCTTACCGGGAAGCTATCCAAGAATCGATGGCAAGATTCCCCCATTTTTCAGCGATTCTGCCATTCATTTCCGATCTATGGGTCAAGTTTTAATGATCTAATTCACGGGGAAGTTCCTAAAAATTCAATCGCAAAGTACCAAATTTTAAATCAATTTTCCTTATATCTCCATCCGTGCGCCACCCATCGGAAATTTTTTTCGTCCACACTGCATTTTCGGAACTATGTTACAAGTTTCAAGTGTCTAGTTCAACGGGAATTTATCTAAAAAAATTGCAAGATTCCGAAAATTCGTATGGAAATGACCGCACAAACAAGAAATTTACTTGATAAAAAATCACAGCTCAGTATTTATTTTTCGGTTACAGCAGCGGTTAGACTTGCTTACTTGTTTTATTTAGCTTACACGCCGACAACCAACTAGAAGGCTCAAATTTACGGCACACTTTTGTAAAGCTTCTTTATTTATGGTGTTCTGATTTCCTGGATCTCGGTATTAGTTAAGCAATTCACTCAATTTTTCACGGCGTATAAAAAGATTTAATACCAAAATTCAAATGAGAATTTTACTTCATTGATAGCTGCGAACATTTGAAACGCCTTTCAATTAATTGGTGACTCTAACAACACACCCCGATTTTAAATAGTTTCGAGCGCAGAGTACCTGGCGTATATTAATTTTTGGTTATGTCACTGACAAATTTTCACAGTCAAAGGTGAATTCGTTTTTAGATTTTCGGCAGCTGCACTTTGTTCACTTCTTTTGTTGTTGAGACAAGCGGAGCTATGCGATTCATAGTGCAGTCACTGCTTTTCGGTAGAAAACCTTTCACTTTTAAATAAATTTTGCTATAAAATAATTGTAAATCGAGTTTTTTATAATCGGAATTTAAGTTTTATTATTGCTTGATTTCGATTTTCATTTAGTGCTTGCGAAATCGGACATCTGTAATATTTGAAGCCTTTGGTAACGTGCTCGCGTTTTATTGCTTACCGAATATACTTCTGCAAGTTAAATAGTAGATACGCTGCAACAAATCGTGTGAGTAATCTCGAAGCGATATTTTTCAATTTGAATGAGAATACGACGATTCAGCAATGTTCATCAAATTTAGGGAAGACTAAAGAACCCGCCCACGTTTCGCTGCGTCTCAGAACTTATAATAGATTGATTTCAATCATTATATCTATAAATAAGATATGGAACTTAGTCACATCGCTTATTGCACCACTCATTAGCACCTTTCGTTTGATACAGATATTGTAATAATACATTTTAGGTCACCCTGGTCCACTTATTGGTCGATTACTATGAAACCGGTCTAGTTTTGGATCTTAAATTTTTAACTTTGACGTCTAGCAATGCAACGGTGAAAGTTGAATTAAATTTTTCTCAGCAGTTTTTGAGTTATGCATACATACAGGCAGACAGACAAAAAAAACTCAACAAGTAAGGAAGTCTAAGTTCGGGTGGGACCGAACCTTAAATACCCAGCTGTGTAAAATTGTCTGTGGTGAATTGGTAAATTGTTGTGAAGTTATGACCTATAGAGGTTTTAAACTTCTTCTACTACCATGTGGGCAATCTTATAAATAAAAATGAATGTGTGTATGTGTGTCTGGCGGCCAAGATACTCAACCGATCTTTACGAAAGTTTCACAGTAGATTCTTGGATTCACTGGTTAAAGTATAGGCTATACAAAATTTTGTAAAGCCTAGATAGTATACCTCGTATCATGTTTCGTAATTTTATTTAACACGGTTCTGAAGTTAATAATAGCTGAAATTTGACATTTTGTTCTTTTATATGTGGGCGGTGCCACACCCATTTCCAAAATTAAAAAAAATCATTAATAGGATCATCAGATCATTGTAACTACGATATTCTAGAATTCTATCTGCATCAGTGAAGGAGATATGGTATGTTTTCCGGTTTCCTACCTCTCTTTTAGAAAACTTTGGTCCAAACTTGGGCGCGGCCGTCCTCCGATTTTGCTTATTTTTCGCTGGCGTACTTTACGTATGTATAGTATACCTCGTATAAAGTTTCGTAATTCTATCTTACACGGTTATGAAGATATAACGATTAGGAACATATTAACAATTATATTATTATACCTTTATCAGTCAATGAGATATGGGCAGTGTAGTATTTCTACCTTCTTTCGCTTATTTTCCATGGGTGTATGTACCACAGCCATAGTATACCTCTTACCAAATTTCGTTATTCTAGCATAAACGGTTCTGTAGTTATTAACAGTCGAAGTTTGGAAATTTGTTCACTTATATGTAGGCGGTGCCACACCCCTTTTCCAAAAATTTGATAAAATCGTCGATAGGACAACCAACTAAATAATTTTACCAAATTTCATTATTGTAGCTGACCTTTTTATTGAATTATCTCAAATTAGAAGTTTTTCGAAATTTTCGATATCCAAAAAGAGGCGTGGCTATTTTTCGATTTCGCCCATTTTAAATAGCAACCTACCTTTGCCAGAAAGCAACCTGTGTGGCAAATTTCATTCAAAGATCTAAATTTTTACTCAAGTTATCGTGTCCATGGGCGGACGGACATATCTTAATGGATTCCTCTGTTATAAGGAACCCTATATCTTTCTCCATTACTTTGTACCGGGACAAACCATCGTTATAGGGACAAAACTATAATACTCTGTATACTAGTACACGCTGAGTATAAAAATTATCCTTTCTATAAATTTTTCTTGAATATCTGCTATGCAAAGTCATCGACCTGCTACAAATTTATTACATGTAGAAATTTTCGAAAAATGGTAGTAAATCTACTAAGGTTATGGTAAAATCCAAGCTCTGGCACCAATAACCTATAGCACCGTTGTCAAAATCAGCATCAAACAGCGCTAACAAGTTCACACCGCAATTTCCTGGCACGTACTTAACTTTGCCACAGAAAGTTGCATGTTCTCAAACCAATTTAATATCTTTCTTCCTGTTTCTGCACCTCGGTTTCTGCTTTCAAATGTGTTTTTGTTATATTTCTTGTAGATAACTTATGTATTACGTATATTTTTCTGTTCTTGTCTTGTCTTGCATGCAAATATACAAACAGACGCACATAAAATGTGGAAGAACAAATAAGGAAGCTCACTTTTAATACATAATAAACCATAATCACTGTTCCACAATGCACACTACACATACCTCAAACATTGCACACCTAACACGTACACCATTCTTTATTTTATTTTTGCATTGGAAATCTTTTTCATTTGATTTGTTTTCGTTTTCTCACATAAAATTATTTGTAAAAACTTTATTATCCTCATCTTGTGGTCAATTCTTGTTTTTGTGTTTCAAGTTCGTACGGAAATTACTTCTACTGTAAATAACAGCTAATATGTTTGTGGTTGTCGTGGTTAAAAATCAGCTGGAAATTGATTAATTTTCTTAGTGCGCAAAGCACACTCAAAACTTGGGCGCTAATGGCGGGAGCTAATCGCTCTATCTCTATGGCGCGATATACAACAGGTATATTATCATAAACCTCCTAAGAGATTTTTGCGCCAAGCTTCTCTTCCAATTTGTGGTGTGCCGATTTGAATTTTCCCTACAAATTGGTGGGACCTACAGTTTTTTGCCGACTCCGAACGGCATCTACAAAGGAGACGAATTTTTGCTGAGAAGCCTGTCATGGCAGAAATACACTCGGAGAGTTTGCCAAACCACTGCCGAGGGGCGACCCCGTTTTGAAAAACTTTTTTTCAAATCACTTTTGAAGTTACCTGTACCAGGGCTCGAACCATGGACCTTCGGTGTGGTAGGCCGGCAACACTACCTTCACACCACGGCGGGAGCTAATGGTGTGCTATAAAATTTAAGTGCAAAGAGCTGTGGTAATGCTTTGGAAACATCAAGCTGTGTAGTTGTGTTTTTATTTTGCTCTGTGTTTTCTTTAATAATTAAATCACATCTTGATATTCTAAATATTCTTAGTTATAAATTAAGTTATAAGAGTTTAAATAGTTAATGTACTTCACTACTTGGTGTGAAATTCATACTTTTGAATTTGTGTGCCGAATTATTTGCATATTTCAATTGTTTTTTTTGTTGCTTTTGAAGGGATTATATTTCGTATTGCAATTGTTGTTGTGTGCTGACTTGGCTTTTGACATCTTTTTCATTACAGCTTTTTGCGTGGTTTGTTGAACGTCACTTACAGTGTGTTCAAAACTGCTCGCTCAGCACAGTGCCATTTAAACTGCCAGGATTGTTTTTCTTCCATCTGCTAAATTCTTAAACTTATCATTTTTTCTAAATTTATATAAGTATTTATTTATACATGCTGGCTGTGTGATGGACTTGTCTATGCCAAGTGCACTGGGGTAACCGGTAGAAAAGCTTACCTGCTTATTGAAGGGAAAGGCCTGCGCTGGTCTTGTTCCAAATGCCGGTCGACGGAAGTTGACCTCTGTAAAATCTTTAGGCATGTCAGAAACGGGTTTTCTGAAATCGGCAAAGATTTTTCATTGCTGACTGAAAAATTCAAAAAATATGAAAATATTTTAAAAATCTTGGAAACTTTAGATAATTCGCCTCATTTAGAATGCCCTGATAATCGCGAAAACAAGCGCAGACGTACGGATGATCAAAAGTGCCGAACTTACCCCAAGCCCTTGAACTTATCGTTTTGGCATCTCCAATTCCTAGTACGGTTGTCCGAGCAACGTCCAAGAACGCCCTTTCAAAAATATCCACTAGGAAAACCCGGAACCTCCAACTATTGCAATGGAGTCTGAACCAATCGTTAGTAAGCTGGTTGTGGTCCCTCGCCAAAAATCTAGTTTTGTGTCTTGGTTCCATCCAGACACTACCGAGGATGATTTGATGTACCATATTTCTTCTAAAGTAAAAGATGAAAGCGTAACTGGTAGAAAATTTAATTTCACATAAAAGAAGTATGTCTTCGTTTAAGATTGATGTATCTGGGAACGATACTCTTTTGGACAGCTCTTTTTGGCCTCCTGGGGCTCTTGTGCGGGATGTTGAACACATACCGAATAGGAATGTTCAAAATGTAGCGAAAATTTCTCGTAATAGCGTTGAGTCAAAAAACTGAGCACTAAATCCGTGATTTTATCAAAATGTCAGAGAATTAAATACCAAATTAACAGATCTCTTTTTGAAATCTTTTCATTTTAAATATAACGTTATTGCTTTTACCGAAACTTGGGTAAAACCTCATGTTTTCAATTCAGAGTTTTTATGTAATGAATATCAAGTATATAGATGTGGTGGCTTGAACAGAGTCGGAGGTGGTGTTCTACTTCCCGTTCATTCTTCTATCCCTTCAGAAGAGGTTGATATACCTAACATCGATTTCACTAAGTTCAAATGCATCTGCCCTCAGCTAGAGAACGTCTCTATGTACTTATATGTTTGCTACATCCCCCCAGCATCAGATTTTTCAGTCTACATGTAACATGTCTCTCTGCTCAAAACTGTTAACTTCATGACTAAAGCTTCAGATTCAATTATTGTTTTGGGTGATTTTAACTTACCTCATATATCGTGGAACATATCTGATGGAAACATTATTCCAAATCCGTCCAAACTGGGGTACAATGACTTTTTAGATGGAATTTCCGATCTTTGCCTTGATCAAATAAATGTTACCGCTAACAAGTTTGGGAAAGTCATAGATTTAGTGTATGTTGATGATATAAACGAAATTTCTGTAAATCGTTGTGATCCGTTGGTTTTACCAGAAGACCTTTACCACCCTTCTATGGAAATTGGCTACGAAACCATAAGTAACGGCCAAGGTACTCAATGCTACCCATGTAGTAGCTTTGATTTTAACTTTTCCAAAGCCAACTACAAGAAATTAAATAAAGAACTGTCTAAATTAACTTGGCCTGAATTTGGTAGTGATATCGATCTAAACGTCTTACATTTCAATCAAACTATTTACTGCCTATTTGAGAAGTTTATTCCTAAACGTAAATTAACTTATGATCATCCTACGCAAGCTTGGTCTAGTAAAGACCTTAAGGCTCTGAAAAATAGGAAAACGCGATCATTTAATTTATATAAGAAATCCGGATTAAACAAACATTACTTACTGCATTGCTTAACCTTAAAAAATGTAAACACATGGGTTTTTCGCGTAGAATTTCTCAGCCGGCTTCCTATACAATTAAAAATTATAGTCTTGAGCAAGTGTAAGATTTTGTTGACCTGGGGGTTACTATGGACTATAAACTCAGTTTCAACCGCCATATTAACACAACAGTCAATAAGGCTAGAGGTGTCCTAGCATTCGTTAAACGATGGTCTAAAGAATTTAGCGACCCATATGTAACTAAAGCCCTCTTCACTACATTAGTTAGAGCGATACTTGAATACGGTTCTATAATTTGGGACCCGCGTTACCAGGTTCCTGCAGATCGCCTAGAATGAGCTCGAAAACAATTTTTACTATTTGCCTTAAGCGATTTTCATTGGGATCCATTGTATAATCTGCCACCCTATACGAATCGTTTACAACTCATTAATCTGCACACACTTTCTAGTCGAAGGGAAATGCTTGGAATTGTTTTTATGATTAAATTGGTAAATGGTTCACTCTCCACCCCATTTCTTCTAAGTAAAGTGAACTTCAATGTAACGTCTCGTCCTTGAAGGCATTTTAAACCTCTAGTCTTAAAACAGTGCCGAGCCAATTTTCAGTTAAATGAGCCTTTTCGCTGTTTGTGTCAACTCGCTTTCTGGTAGATTTGATATTTCAGACTCGCTTTTCAGCATAAAAAAATCAACTCTTTCTATCCTAAATACATAGCTACTAATTCTTTCTTATTCTTTGACTTCTATATTAACTTCTAACAATAATTTTATTCTGCTAACTAATTATTTCTTAATGTATAATCTATCTTATATCTACTTTACTTAGTTGATGAGGTTTCTCTGTAGCTGAGCAGTTTTAGATCTCGACGCTTAACAAACCAAAGCCTTTCAACGACTCGACACGAACGAATAATCCGCGCGTTATGGGGATGCGCCCCTCTCGCCGGTCGGGCGGGATATGGTGGGTAATCCGTTTGGTAATTATTATTATTATTATTATTATTAAGTTAAGAAGTCATAATAATTGCAACACATATACGAGTATGAGCGAAAAAAGCATGCTTACTTGAGTAAACATATATATTTAAATTTTAAAAAATATGCAAAGAATTTTTTTAAACACAGAATTAAATGGCCTCGAATGTCGGAATCGAAAGGTGAAGCAGTGTATTTTTAATTCATAATTTATTCTATAACAATACATATATCAGGCGTGTGCTGCATTTCACTTTCACGCGATTTCGCTGTCATTAACCAGCAAATTTACATAGGCGCAACACACAATTTCACTCAAAAGTGAATTGCAGCACATGTCTTTATGTACTCAAATCCCTTTTTGGATGCACGCGAAATTGGCAAATAGCACTATTATTTTTAGGTATTCACTCAGTACTTAATTCAATCCAAATTCGACTCTCAGAGACGAGTGAAACAGAAAATTATATATCTAGTTGCTCCCTCATAATACTCGGTGAGATGTCCTTGTGTTAAATTTGATTTGATTCTGATAAGATTTAAAGCAAAACTTTGATAGAACTACCGCTGCATCTAATCGACTTCTTCACTTTTAGTCTAAAACTAACATTGTGATAAACGAATTATATTCGTAAGGGTTTGTGGAGTAAATTAGGTTAAGATAAAAATGAAATTTGAAATAAGAATTTATCCAATACTTACTGTCCAAGTGAGCACCCTGGTATGGTGTTAATATGTTAGGAAAACAGTGGTCGGCAAAACTCCGAGTATATGTCTCTTATGAAACAAAAGCAGCATGAAAAATTCGTTTGCTTAGGCTTGAAATTACGTGCAGAGTTTGACAGGCAATAATAGTTCAGATCTTTCAATGTTCGGTTATGTTCATCCAAAACGATTTTATTCGCCATTTGCTCCACATGCTAATTTGTACTGCAACTTATACTTTTACCATTGCTGAGTGAATTTTAATGCTTCAGTCTTCCAATGATGTGCTCATTGAAGGAACAACTGTACCAGTACCATTACGGACCCCAGCATGCCCGTCACAAAATGCTCTCATTAATGTATTCTAGAATTTTCTATTTTGAGGATTCAACCGGCTTACATTGGTTTCAACTACTCAGTGTAGTTCTTAGTGACCAAAACCAACCAAGACAAATGTGTAATTCATTTCACGATTTAACACTGCCATTACTAAAATGAATAAAAAACAAGTAAGAAAGTCTAAGTTCGGGTGTAACCGAACATTATATACCTAGTAGTGATCTATTATGTCATCCCAATTTACGCAGGTCTATTTTAATACTTTCAGTTCTTATTTGCGTTCAAATAGACCGACGAACCGACAGACAGACGTATCGAGAGACGGATATGCCTACATCGACTCAGCTCATCCTCCTGATCACTTCAGTATACTTTTTGATGGGACTATCTCTTTTTCTTCTCATATTTATATACATTTAATGTTTATGAAAGGTATGAAAATTAAAAAAGATATACAACTTCGCAATTGCAGTGGGCTATTAATACGTGCCGGAATATTTTGCTTTTGTGTTTTCCGATTTGGCTAATTTTTGGCAGGAGTATAATACATACTACTAAGAAGCAGCTGACCAATTTTCATTGAAATATCAAGATTAAATTATAAGCCATTGCCTTTGAAAATAGCAGAAATTTTATGCTGAAAAGTGGGCGGCGCCACGCCTACTTCTTCAAAATTGACAAAATTTGTTTGCGGTCGAGTTTTTCTTAAAAACTTTTTATGTGTGCAAAATTTAATTGATATAGCATGCTTAGTGTTAGAAATATCGCTTTTTAAATTTTCCAAAAAAAATTTTCAGAACTATGTTAAAAAACTGGGCGAGGACATTAACCGATTTCGCCCAATTTTACAGCAAACAGTTACCTTTATATATAGAACATTATCACCAAATTTCGTTTCCACAAATCAATTTTTGGTGGAGTTATGGCATAAAAAGTTTTGTGGAATAGTCCACTATAAAAAGGGCGGAGCCACGCCCATTTTCGAAAATTTTAAGTTTTTGGATTTCTTTGTTTACGAAAACTTTAAAACTGAAATATAAATGATGTAAAGCTATTTTACGCAAAGTTATTGCCTATTTGATATATCTACGATCCTTTTCAAAATCTTTCATATAAAAGTGGGGGTAGACCCTACCCGATCCCACCCTGGAACATTCCTTGCATACCTGCAAACCTGCGTGCTGAATTTCGTTTCGATATCTTGAACGGTTTCTGATTTATGACTAATATTATTTCTAAATTTAATTTAATCAAAAGTGGGCGGTGCCACACCCATTTTCAAAAATTTCTTAAAAAATTTATTTAATGCCTCAATCTCAATGCATTCACCAAATTTTATTCTAATAGGTGTATTATGTACTGAGTAATCACTTTTTATGTGTTTTCGAAAATATTATATATATAAAAAGTGGGCGTGCCTATCATCCGATTTCGCCCATTTTAAATAGCGCTCGGAGATGAGTGCCAAGGAAGCCGCATACCAAATTTCATTAAGATATCTCAAAATTTACTCAAGTTATCGTGTTCACAGAAGGACGGACGGACGGACGGACGGACATGGCTTAATCAATTTCTCTTTTCGTCCTGAACATTTTGATATACATAAGTCAATACCTATCTCGATCCGTTAATGCCGTTACGTACTGCCGTTACGCGAATAAAGTTAATACACCTTGTGTGCGAAGCACTACCAGGTATAATAACAGCGCATGAGGTAACACATGTATACGGTCAAGAGCAAAGTCCATTTATTTTCGCATTCATTCCAAGTTTGTGGCTTTTTGAATTGACACGAGTTCGAGGGATTCGATATTCGGAGAAGGTCAAAGTGCTGATAGGAAATTATGTGCATATCTGAATTGGGTTGGCTTACTTACTTATGTATGGAAACTTAAAAATAAATCCATAAAATTCTGTATTAGAGCAGGTGAATATTCCTCATATAAAAACTAAATCCTATTACTCATATATATTCAAAGCCCTTTTATGTATATGAGACCTCTAATTGGAAAATCTAAACAATCCAGCAATAACTAATTTTCGAACAGGTTTCAATCCTAGCCAACAATAGTTTTTTTTTAATTGTGCATATACGTGATATTTAATATAATATTTTTTTAATTCAACTAATTTCGTTTTAATTTTAAGCAACTACTATATTATCAAACAATTGGTATAATAATATTTTAATTTTCTCTTTTCAGGTAAGAGCTGCGTTTTGTCAAAATCAAGTCGACGCAATACGAAAAATGCGTGAGTTAAAATATTTCTCTTTATTTTAAAGCAGTCACTTATATTTTCGTGGGTAGGTACTTTGTAATTATATAGTACTTGGTATTTGATGGAAAGTTTAGAGACAACACCCCAATTCTGGACATCAGAATTCTTATTTACAGTCAGCTAAACTCATATTTCTATTTATTTTTGTATAACATTGGTGTTCTTCGGTTTTGTATACGAGGTGTGTTCAAAATTCGCGATACTTTTTGAACACACCTCGTATATTCGAATTTCGAATTTTTTGTGGCGTTATGTTGCTACTCATGTCTCTCACTTATGCCGACTAGCTCGGCCATTTTGAATGTTCAGTTAATTGTTGACAGCTGCTTTGCTTGCACGTGTTTTGGATCGTCTTCGATTTTTACCTATTTTTTACCAAAATTGCTCAACTGTGACCAAAAACAGCATCGCATGAACATTGCTAATGAGATGTTAAACTCTGTCCGCGACGACCCAAATTTGCTCCAGAGGGTCATAACTGGTGACGAATCGTGGGTTTATGGTTATGACGTGGAAACCAAAGCTCAATCATCTCAATGGAAGCTGCCGCACGAACCAAGACCGAAAAAAGCGCGCCAAGTTCGGTCGAATGTGAAAGTTTTGCTGACAGTTTTCTTCGATTGCAGGGGCGTGGTGCATCATGAGTTCTTGCCACAGGGAAGAACGGTCAATAAGGAATATTACCTGCAAGTTATGCGCAATTTGCGCGAAGCAATCCGCCAGAAACGCCCGGATTTGTGGAAGAACAAAAATTGGCTTTTGCATCACGATAACGCTAATGATGCCGCAGCCACCGTATTTCCCAGATCTGGCCCCCTGTGACTTTTTCTTGTTCCCTAAACTAAAGAGGCCCATGAAAGGACGACGTTACGCTTCTCTTGACGAGATAAAGACGGCATCGAAGGAGGAGCTGAACAAGATACAAAAAAATGATTTTTTGAAGTGCTTCGAAGATTGGAAAAACCGTTGGCACAAGTGTATAATATCTCATGGGGATTACTTTGAAGGGGACAAAATAGATATTCATGAATAAATAAATAATTTTTGAAAAAACACAAAATTCGCGATACTTTTTGAACACACCTCGTATACCAAATGAAACATTTTAAGTTTTTTACTTACTTTTCTTCTAGTCCCCAAAGTTTGAATTCGACGTGTATTGTGTTACAAACATGAATTACAAACTTAAATTTGGCAAAAGATTTTTAAAAACTCAAAAACAGAAACTAAACATTTTTTATTTAATTTTTTCACAATTTTATATTTTGCATTCTCCTTCACATTTATATAATTTAAAATTAATTAGCAACATTAAAAATGCCATATGCGCCATAACTCACCAGACAAACAAGCGCACAAAATAATTTGGCCAAAAATATCTAAATACATTAGCGCGTTGGTTTCCTAAGTCTTTTGTTGCTTTTGTATGTAGCAACCTTTTCACTTTTTTGCTAACAATTTTAATTTTTGACTATGACTAGGTATGGCTGGATGTGTTGTTGTTGCGTTTTGTTAGTAACCTGCCACACCATTGCTAACTGTGTGACTGTGGCGCATTATAGTCGTAATTTCCAAGCGCTTATCAGCTAATAAATAACTCAAAATATTAGGCAATCGTAATTGTGTGTGTGTTGTGCGGGCCAAAGAAACCCGAGTGCATACATATACACATATTTATGTATAAAGATAAATGCACAAAACTATGTTTGATGCTGTGTTGGTGTACCAAAATGTTTTCGGTTCATAAAAATTTATTATTTCCCCCGCTCCAGTGCTTCCAACAGCAATGACAGGTGTTTGTAAACTACCACTTGCTGCACACATTAAACTTAGTGTCCACGTACATATTTATGGGCGCTTGTGACTGCCGAAAAAAGCACACAACAGCAATTGTAAACATGAAAAATTGTGCAGACTAGGAAAAAAAGACAAAAATTTTTTTATGAAAACAGCCAAAAGTTATTTGCATTAATATTTGACTTAAGTCCATTTATGCCCACCAGCAGCTGTAAATGAAAACTTTGAAACAGACAACAGGCCAGACCGGATGACTAGTAAAGCTGGTAAGAGATTTGCAACAACAAAAACAAAAACTACTAAATTGCGAAACATAAAATTTCAAATGCACATACTCACGTAGCAAATAAGTTAACAACAACCAAATGAATTAAGAAAATGTGTCTTCGGGTGGAACTGAATGCTAAATCCTCAGCTGAACAAAAATTGGCAAATCACAATTAAATTTTTACTAGAGTATATAGAAATTAAAAAGTGAAAAACTGCTAAATTAAAAAAAGAACGAAAAGTGGGCGTGGTCGATAGGAGCTCATATCCACTGGGAGTATACCCTGGTATGATTTATGCCTCCCTCGTTAACGTTTTTAAAGTTCTCAACAAACGAAAATATAGAATTTGTCCACTCATATGTAGGCGCTGCCACGAGCACTTTTAAACTTTTTCAAATATCTCTACGTATAATAAAATTGTCGATGTCTGCACATTGCAGATATTAAAAAAAAAATTATTGGAGGAATTATTATTATGCCAAAAGAATCCAAATCAAAAGGTTTTAAAATTTTTTCCGCCTGTTTGCCAGTCGGTATGTGTGGGCGGGCATCAATCAAAAAGATGTCCAGCTCAAAGTTTAAGTTATCCCATATTTCGACAACTAGCCGGTTTCGGAGATATCGGCCTATCCGCTCACTAATAAAACAGTCAATATAACTAGCGTGGAGCTTACCGCGGCCACCGTTAAGTGTCGGTGGTGTTGCTGGCCTACCACACCGAAGGTTCGAGCCCTGGAACAGGCAACATCAAAAAGTGGTTTGAAAAAGTTCTTTCAAAAAGGGGTCAAAAAGGGGTATTTCTGCCATGGAAAGCTTCTTAGCAATAATTCATCTGCTTTGCCGCTGCGGTTCGGAAACGGCAGAAAACTGTAGGTCCAGCTAATCTGTAGGAAAAATTAGAAGCTGCACACCACAAGTTGGTAGAGAAGCTCTTTGTTTTTAGTTTCCGGAAAAACCTTATTACTCAAAGCTTTTTAGCAACCATTCAATTTTTTTATTACTTGGTATATAGTTCTTTACACTTGTTTCATTTTTATTTTAAATTTTTATAAAACAACAATAATGTAACGGGAATTATAGATAGGAATAAAAAGAAAGAAAATGCGCTCAGAAATCCCAATTTCCGGTTTTAATAGCAGAACGTTGAACTCTGATAGAATTTTAAACTCGTATATTCTATTGTAATTCTATTGTATTGCAAACTATTATAATTTCTGGATATTATTATTACTAGTGTGTCGAATTTGTGAGCGCTTACTGTAATTTTTAACATTCTACAAAGTGCCGCAAAAGTAATCCTCCTATCAGAAAATGCTATAAATTTTGCGATTGGCCCCTAAAGTCAGTTCTGTTTTGACATTTGGGTAGTAAACACATGCGAAATACACGTTAATAAACAATGTTACGCTACACTGCTCCAGAACGCGGAATATTGCTGACTATTTATTTGACCAATAATCGGTCGGGGCCAAACGGTTACTGTGAATGGTGAGCGCTACAGAGCAATGATCAACGAGTTCTTTTTGCCGCAACTTGATGAATTGGGATTGGAAAACATGTGGTTCCGACAAGACGGTGCAACAGCACACACTGCACGTGCCACAACCGATATGCTGAACATCGGAAGCTAACTTTTGCGCCACCTTGTAGATGCATTAGGCAATGAACTGGCATCATTTTACTTTTGTTTTTTGAAAATTTCGATATCCAAAATTGGGCACTTCTTTGATTCTCCACAGTACAGTTCCTTAGCAGAAAAGTAAACTTTTGCTGCATGCGCTTTAAAATTGTATATGTTTTACGAAATTTCGATATCGAAAATACGGTTCAGGCCTTTGTTTGAAAATTTTGCCATCATCATTGACAAAAGGAATAAACAAATATAGCATTGAAATTGTACTGTCTTAATCTCATCAGTTAATGAATTATCAGTTTCGATATTCTTTTTGAAATTTGCGATGTCGAAAATAGTGGCTTGATTATCAATTTCGCACTTTTTCAATATCAACTTTCCTCAGGCGGAAAGAAATCCATGTCATTGGTCATTCGAATATCTGAATTTTTAATTTATACTCAAGCTGTCGTGTGGATAGATTGTCGGAAGGATCAATGGACAGACAGCCTGGCAGAAAGACGGTCTGCTCTAAGGCCGAATGGGCTGACGAACACTGCTTAATCGATTTCGCTCTTCATTCTTAGATCTTTGCTATATGGCGCTCTATACATATTTACTAGTGCAGCCAGGTATAAAAATACGCCAACAACCAAAAAAAAAACACAACTCAAAAACAGAAATGAAATTGCACTTCAAAGTACAAGTAAATTTGCTCAGCAAACTTCATATCGACAGCAAACAAGAAGTTGAAAAAAATTTTGCGGGTGAATAGACGTCGCATGCGCAAACGCCTCACCTTGCCGCCTTGTCGCACATAAAAATGAAATGCAACATATTCGATCAGATAATAATGGTTTTAAGTTACATTTGAGAAGTGCACAATATTTGCTGCCACAAGTGCTCGCGCTCAAATGAGCTTAACGGCAAACTTTGTGCTGCACACAAGGAAAAGGCAAGTGGTTTTTCAGCCATCCGAGCTTCCAGGCGTCCGAGTTGAAATGCGGTTGTTATTGCGCGTGTGCGTTTTGCGTCATATGTTTTCGTTGTCGGCTCTTTGTTATTGTTGTTTTCATTTGGTTCGGTTGTTTGTTATGTTGACGGCAATTTTAGTTACAAAATAACATTTTTGAGGCAATGTGTTGCAGTTGATGGGAAATTATTGGTGTGCCAGCAACACATAATTTGTCAGTGCATAGACAATTATATATTTGCGACGCTTTGCGGGTATGCTGGCAACTCTTTTCATGTTTGTTGGTAAGTACTCTGCTATTACATAGCTGGTTAGCCGAGATCAACATAACTAAATAATCCTTCATAACATGGACGGAAACGTCGTTCATGTAGGCACGTTTGAGTATGTTGCATGCTAGAGGTCCAATGGACGAAACGAAATGGGGATATGTGTCGTATATAGTAAAATCCCTTTAAGTTAGATTATTCTGGGTGGCTACCGATCAAAGCTTAAGCGCCCACTATGCTCACTTAAAGGCCCTTGAAAATGCACCACTTTCTTTGAGATGACGTAGTAAACTCTCATCTTTGACACACCCAAGTTCTGTAGACTGCCCTAAGAGTTAAAGTCCTTTTCTGGCTAGAGCAGAGCAGTGACATGTTCGGCACAACCCATTTTCTCCTCATTCCTTTAGACAGAATTCCTATGAGGAAAGTGCTATGCGCCCTAGCTGTATCACCATCACAAACTGACTCGTTATATGTTCAATCGGAAAGCTAAGATTCAGCTTATACGACTGTATCAAGTACATTGTTTTGTTTTTATTCACCTGATCTTCTGTGTATGTTACATTAAGACAAGTAGGGGTGTACGTCTAGAGTCAATTGAGAGATCTCTTTGATCGCCTCTTTGCTGTCAGCGAATATTGTGCAGAAACCAACGTAAAAATTACTTCCCTACCACATATTTTTGAGCTGAAGCTAAAAATATCTGCGTAAAATGGGGTGAGTTTCAAAATAGTTTTACGTAAGTTTCTCTCCGGGAATTAAGTTTTTTTTGTCAAGCCCTCACAAGTTAAATAAAAAGGGTGAGAGCAAATCAAAAAGTGAGAAAGATAGAGAAGGATAGAATTGGAGGTACACTTTCTATCCTTCGCAACCTCACCTAAATCTTCTTTATTATTTTATCCTCTTCAGACCCTTAATACATATGGGTGCACATTTATTTTATTGAAATTTGGAACTAATAGTAGCATTTTGTCCAAATTATAGCGCTACATCTTATAAATCAAAATTAATGTGTGTCTGTATGGCTGTGTGTCCTTTATAGGCCTACAAAGTACTCAACCGACCGACAGCAAGGGCTATATATATCTTTGGAAAATTGGGAAGTGCCACGCCCCCTGGCTATATAAAATTTAAATTCGTCATACCTCTGAAAGTATTTGGTCTAAATTAATGATTTTTGGTTATATGTGTCACGTGGTCGAGGTTTACATAACTTTCGAAAAGTGTTGTTTTTGTGCTTCATTAATGTCCGTAGTTTAGTGTAGATGTCTATGAAACTTTCGCGATAGGTCCAGGAGTTTGCTGGGCACGACAGGCTGTTTCAAAAATTATCGATTATACCAGTAATTTTTTTAATCGAAAGTAAGAGTTTGTGTTGTTATTCTACCAAAAATATTCAAACAGCAAGCTTTGATATTCTGCAAATACCTTTAGAAACAGTATGCATAGTTCAGTTTGTATAGAAAATGCCATGCCCCCATTTTCCATAACTCCCGCTTGTTTTCTCGTGAGTATGGTATTGAATCGTATATCTCCGTACCGATTTTCAGGTGCCTACCTTGAACCCTTTTAGAAATATTCAGCTTCAAAAATTCAGTGTGAATGAGAGGTTCCACGCCTACTTTTCCGGTAACCCCCATTTTTTTCCGTAAGTATGGTATTAATATCGAATATTTCCATACCAACTTTCAGAGCGCTCCCATGAAAACTTTCAGAAATATTACGCCAAAAAAATCATGTTTCTATGGGAGGTGCCACGCCCCTTTAACATTTTCGTTGTTTTTGGCTCCCTAAATTTGCGCGTATTAATTAAAAACAAACCCCCAAAATGAAGTATTCAATTTGGTTCAGTTGTTTTCAAGTTTTAGCGTGACGAACAAACCACGATTCATTTTTATACCTTTCATGAACATGAAATGGTATCATAACTTTGGTGCGATGTTTATAAGTATGAGAAGGAGGAGAGGTAGTCCCACCAAATAGCATACCGAAATGATCAGGGCGAAGAGCTAAGTCGATATATCTATCAGTCTGTCGGTTTAACCGCAAACTAGTCCCTCTGTTTTAGAGTTATCTAGCTGGAATTTGGAAAAGGCCGCCAGTTTGTAAAATGTCAATCATTTGTCGGAACCAACAAGATCGGACCAATGCAACGCAGCCCCTATACAATTTTTTGTTCCGGCTGTTACTCTTGCAAGTAAATAGCTAGAAAACTATGTACATATCAGTACCAGCAGCGAAAAAGGGAGAAGAGGGGGAGTAGGAACAGAAAATTTTAGATGTACAGGCGACGTTAAAGGAAAATGATGAGTGTAAAAAAAACTAACGGGATATCGAGATGGCCGAAAGCGAAAGCAGAAAAAGGGAATATATAGGAACAGTGTCGCTGCTGGGGGAGGGGGCGGGATTAGGGCGATAGATCCCCCCTTCGTCAATGAACTACTATTTTTTTTACTTTCGATTGAATAACACAATAGCATTTTATGCTTCTGATTTATAATTTTCTTTTTTTGGTAATGACAAAGGGCAGTTTTATGAATATATGAAATTATTGGTTAGTGGATTATGCGTTTGAATATTAAGCCTATATACATATAGGCTTCTTTTCAGACCTTCTACAAAATTCACAAGGCTTTCAAGACGATAAAACCGGTTTCGAGGTATCCGTACACTTTGGTGCTTGTAGTAATATAACAACAGATCGAAATAATACCGTAATTTTCGAGATCTGATATTGCCGCCGTGGTGTGAAGGTAGTGTTGCCGGCCTACCACACCGAAGGTCCATGGTTCGAGCCCTGGTACAGGTAACATCAAAAGTGATTTGAAAAAAGTTTTTCAAAAACGGGGTCGCCCCTCGGCAGTGGTTTGGCAAACTCTCCGAGTGTATTTCTGCCATGACAGGCTTCTCAGCAAAAATTCGTCTCCTTTGTAGATGCCGTTCGGAGTCGGCAAAAAACTGTAGGTCCCACCAATTTGTAGGGAAAATTCAAATCGGCACACCACAAATTGGAAGAGAAGCTTGGCGCAAAAATCTCTTAGGAGGTTTATGATGATATACCTGTTGTATATCGCGCCATAGAGAGAGATATTGCTAGTAGGCAGGCTCAATAATTTAATCAGAGCACAAAACGCCGGAAAAGTAGGAAGCCACGAGAATTGTTTACACGTTTTTTTATAAAAGTATAGCCCATTATCTAATAAAAAACATTCAAGAACAAATTTCAAACTTTGTTCCAAATCAAAGAAAATTTAACCAAGTTTTATCAAAATGCTACACTTTTTAATCTGAATTTTTATAAAAAAATTGGATTTGCAGTTTTATGACCTATTAAATTTTAGTATTTATAATAAAGTGCTAGGGTGAAGTTAGTAGAAAATAGTGGCAATTATGGGCATTTATTGATAAATTTATGGTGTCATTTTTGTTATGCGAAAGGCTAAAAATTTGGACATTTTCTTTATTGCAAAGTATTATAAAGTTCTTAGGTCAACATTAAAAACTATTATTTTTTAAATAATAAACGCAATCTTTTAGCATCTTTGTTAACACAATGCGTTCGCCTTTGTGTAATAAACTTCAACCAATAAAGATAGACTTAGGGCTTGTAGTAGATTTCGCAAAACACTTAGTACTGGAGTTACGAAGGAATACATCCGACGAACATGACTTTGAAAAATTGTTCAGAAATTGTGACACGGATATTGAAATCAAATAGAACCGACTCAAATTTAGTCAAAGTCTGCACGCATGTAACCTAGATGTTTATTTCAAGATTTCTGTTTTTTATCCATTCATGTATTGATCATATAATAATAGAAATAGATAGTCGATTCACTCAACATTAAACAATCTTCAGAGATTCCGCTTCACTTTTTCAACAAACCACAGAGAAGAAAATGACAAAAATGTTTTTAAGCTGGCTGAATTTTATGAACCACTTGTTCAAAACCAAAATATAGTGACCGAAACCGATTTATGGAGAAGGTTCTTAAAATTGACATAATCTTTCGCCAAAACTGCGTTGAGAGCTGCGACAAAACGCCATTTCATAACTTATACAAATTGCTACAAATCTTTGCAACTCTCCCCGTTCCCACTTCTACAGTAGAACCACCTCTTCAACCCTTCTTCTTCTTTTTTAAAATCCTCTTAATCGTCTAAGCGATTTTAGCCCTTTATCATAGTTGCCACTCGTTACGTTTTTCTGCCAATTGAAAACATCACAAATCGGTCTCCACTTTGTCCTTAAATCGGAGTGGTGGTCTTCCTCTTCCTCTGCTACCATTGGTGGGTACCGATAAGAATACCTTCTGGCCCAGAACATCTTCATTCTTTCGCACAACATGGCCTAGCAAATTAAGACGTTGGGTTTTAATTCGTAGGGCTATGGCGGGGTCTGCATATAGCTCATACAGCTCATCATTAAATCTTCTTTGGTACCCGCCGTCACCAATCCTAAAGTTCCGTAAATCTTTCAAGGAATCTTTCTCTCGAATACTTCCAGAGGAGGCGTCTCATCAGATGTTGTCAGTGCAAGCTTCTGCACCATAAACCAGGACAGGTGTGATGAGAGGCTTATAGAGTGCTATTTTCGTTCGTCGAGAGAGGACATTAATTTCCAATTGCCTACTCAGTCCGAAGTAGCATTTGTTTGCGTGAGTGATTCTTAGTTAAATTTCTAGGCTGACATTATTGTTGTTGTTAATGCTGGTTCCCAGGTTAGAAACTCTAATATTTTCTTTGCGATTTCTATATTTTCCTGAATATAAGGTTATGAAATTGATTTCTTTTATATGAAAGAAAACACTTTAGCTTTTCGGAAAAAAAATTGCAAAAAATCAGAAAAATGTGTCACGACTTTAAGATTGACCTACAAGACTGCATGCTCCAAAAAATTTTAATAATTGTGTAAAAAAAATTTTAAATTTTGATCAAATTTCTTCGAATTATCGCGAATTTTGCGTACATTTTTAAAACCAAATTTATTGTGTGTCTCAAATTTCAGGGTTGGGAAAAAAAATTTTCATTCGCACCCCTTCCCCAAATCCCGGCTACGCCACTGTATAGGAATAAATTATGAGAAAGCGCCGATTGGGAAGGAAGAGAGTACAGTTTTTTAAATGTAGGCAAGTCGAATTTTAACGGGACAATGCCTACCGGGTGTGCTAGTTTGGTATAAGAAACTGCAGTCGATAATTTGTGGATGCCTCTTACGATTGGACAGAAAAATTTTTTATTAGAACTATTACTTATTCATTTGAAACCCGACTGAGCCACCGCAAAGTATTAATCAACAATTTTCTTTTGTTTTACTTTTTTTATTCTTCCTTTACCAAAAATAACCCAAGGGAATGTGTAGCTAAAACCACAGTCGGGGGTCTTACACCAAATATTTAGACTATCCTTTCGACCTCAACTATATCTACATACTACTTATTTTATATACATACATTTGAAGGGAGTCATTTTTTAAGTTTGTGTTATTTTACGAGTTTAGTTAAGAGGGCAATAAATTAACAGCAATTAATGGCAACAAATAGTACTTTAGCTACTCAACTTTTTATTTAAAGAAATAAAATACTGGCATATTTAGTTGATTACTCATTGAATTTGGTTAGTCATCATGGCGCGCACAGCATCGCTGGTGCAACACATATTTGTATGCAGCCAAAGCAAAAAAATTAAACTGTTGCACAAGCAACGAAATCGTATAATTTGCATATTTCATAGGTTTGTGCAAATTTTTACGAATTTTTAAATGAACTCCAACGAATATGCAAACAATTTGTATAATCTTTGCCGAGATCTCTGTGTGAGTTGTCTAGATAAATATTCAAAGATAAAAACCGTAAAATGCAGCTTATGACGTTCATGGTAAATGAAGAACAAAATTCATTATAATTCCTTTAGAAACTTAAAATATCACATGGAAAATACAAAATGCTAAATACTTTCAAATTTTCTGACTTAAACTAAAACTAACGAAAGTTGGAAAGGAAATTTCAGGAATGTAATATTTAATAGTATTTCATACAGACGCATACATTTTTTCTTGATAATTTTATATATAAAAACAAGGTAGCAAAAGCTAAGAAATAAACCTTCAAGTAACTATTATTTAAGCAGGAAATTGACAAACCATTGCCACAGAAACCTAACCAGAATCAAAACCAAGCGGGCTTTGACTAACCATCACCACTGAAAAGCATATATGGACATGTTCGCTATCACCGATCAATGGACTTTGCATTTCTCACTATCCGTCTCTTGGGCTTTTTTAACTATAGGCCATGCGTTTTCTGTTAAGCCCATAGCAAAATGGGATAACACTGACAGTAAACAGATCAAACTTAACCCACAGAAATAGAGCTTTCGGTTCAATGTGCTATAGCTAGGATGCAGTAGATCTATATTCCTAAAGAACTGCCACAGTGCAACCACTCCTTGATTGTTCCTTTAACAAAAGCAGTAAAATAAGGAAATCTCAATGTCCCTAAGTCGAAGTCGAGATAAGCAAAACACAAAATTTGTTGATAAACCCAAGAAGTGGAATTACAGTCATTGCTAGTCACAGCGCCATTACACCTGCAACGGCTTGTGCCAAAAAGTTTGCAGAATCTCAAAACATGAGCAATAAAAGTGCTGGTGCCAACTTCAATATCAAGGACGGCCGACAATTCCGCCTCTATATAATTTTGTTTGCTTAACCGCTTGCTTAATAGTTTGTAAGAGATAAATAGGCTACAAGTACAGAGATCGCCGACACTGCTCATAACAGTAGCTCTACCATTCATCCTTACAAAAGCTACATTCGGCCTATCGACGTTCCCAGGAAATTCCAAGCCTCCATCACTCTATTCTCTTACCTGAAACTCTTACAATCTTTCTCACCGTGGCTTTGCAGCGTACACTCCATCTGCATTACCCTACAATCATGCCTCTCCCTCACTCTTTGCCTCTCCCGTAACCTATACCAATCTCAAGTTGTGCTCTTCTTCGCCTCTTCCTGTACTTTACCCTTACAGCACATTTTGGATCTTTTCCCATCCTACGCCCATCCCTAGGGCACCCCATATGTCTCTTCCTCACCTTATGCGTTGCTTTTCTCTCTATCGACATCGCTTTAATCATATTGGCACATATTCAAATAAAATAAATTCATGTATGAATTTGATTTTCTGAGTATTTCACTGTTACGAAGTAAGTACAAATTCCATCAAATAATTATGAAAATATACAGCCATGTACCGTATATTTATTTACCAGTATAACACAACTTTATACATGAATGATAGAAAATCAACCCGCATAACTAAAGGCGGCAACGTAGATATCCCACAATGTTCGACTCGTAAATCACCGTAAGCGCTGTGCAAAACATAAATAGAGCACGAAACTTGCTAAATAGCTTAATATGTAGGAAAACCTGAAAATTTAAAAATTTTGTTTTGTTTACGCATGAATTTTTTACTTATTACATACATTTTCACACATGCATTATCATGAATATACATATGTAGTATGGTAGATTGAAAAAACATTGTCGTTCGCTTAGCATCACGGCAGAGTTTGTAACAATAAAAATAACAAACATTTTCACGATTCGAATGGGGCCGGCTCAAGCAAACGGATTTTTGCGAAGGAGCTTTTTTGTGTCAGAAAATTATTGCGATTGTTGCCGACCAATATCGAGTTGCGACTACTTTTGAAAAAACTTTTTCCCAACATATTGATGATATTTCGCCTATCTCGGCACATAAAGCTAGCACCTTCGGTGTGACAAGCCACACATTTTTTTTTTAATCCCAAATCAGGAAAACCTTCTGTTGGTTTCTTTGCTTAAATTCTAGGCTTTGAGAGGAGACCCAGCAGACACCAGATATTACAAAATTTTCAATACCTGTACCAATTATTTGTTTAAAAATCGATTTGACCACCTGAAAATGTGGAGATTTTTTTTAATCTATGCTTATTTAGTAGTAAAAAACTTTTTAAAGCTAATTCAAAATAAAATACTTTACCATCTGTAAGTAAACTAAAAACAGTAATGATAAAACTAGTTGACAAATTTGGTTTAGCTACGAAACTAAACACTATACAATATACACCAAGTTTCCACCCTGTCAGAAAATCAAGAAAGAAAAATAAATAAAACTAGTAATGATAGACCTTTACAAATAGGTACTAATATAGTGTTAAAATTTTTTTTCCCCCATTATGAAAATGTCTATCAATGCAAAATTTTTTTTTGGCACAGACTAATGTATATATGGGTATGCATTTTCCAGTTAATAGGTAAAAAATAAAAAATTCGCCGTTCGTAGAAAAATCAATTTGGCTGCATTCATAATTAATTTAGCTTATCTCGCCAATGACCATGTCAGCTAAATCGACAAAATCAATATTTAAAATCACATAAATATTCTTAGTCGCTTTGAAAACTGGTTTGGTACTGTGCTCGCGTTGTATTTTAAGTTTTTAAACGTTAGTTTATGGGTTCTACAAACGCTATCGGCATGTCACACAAGCTAGTGTGTCATATATGCACTTGGTACGATTGGATATTTTGACTATGACATGCATATACTGGACTGTCGGTAAATATAGTTGCGACTCTCCCGCTCTTTGCCGGCCAGCCAAGCAACTCGCGTTGACGGTCCCTGTTGCATATTTGCATTTAGCACTAATTGCTTTTGCAATATCGGACTATTATTTCCTTTCATAAAAGTTTTGAACTCGAATCTGAATTGTTTGGGAATACGTAATGAGTGCAGCTATTTGAAACTTTTTAATCGACTAATTAATAGAGCCTTATATATGGCGTGTTTAGGGTAAAGGCCAGCTAAAGCTTCAGACGAAATTTTGGGTGCATTTTCAAGTTGAAAGTTGAAAGTTCAGCGATCTGTCTATGGTACCATCACTAGACGATTAGATCATGTACCAAGGAGGCCCTGAAAGCCATACGCAACACACCGCCCAGCACTCTCTTCATCAAGAGAATGGCTTCTCCGAGGGCACTCAGGCTTCGAGAGTTGGGACGCAATGTCAATGATTTATATATTACAACGAGAATGGCCTATTCTGTTCTTGGAACACACATTTTTTGATTTCTTTAATTATAACAAAAATTCTAAGGATGGGAAACTCCCTCAGAGCCTCGACAAGAGAGTTTTCATAAACGGATCCAACTAATCTATATCTATATTTATCACACGTAGCAAGTATATTGCAATTATTTTCTCTAACAAGGCAGCTCTGCGTGTCTCGCTTCACCGAGTCTGGCCCATCAGTGCAGACAATCGACACATCTTTCCTTTAACTGTAGTGCTGGGACAACTAAACATACAATCAAATGAGAGGGCTCAGAAATATGTCACGCTTTATTTCACCTCTTGAAGTAACATAAGTGAAGAATATTCTTGGACCCCTGTAACTTGGAACGATAGAACAAAGACGGTTAAGCACCTATTGAAATTTATAGAAAACAAGTAAGAAAGTCTAAGTTCAGGTGGAACCGAACATTATATACCTAGTAGTGATCTATTATGTCATCCCAATTTACGCAGAACTATTTTAATACTTTCAGTTCATATTTGCGTTCAAATAGACCGACGAACAGACAGACAGACGTATCGAAAGACGGATGGCTACATCGACTCAGCTCATCCTCCTGATCATTTCAGTATAGGTACAAACATTTCATGTTCATGAAAGGAATGAATATCAAAAAAGACATACAACTTCGCTTTTGCAGTGGGGTATTAACTACTTGCACGGATATTTTACTTTTCATCCTGAACAAAAATAAATATAAAAAAAGTGTCTTTTATAGGCGCCAAAGAACTGAACCGATCTTTATGAAATTTTCACAATATATACTTGGGTTCACTGGGTACAGCATAGACAATATATAGTATTGGAAAAGTAGGCGGAGCCACGCCCCCAGGCTATATAAAGTTTCAATTCGTCATAATTCCGAACTTTTTTGGTCTAAATTAATGAAATTTGGATATATGTGTCACTTAGTCAATATCTACATCATTTTTCAAAAGTGGGCTTTGCCACGCCCACATCTTTTTTAGGTTGTTTTGCCCTTGAACTTTCACGATAAGTTCGGGAGTTCGCCGGGCACGACACAATCTGTATATAGCTTTTGGAAAATCCCCCAGGTCATATAAAGCTGCAGTTCGGTATAGATTCGTTTTTGGTTCAAGTGAATGAATTTTATGTGTAGATGTGTTCTATGTATCAAAACGTCAAAACAACGTCTACCGGGTCTGCTAGTATATTATAAAATGGCGAAAGCAAACACCGAATTTCAGCATTCTTTTGTAAAACTGAGAGACTAGTTTGCGTTCAAATAGACATACGGACTGACAGATAGACGGACGGAGAGACGGGCATGGCTAAATCGACTCCGCTCATCGTGCTGATCATTTCAGTGAACTTTTCTCTTCTTCTTCTCATATTAAAAGACATTTAATGTTTATGAAAGGTATGAAAATAAAAGAAGATATATAACTTCGCTATTACAGTGGGCTATTAACTACGTGCCCGAATATTTTGCTTGTGTGTATTCCGATATTAGCAGGAATATAATACATGCTACTGGGAACCAGCTGACCAATTTTCATTGAAATATCAAGGTTGAATTATAAGCGATTGCCTTTGAAAATAGCAGAAATTTTATGCTGAAAAGTGGGCGGCGCCACGCCTACTTCTTCAAAGTTGACAAAATTTTTTTGCGGCCGAGTTTTTCTTGAAAAGCTTATTATGTGTGCAAAATGTGATTGATATAACTTGCTTAGTTGTAGAAATATCCCTTTTTAAATTTTCCAAACAAATTTTTCAGAACTATGTTCAAAAATTGGGCGTGGACATTAACCGATTTCACCATTTTACAGCAAACAGTTACCTTTATATATAGAACATTATCACCAAATTTAGTTTCGACAAATCAATTTTTTGGCGGAGTTATGGCATAAACAGTTTTGTGGAATAGTCCACTATAAAAAGGGCGGGGCCACGCCCATTTTCGAAAATTTTAAGTTTTTGGATTTCTTTGTTTACGGAAACTTTAAAACCTGAATATAAATGATGTAAAGCTTTTTTACGCAAAGTTGTTGCCTATTTAATATATCTACGATCCTTTTCAAAATCTTTCCCACCCATTTTTTTCTAGAACATTCCTTGCATACCTGAAAACCTGCGTGCTTCGTTCCGATATCTTGAACGGTTTCTGATTTATGATTAATATTATTTCTAAATTTTACTTAATCAAAAGTGGGCGTTGCCACACCCATTTTCAAACATTTCTTGAAAATTTTATTTTATGCCTCAATCTCAAAGTTTTCACCAAATTGTATCCTTATAGGTGTATTATGTACCGAGTAATCACTTTCTTTGTTTTCGAAAATATTATATATATAAAAAGTGGGCGTGGATATCATCCGATTTCGCCCATTTTAAATAGCGCGCGGAGATGAGTGCCAAGGAACCTGCGTACCAAATTTCATTAAGATATCTCAAAATTTACTCAAGTTATCGTGTTTACAGACGTACGAACGGACGGACGGACGGACGTGGCTTAATCAATTTCTCTTTTCGTCCTGAACATTTTGATATATATAAGTCAATATCTATCTCGATCCGTTAATGCCGTTACGCGACTAAAGTTAATATACTCGTACCTTGTGTGCGAAGCACTACTAGGTATAAAAATTATTTGAGATCCACCCGGAACTCAAGGCATGGAATTTTCACGCTGAGCTTTGAACACTTTTTAGTTAACTCAAGACCAAGTGGACTCAAAACACGAACCGATAGAATAGAACTCAGCCTCCCACGGCCCGCGCATTTTTCCGTACCTGGGACCGCAATTTTTTGATCCCCAACAGTTATGTTTATGATGGTGGGAATCCGCTTCTTCGTGAGAATCACGAAATTTGTCTTTGCTGTAGTCAGCTTGAGGCCATGATTGGACATCCATCTGTCTACGCCACGCATCACTTGGTTTAGTTTGAGCTGTGCCATGTCGAAGTTTCTCGCTGTGTTCGGGGCCGCCACATCATCTGCGAAAGCGACAAGGGAAGTGCTTTCTGGCATCTGCAAGCGAAAAATACTGACTGGCTATTATCCCCGCCTTTGTTTGGCCTTGCGTCGTTTCATACGTTAGCCAGCGGTCTCTAAGGTAGTCCCTTATTATGTCTAGCAAGTATGTAAGGCATTTTTAACATCCAAAGAGACCAATAGTGACACCGGTCTTGCTGGTGGATTGCTATCTCGGCTTTCTTGACTGCATCTATGACTTCTGCTGTTGAATGCCCTCTCCGAAAGCGATGATGTCGGTTGGACAGCCCTCCCCCATCGTCTATGGTTCTCGTTATGCTGTATAAGGCTCTACATCATTTTTTCGGCTGCGTCGAGCATGCACAGTGGGCGGAGAGATGACGGGGAGTTTGGGGCCGCTTAACCTTCGGAATAAGGACGAGCCGTGCTGTCTTCCCTCTGGAGGGGAAGATTCTTGCCTCTAAACTTTTATTGTACATATGCAACAGCAGCCCTGGGCAGTTATTGGCAGTTAGTCTAAGAGCGGGTATTCCATCAGGCCCCGGGACCTTCCTGGGTTTTATACTATGCACGACTGTTTACTGTTATTATTATTAGTATTATTATTGTTATTATTACCTAGGGTTTTTGCCAGATTTATTAAAAAAATCATAACACATACAAGTTTATTTGCTTCTCAATCGCTTATCAATACAACTTTTAAAAAGAGTTCCGAAATGACTTCTGATACTATAGGGTGTTTTTTTTAGGGGTATAGAACTTCGAATTGAAATAAAACACAAGAAAATCGTTTTAAGGTCCATCAATTTGGCTTTATTGGAAGGATAATTTTATGCCATTAATGTTTAAATATGATTTCGGGCATGTGGCCGTCGCGGCTGGCTCGAATAAAGCCAATTCTACAGGTCCAATTTTCAACCACTTTTTCGAGCATATGGTGCCGTATGTCGGCAATAACGCCACGAATGTTGGCTTCCAATTCCCCTAACGTTTCTGGTTTGTTGGTGTAGACGAGCGACTTCACATATCCCCAAAGAAAATAATCCAATGGTGTCAAATCACACGACCTTGGTGGCCAATTGACAGGTCCATTCCGCGAAATTATGCGCTCATCGAATGTTTCCTTCAATAAATCGATTGTGACGTGCGCTGTGTGGCATGTAGCGCCGTCTTGTTGGAACCACAACTCATCCACATTCATGTCATCCAATTCGGGAACAAAATAGTCGGTTATCATGGCTCTATACCGGTCTCCATTAACGGTAGCTGCCTCTCCAGCATTATTGCGGAAGAAGTATGGCCCAATGACTCCACCAGCCCATAGAGCACACCAAACAGTCAGTTTTTGTGGATGTAATGGCGTTTCAAGGGTCTCATGTGGATTCTCTTCACTCCAAATGCGGTAATTTTGCTTGTTGACGTAGCCATTCAACCAAAAATGAGCCTCATCACTGAACAAAATTTTGCGATGAAAATCAGCATCGAAATCAATCTCATTTTCGGCCCATACACCAAAATCACGACGCATTGCATGGTCTCGCGGCTTTAATTCTTGCACAAGCTGGATCTTGTAAGGTCTCAAGCCAAGATCTTTGCGCAAAATCTTCCATAAAGTTGATGGACAAAGCTCCAATTGCTGTGCACGGTGGCGAATCGATTCATTCGGGTCCTCTTCAACACTTTGCTCTACAGCGGCAATTGTTTCTTCGGTGCGCACTGTTCGACGTCTCTGCGGATGCGTATTATCACATAGAGTAAACGTAGTGCGAAAACGATCCATGGTTAACCGAATTAATTGCTCTGATGGACGATTATGTCGACCATAAAATGGACGGAGCTCACGGTAAACTTCGCGAACTGAACCATTATTTTCGAAATAAATTTGCACGATTTGCAAGCGTTGTTCTTTTGTCAACCTGTTCATGATGAAATGGCAAACCAAACTGAACATAAATGACATTAGAGTTGCCAGATTTGACCACAAAATGCCAGTTTTATCTCTATTCGAAAAACAAACCTGTAAAAAAAACACCCTGTAGATCCAAAACTTGTTTTGAGATTATATATAACTCATGCAGCAAAAACTTCAAAAATAATTTCAAATTCAGTGAGTATGAAAACGACTTCAAAATTTGTCCGATTTCAATAAAAAATCTAGAGTAGCTCAGAAAAGTCCAAAGAAGTTCCAGAAAATACTCCACCTTGTATAATAAATTGAATGAAATACGCACTACCTTTGAACTTGTTCTTAAAGGTTAAATTAGCTCCCTTTTCGTTTGAGAAAAGCAGTCGCTCATCAAAGGTATTCTGAAGTAGGGCGCTCTTTCTTTTGTTGTCGAAATATAACTTTTGTACTTTCTCTGTGCCAAGAAGAGACCAAATGTGTGAAAAGAATGTCATACAAAAATTATTCAAATATTATGTTAATTATACTCAATTAAAGTTTTTGTTCTTAAATAAGTCAATTTGACTGGAGTTCCGGTATACATTCCAAAATTTTTTTATTTCAAAAGCTAACACTCTTTCAATATTTTTTACGCTACCTACATTACCTACGCTTCCACACATACGAGTATTCTGTTGACAAAACTGTAACACCAGTAGTTAAGTATTGTTATTATTTGCAATTGTTGTTGTTGTGCATGTAGCAATTAAGTTTCTTACGCACTTTTGCATGACGATAACACTTAGCATAAATGTATGTTAGGGTGTGCCTGAAATTTTATACTAAATACAAGGCATAGAAATATTTCCTTAATGTAATAACGATAAAACCTTTAGAAAATATCGTTTTGTTGTTGTACCAGTACTTTGCTTTGAATAAACGTAACTTCTATTCAGGGAGTTTTCAAAATTTGAGTTTCCTGATTTTTCTTTTGGAAGGTCTGCTTAGGTGAGTATTTAAATAGCGTTGTGAGGGTTTCTTTACTCAATGAAAGCTTTGTAGAGACCAAGTGTTCCGGGTAAAACCTTTCGATGAGGTCCTCAGCGACTTATCTGAGTATTTACGTCATTTAGTTCGGCAGTGCTGCTGTAATGGTCACAAAAATTAGCTATATCACAAAATTACAAGAACAGAGTGAAACACAATAACGAGTTGAATATTAAAAAACTTTATTTCGAGGCCCTTCATTGCCAACAAGCCATAACGTATTTCGGCAAAGTGTGTGTCTCTACGACATTTAGCTTAAAGAAGACAGAACCAGTTACATATTCTTGAATTTCCACCTCCAATACGTGACTATAAGATCTATTTTAGTTAACCTTAAAGTAATTTTAAGTCTTACCTGCCTTAATACCGTTATGACCTTCTTAAGCACGTCTTCCCGTTGTCAGACTTTGCACATTTTTGCAGACTGTTTTAAAAACCCTCCTAAGAATTGTAATGCTGCCTCTAGTTTTAAGTTTTTTTTAGTTCACATCAGTCACTCAGTACTTGTCATTTTGATGTGAGACATTTTTTGTGAAAACACCTAACCCCTGCAAAAAGTTGTGTGACTAATCTCTACGGAGAGCGATCCGCAATTTATCTCTTTAGTTTACAGTTGACTATAATTCAAAATACATAAGTAAATTTTTATTTGTGTAGCATGCCCATTATGGTTTAAGTATATTTCAGTTTTTATAGGAGTTAAAGTACTCGTTTGGGTAAAAAATGTATTAGTCCTTTCGTACCCGTTCGGGTATAAATGGGTACAATTGGTCTCTCCATAGGACATGCTCAAAGAAATGTGAACAGTTAAACCCATGCAAAGTGATCAGAGCTGGCATTATTCGCATCCTCATTTGCGACTCATCCCGGGGGCGTCCCAGACGAATCGTGTTTTTTGCAGGGAATAGCAAAAAATGAACTCAAAAATATATCTACTACTAGTGTAAATGTAAATATTTAAAAAATTAGATGTGAGTTATGGTTGTATTGTTAAATGTTATATGAAATCATAATTGTACTAGTGTTGAAAATAAAAAATTGATTCCCTGTGTAAGACCCGAAAGCGTTGAAACGCGTAGGAAAGAAACAAAAAACTTTTGGTTTTTCCATTACGATACTACGATAACGGCCCAAGCAGGTCCAACCATGGCATACTAATACTATGCCATGGCTCCAACCCAGTGCACAATAAATCTGATACTATTTTATAAAGGCATCCTGTCGAATAAATGCAAATCAACAAACTTATGTATTCATTCTAATGTAAATACATAACTATAGATACCTCTGCATTCAGCTCACAAATTAACGGTTCCAGATGGGATTTCGAATGTTAATGGAAGCTTCCTAGTTTTGATGCTGTTAGCCCAATTGAATCTGGTTTTGCTGGAAGCACATTTGTATTTCTTGCATTTTTTATGGTGAGCTCATACTCACAGACCCTGCAGTCAATCCTAGTAGTTTTCTACTTGTTGCCACAAACAGAAAAACTTGTTGCCACAAACAGAAAAACCACTCGCACTTCTGCCTTATTTCAATATTAAAAACCATACATATTTAACATGGCTTTGTCCTACGAAATATCGATTGCAAGCCACACACCAACATTATAGATGTTGATAGACTAGATTTTATCTCTTTGCATGGGTTGGAGTGATCCCTTTGAGCATGTCCTATGAAGATACTAATTGATCCTTTTAATCCCCAAATGGTAGTGTTGGACAGATTCCCTTTGTTCCCCTACGGGTACGGTCGGACAAGTTAACTTTCAACACCTAAAAGTAGGCTACATAAATTAAATTCAACTTATCCCAACTAGGCCTATAACGGAATCACTCTCTTTAGCGATCAGTCGCACCATAGCCTATACTGTACTAATGTACTATTTCAAAAATACTCAAAATTTTCTTAACAAGTTTATTTTATTCAGCACATATTAGTATTATAGTTTGTTGTATAACTTAAGCACACATGTTTTATTCATTTGTATAATATCAATTCCAATTCAATATTTTTCTTATCGAAATCTAATTAAAGAGTGGTATAAATAAGTTTATATTTTAACGAGGTCTAAAGATATGAAAAATATGTAGTCTAAAGTAAATTCATAGGGCAGCCGTTTCAAAATGCATCTCCAGCTATCTTGAAATAGTACATTTGAATAATATTATTAAAGTATTATAGAAACTTAAAACATGTATGATTCCTTATCTAGATAGGTCTTATATTACATCACAAGTTTCATATTTTAGTTAATTTGACGCAATTCAGGCATGTGAACCGAAATTAATACTGAATTCATGGGAAAGTACAGACATTAAATTTCATTAAAAAAAAACTTAAAAAAATTAATAGAAAAATATATTTAAAAACTATATATCTTCATTGATAATTTTTACGTTTAAGTGATACATTTAACATTCAAATCATGATACATTTAACTACTAAATCAAAGTACGAGGAAATCATGCCTATGGCTCAGAGCTCTTTTAATTGTTTACTGAAATTGAGTGCACATTCGCATACAGTATCTCATCAGACTATATGAAACAAGTTCAAATCTTCAAAACTTGCATAATTTAATGAATGGAAAGTTATGGAAATTTGTCGAAACACTTTTTTCAACTATGAAGTCGGAGTTTCAAAAGCCTATGACATATGTCAGCATACTCTTATCCATTGTTTTTTTATTTTTGCTATCAATATAGAGTATTAAAAAAGAGCAAACTTGAGATATGCAATATTAAATGAAAAAGGCTAAAAACTACTTACCCAAAAAGCTTTTAAGACGATTTAAAAATTGAAAAAGCGTTTTTGTCCTAAAATCTACGACTTTTATAAGAAAGTAAATGAAAGTCGTAGTGCAACAAATAAAATGTGACTCAACAATTTGAAAGGCTTCTGTATAACACCAATTATATAACTCCAATTAAATTTACTGCTATACGCTAACCTAATATTTTAGTCTTTAGTTGCTTCAGTTTTAATAGCCTTAGTTGCACTGCCTTTCTTCTGAAAAGCTCTCTTTTTGCGCAATTGAATTGCTTTTCTTAATTGCAGTTCTGGATCATCATTTGAAGTAGGACTAATTATAGATTCTGAAAAATAATATTATATTAAGAGATTGGCGATTCAAATAATATTTTTGTATGTGTGTTACCCAAGAAAACCGAATAAAATTTTTTATAGTCCTTTAGGCTCTTCTTGCCATGAGTGCCATCTATATTATAATCCAATATGATATCAATACTCAAGACTTTCTGTAAATTTTTAGCAACCGCATCTCGGAGTAAGTTCCTTAATGTAGAAACCTGTTAATGGAGTTGTAAAAATGTACAGTGTATGAAAATGTAATATTCGTTGTACCCAGTAGTATTTCATCAATGTATAATTTGTTTTTATACAAATAATGAACCAAAATTTTCTAAGAACAAAATTTTAAAACTGACGAAATGGGGCATGCACTTTCAGCAAATATTTTCACAGAACCGTTTATGATTATAAAAAAACAATTGGGGTTTTTTTATCCTAAAAATAATTTTTATAGCAGATTCAAGCAAAAGCTGTTGTTAGAAAATAATTAAAGAATTTAAACAAAAAAAATGCATATTAGAACTAGCGGACCGGGCAGACGTTGTTCTGCCTAAAATTTGACTTGCCTACATTTAATAAATTGTACTCTTTTCCCTCCCCATTTGGCTCTTCTTCTACATTTATCCGTGTATCTTCCTTTTTCTTTCTGCTTTTGCCTTACCCCCACAGCATATACCGTTACTCTTCTTTATCCCCTCCATTTTTCTCTAACACCACCTATATTTCAAATTTCTATTCCTACTTCCCTTCTTCTCCCATTTCCTCTGCGGGTTCTGATATGTCCATAGCTTCGAAGATATATCGAATTTACTTTTATGTGCTCCTGGTACCGCTTTCTGTTGCCAGGGATTTTTTCATGTATAGAACAGATATCTATATACAAAATATCATTAACTTGAACCAAATAATTTCCTAGCTATGCCGAATTAATGAAGCATAAGCAACATACAAAAAATGTAGACGTGGCACCGCCCAATTTTCCAAAATTATGTAAATGTAGACTAAAGCACACATATATCCGAATATCATTCATTTAGACCAAATATGGTCAGAGTTATGACGAATTGAAATTTTATATAGCCTGGGGGCGAGGCACCGCCCACTTTTGGAAAACTATATATAGCCTATGCTTTACTGTGAAAATTTCATAAAAATCGGTTGAGTACTTTGGACGCCTAAAAAGGACACACAGACACACATTTATTTTTACTTATAAGCTTATTTATATGTATGTATACTGATCACCTGCGCTACTACGACATGTAAAAGCGGCGCTGTCTAGTACTGTACTTAATATTTATGCAATGTGTTTTTGTATTTTGCTTTGCCTTTGAAATTTGTAGAACAGTGATGCCTATTATTATCGAAAATCTTATAAAGCAAATTCGAACGAACTACAGAGTACCGATGTATATTAGAATCGATTTTTCCTTTCGAGTAGAACAGCCTTTCGAGAAGAAGTACGGAGTAAGGACCCTTGTACATAAGTAGAGCGTTGGAGCGGTATTGTTTTAGTACAATTTTACACTATTTAAGCTCATGCGATATAACTTAATGTTCACAAGCAATACTTACAAACAAACTACGGTTTTCCGGAACCACTTTTGCTTCAATCTTAATCAAATCCTCTGTGCATAAAAGAGGAAAACTAGATTTGATTGTGCTTGACTCAGCATCCTGCGAAACGAACTTGCTCATCAAAATTTCCTGATCTGCAAGCGCCGTCATTACAGCTGTGTGTTGCGAAGACATGACAGCTAATATCAAAATAAATAAGTATTGCATATAGACATATGTGTGGAAAAATTTCTTACATAACATAGTATCCTTTAAGTCTCTCAGGGTTTCTGAAAATGAAAACAACACTTGTAGTCTTATTAATGTTTCAACTTATGCTTTCAATAAAATAACAGTAATATTAAATAGGTGAATAACTGATGTTTTCGATTTATGATACTCAGGCCCGGTTTTTCAGTACAAGTTTAACTCAATTTGTCAGTTAAACTAAGCTTAAACTTGTTGCGCAGTTTTTCAGTCAACTTTAAACGAAGTTTAAACGTAGTTTAAGCGGTCAATTCGGAGGGTTAAACTCTAGTTAACCTGTCAGCTGTTTTGCATATTTGATGGTTTTGGTTGTGAAACAATAAGCTGAACGCAATTAAGAAAGGACGATATTTTTATATTTAATTAAATACTGGATATATCATCAGACGAAAGTGATTATAGTGATGAAGAAATTGGCGAAATGCTAACTATTACAATACTGAGAAGAAGTAATGGCGTTGAATATGTATACAAATATTATCTGTTGCGGTATCTAGATAAAGAAAAAACCAATGTTGCCGTATAAAAATCAAATATTAAAAGCGGCCTTAAACTCACACTGAAAAACCGCTCTGCAGTTTAACTGGAGTTTAAATTTATGCCGAGTTTAAGCAAACTTAGTTTAAACTGAGCTTAACCAAGGACTGAAAAACCGGGCCTCAAAGTTCTTTTGTAAAATGTATTAAAGAAGAAGAAAGTTCCATGCTACCTCACGGCTAAACGGCAGAAAATCAAGGAAGTAGTGTGAAAAGACGCGTTTCGATCCCAGAAATCATAATCCAGAGCAGGAAAAGTGTTACTGTTACTCGTTTAATAGTTAGAATAGAATTAGTTACTTATTGAGTTTTTTACCGTGTAATTAATTAACGAAAACAACAAAGTGTTGCATATGTTTTTTAGTCATAACTTTTCAATAATAACTACATCACTTGGGACTGAAACGCGTCTTTTTTGACACTCATCCAGAGAATTTTTTAATCGAACTCCACATAGAATGGAAAAAATTACCATTAAAGGGAAATGTTTTATTAAACCATGTAAGTTATGTTCGGTGAGGATAAAATTTTAAAAAATTTTATAAAATTTTTACTGGAAAGTGTTCGGTGATACAAAACATTTGCAGCGAGAGAGCGCATTTTGACCTTTCAATGAGAGAGAAAGTTTTAAATTTTTGCTGGAGAGAATTTCACTCACTAAAACTTGCAAGTGAATAACACCTGATCGTGACATAGGAAAGGGACAACAAAAATTTACAAATTTTAACTATTAACCAATCAAAAAAGCAACAGCTATTTGGCTTGCAAGTTTTTACTGACTCCTTTTTGCTTCTGGCGTTTTGAGAGAGCTTTACGTCATTCTCACTTTACTGACACTTCTTTGCAAGTTTTGTCACCGAATACAGCTATATTCTCCGTGATTGCCGTAACTATAAAATAACATACCATTCAAGTTATTTATTTTTGCATCCAAAGCCCGGCAACCGGAGCATTCTCTGACCGGCTCGGCATTGTTGTGTTCTGCAGTTAAATTTTCTGTATGTACAACTTGCCTTGAACTTGCAGAATTTTCTTCAGTCGCTAACCTTGATGGGCCTGTCTCGCGATCATTAATTGAAATATCTCCGACTAAGCGATTGAGATATAATTCCCTTTGCTTGTTATAAAGCCTCCTCATATGACGTTTGCTAATCATTGTTACACGCACCTTTTTAATTCAAAACAGTTGTAAAACACCACAATAATATTTTTAATTTTTCTGCGAAGCGGTTGTAACTTGTGTATACAATTACTGATAGATATGTTCCGCAACTATTTATTTAAAATGCACTGTTTTTACTAACTCACAGATTTTCTCATGCAAAACATTAAAAAGTATACGAATCTTAATTTTTTTAACAAAATGTACATAAATCGGAACAACACTCAAGAAACGCTCATTAAAGACTGTTCATTATTCGTACTTATACACGCAGTGTTAATACACTTTCAACTACCTGAATTACTCAGCTCAAGCGAAATTCTTGTCTTTGATGATCAACCGCAGAACATCAACAAACACACGGGAAACCCCAAACTGCATGTGTATGTATGCATTGAAAGTTCATCCCTTAATAAACTAGAGTACTAGCTCAAGCGAATGTCTCGTCTTTGGCGATGAACAAAAGGAAAACAACAAGTACATACTCAGGAGAGCCGTCGCGGATATTTACAAACTACCCAGTAAACACAGGCGATGATGCTATCGTCTCGAAAGCTTGTTTTTTCGAGGATTATTTCACAAACCAAAATTTTATTTAACGAAAAATAGAAGTTTATTTGGTAGTCTAAGCTTTCTGAGGACGATATCGAGGTGGTATCGCCAAAGTAGTTTTTCCCGAGGGTAATTTCTCGGACATCAAAACCAGGACGAATTAGACAAGATGTGCTACAGGGAGGTGTCCTCTTCCCCTCTCTGTATAATTTCCACTTGTCGAAGCTTTCTTCTCTACCACAAGGAGTAACGTACGCCGAACTGAGGGATTATGGTTAAGTGATCTGTACAAGGATCGAGTCTTACCTCCGCGACCTTTCCAGGTTATTCAACCATCGAAATTTGACAATATCGATGGCGAGTCTATTCACGTCATTGAATGCGCAAAAGAGAGATTAGTTAGAAATCTACGGTGATGCCAGTAAGCATTTGACAACAAACCTCTGAGGATCACCAAAGAGCCAAAAAATCCAAAATACTCGAATTGCCAAAGATTCCAGAAAGTAAAAATACTCAAATCACAAAAGAGCTAAAATCTCGACCATTCGGTAAAGTAAAAATCTTTGAATCACTGATGACAAGAGACTCACCTAGGTAAACGGATTCGCCGATAATTATTGTCATGATAATATTATCAAAGAAATCGACTCGAGGCGAATTTTGCGCTAAATCCGTTTTGCTTATTGGGTGAAAACGGAAAAGAAACAAAACCAACGGTATATGCATGCGCAAATAGTACATCCCTTAAATTCTCATCTTTGGCGATCAACACCAGGACAACAACATGTACACACTTAGTAGGGACCCGTGACTATACTGCAGGTCTGACTGAGAATTTTTAAGTGTTAGTGCACTCGGTGGTCCTCTTAGCACACCTATTTGCATTCTACTGACGTCGTGTCTCTGCTGGCGTTGATTGGCTAAAATCTAGAATTTTGCAATAACACTTAAAAATGCTCAGTCAAGCCTGCAGTCTAGTCACGGGTCAGTATAAGACAGCTGTCCATGATTTTTACAAAATAAAAATGGATATATGTATGCAATACGGGTACAACAGGCAATAGCTCAGGTTAATTCTACTTTTAGCCAGCTACCCGGCAAGAATCACACTTAGATAGTTGTAAAAAAATTCCAAATTTGAAAGGCAGCCGTTTGTTAAGTGTCGAGATCTCAAAATGCTTAGCTACAGAGAAAAACTCATCAGCTAAGTAACATGTAGATTGAAAAATATATATAATTTGGTAAAAGCAGAATCAGTTGGATTGTAAATAGTAGCCGTACATTCATGAAGTTATTATTGATTAAGTGAGGATAGTATTTTTTTTTAATGCTGAAAAGTGAGTCAAAAACCTCAAATGCGCTGAAAAGAGAATTATGTATAGCTATGACATAAGCATCGGAAAGGCTCATTTAATTCTAAATTGGTTCTACATTGTTTCAGGAAGAGAGGTTTAAAATGTCTTAATGGCAGTGAGCGAAAGTTGAAGTTCACTTCGCTCAGCAGAAATAGGGTAGATACCAGCCCATTCAATAATTTAACGATAAATATGATTCCGAGCATTTCCCTAGGACTAGAAAGGGCTGGAAGTTTAATAAGTTTCAAGCGATCAGTATAGGATGGGAGGTTGTAAAAGGAATCCCACGACAGATCTCTTAACGCAAAAAGTAAGAATTGTTTTTGAACCGATTCAATCCGACCTACATGAACCTGATGCCTAGGATTCCAAATAATTGAGCTATATTCTAGTATCGGTCTTACCAATGTCGTGAAAAGGGCTTTAGTTGCCTATGGGCCACTGAATTCTTTTTACCATCGCTTAATGAATGGTAAAACACATCTAGCTTTGTTAACAGTTGCATTTGTGTGAAGATTGAAGTTAAGCTTACACTCCATCGTAATTCCCAAGTCCACTGAATCATGCAATTGTTTAATTGTTGATTTTGTAGAAAACTGGTTGTAAAGTTTTGCGTGAAAGGCACTTGTATTTACACTCTGTTAGATTTAGGGGCAAATAGCTTACGTCGCACCAAATACGAAGATCGAAGTAAAGCTCTATCTGCGTTCAACGCGTAAGACATAAAAATATTTACATCGTCAACATACATCAAAATTTTTGAAAAATTTATAGTACTGGATATATCATTAATTAACAGCAAAAACAGAATTGTGGCAAGATGGCTACCTTGAGAAACTCCAGAAGACAGTAGATAGCGGATTTTTAAAAACTACCCTTAGATAATAATAGTTAAGTTTTGTACACCTTTAAACTTGAGTGGCCTCGAATGAAAAATAGTTTAAAATATCTTCCATCCACTATTCGAATCAGGAAAATGTGTCAGAAAATATATTTGGAAAATTCAATACTCAAAATTTGCTTGAATTTAATGTTTTGTATTTTCGATCATTTACTTGAAATGTTAGTAAACAAATTTGAAATCTTTTCGTTTTTAAAATACAACTATATGCACAAAGTTTACACAAGAACTGGTATAAATAAGCCCACAAAAATTTTAGTTTATAAACTAGAACGTATGCTGTCTAACTGGGCTGTTGACTGCTGAGTACACGTAGGTACAAACGTAGTAGCTTTACTAAGAGTTGGCTCCTTTTTGTTGGTTAACAACAACAATAAACATTTACATAATTGTAAACTAACTATAAACCCAGGTAGGGTTAAGGTACGGGTTGAACTCATTGCCGCAAAGTAAGCACCAGAAGTGCATTGTTATGAAAATTAACAAAACCACAAAAGCGACCACCATCACAGCCGCCACTGGTTTCAACGCCACACGTTTAGTTTTATTTATTGTAGTAGATGGCGGGCGTAGTATTTATCGTTTACTTTTACTTAGTTTACTTTGCTTTCATTCATTATTTTACAGCTTTCAATACTTTAAATACATTTGCAGTTTTTTTGAGGGTTTATTAGCAGTACCACTTTTGAATTTAGGTTAGTAGTTAGGTGCGTGTGAATGTGTTTCTTATCACGTAGCTACAAACACTAGTCTCCTAGACTAAGCAAACTGAAGTTTTGTAAATAATAAATTAGTTTAATTTATTTTTGAAAGCTTTGATACAATTGCTGCATATATTTTTTAAGCCTACAAATTCGTTTTACTTTCCGTAAAGAAATAATTGCAATCTTTTACTTTCATTTTTCCACAGCCCTACCTCATCCTCCTCCTCACTTTCCAAGCGCGAAATATTCACACTTTGCAAAACCGCAATTTAAACAAAACCTTTCACTTGTACTACATTCAACATACAGCAACGATGCGCACCAAAAGTAACTTCACTACAAATAGGTGCAATGGCATCAATAGATATTTGCCAAAGTTTTCACGAAAAGTAATATGAGTACGATTGCAAAAGAAAGCAATAAACCAAATTAAACGTCTTCGCACTATTACTGTCTATATTTCTAGATATATGTTTATATATAAATATGTATAAAATTTGCTTTCATTTAACAGGGAAATTAAATTTTTGCAAACTTGAAAAGTGTAATTTTCCTTTCATTGCAAATTTTCGCTCATAAATCAAAAATCAAGTTTGTTGCTTAAGTATTTTGATTTTTTATTTTTTCTGTGCTGCGAATACATAAAAAAACGTAACTAGTTGTTTATTTGCCTCTCTGTTTGTTGCATCATCGTGCTACATGCGACACGCTGAATGTTTGGTGTGCAAGTGACACTTTCGAAGCTGAATATCCGCTGCTTTCATCTCCAGCAGTTGTATGCAGAGTAGAGTCACAAGCAGCTGTTGTTACTAATATATGTAATATGGCGGCAATTTCCACGTCAATTAATGAAATTTTAGCTGACTTTAAATTGAAATAAATAAAACTTATTCAGTCAGCGAGTTTTACGCATACACATGTACGCCCCTGCTGGAAATTGTACTACCTGATTATTAAAGATTATGCTCACGGTTACCTGGTTGTTTATGTTTGGGATCACATTAAACGGTCCTGGTTACTGCTACGATTAAGGTCGCGATTCCGGTTATGGTTATGGTAAACACAAATTGTTCTGAATTTCTCATCCACGAGCACAAACGTTTCGCAAATCCGCTTTCACGATTCAAGTATTTTTCTTTACCAAATGAAAGTGGTTGATTTCCTCTACATTTTAAAATTAGTAAGTTTTTGAGATACCCTGTATTTTTCCGGCGGGGAAAGATTTGTTGTATTTATATGTTATCCAGCTAATGTTTGTATGTCGCTTAATTCATGCGCATTGCAATTCAATTCCACTTCACTTTATTTCATTCGATTCAATTAAAATGACAAAATGCAATGGCATATATTCACGTCACTGAATTATTGCATGCTAACGGTTAATCGCAAAATAGCAAATTTGTGGCAAGTGTGGTAAGCAGACGTTTAGTCGTTTAACAAGTTGTTATGTATATTTGCATTGAATTACATATTTACAAACGTATATGCACACTGGCTTCCATTTGCAGACAATATTTGTTTGCTACGGTTTTATTAGGTGTGAATTAACATCAACCACGGATAGCTCTGCGGTTTGCTTAACAGAACTACATACGTATATTTGTATATCAAGTCGATAAATTCACGTTTATAAACTTGAAACCTTGGGAAATCGAAATTTATATTTTTTATGTTTGCTGGTAAAACTGAGAAATCAAAGTGATCCAATTTGCGAATTTCAAGAAAAGTGGTAATCTTTGTTGAAGGGCTTCCCAATGAGTAACAAAGAATTTATAGAGTTATAGTAGCCCTAAAGTGAGACCCTTAGGCTAATAATGAAAAAGTGTTTCACTATATAATTTGGTGTTTGTGTTTTAACGCACGATATCATTAGGAAACTTTTTAAATGCCAAAAAGAGTACATCCAATTAACACTAGATTGCCTAAGGCAGTCATTATGACCGCTTTTCAATTTCAGTTAGAAAAAAAAAATTGTGTATATAATGGCACAGCTTTATAGAATTTTGTGACTTTTTGTACAACATATAAATGCGTTTATTTTTTTTGGATAGGATTGAACAACAACATTACCGGAAATACGTGCATTTATTAGGCTTTTCCATGCTCGTGGGGCACACGAGGCAAAAAATTTCAAACTTAGCTATTTATGGTCAGCAAAGTGGGGTCCCGAATTTTTTAGAACAACTATGCTCAGAGATAAGTTCAAGAAAATCCTACGATTTATTCGTTTTGACAAAAGAACCGAAAGAAGTAGACGCCTCGAAATGAATAAATTTTCCTGGGTTTCGTAAGTATGGGACAAGTTTGTTCAAAATAGTGAAGCCTACTATCAACCAGAGCAAAATATTACAGTTGACGGCCCCTGCGGGTTAGGGGTTTAGAATATGCCCGAGGTAGGCATACCGGTGGCGACTATAAGCACAAAGGTAATGAAAAATATCCGGTTATCGTTTAAGTAATTTGTAACTCATAAAAATCTCTTAGCATATATTTGTATTTGGCAATTTTTCTTTTGGGGACTTCTGTATTTTTCCCCATACAAATTTATGAACGCAATTTTATATGAAAGAGAACACTTTAGCTCGTCAGAAAAAAAAAATGGCCGAAAATCATCAAAATGTGTCACGAAATTGGTATTCACACATTATTGTAATAAAATTTAATGAACTAAAAAACTGCATACTACAAAAAAATTTTAAAATTCTGTGAAAAAATCTTCAATTTTGATTAAATATCTTGGATACTTAGCGAATTTTGGGTACATTTTTGATTTTGTATAGTCTTCGTTAAAATGATTCCCGCCACTGCATATACGAATTTATGTGTATAGTTATGTAAAAGCGGTGTGTGTCGATGTGGTAAGAAGATATAACGGAAATGTACTACAAAAAAAAACTAAAAAATGAAATAGCTTGATAAGAAATTTGCATATATATGTAAATACATTCGTTCCGATATTCTTTTATTCTATGTATGAACATATAAATAATTGCTCTTTTATGCTTTTAACATAACCATGAAAATGTATAAACAAAAGAAAACCAATACAAGCGCAAACAGTGTTACGATAATTGCAGCCGCCTGCCACTGCCTGCTTGACTGCTGGATGCTGGCAACTTCCTGACTGTTGTCTGACAGCCCAAAAGCTTGATTGGCTAGTACTTTTTTATTGCATTTTGATTTGTTAATTACACACAAATGTGCATATAGATATATATGCAATTATAACGATTTGAATGTAACTGATTTACTAATTAAAATCATAGCTTAGTATCTAAACAATAATGCGTTGTTGTAGTTAGCTGGTTTTCTTATATTTTTTTCAAAAATATTTAGTTGTTGTACATAGACACAGTGCTACTTGCATTTACTTGCAAATAAGTGTAACGAGAGCTAAATTTTTGCATTATGCTGTAAATATGTCATTCCTTTCCTGCCAAGTCGTTTGCTTTTTTGTATTTTGACTTTTATTGTTGTAAATTTTTATGTCGTGGCGCATGATTGTCACGGTCAGTGATCAAGTGGCGCATATGTAGTGCTAAGAATATATAAATAAGGGCAGACGCCAACGCATACAAGCAATTAGAATGTTTTATTGCGTCGCGAAATATTAAAAACTCGCTGGTCCACTGCGTTGGCGGATTTGAGGTGCCGCTGCTATATTGGCTCATGCAATCCCTTAAACTTGAGCTCATTCATTGCACCTACTTCATCGAAACTTTTTTTGGGAATTTTTGCCATTCATAAAGTGTGGCCTCAACTCCGCTTTTTATTTCAATTGAGCATGGACTTGTTGATACGCTAGTCCCATGTAACTTCGAATCCACACATTAACCTGTACTTCACTTTTCTCCGCTTCTCTCACCTTCTGTTTGCCCATAGAAATTACATCCGCATTGAATTTTTAGTATATGCACATCCCTTTTATACCTTCATGAATATGAAATTGTATTATAACTTTGGTCCGATGTTTGTAAGTATGAGAAGAAGAAGAGATAAACCCACCAATAAGTATACCGAAATGATCAGGGCGATGAGCTGAGTTGATTTAGCCATGTCCGTTAGAACGCAAACTAGTCCCTAAGTTTTAGAGATATCTGGATGAAACTTGGTATGGGGCCGACATTTTGTAAAGCATTAATCATTTGCCGGAACCAGCAAGATCGGACCAATACAACGGATTTTGGTCTATAACTGTTGCAATTAAAAAGCTAGGAACTTAAAACTTATTTTATATGTAATATGTGTAGTGCAAATCACCCAGATCCGGCCAACATAAAATATACCTCCCATATAATCGATTTTTCCGATAAATTGGGTTAGGGCTATGTATCTTTAAATTAACAGTTTTGCAGAGTTTGTATTAATTGTGAGTAAGCATCGGACACTTATATCCGTGATGCGTATTCATGACCGTTATAAAGTCTTCAGCACAGTCGAAGCAGCTCTTTCCTTACTTGTTATCTTCTTCAGACAATATTTACCCCTCTTTTATTTTATTTTATATTATTTTATATTATTTTATTTTATTTTATTTTATTTTGTTTTATTATGTTTTATTTTATTTTATTTTATTTTATTTTATTTTATTTTATTTTATTTTATTTTATTTTATTTTATTTTAGTTTATTTTATTTTATTTTCTTTTCTTTTCTTTTCTTTTCTTTTCTTTTCTTTTCTTTTCTTTTCTTTTCTTTTCTTTTCTTTTCTTTTCTTTTCTTTTCTTTTCTTTTCTTTTCTTTTCTTTTCTTTTCTTTTCTTTTCTTTTCTTTTCTTTTCTTTTCTTTTCCTTTCTTTTCTTTTCCTTTTCTTTTCTTTTCTTTTCTTTTCTTTTCTTTTCTTTTATTTTATTTTATTTTATTTTATTTTATTTTATTTTATTTTATTTTATTTTGTTTTATTTTATTTCATTTTATTTTATTTTACTTTGACTTATTCTCTTTTCTTTTCTTTTATTTCATTTTATTTTATTTTACTTTGATTTATTCTCTTTTCTTTTATTTTATTTTATTTGAAGTTCGAGGAGCTCCTGTCTTTTTCTAGAGATAGCAACGCAATCACACAGTATGCGATTAGCAGTCTAATCGTCATATCGCACGCTGCCTGACGATCTGACCGATTTGTGCACATGTTTCTTGATTTTACAACAACCTGTGAGAAATTTTACTATGATTAATAAATTATTCTTGGATAAGCTAGTTATTGCATTTTGGCGATTAGTATTATAGCCACCTATTACTGAATTTGGCTGACGTAGTTCAACATTCCCATGAGAGCAATAATCTCTCGAGGTCTTATGGTTTTCTCTGAACTTTTCTTTAATGCTGTATCTCCTTTAGTCAGTATATCGGCTTTCTCGTTGAACTCCACCCCTGCGTCACCTTCAAGCCAGCCTAGTCGAACATTTTTGTATGTTACTAAGCTGTTTAGTCTTCCCACACTTATAACAAATTCTATCAGTGTGTACCTATTGGTAGAGGAGCTGAATATTCCCGCTTCAACGCTTGCTGGAGTTTCAGTCCATTTGTAATCCGTATAGAACACTGCTCGTCTCTTCTGATGTAATTTATCCACTTTTTAGGCACCACCGGTGACTTTTTCTTCTGGAAGTTATTTTACTTTAAAGTGTCAATTTTGTTCTGAGAAAGCTTCACATATTTTTACGGCCTTGGAGCTTTTGTTATATTACCAACATCCGATGTAGAAGGCGTTAGCTGACCTGAACTTTTCTTTGGTTATTTTGTGAAAACTGTAATGCATGACGCTTTTTTAAGATAAACAAAACAAAATCAGTTTAAATAAACACAAATTTATTAGCCCGGAAATTATTGTTTAATTTGCTGAACAACAGCGCATTGTTGGCTATCAGCGAAATTGCCTCAACTGTGAAAGCTCTGAAAAGTCAAACAGCATGCGCGTAAAGACAAGCAACGAATCAGTAGAAAATCAATAGGGTTTCAGGCTTTGTCCATGCAAGAACAGCTGTGAAAGAACAAGAACTAACAACAAATAAAATGTAATAACAAACAAAAACAGCATTAGATGTGCATGCGCACGCGCTCAACTATGTGCACACACACACAAGCTACGTATATTGCTGTATGCAATCCAAAGCTAGCATAAATCAAATGAGAAATTTACAAGATAAATTTTTGAACACGCTTATTTAACACCTAACATGTATGTTAGATGATTTACGAAAATGCAGAATCAACAACAACAACAACGATCAACGGCCAGACGAACAAACAGATAGAAAATACTTACTTGCTGTTAGACGCAAAGCTTCAGAAAGCGTACCTATGTATATACATACATCAAGAATTAGAATTGTATTAACCCTGTAGGGAAGTTTTAAGATACTTGCTTACTTACTTTCATTGTTTCATTGCCCACTTTATTTCATTGTTTAATCGAAATGAAAAATATTTCATTCTCTTGAGTATCTAATAGAAATATTTGATAGTAAATAAAACTCAGAACTAAAATAATAGTCTGTAACTTAGAAGCTTGGCGTGTGGACTTCCATATTTAATAAACTTTTGCTTGAGATGTTCGATTGAACTCCGCATCGCATTGGAATATCTAGCCTTAAGGATATGTGTATCGTCCAAGTAATGCTAGCAGTAGAACGCTTACTCGGCTCATCCAAGTTGATGGAATTTCGATTTGCCTTCCTTCTGATTCCTTCACTTTCTTAATGGTTGGTCTTAACTTACAGCTGACTTCAAAGGGCAAGCGTAAGGTCACACAACAAAAGACTGTATCCACCAAGGTTAGAATAGGTAAACTTGATAAAAAAAACATACGGCTCGCACCTAGTGGAATTCAGGAATCTCGGTAGGCCAGTTTCATTTAATCATAACACCACCGTCCTTCTCGTGACAACAACTCCCTTGGCTCAATTTTGACAAATATGCTCGACACCAACTTACCCCAGCCCTACTCTCAATTAACTGCTCCGCTATGGCATTTATATGGTAAAGATACAAATGAGTCTAAGCTATCAAGGAGTCTAAGGTTTTTAGCTTCTCGGAGTCTCAAATCATAGCTTGAGATCTAAAAGCTTTGTCCTTTTGACGAAAAACCAAGCAAAATATGCGATGTATCACGAGTGGTCATATCGAAGAAGTACTCCGAATTTCCAATGTATTACCATTGTTCATGCCGGGAAATAGCACTTAGGTTCCACTTCATCATCACTAATCTCCAGTAATCACGGCGAGTGATTACCCCTCCAAGATTCTAAACCATCATAAATTTGTCGCATCAAGAAACTGCTTTGGTACACCTCTGAAATTTAAAACCTATCCCTACAGCTTAACTGTGATCATAAGATTAAAGAGCGCTTTTACTATCTTCGCCCCTTGTTAAACGGAGCTTGATTTAACAGAAATCTGTGTTCGATTTTTCTTATAAGTTTCAGGTTTCCTACAGGGTACGTAGAAACTAAACTTTTCAAAATGCTCATCGGTAGGTTTGTATGTTATGTATAAATGTATATGTTGATACTAAATTACAGATACAGGAACTCTAATGCTGGAATGCTGTGCACACGTTGTTGATTGTTTTTCTTCTTGGTTTCCCAATTGGTTTTATTCTTGCTGTGTCGGTGTTGTTGGGATTGTTAGCAATCACGATGTATGATGCTGGCGGTGATGGGAGTGCGCTCAACACTAAATAATCTATACCGGAAAATTAAAATTCTTAATAACATGCCACAAATAACAGGCGTTTGCTCGCAAGTATAGTCTAGTACACTAACACTACATACATGTGTATACCTGAAGTTAAATCCTAATAGGTAACAAGAACTATAAGAGTGTATATTAGCGTGCTTCAACAAAGAAGTTCCGATTTTTCCTTTGGCATTTAAAAACTTATTGAATATTGTAAAGCTTGGTCAAATATTTCGCAAAAATATTTTTAGCTCATTCAGTGGTTTCTTCTACTTGAAATGATTTATGGAAGTCTAAAAATAGAGAGCTTTTAAAAATAAATATAGCAGTTAAATCAGGTAATAGTAAGTTCAACGGAAAGCGTGTGCTTCTTTGCGAAAACAAACCATTGATCAATCTATCAGTGCACCTGATAGAAAACATTCCAGTCTTGACATTCATAACTCATTGAAACGGATTTCCTTACTCTTAACGTGATGTTACGATGGCCGGGCCCGTCATTGTGGGTGTGGTTTCAATAATTTATTTCCTTGATATTCTGGACGATCTATTTTGTTACTATAGTGTAAAGACATATTTGTTTGGGTATCTAACAGCTATAGAGATTTCACTGTGACTATCTTGGTAATGTCTACCGTTGAGTCAGTCTTTGCTAGTTTATCCACCTGTGCCTGTGTAAAGGAGCCTGGATAAGTGTAATTTTTACGGAACTGTTTGCTTTATGTAGCACCTTCTTACATTCATTTATGACCTTAAGAGAATATAATTAATGAGCTCATGGCAATGAGGGATGTCAGATGTCTTGGTCTATGCGCCTATATTTGAGTTTGCCTGGCACGACAGCGTATTTCTAAGCGGTTTTTGTAATTTTCGATTACCCTCTAAACGTGAAACCCACGCTAAAGCTTTTACCAAAGCTCAGAAAAAACCAAAATGGCGTTATGTTTCGTCAAACTCTATAGAAGAAAAGACTGGACTCGAACAGAACTGTGCTCGTGCACGAGGCGCTAAAACTAAATCTATCGTAAAATGACTGCTACTATCCAAATTTGTATGGGAAAATATGTCTACTTAGCTTAAGGTAAGTACTGTGTTACTGCAAGAAGATAGTCTCATTACTTTTTCTAAATGTCTGCTTTAGTCGGAATGTCGAAATCGCAAGACTAGATAAAGAGATATAGATATGGGTCTAGCGGCGAATTCTACTACAACTTAGACAAGTGGGATACAGTCTATCACTTGGGTAGACAAAACCTTGTAAAGGGTGTTTTTTTTAGGGGTATAGAACTTCAAATTGAAATAAAACACAAGAAAATCGTTTTAAGGTCCATCAATTTGGCTTTATTGGAAGGATAATTTTATGCCATTAATGTTTAAATATGATTTCGGGCATGTGGCCGCCGCGGCTGGCTCGAATAAAGCCAATTCTACAGGTCCAATTTTCAACCACTTTTTCGAGCATATGGGGCCGTATGTCGGCAATAACGCCACGAATGTTGGCTTCCAATTCCCCTAACGTTTCTGGTTTGTTGGTGTAGACGAGCGACTTCACATATCCCCAAAGAAAATAATCCAATGGTGTCAAATCACACGACCTTGGTGGCCAATTGACAGGTCCATTCCGCGAAATTATGCGCTCATCGAATGTTTCCTTCAATAAATCGATTGTGACGTGCGCTGTGTGGCATGTAGCGCCGTCTTGTTGGAACCACAACTCATCCACATTCATGCCATCCAATTCGGGAACAAAATAGTCGGTTATCATGGCTCTATACCGGTCTCCATTAACGGTAGCTGCCTCTCCAGCATTATTGCGGAAGAAGTATGGCCCAATGACTCCACCAGCCCATAGAGCACACCAAACAGTCAGTTTTTGTGGATGTAATGGCGTTTCAAGGGTCTCATGTGGATTCTCTTCACTCCAAATGCGGAAATTTTGCTTGTTGACGTAGCCATTCAACCAAAAATGAGCCTCATCACTGAACAAAATTTTGCGATGAAAATCAGCATCGAAATCAATCTCATTTTCGGCCCATACACCAAAATCACGACGCATTGCATGGTCTCGCGGCTTTAATTCTTGCACAAGCTGGATCTTGTAAGGTCGCAAGCCAAGATCTTTGCGCAAAATCTTCCATAAAGTTGATGGACAAAGCTCCAATTGCTGTGCACGGTGGCGAATCGATTCATTCGGGTCCTCTTCAACACTTTGCTCTACAGCGGCAATTGTTTCTTCGGTGCGCACTGTTCGACGTCTCTGCGGATGCGTATTATCACATAGAGTAAACGTAGTGCGAAAACGATCCATGGTTAACCGAATTAATTGCTCTGATGGACGATTATGTCGACCATCAAATGGACGGAGCTCACGGTAAACTTCGCGAACTGAACCATTATTTTCGAAATAAATTTGCACGATTTACAAGCGTTGTTCTTTTGTCAACCTGTTCATGATGAAATGGCAAACCAAACTGAACATAAATGACATTAGAGTTGCCAGATTTGACCACAAAATGCCAGTTTTATCTCTATTCGAAAAACAAACCCGTAAAAAAAACACCCTTTATTTCAGTATGTTTTGAGAACAAGAGATATTAGTTACTATCTTTGAGGAAGGAATGAGTTTCTTGGTAGCTATGCCCGCTTGGTCGCATTAGGACGGAAAATTATGGTGATCTGGGAATTCAACACAGAATCACATTTTTCTTTCGTGAGAGTGTTGTAGAGAAAGGTTGTTCCAAAGATGTTCAGAAGATTTTACGATGTGTTGTATAGGGTTTAGTCAGATATCTAAATATTTCTACTTGTCAAACTTGGTTTGGTGGTAACCGTTAAAACAATGTAACCCCAATCAAGTCAGTAAGTAAGTACAAGCTTTGAAAAATTTCCCCCGTGGAGCTGGTTAGGCTGAAATATATATCTTAAGCAGATTTTGAGAACTTGGCTGTCGATAGGGAAACCTTCTGGGTTCATATTGATTTTGTTTTATCGTACATTATTACTTGGTGGAGAATTTATGTTTTTGGTCCCTGAACTATGTTGATATATTCATAGAGATCATGTAACTCAACATTAAATAGAGTTTTGTACTTGGTTTAGGCATAAAGGTAAGGGACATACATCTTTCTCTCGAATACTACAAAGGTAATTTCATTGGCTTTTTACAGCGTCTGTGATATGCCTTTCAACCAACCAATGATTGTTATTTCAATACAACCCTGTTAAGTCGGAGTCCTGGAAGAGATGTGTGGACTATATATGGCGAATCACTAAAACAACAAAAGCGTACAACGACAAGGATGGGCCAACAAAATAAGAAATATATTCGGAACACTCCAATATATATTCACATCATTCAAGTACCGAGAATGATGACCCGACTTTTAAAATTAAATTTTTGATCAATTTGATTTAAAGTGAAATAGAAGTGATGCAGAATCCCATTCTTTCGCTATACACACAAGACTTTAAATATTCTGCAATATATCTCAATACTGTTGTTGTAGTTATACATTGATGTAGCTACGAATAAAAACGTTCAACAGTAATTTCCTCTATGCTTTGAAATTAAAGCACGACTAAGATAAAGGAATATTAACACAACAACACAACCAAACATATGTGTAGCAAAAAGGGAGAAATAAAACAAGACAAACAGCAATAAAAAAATATCAAATTTGTTGCAACGCAGGTTCATCAGCGGCATCATCTGCACGAATAAATCTTAGCGTCGTCGGATGCCACACTTGTAGCGCATGAAAATGACAAATAAATAAAAATCAAATAAAATGTTAACAAATACAAATAAATGAAATTAAAATCTCATCACTCTTAAGGTAAATGTTGGCACACACACACACGCAATTCCACTTATAATTGGCAAGCACATTTTATATTGCAAGCAGATTGGGGATTGCGAATAAAAAACGTCGTACAGCCTTGGCGGCCAATCGCATCTGTAGAAATTGCAATAAATTCTGAAAGAAATTGATAAGGCGTCAAAATAAATCAAACCAATGACTAATCAATGGAAAGAGGTGCGAAATCTTCAGCAGACCATGCGTCGTATATCTGTGTGACCAGCTGCCGCCTATTACATTGAATTTGAAGCGTTAGTGTTGGGCATGTGAGAGGCGGGTCAATCGTTCGATTTAGCGTTTTTTAAACGAATCTCGCTTGTGTAGAGCTTTTGCGTTGGATGCGTGCAAAAATTATCTTGTTTTCGTAAATTTTTTTGTCTCGGGCTGTAACTGTCATGGGGAATAAATGTAAAATTTTTAATTTCTTACAACATTTTGCTTTGTCCAAGAAATGGCGATTGGCTTTTTCGAGTTTTTTCTGAACAAAATGATATATGGTTGCAACCTAAGGCTGTTAGCTAAGCGTTGATGTGAGTTTAAGCCGAAACCTAGCAGAACCTTTTGTTGTGTTTGAACCATCGACCTAGTATCAATGAAGAAGCCAACTTTCTTTCAAAAAAAAAAATGGGACGAATTTTCAAGATCCAACGAACAATATCATTCCATATAATACAGATTTCGATCTAGAATAAGTCTTCCGGAATTCGGCTTGAAATGTTTTGAATATTCGCCTACCTCGTCAGGAAAACAGTTGAGGAACACCGCATGAGCCTTAATAATACCAATGAGTACGGATAAGAGTATATTAACTTTGGTCGCCTAACGGTGGTATGTAACGGCATAAACGGATCGAGATAGGTATTGACTTATATATATCAAAATGTTCAGGAGGAAAAAAAATGTACTAAGCCATGTCCGTCCGTCCGCGCGTCCATCCGTTAACACGATAACTTGAGTAAATTTTGAGATATCTTAATAAAATTTGGTTGCCATTCATCTCAGCGATATTTAAAATAGGCGAAATCGGATGATAGCCACTTTTTTTATATAGAATATTTTCGTAAATACAAAATAAGTAATTATTCAGAACATAATACAATTATAAGGATAAAATTTAGTGTGTACATTAAACTTAAGGCAGAAACAAATTTTTCAAGAAATTTTTGAAAATGGGAGTGGCGCCGCCCACTCGAAACCAAATTCAGCACATATATTTATATTATTACAAGGAATGCTATGGAAAAAATGGGCGACATCGGTTAAGGTCCACGTCCGCTTTCATACGAAAGGTTTTGAAAAGGATTATAGATGTATTTAATAGGCAATAACTTTGCGTCAAATAGCTTTATATCATTCCTATTTCACTTTCAAAGTGTCCGTGAAGGAAAAAAGTCGAAAAATTTGAATTCTCGAAAACGGGCGTGGTCCCGCCCGTTTTATAGCGTACTATTCCACAAAACTTTTTGTGCCATAACTCCGCCAAAAATTATTACTGATTTATCGAAACGATATTTGGTGAAAATTTTGAATATATAAAAGCATATGTTTGTTGTAAAAATGGGTGAAATCGGTCAACGGCCACGCCCAGTTTTTTAACATAGTTCTGAAAAATTTGTTTGTAAAATGTAAAACGGGATATTTCTATAACCATTCAAGCTATATCAATAAGATCTTGCACACATAATTAGCTTTTTAAGCAAAACTCGACCATAAAAGATTTTTGTGGATTTTGGGAAAATGCCCTGTCCACTTTTCTGCATAAAAGTTCTGCTATTTTCTAAGGCGATTGCTTGTAATTTCATATATATATTTCAATGAAAATTGGTCAGCTGCTTCTCAATAGTATGTAGCATACTCTTACCGAATCGCATAACAGACAAGGAAAATATCCGGGCAAGTAGTTAATACCCCACTGCAACAGGGAAGTAATATCTTTTTTGATTTTTATACCTTTCATGAGCATGAAATGTTTTTAAGTATGAGAAGAAAAAGAGATGAGCCCATCAATAAGTATACTGAAATGATAAGGACGATGAGCTGCGTCGATTTAGCCATGTCCGTCTCTCCATCTGTCTGTCTATTTGAACGCAAATTTTTCAAACATAAAATGTGCATGTATTGGTAAGCAGCGGTTGGTAGGGAACCTATTTATATACAAAAAAATTAATTTACCACCCAGAACTCATATGAGAGGTGTTTTTATTAAAAACAAGCAGCTGTCTTTATTATACTAACTAAAAAGTATTAAAATAGACCTGCGTAAATTGGGATGACATATTAGATCACTACTAGGTATATAATGTTCTGTTCCAACCGAACTTAGACTTCCTTACTGACAAATTGATTTTTATTACCTTATTAAAACAAGTTGGAAAATACTACCGGTAAAACGGTTAGACAAAGCCAAAGAAGATACATTCAGAAGCCCGGCGCAAAAATCTCTTAGGAGGCTTTTGATGACATACCTGTTGTTTATACGGCCATACATTTATTTATTTATTTTAATTGGAAAATATTGCTTATTAGTCAGTGAACCAAAGGCAAGGGAGCATAAATACTTACATGAAAAAAATCTTTTAATTTTCTTTCGCCAATGACCGATTATATAACCGAATTCAATTCAATTCAATTCAATTTATTAAGTCTATGATTTTTATAAATCTTACAGACTAGCAATGCAAAACTTAAAGACTAGGGAAACAACTTTTACAGACTAAAAAGATACATAAAAGATACATTAAGAATAATATGAAGCTAGTTTAGAACCAAAACATGTCCTCGAAAGTGCGAAATCCAGATCAAGACTACAAAAAATTGTATTAAATTCTGCGAGAGCCCTCGAGATTTTATCAAAATTAAAATAATTAGCTCCGATTATCATTACATTAAACGGATAATGCGCGCGGAGAGCTCTGCGCGGGACATTAAAATTAATTTGAGCTAAGAGTTCCGGACAATTAACCAAACCACAGATTAGGTCATATATAAACATCAGAGTTTGAATAGAACACCTGGACGCCAGTGACTTCATGCTTATGAGGGCACAACGGGCACCATATGATGGTAATGGATCAGTGAAGCGAAGCGGTTGAAGAGCAAATCTGCTAAAACTTCTTTGTACTCTTTCAATTCTCTGAGAATGAACAGCATAAATCGGATTCCAGATTATCGATGCATATTCTAATTTCGAGCGCACTAAGCTATCATATAAAGTTTTTCTAGTGTATGGATCTTTGAAATCTTTGGCGTAACGCCGCAAAAACGCCAAGTTACAATAAGCCTTGGGTAAAATAAAACTTATGCGATAGTTAAAGTTAAAATAGTATAATTGATTAGATATTCAGTTTCATATAAAATATGTAGTTAGACAAAAAGTTAAAGTTTATTCATATGTGTATTGATTTCACACCACTCGTACTAGTCGCTCCGATCTCTTCGTTACTACTACTGACGCTGTACTCCCGCTGATAGATGGTTTTCGTGCCACGGTTGTAGCTTGGAACTATAGTTGCAATAGTGATGGTAGTTACGTATATTTTAGGGATGCATTTATTAGGCGTGACAATCGGCACAAAACCTACCACCCGTATTGCTTGGAACAAAATTTGATCTGAAAAAATCAGCAAACAAGTTAACAAAATCCAGTAGATGTTCAGCGGATACACCGCAATAAGTCATACAAACCGGAATATTAGAACAACCCTTCTTAGAACGGATATATTTCCAGAAAGCTTCAGGGTTTTCCTTCAGCTCATTTTCATATCTAGAAATATATTCTTTGTATAAAAATTTATCAAGCACATTAAAATCTTTACTATATCTCATATAATTTTCCTTATGGAGGATATTATTAGAAGCTTTATAAAGGTTAAAATGTTTGTACCTAAGATTTTTCAATTTCTTGAGGCGCTTGATATACCATGGAAGTTTATGCTTTCGCTCAGGTAGTAAAGAAAGCTGACTTGATTTTCTTTTTTTCCGACAGGGGTGATATTAGATGTATATTGGAACGATTCGAACATCTAGTAAAGAAAGATTATTAGTAAAGATTTCATATATATGGATATTGAAAATATGTGAAAATAACGGAACATATCGAATAACGGAACGATAAATGAGAGATAGACCATGTGTCATAATCAGCTGAATTATAATTCAGTTGTGAATTAAATACCAAAAATGATAACCACCTACTTTTTTCAATTGATCTGGCATTATCGACTATGTCGTTAGCCAATTTTTCTCAACTATCATATGTTGAGCAAACCCCAAAAAAAAAAAAAAAGATTTCATATATAATACATAGGAAAACATCGAAGCATTCTACTATTCACATTTGTGGGCGTTAAAATACCATTATTAAGAAAATTTAACCAGGTGATTTTACTCAAGTTAAAGTCTCCTAGGATACAAAAATGACAGTCTTCATTTCCTACATGGAGACTCATAATATTGCTTATATGAGCAGCATATAACAGTCAGGGCTAGACGGAGGTATGTAAGATACACAAAGATATATTTTGCCAAGATTACCAAAAATGCAAACACATAGCTGATCAAGGAGAGAATCATTATTATCCAGTTGGACTAAAGATGAGCAAAGCTTACGATTGACTGCGATTAAAACCCCGCCCCCTCTTAAGCAATTAGTCTTAAATGCGTCTCTATCCTTGCGATACAAATGAAAAAGATTAGGATCAAAAAACTCAGCATCAGCAAAATTACTGCCAGGTTTCAAAATTACATATACGTCAAATTCGCAACGAGAGATGGATAGAAAAACTTCATTACCTTTTGTACGCATTCCCGAGATGTTTTGATAAAAAATATTTAAATTAAAATTGTTTTTATTACAATCAGCACTAGAACTAATATTTAAGCCCCTCATTACTCCATTGGACCCATCTGATTGTCCTCCGCCATCAGTTGGCCCGCGCCGTTTTTTGAAACAAAATTAAACGGACGCACCATAATGTTTGTAGGCCAATTCGATAATACAACCGGCTTATCGACAAATTGAAGACAAAAGAGAATTTTCAGTCAGATTCTGGATTGAAGAACACAAAACATATAAACTCATACAGATTTCCTTGAAGCCGATGATTCAGCCGAATTTAAATATATTATATCTTAATCGGTAAACCGAAGACTAAACCGACTCTATATTGCTATATAAAGGGTGTTTTTTTTAGGGGTATAGAACTTCGATTTGAAATAAAACACAAGAAAATCGTTTTAAGGTCCATCAATTTGGCTTTATTGGAAGGATAATTTTATGCCATTAATGTTTAAATATGATTTCGGGCATGCGGCCGCCGCGGCTGGCTCGAATAAAGCCAATTCTACAGGTCCAATTTTCAACCACTTTTTCGAGCATATGGGGCCGTATGTCGGCAACAACGCCACGAATGTTGGCTTCCAATTCCCCTAACGTTTCTGGTTTGTTGGTGTAGACGAGCGACTTCACATATCCCCAAAGAAAATAATCCAATGGTGTCAAATCACACGACCTTGGTGGCCAATTGACAGGTCCATTCCGCGAAATTATGCGCTCATCGAATGTTTCCTTCAATAAATCGATTGTGACGTGCGCTGTGTGGCATGTAGCGCCGTCTTGTTGGAACCACAACTCATCCACATTCATGCCATCCAATTCGGGAACAAAATAGTCGGTTATCATGGCTCTATACCGGTCTCCGTTAACGGTAGCTGCCTCTCCAGCATTATTGCGGAAGAAGTATGGCCCAATGACTCCACCAGCCCATAGAGCACACCAAACAGTCAGTTTTTGTGGATGTAATGGCGTTTCAAGGGTCTCATGTGGATTCTCTTCACTCCAAATGCGGCAATTTTGCTTGTTGACGTAGCCATTCAACCAAAAATGAGCCTCATCACTGAACAAAATTTTGCGATGAAAATCAGCATCGAAATCAATCTCATTTTCGGCCCATACACCAAAATCACGACGCATTGCATGGTCTCGCGGCTTTAATTCTTGCACAAGCTGGATCTTGTAAGGTCGCAAGCCAAGATCTTTGCGCAAAATCTTCCATAAAGTTGATGGACAAAGCTCCAATTGCTGTGCACGGTGGCGAATCGATTCATTCGGGTCCTCTTCAACACTTTGCTCTACAGCGGCAATTGTTTCTTCGGTGCGCACTGTTCGACGTCTCTGCGGATGCGTATTATCACATAGAGTAAACGTAGTGCGAAAACGATCCATGGTTAACCGAATTAATTGCTCTGATGGACGATTATGTCGACCATAAAATGGACGGAGCTCACGGTAAACTTCGCGAACTGAACCATTATTTTCGAAATAAATTTGCACGATTTGCAAGCGTTGTTCTTTTGTCAACCTGTTCATGATGAAATGGCAAACCAAACTGAACATAAATGACATTAGAGTTGCCAGATTTGACCACAAAATGCCAGTTTTATCTCTATTCGAAAAACAAACCTGTAAAAAAAACACCCTGTATTAGTCGATGAGTTTTTCCCAATATAAACATTACTGTAATCGCTAATACAATTTTTTGCTAGCTATCAAGCGATTTTCACGCTTAAAACACCCACATACTTGCGCAGCAATTGACGTGACACCTATTTGTTTAGGGTCCTTCGTATTTTGCTTAACAACACTTACCTAAGCAAATCACAAACTTGAGACTACTCACTCACAATCCCAGCTCTAATATGCGTAAAATGTCAAACGTAAAGTACCTATTTTAGCATAGTCATAAAAATTTGTTTCAAGCTGCACAATTACCAACAACAAACTCTTGCATAAGCGTTAAATACAGTAAAATGCTATTAGAAATACAGAAAGTGAAATATGCATGAGCAAGAAATAGCGCTTCGTTTGGTTTGAGTAGTGGCGTAGTGAACTTAGCTCTTGCCCGGTGCACAATACTTTTTAGCGCCAGCTCCCCTCAATTTCGAAACCATATAATAATACATATATGTAAAAGACAATAAACACAAAGGTACAGACCCGCAAAAAGCTCCGCCAGTCACTCGAATACTGCAATTGTGGAAAAAATAATGAAACGTTGCTAGATAAATATAAATCTACTAGCAGACCGCCCACGCTTCGCTTCATCTCAAAACTTATAATATACTGTGTCTGGTCTTTATCATTGTTTCTCCAAAATCAGTCGAGATATTGGACTTAATCACATCTCTTATTGCAGCACCCATTATCACCTGCCATTTGATACAGATATTATACCAATACATTTTGGGTCACCCTGGTCCACATATTGGTCGATAACTCCGAAACCGGTCTAGATAACGAACTAAAGGATATCTTTAATTTTAATATAGACGTGACGTGATGCAAGTTTCATTCAGACAAAAATTCTAAAAGCTCTTGATTTGGATTCTATTGGAATAATGATCCCTGCTAATAATTTTTATTAAATAAAGGGTGTTTTTTTAGGGGTATAGAACTTCGAATTGAAATAAAACACAAGAAAATCGTTTTAAGGTCCATCAATTTGGCTTTATTGGAAGGATAATTTTATGCCATTAATGTTTAAATATGATTTCGGGCATGTGGCCGCCGCGGCTGGCTCGAATAAAGCCAATTCTACAGGTCCAATTTTCAACGACTTTTTCGAGCATATGGGGCCGTATGTCGGCAATAACGCCACGAATGTTGGCTTCCAATTCCCCTAACGTTTCTGGTTTGTTGGTGTAGACGAGCGACTTCACATATCCCCAAAGAAAATAATCCAATGGTGTCAAATCACACGACCTTGGTGGCCAATTGACAGGTCCATTCCGCGAAATTATGCGCTCATCGAATGTTTCCTTCAATAAATCGATTGTGACGTGCGCTGTGTGGCATGTAGCGCCGTCTTGTTGGAACCACAACTCATCCACATTCATGCCATCCAATTCGGGAACAAAATAGTCGGTTATCATGGCTCTATACCGGTCTCCATTAACGGTAGCTGCCTCTCCAGCATTATTGCGGAAGAAGTATGGCCCAATGACTCCACCAGCCCATAGAGCACACCAAACAGTCAGTTTTTGTGGATGTAATGGCGTTTCAAGGGTCTCATGTGGATTCTCTTCACTCCAAATGCGGCAATTTTGCTTGTTGACGTAGCCATTCAACCAAAAATGAGCCTCATCACTGAACAAAATTTTGCGATGAAAATCAGCATCGAAATCAATCTCATTTTCGGCCCATACACCAAAATCACGACGCATTGCATGGTCTCGCGGCTTTAATTCTTGCACAAGCTGGATCTTGTAAGGTCGCAAGCCAAGATCTTTGCGCAAAATCTTCCATAAAGTTGATGGACAAAGCTCCAATTGCTGTGCACGGTGGCGAATCGATTCATTCGGGTCCTCTTCAACACTTTGCTCTACAGCGGCAATTGTTTCTTCGGTGCGCACTGTTCGACGTCTCTGCGGATGCGTATTATCACATAGAGTAAACGTAGTGCGAAAACGATCCATGGTTAACCGAATTAATTGCTCTGATGGACGATTATGTCGACCATAAAATGGACGGAGCTCACGGTAAACTTCGCGAACTGAACCATTATTTTCGAAATAAATTTGCACGATTTGCAAGCGTTGTTCTTTTGTCAACCTGTTCATGATGAAATGGCAAACCAAACTGAACATAAATGACATTAGAGTTGCCAGATTTGACCACAAAATGCCAGTTTTATCTCTATTCGAAAAACAAACCTGTAAAAAAACACCCCTTATATGCAATGTACAGACATCGACCTGTCACAACTTTATTATGTGTAGTGATGAACACTCTTTATACATACAGGGTGGCGCAAAAGTAATCCTCCTATCAGAAAATGCTATAAATTTTGCGATTGGCCCCTAAAGTCAGTTCTGTTTTGACATTTGTGTAGTAAACACATGCGAAATACACGTTAATAAACAATGTTACGCTACACTGCTCCAGAACGCGGAATATTGCTGACTATTTATTTGACCAATAATCGGTCGGGGCCAAACGGTTACTGTGAATGGTGGGCGCTACAGAGCAATGATCAACGAGTTCTTTTTGCCGCAACTTGATGAATTGGGATTGGAAAACATGTGGTTCCAACAAGACGGTGCAACAGCACACACTGCACGTGCCACAACCGATATGCTGAACATCGGAAGCTTACTTTTGCGCCACCTTGTATTACTCTGGGACTGAATTTAAAATCAAATTAAATCAATCAGTTATAATGCAAATAAAAACCATTCGGTCATTTATTGTTTTGCGGACTATTAGCGCCCCTTTGTGAGTAGCGCCCGGGGCATGATGACACTTCATGCACCCCACTCACTACGCCACTGGGTTTGAGGCCTGCCAACCGTGGCAAACGTTGCACCACGACAAATGCATCGTTTCGTAAGTGAGTACCTTCATTAGATAAAAAGGGGAAAATAAAGAGTTGCAAATGCTTGTAAGTGACAATTAAAAGGGCGGGTTCACACTGTGGATTATTTTGAAGCAATAAGATTCATAAGAAAAGATAGATAGAGTGGCGCATTAAACGAAAAACTGTTTCAAATAAGATAAAAATATTAGGGGGTTACTCTGTATTACGATGGGAAAGAATTTTCCCTGGTATTGAATAGCATGATCGAAATAACAATGATTTTGAAAGCCATGCTACCAAGTGTTTGCCACGTTTTTTGTTGTTTTCTGGACTACTTTTCCTAATGAGTTTTCGAAATAAATTCAAATTTCTTTAAATCCGACAAAACACGCATAAAAAGGAAATTGAACCCGCATAAATTGTATCGGATAAACAGCTTAAAGTAATACATTAAACAACTGATTTCAACCTCTCTACTTGTCGTTTCACATCAACGTAGGTAGATTATTATGGTCGATTACTGGATCAAATGAATGTCAACATGATGACACTGCTAGGACGATTCTATATAGATTTCCATATTCACTTTGGCCTCAACCCAGATATCGTACCATGATTTTTTCTGTAAGATTTACTGTGTCCTTTGACGACTTTTTCAACAATGTTCCAGCGACTTTATTTGCCATTACAACTTATAAATCTTGTTGACAATTTCTTGTTCAATGACGAAATATTAAAATCTCGAAATTTTAAAGTGTCATATTCATATACTTAAATAAAGTTTTAAGTTGAAAAAGCGCAATTTGAATAAGTTATTGTGAAAGCAGCTTTGTTGTGCCATAGGCCAAAGACCTAGATGGGTATTTTGGCACCTACCTAACACCCCCACAAACGTCCAAAGAAATTTTTCAAAATTTTGAATGTGAATATTATTATACATCATATATTAAATTAAACTTCGAAATTGCCCATAAAAGTCAAAATTTTATTGAATAGCTTTATGCTTGTGTAATGGTATAAAGGACGAAACCATTTTGCTATCTGACGCATAAAAAGTTATATTAGTAAATCAATGACAAAATATACGTAATCAGTACTCCTTAATTATTGAGTGCAATAAAACTAAGTTTATGGCAGATAGAGATAAAGTAAGTAGAATTAAATTTTTAGCAATTACTTTCTGACTCAAAAAGTAAAAGTAATAGCACCCTTTTTCCACTGTCGGGATTTTTCCATTCGAAGGATAAATAACCCGCGATGCTGGAATATTTGAAAACAAAATACCAATTGGTTTATTTCAAAAAATGTCTAAAAATGACATAGAGAGAGATATTTTTTAATTGATGCAGTGTTTAGTGTTTCGGTCATTGCTTCTTCGTGAAAATGTTCGTATTACAGAATTGAGCAATAACTATTGAATATGTTGCAATTGTATATAATTCGTTAAAAATTATGTTTGCTCTATTTGTATCGCAAAACTTAGTTACACGAAGCATAAAAAATCGTAGATTGTTCTAGGTAGAGGTGGAAGACTCTCAACGACACTATCGATATAAGGATGGTTGCCATCCAACGATACTACTATCGATGTGTTACTAGCGTCGAAAGTATCGGTTCGGCTGTAACAGCGCCTGAGTAATGTTAAAACTTCGAAAATTTACATAAACAATTTATGTCCAAATTTTTAAGGGCGACTCTATGAATTTTTTCCCGGAAATGTGCGAATCTCGATAGTATCGATAGTGTCCAACAATACTATTGGTGTATATCGCTAGCCAAGACTTGCGCCTCGACCTTTTAATAAAAAAACCTAGTAAGCACTTCTGTCAATGTTTTAGAAATTAATTTAAAATACATCTGCTATAATAAGCGACATGTAAGCGTTTTAGTTACGATATAAAGTAGACCTTTTCTAAGCTTAAAGCACTAGTTAGTACAAATAATTTAACTTTTAAAGTGAAATGAAAATGTTTACAAAAATCCACAAAAAGCTGTCTCAAATTTATTTCAAAAAAGTTTTTACATTAGAAATAGAGGAAGCCAAAGTTCCATCTTAACCGCTTCCCCCAATTTCTAATAATCTTTTAAAATTGCAGCCGAATGTACGAAGAAGACTTATTTATTCCCAGTAGAACCACGGATCATCGTTTTAGTAATCCCGGAGTACTCTCTTGAGAGTATTGGATTACTCCCTTTACTTCTGTGTATTTTTACCATATAATTGTATATACTCCCTTTAATATTGCATGCTCTAGGGAGGCGAGTAATAGGAAAACTGCCTTTCACCTCCCAAAAAACGAATAATGGAGTTTGTTGTTATTACTTTTTTATGAATCGCAATCGCGAAATGGGGGAGTTTTGGAGAATTTTAGAAAATCTCCCAAAAATTCCTCCTAAAAGACCAATGAAAGATATTTGGAAAATCATGCCTTAAGCCTGCTATGGAAGCAAAGGATAAAATGGAAGCAATGGCATAGAACTCATACATAAATACTTCTCAAATTCGCAAAGAAGGGATTAATTATGGAGAACAATAGTTACTTATCCTTAATTAATTTGTGTTTATTTCTCATATTTCTACGATTGCTGCTTTTTGTTTTTTTCGGGATTACTCTTTTATTCATTGTTTGGGGATGCCTCTCCTTGTCCTCCACAAAGAGAAGCATAAGAGAAGAAAAAATAGAAATATTGTTCCAAAAGGATGTCAAAGAGAGTATTCTTTTATTCATGGCTTAGGGAGATCTCGCTTCAAGTTCTATTGGGTTGCAACGGCTAAAAAAAAAATTTGTAAAACATTTATAAAAAGTTTTCTTTTACATTTTCTTAAAGCTTTAAACGTTAGCATTGCTTGTTGAAAAGTCCATCAAACTGCTCTTAGTTCGACGTTTCTTTTCGGGCTTGAAAACCTTACTTACGCATGCTTAAAGATTCGCGCTTATACGAAATTGACTAATAAATGAGATGAAAATCAAAGTATCATCAAGTGAAATATATTTAAAAAAGGGCAATGAGCATATCGGTACCACAGTTCTGCCATAAAAACACTCCGGTACATGTAAAAGTGACGGGATCCCGGTGTTACTGGCCACAGTACATGTGTGTGATTGAATATGTAAGAGTTCAAGCGTCAAGGAAGAATTGCATCTTTCAAAGTAACATTTGATTCATTACAAAAGCAAATGAAACACCGGAAAAGCATTTATTTCTGAAGTTGAAAAGAAAAAAAAAAATACCTAAAAACAAAAACGATATGGAAATTTAACGCCAAACATAGTCCTAGCGTCCAAATCGAGTACTAGAAAGACTTACTACGATTGTGACGTAAATAGCGTTTTAAAACTTTGCCAGCTACTTGCTGGACGCTGCGGTGCGGCGTGCAAACCCCGCGTTTCCCGCCAAACTATTATACAAACGCCATCTGCCACTTACACTCTCTGCTTTCAATACAAACAACAACAACAACAAAAGCTTAGAGTGAACATAAAAGGTGTGCTCGTGGAATGCGCGTTTGCGTTCGACGACCTTAACATCAGCAGCTGAGTAAGCAATGTATTGCCAGTGGCATCAAATAGCCTAAAAGCTTTACAAAAAAAAAAGAAACTAAATAAAAACAAATAAACAACAACAATGAGTGCTTATGTAGATGTATATACGAGTATTTTGCAACATCAGCTGTATGGGCACTTTCTGCAGCGGCGGCTTTTTTACTTACGGTGCACAGCCACCATTTGGGTCGACGTACTGGCTGAGCATTTCGATTCGTTGTATTTGAATTCAGCGGAAAATGTGCATTTGATTATGAATGCGTTTTGCTCTTTGGTGTTTGTTGATTTTTATTCTTTTTATTATTTTTTTTTTGGCTATTTGTACAAGAGTGAGTGCTGTTTCTTGGCACCTTTGCTTTTTGGCTACCCATCAAAAAATTTCATAAACTAAGGTAATAAATATGAAATAGCTGCAGAGCTGCTAATCTAATTGTACTAAAATGAATGCTGTTATAGTAATACCTTATATAAGCCTTACTTTATATGCCCTATAAGCTTTATAAACGTTTCTCTTTTATATTTTAAAATGTAATTTAAAATATTAAATCTATCAGCGTCATAAGCAGGTTGTTGAGGATATTCTAAACACATTTTCTTAAGAAGACTTTAAGAGCAACATTTCGATTCTTACAAACCCGATGTACTAGTAAATTTGGACCCTTCATTTAAATTAAAATTACGCATTTTATTCACACCGGTGTCATAAGCAATACTATCTCTGAGGGTCACATTTAAAACTGCTTTGGGACTCAGTTCGGATTCTTAAATTCTGATGATGGTGGGTATATATGGAATGTTGTCTACAAGAGGGGTCCTCACAAAGTTCATATTTCAGTAAAATAAAAAAACTGAAAGAGCTGACAGAATAAGTGAAGTTTTAAGATGCCTGATAGGTCCAATTGCCCCTTTGCGGAAGTTTGGCTCAAGACTTTTTATCAAAGACTAAGACTTTCTGCATGCATACCCTGCAAACAGGTATATCACTCGACGTTGATTTCGAGATGAGTCGCAAAAGAGCATGAAACTCAGCCAACTATGATCTCGATATAAGGGTTTCACAAATCTATTTGGAGTTTGAACTCTCCTATGAAGAGCTAATGGCACCCTTATCTGTATAAAGTCCTCGTTCTACCCCTAAAGGTGTAGGGAATTAGTTGCGATCAATTACAACCCACTATCTTAACCCTTAATCGCACCCCCTGAGTCCCCGGGACTCAATTAAATTTAAACCCTTTATACCAAACACATTTTTTCACTTTAATCACCGCACGTTCCTATACCTTCGCGAAGTCGAGTGAAGAACACGTGCAAACTGTATACTATTGGAAACCTTAGATTTTGGTGAGTGTGAGTCCCGGGGACTCATATCAGTGTTTTGTTTTTTTTAGTTTCTTAAGAACTATAATTTTTTCTAGTTAAATATATAAAATTCTGAGTTCACCTTGCCAAATTTTTTATGATTGATTTTCGTTTACCCTTAAGCTTACGTTTTTTCATTTCTGCATGAACTCAGAAAAGTAGCATAGGAATCAAATTTATGTTAAACATAACAATTTGTATGCCTTTCACGAACGTGAAATGGTATTATAACTTTGGTCCGATGTTTGTAAGTATGAGAAGAAGAAGAAGAGATATACCCACCAATTAGCATACCGAAATGAGCAGGGCGATGAGCTGAGTCGATTTAGCATGTCCGTGTGTCCGTCTGTCTGTTTGTACGAAAACTAGTCCCTCAGTTTTTGAGATATCTTGATGAAATTTGGTATGGAGCCGCTATTTTGCATACGATTAATCATTTGTCGGAATCAGCAAGCTCGGAGCAATACAAAGCTCCTATACAATTGATTGTTCCGATTAAGGGAGTTTGACCCATAAATATTGAAATTAAAAGCTAGGAACTTTTAATTTGGCGGGTTTAGTTCATATTGCATACGCAATGTGACTAGTGAAAATTTGCCAGATCGGACCAACATAACATATAGCTGCCATATAATAGATTTTTCCGATAAACGGGGTTTGGCTATAAATTTTGCAAATTAAAAGGCTAGGAACGTAAAATTCTTCAGGTTTAGTACTTTTTAGATATGTATTGTGTGTAGTGAAAATTAGCCAAATCGGGCCAACATAACATACAGCTCCCATACAATCGATTGTTCCGATACATGGGGTTTGGGATATGTATCTTTAAATTAACAGCTTTGCAGAGTTTGTACTAATTGTTAGTAAGGATCGGACACTTAGAACCGTGATGCATATTCATGAGAGGTAAAAAATCTTCGGCACAGTCGAAGACAGCCCTTTCCTTACTTGTTTTGGTTTACTTTATGTTATATGAATCTTGATTCTACTTCTCAAAAAAAATTGTATAAAATAAAAGATGCCTTTGTTTCTTCTTTTCTAAATATAAAATATGAGTCCTGAGGACTCAGGGTCGTGGTTTACGTTATTTGTCCTAGGGGATGTGATTAAGGGTTAATCGAGCGCCACTCAGTTTAGAGATTAGTCGCACGTTTTTTTGCAGGGTACATACATGCAAAAACATATTCGAATTTCTATTTGTTTTTGTAGTCCATGATTGTTTGCTTTTGCCGCTGTTGCTGCTGTCTGCTGAAATTGCAACGATGATGAATGGTGGTACAAAGTCGTGCTCAAACACTTTGTTGTTGTTATTGCACACGTTTCCTTTTCTTCTAAGCATACAAACATACCTGTACCTATGTACATATATAATGCTATTGTTTATCTATGAACGCATTAGTTTATTTGTTGTAAGTGTTGCCAATTCATCGTACGCAACAACCAACATTCAATGCCGGAAAAGTGCAAAAAAATAATGTAAGCGTTTGTAAGCACCGCTAAGCATTTGCACAGTAAAGCTGAGTGCTTAGAGTAGAAAAAGCTATTAAAAACGCGTCGAATTTCGTGGTGATGTTTGCACACACCAACCGGTCACTTCTAAACCAATCACACTAAACGCCTTTTAAAGTCGGCATGTTTAAGCTTTGATTGCATTTTGTTTCTGTATTGCTCAGAAAAACTTCCTAAATAAGCGTTTAATACTTCAAGAAGTTCCATAAGGTCAGTCTGTGGGAGACCACCACTCTGATGAAAGGACCAAGTAGAAGTCGATATGCGATACCTTGGTGTTTCCAATTGCCGGCAGGTCGCAGAGCGAAGAAACTACTGGTGGGCTTCATTGGACGCCAAACCCGTTTAGACAATTAAGTGCCATTTAAGGAAGAAACGAAGGTTTCAAATATGACTCAAATTTAGGCTAATATAGTATAAGAATTCATAATATTGGAAAAAGAGAAATTCATTCATTAAGAAATCCTAAATGAGCTCATTAAAGGCACGAATGCTGCGATTTGTGAATAATTTCTGGCTTTCTATGATTTCGAAATTGTGCTTGTTCTTTTTAGAAAACATTAGGAAAATGCTCTGCTTAGAAAACGGCAAAGTTGCGATTTCACAATGTTGTGCATGATTTACGGTTAAAATCTCATTCTGTAATTGCTAGTGTTTGAGGCGAAATAAAAAATATTTACAAACATCTGTCTAGATGTAGTAGATGTTTCGGGTTTTCTGCACACATCTATCAATACTATTTTTTAACAACTGCGACAAGTATTTAAAGTGTGAACTACATAATTTTATAGAAGTAATACAACATTTGTATGTATGTATGATGTTATTCGGCATATTGAACATGATATTTTGCTGTAATAAAAATGAATGATTTCATGCAGCACCATAATAACAGAAACAAAATGCAATGAAAGCCTAAAAATAATAATAAGAAAGGCTATGGCGGTTGTCTCTAAAAATTGTTCCTCCTCTATTCAATTAAACAACTTTTAAATCAACAAAAGCAATGACAGCTTCTGGCAAAAACTTCGTAAAGCAAAAAGGAGGTCATAAAACATCCATGCGTAGTTTTGCCGGCACAACGCGTAAGGGTAGAACTCCATGAGTATCTTCGTAGACACTACAGGCGTTGTAGAATTCCACTTATTTTTAAGCTATCTACGTTACACAGTCAAATAGCTAGGTAAAAGTCTATAAGGCCTGAAAGGCCAAAAGCATAGTAATGAAGTTGTAGCTTTAGTACTTCAAAATTCAGAGAATGTTTCTAGATATGTGAGTACGGATGATATTTGCATAATAATAAGTTAGTAAATGAGAAATTATAATCAACCCTAATGGTTAGACTTAAGAATTTTGAAATAAAGAAGGAATACAAAAATCAATTCATAGTCCATTAATTAACCTACAATATAGTAATAAAGTGAAATGTGTAAACTCCCTTTGATTTGATTTCTTCTCATACCATTTTGTGATTCTTACTTTGTCAAAGGCCATTTTTTTAATTTTTCTTTAGTCTGAAGTAAGTTTTTTATAAATTTTCGGTAGATATCCGATTGCAGGCCTACTCAGTTCTTAATTTACTAGTTGAATTATATATCTACAGCATCGCTAACAAAACATATTTCCTATTCTGAGATGCAAAAACTTAAGCTATAAAGTAATGCGGTTAAATAATATATGCAATAAGAAAATTTAGTTTAGACTTCGGTGGCAATTTCGGCCTTGAAAAATTCAGCTCTCTCCCTTTTTTTGGACAAAAATTAGAAGCAGCACACCTGAAAACCTGAGGTACATCGTTAAAGTAAATAAATAAAATTATGTTTTAAAATAATCCTGAAAACCTAGCTTTATGGATAGATGTAGTGAATTTAAGAATACCTCATGATCAGTTTTGAATATATTTTTTTTAATTCAGCATATGGAGATGGATAATTTAGATTTACATTGTAAGAAAACAGAATATATCTTTTATGTGAATTTTCGTTTTTTTTTTGTGAATCTGTAATATTTTGTAAAGTGACATTTACCACTAATTTAAACAACCTAACCAAAAGGTTCAGAGTTCCAGTACACACCGCAACATTCACGTACATAGCACATATCCATATTGAAACAGTAGTTTTTACACTGAAAATGGATAGAAATCGATGCAAATGTTCAAACGTTTGCTTAATTTTCAAATGTTATCCTACTGCACCCTATGTGATCATATCATATATGAAAATAAATGAGTTGATTTGAAAATTAGGCACTATAGTTTTGATGAATTTTGAGCTATAAACTAAAGATTTAAGAAACGAACTTGCAGTGTTTGCATTAAACTCTGCGGATAAAAAAAGTAATTAGTCAAAGTTATACCTGGTTTGTCGTGATTTTAATAAAATGACAATATGAGCATTTTTGGGCCAAGGATATTAGCAGATGAATGTATTTTTATTTTTTGCTATAAAATGCTTAAAATTTAAAAAAAATCTGGTAGCGTGGGAAATGTTTTTTAGTATATCTCTTTGGTAGAATCTAGTTTCTATTATTGAATTTGTTCTTATTTCCACTTTTGTGCAAAATGCCTGACCTTTTAAGCGACGATCCTATCTTATAGACCTACAAAGAACCCACCAATCGTACTGGCGTGATGCGTCCAAGTTAACATCACAATAATTCAGAATGCGTAACGAAAACATTTACACAGCGTAATTTGCGCTAATTATTCATTTTGTAATTTTTTGTCAGCAACACCTTATCGCAATTGATTGCTACAAAAAAAAAACAAACTGGCAGACACACAAGATGCCCTCAACTAAATCCTACAAAAACAAAAAGAACCCCAATCAAACAGCTCATTGACAGCAATAATGCAACTTTGTGTGTAACATTCATCTGCCGAATCTTTCCACAGCGACTTCGCTAGTTTCTTGCAAGCCTGTCATCGTAGCCACCTTTTCACCAGCAGTCGGCAATTTTATCTGTCAACAATATTTAAATATTGTTCGAATGTTTCGGTAACTAAGCGAAAGGCGAAAACGTTTAACACAATGCGCCCACTCGCAGCATGAAATCGTGAACTATGTACAACAAAAACAAACTTGAAAGCCACCCAGCAGCAGTGACATATAGCAACAAGAAGAGTCTTGAAAGCGTTTCTTGTTTGTTTTAAGCAACGCTAATCAGTTGAAAAGGGCTTACATACAACCAATAAAAAAAGCCAAATCTAAAACAACGAATGAGAAACAAAATCTTATAATTAACGTAACCTAAAAGAAGTGAAAAAAATTTTTATTTTTACAAGAAAATGACAGCAGCAAAATACAAAATGTAAAAAAATTTAACAAAAAGTAATAATCAGCAGCAAACAGCTCGCCTTTGTAATGAAAGGCTTTTGCAGTGAAATGAGTGTAAAGCATTTAATGATTATTTTTATTTTTAAAATCGCGTTGTTGTTGCATTGTTTGTTTTGTTGTTACATTGTATCGTTCACAGAAAATCTTTCTACTCTTTACAGTTGTTGAGTGAAACATACTCTTAATTAAGGCAGAGTTGAACTGGTTGCTGCTTGATGACAGAAAAATGACCCCAGCGTGGGGTGTGTAGGATGAGCAGTTGAAAAGGTGCCACTGCTAGGGTGGGTAGATTATACATTGCCATACATATCTGAAAATTCCACTCACCGATGATATCTTTCTTAAACTGTGATAAGAACTTCTTATGCAATAATTTGCTTGAGAGCTCTGACTAGCTTATATCACACAAGCTAACCAGGAATGCTGTAGCTGTTTATTTATATACACATTTAAATATATATGGAGCTGGTTGAAACATTTCTTTGCAATTAAGGTTTTACGGCAGCGACTAAAGCACTTTTTTGTTAACGGACCTTAATACTGCGTTTATACTATCACCACCACTAAATAGCTTTTCTTCTGTAAACGCTTATAATACTCTAAAGGCTCATATATTTTTTCTTCCTTAATAGGTTTCGGCGCAACATCAGGCAGTATTTCATGAAACTTATATAGCACGAACTTTGTTGTTCCCACCCAAAGCACTTTCTGACAACAGTAATTATTATCTTTTAACATCAGCTGCTGTTAAGCCATATTATACGCCGATGATGCCACCATTATAAGATATAAATTTTAAACTTTTACTTTGGTATAAAACACTTTTTGCCTACCAGGATTGAAGTAAAGCTCATAATTTTTGTGGTGTTTAGCTATGAAAAGTGTTACCTGCCATCATCCATCATCCTTAGGATTTTTTGTAAGCATTCCGAGCATAATTTCTATTAGCGTGGATTTCAAGCTTCTCACATTCCTCATCCTCCAATCTTACTTAACTTTACGTTACATCACTGTTTGTGTACTTACAGAGCTTCTTTCTGTAAGAAGCGAGGCTGAAATTTAATCTGCACTGAATTAGATGTCAGAAAGATAACCGCCGGCACTTTTCTAAAGAGCCGTGATGTCAATATTTGCATTAATGAGAACAGAAAGCAGCTCGTTCCCGGTAACTACCTTTACAGAGCTCAGTACACCCCAAGAACTTGTCCTAAAAACCAATATACTTGAATCGTTTCTAATGACCCTCATCAAAATATAGAGCTCTACTCAATGTCTTATTTTCAAGAAACTTCTGAATCTATATCAAGAATGACAAGCGATTCGAAGCGAACAAATCGAAAGATCAACTAAAGGGAATGGTCTACCTTTTGTTTGCTTAATTTTACACTCCTAAGCTGCACAAACCTAGGTTAGGAACTGAGATGGTTTTAAGTTTCAGCAACAATTTTGGCATTATTCAATGAATATTGATTGAAAATACTGTTTCAGTGCACAAGCCACTTATTTGTTCCCATTTTACGGAAGCAGCGTTACGGCTGCAATAATTTCATGCTCTTTAAATTGCATTTCAACAATATTAACACAAAAATATACTATACCAGATTGAAAAACCGCAAACGTGTACAAGTTAAATTGAATTTACCAAAAATTACAATGATTATGTAAGATTATAATTCAATATATATAGGGTTGAGTACGCCTTTTCGTGAGATATTTTCAAATTGTACAACACACATTTACACTCACATACATTTCGGCTGAACAGACAACAAAGAACGCACGCATTTTCACAAGTTTGTGCCCTCAGTCTTTCGTTTCATCAACACTCTAACTACCACTAAACAACACTTATAAGTATAGTGCGTGTCATAGGGATAGCGCAGACAGAATACATATGTTTGGATCAATTATTGAAACTCATTTATAATTCAATATTTAAAAATTTAAATATCTTAATTTTTTTATTTTTTTCCAAACTTTTTAAAAATTTCAAAGTTGTGCTTTGTTCTACGCTTACAGTGTAACGCGGCACTTAAATTTCTATGTGCAAATATTAAAATTCAAATAATGCTATACACATTATACATACATGTGAATTCTAATTGTGCTATAGTTATGAAACGGTCTGTATATATGCTTTGGCCTGGCATGTTGGCTTGCAGTGTTGCGCTTTGCTAAGAGTGTTGTCAAAAATTATATTGCCAACTAACGAGATCGCAAATCAGTTGGTAACATGAAAATCACGCAAAAAACGCAAATTCCGCCGCAAGGCCAAGAAACCGAAAAAAGTGATCTGTCAATAGCAATTTAAGTCAATTATGTTTGGTAACATTTAAATTGCAAGCAAAGGCAGTAGCTAAATTGCTTAAAGGCATCAAGCAGCATGTTAAAGTATTATTATATTTTTTTATTGTAGTTAAATTACATACACACACACAGCAACAGATTATTTACTTTTTTTATAAAAATTTCAAACACAAAAGAAAGACTCGTAATAATAATTAAACGACATGCAAATGAATTTTTATGCACAGCACACCCACTCTGCCGGTTTCTAAAGTAATACAATTGATGACCAGTCAGCTATTTTTTTCAATCACTAATGACTCTTTAATATGCTTTAGCGAAAGCTTTTTCGCGCTCACCCTTCCACTAACACCTTACCTTCTAAATATGTAGATGCATATATTTCTGCGCAAAATTTTTGTGTATTTAATTCTCATCATTAATCACTTGGCGACGCGCTGTGAAACTGTAAAAGTGTCACTATCGGTGTTGCTGTCAAGTTGCTGCAACACTTGCGCTAATATTGCATGATTTACGGCTGGCAGCCAAAGCAGCAGCAACAGCGATAGCAGCAAAAGTGAGTGACTAAGACATGTCGAAGTAAGAGTAGCCAGGGGAATGTGGTAGCGGTATCGAACAGCGACATATACGAATGATGCGAAAAATGTGGGCAAGCGTACTATAATGTTCATGTGTGAAGGCGTTATTTATATAGATATGCATGGGTAATTCCATGCTCCACAATTAACGATATGCATAGCTAAAATTCGGTTAAGAGCAAATGAATAACTCAAGGAAAAATTTTAAATTTAGAAACAATTGATGGCCGCATACTTAGAAACGGAAAAAAATGTATAATAAAGATGTAAAGAGAGCGCTGTGTCTAAGGCTTTTTAACATTCATGAATACGCATCAAGATTATTATTGTTTTTATTTTTTAGTAATTATTTTTTATTCAAATATTAAAAGTTTTTATAAAAACAAGAAAATTTTAAAAACAACCGCCATAGCTTTTATTATAGATTTCTCTCGGAAACTGCTAGTCTTTTATGTCAGAGAAATTTTGGCACGCTCTGCTAACCATGGAAGCTAACAGAACGCTGGGTTTTGTGTCAACTAAAACTCTAGTTGTATTGACTTTTACCATAACTTTTAGCATGCACCGCCATCTGGCGGCATTGATCACTGCTCATAATGGATTTTTGTTAGTAGTGTAAATTTTTTACTTTTTTGGTTTTTTTTTATTTAAAATAGGTACAAACTGTGCAAAATTAAATGTTCTTACCTTGCTTATTGGAAGATATATGTATATAGCCCAATCCCCGCTTTTCGAAAAAATAGGTTGTATGGGTGCAAAGTGTTTGTGTTGCTCAAATCTTGTTGGTTCCAACAAATCATTAATATATTACCAAATAGCGGCCGCGTACTACATTTTAGCTTGGCTCTAAAACTGAGGAACTAGTTTGCATTCAGACGGACAGACATGCCTAAATCGACTCAGCTCATTGTCCTTATCATATCGGTATACTCCTTCTCACACTCAAAAATATCGGACCAACGTTATTACACAGTTTCGTGCTCAATAAAGGCATTATGATAAAACGTGACAGATAACAACAGTTAGCAAAATTTATTCAAATCGATAAAATTTTAAAAACATTGTGCATCAAAAACAATTTAAATGCCACCATAATTAAAAATAACAAGATTTGAGGGAAAGAATATAGCACTAGAATTTAAAAAAAAATTAAATTAAAATTATCCATGAATCAAAAAACATTTTAAGTTAAGCGATTCAGATATATAATTCACATTTCGATTTTAATAAAAAAGCAGATGGTAATATAAATAATTGGCAATTATCAAAGCAATGGAACTATGATTAACAGATGAAAATAGGAAAACAGCAAAGCAATTTACTTTTATCGAAAATTTACCGATGTAGAAATAAAGCCTTGAGTAGTTGTACAATACAGCAAAAGCCGTTAACTACAAGACACGTACGATAAAAATTGGTTAAATTCAATAACAATTGGTGAAAGTCGTTTAGATCCTAAACGCTATAAAATGATAAGAAACGTACCGAATTGAAAATATTGAAGAATGAATTTAATCTATTAAGAGATGCAAGTTGAAAATAACAAATCTAAATTGAAAAATTGATAAATATTCGACTGAAGCGATCGACGCATACTTAAAAACATCGACTATTGATTAAAACATGTAAGCCACCGATAGAGTGGTTAGTGAGGATACAAACAGGACTTAAGAAAAGTCATTAGATATCATGACCTCCTCTGTCAGTTCATGGGCTTAAATATTCTAAAGAAAAATTTTACTAATGAAACTTCGTTGTTGTCGCAGCTACCGTTCTCAGGCAAGCTATTCTAAAGTGTAAGTATGCCAAGAATTCCTCAAGTTCTTTTCTCTTCCATACAACTGCTGCTTTTCCTATCGAAATAAAAATAAATCGAAATATAATCAATCTCATACAACTAAGCTGATACCTTTGGCTTGCTAAAAGGGATTTTTTTTAAATTTTCATGCTAAACGGCTTATGCAACTAATAAGAAGTTTTCATTAAATTTATTTAAAGAGAAGTAGTGGTACTACAAAATGTTTGCCATTTCGACTTGGAATGCCCCTCTCTATGCATACAACATATATGTGTGTTTGTGGCATTCAAATATGGAGAAATCTCAAAAAATACAACATACAAAACTAAAATGAGAAGAACCAACTAAAAGCAAAGTGTAAAATGCAGCGACATATTGACAGCATAAAAGGTATGCAACGTACTTACTGCAATCACAAGAGCAACAACAACAAGCACAACAACTAAACATCCAACAGCAACAAACCCAAATTGTCAATAACACCAGCAATGGCAATCAACACCAACAGCTAAAACCAAAAAAGGCGCAGTCGCAACAACAACGGTAAATGCAGCAGCAGCATCACTCCTCGACGGTCAACGTCATCCGTAGCAGTCTCTTTTGCCTGCCAAACAGGCACAAAAATCAACCATGCAACAACAACAAGTACAACACGATTGAAGCAAAGCCAATGGCTCATCAGCGCCAAATAAATGTGATTAACACTTCAACAAGATTTGTTGTTGTTGCTGGTGTTGTCGATTGCCGCTTGTCGGTTTTCAGTTTTCAGTATTTCGGTTGTTGCATGTGGGTCGCCGTTGCTGCTGATTTCAAACCACAAAATTCAAAAGAAATATTTTGATTGTGTTGGTGTTTGTTAAGGCAACACACGACTCATTATTAACAAATATATAACAACAAAAATGTATTTTCGAGAAATTTTCATTCTTATTTTTTAACTTGAGCTTTTACTGCTCTCTTTGATTTCACTTTATCTTAAACGTGCAGTAAATAAATTGGAGCATCAGCAAAATATGGAATAAGGCTACAGAAGACTGTTTGTTCGTAAAGCAAACCGTAATGAGTTCTTTAATTCCTGTCATTGCAAGCCAACGCAAGCGGCGCATGCGCATTGCAAAAAATAGTTCAAACAAGCGAAGAATTATTTATTTAACAATGAATGTAATGAGTAAAGTGAAAAAAGGTGCAGATTCCGCTTTGACTTTGTCGCCAATAATGTTTGTTGTAGAAATTTACCTTAAGCTTGCCATTGAGCATTCAGCATAGCCATTCGAGCTATTAACTATTTAGATTGCTAAAAAATAGACAAAGAAGTAACTTGGACACATGACACACAAGGTTTCCTCTACCGAAGCTTACATTAAAAATGTGAGCATGTTGAAGTTTACCTCGCCCACGAATATTTCCAAAGAAACATGACCTAACTCGAATATCATCGTATTTTCAACTTATTTAGGATCGAAGGTTCACAACCTCATGCCCGTACCGAGATATGCCTGTCGTGGGAGTCGAATAAAATACCCAAATGTAATGAAGTGCAACTTGAGGGTTGTTCTACGGATATGATGCCTCTCATCTTACATTACCAACCAATGACCTAGAAGGTTCCAGTGGTCATACCAAATCACTATCGCGACAGCCACGCATATACCACAAGTGAGTACCGGAGATTACTGGGGTCATATCCGCCAAAAGACTACCACTTTCGACATCACTCCCAGCAGCTTCGGGAAGTGTCTTTGTCGGTAAACCAACAACTAAATGGAGCTTAGCTTTTCTATCCGTTAGACACGAGTAGTTACTTTACCGTGTTAAAAAAAATAGCAAAACAATGGAAACACCTACCATGCATCACATCATATCGCCGTTTGATGTAAAGGTGCATCGATAGGCCCTCGTCACACGGAGTTGATAAACGACTTTTTTAGCTCTCGAACGGCGAATGCCGCCATTCAGGCACGGGCTCCACCTTTTGCCGAGGAAGAACGTGAACTTTCGAACGAGAGAGTCACACTGGCCCAACTTTGATATGAATACTGTAACGAATTAAACTCTTACCTATTCAGACTGAGCCCTGGCTGCGGTGTGTCCTCCCATGACACCAACCATCCATTCAACTGCTCCACAGAGCATACTCTTCTTACATCAATCTCACTCTGGTACTACGCTGTTGAAGATATTATAAGCAATGCTAGGTGTGGAAAGTGAGGACTGGGCAGGGCGAAACATCGCTACAGCAACATAAACAACGGACTAAGCTATAGAGCGAACATTTCCGGTTAGGCAAACCTCAGTAATGCTAAAACAACATGTCAAGCATGTCAAAAACTCAAGCCCGCCTTCAACGAGCTGCTTGGACGTTATCAGTTCTTCCCTGAGACAAAGTATCAAATTACCTCTTGAAAATCTAAGAGTTAGTAAAAAAAATACAAAATGTGTTCTTTTTGCCTACCTCGAGAGGCATTGAATGAGAAAAAATAACGATTATTCTCAAACTTAAGATTAGTATGCGACGAATCGAAACTTTACCGATAATTTCTGATTGGATTATGACGAAATTCTCAAATCTTTATATTTTGAAGCAGAGCGATTCAATGCGATAGCATATAATTAAAAATTGTCAGCTCAATACCTCAATTTTATATTCGATAGATTCAAAGATATGTTCTGCTAATCGATCTATCACTTAGAGTGTTATGAAAAAATAAGTGTAGATGCGCTCTAAGGGAGGTTTTTTTAACATTCTTATAATAAAACATATAAGGACATAGTCATGTTTGGGGGAATGATGTTTGAGTATTGCTAAGAATACTGCATTAGAGAACATATTGTGAGGTATCTACGAGTACATGATACAACAAATAGCTTAAAATATATGAGGCTTACACTTTTCCTTCATTGGAGATGTTCTCTCTATTGAAGATAATGAGGTCATACCTAGGCTCTTCTGTTCTATACTTAATAACACCTCTGCATAGATTAGGTATTTATTTGACAAGGCTCACACAGTTTTTAATGTTGAGGAATTTAACTTTTTCAATATGTACAGAATGTTACATAACTATAAGAATACAGATCAGTATGACTCGTGCAGGAGAAAAATATGAAGAAAGCCTGAGAGTGCTATAGTTATGAAAAGTAAAAATATTTCAAACCCAAAATCGAAAACACCGTCAATCAAATTCTAGTCTAAGAAAGTACAACTTTAAAATGTTTCCAACCGTCCTTGCTTTATAAGCAAAAATGTTCGACTGATTTTTCTCCAAACAACGCATTAGCAAAATTTATATTTATGTGGAAAAACCGGAAGCTGACTTCAGTAAAATATTCTAAAAACTCAAACCGATTTTTAATGTTTAATAGTTACGTGTTGTTTTGCTAGAATTTCATTTCCTATGAACGTATTTCGGTTTTCCAATTTAAAATATTTATCTTTTAGTTTTATTCTTAAGTTTTCAAAACTTTCAAAGTTTGCTTCTTCTACCGATTTTTTTGGTTTCTTTTTCATTTGGTCACGCAATTTTTCGCAGTGTAGCATATGCAATTTGTAACGCTTTTGCAATTTCCGGCAGCAACAGATTATATTTAAATAAGTGTTGATGAGCATGAAATATGTGCACACTTGCTTTTATGTCAAAGTATGTAAACGTGTGCGTGCAACATATACAAAGTGCGATCTTAATTAGAGCCGAGATCCCAAGTTGGTATAGGTTTTTAAAATACAAAATGAAGATATACTCGTAGTTCAATAAATTTAAAAAATATTTTCTTAACGTGGCTGCACATTCATATTCAAAAAGCCACATACTCGTACAGTGGTGGAGGAACCAACATTTAAAATGACTCTGCGTGTTGTGGTTTTTCAGAGAATTTCATATCCATACATGTGTTGTGTTTGTGTCCAGTTAAGTCCTAAATGGTTTGGCCGATCACAACCAAATTTAAAGCAACTACTGAAAACTTTACAAGCATGGATACGAACTAAAAATCAGATCTATAAATATCTCTTAGGAAAGGAGTCAACTCACAAGCAAATGACTTTCATTTTGCATATCTCTTTAAGTGTCAGATTACTCCACTGTATTTCGGGAAAGAGTTATTTGACGTTAGTCTTTAACACCTACAAAACAACGGAGCATAAGGGGAAAGAATGTCTCGCCGGATATCTCCTGAGGTATTTGTGGTAGAATACTGAAAGGTGTTCTTAGCCCACGCTAATAACCTTGCAAAAAGCTTTCCAGAAAACAACAAGTAGAATAAGGAAAGTAAAAAAGCTTTATTTCACAAATTTAATTTCTTCATTTTAGCAGTTGGCAATTACTTCAAATTACCGAAAATGGCAATTCGTTGCAACTATTTGTTTCTTTTGACTTCAAAACGATTTACCGAAAATTCTTTAAAGTTTCATCTTCCTACTTTTTCTTATTTTTTCCACATTCAGCGTTGGCAAAAATAAGTTTAAGCTCCAAGCAATCTCTGCGCGGATAATCACCTCCAGTGCCGCCGCAACTTTGAAACGTAAAAATGCATTGCTTGCAATTTAATTGGATTAAATGTGAAATAAATAACCCGCATACAATACCACACATCGACAAATTCTTGGCGGATTGTTCACGCGTACGATCGACTTCTCATTCTCCTTCTTTTTGTGCATTCTTGCTCAGTTAAATGGTTTCTTGTTGCCTTATTTTGTTGCACCGGTCGCTACAAAGTCATTACAATGATTTATGACAAAGACTCAAAACGAGCATCACACATATGGTACACAAGCTCATTACATACAAACAAATAAATATGCATCCTTGTATATTTGCAATAAAGCGGTAAGGGCAAATTAGCAAAGACGACATGGAAAAATTGGAGCTTTGCGACGGGAGACAGATGAGTTTAACGGTTCCGTGGCTGACATGGAGTTGAAATTTAAATCCACTTATCTTATTTCTTACTTATATTATAAATGCGTAAGTTTTGTGAGTGAGAGTGTTTGAACCGTTTTCACGCCCAAACTACACCACCGATCTGTACGAAATTTTGCACACTTATTTCCCGATGTCTCGGATAGGTAACAAGTTGCTTGAAATCTCAATACCTCACATGGTTATGGAGTTATGGGCACTAATGTGACCCAACTAACCCAAAAATTTATTTAATCCAATGAATTTATGCAATTTCGTGCCCTAGAACCTTAAAATGTGCATACAATATGGGTATTGAACGAAAGGGCAAGGCCACAGTATTATTTTGGACTTTGCAGTATTTCAATAAATTAATCGCTAAATGAGTTATCGATCAGAATGTGGTTGCCCAAAAACCACGAATTTGCATACAATATTGGTATCAAACGAATGGGGAAGGCCACAGTATTCTTTTGGACCCTGCAATATTTCGATAACTTTATCGATAACTGAGTTATCGGTCAGAATGGGGTCGCCCAAAAACCCCTGAATTTGCATACAATATGGATATCAAACGAAAGGGGGAAGGCCACAGTATTCTTTTGGACTCTGCAATATTTCGATCAATTAATCGATAACTGAGTTATCGGTCTGAATGTGGTTGCTCCAAAACCCCTGAATTTGCATACAATATGGGTATCAAACGAAAGCGAAAGGTCACTGGATTCTTTTGGACTCTGCAATATTTCGATCAATTAATCGATAGCTGATTTATCGGTCAGAAAGTGGTTACCCTAAAACCCCTAAATTTGCATACAATATGGGTATCAAACGAATGGGGATGGCCACGTTATTCTTTTGGACCCTGCAATATTTCGATAACTTTATCGATAACTGAGTTATCGGTCAGAATGTGGTCGCCCAAAAACCCCTGAATTTGCATACAATATGGATATCAAACGAAAGGGGAAGACCACAGTATTCTTTTGGACTCTGCAATATTTCGATCAATTAATCGATAACTGAGTTATCGGTCAGAATGTGGTTGCTCCAAAACCCCTGAATTTACATACAATATGGGTATCAAACAAAAAGGGGAAGGCCACAGGTTTCGTTTGGACATTGCAATATTTCGATAAATTAATCGATAACTGAGCTATCGGTCAAAATGTAAAAGCCCTGAAACCTCTAAATTTGCATTAAATATTGATATAACAGGAAACGGAAACGCCAAATATTCATATGGACTTCTCGATATTTCAATAAACTAACCGATACTGCTATGTTTCGTTATATAAGTTAACCGATAACTGAGTTATCGGTCAAAACGTGACTAAAAAATTCATCGCCATATCTACAAAAATACTATTAAAAACTAATTACTATGGTTTTAATAAGTTTAGCTACTATACATCAAGGCGAATTCATATAAGGTGAGAGCAAGGCGAATTTAGCATGTTCAGAAATGTCAGATCAAAAGAAAATAACGTTCATGTAATGAATTCGCCTTGCTATACATACAATACCAATTTTATTTTGCGTTGCGGTGCGGCATCTGTCAAATAATTTTTACACATGTTCTTATGTGGAGGAATTTTTCATGAATGCCGCTGTCGCCAGATTAGATCTATTTCTAATTTGACAGCGACGGTCGTGGCGTCCTTTTTTCTTTTTGTGAATTAAATCGAAAATATACGCAAATTGCTTTTAATATGTGTTGAAATTGATTGTGCTTGGCGGCAATTATCGTCAAGCTTCGGTTTTTCGCCGTTGTCGTTCGCAGTCGTCGTTTTGAATGTGGGCCGGGCTATTGTCGTCGTTAATTAATATGAGTAAATCGTCACCTGTCAAACATAAAATCAAATACTTGGAATGAATTTTTTGTAACGTTTGAGCAAAATAGTTGTGCATTTTAAAGATATTGATATCGTTTCTGCGGAAAATATCCCTTTAGTAAGTTTAGCAATTCTTCATATTTTGGTTGCTTCGCTGTTTCGTAAAAATTAAACTTTTATGAGTGTTTATATAATAATACAATTTAAGAAGCTCTTAAGGTTTGTTCTGTATGTATCTCTTCTTCAATTTGATCTGAAAAATAATTAATAGCTTTGGCTTTTGTTTAGAATCCTGTATTAGAAGTTGGTCCTCTGTGTGAATTTAATTGTTAACAAGTGCTGCTAAGAAATTTTTAATATTTGGTGTGTAACCTCTTTATTTAAGGGTTTTTGTATATCATTATTTTAAGGAACATGTGAACGTTAAAACTTATCTGTATAAATAGAAATGTTTTCAAAAGAAGCTTAGTTATTTTGCTTATTTCTTTGATGCGAGCGGAGGCGCGGGTAAATGCTAGTACATACATACATACAAAACGTGAATGCATGCTCATTGGTACAAGCGATGAAGGCAGTGAATTTTGCTTCCGACATCTCTCTCATTTCTATACAATTATTCGAATAAATACTATTCGAATTTTTTGAAACGAATATTACTATTCGTTTATTCGAATAGTATTCATTCGAGTATTATTCGAAAATAGCCCCACTACTACTAATCACTCATTGTTTTGGATTCCGGATCATTAGTATTGTAATGTCATTATCAAACCACTTAAGCAGTAGTTGGATTTGTTAATTCGAATGAACATCGAACATAGAATTCACAGTTGCCAAATTTTGCGGTTTACTAATGCATCCAAACAAATCAAAGTGAATGACTCACCTTTACGTGTAGTGTTGGCTTGGTTGATATTTTAGTTTGCTACTCACACAGAATTAATGCTTTAATTCCATAACTAAATTTAAATTATTTTTTCTATTGTTTCACTTCTTTATGTAGGTTTCGGCCAGCGATCCCGACTGCGGTGTTAATGCAATGGTCAATTACACGCTTGGTGATGGCATCAAACAATTAGCCGAATTTGAAGTACGCTCTGCTACGGGTGAGATTTGTATCGCCACCGATTTGGACTTTGAAAAGCGTAATTCATATGAGTTTCCCGTAATAGCTACAGATAGAGGTGAGTGTGTGTACCTTGGAATGAACTAATTATCATCCCAACAAGCAAATAAACTTAAAATACATTTTTATAAAGCTTTCGGACATAAATATTAAGCTTACAAGATTCTGATTTTTCAATTATAAAAAGTTTGTAAATAAGAGTTTTATAATCAAAACGGCACACAGTGGTCTGAAACGCTTATCTAGCGCGAATTAAATCACTAGCTTTAATAAAATTAATGGTTTGTAGGAATACCTATTCATTTATTGTGTAGAAATTCATAAAATAAATTAGATGTACATAAATGGTTTTTATTAAAATAAAGAGAAGACATTTTTAATTTACTGTGGGTCAAAAATATACAATTTTTTTTTATAGTAACAATATTGATAAGAGCACCGAAAATTTGGCCAGTCGAAATTAAAACTATTAATTTTAATACTAAGAGGGGTGTCGCACTGTGGTCAAAGATGCGGGAAAGGTACGAATTAACCCGAAAATTTTTTTTTATTGAAATTTATGAAAGAGATATTTGTGTCAACTCTAAAAGATCATTGAGTGTTATCTCAACACCTGTAACTGCTATTGTAACTGCATTGTGCTCTGCATAACATTTAGCTTTCGCTGCTAGGACTTTTTCCCAAGATGGATATAAATCAGAACCGCAACGTTTAGCAGCCTATCTGTATGATAAATATGTCGAGTTATTAGATTTTGTATTAATAATCAACGACAGATCTTCTTCTGGATTTATAACTGCACGTTTGGATAATTTTGTGGAGCTTTTTGCCATCTTGTACATTGTTTTGTCAAATTTCGTGGAAATTAGTAGCAGTAACTTTTCAACAATGGTGACTGCATTTCGTTTTCCTCTTTTTTGTTAGCTAGCTTACACAGCCAAAGTGAGTTCTCCAGTAGTACAGGCTGAGGTGAACGCTCTTGCTTTTTTTGCTTCGCCCTAGTTCCACTTTCACTAAAACTTTTCGAAGTTCTTCCATGCTTTCAAGACCACGGCTGAAATTCCTCACTTTCTGAAGGAAATGAAACGTTAGACACTACCCAATCCTTATTAGTTTTGAGAAAACGTAATGAACTTATTTCTGCACTTTTCCAACGAAGTCTTTCGTAGTCAAATTTGTAACCTTCAGCCACTGGTCAAACAGTTCCGTACGGGTGATTGCTTGAGGACACGAAGAAAACCAAATTATGAAAATTATAGAAAGTCGAAGAAAGTTCTCATTTATATTCATGAGTATAGGTAAAAGGTTAAGCTATTTTTTTTATTAACATTTCCAACACGTGCAAACACGTGCGTTTTTTTTATTAACCTTCAAAATTTTCGGAAACTTACTTTAAAATTGATCGTTTATATAGTAAGCCTTTTTAAAATGCAATATTTATACCTAGTAGTGCTACGCACACAAGGTATATTAACTTTAGTCGCCTAACGGCAGTATGTAACGGCATAAACGGATCGAGATATTGACTTATAAATATATATCAAAATGTTCAGGACAAAAAGAGAAATTGATTAAGCCATTTCCGTCCGTCCGTCCGTCCGTCTGTGAACACGATAACTTGAGTAAATTTTGAGATATCTTAATGAAATTTGGTATGCGGGTTCCTTGGCACTCATCTCCGAGCGCTATTTAAGATGGGCGAAATCAGATGATAGCCAGGCCCACTTTTTATATATAGAATATTTTCGAAAACACAAAAAAAGTCATTACTCAGTACGTAATACACCTATAAGGATACACTTTGGTGAGTACGTTGAGATTAAGGCATAAAATAAATTTTTTAAGAAATTTTTGAAAATGGGAGTGGCAGCGCCCACTTTTGATTAAGTCAAATTTAGTAATAATCGAAAACCGTTGAATATATCGAAACGCAATTTAGCACGCAGGTTTCCAGACATGCAAGGAATGTTCCAGGAAAATATGGGCGGGATCGGTTAAGGTCTACGCCCACTTTTATATGAAAGATTTTGAAGAGGATCGTAGATATATTAAATAGGCAACAACTTTGCTCAAAATAGCTTTACATCATTTATATTTCACTTTTAAAGTGTCCGTAAACAAAAAAATCCAAAACCTTCAAATTTTCGAAAATGGGCGTGGCCCCACCCCTTTTATAGTGGACTATTCCACAAAACTGTTTATGCCACAACTCCGCGAAAAATTGATTTGTCGAAACGAAATTTGGGGATAATGTTCTATATATAAAGGTACCTGTCTGCTGTAAAAATGGGCGAAATCCGTTAGTGTCCACGCCCAATTTTGGAACATAGTTCTGAAAAATTTTTTTGTAAAATTTAAAAAGCGATATTTCTACAAATCTCTCTATGGCGCGATATACAACAGGTATATCATCATAAACCTCCTAAGAGATTTTTGCGCCAAGCTTCTCTTCCAATTTGTGGTGTGCCGATTTCAATTTTCCCTACAAATTGGTGGGACCCACAGATTTTTGCCGACTCCGAACGGCATCTACAAAGGAGACGAATTTTTTGCTGAGAAGCCTGTCATGGCAGAAATCCTTTTTTTTTTTTTTTTTTTTTTTTTTTTTTTTCAAATCACTTTTGATGTTACCTGGACCAGGGCTCGAACCATGGACCTTCGATGTGGTAGGCCGGCAACACTACCTTCACACCACGGCGGCCGCCGTCAAGTTATATCAATCAGATCTTGCACACATAATAATCTTTTCAAGAAAACTCGGCCACAAAAAAAATTTGTCAACTTTGAAGAAGTAGGCGTGGCGCCGCCCACTTTTCAGCATAAAATGTCTGCTGCTTTCAAGGGCAATCGCTTATAATTCAATCTTGATATTTCAATGAAAATTGGTCAGCTGCTTCTCAGTTTAGCCAAATCGGGAAACACACAAGCAAAATATTCGGGCACGTAGTTAATAGCCCACTGCAATAGGGAAGTTACATGTATATCTGTTTTGATTTTCATACCTTTCATAAACATTAAATGTATGTAAGTATGAGAACTAGAAGAGAAAAGTTCACTAAAATGAACAGTAAGATGAGTGGAGTCGATTTAGCCATGCCCGTCTCTCCGCCCGTCTGTCTGTCTGTCCGTCTGTCTATTTGAACGCAAACTAGTATCTCAGTTTTACAAAAGAATGCTGAAATTCGTGGTTTGCTTTGGCTGTTTTATAATATACTAGCAAACCCGGTATACGTTGTTTTGACGTTTTGATATATAGAACACATCTACATATAAATAAAATGTTATTAACTTGAACCAAATAAACTCCTAACTATACCGAACTGCAGCTTTATATAACCTGGGGGCTTTTTCAAAAGCTATATGAAGACTGTGTCGTGCCCAGCGAACTCCTGAACCTATCGTGAAAGTTCGAGAGCAAAACAAAACACAAAATATGTGGGCGTGGCACCGCCCACTTTTGAAAAATTATGTAGATATTGACTAAGTGACACATATATCCAAATTTCATTAATTTAGACCAAAAAAGTTCGGAGTTATGACGAATTGAAACTTTATATAGCCTGGGGGCGTGGCTCTGCCTACTTTTCCAAAACTATATATTGTCTATGCTGTATCCAGTGAACCCAAGTATATATTGTGAAAATTTCATAAGGATCGGTTGAATTCTTTGGCGCGTATAAAAGACACACATTTTTTATATCTATTTTTGTTACGCACACAAGGTATATTACTTCATTCGGCATAAACGAATGGAGATATATATTTATTAATGTATATCAAAACGTTCAGGATGAAAAGTAAAATATCCTGGCAAGTAGCTAATACCCCACTGCAAAAGCGAAGTTGTATATCTTTTTTGATTTTCATACCTTTCATGAAATGTTTGTACGTATGAGAAGAAAAAGAGATAGTCCCATCAAAAAGTATACTGAAATAATCAGGAGGATGAGCTGAGTCGATGTAGGCATGTCCGTCTCTTGATACGTCTATCTGTCTGTACGTCTGTCAATTTAAACGCAAATACGAACTGAAAGTATTAAAATAGACCTGCGTAAATTGGGATGACATAATAGATCACTACTAGGTTCCACCCGAACTGAGACTTCCATACTTGTTATCCTATTTGTTACTACGAGCCCGGCTACTTTGGAGGTACACACTTTTTGAGCACGATTTTTATTCAGATAAAAACACTTATTGCATCAAATTTTTTCTGATTTATATTGCATACACTTTCGACTATGAGTGGAGTTTACAAAAAAATCAATATACCACTATTTAATTTTTGATTACATTCGCGCTAGATATGCACTTCAGACCAAAGTGTGTTGATTAAAATCTTATTAATGTAAGCCTATAAAAAAGTGTCAAAGAAAGTTTTTTATAAATATTTTTTCTGAAACTTTATTCTTATCATATTTTTATACCTTTCATGAACAGGAAATGTTATTATAACTTTGGTCCGATGTTTGTAAGTATGAGAAGAAGAAGAGATAGACCCACCAATACGCATACCGAAATGATCAGGGCGAGGAGCTGAGTCGATTTAGCCATATCCGTCTGTCCGTCCGTCTGTTTTTAAACAAACTTGCCCCTTAGTTTTTGAGATATCTTGATGAAATTTGATATGGAGCCGCCATTATGCATGAGATTAGTCATTCGTCGGATTCAGCTCCCATACAATCGATTGTTCCGATAAATGGGGTTTGGGCTATGTATCTTTAAATTATAAGTTTTGCAGAGTTTTTACTAATTGTGAGTGAGGATCGGGCACTTAAAACCGTGATGCGTATTCATGAAAGGTATAAAGTCTTCGGCACAGTCGAAGACAGCCCTTCCTATACTTGTTTTTATATTATTTAGCTAGTGGAATAAAATAAATAAAAAAGTTGAAATCCTATATTGAATGCTGCAAATTAAAAGATTTTTAGCAGATTTCGGAAGTGGTTAAGAGCAGCTATGATTTTTGCTTTTTCCTCGTCATTCTTATGTAAAAGAATTGGAAATTTTTTCTGAATTTGAAGTGAAATGATTTAGAATAATTTGTTTTTGAAGTTTATTAAAAGTTTACTTTTAGCTTTGAAGTAAATTAAAACTACAAAAGCTTACACATCGGTTATTGTAGCAAGTTTACTTTAAATTGTTTTTAAAAACATTTACAGAAATGCTTGTTTGGATTCGAATAAATTCGGCAATACAAACATTTTGATTTATTTAAATAATTTTATTAAATAATAAATAATTTTCCCTCTCTTTTTCACCCCCACTAGGCGGTCTGAGCACTATTGCGCGCATTAAAATTCAACTCACAGATATCAACGACAATCGTCCTGTCTTCTATCCACGCGAATATAATGTATCGTTGCGCGAAACGGCTAGTGCCAACGCGGCTACAACACCCATTGTCGCCGTTGTTGCTACAGATGCCGATTCAGGACGATTTGGTGCGGTAACTTATCGCATTGTCGCTGGTAATGAGGCGGGAATTTTTCGTATCGATCGTGCCAATGGTGAAATATTCATCAATCGTCCAAATATGTTATCGGTTCGCACGCAACCTATGCATGTTTTGAATATTAGCGCCAGCGACGGTGGTGGCTTGCGTAGCACAGGGGATGCGTTGGTTTTTCTGAGCATCATTGATGCCACACAGAGGCCACCAATCTTCGAGAAGCCACGTTACAGTTATCATGTGAAAGAGGATGTTCCACATGGCACTGTAGTGGGATCGGTGATGGCCACCAGCAGTGATGCGGGTAAGTTTCGTTTAAGAAAATAAACAAATAAAACTGAAATATTCATATGAAATGAAATAATTACGGGTGATGATACAATATAAGTTCGCTGCTTTTTGTTCTTTTATTTTTTGTTTTGCGTTCTTTTCTCTTTTGTGAAAAAGATATATTTTTATAAAAGAACAATTCTTACTGCTCAGATATGCAAAATTCAGCACAATAGCAGTTTCTGTTTATTAAGGGGACGCCACATTAATTAGTCCGTTTTTGAATAAGAATTTCGAAAAAAAAAAGTAATGATTTTTTGTGTTTTAAACTTCAGCCTTTTAGCTTTACTTTTAGTCCGAAAAACCTAGTGCATACTTGTGTACTTTCGTTTTCTGAATATGTGTATAAATATTATCTATTCCTTGGTATTCCGGTCTCTTTCTCTTCTGTGTTTCTTTTACTCAAACTCTAACTATAACTCCAAATCTAATCTAACCCTAACTCTAAGTTTTAACAGCTTACTCCAACGCCAACTCTAAATCTAACTATAAAGCTAACTTCAACCCTAACACCAACAGTAAATCTAAATATATCCCTAATTCTAACAATAATGTTTCTTCGCTTTCCGAATGGAATAACATAAACTAATGGCCTCTGTTTCAAAAACGCGTTACATAAAAATTTTTGAAGCTAACTTCTTAGAATTTTGGAATTTTTTGGAGTGGATCAACATTTTTTTACTAATGCAACATAGCAGAGTATTGTAGTGGAATTTAGGTAAATAGCTAATTGTAGGAAAATTAGGCACGTATTATTTCGGAATTGTTTTTGGACTATTTCGGGATCTTTTTCTTGACATTTTTCAGGCCTTTCGGATCTTTGTCCGAACTTTGTCGGTGTCACTTCGGAATAATTACTGGATTATTTCAGTATTGTTTCGGGGCCATTTCGAGACTTGAGGATAATTTGGGAGTTATTCCCAGGATCACTTCGGGATATTTACAACATCATTTTTCATTGAGGATCATTTTGATAATTTTTTCACTTTTTTGATATTATTTTTTGGTCTTATTCGAAATTGTTTTCGGAACCATTTCCGAAAAATTTCAGGATAGTTGTTGCAGCATTTAAGAATCATTTATTGATTGTTTTAGGGACTTTCTAATAACGATAGAACCAATTATAGCTTGAAATGTTCTTATGTTGGGAGGTTTTTTTAATTTTTAACACTATGAGAAACACTTAAATTTATCCCCATCTCATCTCTTGTTTTCTTTTCTTCTTTCCCTTTATCTCCGTCTTCCTCCTCCTTAACTATACCATATTCTGCTTCCACTTAATTTTTCTCTCCCGTTTTCCTATTTCAAATCGGCAGCTTATCCACTTTCTGCTCTTCCTGCCTCCTTTTTTTCCTAAATCTCCCTGTTTTGTGTATGTTAATTTTCTCTTTCCAAGTAGGAGGAAAATATAGTCAGACCTATTGCAAATCGAGAATTTATAATACTCTGTTTTCAAAACTATAGTGGGATTCATAGCTTTAAATATTTTACATTTTAAATGAAAAACATATGGCGAAAAGCTTAAATTAAATTGATACTATATACTCGTAAATGAATAAAACATATCAACTCTGACAATGTTATAAGTACGAAACGAAATCAGAAAACCGAAGAAACAATTTTGTAGCTCATCGGAATCTATCATAATGTCCCAAATAAAGTTGTTTACACCCTAAATTTTTTAACCTCATTTTATCTATATTATTGTTATACGGAAAAACTGGAAGATAGCTTAAAAAAAAATTAAAAATACAAACCGGTTTTTTTTTTAATTTAAATTTGTACTTTTTTATACAAAATTTTGATGGGCTGCAAAATTATATTTTCCGTTTTCTGATATAAAATATTTCAAAATTTTCTAAAAGTTTTCAACATCTTTTTGAAATTTTTTAAAATTTTATGATGTATAAATTGCTAAAACACGTCAACTCTGAGTATGCTATAGCGCTATATATACGCGCTATATATACCTATTATGGGCACAGATACCGCATAAAGCTACCCTGAACATTAAATACAGATATATTGCGGACTTTGGCTGTCTATAGATCACAAACACACACATATGCATTTAGCCAATGCTGAAATCGAAATTAGTTATACAAAAAAAATAACGTGCCTATATAGCAATCACATAGCTCCAGCACAGAATCTCATGTTGATATATATTTTAAACCTGTGTATTATTTAATTTTTATCTTTCCGCCAACTTAAATATTTGTTACTTTCTTCTCTCTGTTCACAGCCAATCGCAATGGTGTTCGCTATTCAATTTACTCTGGCGATCCAGATAGCTATTTCAGCATTGACGCTGTTACTGGCAATATACGCATTGCCAATCCTTTGGATCACGAAACAAAACCACAAATTTTGCTTAATATTCAAGCAATGAGTGGTGATCCACCAGCTTACGGCCATACACAGGTGAGTGCAATAAGAGAGTGCAAATAGTAGCTAACGTTTTACAAATGCAACGTATAACACAAATACAATAAAAATATTTTGTAAATCATATCCAAATCTTTGTTTCAATTTCTTTCAAAGGTCAACATCGACATCGAAGATGTCAACGACAATGCACCCGAATTCGAAACGAACTTGGTACGCATTTCCGTGCCTGAAAATGTTGAACTCGATACGCCACTCTATGCTGCGCATGCCCACGATAAAGATTCTGGTAAAAGTGGTGAAATCACATACACTCTACATATGGTATCCAACGACTATGAGTCAACGCTACAACACGAATACACTGGAAATACAAGTTTAACAACACAAATACAAACGGGTCGTCTAACAGGCACATTAGCACAACGCAATCGTATGACAGCAGCAAATGTGCAATCTGCATATGCTGCAGGTATTGGTACGCTCTCCAATGCGCTTCCAGGCGCAGCTTTGGCTATATCTACAGCTACTGCTGTGAAACGTATAGCTGGCATTGTTACTGGACAAAATCTATTTGCAATCGATGCTCGCTCCGGCCACCTAACACTGTCACGACACCTCGACTATGAAACGTCACAAAGGCATGCGCTGATAGTGACTGCAACAGACGGTGGTGAGCCGCCCTTATCAACAAACCTTACAATACTGGTGGAGGTACAGGATGTCAACGATAATCCGCCGATGTTTGAACGCAGCGAATATTCAGTAAAGGTGTTGGAATCATTGCCGATTAATTCGCAGGTAAGCATCATGTTTGAGACGAAATGCTCCTAAAAATATGGTTGCTCTAAAGTCTATAAACATTCAAATATAAATACCAATGCTTTCCGCACCGATGGCATTTTTAGTTAGTTTTGCCTGTAGGCATCTGTGGCACGCATTGACAGCTATACTAATTTTCACATATATAAACTTGCATTAATTCGATTAGCCGCCAACAGAAGTCACGCGAGCTTGGATGCTAGCTAACAAGAAAACATGAGTGCACCATACCTTATGTATTTAGAAAAAAGTATGAGTGCATGTACAAACATATTTGCAAATAGATAAAATATACCAGGTAGGTTGGATTGAAATTTTTTTCTTTTTTGGTATAGAAAAAACTTTACAAAGAAAATATAATTTAAAAAAAATGTCATGACCATAAATGAGTTCAAGATGAAGGATGATACTTTTTTATATATATATTGTTGTAGCTTTTATTTTTTAATAAACTATTTAAAGTTTTTATTGGAAAGAAAATTTATAAATAGTAATAATAATTTAGATCTCGTCAATCTTTCAAAAAAAAAAAAAGTACTAACTTTCATATACGAAAACAAAAAAAAAAATATTTACTCAATATTTTGAGGTGCCAATTCGGTTTTTAAATGAGAACCTTTAAATTCGAAATAAAAATTGGAAATTAAAAAATCACATTCGATAATTTTTAAATATTTTTTTACCATTTCAGACTAAAAAAATATTATTCGTTGGACCTACCATTAATGTACTTTTTTATAAATAGAGTAGGCCACCTCAAATTGTCCAGTAAAATTATGTTATATCTGTGTTAAAGTTTTTTTATAAAGCACCGATGCTAAAAGCATGCTAAGAAAAAAACAATTCTACCAACCCCAATACTTATATTGAGGTATCCCAGTAAACAAAAAAAAAAAATATCTACCTACTAAACATTTCCTTGAACACATTTGCGCAATTTATGTCGGTAGCTTGATGTAAGCCGCAAGTGTAAGATGCCTAATCCTTGCAGTGTTTGCCGAGCCGAAGTCGGAGCAATCAAGAATGCAAGTTAAATTTATAGAAGTATTTTCCAAAAATCATAGCTGCAGTTGCATGTAAGAAAATGACGTAGAACCAGTTCTTAGGTGTACAGCTTTTGTCAGAAATAGATAGAGTTATTTTCCCTTGGATCACTTGGTTCTTAACCAAAAATGTTAATTGGGATGGAAAATACAAATTCATTGATTTTAACTCAAATGCGTATATACACACACCACAAACAAACTCTGTATGTGTGAATTCATATCGAACCGGTCCTGAACTTATGGACGACCATATTTCTTTCGAAATAATTTCACAGTGTGGTTGAACTAGTTTTCTTGTTTCCTTATTTCAAATCTATAATATCATTCGTCAATGCAGCCGCATGCCATTCCATAGTACACAGGTGCTTTAGAATGTACAACTTTGATGGGTGTGCATTAGAAAGTCCGAGTACAACGATTCTATGCTCACGAGATTAAGAAAGGTTGTTTGATCCTGACTAGTAGCCGGCTTACCTGCTGTCTTACTGTAACTCATCTGCTTTTCTCTGAAATTAGGTAACACAAATAACCAAGCTAAGATGACCTGCATGGGTTCCCGTTATACATCAAAATCGTCTGCATGAAAATCGGGATAGGGCCTATTGGCACTTCGTAAGACTTTATATTCGAGGATGGCTAAGCGGCAGTACTTTCTTGAAGATGTTTGAGTATTTATATCAAAAGACGATTAAGATGCGCTCAGAATTATCTTGGCAAGTCTTCGAGCTTAGCTATTCCTATTCTAACAAAACAAGAAATTTTCGGAAGATAAAAACAGAAAATCTACTCAAATTCAAATGTTACAGGGAGACAAGAGAGACAGGGAGAGGAACTGAAACAAAGGATATAAATGAATTCGGGGACCTTCCCCGTGGCCCCCGTGGTCTAGACCGAGGGTCCCAGGTTTAAGTTCTGTGACAGGTAACATTAAATTGCTTGGAAAAGGTTTCTTTCAAAACACATTCGTAGTCGCAACCCACCGAATGTATTTTTGACATGAAATATCTTCTTACAAAAGTTCGGAGTCGGCAAAAATCCTGTAGGTCGCTCCAATTTGTACTAAAGTGCGCGGATTTAGTCTCCTCGGTGGTATATTGCGAAACATTTTTGTTATTATTAAACTTGAGAGATGAGTTAAAAGGGAATATCAACAGGTAGAGGAAATATTAGGGGAGGGAATCTGGACAGAGAAGTCTGCTAGTCTGCTAGTATTTGATAATAGGAGAATTGTGGATATGGAGATGTGAGGCATTTATTTTGTCCAAAAATTGGTTATGATCGATATATCGATAGTTTGCAACAACACTATCATTATTGATCAATAACCAATGTTATCGATAACTTTCCGGTGCTACTCAGCGCTATGTCACTGAAAACTTTCCGCATTTTATAGTCAATCAAAGCCCTTTAAAACACATGTGAGTGCTATATGTACAATTGCTTGAAAATCAAAATCTTCTTTTTTAGTTTAACAAAAAATCTCAATGACAATCAGCAAAACTCCTACTGCAGAAGTTTAAGTTTAAAATCAGTTAAAATGGAGCTGCCAAATTAAATACGTTTTGCGTTGTGAAAGTTTTGATGTGTCCGCTCTGGTCGAAATATGCGATTTAAGAAAGCATAAATGCGTTCAAGTGAACGGTGAAGTCAAAAGGCGAAAGAGATGCGCATGCGAAATGCCAATTTGCATTTATGCAAATTACGCCTGCTGGAAGTTTTCTACAAAAACAACAACAACACAACTAAGTAATGCAGTCATTGTTAGCATTGCTTGTATCTTTGTGTGGGGTTGTATTTATATTGGTTTTGCATTATTTTTAGTTAAATACTTTATTCAAGTTAACCTCCAATTTCATGCGAGTCTCACTGAAAAGTTAACCTCAATAGCATTTTTTTTTTCAAAATCCACAACAAAAAAAATATTCGAAAGCATTATAAAATACTTAGTCTTATTGGATAGTCAACAAACTTTCTTTGGCTGGCTAATTTTGGTCATTGCATGTTGACTTGGGAGCAACATTGTTGTTTTGGCGCAGCAACATCAAACACCCACAAAATCCCACTAAAAAATACCGAAACAGATCACATTTTCGCTGCTGCCAACGGCACGGCTACACAAAAAAAAACACAAGCAACTGATAAAAGTAAATAGCATTAACTACAAAAACACAAGTTACAACTTCGGCCACAGCTGCAACATATAAAATCCACAATACGGGCCACACTCGCTCACGAGGAAATCGCTTGAGATCTCGCCGGAAAATCACATAGAAGTCAAAGACACGATTTTTATCGTGCAACAAACGGTTGCTGCTAGTTGCTACACAAATGGCATAAAACAACAACAACTATGTACGTATGTGTGTGTATAACAAAAGCAGCATGGGAGCCGCACCGTTGCGGTCAATGGGTTAATTGTGATTTAAAGTAGCAGCAACAACCTCAAACAATCATCACAAAAAACTAAGCGCTCTAAAAAATACAAAATGAAACCAGTCGAGAGAGAAGTCTCTAAATTCGAATGTATCCCTACATAGTATACCCAGCTGCGTTATTTAAAATTTATCTAGCTGAGGTTAAGTGTTCCCTAATCGCATGGGTAAAGAGTTGGAATACAAGGCGTGTTGCTAGAAAACAAAACTCAGGTGGGACTGAGGTCTATATACTCTGCCTCACTGAAAGATCAGAAATATATAGCCCCCCGCACACATGATTTAACAAGCAAACAAGGCATGGAAAAAAGTGCAAGGCTGCAAGATCTTCAAAATCATGTGCGGATCATACGACAGCAAACTTACATAAACGGTTGTATCCCTCTAAAGATATTATTGTAGACTCTTAAACAGTATCCTTACAAGACACTGCCTTTTGGCAGCACATGCCCACAATATTGGACTTGTAGTCGACAGCATGTGCAGGTAATGCAAAACGCGGGCGGAGACTGTAGGTATCATGTGCGCATGTCCCGAACTCTACAGACTGCGGCTCAGAACATTTCCAAAAAGGGCAATTTCTCAACCTAGAAGCAGGCTTCTAACCTTTGCAAAAAGGACATCCCTATTTTTCAACATAGACACTGAGGTGCGAGTTAGATAGCAAATGGTCGTAAAAGTGTATTCTTTTCTGGTAACACTACGGCCGCAATGCGTCTATCTGAGGCCACTGCGTTGGCCAGCCAGTACAACCTAACCCAACCTTACTCTACCACATTTCTGAACGCCAGACATAACTCAAATACCCATCAATATGTTGAAGACATTAATGTGGTATTCTTCTTCTTTATTATACAAATGGTCAGAAACAAGTCTATGAATGTCTGATGCTTTGAAAACTTTGGTATGCTCGATAGCAATGCTAACTTCACAATCTTGAAATTCATTCTAGCATAAAACGGTCTTCAACCAAACTGTGAAATATTACTGTTTGATCCGAAGAATGTCCGTTCAACTTGTATTAGACTGCATCGCTATACTCGTACCTTGAGTCTTTGAGCCCTTCTATTGAAGAACCCATCTATTGAAAAAACCATTTGATTAGAGTAGTAGTTAAACTCTTCAAAGCTTTTTAGTGCTCCATATCGTAACGTTTGCGATCTGTCTCGGTGTTCTGTTTCCCAGTGCTCTTGACAAAGTCTAAAGATTTTTTAGATAACTTCGTGGCTAAAATCCTTAATACGCTCTGGATCAATCTCCTTCCGTCAAACTTCCTAAAAGTTCGGTACTTTAAAAACGTTTGCCCATGTCTCGAATCCATAAAGTAGAGTTGCTAGGGTAATACACAACAGCAGTTTCCTTTTTGCTTTCTGTTGGTCCTGTGTTGGTTGGCCCCATCAACATGGCAACGATACCCTCTCACATACCCTCTCTCTCGCATGTTGAGTAGTAGTTAAAAGTATGTTAGCTTCTAGTCCAATTTGATCCCTTATTTCTTTGAGTTTGTAATTCCGGGGATGATGTCAAATCAACTTCTAGCGGTATGTACTTCTTTGTGCGATGCAAACATCCACTCCTTTCTGAGTATCGTAACCAGTTTGAGCTGCTTGTATGTTTCTGGATCTATGTCGTCTGCTTATACGATTGAGACGATTTCATCGTATCATATGTTCTATAAACCAGTGTCATGGATTGCATACTGTTCTACTCCGCATATGGTATAAATGCCCCGCGGATCCTCTGAGGTTTGGTACTTTGTGAGGGCACTACTCTAAGGCAGACAGAAAGTTTTTCCAACTCGCGCTGGTCAACGCGTTTTTAAATTCTTAGGTTGCAAGGGGCACAGCTCGCCTATATTGATTACCACCTTGCTGGGCTGCCTCCAAACTCGTGAGGACGTCCTTGATTGCGCCTAAAAGGCATTCTTAGTGGCTTAAGAAGGCTTTCGTAAAATTATAACATCGAGATGCTGATCCTTTTTAAACTGGATTACGTCAGGTTAAAAAGTAAAACCACAGCCGGGTATTAAAGTAGTATCGTTAGTGTGTGCACCTAGCTACTTTTGCACCAATGTGTTGGGCATTTGAAAAAAAAAATCTGTTAAAAAAAATAGTATAAAATTTGAATACATAGTGAAAGTCTACCAGTAAATGTCAGTGCCGTCCCACAATCAGACAATCTCAGCTACATACCTTAACAGTTAACGTTATACCACTAATTACCATACAACTATACAATTTTCTCTTTTCCTTCTTCTTCCCTTTTGCATAGATCCTACAAGTGACAGCAATCGATCTGGATACAGGCAATAATGCGCGCATCACCTATCGCTTGTTAAGCAATGCAAGTCTTAGCTCTATGGGCAAGACAACAACGCCAACGCTACTGCATCCTAACGGCGCTGGTTTTATCGCTACTAAACAAAATCTTTCCGCTGCTGATGCTGAGTTGGCTCAACTTTTTGGCATATTTCCCAATAGCGGTTGGTTATATTTGCGCGGCTCATTGGACCGGGAAACACGTGATCGTTACGAACTTACTGTAATGGCCAGCGATAATGGAACACCGGCAGCGCATGCGCGCGCTCAAGTTATCGTTGAAGTACTGGATACCAATGATAATGATCCGCACTTTTTGAGTGGCGCTTATGAGTTTGTCATCGAAGAGAACATGCGTCGTGGTGCGTTAGTGGGTGTTGTGGGTGCTACCGATTTGGACTTGGATGAGAATGCAGAAATTCGTTATAGTTTGATACCGTCTAACACGACCTTTTTAGTAAATTATATTACAGGTGAGTGATGCTTTCCTACTTAAATGAACCAGCGATGGAAACATATATTATTTGGATAGAAATTAGTTCCATTTCCACCTTGGTCCTATTGTTTTATTCCATGACTGACAGTACGTAGTTAATTGGGTAAATTATTGGTTGTCACGGCTCCATGAAGGGAATCGCAAAAGTAGCCATGCGCCGAGATTTCCCAACAACAGTGAACTACTTAGAGACAAACCGCGTGAAAAAGGTCGCTGGTGGAATGGAGGAAGCCTCTATGCGGCCACTCAAGTAAAGGTGGACTGAGATTCGCAGCGTCCTTTCTTCAAGAAGTGGTTCTGCAAGCCGGCGTGACACATAAAAGTTATTTCTGAAGAAAACAAAAACAAAGACTCGAATGAGAAAACGTCTTCAAAGGACGTTTCCGCTGTACGTCTGGTTGAACAGGAAATGTTATCGGCAGGGAAATTCAGAAGATAACACAGGTCAACAAAATAAGAGTTTTGGTTTGGTGCAGCTCTACTTGTAACCAAATTTGGTAGTACTCGGTTCTCTGATAAAAACGGCATACTTACTTTTTTAATGCTACGTACAGTTTTCTAGATAGGGTCAAGAACCCATTTTTAAGAGGTTAAGGCATGTACGGCCCCATAACTTTGTTTCTGTTTATTCTATCAACACAGTTTTGATGTCGTTGAAAAGAGCACATCTCGCCGCTTCTATCAGTATACAAGTTGTTAATATGTCTTCATAAACGTCAGAGAAATTGCAAAAATAATGTGAAAAATTTACTAAAATAGAATATATTAGGAAGATCTACGCGGATATAAAAAAGTTATATGTCTTTGAAAACAGAATTAATAGGAGATTCTTTTAAAATAATTTACATATGCACTAGTTGATAAATTATTCGAGAAAACCGTGATTAAAAATGAAAAAATTTAACAAAAAATTGAATTTTTCAAATTATTTTGCAATTTCTCTGACGTTTATGAAGATATATTAACAACTTGTATACTGATAGAAGCGGCGAAATGTGCTCTTTTCAACGACATCAAAACTGTGTTGATAGAATGAACATAAGCAAAATTATGGGGCCATACATGCCTTTACCTCTTAAAAAGGGGTTCTTGACCCTATCTGGAACATTCCTTGCATACTTGAAAACCTGTGTGCTGAATTTCGTTTCGATATCTGGAACGGTTTCTGATTTATGATTAATATTATTTCTAAATTTGACTTAATCAAAAGTGGGCGGTGCCACGCCCATTTTCAAAAATTTCTTGAAAATTTATTTTACGCCTCAATCTCAATGTAGCCACCAAAGTTTATCCTTATAGGTGTATTATGTACTGAGTAATCACTTTTTTTGTGGTTTCGAAAATATTATATATATAAAAAGTGGGCGTGGCTATCATCCGATTTCGCCCATTTTAAATAGCGCTCGGAGATGAGTGCCAAGGAACCCGCATACCAAATTTCATTAAGATATCTCAAAATTTACTGAAGTTATCCTGTTCACAGACGGACGGACGGACGGACGGACATGGCTTAATCAATTTCTCTTTTCGTCCTGAACATTTTGATATATATGTGTCAATATCTATCTCAATCCGTTTATGCCGTTACGCACTGCCGTTAGGCGACTAAAGTTAATATACCTTGTGTGCGTAGCACTACAAGGTATAAAAAGTAAGTATACAGTTTTTATCAGGGTACCGAATATACTTGAAATCAGTTTTACTTTTAGCTGCACCAAAATCACTGTTGACCAGTGTAATTGGACCTGGCTAAGTCTACGATCATTCAAGCATGGGCAAGCTTCTTTTCGACATTTGCATCAGAGCTTAGTTGGGATAGCAAATTTGTGTTTCGCTCCTTTGACGAGAGAGTAGTCTTTAATCCCATAGCGAACTTCGGTTTCTATGATATCGCGACAACTAATATCATCTGATTGATCTCACCGGGGCTCATAATACGGTCATCTGTACTAACAGGTTCCAGTACAAAAAGATCCACCGAACTACATGGCTGTTAAAACACGGAACCAATGGCGATCGAAGACCTTCGTGATGCGAAATGTAGCTTCACCACAGAAATAAGGGCTCTGTCTAAAGGACGAAGTTATGCACTGGTGCAGATATAGCCAGACGAACACATGCCTACGGATTGTTCCATAAAAACAAAGCGATCTATTAACCATCTAAAGAAAGCGTATTACCGCACTTCCCAAGAATAGAGGGAAATTGAGTGAAATACCGCTTAAAAGACCAATTGGTACCAATTTGGCCAAACCGTAAATTATTAATTTTGGCTAAACAGCATAGAACACCATGTTGACTAATTGCACAGTGTTGGTAGTAGGACTTACCTTATCAGATATACATCTCTATTGCTGCGACAGCTTTGACCGTCATCTCAGTTTCTCTGTTCAGCGAAGTAGTCATTTTAAGCCTGGTGTTCTTTTATCAAATTTAGAACCTCATTCCTTTCCAGGATCAGACGCCACTGTTAGGTATATAAGTATGTGTTTTTTTCACTGCTCACAGTAAAAGTTAAGAATTTCCTTTGTACATAAATTAATGTCACTTTAAGTCCGCAAAGAATGGAAGAAACAAAAAATGCCGCCACAACCAACTAAGACTTCTAACATCTCCATCAACTTGTTGCTAGCACATTTGTAGAACACAGAAAAAAACCAAACCAAATAGCAGGGATCGGAGCCAAATGCAAAGGAAAAGGCCAACCTAAGGCAAATGCCATACTCCATGCCTGTTCTTGTCCATACCAACGCAGACTATGTAGACCAAAGCAATGCAGCGCAGCACAACCACGAAGTCAGCGAGTCGACATTCATGCTCTAAGCCATGACCCGTGGGCAAGCATAACTGTTCTACTTTTCAAAATAGACAGATTCAAGTTGGGCTCTCAAGCCATCAAAGTTGCAAAACACATACATACACACATAAACATGCCAAGTTGTTGTATTTGCAATGTAATGAGAAGAGGAATAATTTGAGCCAGAATTTGACCAACTGGTGATTTCATACTAGCTTTATATAAATGTCTGTTTGTTACATTCAACCAACCTGTTGACTGCTTTCTTTGGCACAAAAACTGCTGATATTGTTGATAATAAATACCAACTTAGCATCAGCTATTCCACACAAAAGCGGTCATTCATTCGGCGCATCAGCCTACCTTTACGGTGGCGCATGCAGCAATCTGTTGATCTTGAAGTACAAACATACACTTGGCATCGATAGACGGCGCTGCACTAGCTGAAGTTTAGTGTAGAAGCTCCAGATGCAGTCAGAAAAGCTGTATAAATGTTTGATTGCTTGAATGCCTAACAGAGTGGCCATTAGTGTGCGCGCAACAACAGTTTTAACGCTGTCAGCTCATCCGTCAATGGCATGTCAACTGGTTGACATTTTGTGGCCACTGTGTGTGCGGCAGCAGCATGTTTTATGTCCCAGCGTATATGCTGTGTTAACGGAGTGTATGTATGTATGTTTGTATGATGTGGCACAGCTCAGGAACTTAGCTGTTATTTAAATTAAATATGCAAATCTTGTATGGTTGTTAATCCTGTAAGCCAGGTAATCGTATGTAAGTGTAACTCAGTATTCTATGCCGTTGGTCGTACTTTGCTCATGCGAATACATACACACATAAGCTCTACATTGGAACAGCTGCCAATGCCATTGGGATGACCGCAGCTTATACGAGTTTGCTTTCATATTTTTTGTGGCAGTTCAGTTAAGTTAGTTGGTTATGTGTATGTGTGCATTAGGGTGATTTAGTCGTTTCCTCTTAACCGGATTCTCAGTGTATTATAGATATTTGGAACATGTAAAGAATTGTAAGAACGAGTTAAGCTGAACACATGTACGTAGTAGTGAACATCCGCATGGTTTCCGTAAAATGCATAGCACGACCACCGCGCTTACCGCCATTACCAGCCAGTGTCGGTCTCAACCAAAATCTTCCTAATCACAGGATTTTGCAGGGTGCACTTGACCTGTCGAAAGCTTTCGACACCGTCAATCACACGTAACTTATTAATGACCTTGAAAAGTCAACTCTTCCCCCTGTCTAAAGCGTTGGACCGCCAACTATCTGAGTGGTCAGCAGTCATCGGCGGAATTTAGAGGAGAACTATCAAAACCACGTATAATTAAAAAAGGGGTGGCACATGGTATCGAGGCTACACTCCCCACCACAGGGTGTCCCGATCGCCTCTTACCCCGATGACCGCACGAATCTGGCGACTGGCCCTTCCGTCAATGAGCGGTGCTCAAGAATAAACTCCTACCTCCCATCCTTGTCCAGTTTATTCCCTGAACGAAATCTTTCACTGTCACGGACCAAATCCTCGGCCACCTTATTCACGACGTGGAAAGCGCAGGTGAACATGGAATAAGACGTCTACGTTGACTGAACCAAGCTTCCAACTGTCACACATCCCAAAATCTTAGTGGTCACGTTTGATAACATGTTCAACTACTGTTCTCACGTAGCAACGATTGCCACTGAAGTACAAAGCCACAACAAAATTCTCAAGTCCCTAGCTGGCAGCACTTGGGGAAAAGACAGAGGCAAAGTACAAGGCAATTGGCCAGCCGGTTTTGAGGTACGCGTCACCACTATGGCCACCATGGCTAGCAGACACATAGGAAAGGAGGTTGCAGGAATGTCAAAACACCTACTTCACAGTGAAGCAAAAAAACTCGGAGCTAAACGGCATAGTGAAATGTTGCCCAGCCAACTCCTGTTTAATTGTTGCAAAGCGCAACACCGAACAGGCGCCTGCTCGACGAAAATCCGCCTCGCAGAATAATAAGGAGTCCTCTCCGTAGGCACTATGATGAAATCCGGCATCATATTTTTTCGACGTTTGATCCAATCGACTTGTTCTGAAACTCATTCATACAGAGTCGATAAACTGCTTTGTCAGCTCTCGCCCAGCAAATGGCGTCATTCAGCCACAAGCTCCACCTGTTGCCGAGGAGAAACGTGAACTGCCTAGGGAGACAAAAGTCATGCTGGCCCAACTTCGTTCTCGATATTGTAACAGGTTAAACTCTTACCTTTCCAAACTGAACCCTGACATGCCAAATGTCTGCCCGGCATGCGGCGTGTCTCCCATGACACGAACCATCTATTCATTTGCTCAACTGAGGCGACTTTTCTAACACTTATTTCACTTTGGTCCAACCCTATTGAAGCCGCGAGGTTTCTTGGGCGTCCATTAGAAGAGCTTGATGACAATGATAGGTAAGGAAAATGACGACTGGGCAGACCACGTATCACTAATACAACAACAGCCTAATATTGATGTATTATTGTATCCAGCTCCACATAGATCTATCGTTTAACTTTAAAATAAAGAAAAGGCAGAAAAGACATTTTGTTTGCTTGTTAACAGATTTGCTTAATACAAAACGCACGTACATGCTGCATTCCAACAAAAATTACCTCACCTATTTTCATTGAAATATACTGATAAAATTTCGAGGAAGTGACTTCAAAAAGAGCAGAGTTCTTATACTGGAAACTGGTACCGCGCCTACTTCCCCACCGATTTCCAACATTTTCACAACAGACAGCATGAGTTATAAAATCAACATTTTTATGAAATGTCTATACCACAAATCGATTTTCGTTCGCTCTGTGGAATAATCCACTATTAAAGGGGCGGGACCACGCCCGTTCTCAAAAATACTATATACTATTCGACTATTCTTCGCACACAGGCACTTTGGACATGTAAGAAAGTGGTTATAAACCTAGTTTTAGTAGAGATATTGCCTATTATGTTCATGTATGGTCCTTTCAAAAATCTTCTATATAAGATCGGGTATGGTCGTTACCCGATGGGGCGTTCCGTATAAAAAGGGTTGTACGTGCGCCGAATTTTGTTTTGTGTACTCTTGGGCTGAATTCAGTAACCCTTCGAGTGTAGTTCTGCGATGGAAAAGCTTCTCAGCAAAACTTCATCTGTTGTGGAAGATTAAAAGAGAAGTTTCGGCTTAGTCTGCGCGGAGGTATATCTATTCAAGATTTTATTATTACTATTAGTAAGTCTCTCAAACAAACAAGAAGTCAATCAGAATAGAACTCAAAGCTTTTAGTATTGACGAACAAATTTTATATAGGCATGGCTTATAAAAAGGAAAAAATTGCTTTGTTTGATGTTAAAACCCACAGCTGAATATATACAACATTCGGTCTAACCCGAACTTAGACTCCGTATCTATCTAGGAATGACGCAATGTTTAGAGAAGGCAGCTTTTTAAGCTTCAGCAATGTGTGAGTTTCAAACTTGCTGTGATGTCTTGATAAAATTTGTTCATGACTCAGTAAATTTGTAAAAATTCAAAAACTTGAACACCCTAGTAAACGTGTATATACGTATGTAAATGTACGGCTGTTTACTCACGTGATTGAAAGTCGGTTGATGTGCCAGTAAACGGCATTTTCCGCATTGCTCATAACGCTTCCACTCTAATGTGATAGCGAAAGAATCAATTATATAAAAGCTTACGAACTAGATATGTGTGCGAAATATCGGGATGCGCGTAGTCCGCGGTCTTTTATATTAATATAATCGGGATGAGTGGTACTGGGAAAGAAAAACAAGCACTTGGGGAAACAGCGTTTTAAAATAATGCATACTTTAGCAAGAAATTGATTATTCGTAGTGATTGCAGTCGATTTTTGAATTATATGTCTGTGACTTAAAAAATTAAGTCACCATTTGATTTCATTGTGTAACTTCCTATTTTTTAATTCAATATTTTTTTGTTATTCGTGTATTGCATTATTGAATAAGGAAGTATTTTGGAAGTCAACTAAAGTCTCTCGCAGTGATTTGGAGTCCCTTGCAATCAGTTTCCTCCAAGCTGTATAGAGGCAGTGTATCGTAACTGACAAAAATTAGAGAGAAATACCGTAACATTCCGGGAACTCTTTCGATTAATTATCTTCATGTAGTAGTGAGTCTTTTGGAAGATCCTTTGTAAAAAAATGTCGGTTATTTAAATACTGAAAGTTTCACTTGTTACCAGTCTTCACTTTACGCATGGTAAGAACTACCTATAGGCTAGTTCGGCTCGTAAAAGTTGAATGTCGTAAGGGACTGTATCAGGATAAAATATTTAGTGCCGCACACAATAAAATTACAACAGCACCAACAACACATGCATATACTTAGATGAAAACATATTTGATATTGCTATCCACGTGGATAAATGCGTTTTGTGTGTATGTATATGTGCCTGAAAAGCTATCTCACACGAACGTTATTTCCAATTATTTTCTTCAGATAATGGAGCTTAGTCAGCTTGTTACAAACATACAAGTTTATGGAATCGTAAATCAAAATGAAAATTAAGTAGATGACAAGTAAATCAGTTGACATGGCTCGTTAGAATGTGCTGCATAGACAGGTAGACACATTTGTACAGCGATTCTATAGCGCTTGAGGGTACATCGGTAGGGTAATAGAAACCGAGTCAAGCTTTAGCTGTCTTGAAAATAGCAATGTAGAAATTACTATTTTTAGTTGTATTTACTAAATATATTACGTAAAATTTTCGACCAATTCTCAATTTTGCCGCATGCTGACGAGGTCAAGAGTTTTGATAAAAAAGACTCTAATAATTCCAGCAATATCTTACACACCTCAAATCCAGCGAAAATATCGTAGTTCAAACAACTAGTGTTATTTGGAGTATCCCTCCCTTTTGCTGGATATCCAGCCAGAAGCTGTGCAAATTATATAGTCCAGACGGATCGAGATATCCTTAGAAAATCAGAAGTGCATGCTGCTAGGGCGTTAAATTTAATCTCGGGATGATGGGGTGATCTTAAAGTACCTAGGGACATGTTTGGATAAGAAAATAATGGCCTTCTTATCAACTCTGTAGTACTTAACTCTGTGTTGCCGCGACTACCTTGGCGTGTAGAAATAAGTTTACTCTGCATATTCTGTTAGAAAGAGAAGCAGATTCAGCACTCCATTTTTCAATATCCAGGACAACAAAATTAAAGAATGACATTTCTGTACTAAAAACTCAAATGGTTCCTAGAGTCTTGTACCTCAATGAAAACTAACACAGTTTCTATTCTTCGGAAGATGAGTTATTTGGTATTTGTATGGAAATGTCAAATACTGGCAGAACACAGAAATATATACATTCCAGATTCTTGCATGGACTTATTTTGCTGTTATAACAGTACATTGCCTGCTTGTTCGGCAAGTTCGAGAATGTATATGTATTTAACTTTTGCACATCACTATCTTTTATCAATTCTTGTCTAAACTCATAGCTCCCTTTGTTTAAAAACCCTCACGCAGGGTGTCTTTTTTTATTCTCCTTGTACTTTCCGTATTTTCTGTTGAAATCGCTTTAATTTATACTTACGGAGCTGATAATAACACCCAAGTCTTCAACTTTTTTCAAGTATTACAATAAGTCTGACCTTGGGGTGTGTAGCTTCTAATTTTTTCCTACAAATTTACGGGACCTACCGGCTTTTTGCCGATCCGAATGCATCCAGCGGAGGTATGGGTCTGCAAAACTTCCGATTATGACAGTGAGTTGAAAAGAGACCAAAAAGTTGCAATACTTTTATTAGAGGATTTATTTTGAAGTCTATTGTGCAGAAGAGCTGTGCGTTGCTAAGCCGAAGATGGGTCACCTAAGGGTAGGAGTTCAGTGGTTTATTTAGGATTATTACCATGTCACTTGGCTTGCGATTATAACATTTCCGCTGAATTTACTTAATCCCTTTTTGTACCTAGTAGTGCTATGCACACAAAGTATATTAACTTCATTCCCTAATGGTAGTACGAGGTGTGTTCAATAAGTATCGCGAATTTTGAATTTTCGCTGGTTACGTATATTCGAATTTCGAAATTTTTGTGGCGTTATGTTGGTACTCATGTCTCTCACTTATGCCGACAAGCCCGGCCATTTTGAATGTTCAGTTAATTGTTGACAGCTGCTTTGCTTGCACGTGTTTTGGATCGTCTTCGATTTTTCGTACCAAAATTGCTCAATTGTGACCAAAAACAGCATCGCATGAACATTGCTAATGAGATGTTAAACTCTGTCCGCGACGACCCAAATTTTCTCCAGAGGGTCATAACTGGTGACGAATCGTGGGCTTATGGTTATGACGTGGAAACCAAAGCTCAATCATCTCAATGGAAGCTGCCGCACGAACCAAGACCGAAAAAAGCGCGCCAAGTTCGGTCGAATGTGAAAGTTTTGCTGACAGTTTTCTTCGATTGCAGGGGCGTGGTGCATCATGAGTTCTTGCCACAGGGAAGAACGGTCAATAAGGAATATTACCTGCAAGTTATGCGCAATTTGCGCGAAGCAATCGGCCAGAAACGCCCGGATTTGTGGAAGAACAAAAATTGGCTTTTGCACCACGATAACGCTCCTGCTCACGCATCGTTGCTTGTGCACGACTTTTTGGCCAAAAACAACACACTAATGATGCCGCAGCCACCGTATTCCCCAGATCTGGCCCCCTGTGACTTTTTCTTGTTCCCTAAACTGAAGAGGCCCATGAAAGGTCGACGTTACGCTTCTCTTGACGAGATAAAGACGGCATCGAAGGAGGAGCTGAACAAGATACAAAAAAATGATTTTTTTAAGTGCTTCGAAGATTGGAAAAACCGTTGGCACAAGTTTATAATATCTCATGGGGATTACTTTGAAGGGGACAAAATAGATATTCATGAATAAATAAATAAATTTTGAAAAAACACAAAATTCGCGATACTTTTTGAACACACCACGTATGTAAGTTATTGACTTATATAAATCAAAATGTTCAGGAGGAAAAGAGAAATTTATTAAGGCATGTCCGTCCGTCCGTCTGTGAACTCGATAACTTAAGTAAATTTTGAGATATTTTAATACAATTTGGTATGGAAATTTCTTGGCACTTATCTCTGAGCGCTATTTAAAATGGGCGAAATCGGAAGATAGCCACTCCCACTTTTTATGTATAGAATATTATCGGAAATAAAAAAAAAATTATTATTCAGTACATAATACACCTATAAAGATAAAATTTCGTGTGTACATTAACATTAAGGCAGAAAACTAAATTTTCAAAAAAAATTTTTGAAAATGGGCGTGAAACCGCCCACGTTTGATTAAATTAAATTTAGGAATAATAATAATCATAAGTCAGAATCCATTCAAGCTATCGGAACGAAATTTGGCACACTGATTTCCATGAACATAAGGAATGTTCCGGACGAAAATGGGCGCAATCGGTTAAGGTCATAGATATATTTCATAGGTAATAACTTTGCTTAAAATCATTTCCATTTCACTTTCAAAGTGCCCGTGAACGAAGAAATTCGAAAAATATAAATTTTCGAGAATTGGCTTGGCCCCGCCCCTTTTATAGTGAATTCCACAAAACTTTTTATGCTATAACTGCCATAACTATTTATTGTAAAAATGGGCGAAATCGGTGGCGGGCCCCCCCCAGTTTTTTAACATATTTCTGAAAAATTTGTGTGTGCAATGTAAAACGCGATATTTCTATAACCATGCAAGCTATATCAATAACATATTGCACACATAATAAGTTGTTTAAGCAAAACTCGACCGCAAACAAATTTTGTGGATTTTGGAGAAGTAGGCGGGGCGCCGCCCACTTTTCAACATAAAAGTTCTCCTATTTTCAAAGGCGATGGCTTGTAATTTCACCTAGATAAAAATTGGTCAGCTGCTTCTTGATAGTGTACTTCCGCCAAAAATTAAGCAAATCGGATAACACACAAGCAAGATATCCGGGCAAGTAGTTGATACTCCACTGCAATAGGGAAATTTTATACATATATTTTGTAATACAAGGTGTTTTTTTTACAGGTTTGTTTTTCGTATAGAGATAAAACTGGCATTTTGTGGTCAAATCTGGCAACTCTAATGTCATTTATGTTCAGTTTGGTTTGCCATTTCATCATGAACAGGTTGACAAAAGAACAACGCTTGCAAATCGTGCAAATTTATTTCGAAAATAATGGTTCAGTTCGTGAAGTTTACCGTGAGCTCCGTCCATTTTATGGTCGACATAATCGTCCATCAGAGCAATTAATTCGGTTAACCATGGATCGTTTTCGCACTACGTTTACTCTATGTGATAATACGCATCCGCAGAGACGTCGAACAGTGCGCACCGAAGAAACAATTGCCGCTGTAGAGCAAAGTGTTGAAGAGGACCCGAATGAATCGATTCGCCACCGTGCACAGCAATTGGAGCTTTGTCCATCAACTTTATGGAAGATTTTGCGCAAAGATCTTGGCTTGCGACCTTACAAGATCCAGCTTGTGCAAGAATTAAAGCCGCGAGACCATGCAATGCGTCGTGATTTTGGTGTATGGGCCGAAAATGAGATTGATTTCGATGCTGATTTTCATCGCAAAATTTTGTTCAGTGATGAGGCTCATTTTTGGTTGAATGGCTACGTCAACAAGCAAAATTGCCGCATTTGGAGTGAAGAGAATCCACATGAGACCCTTGAAACGCCATTACATCCACAAAAACTGACTGTTTGGTGTGCTCTATGGGCTGGTGGAGTCATTGGGCCATACTTCTTCCGCAATAATGCTGGAGAGGCAGCTACCGTTAATGGAGACCGGTAAAGAGCCATGATAACCGACTATTTTGTTCCCGAATTGGATGGCATGAATGTGGATGAGTTGTGGTTCCAACAAGACGGCGCTACATGCCACACAGCGCACGTCACAATCGATTTATTGAAGGAAACATTCGATGAGCGCATAATTTCGCGGAATGGACCTGTCAATTGGCCACCAAGGTCGTGTGATTTGACACCATTGGATTATTTTCTTTGGGGATATGTGAAGTCGCTCGTCTACACCAACAAACCAGAAACGTTAGGGGAATTGGAAGCCAACATTCGTGGCGTTATTGCCGACATACGGCCCCATATGCTCGAAAAAGTGGTTGAAAATTGGACCTGTAAAATTGGCTTTATTCGAGCCAGCCGCGGTGGCCACATGCCCGAAATCATATTTAAACATTAATGGCATAAAATTATCCTTCCAATAAAGCCAAATTGATGGACCTTAAAACGATTTTCTTGTGTTTTATTTCAATTCGAAGTTCTATACCCCTAAAAAAACCACCCTTTAGATATGCTTAAATTGGGATGCCATAATGGATCAGTAATAGGTATATAAGGTCCGGTTCACCCGAACTTAGACTTCCTTATTTGTGACTTTAATTTGCACCCTGCATCTTACAATACTTACTTTTAGCTAAAATTCCCTTATCAGAATTTGTTTCTGTTAGATCGAACCATTTTCGTAATTCAGTGTATGAACATTTAATTAAAGATCAGTCAGGGATATATATATCCCTCAAACTATGTATTACACTATTGTTGTTGTTGCCATTTTGTAACCCATTAATCATTTCTATGCAGGGGAGTGGCGACCTAAATCTGAAAGTCAAAATATTTTCAATTCAGTTAACTTCATCGCATTAAATGCAACAGAGCGATCGCACAGAAAAAAGTCACTTCAAGTACCAGCAGAATGACCGCTTTCAACCATCACAAGTATGCTGTCTTTTGCTGTCCGCCCGTTTGTACACCCGTTAGTTCTACTCATTCAGACCAATGTTCGCTTAATTTGCTCAGTTTCCGCTTGATTGAATAGTCTGGCAAACGAACTGAGCAGTTGGAATTTGATTCAATTTGATTTTCACGAGAAAAACAAAAAAAACAAGAAAGCATTTAAACCATCAAGCAGCTGAACAAAGAGTAAACAATGGCGGGTGGTGTGATGTGGAGAAAGCATGATTTACGCGATCTGACATAGAATCGGCGAATTCAGAATAAATCATACGCTGACCGCCGGTACTTTTGGTCTACGCCTAAATTGGCAGTACTTTCTCAGCAGAAAATATCTAAGCCATTTAAGGATATTTACTTTTCCTAAAAATTTCACTTTGCAAAATGAAATAAACACTGTATATTTTTATTAGATACAAACTTACATTCTTTTACATAGTATTTGTACATATTTACTCATTAGGGATGTCAATATCGGTGTCACGGGATCGTTAGATGCCAAAAAGTCTGGAATTTCTTTCTTACAGTCCTGTGATTTTTGGGATTGGAAACAACATTTTTGGAATATTTATTTTTTTTTTGTTGATTGCGTTACTTAAAGTGCATGAACCTATCGCGCAACTAAGAAGAAACTGTGGGTCCGCCACACTCACTATCATAAGTTTATTTATTTCAAGCATTTTTAATTAATTTAAAATTTTTTACGGATGATAATAAACACGAATATTTTCACAGGCTGCATTACTTTTAAAATTGCTTATAAACCAATCTGATTCAAAAATTAAAAAAAAAATAAATTTGATTCTTAGTTGTTTGATTTGACTATGTTTTTAATGAAATAATTTCGTTTTAAGTAAACTAGAAAAACATTTTTAAAATAAAATTATTTGTTAAACAGCGTAAGCTTAGATAGTTTCTCAAAGTATTTCGTCAAACAGTTGGAGAAAAGTGAATTTCGAAACCGAATCAATCAGATCCAGAAAATATCGCAATTTAAAAAAAGAAATTGCATCCCAGTACTCCAATACCAGCACACCCTCTTACAAAGCTATATCTTTTATTTTTGCATAAAATAAAATAAATTTCCTTCTGTATTTTCATTTTCCTTATATTATTTACCTTTTTATTTGTTTTTCAGGTGAGATCACCACCCGCGAACCGCTCGATCGAGAGTTGCGCGCTGTTTACGATCTAGTTGCTGAGGCACGCGATCAAGGTACCCCCTACCGCAGTGCGCGCGTACCCATCAAAGTGCACATCACCGATGTCAACGACAATGCGCCGGACATTGTTGATCCACAAGAGGATGTGGTCAGCGTACGCGAAGAACAACCGCCCGGCACTGAGGTAGTGCGCATTCGTGCTGTTGATCGTGATAATGGCCAGAATGCATCGATCACCTACTCGATATTGAAAGGTCGTGATTCGGATGGTTACGGTTTGTTCAGTATTGATGCGGCTACGGGTGTTATTCGCACACGAGTCGTGCTGGATCATGATGATCGTAGTATTTATCGGTTGGCGGTAGCGGCTACAGACGGTGGCAATCCACCAAAGCAGTCGATACGTTTGTTGCGCGTTGAGGTGTTGGATTTGAATGACAATCGACCGACGTTTACTAGTTCCAGCTTAGTGTTTCGGGTAAGTGTAGTAAATAAGAAAAGAGTAAAATAAGAGCTGAAAAAAATCGACATTGTTGCATTTGCGAATTTGTAAGTGAACTTTTGCAGAGGTTCTCAAACTTTTTTGGGACTGGAATGTAGACTAATTGGCTGCTTCTGTGCAGAATAATTATTTATTTTTTGAGAGACTAGTTTTTTAATACATTGTTTTTTTGGTTTGTGATAGATGCAATCAGTTGTATAATTAAACCACTTCAGGATGTCCTGAAGTGGCCTCGTGGCAATATGGCTTACTTTATCTCATCATATAAGTTTGGACAAAAGATCTTTCAACACTTCTTGCTACTAAAGCCAAAGTATTTAGTTATTCTATATCTTGTTATAACACTCTTAAATTTCACTAGACTCAGGAATTTTATTTTTGACCAATGAAGCCATCTACGTCTTAAGATACTTCATTTAGGTGAGGTGTGGCTGCACCATCTAAAAAAGGCATTTTTTGGGCACGGTGGGGCTAGTTTGGACACATTTTTTACTGTCCATTGTGATACCGCATTACCCAAATAGACGCCATATTCCAATCGCATTGGACGAATGCGAATTAGTGTAGCGTTAAGACACTAATACACATCAAGATTTTTAGATATCGAAAACCACTCAATTAATCCGAAGTCTTCAATTAGCTGGAAGACCCAGGCACCTTCGCCGAGAGCAGTATTTACTTTTCCTCTTGAAAGCAGTACTGTGTTCTTTTGAAGGCTTCCAAAGAACCCACAATGGGTGAAAGGGCGGGAAAGGGCTCTACTCGCTGCTCACTGCTCACGTTACAACCAATCTCATAATTTCCTTTATGAAAAGGCTGCAAGGTTATTTCCAGATAACTTGTAAAATATATGTAACAAGGTGAGAAGACATTAAGGGTTCAAAATGTACAGTCGGACTAGAACCCATAAAGGTATAGTACTGGAAACATATCAGACAAATTACTGGCCACATCGTTAAATAAACAACATTTGGCTCCACAAACCACAACTAAGGCTAAAAAAGTCAGCCAGCCTCAAGATTAAGACCTCAATTTTGCAGTTCTTGTTTTGCTTCGCATATCTTGGATAGAATTGAATGAAGTAGCCAAATGCAAAAGTAAACCCAAGTATTTTACCGACAAAATAAAACTTGTCAGCGAAGTCAAAGAAATATGATATGTTGGACCAATCCTGTTGCTCTTATGGTTGCCACCATTATCTATGTCAAGCCTCCAATGTAAGGCGAAACATTTTAGGATAATTTATCGCAAACTGTCAATAATGATGCGACGTCCAACCTGGGCCTTAATCTCCCCTGCTTAACTGGTCAGACTTTTTAGCCAATTATACAACATTTACAGTGGGAGAATGGGGCATACACAGCCGATAACTAATCATGGAAAGAACCGAAAGTTACATCGGGTCCTATTAAAGGGGAGTAGTGAGCTTTTGTTTCATCTTTCTAGGCCTATGAAAGTTACCTTTTATCGAGTAATTCCTCCATACTAGATTTCATTATGGTTTTTTCACTGCACAACATAAAGAGTTACTCTTCCACCATCTCCAAGTTCTTATGCGAAAGAAAACGAAATAAGCAGAACACAAGCCCCAAAAGTTAACCCATGGTCATTTTCCGAGCTTTGAGAGTTTCTATTTAAAATATCTCCTCTTAAGGCTAGAAAACGTAGCATCATGAGACCGGATCCAAGTTATAGACTGATATTCCCCTTACTTATGGAGGTTTCGTTATGAGATTTAGAAATACAAAGGCCTACTAAAGACCGTAACGACACAAAAGTTCCATCGACAAAAATGTATCGCACTCCTTTGTAAACAGGAACTGCCATAAGTACTTGTAATCTCCCCTACAGAACTCCACCAAGTATAAGTTTTTGCAGAGCGGGGTAAGAACCTAAGAATGTATCCTCGACCTGTTCTTGTCTTAAGAGACGTCTTGAATCCCCAATAGTCTTTGGATCATACAAACCTTCTCCCTGTAAGCCTTCAACCCCAAGCCTTCGGAGAGTGTTATTGCTGTCCAAATTGACAACAACTATGAAAGCAAACCAAAAGCTAGACCTACAGTCAGCTCATCAAGCCTCCCTTATAAACCTCTTATCACAATTTGTGAGCACCTGGCCTCAATTGCTTAGCATAATCCTTTCAAGCAAGCGCTACTAGCTTAGCCACTATTACACAGCCGCTAATGCAAATTCTTGGAAAACTACCAGCGCTATTTTGCGCCTTTACCTTTCAAGTCTTACATCCACACACACACACACGTATAGAGCACTACACGTATGGGATTGCCCTTTTTACAGCGCGAAATACAAAAAGAAGTTTTGCAAAATAGACAGCGGGCAAGTTAAATTTTAGTCATCTTCTGAGACATTTTCAGTTCGCTAAGGAAAATTCGTGATTTGGAAGTTTGTTTGTTGCTTTGTTATTTTTGATTTTTTTTCGGCGTAGTTTTTTTGTTGTTTTCGCGTAGAGCTGTTATTTTTCCGCCTTTGTTATTAGACTTGTAAAACTGACAATGAGCGGCGTTTTTTGTGCTGCTTGTCCCTGCGCGAACGAAACAAACAATCCCGTCTTGCGGCAATGACCCACTCTTTTGTCCAAGTTTAAGTTTGTGCATGTGTTGGAGGTGTGTAAGAAGTGTCGTTGCTATTTAACGGCTCCTTAAGAACCAAAGCTATTTTTGTGTATTTAAATCTTATTATTTCGGTTTGTTGTTGTTATGTATGTGACGATGATTTATAGCGTCACGTGACAAAAGCTGAAAACACGATTTGCTTACTATGCAAAAAATAAAATTAAATAGTTTTATTTTCGTGTTTTTTTTGTGTGTTTCTGTTTCTATTGGGGCATAGAATTGAAAAACAAATGGCGTCAAGTAGCAACAAAGTATTGAGGCATTGAAATATCTTTGACAGCGCATCGCTTGTGTTTGTTGTTGCTTTGTTCTCAAAAGAACACTTGCAGATTTTGTGTGCAATTTATTTTATTTCATTTAACTGACACTGAGGCATGTTTTTAAGTTCATACATATATACCCTGTAGAACATTGGACTAGCTAAGACTCGGTAAAACATTAGACGGAACTACTAGTTCTAGCTCTGTAAACAACCCAACAATCATTTCTGTAAATGTTTTTTAAAATAATTTAAAGTAAACTTGCTACAATAAGCGATATGTAAGCTTTTTCAGTTTTAATTTATTTGAAAGTTTCAAGTAAACTTTTTATAAACTTCAAGAAAAAACTGTTACAAATAATTTCAATTTAAAAGTGAAACGCAAATGTTTATAAAAATTCAGAAAAGCTATTTGTCAGTTTTTTCTTTTCAACTTAAAATATTTTCAATTCTTTTCAAACAAGATTTTATATGAGAATGACGGCGAAAAAGCAAAAATCATGGCTGCATCTTAACCACTTCCGCAAACTGGTAATAGTTAGTTTAAGTTGCAGCGTTCAATGTATGATTAGAACTTAGTTATTTATTTTATTGCAATAGCTAAATAATATACAAAATATGGTTTGAATAAAGTGGAAAAAAAAACTTTTAGAAAGCTTTCTTTAGAATCTTTTTTGTAGGTTAATTTTAATAAGCTTTTTATCAACGTGTCGTTTCAATTACACAACGTTAGCTTAATATTTATTCCGGAAAGCTTTTTAAAGATTTATTTTAAGTTTACTTTGCTTGTTGGGAAGCAACATGTGCGACTCGTTCTCAAAATCATCTCATTCGGACAGTTTTGAGATAGATTCCCTTTGACTAATTCTTCCCTGTAGATCTATTCGAAAGAAAATTTGTTTGCTTTCAAATGATTGGTACTCTGTAAGAAATTTTCGAGTTAACCCGATTCGTTGTCTTCGAGTAGTTACATTCCGTTCCCTTCGGATTTGATTTATACCCTTTCGATTGTAGGAAACCAGGTACTCCCTATTTCGAAAACATATGCACAGTGATCGAAAGTTAAAAAAATTCTATTCGACAAAAATGTAGCTAACGGAAAGCCACCAAAATTTTTTTATGATTATAGGACACAATTTTTATTTCAGAAAGAGTTAAGCAATCGCTGTTGACAGATAAAAAATGAAGAATGTTAGGTAAAAAATTTAAAAAAAATTCAAAAGCAGAAGAATTGTCCGAATATCTTCTAAGGTAAATTCAAACGAACTACAGAGTACCGATGTGTATTAGAATCGATTTTGCTTTCGATTAGAACAGCCTTTCGGATAGAATAATAAAGAAAGGGCCCTGGTTGTGGATGAGTGATTCGCGATATCCAATATTACAAACTGTTTTACCGATCGATGCTTAGCATAACCAGTATTTGTGTACCTGGAAGATTATCTAACTGAAATTTTAACCGTTGGTAATGTAGTTCAGTGAGTAAAAATAATAAAAATAAAACTGGTTCGTAATTTTACTGCAGGGTATGATGTTGGTTTACTCGTACATATATATATGTTTATGTATTTAAGTGTTTGAATATGTTCACATGGTTTGTATGTTTGTTAAAGTTCTTTATTGAAGCGTGGGAGCAAACATCGAGATTTATTCACTTCAAAATATTTGCAACCGCTTACAGCCATACGAGTTCTACGGTTCTTAAAAAAATTTTCAAGGAGCTGCCAGAGTAAATGAGTTACAGTAGAAGCGCGATGAAAGTATGCCTTTAAGTAAAGCTAAACAAGTAAACACAAATCGAAAAAGTATTTCGCCAACCTTTGAGCAAAATGTATCAGTCTGGAAATGATGTATGTCTGTATTTTCCGACAGATTAAGATTTCTTAGAAGCTCCTGCGGACAGAAATTAATTCGTTGAGTGTGCCGACCATTTGCACAGCTTGACTGCCCAGTTACTTTAATCCGGGTAAGTAGGTTTGCTTATGGTTTTAGGACATATCCAAATGGCAATGCTGTTATATAAGGTTAAATCGACGAGTCATCTAGGGAACATGATGAATCCACTATCAATTATAATGTGATTAATGTTTCTAAGCTAAGCTTACCGAAATATTAAAGCCGCCATAGGTGACGACTTGATTGCTGAGCTGTTCAAATGCTAAATTATTCTAGGCAAAACACTACTTACTCCGACATAATTTGCAAGGACTGCTCCGAGTTGTACGATACTAACAAATGATTCAAGCTGACAGGTTATGATTTCTTTAATTTGATGTTGGAAAAAAATATAATAGTTAGAGATCGGGTTTATATGCAAAATCGTGGGCCTAAAAATATATCCAGTTTGTTCAGCGGCGTTTTGAAAATTTTAAAGTGTGTTGCGTAGTGGGATGTTTGGTCACTTTAGGGGGAGAAACTTAAGAAAAATGTTTTTTTATATAAATTTTATCATTATTGTAACGTCACACAAAAAATGCAGCATTTACGCACTATTATTAGTTTTGGACTTTAACTTAAACTTAACTTCAACCGCATGAATAAGATTTAACATGATTAAAATATTATTTAATCAGGGAATTTTTAACATGTTTTAGTAAACGAAAGCTACTTATAACGTATAAAATCCGAACTTGTATGTATATGAAATTGAATGCTTATTTGTGTGTGAGAAGTTTCAATTACCTATAGAAATAATCAAAATATGGATTTATGTATAAGCTGAAAAGCTGCATAAGTACAGCTACTATTCGTTGAACTATTTTCGGATACATGATTTTTAATTCTTAATTCGAGTAAAAGCTAGGCTAAGGCTTAGAAACATCATATTGGTAAATTCACCTCTGACTTTAAACATTAATATTTAAGTTTATAATTTTAGGCGTTTATTTTTTGCATATAATTCGAACAACCGCCCAACTGCTGGAAGCCATTAATTCATCCTACTAATCGCGATCGCCCCGGTATTGTGGTAGTGTGCCGGACTATTATACCGCAAATTTTAGGTACCAGAAATGGTAACACCAAAAGTGTTTTAAAAATAGTTTTGAAAACAAGATCGCCCCTCGGAAGTGGTTATCAATCCTCCAATTGTACTTCTGTCATGATAAACCTTGTTGCCCGCAGTAGTCATAAAATATGTAGGTCCCACCCATTTGTGGGAAAAAATGAAATAAGAACACCAGGAAGTAAGAAGAAACTGGCTTTGATATCTTCGTAAGTAAGTCGTCCCAACTTATTATGTTCTTATTATTATAATATGGCGCAGAAGCCTGTGGAACAAATTTGAAACACCACCAGTGGGAGGGTTAAATAATTATTGTCCCATATTCAGCACAGCGCTATTTCACTGTTACGTAAAGAACATGGCACACAAGATGACTTCATACTGAATGCAGAAGACCAAGTGTCAGTAAGTCATGATTATTACATTCTTGTCATTGTCACTTTGACATTTTTTATGTTTCACATCCCTGCTTGTTATGTTCGTGATTTTCTCTTTTCGTAGCAGGAACTCCTGCATTTTTCGTTTGAGACCCTGCACATTTTTTGTGGTTACAACGATTTACTGTCCCATTTCTTAAGCGCAAGTACAACAACAAATTTGTATAAATGCATAATTGCATGTGATTGCGTTGAGTTTGTCATCGCACTACAGAAATACAAAACTTTGCTGTCATTTGGCACAATTTAAAACAGCAATCATTTGCGGTCGTCGCAACAGCACAAATGACAACGAAAGCCGCTTTGATACTAACCATTTTCATCACGTTTGAAACGCGCGTGTTTTGCATACCTTCGAAAGTTCTCGCGCGCCCACTGACAACAACAACATAGTCGCTCAACAATATTGCATGTGTACACACTAAAAGAAGAATCCTACAGTTAAATGCAACGCGCGGCTCACGTACCGTTTTTGCGCTAGCGCACCCCACCTGCAGAAGCTCTGTTTGACTGTGTATGTATGTTGATGGATGCGTTGTGATTGCAGCTCACGTGCATATGTATGGATTTACGTTTTCGACACCCCGAAACATACGCTTTGACATGCATTTAATTGGGTTTGAAAAGTTACTTACCTCACTACATATAATCCCTTCCTCCTTAATTTCGGCCATCTGCCTTTATTCTTTAAGCTTGTTGCCGCTTTGAGTTTTCATTCGGACGCGTTCGTTGATTTTGTTTTATTTCAACGTTCCAGCACTGGCAATTAAAATTGATGAATTTCCGCGCTCAGAACGCGTGTTTATCATGCTGACTATGGAGCTTTGTTTGATCGCATAACTATCGCGGCTTACTTTGTTAGCTTAAAACATAAACAAAGGAAGTGTAGTAAGGAGCCTGCAACAGTAAATTAGATTTCGTGGCCTTATTCTAGATCTAAATCAAGAATACCAGAGATATTCGGAGCCCAAACTATCGATTTTTTCACTCGGCGGTTGGAGATTTTCATTGCTTTTAAGACACCCAGAAAACTTGAAATTTTCTCATAATATTTCATTTGATTCGGAGCTTACTGCCATCATTTATTCATTGAAGCCTAACCGCCTTGGAGGCAACAAAAGATGCCATGACATCCTCTATCTTTTTAACCCCATCTTAGTCAGGACCTTTATTTTTATGTCAGGACCTTCCTTTTATGTGAAATTCGAGTTCTAAGAAAACCTTTTGAGCCCGAGCTTCGTTGGTCATTCGCATGACCCAGCCAGGGGAATTCGCTGCTCTAGGCTCACATCTATCCAAATAGTTGCTCTCACCAGTACTAAAAGTGTCATTGGATCTTAATTCGTACATGCGGACAGGTATGTAAAGCAGCTCAGTCCAAAGTCGCACTTGTTGAAATGAGTGATTCGCAGCTGACATCATTTTCGGTGTTAGGCTAAGGTTGCTAAAAAGAAGAACGTGCACCTAGTCTAAACACACCTGGCAGTATCCAGAGAGCTCCTTTTAACATAAGTTGTTTAGATATCGTCAAAGACATGGCGATTCTATTATCACAGGTATTTAGCATTATTCTTCAAAATCTTACGGATTATATATGAAGTCGCAGTAATCAGGTTGAATCAGTTTGTCGGCGATGTGATTCAGTCTTTCGCGGTATTGATGCACTTTGAGGGCCGTGCTTGTGAATTAAGCAGAGCACAAAAGTTATTTCAATCTGGAGACCATGTTTTGTTAATCTATGCTTTTCAGCTGAACAGCTCAGCGGTGAGTCCGGAATTTAATACCTTTATATATATTTTAACTTGGATATTGTGATTCTCACCTATTCAAAGTCGCGTGGTGAATTTAGCGAATTATATTCAAAAACTTTTCAGTTATATATTTCCTTTGTTGTTTTTTTTTCAATATGCGAAGTATGCGATCATTGAACAACTCAGTTTCAGCCAATTCGTATGGAAAACAGGTCATTTGAAGCTTAACTATAAGCCAATAGGGTCATAAATTTTGATTTAAAATAAATTTTTAAAGCAGACGACATCTGTAAGTAGTAGAAGGAGATATAAAAACTGAAGCTCAGCAAAAAGCTGCCAAATGTTTCGAAGTTATAAATCATAAATGGTGCAAAAATATGAAAGGTAGTCAAGTAAAAAGTCGTAACCGTTAAATTGCTGTGGATAAAATTCATAAATTATTAAATAACATCTTAGACATTGGGGTATAATTGAAATGGAAATCTAAAAAATTATGAATTTGCTTCAAATATTGCATTTACTAACATGCAATTATATAAATTTGACAATTTTATGGCCAAAATCCAGATAGCTAGGCACTGCAAGTTTAACAAATAACGTAGCGCGTACTGTAAGAGAAAAACAGAAAATTGTTTCTTATTGTTGTTGGGTTACTTTGAATGAAAAAATTTTTAAATAAAAACAAAGTTTTATTCATTATTCAAAAAAATTTGAGTGATGAGTGAAATGTTATTTGTTATTACAAAACTTTGAACAAAGAATAAAATTTCAATTAATATTCAAGCTTTTGAAAATAAAAAATAAGCACAACGAGATAAAAAATAAATTTTTATTTGTGTTTTTTTGCACTTGTCACTCAAATGTTTTAAAACGCTCATTCCTGACCTTAACCCTGTAACGTATTTACTGAAATACCTTTTAGTATGCGAATGCTCTTGTGTTTTTATAAGAGTGATTTAGATTTCCTTTTGAACATTTTCAACCAAAATTTCTCTAGGTAGAGTTGATAGTACTGCACTTTTCGCTAATATGCCTTGTAAGTGACGAAGAGTTGATTTCTTGAAAATATTAGTCGTGTTAAATTCAACTTGGGGGTTTTGTATCCTTTGCTGGCATATTTGTGACAACCTGAACAAAATAAAATAAATTAAAATTTAATTAAATTAAATTAAATTAAGTTAAAATAAATTAAATTAAATTAAACTAAACAAAATTAAAAAAAATGAAACTAAAAAAAATTAAAGAAAATAAAATAAAATAAAATAAAATAAAATAACATAAAATAAAATAAAATTAAATAAAATAACATAAAATAAAATAAAATAAAATAAAATAAAATAAAATAAAATAACATAAAATAAAATAAAATAAGATAAAATAAAAGAAAAGAAGATAAAATAAAATAAACTGCTAACGTCCTGCCTGGCTGATAAAATATGCCCCCATATTGACACTAATGCGATTATGCACATCGAACAAAAAGGGTGTATAAAAAATAGCAAAAGATGCAAAGAGCAGCTTGTCATTGATTTCGTCATTATGGAAAAAGCATACCACAAGCAGGGGAATATCTATACGGCCTATATCGACTATGCTAAAGCTTTTGACAGCGTTCCACACTCTTGGTTGGTGGAAGTCCTTGACATTTACAAGATAGTATTAGGCTACTACTGCAAAATCTAATGCCCTCGTAGGAAGTTACTTTAAACTTAAGGCAGCAAGACGGTATCATAAAATCAGTCCCGATACCTATTAAGAATCTTTCAAGGAGACACTTTAAGCCCATTACGGTTCTGTATAGCCGTGAATCGATTGTGGACCATCTTAAAGGAAAGCAATTATGGGCTTACCATAAGATCTCCCACTTGCTATATATGGACGATATAAAATTATACGCCGCAGATGAGCGTCAAATAGCCACTCTGCTGGAACACATAGGACTTCTCTAAAGATATAAGAATGTCATTTAGAATAGATAAATGCCGCAGGTTAAGTGTAGAAAACGGGAGACCTGTTCTGCGAAATTTTCAATTATACAACTTCAAGTAATAGAAAGCATGTCCGAGGCCGAGAGCTTTAAATATCTGGGTCTACTGCAAGCCCGAAGGACACAGCACAGTGAAATAGTGATGGTCACAACAAATGAATATTTAGAGAGGGTCAAAAGACTACTAAAGTCCTGTCTTAATGGAAACAACCTTTTTAAAGCCATACCACATTCGCGGTCCCCGTTCTTACATATACTCTCGGCACAATCAAATGGTCCGACACAGAGTTGGAGAGCGTAAAAATATCAACCGAACGCTACTTACAAAGTTTGGCGCCCACCATCCTAAATCTGCTAGTGAGCGTTTGTAACTACCCCGTTGTCAAGGTGGCCGTGGCATGGTAGATTTAAAACATCTTCACCGAAGATTTATTTATAAGCTACGCCTCTACTTCCAAAACCAGCAAAGTTCGCTTTTAAAAGCTGTATGCGAAGCAGATTTTAAGTATTCTCGGCTAAATCTGCAAAAGGTTACGACATCAGAACTTCCTACAGAAGCAGAACACATACAAACACTAGTTCAAGAATGGAAAATGAAAGCTATCCATGGAAGACACGTATATGCTCTGGAACATACGGAAGTAGACAAACCCGCATCCAATGAATGGCTAAGCCACTCTGGAATATACGCCGAAACTGAGGGGTTCATGCTGGCTATCCAAGACCAAGTAATTCCAACAAAAAATCACTGCAAATATGTAATACGTGCCCCCATTGAAAACGACAGTTGTAGGCGATGACAAAAAACAGCCCGAAACAATCCATGGCATTACCGGTGCATGTGTGACGCTGGCGGCCACTGAATATTTATCAAGGCACAACCAGGTGGTAAAAATCATACGCCAATCACCAGCGCTATGCCACAGTTTAACTTTAACAATAATAATAATAATTCCCAACGGATTACCCACCATATCCCGCCCGACCGCGCGAGGGGCGCATCCGCATAACGCGTGGATTATTCGTTCGTGCCGAGTCGTTGAAAGGCTTTGGTTTGTTTATCGTCGAGATCTTAAACTGCTCAGCTACAGAGAAAACCTCATCAGCTAAGTAAAGTAGATATAGGATAGATTATACATTAAGAAATAACTAGTTAACAGAATAAAATTATTGTTAAAAGTTAAAATAGAAGTCAAAGAATAAGAAACAATTAGTAGCTATGAATTTAGGATAGAAAGAGTTGATTTTTTTATGCTGAAAAGCGAGTCTGAAATATCAAATCTACCAGAAAGAGAGTTATAATCTTGAAACAAACAGCGAAAAGGCTCATTTAACCGAAAATTGGTTCGGCACTGTTTTAAGACTAGAGGTTTGGAGGAGCTTCCGTACTACAAATACACCTCCTTGAAAACAGTGTCCCCAAAATGTATTGGGATCGATTTATTTTGAGTGATCATAGCTTGTCACACAACAGACCCGACATAGCGATTAGGGATAAACAATTAAATCAGAGGTACCTAATAGACATAGGTGTACCAAATACACACAACCTGTAAGATTGCTATGCGGAGAAGCACAGAAAATATCAAAGTCTGGCGCACGAAATAAAGGAGATGTGGAAACTAGACAAGGTCGACATCATACCAATTATAATATCCTCGACAGGAGTTATTCCAAAATCTTTAAACTGCAGCCTTGAGAAGCTTCAACTCAACGAAAAGCGACGAGGAATACAGAAGGATGTTATTTTATCGACAACTTCCATTGTAAGAAAATTTTTAAGCATGCAATAATCTAGAAAATCTTGTTAATTAAAACCTCTGATACTTATGTATATACTCTCATGTTCGTGGTTTTAAAAGAAATTCTAAAACAACGTAAATGATAAACAGCTTTAAGTATCCTGTTATCTATAACCGATATTTAATGTAACCCCTTAAAGGAGAAAAATAAAAGAAATAAAATAAAATAAAATAACACAAAATAAAATAAAATAAAATAAAATAAAATAAAAGAAAAGAAAAGAAAGGAAAAGAGAAGAAAAGAAAAGAAAAGAAAAGAAAAGAAAAGAAAAGAAAAGAAAAGAAAAGAAAAGAAAAGAAAAGAAAAGAAAAGAAAAGAAAAGAAAAGAAAAGAAAAGAAAAGAAAAGAAAAGAAAAGAAAAGAAAAGAAAAGAAAAGAAAAGAAAATAAAATAAAATAAAATAAAATTAAAAAATAATTGTTTTTGAGACCTTTTTTTGTTTAACTGTGTTTGGAAGCTGGCTTGAGGTCAACTAGTTTTAAATAAAACGCAAGTTTTTTTTTCTTTTAAATCGATTTATTTCGATTACTCACGGTAATCGTCATGAGGATTTTTTCAAATTTGTTTGAGCGTCCGCATCAGTTGACGTGTAACACCACGCGTCAGTTGACGTGTAACACCACGGACGCTCAAATAAATTTGAAAAAATCCTGATGACGATTACCGTGGGTAATCGAAATATATCGATTTAAAAGGAAAAAAACTTGCGTTTTATTTAAAAGTAGTTGACCTCAAGCCAGTTTCCAAACACAGTTAAAATTAAAAAAAATAAAATAAGATAAAATATACTGAAATAAAATAAAATAAATTAAAATAAAATAAAATAAAACTAAATTAAATAAAATAAAATAATTTAAAAAAAAATAAAATAAAATTAAATTAAATTAAATTAAATTAAATTAAATTAAATAAAATAAAATAAGATAAAATAAAATATAATGAAATAAAATAAAATAATATAAAATAAAATAAAATTAAATTAAATCAAATTAAATAAAATGAAATAAAATAAAATAAAATAACATAAAATAAAATAATATAAGATAAAATAAAAGAAAACAAAATAAAAGGGAAAAAAATAAAATAAAATAAAATAAGTTAGGACGGCGCTGTCTTCGGCTGTGCCGAAGGCTTCATACCTTTCATGACATTAAGTTTCAAGTTTTAATCTTCCAAAATGAGGGATAAATGGCCATAATCCTCTTATCTGAACGATCGGTTGTATGGGATATATTCTATATAGAGCTCCGATCTTGGTGATTTTTTTACGAAATCTTTTAATATACATAAGAAAATATCTCACCAAGTTTCAAGTTTTAATCTTCCAAAATGAGGGAGAAATGGCCATAATCCTCTTATCTGAACGATCGGTTGTATGGGATATATACTATATATAGCTCCGCTCCTAGCGATTTTTTTACCAATTTTTTTGTTATCTGTAAGCAAATATCTCACCAAGTTTCAAGTTTTAATCTTCCAATATGAGGGATAAATGGCGATAATCCTCTTATCTGAACGATCGGTTGTATGGGATATATACTATATATATCTCCGATCTTGGTGATTTTTTTACGAAATCTTTTGCTGCCCATAAGAAAATATCTCACCAAGTTTCAAGTTTTAATCTTTAAAAATGAGGGAGAAATGGTCATAGTCCACTTATTTGAACGATCGGTTGTATGGGAGATATATGCTATAGTGACCCGATTATACCGGATCCGACAAATGTCTAATATAATACAAAAATACATTCGTGTGCCAAATTTCATCGAGATATCTCAAAAATTGAGGGACTAGTTGCGTTCAAACAGACGGACGGACGGACAGACGGACAGACGGATATGGCTGCATCAACTCTGATCAATTTGGTATACTTAATGGTGAGTCTATCTCTTATATTTCTAAACGTTACAAACATCGGACCAAAGTTAATATACCATTTCATGTTCATGAAAGGTATAAAAATGCATGCAAAGAACAAAGTGATGGAAACGAAATTATTGGAAAGAGTCAGAAAGGAAACTAAAGTAAAAACGGCAAGAGTCAACATAAATAAAATAACAAAAAATTAAATTAAAAAAAGAATTTGTTGTTAACTTTCAAATACTGAACTATACACGGAATTCTTCTATTTCTCTACAAATGTTAAGCATTTCGTTTAAAGATGGATAAGCTAAATTCCAAATACTTGTGTTTAACTCCTAACCGCTTACTTACTTAGGATTAGGGTGTCGACAAGGCTGTCACCACTGTCTGGATGATTTCCTAAACGCCCTTGCAGTACTTTGCAAAAGAAACAGAAAAAAATTTTACTACGTGCAGTAAACATGACAATCAGAAAAATGTCCTCCGGCCCAAATTGATCAGCATAACATTCGTCACCTCGGAACGCCGCGGAACAGCTTCGGAAATTTACTGAAACCCCAATTGCTTATTTTATCTAACGGGCGACAAGGGGAACCCCACTGACCGAGTGAGCAACCTAAGCGAGAAAGCGAGAACAAGGATTCTAGCTCAACCCGTCGGTTATCTCAATGCATAAATTAAAAACGTATTAGATCAATGTAATTGAACCAAATTTTAAAAGTTCTAATGCACTGGCGATCTCTTCTATCTACCCCGAAACTGGCCGCAACTATTTCATTGGCGACAGTGTTGTGTCGGACAGGAAAACAGTTTTTCTAGGCAAATCCTTAGACTCAGTAGACATAGCTAAAGGTCGAACCAAATGAAGGTGCTCAAACATAAAATCATCAACATTTATAAAGCCTCAGAGTTAATACTCGCAAAAGGCATCATCAAGCGGATGCTAGTTCTTCGAAGTGAGACAGTTAGCTACATAATAAAAATGTTCAAACTCTCTTTGTTATTAGTTGCTCTTGTAAAGATTTAAGTAGTCGTAAAATGTTAACAATTTGAGGCTAAAACACCAAAGTAGTGAGCAGAAGTAAAATGAGATGTCAATTAAATGGAGCTTGTAGAAATGCAAAAAACAAAAAAGCAACAAAAACTTCGACTAATTAATGTATACAGTCTTTATGTCACCACAAAAATGATGACTTTAAAAGAGCGCCAACAACAGGAGTAACTAGTAGCCACAACAATAACAAAAGCGCAAACTCAAATCAATGACAAAAGTGCCGTTTGCCCAGCGCATAAACCACGGATAAGATGCAAAGTTATATCCAGGCCTTAAATGGCTGCGGTTTCAATGCATACATCTGATTGCTGTCATTTTTGTGACTCCATTTTCAAGTTCCCACAAAGTAAGGACATATGTTTGTATTACCAACTTGAGTATGAACAGCTACATACAAACATAAGAATGACTTATTAACATACAAGGTGGCACAAAAGTAAGCTTCCGATGTTCAGCATATCGGTTGTGACACGTGCAGAGTGTGCTGTTGCACCGTCTTGTTGGAACCACATGCTTTCCAATCCCAATTCATCAAGTTGCGGCAAAAAGAACTCGTTGATCATTGCTCTGTAGCGCTCACCATTCACAGTAACCGTTTGGCCCCGACCGATTATTGGTCAAATAAATAGTCAGCAATATTCCGCGTTCTGGAGCAGTGTAGCGTAACACTGTTTATTAACGTGTATTTCGCATGTGTTTACTACACAAATGTCAAAACAGAACTGACTTTAGGGGCCAATCGCAAAATTTATAGCATTTTCTGATAGGAGGATTACTTTTGCGCCACCTTGTACAAGGAAGTTATGCGTAAGTTACGAAAGTGACGCAGAACAAAGCTCAAGAATACTCCCTACGATTCACTGCTTTTACCTAAAATTTATTTAGGTCTCTTCCTGAATTGATTGTTGTTTTGCATATTTATTAAAACATTCGCTGAGTTTAACTTTCTTTTGTTACCGATGGCGCATTATGTATTCTTAATACATCTGAATGTTTCTGGGATTAATCCTACTTCTCCGTAACTTCAATCACTTTTTGTGCAATAACTATGCGTGATAAGTAGTAGGCGGTATCATAAGAGGCTTATAGAACATGATCCCTTTTACTGCTGTTGCATTCTTTGTTTTCGTTGTACGCGGTGGTCTATCTTGAATATTCTTTGGAATTGCTACTTTGTGCACTTTTTTACGTTGGATGCTTGCCGAAGCCTTGTTCAACCGCTGCCAACTTGTTTTTTCTTTTAATCTATGTTAGGCTAGGTTATAGTGGTTGCCCATAAGCAAAGCAGAGAGGCACACTTAAACCGGATGGTCCATTGTGGTTCCAATGAAATAATTGTAGGAGAGATTGATATTCCCAATGGTAAATATTTCCTGATATAAGTCTGCACGTAGAAATGGGTGATGCAATGTTTCACAACTGGTTCCCTCCGTCTTTTTAGGGGCATTCGTTACTAGTTCGTAGGCAGTGCAGCTCTTAGGTTTACCACCAATGCTTGGGGCCCACATCACTGCGAGGCCAGCTCATTTGAGACTGTATCCAAACGGCAGCTACCGTGGATGCATTATTCATGCCCTGAGGGATATTTATCGCTAAATTAAAATGGATGTAGGATTTTTAAGCCTATTTTTTTAGTACGCACTTACCGACTTATGTATAAAATAAATATTTTTTTATAAATCTGGAATTTCCTCAAATTAAATGTGAGCTCGTCGGGAGAGTGCTTTTTGATTCAAACATTTTCTTAAGAAAAGCAGATCTACCATCGAAATGATGAATTAAAAACGGTCTTAGATAGCAGCCATGAAACGGCCACATAGTCCAGCTCGGTCAGAATTTGAATGCATTTTAAAGCTAGAATGGTGCTTAGTTGAAGTGAAAACGATGACCTTTTGTTTCAATCAATCACTTCTCGGTCTCGGTAATAAGAGTATGTAACTGTCCTTGCAATGCAATCTTAGTGGGTTTTTGATTATAAAGAAACATTTGCTTGAATCAGCCGTAAAACATTATTAAATCACATATATTAATTAATGTTGTAAATATATTTTCAAATTTTATTTTGTTTTTTTTTTGTCTCTCCCCCAGGTCCCCGAAGACGCACCAGTTGGTCATGTGGTGGGCTCCGTGAGTCCCAATGATCGCCCCGACCAGCAAAACCCGATCGATAACAACAGCGATCTCTCCATCACCTACACGCTTGCGTCACTCGTCAAGGATATGATCGAAGGTGCATTCGATATTGATCGGCACACGGGTTCCTTGGTTGTTGCACGTCAGTTGGATCGTGAAACGCAAGCTGAGTTTCGTTTGGAAATACGAGCGCTTGATACTAGCGCAAGCAACAACCCGCAAAGCAGTGCCATCACAGTAAAAGTGGAGATAGCTGACGTTAATGATAATCCGCCAAAATGGCGAAGTGATCCCATCCAACTCGAAGTGAGTGAAGGTGCTGATGTGGGAGCTATCATTTATAATTTCACCGCCACAGATGCTGACTCGGGCAGCAATAGTTATCTGCAATATAAGCTCTTGAGTTACACGCCCATGAATGTCATTGCTATGGATGAAGCCTCAAGCGAACAAGTATCTTCAGTACGTAAGGATATAGATCCACTATTTAATGTTGATGCACTCACCGGTGCACTATCACTACTTACACCATTGGACTATGAGTCCACTCAGCAATACACACTCATAGTTGAGGCTATGGATCAATCTTCAAATGTTAGCTCGCGCCTACGCACGAAAGTCACAGCAGTTTTGCAAGTGACAGACGTCAATGACAATGCACCGCAATTCGTGTCACCCGCTGCAAGTAGTACACCAGCTGAGCAACGTTTCCACACACCACCCTTTGCCAGCATACAAGTCAGTGATGCATTGCGTATCGGTGAATCGGTGGCTCATATTGTAGCTATTGATCAAGATGCTGGCGCGAATGGTGAAATTACTTATGCAATTGTGAGTGGTAATGAAGCGGGACACTTTCGTATTAATGCGCAAACGGGTTATATAGAGTTGGCCAAGTTGCTGCCACCGACGACTTTGAGTGGTGGTGGTGCTGTGTCGGATTTAGTTAACGTGAAAAGCCATTACAATTTAGTGGTGAGTGCTAGCGATCACGGCACACCCACCGCTCGCCAATCGCAATTGAAGTTGCAGATTTTGGTGCATGGAACGAGCAGCAATCCACCACGATTCCATCAATCGGTCTATTATGCCAATATATCCGAGAACGTGGCGTCTGGTACATTTGTGCTGCAAGTGGCTGCGAAATTATTCAACGGTGGCGGCAATGGTAAGTTTGAAAATATTTTAAATTCTTATTTTTGTTTCAATAATCACATTTATCAAGAAACAGAGTCAAACTAAGTGTAAAGTTTGTACGCTACAAACTCAAAAAGCCGAATTTTGTAAACATAACCTAACACTGATTCGATTTAAAACCCCTTTTCACGACCAGAGAGCACAATGCAACTACTTTGAATGATTCTCGCATTTCGCTGAGTCAGTAAAAACAATATAATTTTTTTCTAAATGTTCCTAGATGTGGCATGCCCACTAAAAATTAATGAATAAAATCCTTGGTCGCCCTTTTTCCAGAATTCAACAAGCCAGTTATTTCTACTACAAAAGCTGGTTGTTGTTGTTGACTGTCATCGAAAGTCGCAGTCCTTCGCCGGATATGGACCCGGTAATCCCTTGCATCACATATCAGACTGTTGCGGGATAGATTTGGTTTGGCCAGTGGAACCTTCTAGGTCATCTCACCCTCTCCTTCCGTTAGATAAAAGAAGATTGGTAAAAAGAGATGATAGGAATCGTATCCGCTTTAAGTCACCTTTTACGACAGGCATGCCTTACCTTGGGCATATTCTAAACCCATGAAACGCTGGGGCTAACCGAGTCGGATATCGTATTCTACCTTATAACACTAGACCGACGCACAGTGGCGCCTTTTGAGTTTTTTCTTTGCAAAATCATAACTTTTGAACCAAGGAAGATATTTTAAAAATTTAAAATGCAAATGAAAGCTAATTATTTGAAGTTTTATTGCATGAAAGCTCAGAATGTCACAGACACAGGGTGCTTCAAAAAATTCGTCAAAGTCGAAAATTTTTAGAAAAATGCAAAAACAAAATGCTTTTAGTAAAAAATAAAAAAAAAAATTAGATTTGTCTTATAATGACGTATTTAAGCATTAAATAAGATAAACTAATGATTTTGATAAGATAGCGTGGCACTGCCCACTTATGACAAAAAGTTGTATCTAAGTAGTCACGTAATCAATAACTACCAAAATCGATAGATGTATTGTTTCTTTTAAATGGCAATACTGTTATAAAACTCAAATGTCCGTTTTTGGTGCCACAATAACAAGGCGCTTCAAAATTCATCGTAAAATTTTACATGTTTTTTTTTTTTAATTTACTAGTCAAATATGTATTTTATTAATAACTAAAAGTTATTGAAAGTGGTTCAATGAAACTTTATTTGAGCTAAAGAATAAACAGCCAACGAATTTTGGAAAAGGGGAGTGGCACTGCCCATTTATGCTAAAAAGTTTGATCTTAGTAACCGCTTTACGAATTTGTACCAAACTCGATAGACGTATTGATTTCTATAAAAATTTAATACTCGTTTGAAGGCGAAATGCCTAAGCTTTAAAATAAATTTGATAAACTTTAGAGAAATGCAATAAGTATGTATTTATAAATTACTAAATTAATTAATTCTTTTATTTGAAATAAAAAATTAACTTGTACATAGATATCTTATTTTTCAATAAAGTAACAAAATTGATTAGTAAATCTCTTTTTCATTGTTGTGATAAGAAGTGAGAAACTTATTTTATCTTAACATAGTCATCGTCACTGGAACATATATCTAACAAAGCAACCATTTCTGAGCTATACGCATCAGTAAGATCTTTTTGTGTTCTTACATACCTCATAGATGATATGACTGGATCAGAAGAGATAGCTAACATGTTGAAAAGGTCTTTGTTTTGTCTAACTCGTGATACTTTGCAGGTGTTCATACATCTATATCTTTTGTAGTCCTTGTTCTTAGATTCTTGAGCTTCTTCAGACAATTCTCCTAATGGTAAGCACTGGTACTCTATTAAATCTTTTCCATGTGCTCAGGATACTTTTGATGCAGCAACTCTGTAGTTTTAGATGCATATTCTCCAAATTTGGGTCCACTAACTGGTTCATGGCAGTTTAAAATATTTAAAATTACTCCCAATCTTTTCACAATATCTCTATCAACTCCTGTTATGCGAGCAGTCACTTCATCGTTTTTAAAAAATCTTCTTGAGGAGTTACCATCATTTGTATTTCCGTATCCATACTTTGGACAGTCAACTCTAAGGCCAATCTATTTATAGAATGCATCCTGAATTATTTTTTTTCTCCTGTTTTGTTTCTCATTACATGTTGTATTGTCGTCGAAAACTTCTCCTTGTTGTGGTAGTGTATAAGCCAGCTTCAAAACAAATTCCATACAACTTATCCTAGCATGCAAAGGAGATATTCCATACTTATAATTTAGTTCGTCAGTTATTGAATCATCAAGATTTTCAAAGTCCTTTTGGCTCTTCTTACAAATTGGACATTTCATTGTAGATGTCGTATTTGTTATTAAGTTCAAAACTTTTCCATTGACCATTGTTAGAAGAAAATCACTTTCAATTATTATTGGTTCTAATTTGGCAATTTGATTTTTTATATCACTCACTGTAGCTTTTATGAGTTCCGAAGACTCCTTCTCGTATTTAAATAATATCGGGCGGAACAATATAGTTGATGACGGACGTGGATTTTTCCAATATTCTGAAGCTTCATCTTTTAGTCGTAATGGAACCATAGAAGCCATAAACATATTACTATCTGTAATTGTTTCATCGTCTACATTTATTCTTTGTTTATATGCGCTTTGTCCTGATGATCCATCACAACCCCACTTAGTTATCAATGCTAGCTCCTTTGGCAGTGATTTCAACTTTTCTTCAGTATAACTTTGAAGGAGTCGTGTAGACGTATGATCCATCAATTTCAGCTGATATTTATGTTATTTTGGGACTTAGAGGAACTGCTTCTTTCTTGGCTTGAGTAATTTTTTTGTATCCAAGTAAAATATCGGCATTACCTTGCAAATAATGACTTACGCAATATAATATTTTTTTCTTCGTTAAACCGAGATCTATAAACAGCGCCAAAGCTTCTTCGGGAGTGTATTTCCTGAGTAGCGCATTTGGTGGTGTGGGAATGCTGTTTTTGATCCTCATCAGTAGCACTGGACTTGCTACCGCAACTGCTTCTGTTATATGAGACTTCACGTTTTCTTCGTCTTTTTTATATTTAATAGCCAGTGCTTCTGAAAGATGTGTCGTGGCCATAGCTTTTGTGGTATCAGACAGCTTCCTTTTCCTTGTGTAGGTAGAACACTCTTCTATGGGTTTTGTTGGTCTTCCTCTAGTTGGATTGGTTGACGTGCGCTAGGCGTTTCTTGGTCCAAAAAAGTTGTGTCAGCTAGCCACTTTTCATGCTTAGTTAAAAATTTTGAATTGTTAGGATAGACGTGCTTCCATTTTCTTTCTATCATAATGTATTGTAAACAAATTTTTTCTTCCAGGCCTTCCTTTTCTTAAATGGTTGTTTCACTCGCTAATTCTCTCATAATAGCCTCAACGAAGTCCCGTCTTGACTTTGTAGATTTAAACACCGCAAATAGTTTCAAGTTTTCTAAATACATATTAGAATTAGCTTCGAGTGTATCTGACTAAATATTAACTATATTTAAAAATACTATTCACTTTATTTAGGTAAACAGAATACTAAGTTCCTTAATCTCCAAAAGACGAATGATAATGTGTATTGTATGATGGATACCTTTATATACCTGGATACCTTTATATATATAATTATTAAAATGAATTTCAGGCATACAATTCGTAACTAAAAAAATGTATGTTGTTAACAAGTTCCAATAATAAAAACGACCTTACGGCCGTACTGAATTACTCACGCGCGTATTTATGCCCAAGGTTGTTCAACTTTATTTGATGTAAAAAGTGAAGTTGCAGCCGGACGCAGGTAGACTTTACGAATTTAGGTAACTGAATATTTCACAAATAACTACTGTTAATTTCACGGAGCACATATTTTAAAATTTTTTTTCCATCAAAGTTTTAAAAAGGGCCTAAAAATAGGAATTTCGAAAAACAGGTATATCCGCCAACTTTTAACAAAAAAATTCAATCCTAAATTAAATTATCTTTAATTGCTATACAAGTAAACGACAACCGGCCGCCTTATTTACTCACAAAACCATTTTAAATACAACGAAAAAGAAGAAAAATTTCAAATTTTTCCCAATATTGAAAATTGGTCAACTTTGAGCGGCTCTACCTGGTAAACTATAATTTTCTGTGAAAAACCAGTTGTATATTCTCTATTAGAACCATGTATTAGATTTAGCGAACGCTTTCACGATTTTTTTGATTTTTGCCATGCCTTAACGGCAGAGGCGCCACTGTGCGACGGTCACGAATATAAATGTGTGTGACCCTTCTAAGCTTCAGTTCGACTCACTGAACTTTTCAACAAATGTTTTAGTTAATAGTGGGAGGTGAAAGGCGTCATATCCTTGAATCAGCAATCGAGTTTCACGTCACTACTCTGTGAGGAACCATTTTCAGTCGTTGGCACATCATGGTTTAGGCAGCTTGCGATTTAAGTTACAACTTCACAACTAGCCGCTTGGTCTTTCAGGCGTTGTGGAATTGCAGCTCTCCGGCTGGGCTAAGTTTTGGGGTAGGTTGGATGCGTTTTCTGTCAAGAGATTCTAGTTGTCATTAACCGACCCCTGCAAAGTATTCTATGGAGAGGTCGGCGCTATAAAGGATACGGTGGATGGTATGTTGTCAAGCGGTATAAGTGTTACTTAGTTCATAATCTACTGAAACAGTACAGCGGCATTTGAATCGCTGAGAGCACCCAACTTTCTATTCAGTAATTTCATCAACCCTCTGACCTTGCTCGCGATTGCCTCGAACTACCTTGCAATGCAAATCATCTAAGTACTGCCGCTGGCTACCTGTAGTCTACCGCAAATAGCATTTTGGTTAGATAAGCAGGCGCAGGGCCTGTACCATCTGTTGCAGGTAGCTAAGTGGGTCCCTTTTTTGATGGAACCCAGCTTTTTTGACTATATGCTCAGACCTGTTAAATTTGATTAGTAATTAGTAATCAATTAATTAGACGGCTTTTTTAATTGGTAAAGATTTTTTTAATTGCTTTTCAAGAAAAGGCAATTATAAATTGATTAGATTAGAAAGAATAAAAAAAATCAAAAGTCAAAAATAATCAAAAAATGTTGCTTTGATTACTTTTGATTTTTTTTTATATTATTTTTGATGTTTTTCAGTATTGTTGGTGTGTACATTTATGTGCTTCTACGACAATACTTAAAAAAAAATCAAAAGTAATCAAAAAAAATCAAAAAAAAAAACAATAATAATCAAAACAACATTTTCTTTGATTATTTTTTGTAATGATTTGTAATAAATCATGATTTTTTTGTTTATATTTTATTAATTTTAAGATAATCATTAAAAATTTAAAGTAATTGGCAATCAATCATTAAATGAATTCTCAAGATAGACCGGTAATCATTACGATTAGAAATCCTTTTTGGAGTGGGCAAAAGGGGGAAATAATTTTTACTACAGAACTCCACTCTGTTCCCCTTGTCCAACATATCCAACATCCGAGTTCAAAGTGTTGCATTAAATGAGCTTAAAAGCTCTTGAGAATAAATAAATTATATCAAGAGCTCCTTTTTCTGAATATTTCCTCTTTCTGCAATTTATTTGCTTCAAATTTGTTGTTAACCAAAAATGGGTTTAAAACAGTGCGCTTGTAAAAACTTTGGCAGTGACAGTGTCAGTAACATTTAGTGTTCACAACACCGAACAACAACAACACCAGTAAGCACAGCAACTGACAACCTGTTCTGGCATATACCGCGATAAATTGCGTAACTTTCGACAATTCATAAAATATTGTGCCATTGTTCGAACAAAAACATTCTATAAATGTGCATGCATACGATTATTATATACTCAAACATAACACACATACAAACATATGCATATACTCGTATTTACATATATAAAGAGGGATTTGGCATTAAATGGTAGTCGAATGACTGCTAACATAGACACGTCCTGCGGACACAAATGAGCGCAAAATACCGGAGCACACTCTACGTTTAGAAAAATCATTGCCAGCATTCTGTCAGCCAGGCGCGTTGACAGTCATTGACAAAATGATGGCTGAACGTGACTTTTCTGACAAAAAATTGGCAGCAATGTGTGAATGCAGCGCTGGTAAAAAGCGTGTAAGAAATAGATTTTTGACGTAAAAATCAGTTAATTAGCTCGCTGTTTAGGGAAACCGTTCGTAATATCGGCATGATGATAAGAACCTATGTATAAAAAATTGTAAAACTAAAATTCTGGGTTTTGTGGTGCTTTACCATTTTATATGGCTTGATAAGTCAAGCATTTTACAGGTAAAGCTATACATCTGTTGGAAATCAATGCTCGTACCACTAGGCATACATTCTGTGGGGGGTTGTGGTCCACCCGCATAGCGCCAAGTTTTAGCACACTTTTCGATTTCAATTCTTGTTGCTAACATGATTTCCGGCCGTCTGTTTATAAAAGGCAAGTTTGCCACTCCTAGGACGCTACCAAAAACGGCACAATTTGTTTTTCCTTTCAAGAAATAAAAAAAACCCATTTGGAGTTTTAGAAAAACGTTAATTTTGATTACCAACAATTCAAAGGCTAAGAATTTTTTTGAATTTTTTATGTAAATTATTATTGTTTTTAATTTTTAAATAATTATTAAAAGATTTTATTATAATAGAGAATTTTAACAAGTTAACAAGAGCGCTGGCAGCTAAAATCTTATTTCTATTAATTTTTACTATAACATTGAGCATCTGGCGGCATTGATCACTGCTCTTTATGTATTTTTTTTGTTTGTAGTGTCCATTTTCACACCATCCGATTTGTTCTCAGTGGAAACATGTAAATTTTTTGGGGTTTACTTTATTTGTTTGATTATTTAGTGAGTATTTTGGAGCTATAAGCGTTGGATCTAATAACGTCTATTTTCAGAATTATTTGCGGGACAATTGATACCACTATAGTTAAATTATGTAAGCAGCTTCAATAATAGCGACATTTTCTGGTCAATTTCATTGTTGAGACAATTTATTATTCAGTAAGCTGTCTCACATCTCTAGTCTCAAAAAAAGTATCACTAATTTGTGTGCTGGTTTTGGGCGCGTCACAAACAGGAAAATATTGGGTTAGAAATATAGTGAATCAAAAAACATTTTAAGATTAGAACTTTTAACGTATGTATATATTTAAAAAAAATTAAATTTAATTCAATAAAAATGGGATAAGAAAAAAATTGTTCGAGATCCTGGGTTTGAAACTGCGACGTACTCACTAATCCACACGCTTACCATCTGCGCTAGAGTTGAGTTGTCAAATAATGGATTTAAGCTGTATGCATGTGAGTTTTCATCACATATCATTGGTAAATTTCTTGTGATTTTCTCTCTGCAAAATATGCGATTATTCTAGGAGAAGTCCGAGATCAGATGCAAAGGAGGATGCGACCAATTTCAGTTTTGATCTCTTTGTATGTCTTGAGCTGATCCTTTTTTTTGAGCATGTCCTATGAAAAGACTTTTACGCCTTATTGGGTAAAGTCGGACATATACTCTTTATTCCACTACGGGTACGAACGGACAAGTTTACTTTCACTAACATTCCCATAACAGAATAGTTGAGATCAATTAAAGCGCACTATAGAAGAGAGAAATCCATCGCGGATCACTGTCTCTAGAGATCAGTCGTATGATTTTTTGCAGGCTAAATACGAAAACAAGTCGGGATAGTTTCGATTTATTTGAGGTGCATTTTAGTAACCTCATTAAATTTTGAGATCACGTCTGCATAGTTTCGATGTTTCTTTCGAGGGTAGAGTATGGATTACTTTGAAAGACGAAATAGGAAATCCAACAAATGAAATAAAGCTCTTAACATCTACTGATCAAACATTTTTTTTAATAAGTCCGAAAAAGGGAGAGTCATAGCGAGTTTAATACAACAGCTCCCTGATAGTACTTTAGCTTGGAATACAGCTGCATGTTCGTTCGACACAAAAGTGGGAGTTAGCATCCGAGAAACTAGCAAACTAAGATCTAAGAAACATGTAAACCTCACAAAATTGTTAAATTTACGATGTTACCATGGTTACGAGGTATTTACGAGTTCGAATGAATCGCGCTTCTGAATTAGCGGACTTTCTATAGTATAGGCTATGTATAGTTTTGAAAAAGTGGGCGGTGCCGCACCCCCTGACTATATAAAATTTTGATTCTTCATAATTTTTAACGTATTTGGTCTGAATTAACAATGTTTGGATATTTGTGTCAAGTTTAATATAAATTTGAAAAGAGGGCAGTACGACCGCATATTATTGTGTGTTGCTTGTATTTCATTCATGTTCAAAGTTTCTTGTCGATCTCTATGGGCCGGGATCACCAACGCGACTAAGACTAAAACTAAGTCGTGACTTAAGTTAGCACAGAATCGAGATTAACTTAATTTTGGGTTTCACCAACTGAGCGACTTAAATAATTTTGAACACAACAAACCGATCAGCTGTTTTATGCATAGTAGTATTTTTTCATACCAGACAACTCTGCGCATCCCAATACCCCAGTGCGAAATGGGCATGTATCGCCATACACGAAGCAAAGTAATGATCTTACACCCATTTCTCTTTAGTTGGAAAGTACTAAATTTAGCGCTTAACTAAAAACGATAATTTCGTATTGGTTGCATGCTAGAAAACAAGCGTTCACATGCATCTACGCATACTCCGTAACAGTTATACTTGACGAATTCTCCGGCTGGCACATTGTACAAAACAAATTAGGAGCATTACTGACATTTAGGTTTTGAACGACAGCAACACTGACTTAGTCGAGAATAAGTCAGCTGGCAGGCTGACTAAGTTGTGACTTAGTTAAGTTAGATAGTGAAACTGAAAAAGTGAAAAACTCGACTCAACTTAGTTAAGTCGAGCTGGTGCAACCGGCCCTATGAAACTTTCAGAGTTGGTTTAGGAGTCCGCTAGGCACGACACACGCCATATATAGTTTTTGGATACATTAAATTGAAATTCGGGTTAGCTAGGAATTTTCTGGTTCAAATGTTATATCATATATATATATATATATATATATGCATAAGTGTTCTGTGTATCAAAAAACAATTTAGAAAAAGATTGCGGTAACAAAACCAAAAAAAAAGTTTATTTGCTTTATCTTCGAAACTTTTTACATATCAGTACCCCCCGAAAAAAAGTGAAAAAGGGGATTAGGAATGGAAATTTTAGATGTAGAGAAGGCGTTAGAGAAAAATAAAGAGGATAAAGAAGAGTAACGGGATATGAGGGCTTAAGAATAGCAAAAGTAGAAAAAAAGCAAGGTATAAGCAGTGGGGAGTGAAGAGAGTATAATTTGTTGAGTGCAGGCAAGTCAAATTTAAGGCAGGGCAACGTCTGCCGAGTCTACTAGTAACGTATAAATTTTAAAAGATATCACCTTGTTATTCACTCTTTTTCTTATTTTGTAGTTCTTATTCATTTTATTTTCGCCCATGGGTCTATCAATAAGCGATAAGACAACATCAGATATCTTTGCTAAAAATGGAATAAAGGTACACAAAAAAGCTTTAAGTGGAATTGAAAGCTCTATGTGGTTTTAGACAGAAAAAAAAAACATTTTTGAGGCTGAAAAAGAAATAAATATAAACATTTGTTATTTATTTAGGATAGCATTAAAGTGTGCGATCCGTGTTGTTATTTCAAAATTTTTTTGCAATTCAAATCAATCAAGATTATAAAGTATCCCGTGACTAGCGGATTTACCCTATACTTACAAGTACATATATTCTCGTATTTACGTATTTGCTGGAAGCCTGCACCCATCGCCCAAATCCATTTACGCAACTCCGTTACACAGCCACTACCTGACTGGGCTAGCTGACTTGCGGTGGCAATGGCTTAGCAAGTATTGTTATTTCTTTTGTGTTGCAGTTATTGCTGCTGTTATATTCAATGCTTTTGCTACATCTGCCATTTCTGTGACTATGTTGCTAAATTTATGACCGCCACTGTTAAATTAAGTAGAGGACGGTTTCCTTTGATTTTTTATTTGCATTCAGTTTATGGCATTCATTACATGTCTAGCCCCTCCAAAGCGACAGCGACAACACTGCACGCTACCCCGCTCCCCTACTGTAGCACAAACGAAAATGCAAATAAAGGTAGATTATATACATATTTATTAACCAGCGAATTCTTGTTTATTTCTTGATCGTTTACCTAGATGATTGTCATCGCTGTTACGCCGTTGTTGGAGTTATTCTTGTTATTTGTTTTTAATTACATGTTTTACTCTCAAGGACATGTTATCATTTATTTCAGTATTAATTAAAGCTAATGATTTATCGATTTGCCACTTGTGTACAATACGCGCTGATAGGACCACAGTGACTACTGGCTCGATCATCAACAGCATCTTAGTGGCATAAAATGATGCAATAACTTCTGCTTGTCGTAGTTGCCTGTACTTCATACAATTCTTTATTTATTGGGGGAAAAAAAACGTTTCTCATCATAAGTTGAGAATCGCTTGATAGTTTGGTTTATTTAATTTTGATCAGTTGTATTAGAACTATATTCTGTAGATGAGGTTCAGGAACAAAGCACGTCAGCCAACTCTGCCAAGCCATAACTGACGTCAAAGAAAATTTATACGCTCACAATTTTTAAGTGGGGTATCGTCTTACTACCAAAATTAGGTATTCATATAGAGGCACCTCTGTGTCTTTACGCATTCGTCATTTTTGTAAAGCTCCAAAGGACCATAAGTCTTCTAAAACACTTTTCTTGGGAATACTTCAAGAGAAATAAGATATTATTTCGACACTGTCCATGATTCCGAGCCTTCTCAGTCAAAATACTTGTTGATGAGAGAAATTCACGGTTGAACCCGCTGCTCGATTTTATTTTATTTTTTTTATTTATTAATTTTAGTTCCCGAGCAGACGTAGTCCTTCACAGTTTAAAATTTGTACTTGTCACATGCAGTGGGGCAAATATAATATACCCAAAATTGGAAATGGTTTTAGTCGTAAGATATATTTATTTAAGTGTTTTTTTATGATTTTCATTTAAAATATAGTGAAATCTATAACAAAACCCATATAAATAAAAGTTTCACAAGGCTCAAGAAAGTTATTCAAAATCTTAGACTTTTAGAACACAACTTTTAGAAAAATTTTGAGTACCCAGTTTTGTAGTTCATTTTAGTGCCATTATGTGGATAAAAGTTAGAAGTGCCTCAATATTTTCATTGAATTTTCAGAGCAAAACCAAATCAACTCAATTTTCAGAGCCTTTTTGTGTCGGGGTGTTGAGTATTTTCTTCCATACAATGAATGAATAAAACTTAACTTTTCCTCTCTTGCCATTTGGTCCGTTTTTACTAATCCGACATCTCGTTATGAGTTGAGAACCGCTTGATAGCTTGGTTTATTCCCCTTTTACCTTCGATTACTGACACAATGCCGCGCTAAGGTCACTGACTTGTGAATTTCCAATATTGAAATGTGGCACTTGATCACTATCTCTCACCAGGGCGGCAGCTTCGGCTAATGAATTTACGTGAATTTTTGGCTTTCCGCCAGTAATTTTGAATCGATCCGAGAAGACAGTTTTCCGTGTTTTTTAGATTCAGTTAATACACAATTTTTATACCTAGTAGCGCTGCGCACAAAAGGTATATTGACTTCATTCGCCTAACGGGAGCATGTAAAGGCATAAACGAATCGAGATAGATATTGACTTATATATAAAAATGTTCAGGAGGAAAAGAGAAATTGATTAAGACATTCATGTCCATCCGTCCGTTCGTCCGTCTGTGAACACGATAACTTGGGTAATTTTTGAGATATTTTAACAAAATTTGGTGTGGAAATTCCTTGGCGTTTATCTCCGAGCATTATTTAAAATGGTAGAAATCGGATGATAGCCACGCACACTTTTTAAATATATGTAGAATATGTTCGAAAATACAAAAAAGTGACTATTCAGTACATAATACTATAATTGTGGATTAGTCCACATAACGTTGTATGCCTTAACCCCGACAAAAATTGGTTTGTCGAAAGAAAATTTGGCGAAAATGTTGAATATATAAAGGTAACTGTTTATTCTAAAAAGGGGGGAAATCAGTTCATGGCCACGCCCAGTTTTTTAACATAGTTCTGAAAAATTTGTTTGTAAAATTTAAAACGCGATATTTTTATAACTATTTCAATAAGATCTTGCACCCGTAATAAGCTTTTTAATCAAAACTCGACCGCAAAAAAATGTTGTGGCTTTTCGGGAACTCCGGTACTTCCTTGCTGTACTACCCGACTGTCGTGGTCGCGATTTATGACCACTGAAACCTTCTAGGTCATGTCACCCCTCCTTCCGTAAGGAAGGATAAGATGGGTAATGAGAGGTGAGAGGCATCATATCCGTAGATCAACCATCGAGTTGCACGTCATTACCTTGGGGCATATTAGTCGCCTCTCACGACCGGTATGCCTACCTCGGGCATATTCTAAACCCATAACCCGCAGTGGCGATTTTCAAAGGTCATTGCTTGTAACTAGATATTGCAATGAACATTTTTGTCAGTTGCTTCTCAGTAGTATGTGGTATACTCCTGCCAAGCAAAATATCCGGACAAGTAGGTTATATCCCACTTCAATAGGAAAGTTATATATCTATATGTTTGCAAGTTTGAGAAGAACAAGAGATGGGCCCATCAATAATTATACTGATATACTGAGTCGATTTAGATATGTCCGTCTCTCCGTCCGCCTGTCCGTCAGTCTATTTGAACGCAAATACGAATTGGGATGCCATAATAGATCACTACTAGGTATATAATGTTCAGTTCCACCCGAACTTAGACTTTCTTACTTTTTTTTTATTAAAATCACACAAGTTCCAACTCCAGTGCATGTAATTTAGAGCCAAGTTGATTTTAGATATCGCGTAAAGGATAAAAAAAATTCTAAAGTTAATGTCTGATCTACCATCACTTACCGTTTACCGCAATTATGGCATTTTTTGAGCAGTTCAGTATTGTTTTAGCTACTAAAACAATGAATGCATTAAAGGTTCACGAACATACAAAGTTCACTTGTGCGCGCTTCCGCAATCAGTGATTTTGATTGACATGACAAAACTGTCAGAGATCAACAATCGCTTTCTGATTGTCAGCTATACCACTGACAGATTCATCAGCATCAATATACAAGCAATCAAATTAAAGCTTACACCTTGCATTCACATCCATGGTTGAATGTATGCACATATAGTATATGTATGTATATTTAGTAGAGATCCAACAACTCACACGAATATGCAAAGTCAAATTAACGGTTAATGTAATTTCCGTGCAAATATTAATTTTCTTATATACTCACTTACAAATGTACATATACAATATAAATATATAGAAACGGTATATCAAAGCCTACATTATTACATATTCCATTTTATTTTTATTTTTTCTAGGCAATCTCAGCTACGAGATACCAGCAGGTGTAGCCGATAATCACTTCCACGTTGATCGGCAACGTGGTATTGTCACCACACGCGGACAATTTGATCGCGAAACAAAAGCGCGCTACACGATACCAATCTACGTATATGACACCAATTATATCGCCGGAGTCGCCACAGCAAACGCCGCTGCCTCAAGCGCAAGCATAACAGCGAAAAGCAGCGCAGCCATAACCGAAGCAACAGCACCATTCCTAACGACAGCCACCGCATCGAGTGGACAATTTGACATTGCGACAATAATCATCACAATCAGCGACGTTAATGATCATGCACCTGAATTTCGTCCGGGCGCTTGCTATCCACTCTCCGTGCCGGAGAGTAACGATTTGGCGGTCATACACACCGTAGTGGTGACTGATCTCGATGAGGGCGCAAATGGCGAGATCGTTTACAGCATTATCGGTAAGTAGTCAAATGGGATGGGATGCATGTGCCGCATTTAAAATAAGTTCAGTTAACTATCTTTGCTGCAATGCTTCACACTTATATTGGTTTCAATTTTTGTCTGCCTCTCTCTTTTTTTGTATCTATCTAGGTGGCAATGTTGGCAATAAGTTTAGCATTGATATGCATACAGGCGAATTGACAGCGCGTCGACTTGATCGTGAGCAACATTCGCGCTACCTGTTACAGATCCAGGCTCAAGATCAAGGCAAACCCGTCAGTTACCAGGGTCACTGCAACATCACCGTCGTCGTAGAGGATCAAAATGACAACGATCCACGTTTTGAGCAAAAAAAATACTTAGCAAATATTGCCGAGAGTGCAGCTATCGGTGCTAGTGTAATGCGTGTCAAAGCGACAGATGCCGATTTGGGTATAAATGCGCGTTTAGTTTATTCGCTGGCTAATGAGACACAATGGCTGTTTGCGGTTGACAGTAAAACGGGAGTGATCACAACAGTGGGGTGAGTGTTGACATTTAGATATTTATGCATCTTCTTGTGGTATAAGTATATAAGGATAACAAGTTTAATGATATTTCATAAATTTGTAAACCGTATAGACGATTTCGACGTTGCTAGTCCCAGTGGGGGAGCCTTCGTTTAAAATAATCTTGTCCCAATAAGATATATTAGTATCGGTTGGATTCTGAATCATACCCAAGCTGAAAACTTATTTTGAGTAGAAAGTTCTCAATCACGTAAATTTTTTTAAGTGAAAACTTCATTATTGGAGCTGATCATATTTTGAAATGAATAAAAAAACATTAATGGGGAAAACCTGTTACTATTTCAATTTGAAGTGTTGGGTATATGAGTAACAAGATATAATTTTTTTAAAGAAGGTTACCTTTTATTCCAAGAGTTTTTCCTCTGTATAGTAAATTACTAAAGTTCATAATAAACAATTGTTTTCGTAAGCACTTACCGACTTACGAATAAAATAACAAAAATAAAGATTTTTTTTTTCAACAGTTCAAATTTGCTTTGAATATCAAATGTGAACTTGTGCTTGCGAGATAGCGACCAAAATTTTTTTTTCTGTTTGTTTATTTTTTTGTTGCTTTCATTTCAAAAATGTTTTTAGGCAAGCAGAAAAAATTGTATCCATTATCGAAATGACGAATTAAAAGCGACCTATAATAAACAAAAATGCAATGGCTTTAAAACTATTTTCTGCAAAATAAAACGTTTCTAGGCGTTTCAAAAATATTCCATGACGATTCTGTCAATTTGTTTTTTTGTGTGGTGAGCTAACCTAAGTAACTCCGCCTTGCGCACGGACATGCCAATCGGGATTTTAGTCGCCTCATGCCTCGCTTATCCCTTGCTATAGAAATTACTATACTATGTTTTAGGCACTCCATCAAAACCTTTTTAAAGAACAACGTGAGCTTGATTAATTTAAAAATATCTTCATGATATAAGTTATTCTTCTATCAAATTAGATTCATAAATAAAATTTATTTTCTGACCAGAGTCCGTTCTTCATTAGTCAAAACTTAAAAGCTAATTGAATTGAAATAAGTTTTTATGCTTAATTTTATAACTGCATTTCGTTAAGTCACGTTGCACCTACAGGTGATGGGAAAGTCGCTAATTTGCATTCCCGCGATGTCATCATATTTTGGTTGCGCGTGTGGTGTCGTTTAACCGTGCGACCAAAAGAATTGCAGAGTCCTTAGACGATATCTGATATGCTTTGCACATTTTCATAATTTTTCATCAAGTCTGCCGATAGAAGAGTTGATGCTTAAAATGTTTTCATCAACATATACAGAAATGCTATCTCGTTTCAAAAGGCGGCTCCAACGTCCGTCTGTCTATCTGTTTGAACGCAAACTAGTAGCTCAGTTGTTGAGATATCTCGACGAATTTTGGTATGGGGCCGCCATTTTGTAATATGTTAATCATTTGTCGGAACGAATAAGATCAGGCCAATGCAAAGCATAGCTCCCGTACAATCGATTGTTCCGATAAACAGGTTTTGACCTATACATTTTTTTTAATTAAAAAGCTGGGCACGTAAGATTATGCAGGTTAGGTATATAAGTAATGTGGCTAATGAAAATCATCAAGATTGGACTAATATATATTACCGCTCCATACAACACACTTTTCCGATAAACGGGGGTTGGGCTATGAATCTTCAAACTAACAGGATATGACCATCAAATTTTGCAGAGTTTGTACTTTTTGTAAGTAAGAATTGGATACTTAAAACAGTGATGCGTATTAATGGAAGGCATAAGTCCTTCGGCACAGCCGGAGACAGCGGTTTTCTTACTTGTTTTTTTTTTTTTGCTTCATTTTGTGGACACATTTTCTTTTAGAAGATGAGACCCTGGTTAATTTGCATAGAAGATTGCCAAGCAAGGTTACAAAGGACGCGTTTTCACCTTGGTATCAAAAAACTGAAAAAGGAAATTAAATTTTTTTTAGTTTTTTAAATACCGGGCGTAAACAGCTTACCCATGATGTCCACAGGAAAAAAATTCTAAACAATCAGACTTATTTTAAACCACTTAAATTTTTTTGCTAAGTAATAAGCTCAATAAATAGTTTTATTCACAAACTTGTGTCCTTTTTTTTTAATTTTGAAACCGAAATCAAAAGAAATGTTGAAAAACCATTCCAGAAACCAAATCGAAACATATTACAAAACGGTTTTTTAAACGGTTGGATACCTTGGTTTAAACAGCCTTGGAATACACAAAAGTTTATATATTTCGCTGAAAAATAATATAATATTGTTTTCAGTGCAATAAATTTATGTAATGTGTGTGTAACGCTGTACGTGCGATAGCGCGATAGAGCTCTCCTCAATCGTGTGCTTTCCATCGGAATACACTCCTTTTTATAAAAAACGTAAAAGTATGCAGATCTTCAAATGCGATTTCGTTGCAAAAAGGACATGCTTTTTTGGGTACCGAGGAAGAGACACCCTAATGTACATATATAGATATATACTCGTATATGTAGGTTTTAAATGAAACGTACCGGTTTAATTAAGATTAGAGTTTTAATTCTTTCACTGGTTTTACATATAATCTTATATTCTAATTATTTGCGCGATTACATTGCCGTGCAACTCTCGCCCTGCTCGTCTTATTTTCAACTCCCTTCTTAACTGCTAATTTTGATCTACCAGAAGGACGCTTCGATATTCCTTCGATAAGTTTGCAGGTTGCCGCCTGTCTTCGTTTTGGTACCCTTTAAGAAGGTTACCGTCTATTGATATGCCTATCACTACAACGCTACAATCGGCCATCCTGATCTATGATTCGCCCTCGAATCTCTACTTCGCCCATCTCTTCATATTTTCGACTACCGTGGTAGTTTTCCGCGGTCCCTCCTGATCTCCTATCTTTTCGACCTCGTATCTGTCGTGGCTTAGTTTGGCGACTATTTTATATGGCCCCAGATACCTCGGTCTCAACCTCATGCCTACCCCAAATTGGGTTCTCTTAATGGCTAAAAGATCGTTTATTTTGTACTTAGTTCCTTCTTTTCTCCCTTTATCAAATGTTTTCCTGCTCTCTTCCTGTATCTTTTCTATATTTTCACGAGCGATCTTCCTAGCTGTGTCACGCTCGATATTCAACTCTTCCACTTCTATTTCTTTAAGTATTGCTTGTAACTCTGGGTATTCCGAAGTTCGCATATCTAATCCCGTCATTAAATTAAAGGGTGTTGTCTTCGTGCTGCGAGGTGCGGTATTGTTTAAAATTTGTTGCACTTTCTCGACATGATTATACCACTGGGTTGGGTTGTTTTGACATTTTTTAGACAGCATCGAAACCACCGTTATGTACACGCGCTCCACTTGACCATTGCCTCGGGGTACACCAGTGGCTATCATCAAGTGTTGAATATTTTCTTTCGAGCAGTACTCCCTAAAAGCATTTGCAGTAAACGCAGTCCATCTATCTGTTACGATCCGACTTCCTCTACCCCAGTAGATTTAGTTGGGTACAGCCAGACAAATTTTGAAAACCCATCTATTATAACCAAAATATAATTGTACTTCTTACGCGTTTCAGTAAATGGACCCACATGATCAATATGGTACGTTCCTAATGGCTGACAGGCTTTGTCAATTGGCGTCAACAAACCCTCTTTTTTTCCTCTCTTAGTCTCTACTATAATGCACTCTATACACGACTTTACCACGTTGTCAACTTTTTTGCTCAAATTTGGTATATAGTAGTTCCTCTCTATCAGCTCCTGTGTTCGTTTGGCACCAAAATGCCCTTGACTGTGCGCTAGTTTGATAATCTCATCTTCCATACTGGAAGGCACGACTAATAATTCCCTAACGATATCATTATACAGAAACTCATTCCTCATATAAAAGCTCTCATATTCCCCAGACTCCAGTGCTTTCCTAACTGCCCTTACCCAGTCATCTTGCAATTGCGCTTCTCTTATCTTGAACTTTACCGAGTCCTCGATTAGTAGGCAGTATGCGCGACTAAGAGCGTCAACGTGCCTCATGCGCGTTCCTAATCTATGTTCGCTATGTAGTCGTACTCCTGTAAGTAAATAGCCCACCTCATGATTCTATCCGGTACTTCTTGCTTTTTAACCGTCATGGCAAACGCGTTACAATCGCTAACTATTTTAAACTTTATATCTTTTAGGTATATACGTCACCTCTTTAACGCATTAATGACCGCTAAAACTTCAAGCTCGAAGGCACTGTACCTTTCTTCGGCTGGCGTTGTTTTACGGCTCATGTACTCCACCGGATGAAATAATCGGTCCTCGGAGTCCCTTTGAAGCAAAACCGCCCCATAACCAAACTTAGATGCATCCGCATGCAGTTCTGTTTCCGCCGAAGGGTTAAACAGTTTCAATGCAGGTGCACTTATCATCGTACGTTTGAGTCCCCGAATTGCCAGCAAGTGTTCGCTTTATATCTTAAACACCTCGTCCTTCCGGAGCAGATCTGTGAGCGGCTTAGTCCTGAATATACCGTATAAAAAAAGAAGTTAATCCCAAAAATCTCTGTAGCTCCTTCTTTCCCCCAGGTACTGGAAAAGTCTCTATCGCCTTAGTTTTCTCCTCTGAAGGAAGAATTCTTCCGTTTTCTACTATAAAACCCAGGAAGCTTATCCTCTTTTTCAAAATCTGGCGCTTTTCCCACCTGATGTGCAACCCATATTTACTGGCATGTTTAAGCACTTTCTCTAACTTTTCTCGACCCTCTGTCATGTCCTTGGCGGGAATGCCGATATCGTCCATATATATTATGACTGTTTCCTCTGCCAGCATTTTCTGAAATATTGCCCGAATGTACCGACAAAACACCGCCGGCGAATTAGTTATCCCAAAGGGAACGTAGCAGAACTCGTACTGCCATTTTTCGTCACGAAAGACGTATATTTTCGAGACCTGGGTTCTACTGGCGCGTGGTAAAAGCCATTTTTTAAGTCCAACGTTGTAAAAATGTTTGCCCCCTCTAGCCTATCTAAAGCTTCGTCTACCAGTGCCATCGGAAAATTGCCCCTAGTTATTTTCTCATTAACTTTGCGGAAATCGCAACAAAATCTTTTTCTCCGTTTTTCTTCGTTGTTAGCACGACCGGCGACGTGTACTCCGATACGCTATGCTGGATAATACCCTACGTCAACATTTTTCCAACTTGCTCGTCAATAAATTTTTGGTCCGCGTACGACACCCGGCGTCGTCGCTGAAACACCGGTTTATCGTCCCTCAAAATCAACTTCATCTGTACCGGCGTCTCAATGGGTTTTCCAGGGTGATAACTATTTCTCCAATTTCATACTTCTTTAGCTACGCTCTCGTTTAGATGCGACAGGTCCACCTTCTCCGAATCTTCGCATGCCTCGATTTCTATTGCACACAATATTTGTAACTCATTATAAAACTTAGTCATTTCCTTCTGCTCCCCTATAACCTTGCCTTGGCCTTTCTCACGTTCTTTTGGCGCAGGGTTGAATGGAGTTTCCCCTCCAGTACCAGTACTCCCATCAACAGTACTACTCTCTTTTTCCTTAAATCCCTGGTGGACTGGCTCCATTCCTCCCCCATACGCACCAGTTTCTCGTGAACTGGCACAATCACTCCAGTACCACAATGCGCACCAGTAGTACCCCTCTCTGATACTGCATGCTGACTGTTTCTCTTATTAGACTCGGCGTGGACTGGCACAACCCTTCCAGTACCACCATGCGTACCGGCGATAGCCCTCTCAGCTATTGCATGCTCTAAATTCGACGCTCTCTCTCTCTATGGCGCGATATACAACAGGTATATCATCATAAACCTCCTAAGAGATTTTTGCGCCAAGCTTCTCTTCCAATTTGTGGTGTGCCGATTTGAATTTTCCCTACAAATTGGTGGGACCTACAGTTTTTTGCCGACTCCGAACGGCATCTACAAAGCAGACGAATTTTTTGCTGAGAAACCTGTCATTTCAGAAATACACTCGGAGAGTTTGCCAAACCACTGCCGAGGGGCGACCCCGTTTTGAAAAAACTTTTTTCAAATCACTTTTGATGTTACCTGTACCAGGGCTCGAACCATGGACCTTCGGTGTGGTAGGCCGGCAACACTACCTTCACACCACGGCGGCCGACGCTACCTTTCCTAAAAACCAGTTCCACGTCTTGCAGCACATCATTTCCAATGATTGCTGCATACGGTATATCCCGTTCCTTAACCACTTGAAACGTGATCATCAATGATAACTCATCTACTACGACTTCGGTTGTGAAACTGCCCAATGTTGTAAGTTCGCCATTGCCGATACCACACAATTTTTGTTTATCCCTTGCTAGCTCTATATCTCTTAACATGCATAATGTGTCTACCAATGCGTTAAATTTGAAACCCCCAATTAAAGCGTCAACAAAGATCATTCCGCCTTTGCTCGCAGAATTTTCTGACTTAACTGTATTTACCCGGTCACTTTTAATGTCCTTATCTTTTTTATGCTTGCATTCATACGCATAATGACCATTTTGTTTGCACTTAAAGCATGTTATGACTTTTGTTCCCGACCCGGACATCTGGTAAACCCTCGGCAAAATATTCAACTACGCTTCTTTCGTCTAAGGATATTTGTTTACCTAACTCTACCAACGCATATAGGTATTCCTGTAATGTTTCTTTTGGCTGTTTCCGACGGTTTCTTAACGCATGGTGTACCTCGGACGCACATAGTTTTTTACCAAACTCATTAATCAGCGCTTGCTTTAAACCGCTCCAATCTCTTACCCCCACTAATCCTCTCACATACAATTTAGCCGCTCCTTTCAACAGTTGCTTCGTATATACAAATCTTTGACTGACTGTGTCAGCTGTATCGTTAAACTCCTCAACCCAGTATTCAACCTCATACGTGCCGTCACCAAAAAAAAATGACACGCTATTTTTTACATCGCGCAACGTAAAACACACCCTTTGCGCACGCAAGTTAGTTGTTGCCGCGTCTGCGTATAATGAATTTGTCGATTCATTATCGCTTCCAACTTCCTCTTAACTCCCGAGAACAATATGCTGCAACAAACGTAATTGTAATTCATTCTTCCTGCCCGAAACGCTCAACCCTAACTCCCTTAACTTTTCCTTTAGCATTTCTACTGTCATTGATCTAATTGTATCCGTATCCATCTTTCCCTCTTTTACCTTCTATAAATTCTAAAAATACTGACTGAAAAACACTAGCTCTATGCTGCTCTCTGTTTGCGCTGACCTAAAATGGTTATATTTGTACAGCTACTTCATTGCCGTTTTGTAGGTGTTGACCCTGACGCGATACTATTTTGAACTATTAAAGCGCTCATGCAACCGCTTAACATATACCACGTTTGTCACCTTCTCTTTTCTTTTCATAAAAAGCTATCATCAATTTTAACATTCTTTATTTGCCTACGGCTTCCGACTTTTAACTTTTCCCTTACTATTTTTACGATCCTACATGAGCACACATGCAGTTGCTGCACATAGTGAAATAAACCTACAGTCAATTAGGACGAGAAACAACAAATAAAATGTATAGTTATGTATGTATATACGTATCTGCCAGCTTCTGGTCCTCTGCTGCTGCGGTTGGTCATTGCTTGTTGATTTGCCTGGTGCTGATTTGTATATTTTCTCTTGCAACGTATTGCAAACGTTCAAAAGCTTCGATCAATTTTCTGCCTTTTTTGTGTTTTGTCTATTTAGTATTTGGCTTGTTAATCTTTTTTTTTCAGTTTTCTTTTAACTTTTAATCTCTGGTTTCATCTTTTCCGTTCACGCCAATCTGATGCTTCTCAAACCACCGTCGTTGAATTTATTTTTATTTGTTTTTCTGCTTCCTGCTGTTTTATGGCATGTGCCGTCTTTCTCACACCACCTTTTCACACGCTCTCCCAGTACTTTTCAGCATATCTTTTCTTCATTTACACATTGTAATTTCACTATCGTTTCGTTCTATCGGTTTTACTAATGGTTTCTCACTCTGGTTTTATCTTCTTTTGCACTCTTTCTCGCAACATGAAACTACTAAGGCCGCTCGTTTGACCACTCTGTCGGTTTCTTTTACTCTTTTTTTTCCGTTTCTATTTTATGTTCTATTTGAAATAACCGACTCTTTCGGTTTCTCTGCCAACGCTGGCGTTCTGCCCGTTGGAGCACCTGCACTTCAGATTTTTCTACGAAAGCTTACCGGGTGCTCCGTTACGCACTAACACGTACGTTTCCAATCAACTCAAATAATTTTCGTCAATTTTTTTTTTGTTCTTTACAAGATTTTCATTTCACCGTTCAGGTTTGGTGCCTTTTAAGAAGGTTACCATCTATTGATATGCCTATCACTACAACGCTACATATACGAGGTGTGTTCAAAAAGTATCGCGAATTTTGTGTTTTTTCAAAAATTATTTATTTATTCATGAATATCTATTTTGTCCCCATCAAAGTAATCCCCATGAGATATTATACACTTGTGCCAACGGTTTTTCCAATCTTCGAAGCACTTCAAAAAATCATTTTTTTTGTATCTTGTTCTGCTCCTCCTTCGATGCCGTCTTTATCTCGTCAAGAGAAGCGTAACGTCGTCCTTTCATGGGCCTTTTCAGTTTAGGGAACAAGAAAAAGTCACAGGGGCCAGATCTGGGGAATACGGTGGCTGCGGCATCATTAGTGTGTTGTTTTTGGCCAAAAAGTCGCGCACAAGCACCGATGCGTGAGCAGGGGCGTTATCGTGGTGCAAAAGCTAATTTTTGTTCTTCCACAAATCCGGGCGTTTCTGGCGGATTGCTTCGCGCAAATTGCGTATAACTTGCAGGTAATATTCCTTATTGACCGTTCTTCCCTGTGGCAAGAACTCATGATGCACCACGCCCCTGCAATCGAAGAAAACTGTCAGCAAAACTTTCACATTCGACCGAACTTGGCGCGCTTTTTTCGGTCTTGGTTCGTGCGGCAGCTTCCATTGAGATGATTGAGCTTTGGTTTCCACGTCATAACCATAAACCCACGATTCGTCACCAGTTATGACCCTCTGGAGCAAATTTGGGTCGTCGCGGACTGAGTTTAACATCTCATTAGCAATGTTCATGCGATGCTGGTTTTGGTCACAATTGAGCAATTTTGGTACGAATTTCGCGTAAAAATCGAAGACGATCCAAAACACGTGCAAGCAAAGCAGCTGTCAACAATTAATTGAACATTCAAAATGGCCCAGCTTGTCGGCATAAGTGAGAGACATGAGTACCAACATAACGTAACCAACGAAAATTCAAAATTCGCGATACTTTTTGAACACACCTCGTATATACTCGTACTCGTATGTACAATATATTGATATAACTTTGTGACGCGCTGCATTGGGAATAAGGCATTTGTACGAGTAACAAATGTAACAATGTAACAAATTTTCTTGCAGCTTTTCTTTTTAATTCCCTTCATACTTTTTGCTTATTTTACTTTGCTCGCTTTACTTTACCTACTGCTTGTTTGTGCATTGACTAGATTTTGAGTGTTCGAGTGGTCAGCACATTGATTGTCGGCAATAATGAAACTCTTATCCTGAAAGCAGCCCCAACAACAAAAGATTCGCATAAAAACTGACGAATAACAAACAATTCGTGATGTTCTTACAGTTGGCCAAAAACAACATACAAATTCAACACACCAAGTGCTAGATCGGCAACATTGTTGCTCGAAACAACTAGAGAACGGCTAAGATTGTGAGGAAGTACAAATGATTAGATACGAGTCAGTGGCGGATATTAAACTTCAGTTGGTGGCGAAGGGGGTAGGACAGATTGCCTTTTACTGCATAAGAAAACAAATCACGTTTTTACCGGAATTAAATAAAACATAACAATAATATAGAAAATAAATACACATAGCAACTTCCATTTATTTTCCGTTGCTAAGAAATTTACTTGTTGAGTCACGTTGAGTTTCACATAACGAGCCCATTAATGTAATAAGTGGGCCTTATGAAAAAAATATAGTTTGAGTATATGTTCTAAATTCTATAGAAATGTGTGAAAATTTATCATAATTTTGTATGCTTTTGCTGTGGGAGCTACAACACTTTTAATCAAAGCAGTTCTGTGTGATTTGTTGTTACTTTAGACATTTGTTTCTATTTCATATATTTATTAACATACAGTGCAATTTTCACGCTACAGTGTATGAAGTAATTTTATTATTTAATATTATTAGTACACGAACAATTTATGCAAGTGTTTGCTGTGAATAGCAGGCGCAGCATACGAGTGCTTAAAAAATAATAACAAAATACATAGAGCTTTTCTGGTCAATTTTATTAAATATATGACCTTATTTTCCTATCACCAACTCCGCATCAGCTATATTTTTTTAAATTTCGTTAAAGAAATTTTTTCTGCATGACGGTGAGTGATCACCTATAACGCCGCCTCCATAACCCCACTTGGATCCACCACTGTCGAGTTATATGTTATACCTATAGTAAATTATGTCGAATTATTTTTGTTAGAATTTTTTGTTGCTTCTACTCTTTTTAAAATCGCTGTCCATAGTTACAGATTCCATTCTTGCAAACGATTCTCTTTTCATTGACATTGAAGTACATATATTTATATATTTATGCGTCTCAAACAGAACTGTTAAATTTAGTAATTAGTAATCAATTGGCGGCCGCCGTGGTGTGAAGGTAGTGTTGCCGGCCTACCCCACCGAAGGTCCATGGTTCGAGCCCTGGTACAGGTAACATCAAAAGTGATTTGAAAAAAGTTTTTCAAAACGGGGTCGCCCCTCGGCAGTGGTTTGGCAAACTCTCCGAGTGTATTTCTGCCATAACAGGCTTCTCAGCAAAAATTCGTCTCCTTTGTAGATGCCGTTCGGAGTCGGCAAAAAACTGTAGGTCCCACCAATTTGTAGGGAAAATTCAAATCGGCACACCACAAATTGGAAGAGAAGCTTGGCGCAAAAATCTCTTAGGAGGTTTATGATGATATACCTGTTGTATATCGCGCCATAGAGATAAAGAGAATAAATTGTATAGACCGTTTTTATAATTGGTAATGATTATTTTAGTTGTTTTTCAAGAAAAGGCAATTATAAATGATTACGATTAGAAAAAATCAAAAAACAGAAAGAAATGATCAAAAATATTAAAAAAAAAAAAACAAATCAAAAGTTATCAAGACCAGGCTATTAACTTTTTCATCAATTTTTGTTTTTGTTAAGTATTGTTGATGTGTATATTTATGTGCTTCTACAATAATACTGAAAAAATCCAAAAACAACCAAAAAAATCAAAAAAAATCAAAAATATCCAAAAAAAATTAAAAATAATCAAAAGTTATCAAAACACCTTTTTCGGATTACTTTTGATTTTTTTAATAATCGTAAGAAATCATGATTTTTTTTAATTAATTGGAAATAATCATTACAAATTAAAAGTAATGGAAATCAAGCATTAAAAGGATTCCCAAGAAAATAATTAATCAAACCGGTAATCATTACGATTAGTAATCATTATTTAAGTATATACAATTCGAATTTTGTTCTTGTTGTTGTTGTTGTAGCGACTACATAATCTGCCTAGGATGTCACCCCCCATCCAACATTGTCATCAGGCTCTTCTAACGGAAGTCCAAGAAACCTCGCGGCTTCAACAGGGGTGGACCAGAGTGAAATTGGTGTTAGAAGAGTGGGCTCAGTTGAGCAGATAAACAGATGGTTAGTATCGTGGGGAGACACGCCGCATGCCGGGCAGACATTTGGCATGTCGGGGTTCAGTCTGGATAGGTAAGAGTTTAGTCTGTTACAGTATCCAGAACGAAGTTGGGCCAGCGTGACTCTTGTCTCCCTGGGCAGTTCGCGTTCCTCGTCGGCAACAGGTGGAGCTTGTGCCTGTAGGACTGCATTCACTGGGCGTCACCTGACAAAGGAGTTTACCGACTCCGTGTGGATGAGGTTGAGGGCCCGTCGGTGCACCTTTGGATCAAACGGCGAGAAGATGTGGTGCCGGATCTCGTCATAGTGCCTACGGAGGTGACTCCTTATTCTCCTGGGAGGCGGATTTTCGTTGAGCAGGTTCCTGTTCGGGTGCTGCGGTTTATAGCAGTTGAACAGGAATTGTCTGGTCAACATCTCGCAATGCTCTTTGACATCGAGCATTTTTGCCTCATTATGAAGATGGTGTTCGGGAGACATAAGGAGGCACCCCGTGGCAGTTCTGAGTGCGGTGTTTTGGCAGGCCTGCAACCCCCTCCAATGTGTGTCTGCTAACCCCGGCGACCATATTGGCGTCGCGTAGCTCAGAACCGGCTGGCCGATTGCCTTGTACGTTGCCAGTAACGTTTCTTTGTCTTTACCCCAAGTACTGCCAGCTAGTGACTTGAGGATTTTGTTACGGCTTTGTACTTTGGTGGCAATCGCGGCTACCCCTAAGATTTTGACCCCTAAGATTTTGGGGTGTGTGACAGTCGGAAGCTTAATGCCGTCGACGTAGACGTCTAATTCCATGTTCGCCTGCGCTGTCCACGTCGTAAATAAGGTGGCCGAGGATTTGGTCGGTGACAATGTCAGGTTCCGTGCAGCGAAGAAACTGGAAAGGGTTGGCAGGAGCCTCGATATGTAATAATTAAACAGAAGCGGGGATAGGACACCACCCTGTGGCACCCCTTGCTTAATTATGTGTGGTTTTGATCTTTCGCCTCTAAATTCCACCGATGACTGCCGACCACTCAGGTATTTGGCGGTCCAACGTTTTAGACAGGAGGGAAGGTTTGAATCTTCCAGGTCGTTAATGAGTTGCGCGTGATTAACAGTGTCAAAAGCTTTCGACAAGTCAAGCGCAACTAGCACGGTCCTGTCATTTGGGCGAGATTGGTTGAGACCGACACCTATCTGTGTGGTGATGGCGCTTAGCGCGGTGGTAGTGCTATGCATTTTGCGGAATCCATGCTGATGTTCGGCTAAACGTAGGTTAGCGGTGTAGTAAGGTAGCAAGACCGACTCCAGGGTCTTCACTACTGGCGAGAGGAGTGATATCGGTCGATATGGCTCCCCCACGTTAGCCGGATTGCCGGGCTTTAGTAGTGGCACCACCTTGGCCTGTTTCCATCTTTCTGGAATGACAAAGGTGGTCATGGACAGACTGAAGACGGTTGTTAGGTACCTTATTCCCTCGTCACCGAGATGTTTTAGCATCAGCATGGATATACCGTCTGGGCCAATGGATTTGGAGTTTTTGGACCCCCGTATGGCCTCCCGAACCTCTGTGGTGGTGATGGCAATGGGGGCTTGGTTGTTTTTGCGTTTGTGCTGCCCTGATGGCGCGCCTGATTTCCTTGTCAACCGGAGGATAAAGTACAAATTGCCGGCAGAAAGCGCTCGCGCATCTCTTTGGTTTCGACTATACCTTATCACCAAAGGTGATGGATATTTTGTCGGATTAGACAAGGATTTTACAGTGGACCATAGTTTGCCAACACCAGCAGAGAGGTTACAGGTCGTTAGGTGCTCCTCCCACTTGGCGCGTTTCTGTTGATCAACTAATCGTCTGATTTCCGCATTGAGATCTTGAATTTGAGGATCCGTAGGGTTCAAGCGTCGCACGTGGTCACGTTCATTAGCCAGGGCCGCTGCCTCTGCGGGGAAGTACCGACGTATCTCCTTAATTCTACCTGACGGAATATTTTGATTGGAGGCTGAAGCTATGACCAAGCGAAACGCCTTTTCCCCTTCTCGTACGTCAGACGGGATGGGAAGAGCAGCGAAGGTGCTCTCAGGGAAATTAAGAAAACTAACCCAGTCAGCTTTACTGAAGTTAGTGAAGGTGCGCTTCTCAGAGGTAACGAAGTCATTGGGGCGATCGATTGAGAGGATTATCGGCAAATGGTCAGATGCAAGAGTAAGCATTGGTCGCCATTCAACGCAGTTTATGAGACCTGCGCTGACAATTGTGAGGTCTGGCGAACTGGAACAATTTACCGCAACTCTCTTGTGGGCGTCCCCGTTCACAGTGCAAAACGTCGAATCGTCTATTTGTTCCGCCAATTCCTGTCCCCTGCCATCGGCCTGTAGGCTTGAGTGCCACAGATCGTGGTGTGCGTTGAAGTCTCCGAAGATTACACGATTATCGCCTCTGAGTAACGCACTGATGTCAGGGTGGTAATCTCTCGGACAGCACGTGGCAGGAGGTATATAGATGTTAATGATTTCGAGGTCGACGTCGCCCGTCCGGACTACCATTCCTTGACGTTCCAGGAGGTTGTCCCTCGGGTCGACGTCGGGCTCAAATGGACGATATTGCACGGATTGGTGTGTGATGAAGGCGAGACCGGCCCCAAGACCTCTCTCTCGATCACGTCGGTGGATGTTATAGCCGTCACAAGTCCGAAGATTTGATCGGGCGTTTAACTTCGTCTCCTGAATGGCAGCGATCTTGATGTTCTGTCGCTTCATGAAGTTCACTATTTCACTCACTTTTCCGGTTAAGCCGTTGCAGTTTAACTGTAGGACGCGAAAGTGCGAAGGGGGAGAAGTGTTCACGCTGGGGGTCAGGGACTGGTGCGTATGCCTTGGTGGAAGCAGGCTGGGTCGCATACTGCGTCGCACTCTAGAAGAAGAGGGATCCGGGGCACCAGAAGGTGGCGAATCGGTCGACGTTGTAGGTTGCGCAGCTCGACAACATGGTGCAACGTACGTATCAGTCCATAGGTTCCTGTTTCCAAGTTGAGAACATATAAGCAAGTGACACAGGCCATGGCAGGAATTGCATTTGACTGATGTCGCAGGTGTATATAGTCTCAGCCGACAAACAGAGCACAAGGTGTAAGGGACCAGGAGCTGGTGGCTTTGACTTACATTTGTGCTAGTGCTGGAAGAAGAAGGGGAAGTTGAAAGTGGGAGGGGGGTGGGCTGTCGCTCGGCATTGCTCACATCTGAGACAGAGGTGCTACGTTAGAAGTAGCTGTGAGCGGCTGTGTGAGGTGTTGGCGCCTGTGGGCGTGAGCGGCAGCGGGTGTTACACACTTCTTGCTGGGCGTTATTGGTGCTATTAGTCGCGGAGACTATTTCAGAAGCTTGTGACGGTGCGATACTAGATCGTCGTTGGCCACGGGACGTCCTAGGGCGTGAGCAGCAAGGGGCCACGAAAGTTTTGTAGAAACTAGGAGGCCTATGTGTGGAGGGATTTAGCCCGGTGCACCTGGTTTTGTGCAGCCATCTTTTACAAGAATTACATTGGACGGAATGTGAACGCTTAACGTAAATCTTCTTCCAGCAGACGCAGCAGATCCATTCTCCTGGACCCGGGTTGGATTCAACCCCAGCCCGGAGCAGGAGAGTTTTGAGCAGCCCTGCTGCAAGGAGCTGCTCGGAGGATGGCAGTATTAGTGGAAAAGGTGACAGGTCAGACAGGGTAGAGTCGAAATAACAGCCCTTGGTCGGATGTAAAAATCCGAGTCATTCCGGTACGTAGAACCGGCTGTTGTGGGAATTCGAATTTTGTTGTCCCTTGCTTTTTGTGGATTCATAACTGGATGTAACTGATCTATTTCGTAGGTTTCTTTGCCAACGTTGATTTAAATATATGTGATTGCAATTCAACGAAATCCCGAATATGTAGCCAAATACTGGTAAACTTTAAATAAAAAATTTTGAAGCTATGTCATAATAGATAACAGTTATTTTACAATGTTGACCTTCGCTTGTTGTTGCTGGAATAATTTTATTTGATGTTGTTGTTGTTGTTGTAACGACAAAAACACTCCCCGAAGGTTTTAGGGAGTGATGTCGAACTGACAATTCTTGGCCGGATATGAATCCGGTACGCTCCGGTAATCCCTTGCGGTACTGCCCGACTGTCGTGGTAGCGATTTGGTATGACCAGTGGAACCTTCCTTGCGGAAGGAGAGATGAGTAGTGAGAGGCATCATATCCGTAGATCAACCATCGAGTTGCACGTCATTTCCTTTATGCATATTAGTCGCTTCTTACGACCGTTATGCCTACCTCGGGCATATTCTAAGCCCCTAACCCGCAGGGAAATAGTCGTCGAGTCTGTCGGTGTGCCTGCGGCGCAAATCGGAGGTCTTGCTTGGATTTTCCCAAAGAAAGATTTGGATCATATAATGAATTCAATTGCAGTCGGACATCAAAGGAATCTTTTCATGGAGACAGTGTGCTGGCCTTATGCTACAGCTGCTGAGTGGTTTAAACTTAGTTGAGTTGCTCTCTGTGTTTGAGGACCTTATTGCCGTTGGCTGCATTATAGACAGTTTTTGCAATGTGAGAATACTTGAAATGCACTCAAACAGTTCAAACGAAACTTGGTCTAATCGACTATGCCTTTTCTTTGGCAGTACTCCTTTGAAAGGAATGTGAGACAACGGCGTCGGATATGTGCTTGACCTAACAGAGTACATGCATTTAATCGGCCAGTACCAACTTCAAGCATGAAGGCTTTTGACCCTTTGTATGCTGAGCATTTCGCACCTCTAGCGATATTTCGAAAAGACATGTTACGGTTTTCGATGGCGTCGTGGGTAAACAAATGCGTTGTCAAAAAGTCTTGAAGTTCCGAAAATGTTGTTATGCCAGTTAACGCAGTCAACTGGAAGTGCTTGTTTCAAATAATGGAATTTATGCCTCAGAGTTAGCGTGAGATCATTCGTGAAGCCACTCAGTACATTTACGATACAATTTTGGAACGGGTAACGGCGGGAATATTGTTGCAAATTGGTTCCACCTGCTCCCGTACAGGTGAATGTAGCTCCTCACTTTGTTGTGTAAGTACGAAAGCTAAACAGAAATGAACTTCTTCGAAGTGAGATTCTATATCGCTTTTTGAATAATCATTTTCGGTGTCAATATCAGAAGGAACGATGTCATTATGAGTTGCATAAAATTCCCGGTTCAACTCGTCAATTCGTTGTAAACGTTGTTGAAAGTGCACCGCGTTCTTAGCACATTCGGCTTTATTTAAATTCATTAACAAACAAAAATGAAAAGCGGTCATTCCCGCTTTTTCCCACGAAACTATTTTTTTAAACTGGCTGAACAACTTACGGGAATTCCCGTATTTAATGTTTCAAAAGCATTTTTATGTGTGCGGTTGAAATTGCGGGAATTTCTTAATAAAATATTTATACACATGTATTTATTTTAATTTAAATATCTTTATTTATTAAAACGATTATTTATACATTAATATAATTTTTTAATATGATACATTTCAAAGAATTCAGCTGGGCATAGCGCAGGCTTATCAGGACAGCTTGTCTTCTTCCTGACTCCGTTTTGTGAACAAACCTTGCATTTCTTTTGGTAACTCTAAATTTTGTTTTGACTCTGATGTTAGAAAGGGAAGGGAATTTTCTCAGGAAAGTGATGGATACCCATATCTGTTGCACTTTAGGCTTTTCGAGGGCGTCCGAGGGATGTTACGTAATTAACTATATCCTTGCCGACATAACATTGGCTGGTAGATTTAACAAGCTTTCTATTAGCTCATGTCGAAAATCTAGATAGAAGCATTTCGAACGAAACTGTTTATAAATGAAAAGCAAGTACAGAAAGGGCTCTATTCGACTGTGCCAAAGATTTTATACCTTTCATGAATACGCATCACGGTTTTAAGTGTCCTATCCTTACTCATCATTAGTAAAAACTCTGCAAAGCTGATAATTTAAAGATACATAGACCAAACCCCATTTATCGCAACAATCGGTTGTATGGGAGCTATATGTTATGTAGGTCCGATCTGGCTGATTTTCACTACACACATTACATATATAATAAGTACTAAACTTGAAGAATTTTACGTTCCTAGCTTTTTAATTGCAAAATTTCTAGCCCGAAACCCATTAATCGAAGCTATCGATTATATGGGAGCTATATGTTATGTTGGTTCGATCTGGGTGATTTTCACAGATGATAAATGGTTTACAAAATGGCTGCCTCTTACCAAATTTCATCAAGATATCTCAAAAACTGAGGGACTCTCTCTCTCTATGGCGCGATATACAACAGGTATATCATCATAAACCTCCTAAGAGATTTTTGCGCCAAGCTTCTCTTCCAATTTGTGGTGTGCCGATTTGAATTTTCCCTACAAATTGGTGGGACCTACAGTTTTTTGCCGACTCCGAACGGCATCTACAAGGAGACGAATTTTTGCTGAGAAGCCTGTCATGGCAGAAATACACTCGGAGAGTTTGCCAAACCACTGCCGAAGGGCGACCCCGTTTTGAAAAACTTTTTTTTTTCAAATCACTTTTGATGTTACCTGTACCAGGGCTCGAACCATGGACCTTCGGTGTGGTAGGCCGGCAACACTACCTTCACACCACGGCGGCCGCCAAAAAAACTGAGGGACTAGTTTGCTTAAAAACAGACGGACGGACAGACGGACATGGCTATATCGACTCAGCTCATCGCCTTGATCATTTCGGTATACTTATTGGTGGGTCTACTTCTTCTTCTTATCATACTTAAAAACATAGGACCAAAATTATAATAACATTTCATGTTCACAAAGCGTATAATGAGTTTCATACAGCCATGCCCAGGATGTAAAATATGATATTTTTCAACCATCTTATTGTTTTTCTTGGACTTGAATAATACGTCAATAATTGGTCGGCCCTATCAATTCCTGCCATGTTGCCGTTATAAGCAGCAACGTCTATTGGTTTCATCTTCTTTTAGCCTCTCCTATTAGTAACTTCGTTTAAACATGATGGACAACACGTCACGTGTGTCTTTCCATTTTGTCACATAAACATTTGCTGATTTCTTACTGATTATGCATTTAGGGCTCGGCCTACGATTGGAACGTAAAGTAGTGGTAGAATGGGTTTTGTTTTTACAATAGCCTATTGGACAAATCAACACTTTTATAATAATTATCCATATACAAATGATGACCACGGTTGAGCCATGGAACCATAAGTTTTAAAATTACAGCTTTTGTTTTGAGTCCTGTGATCTCTTCACCAATTTATATTACAGCATATATTTTTAGATTTTTAATATACCCATCTTTTGAGGTAAGTTTGTAAAACTTTATACAATACCTAGCTCGCTTCCCCTTATTGTATTGTCTATAGGAAAACCTTCCTCGGAAAATCATAAGCGATTCATCTAAAGACAATTCGGTATCTTGTTCATACCTTCGGAAAGTTTTTTTAAAACTAAATGGAGCATAGGCATTATTTTCTGTCAGATTGGTATATCGATGTTCTTGTTGATAAGACATATATTGGTTGATAATACAAGAGATCCTTCGAAAACATTTTCTTAATCGACGGTGTTTTGTTTTGGCCTTGTAACAGGCATAAACCTAACAATTGAGGCATTTCATCTTTTGTTATTGCAGTAAATTTCATTTTAGGGCGCTTTCGCGTCAATGGCTTAAGGTCATTATTTTCCAAATTCATCCCATAAGCATTACTCGTAGAAACCAATAAATCAATGACGTCTTTATCAAAAAAATATTAAAATATCATTAGCGGGGGTGTATCACTATTAATTTCGCCCTGAATTCTTGCACAGGCAAGCACGTGGGTAACATATATGTTATGTTATGCTATGTTCTGCAATGTAATAGAATGTTGTGTAATGAGTACTGTTAGTTTTCAGTTAATCAGAGATCAAAAATAATAATTATTTGTAATTTGAGTTTCATAAAAATTACAGAAATTTCAATAAATATAAAACAAATCTTTTGATAATAATAATAACTGAGCAATATTTTTATTTTTTTGAGTCTTCAAAGATTTTTTATTGAGCCTCTTAACTAAAGCCAAATTTTATGAAAATTGCAGAAAACGACTGTGCCAATACTTAAGTCCGGCATTGTATACTCTAGAAATCATCAGACACCTCTAGTTATCCGAGACAAACGCGCTCGTCCAACTCTAGATTGCACAAAAGCAACATACAGACCCCGTTCCATGCAGACCACGAAGGCAACTTCTTCTATGTGCCATCACCCAAACATACATAATGCCTTTTTTATGCCCAATAGCACATTATCTTCACCAGAATCCATAAATAACCCATATTTTTACTCTTAATCTATTGTAGACCTCTAGACCGTGAACGCGAGTACATTTACAACTTCTTGGTGGTTGCCACTGATGGCGGTCGTTACGATGCACGTTCGGCAAGTGTACCCGTACAAATAATCGTGGATGACGTGAACGACAACCGACCTATCTTCGAACGTTACCCCTTTAGGGCACAAGTACCTGCACTCATACAACCCGGTCAAATGCTACTTCAAGTAAGCGCCACCGACGTTGATGCCGGTATGAATGGTGACGTGCTCTTCTCGCTGGGCAACAATGCTGATGCGGCAACACGCAATAAATTTCGCATTAATCCCAATACCGGCGTAGTTAGCGCCACACAGAGTTTAGCTAGTGATGCCGGCCGCCTATTGCACATCGAAGTGGTGGCACGCGACAAAGGCAATCCAGCACGCACATCACACGGCCTCATAGAGTTACGCGTAGGCGATATAGCGGTGGGCACACCAGTGCTGCGCTTTCAACATGACACATATCGACTTAAGTTGCGTGAAAATATGATTGCAGGTATGCGTGTGCTGCAGGTGTCGGCGGTGCGTAGTGATGGACGTCGACAGCAAATACACTATTCTATTGGTGCTGGCAACGAAGATGGCTTATTCACAATTGACTCAACCACTGGCGAAATAAAAGTAGACAATGCTGCTTACTTAGATTATGAACGTTATACGGGTCCGGCATACGATGGCGTTACCCCAACTAATGGTGGCTCATATCGCGGACGCGCCATGTCCTATGATAGCGAAGATGAGCTTAATAGCAACTTTGACAATATAACCGATTCAGGTGAGCAACAATTGTTTGACAATCAGCAGCACGTGCATCGCAATCAGCGCGAGCTACATACGACGAATGACAATGAAAACATGCCGCCTTCTGCCGCCGCCAACATGCAACCGCATGAGTTACGCTTGGTACTCGTCGCACGCACTGATGCCGCACCACATCTCTACGGTTATGCCGAGTTTATCATTGAACTTGAAGATGAAAATGACAGTAGTCCACAATTTACACAATCACAGTACTACACAACGGTGTGGGAGGGTAACAATAAGGGTACATTTGTGGTGCAGGTGCAGGCATTTGATGCGGACGAGGGCGCAAATGCGCGCATTCTTTATCACATCGTCGATGGAAATCATGATAATGCATTTATAATTGAGCCCGCTTTTAGTGGTATTGTAAAGACAAATATTGTGCTGGATCGTGAAATCCGTGACATGTACAAGTTGAAGGTAATTGCAACGGATGAGGGGGTACCACAAATGACGGGCACGGCAACAATACGCGTACACATTGTCGATGTGAACGACAATCAACCAACTTTTCCGCCGCACAGTGTGATTAGCGTGAGCGAAGGTAAGTGCAACAAAAGCAACCAACACAAACCTATCTATGTATATAAGTAATTCATTTAGTTAAGCTAGTTTCGTAAAGGAGTGACTGCGTGCGCTTAGATAGGCGGTGTTATTGCGTTGTCGCAGAGTTATGGAATTTTAATTTGATGCATGGTCGCTGGGGAGGAACGCGCGTCGTTCAAATCGTTGACGTGTTGACGACATTGTGGCGCAACAATGACAGGAAAATAAGCGCAAGTTCCTAATTGAAGTGCAACTCTTTTAAAGATTTTCCAAATTAATCCAGTGGGGGTTTAGGTATGCCAGTTAGAGAGCACGCGCGCTAACGGCAAACAGCGCGCGCTCAGATTCAGCTTGCTCATTGTTATATTGAATCTTAAATTAAGAGCTCGTCTAACTTCACAAATCATTTGAATTAATCAATATTTCATAATTTTTCTTGCTTCACTCTGTTTTTTCCTTTTTCATTGCGCGTCTTTAGGTACGGAATTGGGTACAGTCATCACAACAGCGTCCGCTAATGATGTTGATACATACCCGGCGCTCACATATCGTTTTGGCGCTGATCTACCCGATACTCAGCAGCTTATGCATAGATCGCTCTTCGCTTTGGATCGCTACAGCGGCAAGGTCACTTTGAAGCGCCACCTTGACTATGAAGACGAGCAGGAATACCAAATGGAGATAATTGCCTCGGATACCGCGCATGAGGTGCGTACAACACTGACCGTGCGCGTCAGCGATGAGAATGATAACGCGCCTATATTCGAAGCTCAGCTGCCGCCTGCTTATGCCGCAACGCTGCCTGATCAGCAAGTGATTAGCTCAACGGCCGCTGCAACAAATATTAAATTGGTCACTGTCAACGCTACAGATGCGGACGCAGAAGGTCGCAACTCACAGATACACTATAGCATTGATCCGCCCTTGCGCGGTTTTAGCATAAATGAACACACTGGCGCAGTCTACGTGAATATGACACGTCTTGGCAGCTTTGCCAATGACTTGTATGTAATGATCAGCGCGCAAGATGGCGGCGTTTTACCAATGAAAAGTTCCACTGTTTTACGTGTGCGCGCAAGTAGAGGCAATAGTGGGCGCGTGCAATTTTTGCAAACGCAATATCGCGCGCAAATTAGTGAAGCAGCACCACTTGGTACAGTTGTACTGCGCTTAAGTCAGGATGTACTCAACGCGCAAACTGAAAGCGCTGCTGGTATGCTGCTATTCAAAATAGTATCTGGAAATGACGATGATGTCTTCGAAGTATATCAATCCCGCGCTATTGTGCTTGTGAAGCCATTGGATCGTGAACGCAATGATTTGTACAAGCTGCGGCTGGTTGTAAGTGATACGTATGCATCGTCCATGCAACTTTTGGCACAAGCGGCAGATAATTCGAGTACAGCAATTAATGTGTTTGTCACTGTTGAGGATGCCAACGATAACGCGCCACAATTTGTTGCACATAACAAGTACGAGGCAGAAGTAAGTGAACATGCGCCGCTACGTCACTCCATAACGAAATTCTTAGCCACTGATGCTGACCTAGAGAATACACCCAACTCTGAAGTGGTGTACGATATAACATCGGGCAATGATGAGGGTATGTTTACAGTCGACCTGGTGTCTGGGGTACTATTCGTGAACAACAAATTGGATTTCGATACGGGTGCTTTGTCTTATGCGCTGGTGCTACGCGCATGTGACAGTGCGCTTGTACCATTATGTAGTTTGCAGCCATTCCGTTTGACTTTGCGCGATGAAAATGATAACGCGCCACATTTTCCTGTTGCTGAATACATTGAATTTGTGGGTGAAAATGAGGCAGTTGGAACTAGCGTGTTTACAGCGCGTGCAACCGATTTAGATCGCGGCATTTACGGTCGTCTCAACTATACCGTCGATCACGAGGCAGTGGGATTGGATGATGTGTCGTGGAAATTGTTTCGCGTCGACGCGCAGACAGGTATTGTCACCACGAATGCTGTATTTGACTATGAACAACGACATCGCTACGATTTTGCTTTGCGCGCCACAGATAGCGGTGGAAAGTCGACACGGGTTAAAGTTCGCATTGAAATTGAATCGAAAGACGAGTATGCACCGCAATTTACAGAGCGCACATATCGCTTTGTGATGGCAGCGCCGTCAACAGGTTACCTGCCGCTGGGCTTTGTTGTGGGACATGTGTCGGCAACGGATCGCGATAAAGGACCTGATGGACGTATTGTATACCAATTAAGTTCACAGCATGCCTACTTCAAGGTGAACCGCAGTAGTGGCGCGGTATTGATAAAAAAGAAACTCGATGACAATTTTGATGATGGGCGTGATATAAGCCTGGTGATTGGTGCCAGCTCCGGTAAACAGGGTTCGCTTAGTAACATGACGGTTGTGGAAATTTCTTTAGATCCACTTGCTGACCCAGGCACAAATTTAGCCAGCAGTGGTGGTGCCATAGGAGGTGTCGGAAATGGTGTAGCAGATTGGCTTGTGGGGCTCATAGTTGCGATTTTGTTGGTATTTTGTGCTGCCGCCGGTATTTTTCTATTTGTTCGAATGCGCAGTCGTAAGCCACGCAATGTATCGAAGCCGCATTTAAGTACTGAAACAGTGGGCGCATCGAATAGTTACGTCGATCCAAGTGCATTCGATACAATACCTATAAGAAGTGGCGTAAATGCTGGACTTGCAAGTGCGAGTGGTAGTGGTGTCGTATCCTCGGCTACTGTAGGACAGTTCGCGCCACCCAAATATGACGAGATACCCCCGTATGGCGCGCATGCAGCGAGCTCTAATTCTGGTGCTGCAACAACATCCGAACTTTCTGGTTCGGAGCAGTCGGGCTCAAGTGGTCGTGGTTCTGCGGAGGACGATGGCGAAGATGAAGAAATACGCATGATTAATGAAGGTCCCTTACATCATCGTAATGGGGCGAATGGTGAAGATGGACGCATCTCTGATATCTCCGTACAGAACACACAAGAATATTTAGCGCGTTTGGGTATTGTAGATCGAGAGGCGAATGCGACTGGTGCCGCTTCAAATTCTTCGCATCGTTGTTCAGAGGGTATGGGCGGCTCACAAAAAGAAACACATCTGCATCATCCGCTCCAAATGCATATGTATGACGAAGATCCCTCGGCCCAAACAGATATCACAAATCTTATCTATGCCAAATTGAATGACGTAGCAGGTGCTGCATCGGATCAGGCGAGCAGTACTGATGAAGCAGCCACTACAGCGGCTAGCGTTGGCGCCGGTGTAGATCGCGTAATTAACTTTACAAATGTGCCTGTCGGCCATGTGACCAACGTAGGTCATCCCTCTAATGTTGGTCCTCCCATGAATGGTTCACTTAGCTCTATTGTGCATAGTGAAGAAGAACTTACCGGCAGTTATAACTGGGATTACCTTCTCGACTGGGGACCACAATATCAGCCGCTTGCGCATGTTTTCTCCGAAATCGCACGCCTTAAAGACGACAATATGTCGGTGCAAAGTGGTAATAGTGGTGCATCGTCAAGCGCCAAAAGTAAACAATCGCAGGCACACTCTATAGGCACCGTAAAAACGCATATACCACCACCGCTGCTTACAAACGTAGCGCCGCGCGCTATAAACATGGCAGTATTATCCGGTGCTGGTGCACGCATGCAGCAAGCAGCGCAGCATCATATTGCCACCACAAGTTTAGGCGGTCCAACGGCGGGTGGTCAAGTGAACGCTAGTGGGCAATATATGGCGCCACGGTCACCCATCAATCACGATACGCCGGGTGGATTCAGCACTTCCAGCGCTATGTCACCATCGTTTTCACCATCACTTTCACCGCTAGCAACACGTTCGCCATCGGTATCACCGCTCGGCGGTGTGACGACTGGACATCATTTAGTATCGCTACCGCGTCACGCGCCACAACCATCACAACGAGGGAAGCCGCCGCTGCTGGTGGAGCAGGAAATGCGTGTGAGAATGTGATAAAACCCGCACAGCGTTGAAAGCAGAAAGAAAGGAAGATTATAGCAACCAACAAAGTGATCATTAGTTTCTTAGGCTGGTTTTTAAAAGGTATTTTTTTAAGTGTATACAATACAAAATAGTTACGTAAGTAGGCACATGTGGCATGCGGTCATAAGAAAACAAATTTTTTAAACCATTTAGTTAAACAAAGAGATAACTTTGGAGTTTGGTGAGATGGCGGTGCGTGAATTGTGTTGCGCTTATATTAAGACATTCACCCGTACTCACCACTCTCGGCTGTGGTATTAAACATTGTAAGAGCCTTAACTAAATTGTAAATTTTTATTTTAACTAATGTACAGTTAATACTAAGAAATTAGTTAGAAACATATTTAGACTTCTAGAAATATGTATGTATGTGTATGTTCTTACAAGATTGCCATTATTGTTTAAGTTTATAGTTTAAGCTTTCCCCCGGTGCACATTACTCACCCAAATATGTATACAAAATGCATAAATTTCACCACACAAATGTGTTGTACCACCCATTAGTTCCATTGTGCATACATACCATGCGTCGAAAAAATACTCACCTTACATTTACAGTAATCAACAAGAAGTAAAAATCATGAGCTAAAATATCAAAATTGGCACTCGCCAATACCCGAATTGTCAGCTGAGCAAAAATAAAGCGATATATTTTTTAGGAGGATGATTTGAAATCCCTTTGACAGTTGTTGGTGAAAAAGGATGACTGGCGTGCTTTGATAAGGAACGGTGAGACGGTTAAGCTCCAATAAGTGATGATGATAACCTCAATTTCGTACTCAACACAAAATCTCCTCTAGATGCATTCTTGAACTTTGGCACCGCTTTACTACTCTAATATAATAAACTTGTAGTGGAATATGTTCTTCAGCTTGTGAAAGATAAATTGGCTATTGGCCTTGAGGTTGATAATAGATCCCCTATGAAAATGTCGCCTTCTCATTATGTTTTATTAAAATTATATTTTCTAGCTACTGTAAAAGATACAATAGCAGTCATTGCGTTTGTTTTTGCCTGTTTCTAAAGAGCTGATCAAAAGAATTAGTTATCGAAGTGGATATTTTCGTAAAAGAATTCAGTTTATCACAATCTACCATCCGCACTTTCATCCACCTAGTATCTGAAGAAAACCAACTCGTTAATTTTCATTTGAAACTAAAAGGTTCAATAGTGAAAATACGTGGAAAGTGAAGCTAGGTCTCGCCCAGTTGTAATTGGGAAAGGGTCATATATAAATGAGAAAGCGTCATTTTTAATTGAAAATAGTCAATTGTAAATGCGAAAACGTCAAATGTAAATGAAATTAGCTACTTGTAAATGGGAAAGTCTCACATGAAAATGAGAAAATGTTCTTTGAAATGAGAACGCGGTTTTTGGAAATGAGAATAGTCAGTTTTAAATAAGAAAGCATGAATTCAAAATGAGAAAGCGTCATTTGCAAATGCGAAACTTGTTTTATTCAGGTATTGTTTATATGCACTGCACATATATTTTGTAACAAAATTATCAAAGAGACAACGACCCAAAGTATTTAGAGCCGAAAAACATGGCTTCCAACGATATATGCCCTTCGCGTCATCTATCAAATTCTCGAGATATTGTAGGCGTTTTTCCACAACACGTACATACATTAAAATTGTTCGCCAACTAATCTCTATTGGGTTGAACATGGACGAATACGGTGCTAAACTCTGCACTCGTACTCGCTCATTATAGGCGTCACCGACAGCAGATTCTGGAGTGACATGGAACGTTGCAGAACTGCAGGTTCAATAATTTTTAGTGCTCTCTAAGTCATTAAAGCGTGTAATTAATCACCGTCCTAATAGTGGTCTAAGGTGTGAGTGAAAACCATTCCTCTTTTAAGCGTTTCCACAATATTATTACAAAAACTACAACAGTTATGCTGTTATATGGATTAATATCACTTATTACTTTTTTTTCTTATTTTTTTTATTTCTTATTTTGAAATGATGATTTCTTATTTTGAAATGATGATTTCTCATTTTAAAAACACAGTTTCTCATATTCATTTGACGCTTTCCCATTTAGAAGTACCTAATCTCACTTTCGCATTTGCAATTGACAAATGTTAATTTCAAGTCACGATTTCTCATTTAAATGTAACTATTCTCATTAACAAATGGCCTTTTCCCATCTACAATTGACTATTCTCATCTTAAACTGTCCCTTTCTCATTTACAACTGGAAAAGGTGTAGAACAAGAATCGAAATAAGTATTTTTTTGATAAAAAAAACCTCATAAGCCTGTAACATGTTTGGGTATAACCTATTTTATTTTAAAGTATCCATGATTTCTAGTTCATATAAATCATTTTGGGTCTTTTCAATGGTATATATTTGACACAGCAGGGTCCTATATTTACTAATGCTAAAAAGTACATAAAAAAGCAGGGAAACCCCGAAAAAAATTATTTGTTATCAATGAAGTGGATAGCCTGCTAAATTGAAAGCACGCCATTGTCGCTTTTGAGCACTCCTTTTTGATATATATTCACCACGCTTCCATTTCTCGTCTGCGTCCTGTATTTGTAATAAGCTAAGCGTTTACCACCAACACAGTTTTTAAACAAATATGTATTTCACACTCAGTCTTTGGAACTCACCACATACAAAAATGTGTTTCACATATCGTCATAAGCATAATTCATCGCTTTATTATGCAAAATCATGTAAATAAATTATCAAACAAAGACTACAAAGCCAATAAAGACTCTTTATAGATTTTTAATGCATAAATAAAAATATTAAAGACCGATTAGTAGATGATAAAAAAAAGAACAACAAGCAGAAAGCCATTAAATATAAGAATTTAACAAAAAGATATCAATAGTTTTTTGTATAATTTCACAAATTTGTAGGTATTTTTGAATTCATATAGTTTAATTTATTTATATTTATACATCCATATTATATATTTTAAGCATAAAAAAATAATTGCGTTTAGCAATTCACTAAATTATAAATAATATTTATTTATATATATTTAGTTCGACATATTAGTTAGTTAGTGTCCCAACACAAAATCTTCCATAAGTTATAGTCGAAATAATTATTGAAAATTATTATGAAATTTAAAATAATATATATTGTACAAATAAAATAAAGTACTACCTTCCAGTTATTGAGCATCTGCGTTTGTGTGCCTTATATTATAGAAATGGTTGATTAAGTGCAAAACAAGAAACCTTTAGCATGAACGGAATTACAGTAAAACTGAACAAAAGAAACAACGGTGTTGTGGCAGTCCCAATACAGCATAAGTACAGTGTGGTGCAATAAATCGCATAGACAATTCAAACAACTTCAACAAAATGAAGAGTGATTTAAACGTTCAAATCTTTACTCGAGAACGGGAATTTTAGATGCAGGTACTTGCACACTTTCTTTCTTATTATAACTAAACTAGGAACAATTTGATTCATTATTTGAGTCTTAGAGTAAAATAAGTATTTTTGGGAAATATTGAACAGATCAGACGGGTTAAGCTTTCATCTGAAATTTTATTTTAAATTTTTTTTCGATTAGCTTATTTTAAGATAGATATAGCAATAAAAACTATATATATTTGAAACCCAAGTTAACTTTGGTTGTTTAGCTATTTTTCCCAACCAATATTGAGTCGGGTTGTTATAAATTCATTTTTGATAGATTTTTTTTAATAAAAGCTTAAATTTTTAATAATAATTTGTGTCATAATAGATCTTAGTACGGAGAGTACCACGTAAAATTTCGGTCTAGCTTGACTCTGGCTTGTATCGCTAGTTGCCACAAAAATGATAAACTTTTAACGTTTGCAGTAGGCACTTCCTTATTTGTTCTGGTTGCATAAAAATTTACTTTTATTTAAAATATAAAGTTTTCGCTAACCCTTCAATTACAGGATCTATCTCCAATCGGTTTTATGAAAATTAAGAAAAATTAGATATTGCATCTTGTTTGTTTCCTCTTTTTATTTTTGCATGTGCATCCGATTTTTAAAGAAACCTTTTTAGTCTACAAGTAAGTCTTTCAGAGGTGCAATGATACTCTATCCGAGTTATTGTAATCTTTGCAAAAAGTTCCAAGCCAGTTGTAGGCAAAAACAAGCATCTACAACGTTACACCAGAGGAATGGGTCATAGAAAAAGTATCGACTAAGCTATCATCATATATTCAGGTGATCTTTTCAACTCTAAGAATTGTCTTAACTATAACAAACAACAATGTAAACCTGGTTTCCTTGCTTTGAGTTTCACACGTTTCACAAAGCCTAACATATAGAAAATACATACCTATTTACATATGATTTAGTATTGCACCACACTGTACTTCTGCCACAAATACATTTGGCTTACAAAGTTACCCTATAAAAACGATGTAGTATCAGAGTACTCCAACACTTATCCTCATTCAATTTACATGGCGAGGTCCGCTGATTGCATCACCTAATCCATCTCGGAGTACCCATTACTTTGCTTCTGAATACTCTATGGAGCACCTACGTGAGAGTACTTTCAATGTGTACTTTTGAGGCCCACCTATTCCCTCTCTCGCTTTGGTGTTGAATACTCCATGCAATAATCCTTTGGGAGCATTTTAAGAGTACTCTCACTTAGGATAATTGTTGGAGTACGCTTATGCTCCTTAAGGAGTATTTTTTTGGATGATAGAACGGAGCATTTTAAGTAAGTCTGGCTATTATGCGTGTGAATACGATTGATTGTAATCTTTCCTCTGCACTTTTAATGCGTGTGTCGTGAACTTTACTGAAACTTTCGTATTCAATTAATGAAGACTTTTAGAATGAATAGATATTTTTATATATAGAATAGTACATATTTAGGTATTGTATTTATGAATCTATAAAAGATTTTTGTATAAAATTAGTCTTGCTAAGCTGTTAGCATTTAAAAAAGTAGTACATTAAGCCTTTATTAAATGAATGAGACGAACGAGAAAAAAAATTTGATCAAATTAAAAAAGTTTCGTTTTTATGTGTTACCTTTAATATTTCGAAATCTTTAAACCGTAAGTATTCATTACAATTTCAATCACTACTATAGGCCGGCAGATATGAGAAGCCACAGCGTTGAGAAGATTACTACTGGTACGCTGAATGCTGAATTTCACATGGAGTTAGGTCTGTGAGCAACAAAAATTATTCAGGAGTATTTGCCCTTTTAAGTAATTTTTTTTGTTGGAACGATTTTCCGTCATCCCTTGTCAAGTTTGGTTTTGTGACAAACCGGTTTCGGCGTTCTAACATGTTCAATGCCTAGTTTCGTTCGCTGAAAATGGCAGAACGCCGAAACCGGTTTGTCACAAAACCAAACTTGACAAGGGATGACGGAAAATCGTTCCAACAAAAATCAGCTTACTACCCTGTCGGAAGATCAACACAACAAAATAAATCACTTTTAAGTAAACTTAATTAACCTAAGCTAACCTAAGCTAAACTAAAGTAAACTAAACTAAACTAAACTAAACCGCCTTTTGCGAACATAGGCGGACCAAAGCCCTACATAAGAAAGCTGCTAGCATCCACCCCTGATTCTATACTGTTGTACGGTGCAGAAATCTGGGCTGATGCAATGAAAAGTCGGAAGTACAGAGCCGTTATTACCACGTTCTAGCACAGAGGAGCCTTCCGGATTACCTCAGCATACCGCACGGTCTCCGCAGATACTGTCCTGGTCATTGCGGGGACTATACCTATATACCTCCTCGCGGAGGAAAGAAAAAAAATGTACTACTAGAGCATAAGCAATCCGGCGCTGGCAACTACAATGGAGTAGCAGTGCCGCAGGACGGTGGAACAGGGAATTAATTCCCGAAGTGGAGCCATGGCTCTAGCGGTCTCATGAAGAGGTCGACTTCTACCTTACCCAATTATTAACCGGACACAATTACTTCCGTGAATACCCCCAGAGAGGTTGAAACTCCGAACTGCCTGTTTTGTGGAGGCATAGACGACGTACGACACATCTTCTTCGAATGTGAACAATTTGCTCAACACCGAAGGCGGGTGGAAGACATTCTAAGCGAGATGATCTGCGAAGAGAATAGATGGGATGTGTGCAAAGAATACGCGAGAAACGTACTCCTTTCGAAAAGAGAAGACGGTTGCCTAGCCCTTTAGTGTGAGATTGGCCACAGAGCTCACGTAGCGCACTTCTGTACTTAAAGTAATGTTAAATGCGTGAGAGGTTAGTAACTCTTAGTAACTTTACTTAAGGTAATCAAAACAACAGTTATGTAATATAAGGAGCAGACACCCTGCAGTCAATTCTATTAGTTTTATACTAGTCAAATACCAGTTTGCCAAACCGGCTTAACTAGTTCGAGTTCTGTAATTTTACCATATAAGCAACTGGTCCTACGAGATGGCAATTGTCCGCTTCTCCATTAGCGCCATACCAATTGGCATACTAGACAGTTTCGTTATCAGCAATATAGCAGTTGACATACTACAAATTTTAATAATAGTATAGTCGCTCCTCATAGCAATTTTTCCTTTGGAAAACATTTATAAAAAGTAGTTTTCTTCTTTTTAAATAGTCACAAATATTCACAAGCAGAAATGGCCAAATTTTCTTAGACATTTTTGGAAAAATTCAAACATTATTCTCAGATACTTGTAAAAATATCTTTATACTAAATTAAGGAACATCAAGGAAAGATTAGCTTTTTATAGACAAAATCATAAGTTTCGGAGTTCTTTGCAAATAACCATGCAGGTAACTCGAGTATGGAACTCTAGCACATAATGTGCTGGTACGCCGTTATGCAGTAGCGACGTCGCAAAAAAGGGTGATTTTGTTGACATGCAAGTACATACGTGATCTGCAACCCAAATGTACTATTTAAAGCACGATATTCTCAAAATGATAATGATTTTACTATAAGAAATATTATTTGAAAGAAAGTTTTATATTTAATTTAAATAAATGAATATTTAAATACTCAGAATATTAGTTTAACAGAAAATTAACTGAACGATTACTTCCCGAATACTGAGTTATTTTATTTTCGCTCGCGTATGCATGTATGCACCAGTAATGTAACGAATGCCACTTTTTGAACATTCACGAATGCGAATGCGAATATTTAGTTTTTGTTCAAATGTGTCGATAATTGTGTAGGGCTATGCAGTGTCGTTCGATAGACGTGCGCTTCGTTTGCATTTTGTTCGCGAATCGACATGTCGCAAAGACTCCTGGGCATTGTTTACTCCTAATAGTTTGACATCTCCTTTTGCGAATCGTAGTGGAAGGCAGTGGATGAAGGTGCTCCATATACTATACTCCTGGGTACCCCTCTCGACATTTTTTATGGCGCCATCTACGAAGTTGTCTACAATGAGTTTTTATAAATATAAACACGTAAGAAAGTCGAAGTTCGGGTGGAATCGAACATTATATACCTAGTAGTGATCTATTATGTCATCCCAATTTACGCAGGTCTATTTTAATACTTTCAGTTCGTATTTGCGTTCAAATAGGCCGACGAACAGACAGACAGACGTATCGGAAGACGGATGGCTACATCGACTCAGCCCATCCTCCTGATCATTTCAGTATACGTACAAACATTTCATGTTCATGAAAGGAATGAATATCAAAAAAGATATACAACTTCGCTTTTACAGTGGGGTATTAACTACTTGCACGGATATTTTACTTTTCATCCTGAAGGTTTTGAAATTTATTAATAAATATATATCTCGATTCGTTTATGCCGAATGAAGTAATATACCTTGTGTGTGTAACAAAAATAAATATAAAAAAGGGTGTCTTTTATAGGCGCCAAAGAACTCAACCGATCTTTATAAAATTTTCACCATATATATTTGGGTTCGCTGGGTACAGCATAGACAATATATAGTATTGGAAAAGTAGGCGGAGCCACGCCCTCAGCCTATATAAAGTTTCAATTCGTCATAATTTCGAAGTTTCTTGGTCTAAATTAATGAAATTTGGATATATGTGTCACTTAGGCAATGTCTACATCATTTTTCAAAAGTGGGCGGTGCCACGCCCATATATTTTGTGTCTGGTTTTGCTCTTGAACTTTCACGATAAGTTCAGCAGTTCGCTGGGCACGTCTGTATATAGCTTTTGGAAAATCCCCCAGGTCATATAAAGCTGCAGTTCGGTATAGTTAGGAGTTTATTTGGTTCAAGTGAATGAAATTTTATATATAGATGTGTTCTATATATCAAAACGTCAAAACAACGTCTATCGGGTTTGCTAGTATATTATAAAACGGCCAAAGCAAACCACGAATTTCAGCATTCTTTTGTAAAACTGAGAGACTAGTTTGCGTTCAAATAGACAGACGGACAGACAGACAGACGGACGGAGGGACGGGCATGGCTAAATCGACTCCGCTCATCGTGCTGATCATTTTAGTGAACTTTTCTCTTCTTGTTCTCATACTTACATACATTTAATGTTTATGAAAGGTATGAAAATCAAAAAAGATATATAACTTCGCTATTGTAGTGGGCTATTAAGTACGTGCGCGAATATTTCGCTTGTGTGTTTCCCGATTTGGCTAAGTTTTGGCAGGATTATAATACATACTACTACAAGGCAGCTGCCCAATTTTCATTGAAATATCAAAATCGAATTTTGAGCGATTGCCTTTGAAAATAGCAGAAGTTTTGTGCTGAAAAGTGGGCGGCGTCACGCCTACTTCTTCGAAATTGGACAAATTTGTTTGTGCCCGAGTTTTTCTTAAAAAGCTTATTATGTGTGCAAAATCTGATTGATATAACTTGCTTACTTGTAGAAATATCGCTCTTTAAATTTTACAAAAAAGTTTTTCAGAACTATGTTCAAAAACTGGGCGTGGACATTAACGGATTGCGCCCATTTTTACAGCAAACAGTTACCTCGATATATAGAACATTATCCCCAAATTTCGACAAGTCAATTTTTGGCGGAGTTAGGGCATAAAAAGTTTTGGGGAATAGTCCACTATAAAAAGGGCGGGGCCACTCCCATTTTCGAAAATTTTAAGTTTTTGGATTTCTTTGTTTACGGAAACTTTAAAACTGAAATATAAATGATGTAAAGCTATTTAACGCAAAGTTATTGGCTATTTAATATATCTACGATCCTTTTCAAAATCTTTCATGTAAAAGTGGGCGTAGACCTTAACCGATCCCGCCCATTTTTTCCTGGAACCTTCCTTGCATACCTGCAAACCTACGTGCTGAATTTCGTTTCGATATCTTGAACGGTTTCTGACTAATATTATTTCTAAATTTGACTTAATCAAAAGTGGGCGGTGCCACGCCCATTTTCAAAAATTTCTTGAAAATTTATTTTATGCATCAATCTCAATGTATTCACCAGATTTTATCCTTATAGGTGTATTATGTACTGAGTAATCACTTTTTTTGTGTTTTCGAAAATATTATATATATATAAAAGTGGGCGTGGCTATCATCCGATTTCGCCCATTGTAAATAGCGCTCGGGGATGAGTGCCAAGGAACCCGCATACCAAGTTCATTAAGATATCTCAAAATTTACTCAAGTTATCGTGTTCACAGACGGACGGACGGACGGACGGACGGACATGGCTTAATCAATTTCTCTTTTCGTGCTGAACATTTTGATATACATAAGTCAATATCTATCTCGATCCGTTAATGCCGTTACGTACTGCCGTTACGCGACTAAAGTTAATATACCTTGTGTGCGAAGCACTACTAGGTATAATAAGACAATGTGTCTGGCCCTCCTGGCCAGAGTATATATCACAAGTAGCGCAACTTACTCCGAAGCCCCACAACACTAATTTAAATAATACAATATTGACTCATAAAATTCACAAATAATTGAAAATAAAAAAGTTCTAGCTCGCAAATTTTCCGAAGAATGGCACAAAGTGGTATAAAAAATGTGTATCTTCACAGCGCTCTGTTGAAAGTAGAGTTAGTTTTTTTATGAACAGTGTGTATAGTGACTATGATTTCTCAGTCGCAGCTATTTTGATCCGAGACTGTGACTGCACTGTAATAGACATAGAATAAGAGCAGTAGCTGTGTTCGGTGAACATAAAATTTTTACTGGAAAGTGTTCGGTGACACAGAACATTTGCAGCGACATTTCATTGAGAGAGAGAGAGAGGTGCAGGTTTCTGCTGGGGGAATTTCACTCAGTAAAACATGCAAGTGACGAGAACTGATCGTGACATGGGAAAACAGCAACAAAAATTAAAAAATTTGATCTATTAACCAATCAAAATGGCAACAGATGTTTTGCTGCAAGTTTTTATTGACTCCTGTTCGGCGTTTCGAGAGAGTTTTAAGTCATTCTCACTTTGCTAACACTTCTTTGCAAGTTTTGTCACCGAACACAGCTATTGACTATTGTTATCTTTGTTTTGGTTACGCAACTTTATATGCAGTGTTCGATTATTGCAAAATTTAAGAAATTTTTTATCAATTATAACAATATAATAATAATAATAATAATTCCCAACGGATTACCCACCATATCCCGCCCGACCGGCGCGAAAGGCTTTGGTTTGTTAATCGTCGATATCTAAAACTGCTCAGCTACAGAGAAAACCATAACAATAACAATAGCAATAACAAAATAATTACCCACCTTTCCCAAAAACTACCAAAAATAACTATAAGTTTTGGTTTTTAAACGACATTTCCAAAGTAATTTCTTTACACACTAAAAGACAATATTCACATTTAGTAAAATTGAGCATTCGAAATTTAAAGCAAGCCCATGGTAATTCATGTTGCAATAAACATTAAAAAACATTGGGGAAAAGCATAAATTTTTTTAGTCTGCAAACAAATGTGTTATAAATATAAATTCGCTTCTGCATTCCTCCATCATCTAAATAACACAAATCACAGATTCAATGGTTCAAGCCAATACGTGACTGCGATTATTGCAGCCGTGATTGAGAACGGGAGCAGATTCTGGCAAAGCTTGTCAGTCACGGGGTTTTCTTTGAATCTGTCCTGCGATTTATTGTTATATTTCAGTGGCTGAAGTTTAATTATTAACTGGAAAAATATGTAAAAAAAAAAATAGCTCATTGTTATATTCTAAGAGAGAAGTTTTTTTTTTTTGAGCGTCTACAATTTTTTGTCTGTTTGTTTAGATTACATATATTCATAGTTTATCGTTGAATAATATATTTTTAGTTTGACCACATATTGTTAGTTGAGTTACTTTTTCACGCATTAAAAAAAAATTTGAAATAAATGGATTTTAGTCTTATTAATCTGATATTATCTTCAAATTACTTTTTTTCGGATATTCATATTCGCAAAACATTCGTAGAAATTTTGCGAATGCGAATGTCCAAAAAGTCGCGCACAAGCAACGATGCGGGAGCAGGGGCGTTATCGTGGTGCAAAAGCCAATTTTTGTTCTTCTTTGCACATCTTCTCGGCCTTCTGAGAACATTTTGTACCACCGATAAACGTTGCTTCGGTCCAAGGTAGCTTCTCCGTATGCCACAGTCAACATTCGGAATGCATCCGCGCACTTAATTTCGTTTTTCACACAAAATTTGATACAGGTTCTCTGATCCATTTTTTTGAATAGGTAAAAATCGAAGACGATCCAAAACACGTGCAAGCAAAGCAGCTGTCAACAATTAACTGAACATTCAAAATGGCCGAGCTTGTCGGCATAAGTGAGAGACATGAGTACCAACATAACGCCACAAAAAATTCGAAATTCGAATATACGTAACCAGCGAAAATTCAAAATTCGCGATACGTTTTGAACACACCTCGTATATCCGACTCCCTTCATACCGGCAGTTATTTTTAGACATCAAAACTTGCCTGCCTCTGCCTCAAGCGTGCATAGAGCGTATGCAATATTATCTTTTAAGTTTACCATATTTACATGCTATTAATGTAACTTCCCGAAAAGTAAATAAGATTAATTTCGTATATTAGGCTATTATAACTCAAAGCTATGCATGAAGTATTAATGGTACCAAAGAAAAAATCAGCAAGCTGAACTTGGCAGCTACAAATTGAAACTGAGAAAAAATGGATTATCAACAACACAAATCCGTCGCAGGTATGCATACAAAACCTTGACACCCATGTAGGCAACAAAGTGGGGAAAGGCGCTAAACTCTAGCTTTGTAATCGTTTCACATTGCATTGGATTATTTTTGGATTGGCAAAGATTTGTAGCAGACTGCTAATATGCAATTGTATAAAGAAGATCAATAGCACATCATGAAATTGAAAGCACTCAACATTTAAACAATAACTACAATGGCAACAACTGCGTAAAACTATGTTATTGTGTGGAAGTAACAATCGTACCAACAACCTAGCAAACAAGCAAAGCAGTCAAGTGAATAGCCACTCGCCGTAGCAGCCAACGGAAAACAACAACCACAAGCATGCCTGCTAAGGAGGCCAATTTTTTCGATTTTAAGGATATCGGTATACTTTTTACAATCCCGGGATGAAGGGATTAGTCTCCTAATTTCGGTATTCGTTATTCTCCAAAAGTTTTGCTTAAAAAAGTGTATCTTACTTAAAGCTCACAAGAATATCGACTTAGTTTAAGTTCAAGCAAACCTGCCTACTACTTTTCACGAGGAGGTATGAGCCAACTGTTCTCGGACTACCAGAAACAATAAGTTAAGCTGTCGTCCGGTACCAAGTATCTGGGACTGACAATTGACTACAAGCTAAGTACAGAAGACCTGCATTACTTTCCATGCCTGCAACTAACACCGCGTTACGCACATTCTGTCCTATGAACCAAATATACTTTTTCGGAAAGGGGAGAAAAAATAAAAATACACATGTATCGGCGATTTTCATGTACACGCCAGAATTTTTTTTTATGTATAATTATACAATACCGATACACGTGTATTTTTATTTTTTCTCCCCTTTCCGAAAAAGTATATTTGGTTCATAGGACAGAATTAAAGCTCGTTTTTGTAACGCAGTTTAATTAATGGGGACTCAATTCGAGGTATATTTGTATGAGGCGGTGACGCGAATGGAGCTGACGTATGGTTCTATAGTACCGTGGGTAGCTCTACAGAAACCTTAGACCCAATTGAAAACCTGCCACTGGCCGACTTGCATAAACTCTGCACACCAGCACAAACTGCCCTTAGACTCAGAGAATCTGGGCGCTGCAAGAATAATAGGCAAGGGCATAGCAGTATCCTCAAAGCAAATAGATTTTTAATCCGACAAACTGAAGTTTGGAAGCAATTTAAACGCTACCATTTCAAGTAGGAATTACTGGGGGAGATGAAGGGGAAGACTTTTGGGGTAGATCAAGAGCGGACATCAATCGACTTAAAGCGGTCTGTACTGCTAATTGGGAAAAATACACGCATGCGAAAAAGATAGGCATTCCGCATAATGATGAAACCACTGCAGAAGGTGTAAACAGAGGAGCACTTTCTGTGTAAATTTTAAGCTCTACGTCTCAAAACGGAAGTCAAAATATCCTTGATTTTGTTAACAAGATTTGCCAGATTTAGCATGTATCTTCTGACACTCAGCAGGTTTCAACGAGTTGCATGACTTTAAATAGCCACATGGGCGACCAGCGTAGCAGCCGCCTCCCACTTTCGACAACCAGCAGGAGTCTGCTATCCTTTTGATTTAATTTTCTCGACATAGTGTCAATTTTCTATTGAAATGCTACATTTGTTGCGAGCTCCAAAAGGGAATAACGACTACTCTAAATGTGATATATTTACAACAGCACATAAATCTAACAGGACACAAAAATCACAAAAATAAAAATGTTGAAAATAAGATTTCAAAATTTAATTAGCCAATTATAGGGAGGCGTACCACATCTATTTTTAGTAAAACCTTCTTTTCGTACACTAAGATTAACTAAAACAACCGAATGTTCACAAGAAAATTCAAACTGAAGCAAGTACACTTACATTTGGAAGACAACTATGCCGCTTCTGATCACAATCTTAGCACACAAAAAATGCAGATTTAAGTAATAAGAAAACTTTTCCTATGACATATGTGTCCCAAAAGGGTTAAAATCTTTACATATTACAAAATTGCGCATTGCAGATATTTAATATTGAGCCAGTAGAATCCAAATCTAAACCTGCTGACCCGAATTGAATTTAAGTTCACGGTGTTACGGCTAGACGGCTAACTAAAATTTTAATTTTAAATTTATTTAGATAACTCGACCGGTTTCGGCGTTATCACCCAATATGTGGGTGACCCAAAATGTGTTAGTGCAATATGGATACCAAACGAAAGGTGCTAAAGAGTGCTGCAATAAGCGATGTAAATAAGTTCCATATCCCAACTGGTTTTGGAAATTCGTACTCAATCTATTATAAGTTCAAAACAAAGGAGATACAAATTATATTTTTTAAAGACTTTTGAAATGTTTAAGGGATGTTTTTTGTACAATCTTTAAAGTGGATCAGCTTGATAAACGAAATTTTTCTTGAAGTTACCTAACAAAGTACGGGATTGACATTTCGCATGCCTGCACATCACCAATGCAGCATCCAATCGCCAACTAACCAAGAATGGCAGCACTGCAACACCACAGTACACCATACAACAACACAACACACCATACAACAACACAAGCCAACAACACATCGTACTTGATGCTATGGCATTGTAATTTATAATGACCGTACTAGCACAGTGGCATTAAGACAAGATCGTTTATAAAAATTAAATGGATTGCAGGTAGAACGCCTTCATTAATTTTCAAGCGAATTCCGTGCACTCGACACCGTCACTGTGTTTTTATTGCATTTATACGAATATTGTTGTTGCCGTGATCTGTCTGTTCTGGCAGCTTTGGTGGTTGCCATGCGTTTTTTTCGCTTTCGTAAGTTGCTTTTTGATTTGTTGTTCGTAGCATGAACTATGTGGATACATACATACTTATGTATGTATAGGTGTGTGTATGTATGAAGATATTTGAAACACATGTTTATTGCAGAATTTGACTGCAGATTTAAAGCCTAAAGGAAACGAAATGAAGTGGGCGAGAAGCTAAGAGGATTTGCCTTTGGCCTCAGTAATAGACTGAGCAGGCGCCGTGTTGTGTCGGTAGTGTTACTGGCCTACCACACCGAAGGTCCAAGGATCGAGCCCTGGGACAGGTAACATCAAAAGTGGTTTGAAATTTTTTTTTAAAACGGGGTCGCCCCTCTACAGTGTTTTGGCACTCTCTCCGAGTATATTTCTGCGATGGAAGACTTCTCAGAAAAACTCATCTGCTTGTTGATGCCATTCGGAGTCGGCAGATCTGTAGGTCCAGCCAATTTGGAGGAAAAATTAGAAGCAGCACAAGACAAATTGGCAGGGAAGCTCGGCCTGTATCTCCTCGGAGGTATATCGCACCAATTATTTATTGACGATGCACTGAAGAGGAGCAATTAGCTGACCAGAATGGGCTTCAGTCCTAAAACTTCTCTCGAAAGATTCATCATTTTTATGTATCGCTATATGTATTTTTCGCTCATCAATTCCTTTAGCCTATCGAACAGGCGAGAATTTAAGCCCCCTTAAGATATTGCCTTGAGCGCAGCCTGAGCGATGCTCTGAGTGTTTGGTCCCAGTAGAATCTCTCAACTCGTATGTTTCCCAGATTTAAAATAATCTCTTCTCAAACTTGGGGTCGTTTTTGATGTCATTCCTAGGAAGCTGTATGAGTGGAAGTTGTTCACCAAGCTTGTGGATGAAATTAATTTTCCTCTACCATCCCTGCCATTCCTTGCTATGTTCACAAAAGTGCACCTGACCGTATGATATATGCAGTAGAGTAAAATGGCGCATAAACTTTCCTTTCGCTATTGGGCGCAGTAATTTACTGTGTCCAGAATGGTGGTCGTCTTGCCGTCTTGAACATCTTGCATTGGTATTTGATCTGAATAAACTTTGAGATCCCGAAAACATTCTCCATTCAATATTTAAGAAACACCGAAGAACAAGAGAAAACGGGGAACAAAATCACAGCTGCAACGAGACCATAAGTTTGAAATAGTAGAGGACTTCGTTTACCTGGAAACCAGCATTAACACCAACAAGATGTCGGATTAGAAATCCAGCGAAGCATTGGCCTTGCCAATAAATACTACTTTGGACTGAGTAGGCCATTGAGAAGCAAAGCCCTCTCTCGACGAACAAAGACGAAGGTATCCTTGTCGAAACCCACCTATAGAAGCAGAGGAAGGTGGAGAAGAACGATCTGCGATCCTTTGGCGTTTCTTATAGGCGTCAACTGACAAAGGTTAGATTCAGGTGGCGCTCTGTTGGAAGGTCAAAATCGTTTAGACGGTTAAACAAACGGCCCATATACGTATGTATGCAACAAGACTTTTTATCCCTGAATAGAATTTGGGCACTCACTCGTGCACCGATGATACTGGCACTTGTGTGGGTAATGCATCTTCACTGTTCTGTTATGAGAAAAATAGAGACTTTTTTTGTAATTAAGATCTATTGAATTCCAAGATTTAAAAATTAAGTTCAGCTCCTTTTAATATCCTGAAAATAATTGGTTGGAATTCTAGTTCTGCACCAATCCCACTCTTTGTTATGCTTTTGTCTCCATCCTGTTTTTCTTGCCTTTTTTGTTACATGTGGAGCTCTCCACATTTAGTAGAAAGGCAAATCATCCCATCCCAGTACCACAAGCGACCACTTTGGTGTCGGCATGTGGCAGCAGCGTGAAAACATTACAACATGTTCTTATTCCTCTTGTTGTTATTGCTTTAATGCTCCGATGATGCCAAAATGTGCATTTTTGAACTCTTGAACCCTCAAACCTAAGCCACATTGGTTGTCTTTCAGCTTACTTTTGCACCGATTGCTCTATGTTTATTTGTTTGCTGCATGATCCAACGCCTCCTCTGAAACAAACACCTCGAATTCAGTTTAAACCTAAAAATATCCAAGCTGGCACCACAATTTCTTTTAACAAACTGATTTTGTTGCTCTGATATCAGACGCGTACGTTTACTTAGAGAAAATGCCAGACCGAACTGCGACAGCAAAGACGCTGGCAATGGTGTTGTGAACCTTAGTGCTGTTGTTTTTGCTAGTGTTGACAACAGTGCTTACAAACATACATACCGGCATACCTATGTGCATGTAAGCACTACAGGTCTACCTACTTTTGGTTCATTGATGCTCCCTCGCAGCTTGGCTTAAGCAGGAGCTTTCGCTTAACATGAATGATGGTGAACAAATTTTAAATGACATTCGCGTTGCATGCAGCAAATTTACTGGCTACCTAGCTGTGTAGTGCTTCCGCCGAAAAATTTATGACGTCAACGTTGGTCACACTTATGACAACAACGGCAAAGAAGCCACAAGTGTTCCAGCTTACTTTCTTTTTATTCATGTTTGTATTAACATTGGCTCTGCAACCCCTTTGCATTCCACACTTGAGTTCACCGTTTTGTGCCATGAGTTATTATATTTTATGTGCATATATTATACCTTTTAGAGGGGTTTTTATCGATTTCCGGAGATCGTGCAATTTCATGAGACTAAAGTACGGCCATGACAGATTATATAAACTAATATAAAAATTTGAATTACTTAAAACAGAGCCAGCCAAGCTGGGAAGAACACGGACAGAAATGCATACATGTATAAAAAATCCCTGAAACTTTGACATTTTACAAGAGTAAAGAGGTAAAATACATTTTGTAGAGCATCATTTTTTTGATGTGTAATCATCTTTGAACTCGGTAGAGCAGTCCTGCAAAGTTAAACTTAAGAAAAAAAAAGAAAAGAAAAGTGAAAAGAAAAGAAAAGTGAAGAGAAAAGAAAAAAAAAATAAAAGAAAAGACGAGAAAAGAAAAGAAAACAAAAGACAACAAAACATAATAAAAAAAAGAAAATAAAAATTATATAAAACTAAACAAGCAGGGAAAGGGCTGTCTTCGACTGTGCCGAAGACTTTGTATCTCACGGTTTAAAGTGTCCGATCCTTACTTACAATTACGGTTGCATTTTATATTTTGCGCCTTCGCAACACTACATGTGATTAGCTGTAATTAGATATTTTTATCGTAAAGTTTGGTATTTTTTGGCATAAACTTGCATATAACGTTTTCACTTACGAGTTTTATTTGTGTTTCTTTATTGTAAGTTTAAAAATTCATATTGCCTAAAAATGGAATTAACCCGTGAACATTTTCGTGCGATGATTTACTACGATTTTCGCCGTGGATTATTAAGACAGGAGTGCATCAATCAACTTACTTCTACTTTTGGTGTTGAATCACCACACTTAGCCACTGTAAAACGATGGTACAACGAGTTCCTACTTGGGCGCCAATCTTTGCAGGACGAATTTCGTGAAGGTCGTCTAAAAACGGTGGTTGTGCCAGAAACAGTCGATGCTGTGCGTCAATTGATAATACAAGATCGCCATGTGACATATCGCGAGATAGAGGCATCCTTGGCCATTCAATGTTGCAATAGCATTTGGTCGTAAAGAAGATTTGTTCTCGTTGTATACCGATAGTTTGACAATTGCCTAAAAAAGGACTCGTGTCGATTGGTGTAAAGAAATGTTGAAGAAATTTAGCCGCGGTGGATCAAAGCACGTCTTTGACATCATAACAGGTGATGAATCTTGGATCTATGCATATGAGCCGGAAACAAAGCAGAAATCGACTGTATGCGTGTTCTAAGACGAGCCTATTCCAACAAAAGTTGTTCGCGCAAGAAGCACTTCAAAGCAAATGGTCGCCTGTTTTTTCGGAAAATCTGGTCATGTCGCAACTGTTCCACTAGATAAACTTAAAACGGTCAATTCTGAGTGGAACACAACCATTTGTTTGCCAAAAGTTTTTGGGGAATTAAGGAAAACCAACCGCCGAAGACAAATCATTCTTCACCAAGACAATGCGAGCTTCCACGCATCGATTCACACAAGAGAGTTTTCGAGGACTCAAAAGGTCGAATCCATGGGTCATCCGCCTTACAGCCCTGATTTGGCACCTAGTGATTTATTTTTATTCCCGAACATTAAAAAAAATATGCGAGGTCACCGTTTTTCAACGCCTGAAGGAGCTGTAGAAGCCTTCAAACAGCTCGTTTTAGAGGTATCCTCTTCTGAGTGGCAAAAGTGCTTTGAAAATTGGTTCAAGCGAATGCAGAAGTGTATTGACTTGGATGGAGAATATTTTGAAAAACAATAAAACTATTTTCTGTAATATTTGACTGTGTTTTCATAATATAAACCGTAGTATACATTCAGCAAAACTGTTAATTTATCGAAACAAGCGATTCTATGGGAGGAAAACGTCGAAATTGGTGTACTAAAGGACATTTTAAATAGCAACCTACCTTGTCCAGAAAGCAACCTGTGTGCCATATTTTATTTAAATATCTCAATTTTTACTCAAGTTCCTCTGCTCATTCTAAGAACATTTATATATGGAATTCTATATCTATCTCCATTGTTTCGTACCGTTACAAACCACCGTTATATGATCAAAACCATAATATCCTGTGTACTAGTACACGCTGGGTATAAAAATAACCACCACGCAATCGCTTCTTCTTCTTTAATTGGTCGTCTAACCGCCCGGGCGATTTTGACCGTCCAACATAGCTCGCCAGTCGTTTCTTCGTTGCGCCAACTGGCGCCAATTGGAAACACCGCGGGATCGCAAATCAGTCTCCACTTGGTCCTTCCATCGGAGTGGTGGTCTCCCTCTTCCTCTGCTTCCCCCGGCGGGTGCCGATAAGAATACCTTCTGGGCTCGAGCATCTTCGCTCATCTGTGTTTTAATTCGCTGAACTATGTCGACGTCTGCGTAAAGTTCATACAGCTCATCATTAAATCTTCTTCGGTACACCACGCCAACGCGTAGAGGTCCACAAATCTTTCGAAGAACCTTTCTCTCGAATACTCCCAGAGCCGCCTCATCAGATGTTGTTAGTGTCCACGCTTCTGCACCATATAGCAGGATGGGTGCGATGAGTGACTTGTAGAGTGTTATTTTCGTTCGTCGAGAGAGGACTTTACTTTTCAATTGCCTACTCAGTCCGAAGTAGCATTTGTTTCCAAGAGTAATTCTTCGTCGGATTTCTAGGCTAACATTATTGTTGGTGTTAATGCTGGTTCCCAGGTAAACGAAGTCCTTTACTATTTCGAAATTATTGCTGCCAACAGTGGCTTGGTTGCCAAGGCGCGAATGCGCTGACTCTTTGCATGATTACAGAAGGTACTTCGTTTTGCCCTCGTTCACCACCAATCCCATTTTCTCCGCTTCTTTTTCTAATTTGGAGTAAGCAGAAGTTACGGCGCGGTTCTTAAGGCCAATGATATCAATATCGTCAGCATATGCCAACAGTTGCACGCTTTTATAAAATATTGTTCCAGCGCGGTTAAGTTCTGCAGCTTGTAAAGGGTGTTTTTTTTAGGGGTATAGAACTTCGAATTGAAATAAAACACAAGAAAATCGTTTTAAGGTCCATCAATTTGGCTTTATTGGAAGGATAATTTTATGCCATTAATGTTTAAATATGATTTCGGGCATGTGGCCGCCGCGGCTGGCTCGAATAAAGCCAATTCTACAGGTCCAATTTTCAACCACTTTTTCGAGCATATGGGGCCGTATGTCGGCAATAACGCCACGAATGTTGGCTTCCAATTCCCCTAACGTTTCTGGTTTGTTGGTGTAGACGAGCGACTTCACATATCCCCAAAGAAAATAATCCAATGGTGTCAAATCACACGACCTTGGTGGCCAATTGACAGGTCCATTCCGCGAAATTATGCGCTCATCGAATGTTTCCTTCAATAAATCGATTGTGACGTGCGCTGTGTGGCATGTAGCGCCGTCTTGTTGGAACCACAACTCATCCACATTCATGCCATCCAATTCGGGAACAAAATAGTCGGTTATCATGGCTCTATACCGGTCTCCATTAACGGTAGCTGCCGCTCCAGCATTATTGCGGAAGAAGTATGGCCCAATGACTCCACCAGCCCATAGAGCACACCAAACAGTCAGTTTTTGTGGATGTAATGGCGTTTCAAGGGTCTCATGTGGATTCTCTTCACTCCAAATGCGGCAATTTTGCTTGTTGACGTAGCCATTCAACCAAAAATGAGCCTCATCACTGAACAAAATTTTGCGATGAAAATCAGCATCGAAATCAATCTCATTTTCGGCCCATACACCAAAATCACGACGCATTGCATGGTCTCGCGGCTTTAATTCTTGCACAAGCTGGATCTTGTAAGGTCGCAAGCCAAGATCTTTGCGCAAAATCTTCCATAAAGTTGATGGACAAAGCTCCAATTGCTGTGCACGGTGGCGAATCGATTCATTCGGGTCCTCTTCAACACTTTGCTCTACAGCGGCAATTGTTTCTTCGGTGCGCACTGTTCGACGTCTCTGCGGATGCGTATTATCACATAGAGTAAACGTAGTGCGAAAACGATCCATGGTTAACCGAATTAATTGCTCTGATGGACGATTATGTCGACCATAAAATGGACGGAGCTCACGGTAAACTTCGCGAACTGAACCATTATTTTCGAAATAAATTTGCACAATTTGCAAGCGTTGTTCTTTTGTCAACCTGTTCATGATGAAATGGCAAACCAAACTGAACATAAATGACATTAGAGTTGCCAGATTTGACCACAAAATGCCAGTTTTATCTCTATTCGAAAAACAAACCTGTAAAAAAACACCCTGTATTATTTTCTCCAGCATTAAATTAAAGATATCACACGATAGGGGGTCACCCTGTCTGAAACCTCGTTTAGTTTCGAACGGCTCGGAGAGGTACTTCCCAATTCTGACCGAGCTGGCGGTGTTGCTCAAGGTCATTTTGCATAGCCGTATAAGTTTTGCGGGGAAACCAAATTCAGACATAGCGACATATAGGCAGCTCCTTTTCGTGCTATCGAAAGCGGCTTTAAAATCAACAAAGAGATGATGAGTGTCGATTCTTTTTTCACGGGTTTTTTTCAAGATTTGGCGTATTGTAAAAATCTGGTCGATGGTAGATTTACCAGGTCTGAAGCCACACTGATAAGGTCCAATCAGTCTGTTCACATCAGGCTTCAGTCTTTCGCACAATACGCTTGATAGGACCTTATATGCGATATTCAAAAGGCTGATTCCGCGATAGTTGGCGCAGTTTGCAGGATCGCCCTTCTTGTGGATTGGGCAGAGAACACTTATATTCCAATCTTCAGGCATGCAATCATCCGACCGTATTCTGCATAGAAGCTGATGCATGCGCCTTACCAGCTCCTCGCCTCCGTGTTTGAATAGCTCAGCAGGCAAACCATCAGCGCCAGCTACTTTATTGTTTTTCAATCGGGATATTGCTATTCGGACCTCATTATAGTCGTTCACCGCAATCCAATTACTTCTTCGGCTGCGGTACGGAGTGCTCCTGAGATATGATCCCACTGCTCATGCATTCCACTAGGTTGAATTGTGCTCTCGGAGAGCAGGTGTGAGAGGCTATCTGCGATATAATTGGCGGTCTGTTGCGATTGCAGATTTTCGACGTCCAGCTTTCCCTGCGTTTTTTATTGCACCTGTTTTGTCGTACAGAGGCGGGTACGAATCTTGGCTGCTACTAGGTAGTGATCATAGTCGATGTTAGGTCCTCGTATTGTGCGAACATCTAAAACGCTGGTAGCATGCCGTCGGTCTATCACAACGTGGTCGATCTGGTTGCGTGTTTTTCGATCGCATCGTATGTATCCTGATGGATCTTCTTGTGCATAAACCTGGTGCTGGATATGACCATGTTTCGGGCACCGGCGAAGTCGATCCACGCAAGCGCATCCGCCTTATACCTGTGCTGTGTTAACATTAATGTGGTTTAATTATGAAGCAAAAATTAGTACATTTCAATTTCTATTTCTAAACTAGAAAACCCGGCCAGGCTTCGCTGCGTCTCAGAACTTATAACAGACCGAATCTGATTTTAATCATTGTAGCTCCCAAACCAATTGAGATATAGAGCTTAATCACATCGATTGTTGCAGCACTCATTAGCATCTTTCGTTTGATACTCATAGTCCACATATTGGTCGTTTACTATATAAGGGATGTTTTAAATTTTAAGTTAGAGTTCTAGTAAGGCAACGATGAAAGTTTCATACAATTCCATTTAGCAGTTTTTAAGTGATGCGCCCAAACACACAGTCAGATAGACAAAAAATCTAAAAGCTGTTGATTTGAATTTTATTGGCTTAATTATGAACTCTCCTATCAATTCTGGATATCTGCAATGTATAAACACCGACCTGTTACAATTTTATTATATGTAGAGATTGTGATAAAAATAAGCACAAAGACGTAGTGTTAAACCGTTAACAATTGGTTGTTGAACTTAGGCTATTTCTTTCAACTTGGTTTTCATATTGGTATTTTCCAAGTCATTTTGCAATGTGAATTTGTTGTAATTTGGTTAGGTGCATTTTAGGAATTTTCGCTACCTTGCTTTTTACTTTTATTACAACTTTTTGTAATGTTTATTGTGTGTCAAATTACAGTAACACTCACTGCTCTCTCCTACCACCGCTTTTCAAAATTTTATAGTTGCTTTTTAGTTAAACTAGCTGCTGTAATTTATTAGTAAACCAACGCTATTATTTTTGAACTTTGAATTCTCTTTCTTCTGATATTTTAGTTAAGTGACTTTTTTACTTTAATTATGACGTGTATTTTTGAAAATTGCCAGATAAAAGCAAGTGCGAATGTTCCGTATTTTGCTGCGATGGGCTCAGCCATATGAAGTGTGCAATTAAGTACAATTGATAACCCTAAATGTCAAGTAAAAGCACCGATCATGCTAGCTGTGATAGCAAGATCGGTTCATGGATACTTTATGTAGATATCGAAAAGAGTGGCCCAGTGTGTATCTGATAAGTTTGTTTAAATTATTTGTTTGTCTGTCGTAAATTTGTTTGCTTAAATGGCTGTTTGTTAGTTTTTAAAATAACCAATAATATAAGGCAGCTTTTTTAATTTATTATTAAAAACTGAAAAAATAAAAAACATTAATTGGGTGAGTCGGGGCACCAATGGCTAACAAAAAAAAAAAAGCAAACCGTTTTTTGTTATATTCAGATTCTTTAGCCACTCGATATTTCTAAATACTTTATAAAAAGTTTCTAAGTGGGATGAAAGCATGGTGGAACTTTCGAGGGCCTAATGAAGATCGAATTGGCATCCCCTGATGTTTCCAATTGCCGCCAGTTGGCAGAGAGAAAAAACGATTGGCGAGCTCACTTAGACGGTTAAGCGCCTTTTTTTCACTATACGAGTTTTCAATTTATGGCTAGAGAAACGGTACTATATCCTTGGTCAAAAGAGGGCGTCCATGTTCAAAAATGTATATGTTTTCCAATTTGTTGTACAACTACACCTTTTAATTGATTTGAAATAATTTTTCGCAGATTTTTTCTATTTGTTGTGTGCCGGTTTTTATTTTGTCTTACAAATCGGCATAACCTCCATGTTTTTAAAGACTTCCGGCAGATGAATATTTGTTGTAAAAACTTTTTCATGGCAGGAAAACATTCGTTTTGAAAAAACTATTTCGAGCAATTCGATGTTACCTATCCCGGGACTTGTAACTGGGAGCCTTGATGTAGTAATCTTGCATCTTAACCGATTTCGTCGATTTTGCTCCTCCGCATACGTTGTAGTACGGGTAATTTGTGCACAATTTTATTATGTTATCCCAAACAGCTCTTGGTGTATGATTAATAATACTCCCAAAATTTACTTAACCAAAAGTAGGCGATGCCACGCCCATGTTTGAAAATTCACGACAAATAATAATTTACACACTAAACTTGGTCTTTGTATTATCTACTCAAAAATAATTTTTCTATGTCTTCCAAAATATTCCTTATATAAAAAATGGGCGTGGCTATTCTAAATTCCGATGGGAGGTGAGCGCCAAGGAGCCTGCATGCCAATTTCAAATCGCGTTTTCCCTTTGATCTGCCATTAGGAGAATAAAATTAGTATACTCTGAGCGCTTTGATCAGCTAAGCATAAACCTTAACTATATTACTTACATACATACTCACGGAGAGGATTGTCTTAAAAAAAGTGCTCCTGTTCGCCAACAACACACCAAACGAAGTTAATGTGAAAATATTTCGCATGTTATATTCAACTATACGCCCTTGGCATTTGCAGTCCACTTGTCAAATGGATGAGCTCTGGGGTCGCAGCAACATGTCGTTCCACACTGCTTCCATGCAGGCATATATATACACACATGTACTTAGTAGTTAGCAGGTATATCGTGCGATTGGTAGCAATAAAAACTTTTACTTCAATTGTGGTAGCGCCTAGGAATTTATTGTGTTGTCCAATTGCTTGTCCCCCATGTTACATGACTGTATACATACAAATATTTGGCTATGATGCCACACTAGGCTAAAGCAATAATAAATAACAACAATGGTAGCAAATACAACCGACTTTTTAACTGAATAGAATGCAGGCGGACACGCGTTTATACATAAATACTTCATAATACTTAGGAACACGTGCAACTACGAGAATTAGGACCAATAAGTACGAAACGCCAGAGTACAAACCTCTGAGGCGCGCAGATATGCGAAGGCATCAATGTTTCAGATATACAATAATTTGAAATACATGTATGTAGGTATGTATGCGCTCCACCAGCGTCGGTGGCCACTGCTATGCTGCGATGGCTAGACAAGTACAACAGGGGAACAAATGGCTTTGGTAACTCCTTTCGCTTTTACTTAATACCTGACCGGTAACTACATATGCACGTGCTGTTGTTCTCATTGATATTGCCAATATACAGATTTACATCCATCCAACCATTTGTTAATAACATATTTATGTGAATCTACTACATATGTATGTGTGTATCAGTGATGTAACGAATGCCACTTTTTGAATATTCGCAAATGTGAATATTCAGTTTTTGTTCAAATTTGTAGCCAATTGTGTATGGCTATGCAATCTCGTTCGATTGACGTGCGTTTCGTTTTTATTTTGTTCGCGAATCTATTTATTTTCTAAGAGAGAAGTACTTTTGCGTCTACAATTTTTTTTTGTTTCTGTATACCCATGATACACATGTGGTATAGACACTACAGTACCGATACTGTAGTTTAGAGTATACTACAGCCAGTCTACAACTACTCGTAGTTTGAAGGTGATACATATGTGGTATAAATCGTGGTGTTGATACTATACTACAAAGGTGTCGCTGCTTTAAACTACATATATTTATAGTTTATCGTTGAAGAATATATATTAAGAAACATTGAAAATAAATAGATGTTAGAATTATTACCCTGGTATTATCTTCAAATTACTTTTTTTCTGATATTCATATTCGCAAAACAATCGCAGAAATTTCGGGAATGCGAATGTCCAAAAACATGCGAATATTTGCAAATGCGAATGCGAATGCGAATATTCGCGACATCACTGCTGTGTATGTACTCATTTGGCTTGCGTACCGCGTTGACAGTGACCGACGACGACATACTTGTATGTTTCTACAAGTAGATAAACGCTTTTGGCTATTATTAGTCCAAAGAACAAACCGAGAGTTTGGCGGGTTCGGAGTGGCGTACAAATGGAGAGAGCTAATGCTTGAGACAAGGGGCAGAAAGCGCCAAAATGGAGTGCGTTTACAACATTGTTACTAGCACATCCTCTGCATGTACAAAATCAAAAGTCGAACCGAAACATATGGGACGGATGAAAGGGCGACAACGAATATTAAATGCCCATTTTTAAGATTTAAGGATAATGATAGTGTTCTTACATACATTATTTGAGAAACGCTGAACGACAAGTTGTCAAAATTTTCTGATTAGGTTGTTTTTTATTTGAATAATTTTTTGCAATTGGTTAGTATGCACAGAATTTTGACCAGGTATACTTTTCACATTTGTCAAAGCGTGTTTTGAAAACTCGGTAACATGATAGTAACACTTTATATACGAAATCTTAAGATATACTCAGACTTCTGTCAAATTACTTAGTTTCGTATACCGTATACTAAAACCGCCTACTTCCACGAACTCCACAAAATTTATTTGCAGTAGGGTTTTGCCTAAAAGCTCAATACGTTTGCCAAATCAAATTTATACAACTAATATAGATACAGAAATATCAAGTTTTACACGTTTTTCTATATTATTATTGACCATCATTTATTAAAATTTGTATATAGTTTTTGTTGAGCTCAAGGCCTATTCTAAAATTGAACACACAATATTGAACGTTTTTTTTTGGATTTCTAATTTTATTGGTCGATACATCTCAATTTGAGATCATCGTCAGCAACTTTAAAAAGTAAACAGTAACCGATATAGATTCAACCTTTTCAAGAAGCTTCCTTATGATAGATAAATTTTTGTTCAAGTCATGTCAAGTTTTGTGGAGAATTCAATTAAAAAAAAAAGAAATCAAAATCTGCATACACCGACACTTTGCAAGTGAAAAAGGATTAAAGTAAAGTTATAATTCCCAGGGATATTGCCTATAATGCACAGTAGGCGATTTGGTATCGCTAGCGGCGTTAAACTAATAAGTCAGTTGTTTCTTATCCGCTCAAAATAAAATTTGGCGCGATGGAAGTATTCAAATAGGGAAGACGGTTGCCAGAATTGAATAGAATCGGGTTAACCCTCTAGTGACCACGCCCACTTTCATACGGGCGTTATCGTATGAAAATTTTGAATTTGATATATCTGTCCAAAATAAAGGTACTTTCCTAAAATTTGTTTCCGCTTATAGAACTGCTAACCTTAATGCAAAACTGTATAAATTTCTGGAAATAAAAGCGATGCCGCCTTTTTTATAAATATATCCCCAAGGCTGAGGAAGCTGTATCAATACATTGTTCTTTTTTATTTCAATACAAGAAAATTTATTATATACCTCGATAATAATTATAATTTTATAAAACAAAATTAAAAAAATGTATATTCACAAAAACAAAATATAATTATTCTTAATTTGAGCTATCAGAGTCAGAAAAGCCTGTTTCCGGATTCTCTATTAAAAGCAAGTTCATAACATCCTCGTCCAACATATTTCCTTTTGCAGAGGAAACTTAAGAACTATTGGACAATGAAGTTATTAAAGGATCGGAAGAAACGAAAAGTGCATTTATGGTGTCCTCCATTCTTTGTTTCCTGCAGTTTTTTCTTGTAGTTTTTGTTTCAAGCTTTAGAGGCTCCCTTGGACATCATACCAAGTGGAAGAGAAAAATGGGCTATAATGTATTTTCAATGAATCAAAATTCTATTAATAAACGAAGGCATGTAAAACTAGGGGTATAAACGAACAAAAATGTCGGCAGTTTCCAAAGCGTATGGATCAAATACTTCTGTGTTAATGTCATGCCCGCAGGCCAATTTTCGGAATTAAGCATGAATACAACCTTTGAAGCACTGCGTTGTCCAGCTTTGTACAAACTGGAGCTTCCAGCTACAAGCAACGTTTCGGATGATACTTCCTTTACAAGGTCGGCCACTTTGTCAACTTGTGTTTTAGTAGAAAGCTCTGGAAAATCTTTTTTCGGACGATTAACTTCTACTTTAATTAACTGTGTCGTTTCTCGAAAAACATTTTTTTTTAGCACAACTCTTCCTGCTTTCAACAAGCCTACTATAAAAATTTCGTAGTCTTCTGCCAACTTCGCAATGCTGCTGCCTACTTAGGTTATTACCTTTAAGAACTGTGCCAAAAGCGTAGCTTTCCAGCAAGTATTTCTTCGTCCAGCCATACTAAGCAAAAAATCGCGTTTTGCGACTGAGGGCATTGTGTCTAAAAAATGATAAATTGAAAAGTAGCGGGTAGTATCGGTTAAAGTAAGATATTTTGGACATACATTAAAACACGCTTTCACAAAATGTTAAATTTAGCTTTATTACGCTTGAATTTTATAAATTTCTACTCCACGAAATACAGGTGTAAGCCACCAATATTATGTTGTTGATACAATTAAATTTAAATAAGTTTTTTAAGTAACACATACATAAACAGATCAACCAACCATGTATTACATATAGTACTAACCTTGATATAAATTGAAAAGTAAACTTTCAAGTAAATAAAGAAAACTATTATTATTTACAGCGAATTCAAAAGAACGTTCAATAAGGCAAAAAAGTTCTTAAAGCACTTGCTAAAAAATATGTCGTGTTTGACAGATAACAGCTGTTTGTATTTGCTTGAAAGTGGTAATTAACTATGGATTATTAACTAATTGAAGTATGTGTCGATAGGAAATGTAAAAATGTCCGTCTTATTAAACTTAAAAATTGAATAAAACGCCGCTACCGCCACCAAATCGCCCACTGAGTAATGTGGGCGATTTCGTTCACATTTTTCCGAAACATCTCCACATATCTGTGGCAATAAGGAAAAGAAACCAAATTTATTTTTTTTAATTTTTTCTAAGAGCGCTTTGAAAGTTAAAATTATAGTGTAAATGTATGGAAATGAGATGTGGTTTTTTGTCTATAAATTCCGGAATTTTTGAGCAAATTTGTAAAAATTTGTGTCAGGAGAATCAATGCTTATTACAGATTTTAAAAAAATGTAAAGGAGGGATCATTATTGAGCCAATAGAATCCAAATTAACAATTTTTATAATTTTTGTCTTTCTGTATGCTTGGGCGCATCATTCAAAAATAGCTGAATGGAATTGAATGGATGATGCAATAAGCGACGGTATCTCTGTTATAAGTTCTGATACGCAGTGAAGCGTGGCCAGGTTTTCGATTTAAAATGGAGGTATATGATTTCGCCCATTTTAAATAGAGATGGGAGATGAGTTTTAAGAAACCGGTACTACAAATTTCCATAAAATATCTTAAAATCTGTTCAAAAAACAATTTAATTGAAATATGAAAGCACGGTCGGTGATGCTTAAAAATATAAATCTTTAAGCAGTAGATGGCTTTCGATAACTACCGTGAATGGTGACAAACGAAAGGAGGTTTTTAATCATATGCTCCTAAGAAGAATATTAATCAATTGATGGCTAATTTTTTAGAAGCAAGATTTCCGTTTCTGGACTTTCAGTAGAGCCGAACTCATGATTGAAAACTACTGATAGTAAAAATTTCACCACGTGCCGGCATGCAATCCGGACGTAATCACTTTCTAATATCTTTGGAATTATTTCAATAATATTGCAAAGGCGTCAACTTGATTAACTCCAGTACCTATGTATAGTTTTGGTATTCCTGTTCAAAAAACTGCTTTTCGTTCTACCCTTTGTAAAGATGCATAAATTGCATGTGAAAGTTTGCATCAAAATGCAATAAGAATGGCCAAAGTTTAATGGCGTTGCGTTTTCTTTTCAATTAAAAATGTTACCCCAGTGTTACCCTCTCAAATTTAATCTCTTTACCTAGGTAACCTGGCGCTCTGCAAAATGGCTGTTTTTGAAGATAGTGGCGTCCTGCTCAATCATAAGAAGGTATTTTTTAAGGGAGCAAAAAAAAAACTGACTGAGAGAGCTGCGAATAACCCACGGTGTAACTGTTTTTCTAGAAGAGAAAGCGCCACTAGTTTTTCCTTGGGTGCTGCATCTTTATTCAATGCTCTCTTTGTTAGTTTGCTATTAACGAGGTATTTTTTGTGATTGTTTCTGAAATTACGTAAGTCCGAACATAGGCTTAGGAGTGGCTTATTTGTTGTAGACTCACTTAGACTTGATAAAATATTGCAAGAAATAAGTAGAGGTAGCTTGGACACGTTAAAAGAGATCCAGCAAAGATTGCCTTCAAAAACACTTTAAAAGAAATTGTTTTCAAAAGTAGGTGGCAACTACCATAATATGTAAAACTTCTGAAAGCTTGTGAGTAAGGCTCATTTGCGTAAAGAAATTAAAGAGATATAATCTAAAATTCGCTGTAGTTAAACCGACTCGTTGGAGCAAACCTCCAACTCAAGTGGCAACCTCACAGCTGGAACTACTTTCCCAGAGCCGGGATACGATGAAGTACCCGCAGACCTGTTTAAACACAGACGTGGAGTGTACTTATTCAAAACTAATGTCGGATCAGAGCATGCTTCCATTTTAGCGTGCTATACCCCGCTGAAAAGAAATCTGATTCGGACCAATTGAATCTGTGATTGACAATCTGAATGCTTCCCTAAAATGCTAATAAAGCTATGTCAACTGCGGTTGAGCAATAAAAAGAGCTTCGCTAGGATCTCCCATCGTTCGAATTCTTTAACCTTATGCACGTCAAGGTACTTCGAGCAGCAGATCTAACCCGCACAGGTAAATTGTGTTACAAGAACGTTCAGTTTCTGGCGAAAGATGATGATAACGAAACGGTCTGAATAGAGAGCCAGGAAGGTGGATCTTGTATGAACGAGGACAGGTATTTCCTTTTATCGAACAAAAAATCGGTGCACCTGCACTACGTCACTGTTAAGGGATAAAAATTGGAAACTTTGAGAGACTTCGTCTATTTGGGAATTAGCGTTGAAAGAGAAATAATGTAGGCTGATGATTACTCTTGCCAACAAGTGATACTTTGAATGGAGTGGCCAACTGAGAAATAAACTCCTTTATCGATGAACAAAGATCACGATTTATAAAACTTTCATCATACATGCCCTGACATATGACTCAGAATCAGGGACTGTATCGAGATGTAATAGAATAGCCCATTGTTGGCCTACCTTGCTGCTTTTAACTACCACCCCCACTTATAGCTAAAATCACCTAGGCAGTTGAGCACTAATAAATTAAAACATCGCAGCACACGACTGAAATCCACGACTAGAAGGTTCCATGAGTCACACTAGTACCAGAAGGTGCTAGTAACAGACCATGCCGGATCCATATCCGGCAAAAGACCACCCACACCAGTCACACTTCCCTAAATCTTCGAGGAGTGTATTGCCATAAAACAAACAAGGTAATGAGATTTTTCGATATCGTGAATGTACACGGATTAATACACGACAAAGCACTGTCTCTCCGCTGCACTTTAAAAAGTCTCACTTTTCTAACTTTGTACAATAATTTCCGATCTTTAGAGTTGTAGTTCCGGCAAGTTTATTCTTTTGTGGCCTATGTGGTGTATCGGCTTGCGTTCAATATATATGACCTTGTCTACAAAAAGTAGTTTCAGATTGGTTTGCCTCTAATTATAATAAATCATGCGGTTAACACCACCGCATTAATACTATCGATTTCGCTCTTTGGAATGAACTTTTCACATGTGTTGGACCAACTACTATAAAGATAGAAATAGGTCTATTGATCCAAATAATTATTGCTTCAATATATCCTGTGAAGAGTTATCTAGGAGGAATTCCATCAGAGACAAGACGCACTATTTTTTGCAAACTCCATCAAATATGATAAAGGTGATCCGAATGCTTCGCTCGCTCATATGTACATATCTATATGTGTTTACATATATCCATGTCTGTGTGCTTGCTTACATATATGTATGCTTGACAACGGTCGATATTGCTGTCGCTGCAACACAAGTGTGGCAACATTATGTTATCATTTGATTATAGGTTATGCCCTCGTCTATGCGCTGCTATGATTGCTAGCTCCAAGTACTCCCCCAACCACCTTAATATGCCCCAGCTCTCCACAAGCTTCCGTTTCATAGTCGAAGCGAAATGTTTGTGGCAGCTTTTTATACGATTGCAATTACTTTTTTCTTCATTCTTCATTTCTATTTATTGTTGTATTTGTTGTATGATGTGTCTGTTGGCCTATTATTTTTGCTGTAATTGTTGGTATAATCAATTTTGTCTGTCTTCAGCGGTTTTTTTGTATTGCAGTAAGGTCTGCAAAAATGGGGTGTGTGCGATAAAGCAAAAACAATGCCAAAGAATGTTGGAGAGTGAAAAGGTTTTATTTATGCCCTTCAATGTTTAACTTTCCATAGGGAGGTGGCGCAGAATAAGCAAGGAAATGAGTACGAAAGATCTCCAACTCAGGCAGTGTAGAAAAAATAGAAATTAAAATAATATTAAGAACATTACAGTGGGACAATATGTTTATAGTTTGGGGATGAAAATGTTTTTTTTATATCTACAAGAACAGTGCACAACAAAATAATTTAGTAACATTTCCCTCAAAGAAGGTATCGCATGGATAATTTTTTGTTAACTGATAGTCTAGCAAACATACGATTTTTTTTTGTACCTTGAGTTATAGGGAGTTACAATGTTTATTGGGACGAAACAGTTAAAGCCTTTAAGCTATGGATATGTGGGCCAAAAGAAGTTGATAATTTATAGTAATCTGAAGCAATATATCTCCATGGATATTGAGGGTAACCTCTCTTCCCATTTGTGGGGTTCATTTTCTGGGAGAGTTACCATCAACTGCCGATAACAGTCTTTTCCATAACATTTTTGATGATACTTGTCTCGGCAATTCGAAACCTTATTTTGCTCGTCATATCATGGCCTCAATGGATACTTTGCTGAAGAGGATGATACCACAGAAGACCATCAAACATAAGCAAAGCTAAGTTTCTGATGTCCTTAGTAGAACCAGCCACCTGCCTGAAATTATGATGGGTTTAAATATTTCTACAGTAACGCTGGGTACTTATGGAGTGTACCGTACTGCTTGCTTCGGCTTGAGTTTGTGTTGGATGAGGATAGAAGTGCGAGTATTTGGAATTCTTTTATAAACTTCTACTTTATTCACCAATTCTCTGACATACTATACCGAAATCGCACAGTGTATCATGCATCTGCCTGTTGGGCACACTTCGCCCTCCTTTTCGCTAACACTTGATTGCTGTTGTAGTTTAATCGGCTTTCAGCTATTTTTAATCTTTCCTCCTCCCAATTCATGATTTTCTCGATTTTGTTTTTTTTGTGTACTTTATTCATTATGGAGTGCGCTGTCAAATTGACTTCGACAGCTTTTCGCAGGCAACGTGACAGCTGTCAGCCATGCCCACTACCTTCCTCTGGCTGTATTTAGTAGGGTCACGGCTGTTATGAATGTTTCTATGTAAATATTCTTATACTGCTATATACATATGTATGTAAATTCTTAAAATCAACAAATGTTACAAAGATTTTATCACATTGGCGCTGATAATAAGGACTAAAATTAGCAATCAAACTTGAAGGATATATAAATAAAATATTTCTACCGTGCTGTGATCTGATTCTGTGGGGGTCTAAGCTTCAGTTGCGTGATTATCTAATTTGTAGCTGTCATTACAATGTCATCAGACTCCTCCTTTGATGATAGCAAATACTTTGTCGGGTATTCGCCCTCCGCTGGACCCATATTTTATCTACTTTATAATGTCCTGAACATGCAGACCTCACGGTTCGATTTTTAAATCAATAGCATGCGCCAATTTAGTTCATTTACTCGACCTTTCCTATCGACCATTAAGTTCAAGTGCCGAAATTTGGCACAGCTCAGGATATATGACGTTTTGAGTTTTATTATGAGAAATAAAATAATCACCATTCTTGAGTAAAATAAAAAAAATAATCATTATTTTCCGCCCTGGAATACAGGAGCCTGTAATGAGTCTTTATGGATTATCTAAGGGTGCAAGTTAGGACTCCGAGTATTCGAATTAAACTAGTCCTGAACGATTTTTATTATCCTACGCACACAATGTATATTAACTTTAGTCGCCTAACGGTAGTATATAACGGCATAAACGGATCGAGATAGATAATGACTTATATATATCAAAATGTTCAGTAGGAAAAAAGAAATTGATTAGGCCATGTCCGTCCGTCCGTCTGTTAACACGATAACTTGAGTAAGTTTTGAAATATGTTAATGAAATTTGGTATGCAGGATCCTTGGCACTAATCTCCGAGCGCTATTTAAAATGGGCTAAATTGGATGATAGCCACGCCCACTTTTCATAAATAGAGTATTTTCGAAAATACAAAAAAAAGTTAATATTCAGTACACTTAGGCCCGGTTTTTCAGTACAAGTTTAAGTCACTTCGTCAGTTAAACTAAGCTTAAACTTGTTGCGCAGTTTTTCAGTCAACTTTAAACGAAGTTTAAACGTAGTTTAAGCGGTCAATTCGGCAGGGTTAAACTCTAGTTAACCTGTCAGCTGTTTTGCATATTTGATGGTTTTGGTTGTGAAACAATAAGCTGAACGCAATTAAGAAAGGACGATATTTTTATATTTAATTAAATACTGCATATATCATCTGACGAAAGTGATTATAGTGATGCAGAAATTGGCGAAATGCTAACTATAACAAAACTGAGGAGAAGCAATGGCGTTGAATATGTATACAAATATTATCTGTTGCCGTATCTAGGTAAAGAAAAAACCAATGTTGCCGTATAAAAAGCAAATATTAAAAGCGGCCTTAAACTCACACTGAAAAACCGCTCTGCAGTTTAACTGGAGTTTAAATTTATGCCGAGTTTAAGCAAACTTAGTTTAAACTGAGCTTAACCAAGGACTGAAAAACCGGGCCTTATAAGGATAAAATTTGGTGTGTACATTGATGTTAAGGCAGAAAATAAATTTTTCCAGAAATCTTCAAATTTTGAATTAATATTAATCATAAATCAAAAACCGTTCAAAACAGAAACGAAACTCAGCACACATGTTTATATTAATACAAGAAATATTAAGGAAAAATAGCAATAGCTTTGAATCATTTCTATTTCACGTACAATGTGTTCGTGAACGAAAATAGTCGAAAAATATAAATTTTCGAAAATGGACGTGGTCCGCCCCTTTTATAGTGGATTATTCCACAAAACTTTTTATGCCATAACTCCCTCATAAATTATTTATCGAAATGATATTTGGCCAAAATATTGAATATATAAAGGTAGCTGTTTGTTGTTAAAATGGGCGAAATCCACGGCCACGCCCAGTTTTTTAACATAGTTCTGAAAAATTTGTTTGGAAAATGTATAACGCGATATATCAATAAGATCTTGCTTACATAATAAGCTTTTTAAGCAAAACGACACCGCAAAAAAATTGTGTGGTTCTGGGGAAATAGGCGTGGCGCCGCCCACTTTTCAACATAAAGTTCTGCTATTTTCAAACACGATTTCTTGTAATTTAACCTAAATATTGCAATTGTATGTAGTATACTCCTGCCAAAAATTTGGCAAATCGGATAACACACAAGCATAATATCCGGGCGGAAGCATAATCACCTTTGCAATAGGGAAGTTATATATCTTTTTTGATTTTCATGCCTTTTATGTACATGAAATGTTTGTTAGTATGAGAAGAAGAAGAGATGGGCCCATCAATAAGTATACTGAAATAATCAGGACGATGAGCTGAGTCGATTTAGCCATGTCCGTCTCTCCGTCCGTCTGTCTGTTTGTCCGTCTGTCTATTTGAACACAATTTTTTCAAACATGAAATTAGCATGTATTGGTATTTTGAAAAAATGTGGTTAGCAGTGATTGGTAGGGAATCTATTTACCACTAAGAACTCATTACAGAAGTGTTTTTATTGAAAACAATCAGCTGGTTTTATAATAAGGTAATTGCCTAAATTGGCATGCCATAATAGATCACTACTAGGTATATATTGTATGTAGTATACTCCTGCCAAAAATTTGGCAAATCGGATAACACACAAGCATAATATCCGGGCGGAAGCATAATCACCTTTGCAATAGGGAAGTTATATATCTTTTTTGATTTTCATGCCTTTTATGTACATGAAATGTTTGTTAGTATGAGAAGAAGAAGAGATGGGCCCATCAATAAGTATACTGAAATAATCAGGACGATGAGCTGAGTCGATTTAGCCATGTCCGTCTCTGTCCGTCTGTCTGTTTGTCCGTCTGTCTATTTGAACACAATTTTTTCAAACATGAAATTAGCATGTATTGGTATTTTGAAAAAATGTGGTTAGCAGTGATTGGTAGGGAATCTATTTACCACTAAGAACTCATTACAGAAGTGTTTTTATTGAAAACAATCAGCTGGTTTTATAATAAGGTAATTGCCTAAATTGGCATGCCATAATAGATCACTACTAGGTATATATGTTCGGTTCCACCCGAACTTGTTATTTTTTATTTTTTTCAAACAATTTAAAAGGCAACTTTCTCGGTCGAATAAGCTCCGCCGGTAGCGTTTTCGGAGGGGTGAGCAATTTTCGAACTAGTCGGCTTTTAAAGTAAAGCGTTTAGATTTAGCTGGATGTCTAATTTTGAATTTAATTTTAAAAGAAAGAGGGAGGCGCGTGGATGCCATTCACAAGAATATTGAATTTCACGTCTTTAAAGTTTTTAAAACTGACTGATTTAACTGTCGCCAATATCTACTGAAGTGTAAACGAGTTACCAATTTGAAATTTATGTTTTTGCAACTGAACTATTGCAATCATTAGCATTTTTGGGAAAAATCAACCAAACTCTTTATGCAGACAGTCTTCAGCCGGCTCATATTACCAAGGATGCCGACAAGCAATGAATAGAATAAATGCTTAAAAGAGAGAAAATAATTAACATGTTTCTTTACATCTTATCTTTTTGTGATTTATCTCTCAATGAAAGTAAAGCAGTGATCGGCAAATACTATCCCGCGATTCGAACTATGTTCGTTTACTTTGCTTGGCTAAGAAACCAATACATTCACATATTCCTTTCGATTTTTTTAAGTCCCCAGTTATAGAGGGAAACATAAATTATCTCCAAAAGCAACTAAGGTAATGTAATTCGGCGGGTATATAATATAAATTTTTTATCACAACACAATATAGGAGGTATTGTATAATTGGGTGTTGTGATTCCCATTCAAATTTGAAAAAGTTGAATCACCAAACTCCAATTTAAGATGAAAAATTCGTATTCACAACATAATAAGAATGTTTATTAAAACACAGCAACTCGCACGTATACTACACTAACAGCATCATACTTGATAATCGGTTATTACTTTCCGCTCGATCCAGACATTTTTAGGCTTGCATCTTTTTATTAAACTATAACGTATTTGTGTTATATTCGTTATTCTCGCGAATAGTAAAATGTTGTGGTAGTATTTTTTTGAAATAAAAACTTCTTTTGGAGCATCTATTTTTAGAGAAAGGGAAAAAACCTTGGACTGTCGATGTTGTTACGGTAACCGACATCTCTGTATACAGTTTCTTAGGTATGCGTGGGCTTACTCCCAAATGATTAATAGTGTATCGCGTTTTAAATTGTTATATGGGTGCTAAATTTCGATAGGTGGCGCGCGGGTAGGTGCTACCACTAAGAGAAATATTTTCCAAAAAAAAACTCCCGCTGGGTGGCAAAGAGATTGGTATAAATAAAGCTTAAAATTATGTTTATAGACCAATTTAACTGAGCCTTAGATTTCGTTTATTTGTTAATTAATATTAAAAAGTTAAAAAAAAATGCCGCGTGAGTTGCTCTATTAACAAGATGCTAATGTCTGTTTTCGGTGCAGTTGCATTCGGTTTTTAGTTAACCTCCCGTTGAGCTGTCCTTTGGAAATTATCATGACCGCTCAGGTTTCAACACCAATGCAATATACGAGAAAAATGTTTGCATTCGATACTAAACTATCTGTATAGTTGATTTGAAATAATCAGTAATGCGCAATCCGCATGCTCTTGTAGCATTTTTCCTTTTGTTCCGACCTGAAACGAAGGCACACATAAAAATTGATGCAAACAAAAATTTACAGCACTTATATATATGCAAGTAAAATTTATGTTACGGTTTCAATAGATATGAAATCCTTATCGTGAAAACACAGACAAGGTCTGAGGAATATCCAAAGATAATATCAAGGAACTTAAAGCCCAAGACAAGAATATATGACTCTTTTATGCGGCGTGTGATGAAGTTATAGGTAATGAAGACTTATTGCCTTTATTTTCACTGTGTGAAATGTGAAATAAAGCCACAGAACTTTGATAAATAAAGCCATATAATCACTGGCAATTGTGTACCTGGAAGATTATCTAACCGAAAATTTTAACCGTTGGCAATGCAGTTTAAAAAAGTGCTTATATTGTTTATTAATTCTTGTGGTATTTTCTGTCCATAAAACTATTTACAAAACACGTGTAATTTTTCAAGGTTATGCCACGCTACCACAATACCTAAAGGGTGTACAAGTTTAAAAATTATTTATTTGACGATAAAACGAATGTTGTTACCACACTAGAATTAGGGAGTAAATTCAAAATGGTTTTCCAACAATTTTCTCTGAAATCTTTTGAGGTATACACTTGTTTGAAATTTGGTTCATGGATTACCGAAACTATATCCAAGTAAACTCCCCACACCTACTAAACTTTGGGGAGGGGGAGCATAGAATAGGTAACAGATTCATGCGATTCCTAAAAAGTGGCATATTGAAAAAAATCTTATTTAAGATGCGATTTGGTTGAAATGCGGTGAAATGTATTCAGAAGAAATTCTGTTGTTTTGCTTATTTTCTTTGTGCGGAGGGGGGCCGCTGGTAAAAGCTAGTAAATCATAGCTTGTGGCATCATCCCCATTTATGTACTCATAACCTATTCTCGTCTATACCTATCACTCTGGAAACCGGCCTAAAGAAACACTTTAATCACAATTATTTCCCGCCCTTTTCAAAAGATGCACACCTAATTGCTCATGTTAATACTTATGTCGGACTGACAGTGTGTTTTTTTCTTTAGAAATTATGGAAAGGTATGAATTTTTATTGTGTTAGTTAAAAATAGGCCTAAATTATGCAGAGGGCTATTAACTGAAATTGGCCAATATATTTTGAATTCTCTAACTTTTATTTATTTATTAAGTTTGAAGATTAAACAAGCCTTACAGCACATGACAAATATATAACTTTAAATACCCGGCAGACGTTGCCATGCCCAAAAATTTACTTCTCTACATTTGGGAAAATTTAATTGTATTCTCTTCTCCCTCACTTTGGTTATTCCTCTTCATTTATCACTACATCTTCCTCTTGTTTTTCCCCACCCCATAACCACTCCTCCTTTTTACCCTATTCATTTTCCTCTAATACCTCCTTTACTCTTATTTTTCCCCTTATTCTCCCGTTTGCTCTCCTTTCCTGATATTTATATGTACATAAAAAATAAATGTATGGCACTATATGGAACAGGTATATCATCATAAGCCTCCTAAGAGATTTTTGCACCGAGCTTCTCTTCCAATTTGTGGAGTGCCGATTTGAATTTTTTTATACAAATTGGCGGGATCTACAGTTTATTGGCGACTTCGAACAGAATCCACACAGGAGATGAATTTTTGGTGAGAAGCCTTTCATGGCAGAAATACACTCGAAGATTTCGCCAAACCACTGCCGAGGGTCGACCCCGCTTTAAGAAACTTTTTCAAACCACTTTTGATGTTACCTGTCCCAGGACTCGAACCTTGGCCCTTCGGTGTGGTAGGCCGGCAACACTACCACCACACCACGGTGGCCGCCATCCTCTTATTCGGTCTACGTTCACGTAACACAAATGCATGAATTATCTCAGGAACCCAAATTGCCACTCAAAATTATTGCACAATTATGAAACATTATGAACCATTTTTAAATTGGCTGGATTTTGTTTAAAATTTGTTTTCTTTTTACGCTGAAGCGGTTTATAAAACCGATATATCAGCAAGCGGAATTTCCAACCGAATGTCCGCGTCGACTCTATTTGTATCTGCCTATTTGTCTTGTGCACAAAATTTCTTTATTACGGTTAATTCCAAAGAAACCGCCGACATTATTAGTGAACAATAAAACTACCAAGAACAAAGTCCAATCAACGTCAGCCTGCAAGTGCTAATACAAATACAAATATACTTCTATACAAACGAACATACTTACATACATTTTTATATAAATATTTAATCGCCCAAATGAGGGGCAGGCGTACTTATGTGGTAACAATTATTTTCGCATTTGGCATGTTGCGGCTAATATTTGAGCTTATTAGTGCAACAACAAGCAATCAGAACAACAAATCACAGCAACCATGACCGTTTCGATGTAATCACCACAAATGAAACGCATAATGCAACGGATTCACAGCACATCAAGCCATCAACAATATTAACCCAAAAGGATGGAAAAGAAATCCTGTGACTTAAGCAACCAGCCAGAGCCTAATCAAAGGGAAAAACGACGGGCAGGTATTTGCTGGAAAGGCGGCTTGCGAAGTGTGAAACTGACATGTGGTGTAGAAGTCAACTTGAACAGCGCGTTGAGTGACCGTGATTACAACAACAACAACACCAATAGTAACAACGGCAATAGCAGAAACATCCATAACATGTCCAGTTTTAAAAGCTAAATCTGACGCTAACTCACCAAAGTACTTACATACATAAGTACTTACATTAGACTGTCACAAATTTGTTTTTTAATTTTAACCTAGGTTGATTATATAATTATTTTCTAATTTTTCAAAATATTTGAATAAGGGCCGCACACGAACAGGTTTAGAAACGATCTGTAGAGGTTTTAAAAAGAAAAAAGCAAAACAGCAGAACATGCCTGGTTATTTTTCAAGGTAGCAAACAAGAATATTATAAAAGTTGCAGACCATAATATGGGTTTTTAGAAGTTTATGATTGCTAGTTTAGACTCTTTAGGGCTGATCAAATTTTTTTTAAACTGCCAAACCATTGAAGTGGAAAAAAAAATTCCACATACATACGTATTTTTACTTTGGAAATGTGTCAGTCGGGCAGTACCGCAAGGAAGGAGTTTCACTTTTGACAGTACTCACCAAATCCTTCAAGGAGTGTTTTTGTCGTTACAAACAACAACAAAAACGATTTGCACAGCTATCGTTTGGGATAACATGTTGCGAGGCCACCAACTTCTCATCAGAGCCCTTCTCAATATTATTTAAAACTTTCCGCAATTTTTTCAATTTTGTAAACACACAAAAAAAATTTAGTATACAGATTTATACGAATGTAAGTATATAAATCTAAACGTGTAGATTCTGATGGTACTATAATTTCAACTTTTACACTTGTTTTTCACCATTCCGAAAAATAACATAAATATTTACATCATTTAAAGAAAAAACTTTAGCCCAGTCTAATGTGCATATACTTGCATATTATATATGAATAAGTGCATATATCTACACATGTGTCCACAAATATACATTCTTAAGTGCTAGAATATCAAGCAGCAGCAACTGTAGCTCATCCAATTCCGCGCATGTCCACTTTCACACCTTTCACACTCCGACCGTTGCTGTCGCCTTGCCATTCCATCTCCTCAACTGACACTTTCAATGAAGACATTAAGGTTAATGGAAATGTTATTAAGGCGTTGCAAGTGATTGTTCCAAAGCTACTCACACACGGCTGGTAGCTAATACAAAAGTATTAAGATGCCGTCTGTAGTGTTGTTGGTTGTGGTGTTTGGTAATGATTTGGCGTGTTGGCAATTGGTTGTACGCGCTGTAGCTTTGTTGCGAATTTTGACATCTTCACTCAATTTGCGCCCGCCCGGCTTTCAGATAATTCACAACTTTAATATGCACCCATCAACAATTGACTAAAGTAGATATTCCGCGTTAAGTTTAAATGATTTTTTTTGTCGATTTTGTTATTATTGATGATATTTTGATGTAGAAAATTACCCGTTACTTCGAAAAGGACCTATGACTAATGGCTTAGGTGTTGGAACCGGTCAAAGTACGCTGCGCTTTGTTAGCCCTTTTTCAAAAAGCAGAAATCCCACCAAATAACTGTTTTATGTTGAAAGTCAACGCTTCTCATTCCACCGCTTATAGTTGCATTGGAGAATATTCATTTAACCGCTATTTGTTCTAATATTCCTGGTTTTGATATTGTGTCTAAGGCACCTGGTATGTTCGTAAAAAGTTTGCAACTCTGCGGTGAAGCGATTGTATAAGTAAGTAAATGCTGAGGTCGGCGAGAATATTGAATAATCCAGGTTTGACAAGACATAGTGCTTGCTTTCGGTATGCCTCCTATTTCGTTGACGTCTGACATCACCGCAGTGCTGGATAAATATCCGAACTTCGGCATTTTCGCATCTATTCCCTATTGGGATTTGAAGAATGTGGACGGAAAAATTACAAAATTTTAGATACCTGCTTGCACAATGGGATGCATTCATCATTGGATATAAATATAAGTTCTTACCCCAATATAAGTTCTTTTCTGAAAAAAGAGGATATATTCATCTGACGTAACTCCAGTGGAATACCAAGCCAACATAGTTGGTGGATATTTGTAAATTACGGTTTGTATACATAACTTTACTTACCAGCAATGGTGCCGTTCAAGAAGAGATTTTAAAAACCTATCTTCATAATAGAAAGATGTTAAATATTTTTTTTATTGGTAACAATGTTTGAATAAATGTAATTACTCCTTGGGGGCTGCTCAAAAAAGTTTTCCCCATATTTTCGACAAGTCTTCACACGATTTCTTGGTGAACTGTACGGTTAGAGGCCGTCGATTATTATCTAATAATCGAGAAAGAATGGGGTCACATGGGTATATATTTCGGTTAGTGCTCCATATATCGGTCACCATTCTTTGATTTCTTCTTTATTTTTCAGGATAAAATTATCCACAACTTTTTATATTTAATATATATGAAATCTAAGCAAACCCTTCCTTCCATACCATGTTCCTAGTACGTCTCAGCATTGAACAGCGTTGTGGGTAGTTCCCGGTGCATTATTATTTTTGAGGCGGACTACTGCCAGTTTTGCATCTGTCTGTCTGTTGAAAGCTTTTCCATCATCAGGAATTTAAGTATCGAGTTCAGTATCGAGTAGAAATGGGGCAAAAGTGCTCCCTCCATTGCTGAAGTACGCTCTTCGGGTACCCGATAGGCATTATTTTGACGCCTCAGCAATTCGACCAATAGTGAAACCTTCCGGCATTAAGCCCTTCACAAGCATGCCTTTAAGTCTCATTTCACTTTTTTCTCAATGCGAAGATGTTTCACTACTAGTCGATTGGCAGTGACCTTAAGCTTATAAAAATATATTAAAAGGCGGCTGTCTTCGGCAGTGCCGAATTCACTATATCTTTCACGAATGCGAATAACAAGTTTCACTGTCCGATCCTTATAAATAAGAAGTTCAAACTGTGCTCACAGTGAATAGTGAATACTATTTTATCGGAAAACTCGGTTGTTTAAAAATCTGGTTATTTATTAATTATGCATCATACGAGATATCTCTAAAAGGAGGGACTAGCTTGCACTTAAATGGACCGACAGGCATGACTAAATCAACTCAGCTGATCATCCTGATCTTTTCGGTATACTTATTGGTGGGCCCATCTCCCCTTCTCATATTCGCAAACATCAGACCACAGTTGTTATATCATTTCATGCTCATGAAGGCACTAGAAAATATTGGGGTTTGCTATTAGTTCTTAACTAACTGTTCTGGACAAGTCAAAGCTGTTTGTAAGTGACTATAACAAATTAATGTCAGTAAATATACATTTCTAAGAAATAAATAAGATCTCCGTTTTGTAGTATAACAACTACAAATAACTTTTGAGTAATGCTAATAAATTACCTTGCAGATGAGTTCGGAAATAACTTTTCAGAAATGGTTGAGAACAGAATTGTTTCCTTTGCATTTTCTGGTGTTTATCAACTGGTATTTTGATCGCATCACTGAAAAAATCATTGGATATTAGAAACTTGCAATGTCTTCAAAAAAATGTATGACAACAACTTCAATAAGGTTGATTCTAAATGGCTCTGTTTCACCTCGAAAAATACAAGCCCAACAGACTAATTCAGAGGTTTAATTCAATAGTGCACTCAAGATTCATAAAATCTCATAATGCTTCACAAAGGCATAGGCTAACCATCCTGCCAATTTTTGGTCTCTGTCCAAATCCATAACGTTATTCAGCATTTATGCAGGATGCAGTCGTTGTGGTCAGCCGACGAATCATTCATTTTGAGTAATATCCACCGCCCAACAACAAAGCTACTACCAAAGCGCCGCTCTGCACACACAGAAATATGAACAATATATAGCTAAAGGTTCAACAAAAGATGTGCTACTTTTGAAAGGCTTATTTTATCGGATCTGAATGCTTATAAAACGAACCCTGAAACTTGTAAGGTTTCAGTTGCATGCAACTTTTCTTATATCACACCAGGACTTACTTCTACTGTACGTTTTTGAACTTTCTGACTCTAAGAGCAGACCTTACATATATTAGGTTTATGGCCTATGCAAAGTAAGCCTAATATTCTGTTGGTAAAATATTTTGTAATTTCCTTATTATAAAATCCATCGTCATCTTATGACTCAAACATATCTTTTGGTTTTGTGGACTACGTCGAGAAAAATGTATATGTAGCTTGATTTATTTTGCTTTGTTGATTTTCCAACAGTGTGAAAAGTTGATGCGTATGTAGCTTAGTAGTCTCACCAGATTTTAGCTGGGTTCCTTACCTTCGTTCGTCTCCAGTGGAATATAAAATTTAGTTTTTCTTACAGTCCTAACTATAGAAATTTTTGAACACTTTAGAGATCGAGAAAGTGGCAGACTTGTAAAAAAATGTTCGGATGTTTTCAGGTTTTCTTCGAAAATTTGATTTTGATGTGAGACAGGGCTTCGAACGGATATATTTGGGGAAACGTATTTGACCGTACGTTTCCAAGGTGTTCATCAATGGCAATATATTCGCTTTGAGTATATTTAGTATTCAGGGATGTTTTGAGTGACTCACAGGTTTCTGGGTGGAGGGAGTGTTTCGTGTTCTATCAATCCGTTTTTTAAAGCTCCTGATTACGGTTCTTATGTATACAAAAATAGACATCGCAATCTTCTATTGCTAAATCCCTCAAGTCGTGGTCATCATTTGCTCTATATACAGCGAGGTCCTTACCGTTATGATTTCGTGTAATTATAGTGCCTATGTATTGAAGAAGTTTTAGTTGATCGACACTTTTTGGTACGGAATATTATGCATAATCGTTTTAATTCGAGATATGATATTAATATTCCAAAACATATTTTTCATAGTATACATCGCATTTATGGCGATTCCGTGCTCTATGTCAACTTCGTATTAATTTTCACCCAAATCGGAGTCTATTAAAAAGTTCTGTTCAATACTAATATTATATTTCTCATTAGGATTTTCAACATCCTACGCAATATCATGTATGGCTAATTGCTTACACTGACATACAGTGCACTCGAATAACAAAAAATCAGTCTAAGTAATGGTTTTTAAGTTTATTCCCTATAATAATATTTTAGTGATTAGTTCGAGGTCATCGCTATGGGGTACCTTGGTACCACGGGTGTTCATATACACATAAATGTTAAATAATCCATCAAACATAGCCATATTTTTCCTGATGAGGACTTCAGTTGAAGTCGAAATATTGACCAAAAAAATCTCATAGAGTAACTTGAATAAAGTATTATTCAACATTCTGGGTTCAGCTCAACAAATTTATCAAAAATCCATTTATTGGTGGATATTTTTTACGATTTGGGATCAATACTGATCCACCTTCTCGTTGGTACTCTTATTTATTTATTATTAAAGTATCCATAACTGTTAATAAGCTTAAAGCCAAGCATAATAATTTTTATTGTTCTATTTCTTTAATAATTTAATTAATTACTAAAAGTTTTTAATTAAAAAGAAATGGATACAGACGCTTTTCTCCTTACTTCTTTATATCCTTCACACATTTTTTTAGGGGAAATTATACAAAAGCTATATATATGTACAGCCAAACGTCCATCTATTGTGTAGATAAAGTCACTTTGGTATCTTGGGACTGTCTCGATTCTAAGTTTGTTTTCGGCTTACATCTTTTCATTCTTAATTTTCTTTGTTCTTTCTCTTGTCGCTGTCGCTTTAGCAACCATGCTAGACGAACAGTGCAGGGAGCTTCCGGCCCCACCAACTGTTGTTGTAATATATATTTTCATTTCCTTTGTGTGGCTCCTTTAGTTAAATTTGTTGAGCACCGCTGGTTTAGAATGAATTCGCTTGCTGATGCATTTAGATTTTTTTTTGTTGTTTGTGTCTCATCAACAACATCGTCATCGCCACCGTCATTTCATTGCTGCGCTACCATTGTTAGCCATGTACCATCGTCTTTGCTTTTGTTGCTGTTTCATCTTGTTATTGTTTGTGTTGTGCTGCTGATGCTTTGTGAAAATAAATGGCGACAAGCAAAAATGTTGATGAAGATTAGTTTGATGCTGCACCGACTATTTTGGCGTTCCATCGAATCCATGAATCGCCGTATTGTTTGATGGATTGTACATACATATATATGGAACTAGGAATGGTGTAACTCTACGTGCGTATGCTCTTCATAGTTTGGATTGCACTTACTTTAGATTTCTGCGTTTGCACTTGTTGATGTAAACCCACCGCTATTCACACCGTTTTAACCCTATGGCCCACAACTTTTAGGGGCCCAGGCGAAGAGAAATAAGTTGCATATTTTTTAAGTGGATTCCAAGAGTCACTATTGCAAATATTGCCCAATTTTCCTACGGCTGGTAGGTAAAAAGGCTTAAGAAGATCTCGATTTACTTGAACAATTCAAGGTTTATTTTAAAAATGTGTGTGATAGCTCAGCTGAAAATCCCACACAAGGAGGGACCGCTACCTTTTTCCGCTGTCCTCCCATTGGCTAGTCGTGTTAAGGGTGCAATTTATATAACTATAACAGCATATCAGTGGTCTTTCTTGAATACTTCAATTTATATGCAGTATCGAAAACCCCATTTGTGTGGATGCTGCCATGCCACTTTTCGCCTTATCCCACACTTTTAGAAGCTGTTAAGAACTAACCTCATAGCCGTCTTTACCAAACATGAACATTCAATTAGTATGGCGCAATGATTTTAAGAACATGACCATCTTGGGAAGATTTCCGTTTGGTATTTAATTTTTGTATAAACGGCCAATCCACTTAGGGCCCAACTGAACTCACAATTGCATTTATAATTTACATTTTATATCTGTATTTGGATCTACATAGGAGATCGTATCGATCTTAAGTTTTTCTTTTTTTTTGATGATCTCTGTTTGATCTCTTTAAACTTAGATGTCATACCTGAAACTCCTCCTATCTTAACAACCAATTGTATGGGGAAAAACATATATTTCCGGGATTAGGAAAGTTGATTGACTATGGGCCCAGCCATTTTTAATCTGACACTGATTTATGGAAGCAACTCACCTTGCAGGTGAACCGGACAGTTTTTGCTATTTTTATTTGGAAATATGTCATAATTGTGTTAAGACTACTGGCTTACCACACCACAGAACCTTGGTTGAAGTCTCGGGACAGGTAGCATCGAAATTTTCAGAAAAAGTATTTTCAAAACGGGGTCCATGGAAAAGCTTCTCAGCAAGATTATACTTATAGTGAAAATCTTGGCGTAGTCAGATTGGCCATTCCTGAAATCGAAGTTTACTGATAGTAAAATACGCATCATATAATATTAAGTGCGCTATTATGGAGTTTCGACCGGCTATAATTGGTGTAGTTTGCGCCTTTGACTATCTTTTAGTTTAGGTATAGTCGACTTATATACCTATTGGCAGTCATACTCTTTTCTGACTATATTTTTTTAAAGAGTTGATGCTTGTTAGAATAGAATTCTTGTTTTTGAGAGATATATCTACAGCCCATGCTTAGTTATTCGCTATAAGAATTCTTCCTTAACTCAAATAGGCAGTGTCCTTATGTTACCATATTACCCCTGCTGTTCCTTCAGGGCTTTTCCCAGAGAATAAAACTTTCTGTGATCCGCTCAATTTTTGGGAAATATTTTTAGGCACTATTTGAGTCAGCCAGCATGTCAAGATTCTCTCCGCCCCTTGTTTGATTTTCGTTTTCTCATTAAATGATATTCAGGTAGCTTGTTGTAGAATTTTACTTTGGAACTTGGTTTTATAAGTAAAGTTAATCCGCTTCTTTCTCAAGCAGGTAGTCTAGTGATCTCCTTTTAGCGAAGCTATAAAACTTTGAGATATTATTACATTATAAACTCAGAAATTTATTTCAAAATTTACGCTTTTTGCTCCTAAGTTTAATACTCCGTCTCTATGCTAATGTTTTCGGCATAAAAATACAAAATTTTATCATTGTCTAATGACTTCATACCAATTTGCATTTTAATTTTTTTCTATTTTTCGATTTTTTTCAAAGATTAAACTCTTCCCTGTCTCCATCTTATTTTGTTATCGATCATTTAGGCCGTTTTGCTCGACTGGCTGTCATTGTCATTGGATGTGAGCTGCCGCTGTCGCCGGCGCTATTGTGTGCATATTTGTTTTTGTATTCATTGTTGTCAGTTGAGTGCGCTTGTCAAAATGATGAAACATTCGATACATACGATTTTAAACTGCAATGATGTACTCATCCGTTTTCGTCTTTGTTGGTGTTTGAAGTGGCTGCTTGGGGGTTCAAATGCATGCAATATTGCTTGACAGCAGTCTCCTGTATGCAAAACTAAACTTGGATAAGCCTTTTGTTTGTGCAAATATCCGGCGCCAAAATTTATAAACCAATTTTTGCATTGAAAACAAAGCCAATTTCCATGCAAAATAAAGCACTGTGCATAATATGTTTCACATACATATTTGAATACGAGTCTATAACACATAAATAGCAGTATCCATTTGTAAGAATGATGCATAGTAGAAGTGAAGAGAAGCGAGGGACCACATAAGTACTCACCACACTCTAAAACTTTTTTAACATTTTGCGGATTTAATTAACCTTAATTGACAGCAATATGATTGCTTGTTGCACATTTATTGTTCCCTGAATTTGCTTGTGCATAACAAAAGACTTAAGGCACGAACTTACAAGGAAATTCACTCAAATAGCGCGAGCGCGAGCGTCACGCTTTATTAGTTCATGCTCATGTGCAGCAGCTAACAAGTGCAAGGCAACAGCAGATACACAATTCATATAAATACATACATAAATAATAGATATGTATATAAACAATAGAGCATTTAATCCAATTGCTCTATGCAAATTTGACAAACCCAAACAACCCACAACAAGATTGCAATAATTTAAGTTTTCATTGATACGTTGACAGTACTAGACTATTCAACTTATTTTTGTTATTGTTTTCTTTGGTATTTTTAGTGCTTATTGTAACATTTTAATTGGAATTTAATTTAAAATCATTCAACACTTTTTCATATATTCATATAATGAAAGAGTTAAAAATAAACACGTAATTTGGCTAACTTATATAGCATACCCCGATTTAAATAGTGAGTTATTTAAAGGAAGGCTTATTTCCGGGAAAAGAAATTGTATAACAACTGTTTTTTCGGTAAGCAGTACAGCTTTGACCCGGTTTATACCTGCAGTGGAAGAAGGAAGATTAGGTAAATTAAAGAGAGCGCGCATGGGATATCTCACACTTCCGTTGTGAATGCTCTTAGGGCGTGACAGGGGGGGAGGCAAAGTTTGGTCAATCAGCCATTTCTCGTTTAATTCCTTATAAGCAACCTGCTTTCCCACGAGAGTTAAGAACGCGGTGAAAGATGCACTTCCCTCACTTCTGCAAGAAAAGGCAATTCTGGACATCGACAAAAAAAGTGGTCGATCGACTCCTCTTCCTGTTGCGGCATAGGGAGCATCTACTCAGTCAGTTCATCAAACAAATTTAAACACCAATAATGTAGTACTAGCTGGACCCGTGCGCTCCTTGCGCAAAAAAAAAAACCAAAATGGTTTGAACCCTTTTGTTAGTCCAGGTTCAGGATTTTTGAAACCTTTTTCTCAAATCATAAAAAAAGATTTTCAGCTACACTTGTTGTGAGACCACAAAAAATGGTAATTCTATACGACAGCACGTAGTTGCTAATATAGGTCCAAAAATCTCGGGAAAGGTATCAAACGACGCGTTTTGATCTCTGTATCAATAATCCGAAAGCGGAAATTAAATAATTTGTTTCAGTGAAAAGTTATTAGCAAAAAACCCAAAAATTGCCTAGGTCCGATCCCAAATAGGGGACTTGATCCAAGGTATTTATGTGCACAACGCCTTTCTGCGTAGGCTTTAAAAAAATAACCTTAGCCGGTCCAACACCGGCTACGCGGTCCACAATATTTCTGCACAGAACACATTTCTGCATTTTCGGTACACCCTAATCTGTGATTACAACAACCACATGAAAATGACAGAAAAATTTCAACTTTAATTGCAAATATCTCTGAACAGACATAAAATATCGATATCGACATAAAATATCGAATATTTCCGCTTTCGGATTATTGATACGAAGGTTAAAACCTGTCGTTTGATACCTTTCCCGATATTTTTGGACCTATATTAGAAGTTACGTGCTGTCGTATAGAATTACCCAAAAAATTATACAAATATGCGCAAACAGCTATTTGAAATTCCACCACTTATATTACATTCACATTGAGCCATAAACTTGAGTTGATTTGCCAACATCAATATGAATTAACTCAAAAAATGTCCTTTTACCTCGAGTTTATGACCCAGTGTGAACGCAGTCTTATTCACTTATTTTAGCAATGTTCAAGTGTAGATGGCGCACTGTTCAGTCTTAGCATTCAAATGTAGATGTCGCGAGGCATATGAATGCCACTGTCACAATAGCGTTGCAGTACAAATTGATTTTTTTGTGCATCCACAATCGTTTATTTTAAAGAATTTATTTTTATAAAATACGCTTAAACCAAAGCACTCCGCTAATTAAAACATGGTTTCGCATGTAGAGCTAACCCCCACCTTTAAAACGATATCTTATTTATTAATATTGGTTCCAAATGAGAGCAGAAAATTAGGAAATAACACTAAAAGACCTTACAGAAATAATATATATGATACACGTTACTTGTGAGTTTAAGACTTCAAGCATTCGAAAATTTACAACTATTGGGAATTGCCTCTGTTAAACATTTGCAACTTAAAGGCTTGAAAAGTTATCATTTATCTGTCTCACTCCGGGAAATCTTCTTCGTTATTATTATTGCAGTTATAGAACAAATTCAATAATTTTGGAAATACATACCCGTATTTTTTTGCAGAATATTGCAATTGAATCTTTTTTTATAATACTTGACGCGTTTTGGCCAGACAGTGTTCCATTTTTCGATAAAGAATTATAACGATTTCATGGAGCTACCGAAGATAAAAAACGATCAACTTTCGATACCGGAGAACATAAATAGTCGATCTGTCGATGTTTATATAAAAACACACATGCTCCTTCAGTTTGTCAATCGCGCAAAATCGAGAAGGTGGTGTAAAAAACCAAGCAAGAATATGGCAAAATATGTAGCAATTTTTTTGATATTCCACTTTATGCAAGTCAATTGTTTTACTTTAAAATACATTTATAGGAGTAAAGATATATAAGTTCCACTTTATAGCATGTACTAACTACTTGCCGCATAGTTTTTTGTTGTTATCCGATTTACTTAAATTTGGCACTAATATGATACATACAAAAGTAAAAGCAGCCTACCAATCTTAATTAAAGTATATTCATAAAGTTAAGTTCAATTACCTTCCATATTAGAAGAGTTTCTGTATTGAAAAATGCGTAGCGCCACAGTGAGCAGGAATTGTTTGTTAGTGGACTTAAGGACACACAAAAAAATCGACTTAGTAATAAAAACTTGATGATGAGTTTTTTGTTTATAAACAACTTTGATTTTTGGCACCGTTTAATTTGAAGGTAACGGAACTAATTCTTCTAAGCATGCATTGAGTTACAATCAATTACAGTTCTTATAACAGAATAACAACAAACGAGTAAGGAAGTCTAAGTACGGGTGGAACCGAACATTATATACCTAGTAGTGATCTATTATGGCATCCCAATTAAGGCAGGTATATTTTAATACTTTTTAGTTAGTATTATAAAGCCAACTGATTGTTTTCAATGAAAACATTTTGGTTATAAGTTCTGAGTGGTAAATTAATTTTTTTGTATAAAAGATATACAACTTCGCTTTTGCAAGGGGGTATTAACTACTTTCCCGGATATTATACTTTTCATCCTGAACGTTTTGATATACATTAATAAATATATATCTCGATTCGTTTATGCCGAATGAAGTAATTTAGATCTAAAAAAAGGGTGTCTTTTATAGGCGCCAAAGAACTCAACCGATCTTTATGAAATTTTCACAATATACTCGGGTTCACTGGGTACAGCATAGACAATATATAGTGTTGGAAAAGTAGGCGGAGCCACGCTTCCAGGCTATATAAAGTTTCAGTTCGTCATAACTCCGAACTTTTTTGGTCTAAATTAATGAAATTTTGGATATATGTCACTTAGTCAATATCTACATAAATTATAAAAGTGGGCGGTGCTACGCCCACATATTTTGTGTTTTGTTTTTGCTCTTGAAATTTGCTAGTATATTAAAAAATAAAGAAAGCAAACAACGAATTTCAGCATTCTTTTGTAAAACTGAGAGACTAGTTTGCGTTCAAATAAACAGACGGACAGACAGACAGACGGACGGAGAGACGGGCATGGCTAAATCCACTCCACTCATCGTACTGATCATTTTAGTGAACTTTTCTCTTCTTGTTCTCATGCTTACATGCATTTAATGTTTATGAAAGGTATGAAAATCATAAAAGATATATAACTTCGCTATTGCAGTGGGCTATTAACTACGTGTCCAAATATTTTGCTAGTGTGTTTCTTGATTTGGCAGGAGTATATTACATACTACTAAGAAGCAGCTGACCAATTTTCATTGAAATATCAAGATTAAATTATAAGCGATTGGCTTCGAAAATAGCAGAAATTTTATGCTGAAAAGTGGGCGACGCCACGCCTACTTTCTCGAAATTGAAAAAATTTTTTTGCGGCCGAGTTTTTCTTAAAAAGCTTATTATGTGTGCAAAATCTGATTGATATAACTTGCTTAGTTGTAGAAATATCGCTTTTTAAATTTTACAAAAAAATTTTTCAGAACTATGTTCAAAAACTGGGCGTGGACTTTAACCGATTTCGCCCATTTTTACAGCAAACAGTTACATTAGAACATTATCACCAAATTTCGTTTCGACAAATCAATTTTTGACGGAGTTATGGTATAAACAGTTTTGTGGAATAGTCCACTATAAAAGGGGCGGGCCACGCCCATTTTCTAAAATTTTAAGCTTTTGGATTTCTTTGTTTACGGAAACTTTAAAAGTGAAATATAAGTGATGTAAAGCTATTTTACGCAAAGTTATTGCCTATTTAATATATCTACGATCCTTTTCAAAATCTTTCATATAAAAGTGGGCGTAGACCTTAACCGATCACGCCCAGTTTTTCCCAGAACATTCCTTGCATACCTGAAAACCTGCTTGCTGAATTTCGTTTCGATATCTTGAACGGTTTCTGATTTATGATTAATATTATTTCTAAATTTGACTTAATCAAAAGTGGGTGTTGCCACGCCCATTTTCAAAAATTTTTTTTTTAATTTATTTTATGCCTCAATATCAATGTATTCACCAAATTGTATCCTTATAGGTGTATTATGTACCGAGTAAACACTTTCTTTGTTTTCGAAAATATTATATATATAAAAAGTGGGGTTGGCTATAATCCGATTTCGCCCATTTTAGATAGCGCTCGAAGATGAGTGCCAAGGAACCCGCATACCAATCATTAAGATATCTCAAAATTTACTCAAGTTATCGTGTTCACAGACGGACGGACGAACGGACATGGCTTAATCAATTTCTCTTTTCGTCCTGAACATTTTGATATATATAAGTCAATATCTATCTCGATCCGTTAATGCCGTTACGCACTGCCGTTACGCGACTAAAGTTAATATACCTTGTGTGTAAAATTTTTCCAGGGTATTCAGAATTGGAGTTTCTCCGATTTCAAGCTCTGCAGGATGCCTGTTATATTTATTTTCCAAACATATTCTACAATTTTTCGTAATGGTTTTAAGGGTATTTTTCATATCAGGAAAGTAATATTCTTCTTTTAACTGCTTGTAATTTTCCTGTAAAGGACGATGTGCCCCATTATGTTCCATCTTTGCGGTTTCTATTTCATCAGCTTTAATCGTTAAATCTATTACTAATTTCTCACAATGAATAAATTTTGTGCCTGGAAAATTCGATAAAAGAATAGACTGAATTTTTCCCAAAGTTTCTAAATTGCAGCAAACTCCATTAACAACATCTCTATTAACACAGTGCCGAAGTGCTTGCAGGAGATATTCAGCAGTTTTGAAATTAATGGTATGTCTTGTAAAATTTTTGAAAATAGTTTTCGAAGATTTGCTGTTATGATTAGAAGTGAAAAGAATAAGTTGATTTTTGAATTGATTAATTGGATTTTTTATTGATTTTATTGCATCTGAATAGGAAATTTCACTATGAACTGTTTGAATACTTATAGAATTTTCAAAACTATGAATATACTGTCGGGAAAGAGCATGAGCAACCTTATTGTCTCTACCAGGTTTATAAAAGAATTTTGGAGCATACCAATTTCTAAAAGCCATCCATCTTTTAATTTTTGAATTCGGGTTTTTGTCAAAAATGGTTGATGGTCAGTATATACAGGGTAGCGCAAAAGTAATCCTCCTATCAGAAAATGCTATAAATTTTGCGATTGGCCCCTAAAGTCAGTTCTGTTTTGACATTTGTGTAGTAAACACATGCGAAATACACGTTGATAAACAATGTTACGCTACGCTGCTCCAGAACGCGGAATATTGCTGACCATTTATTTGACCAATAATCGGTCGGGGCCAAGCGGTTACTGTGAATGGTGGGCGCTACAGAGCAATGATCAACGAGTTCTTTTTGCCGCAACTTGATGAATTGGGATTGGAAAACATGTGGTTCCAACAAGACGGTGCAACAGCACACACTGCATGTGCCACAACCGATATGCTGAACATCGGAAGCTTACTTTTGCGCCACCTTGTATATGAATATTTTTTATACCGTACAAATAATGGCGCAGTTTTTGAATTGCCCAAACAATTGCAAGGAGCTCACGTTCATTTGTGGCATAATTTTCTTCAGCTCTTGAGAGAGTTTTAGACATCATTGTAATAGGTCTACCATTTTGGGATAATACAGCTCCTAAGGCAACTGAAGAAGCATCTGTTGTAATTTCAAATGGCTTTGAATAATCAGGATGCTGGAGAAGTACATCTTCAGAAGCCAAAATTGACTTTAATTTTTCAAAAGATTTTCTTGCTTCATCATCCAAAGAGATTTTTACATATGTACTTAGATTGTTTTATATGACCATTATCACCTCTCAAATATTTAATTAGGGGTTTAGATATATGAGCATAATCTTTTATGAATCGTCGATAATAGCCCGAAAACCCTAAAAATGACCGTAAAGATCTAAGTGACTTAGGTTCTTCATAATTCACAATCGCATCAATTTTATCACTACATGTAGGTATGCCTTTTCCCGAAATAATAAATCCTAAAATCTGTAACTCAGACTTAAAGAATTTTGATTTTTCAAGCGACACACGCATGCCTGCCTTTTCTATTTTTTTAAGAATAAAATCAACATGCTGAAAATGCGAGCGTTCATCAGATGAAAATATAATAATATCATCAACATAGACATGGCAAATTTTTCCAATGCTGTCACGTAAACTATCATCAATGGCTCTCTGAAATATGCTTGGAGCATTTTTTAGTCCGAAAGGCAATCGACAGAATTCATACAAGGTGGCGCAAAAGTAATCCTCCTATCAGAAAATGCTATATATTTTGCGATTAGCCCCTAAAGTCAGTTCTGTTTTGACATTTGTGTAGTAAACACATGCGAAATACACATTAATAAACAATGTTACGCTACACTGCTCCAGAACGCGGAATATTGCTGACCATTTATTTGACCAATAATCGGTCGGTGAAAAACGGTTACTGCGCAAAAGTAATCCTCCTATTAGAAAATTCTATAAATTTTGCGATTGGCCCCTAAAGTCAGTTCTGTTTTGACATTTGTGTAGTAAACACATGCGAAATACACGTTAGTAAACAATGTTACGCTACACTGCTCCAGAACGCGGAATATTGCTGACTATTTATTTGACCAATAATCGGTCGGGGCCAAACGGTTTCTGTGAATGGTGAGCGCTACAGAGCAATGATCAACGAGTTCTTTTTGCCGCAACTTGATGAATTGGGATTGGAAAACATGTGGTTCCAACAAGACGGTGCAACAGCACACACTGCACGTGCCACAACCGATATGCTGAACATCGGAAGCTTACTTTTGCGCCACCTTGTATTTGCCATTGTTAATACTGAATGCAGTTTTATCTCTGTCTTTTTTCGCAAGAGAAATTTGTCCTAAATTTGCTATAATTACCGAAATATCCGGAATGGGATACCTATCTGAAGTAGAGTGTTCATTAAGCTTTCGAAAATCAATTACCATTCTTAGTTTTTGATTGCCTTCATCGTCTAACCCTTTTTTAGTAACTACATGTACCGGTGAATTATACGCAGAATATAATTTTCGAATTATACCATCAATAAGCAGAGATTCTATTTCTCCATTTATGAATCTTGCTGCAGATATGCTATAAGGATAGCTTCTAGAAAAAATTGGCTTATCTATGGTTGTATCTATTGTAGCCTCAACACGAGTATTATAAGGTAAGGCTCTATTACGAATTTTGATAGGCAACTCCTCATTGTTTAGCGTATTTACTTGTTGACATTCAAAATGACAAATTTTCTCCTTTCCTAACTTGTGATAGAGAAACCCTTCTTTGATATTTATTTGAGCCTCAATTTCACTCAAAAAAGCATAACCAATGATTGCGTCGAAGGTATTCAATTTTGATAAAATTTAAAATGTTGTGGCCATACCTTAATCATACCTTAATCCGACATTTTTCTGAAATATTATTTAATCCATTATTGGATTTTATTTGAAAAGGTAGATCTACTTTTTCGATAAGCTCAGAACAGTTCCGCGGTCAACCATAGTTAAACAGCAAAAACAAAACAAAAAAAAAATTAATAAACGTTTCGGTAAAACGAAATAAAATATATTTGAAGTACTGAATTAAACGGAAGTGAATTAATTTAAACGAAATTATAGTAAATAAAATTACATTAACTCAAATACTTAATTAACGAACAGCTATTAGTGAATTTGACGAACTTTAACGCTGCTTCAATCTAAGCTTAAATGGTTTGAAGTTGATTGTTGATTGCGTTATTGTAATCCCATCTATAATATTCTGTAATTGATTGATGATTGGCAATCTCACAGTGGATAATGTTGTTTAAATCGAATTTATTTCTCCAAATTATTTTGCAATTGATTACCTCGGAGTGGTTAATTAGTGTTATTCACCACAACGCTTGGAATTTAATTTTAATTTCACATAAAAGGACTTCCATATGTATGATAATATATGAAGTTCGTTTCTTTAGTCTTCTGTAATTTTCTCACAAAATTTTTATAAAATTTTTTAAATGTTAAATTGTTGTCACAGATTTCTTTGACTTTCGTCTTTCTTTTTTATTTATCCATAAAATTTTTCATTTCACTTCAAAAGTTCAATTGCCGTCAGAGATTTTCATGCCATTATTTATATTTATTTACTTTCACCGCAACGAGCAAATGCATATTTTTAATTTCCTTAATGTTTTTTCACTTTATTGCATAATTATTGTGCCATTTTTCGCAAATTCGTTTCTTTTGAAAATTTTGTGTTTAATTCCGTTTCAAAGATTTTTAATTATTTAGAATTATAATCCTTTATGGATGTATAAAGTCTCTAGTTATCCTTTCGAAAGGATTTTTATTTTCCACTAGCTTTGAAATATAATAAATTTATAAGATCTTTTTATACTAATTGTGATCCTTATCCTTTGATAAAGATTTTTTTTTACACTAATTAGTTTCTTTTTGGTAAAGTCCGCTAAATTTTTAACTGTATCCTTTGATATGGATTGGTTGACCACCGGCGCAGCAGCGAAGCAACAACGAATAAGAAATGTTCAAACGAAACCACGAAGAAAAGTGAAAACGAAACTATCATTTGTTGAATCAGTTGTGTAAGTAAATAACATTGCTTTTTGGAATAATTTAAGTAACCTTTTTCTGATAAAAAAGTTTTCAAAAAATTCACAAAACAAATATTGAATTGATGCAATTGATGTTATCTTCATGGTTATTTGCAAAGAACTCCGGAGCTCAAAATTTTCACCATAAAAAGCTCTTTCTGGAATTTCCTTAATTTTATGTAAAGATATTAATATTTAAATTTAAAAATTTTCCATAAAATGTTTTAAGAAAATTTTAAGATGTATGCCTGTGAAATCAATTATAAAATTCAATCAGTCCCTATTATTAAAAAAAAGAAAATTACTTTTTAGAAATGTCGTTCAAGAGTAAAATTGCTATGAATAGCCACTATATTTTTATTGAAATTGGTTTCATTTATTTAATATAGTGATAGATATATTTTTATATCTGATGTCTGAATTTTAATAAAGTGGTTTTTAATGTAATTCTGCAATTTTCGTGCACTTTTAAACAAAAAATGAGCTAACCTGCAATGAAGTGGTACAGTAACTGGTAAGATACTGCTACATAGACGGCCTAGTGTGACGGCTGGTATGATTCCGATGTATGTACTGACTAATATGTCAACTGGAATTTTGCTGATGCATATACGGACAGTTGCCATCTCGTAGGACATTTTCGTGTTAAAAATAGCAGTTGCTAGTATGGAAAAATTACAGAACTCGAACTAGTTGAGCCGGTTCGGCAAACTAGTATTTTACTATTATAAAACTAGTAGAATTTATTGCAGGGTACTTTTCCGGACATTTTGCTTGTGTGTTATTTTTGGCAGGAGTATACTTGTGTGTTATTTTTGGCAGGCCACTGAGAACCAGCTGACAAATCTTCATTGACATATCCAGTTGAAATTACAAGCAATCGCTTTAGAATAGAATAATTTGTATGCTGAAAAGTGTGCGGCGCCACGCCTACTTCCGCAAAATCCATAAACTTTTTTTGCGGTCGAGTTTTGCTTGAAAAGCTTATTATGTGTGCAAGGTCTTTTTGATATAGCTTGCATAGTTATAGACATATCGCGTTTTACATTTTACAAACAAATTTTTCAGAACTATGTTAAAAAGTGGGCGTGGCCGTTAACCGATTTGGCCCATTTTTACAACAAACAGTTACCTTTATCTATTCAAAATTATCGCCAAATATCGTTTCGATAAATCAATTGCTGCCGGAGTTATGGCATAAACATTTTTGTGGGATAATCCAATATAAAAGGGACTGGCCACGCCCATTTTCGAAAGTTTATATATTCGACTCTCTTCTTTCACAGACACTTTGAAAGTGAAAAAGAAATTATATAAAGCTATGTATGCAAAAGTTATTGCCTGTTAAATGCATCTTTGATCCTTTTCAAAATCTTTCGTATTAAAGTGGGCGTGGAGCTTAACCGATTTCTCCCATTTTTTTCCGGAACATTCCTTGTATTAATATAATAATGATAATTCCCAAACGGATTACTCACCATATCCCGCCCGACCGGCGCGAGGAGCGCATCCGCATAACGCGCGGTTTATTCGTTCGTGCCGAGTCGTTGAAAGGCTTTGGTTTGTTAATCGTCGAGATCTAAAACTGCTCAGCTACAGAGAAAACCTCATCAGCTAAGTAAAGTAGATATAAGATAGATTTTACATTAAGAAATAACTAGTCAACAGATTAAAATTATTGTTAGAAGTTAATATAGAAGTCAAAGAATAAGAAACAATTAGTAGCTATGTATTTAGGATAGAAAGAATTGATTTTTTTATGCTTAAAAGCGAGTTTGCAATATCAAATCTACCAGAAAGAGAGTTAGAATCTTGACACAAACAGCAAAAAGGCTCATTTGACTGAAAATTGGTTCGGCACTGTTTTAAGACTAGAGGTTTGAAATGCCTTGAAGGACGAGACGGTATATTGAAGTTCACTTCACTTAGAAGAAATGGGCTAGAGAGTGAACCATTTAGCAATTTAATCATAAAAACAATTCCAAGCATTTCCCTCCGACTAGAAAGTGTGTGAAGATTAATGAGTTTTAAACGATTCGCATAGGGAGGCAGATTATACAAGGGATCCCAATGAAGATCTCTTAAGGCAAATAGTATAAATACTTTTTGAACTGATTCTAAGCGATCTACATGAACCTGGGAATGCGGGTTCCAAATTATAGAACCGTATTCAAGTATCGGTCTGACTAATGTAGTTACACGAGGGTCGCTAAATTCTTTAGACCATCGTTTAACGAATGCTAGGACACCTCTTGCCTATTGGTTGTTTTGTTAATATGGCGGTTGAAACTGAGTTTATAGTCCATAGTAACCCCAGGTCAACAAAATCATACACTTGCTCAAGACTATAATTTTTAATTGTATAGGAAGCCGGCTAAGAAATTCCACGCGAAAAACCCATGTATTTAAATTTTTTAAGGTTAAGTGGCATATAATTTAAATCACACCAAGTAACTAGTATATCTAGATCTGATTGTAGCTTATTTCTATCTTCAAATGACGCGAATGACATGAAAAGCTTTACGTCGTCAGCATACATTAACATTTTTGAAATTTTTATTATTGTAGAAATATCATTTATAAACAACAAGAACAGAATCGGGCCAAGATGGCTTCCCCCGAAGAGACATAAATGATAAATATATATTAATATAAAGATTGGTTTCGATATCTTGAATGGTTTCTGACTTATGATTAATAATATTTTTAAATTTGACTTAATCAAAAGTGGGCGGTGCCACACCCATTTTCAAAAATTTGTCGCGATTAACATAAATAACTTTGATGCTTTATTCAATGTTAAGTAGAGCAAATCGTGTGTGCTGAATTTTAGCGTAAAAAAGAAAAAATTACTAAAAATATCCTTAAGTCATTATTTGAAAAAACGTGTGCACAGTTTCAACACGAAAAGTTAAAAGAAAAGCAAGTAGCATTAAATTAAAAAAAAAAAGTTACATTGTCAAGACCAATATTTGTATCTTTACTGAAGTTGCTTTCAAGCAAGCAAAGGACTTTGTGAGACGGATATACAAACAGTTCTCAAGTTTGATTGGGGAGAGTCTTCTGACAAAGATTGCGAATCGTAGATATGAACAAACCACGCAAAGGACTTTGTGAGATGGATATACAAACAGTTCTCAAGTTTGATTGGGGAGAGTCTTCTGACAAAGATTGCGAAGATGATGAAGCGGAGGTTTTAGAAAATATTTTGAAAGAAATTTTGGAGAAAGGTGAGGAAATCAAAATTGATTTGATAGAAGGTGAAGAACGTGCTGAAGAGTATCCAGAGGATTCCGAAGGTCTTGTTGTTGAAAAAGTAGACTTTTCGACATTGCGATAGAGGAAAAACCATTTGGGATAAAATATGACTCGATGTCGCTCCACAATTGCTCTGACATATTGAAACAGCCAAAAAAGAGTGATTCTAACTGTGTTTTACCGTATAAAATAGTCCTATTTTATCGATCCTCAAAGACAAATTCATTAGTTTACCTCAAGAAGAACAGTAAAGTGTTGATAGGCAAGTAATAGCATACAAAGGTAAGTTCAAATTTCCACGAACTCAAAAGAGAATATTTTTGGATCCTTTCTACTTAAATTTTTTTAGGAAAATCAGCATTCAAACAATATAATACCGCAAGCCTCATAAATGGAGAATGGAAATTTTTACCCGTGCAGTTTCATCAGGAATTAACGTATTAACATCTATGTTTCCATTTAAATTTGCAAAACGAATTTCCAACGTAAAAAACTAATATCTTCTTGATTTGATCGCGAAATGTTGTGAAAATAATTCTTATGAAAGCAAAATTGCAATCTTCAAACATTTTAAAAACATGGGATTTAATAACAACGACTACAAAGTTAATAAAAGTACTCTAAGAAAATATTTGGAATCTATGAACATACAAATTCAAAAAGAAAATCGAAACCAGCCAATACAGAAAAGAAGACAAAAATAATTAAATCTAGGTTGCGAATACTTTCCAAAAAATGCTTTGCCACATCTTCGACTAATAAATGGGTTATGGATGATGAGAGCTATTTCACGATGGCGGGTAACGAATGGCAGCCAAAGCATTACTTCGAGCCTGAAAAACGTAAAGCATCAGATGAAGTGAAATATATTCAAAAAACTAAGTTCCTCGGAAAAGTTTTGTTGTGGCTAGCAATCAGCGAGCGTGGAATAAGTGAACCTGTATTTTTTAAAGGAGGTTTAGCAGTTTCTCCTCAGACTCGTACAGATAAATGTATTCCTGAACTTCACAAATTTATAAGCAAATACCATAGAAGGGACAAAGTAGTACATTGGCCGGATTTGGCTTTATGCCAGAAGCACCTTAAGGGACTTAGATAACCGTGGCATTGAATTTGTACCTAAAGAGTTTAAGGGCAGGTTTTACAATGCATTTTTAAGTTGAACTTAAGTCTAGGTTAGGATTTCGAGTTTTACCACCAATTTCTTCAGCTGAACTTTATTTTCCAACTTTGGCGACCAATTTCACAAAATCTTTGTTTTTGTGCAACGACTGCTGTCAAAATATGTAAACAAAAGATTACGTTGCAGTGTTGCTGTATTTCACCACAACATTTTTTCCAAAATTAAGTATGCATTGTAAAACGGAAACTTGAGCAAAAACTTAAACTGCGCCTGGCCAAATTTTTTCTTAACTAAAACTTAAGTTCAACTTAAGTATAGAATGTAAAACGCGACCTAACCCTCCAAACGTTCCCCAAATGAGACCAAATGAAACTTTTTGGGCGAATATGAAAAGGTGTGTACGAGTATACGCTAAAGGATACACTGCAAAAAATACTACTTGTTTAGTTAAAAAAATCAAAAAGGAGCTTAAAGACATCGATGCAAAAGGAATTCAAGAGTCAATAAGGAAATTGCTATAAAAAATAAGAAAAGCAAACCGCAATGTAGCAAATATATTTTTATAAATTAAACTTGTATATCTAAATGTAAAAATAAATTGACCTTAAGTAAAACAAATATAATTTCATATTTTATTTTCCCTATCATATGCTTGTTCGGATTTCATTCTCCTTACGTTATAGATGATTTCGCCCTCGATGTTGGTGATAGAACTTGCCCCTCATATGGACTTGGAATATCATCTGACATCGTTTTATATTTGGAATCCTCTGTCCCCAAATTTAAGAATTAGAAGCTATACTTTGGTAGTTGGTTCACTCCGGTAAGTATTCTTGTATCATGGAAAGAGGTGGCTATATTTTGTATCGGCACTGTCAGAAAAAAACCGAATGGGCAGTTGCGAGTTAAAATCCGAATTTGATTTGAAGAAGCTTGGTAGAGGATTTTACGATAAGAAGTGTGAAGTGAACTATGGAATTGTTACATTTTGCTTGTTGAACAGCCCGGTACAATTGTTATCTACATTTGTTGGTGTTAAGTCGTTGGAGCGCCCATGACAAACAATTCGTCGAACTCAAAGCATAGGACACTCATAAAATTTCAGATGGAAATAGCGAATGAGTTGGTAAATGTTGCACCGCCCTCTTCAAGCGCATTACAAGGGAAAAGAGGACAACCCAGTGAAAATAATGTGGAAGTAGAGGATATACAGTTCCAGCTTCAAGGACGTAAACTTACTTATGATCCACCAAACTCGATGAGATACGATGCCATATGGATTGTGTTAGGAGACAAAGGTCGATGCCGTCTTTGCAAGATGGCAACACTCCTATTAAAATGTTGAAAACGTGGTATGCACCTATGTTCCAACACAAGTAAAAATTGTGTTCTATTATAATGTCAAAAAAAAATTCTTAAAAAATAAAGAGTTAAAAATCAGTTTTCATAAAGTTGTTTTCGTTTTCAATGCCATGAAATACATACCCAACGGCCCAAAGTTGCTTATAAGCAACTTCCAATATTACTAACTTAACTAAGGTTTAATAACCACGGGCATGAAGAAAAACCATTTTTCTGATAGCTGGTTTGGGAGCGGGGTCGAAAGGGTTAAACTGACTACCATTCAAATAGTCTGACGTCTAAACCTTTAAGTATCTTCTGTTGTTTTAATTGAAGCAAAAGGAAAAGCTTGATAAAATGTACATGCAGATACATATATTCTAAATATTTAAAATTGATTTGAAAGGAGGAAGGTAAAGAAATAGGGCCCGAAAACTGTTTCAGGACCATTGTCATTGAGACTAAATATTAACATACAAGGCGATAACACTAAGCTCCGCATGTAATGCAAATCCAATTTTGAATCATAAACCATCTGTCTTATCTAACCATCTTCCCAATAACTGTATTTTGTTACCATAACCGTAATTTTTCCACAGCCTTGATTAAGCATAACATTTATAACTGTACTCAAACTCATTCACACTGCGCCGAATGACCCCATTTGGTGATGCACAAATCTTCGGCTGCATAACTCGGCGACTGTGTGAGGTATTGATTTCAAGACAAACTTTTCATATTTTTCACAACATTTCACCTCATTAATCTAACAAAAAGTGTAAACTTTTATTTGGGCAACTTGTCAGCCAACGACGAATAATAAGGGTACGCTATGTCCAACAAAAACAAAACGACGCACACCCCACATAAACAAAATGCAAGCGAATAAAAAGCAATGACAACAAGAAGCAAAACAGCAACAAAAGCTCACCAAAAAAGGAGTGGTCGATGACTTTTTAATTGATTAAAATGAGAAATCGTTGCGATCGCAACTGGCAGATTGGCTAGGATCCGATTTCCAAAAAAAAATTTACAGAAATAATGTGCGCAATCTGGGATGAGAGGAAACAGCATGGTAGAGGAGACATGAAGGACGCTCTTTTTGTGGAATGAAATGAAAAAGTATTTATTTTGAACGCCGTCAGTGGGTTAGCGGTGCCTCGCTGGGGTCTTGGCTCCAATCGAGGGCCAGCTTTAGATGTTTCTGTGAACATGCGAGGAGCGTTTATGGTTACTTTTTTGTGAATTTGTCATTATTAAACTCATATTTTTTGTTTTTGAATATTTTTGTGTTTTCTTTTTGTTTTTGCAAACACATAACAGGAAATGAAATTTGACACTTTAACGAGCTCTAGTAAACGCGTACAGTAAGAATTGCATACACATACACATTGTGCCAAACGAACGGCCACTTACTGCACAGTGGCGCCTACTACCGCAGTTCTTTGACAAAAAACTAAGAGCGTCCGTCAATACTAACACATTATAACCCATTTAAGCGCGAGTACTAGGCCCAAGAGAAGACTTAGTATGCTGATTCACACAGTCTTCTGGGTGCTTGGACAAAGGACGTTAGACATTACCGAGGCTGTCAAGGCAATCAAAAAAGACTTAGACAAGAGATGCGACAGATTCAAGACAACTGCTAACTCTCTCTTTTTAAAAAAATGTACATTAATAAATTTAAATATCTTCACAGGAAAACTAGGGATCATCGTTTTATTAATCCTGAAGCACTCCCTTGCGAGTATTGGATTACTCCCTATATTTCTGTGTATTACCATATGATTTTGTGTATTCCCCTTCAACATTGCATTTCCTAGGAGGGCGAGTAATAGAAAACCTATCTTCCACTTCCCAAAAAAACAATATTGGAGTTTTTGTTATAACTTTTTATTTAAATTGTGATTATCTCTCATATTTCTATGATTTCACTGTTTTTTTTTAAAAACAAATTTTTTTCCATCTGTTGAAACATTTTTTTCTTTTGTTGGCAGAGAAATTCCCTAATAAACAGTGAAGTAAGCTAGTTTATTAAACAATATTTTCCAAACGTTGAAATCAATGTTTTCTAAATGAGTTTGTAACTAAAAAATTTTACAAACGTTTAAATATGTTTTCACAATTGTATGGTAGCTTTGGGGAATTAACTTGAGGTGAACTTTCGGCTAGGTGAACAGTTTGGCAGTTTTCAAAAATAATGCTAAATAATTTGCCTAATTGATTTATATGAACTTTGTTATATGGCCGACGTGGTGTAGTGGTAGTGTTGCCAGCCCACCACACCGAAAGGCTCAAGGTTCGAGTTCTGGGACAGGTAACACCAAAAGTGGTTTGAAACAGGTTTTTCAAAACGGCGTCCGAGGGTATTTCTGCCATGCATGGCTTCTTAGCAAAAATTCATCTGTTTTGCTTTGCAGATGCTTTTCGGAGTCGGCATAAAACAGTAGCTCCCGCCAATTTGTATAAAACATTGGAAGCGGCACGCCACAAATTGGTAAAAAAGCTCGTGCAAAATGTTTAAAAAATTTTTTTTTATTATAGTTGAATTGTAAGAAAAGTAATAAATGGAACTGAAATAACCATAAAACATATTTTAAAATAGTTACAATAATCTATTTAGTGATATAGTTGAGGAAATTGTCGGAATTCGAACCAGCAACCTTCGGAGCAAAGGTCTAGTACATATTCATTAGGCTACTGGCCCGTTTTCACCGTCGTTGCCTAGATAGGAGTTTTATCAATCAGACCCTTACTGTACGTTGAATAAAACGTTAATTAAACATTTTTTTTTTTAAACCTTATTTGCAATTGCTTAAAAAGGAATCATTTTCGTTGATTGAACATTTTTTTCCAAACTTTTAACAATGATTATAGTAAACGTTTTCCAAATGAAAAGCTTGCTAAAGTAAGTTTATCGTAAGCTTATAGTAAACGTATTTCGCTTATTGGGTCGGCTTACTCAAAACGGTGTTAGCTAAGAGTAGAAGTTGGAGCAATCCCTACATTCGCTCGAAAAATATGTAGAAGGGAGTATATTGGATATATGTGTCATATGTGTCCTTCAGTCAAGATTTCCATAAATTTGGAAAAGTGGGCGGTGCCAAGCCACACATTTTTGTGTGTTGTTTGTTTTTATTCATGCCCCAAATTTTTTGTCGATCTTTGCGAAACAACACAGCCATATATAGTTTTTGGAAAATCCCCAGGTTATATAAAGTTGCAATTCGGCACAGCTTGCAAGATATTTTGTTCAAGTTAATGATAATTTATATATACATAGATATATGTTCTATGTATCAAAATAACCTTGAAAAAAGGAAACGGTACCAAGCTCAAATAAGAGTTAATTCGCTATAACTTCGAAACTATGTACATATCAGTACCCGCTGAGGAAATGGGAGAAGAAGGTGAGTAGGAATAGAAATTTGAAGAGGTTTTTTCGGAGGGGGTTACTGAATTTAAATTTTATTTGATTTTGATCAAAAAATTCAGATTAAAACGAGATAATTTCCAACAACAAAAAACAATATCACTCTTTAATTTAATTCGAAAATAAAATTAAGTCATCTAGGCCTTTTCAACTCCTCACTAACTTCGGCTCTGCTTACGGGTAAATAAATTTTTGCTAATTTACTAGTAAGCGGAACGTGCAAGAAAACTTGTAATACTGTCAATAGTAACAAATTACCGATAGCTACATAGATAGAAAAACCGTCGATATATCGATAGTATCGTCGATAACTTCCACCCATTCAAGCAAAAATAAAACACGGGAAATTTTTAAAATTATCGGTAAGACTTCAGCGACAGCTAAAAATTTTAGTTCCTGCATTTCCACATAAATCCCACTGTGCGCCGCAGCAATTGCAAACCTTACCAAATCTTTTGTTGAATTTCTTTTTGTTGTTTTTGCATAGCTTCAGATTTTTTCTGCATCCCTTTAACCCATTTGTATACCTTTCATGAAGATGAATTATAACTTATAACAAGAAGAAATAGACTTACCAATAAGCATACCGAAATGATCAGGGCGATGAGCTGAGTCGATTTAGTCATGTCCGTCTGTGTGTTTGTACGCAAACTAGTCTCTCAGTTTTTGAGATATCTTGATGAAATTTTGTGTGGAGCCGGCATTTTGCATGAGATTATTCATTCGTCGGAATCAGCAAAATCGAAGCTATGCAACGCATAGCTCCCATACAATCGATTGTTCCGATAAATGGGGCTTGGGCAATGTATCTTTAAATTATCAGTTGTGCAAAGTTTTTACTAATTGTGAGTAAGGATCGGACACTTAAAACCGTGATACGTATTCATGAAAGGTATAAAGTCTTCGGCACAGTCGAAGACAGCCCTTTCCGTACTTGTTTTTTTTTTTTGTGTTTTCTCTTTCGAAACTTAAGTTTTTCGTCCCTTGATTTATTGTCAACTTAAGTGGGTTTCTACGCTTTTTCCGCTTGGCGATGTGGTGGCCGGCCAGTCGCTCGTCCATGCAGCAGGTTCATTAATTGCAAGAAATGAGCTGCAAGAGCTTTTGAAGCAGCCAATTGATCGTATTTTATTTGTATTTGTATACTCGTGGAATATTTGAATGCCACATGCGCCCGAAAATTTCTTTGCGCACAAAAACCTATTCAACTTTCTCAACTTGGTATCAAATTGCAATTATCTGCAGGCATGACAATTGTCACATACCTGCCACCAGCGCCAAAAAGCTTTGGTCCGTTCAGCCAGCTGCGTACACAATTCCGCTCCCTTACCGAATTTTTTTTTTTTGTGCGGCTCTCGTTTTAATCTTTTGGATTTAAAATTGCTTCGAAATTGTAACGATTTGCTTAATTCCTGCAAATCCATGGCAAAACCGAGAAACGCCGCAAATGTGTTCAAAATTGCTGAATGTTCTGAAATCGTCGTACAATATATCACTAATGACTTTTGACTTCTGTTGTTCTTCTCGTTATTTTTGTGGTTATTTGTGCCAAAATGTGGAATTCGGAAAATGTTACATTGTCTTTGGAACAAGCGAGTGCAATCATGGAGGCCAAAGTATAAAAAGTGGAAATGCGTGCACCAAGAAAGCCAACCACAACGCAACACACTTGACCCCGATTGGGATTTTAGCAGTCTCATCTTGCTCTTTATCATTTCGAGTTAATACTATTTGAGGTATTTTTAATAGTTGAATTTATTGCCATCGAAATTGTTCTCCATTTGGCCCTTCCAACGGCGTAATCAACTAAGTCGCTAAACTGAGCTCATCACCTTAAGACTGTTTGGTACACGGCTTGAATACTTCTAGGCAAGCAGTCTGAGTCAAAGCTTCTGGACTTCATAACAGGCCAGCCCAGCTCCGATTAATAGCTTAGACTTTGAATTTTGTTCGCCGAGAAAGATATTCACACAGTTCAAAGTAGCATTTGTTGACATAGGTAATTTTTCGTTGGTTTTAATATTTGCAGCCTATGTCGAGTCTTTTAATGGTCTGATAGGATCTTACATGCGAGGCTTGATGCCGAGATTATAGTAAAGTACAGAAGTATTCAACTGTTTAGCTTAGATTTTTAATAAGAGGTGAGTGGCATCATATCCGTAGAGCAACCATCAATTGCACGTAATTACAATTTGTGGATTTTAGCCACCCCTTACTACGGGCATATTCTAACCCCCAACCCCCCGGGGGTTCACAAGTGTGTTAGAGTCAGCGTGAATGCACCTTTTGGCGTCCAGTGTCTAAGATGGATTGTAGCTCAACATTCCTCCCGAACGTTGAGGACGTGAAAAGTAGACTGCAGCCTCATGGATTCTTGTTCTTTCTACGATGAGTTGAAGAGATGAATAACTCGTGCAGATATTCCGCAGCTTAGTTCTAACGAACGTATTTAAAACTGTGTTCAGTAGGTGGACGAATCTCTTGCAATATTTTATCTTCACATATATCTATGCGTCTCCGGAATCCAGCTAGATCTATGCTATTCAAGAGACATGCAAGCGATTACTGTGTGCTGACATCACCCGTAATTGGGTAGCAACTTTCTCCGACAGCCAATATGTCATTCGAAATCTCTGGTCGACACCGACAGCCTCGAGTGCGGTTGGCTAGTGAGTACGTTGACCATGACCCTGGCTAGTCAACATATCGTTTCTCTAGTTTGAGTGCTGATGCAAACTAACATACCTCCATTCCTCTCCATGCCCCACAAAAGACGAAGTTCCTTACACCCCTGCGACTTGGCTACGAATATAGAATGTGAATGATTCTTTGGGCCTCCTACAACTAAATATGACCTTCAACTCAACGGGCGCTGGTGTAATGGAATTGAAACTCATTGACTCTCCTACAACAAAGACGATCTCAAGCACTCGGAAGGTGAATATAAAGGACGTTTTCAGAATATTTTAATACTCTACGGGCGCTATTTGGATGGGACAGTCGAGCATCTTATGAGCAATTACAGCGCAGAAGAAAGAAAATTCCAACCGCGGGCGTTGAGGGTTAGAATAAAAACGATGCATTAGCTCTAATTAGAGCGAGAGAAGCCTCGCTATATCAGCTTAACAACTAAATAAAAATAATTGTGTAGCATATACCTCCAAGGAGATTTTTGCGAGTTTCTCTTACCATTTTTCTGTGGTGCTTTGAATTTTTTCCTACAAATTGGCGGGATCGACAGCCAGTTGTACTGCCCTACAAATTTAGTCTGATGTAAAATAGAGAGTAGACCAGTTGAACTTTCCCACCAGCTTATACAGCTCCCTTTATTCAGCTTTTTAGACCCTGACCCTAGAGCCCAATGATAGAGAATATTTGGAGATCTTTCTCTCATCATTGCTAGTCGTTTGTGATCCCTGGGTCTCTTTTATTTCCTATTGACCCACTTTTCTAGATGCCACTATGCATCCTTTAGAGATATGTATACCACAGTTCTGTAAAATTTGCATTGTACCGGCATCTGCAAAGCAGAACCATTTTTGCTGACAAGCCTTCCATGGCAAAAATACACCCGGAAAGTTTGTAAACCTCTGTTGAGGGGCGAGTCCGTTTAGAACAAACTCTTTCAAACCACTTTTGATGTTATCTGTCCCGAGACTCGAACCTTGGACCTTCAGTGTGGTATGCCAGCAATACTACCACCACAACACAGTGCGAAGAATACGATGCTGAACACACCTGCTTAAAATGCTCAAAAGCCAAGAGTCGGCCAAATAACAGTAACTTGAGGAAAATGTTCGGCGTCCCAGGAACGTAAAAACTACACTCGAAGCAAAATAATGGGACATAAAGAAATGCGAAAGCGACCCCTGAGTAAGCGATGGTGCCAAAATTTGAAGAAGTCCACGGACACAGTGCACAAATATTTATTACCTTTACTACTTACAGTTTAATACGAAACAATGCTGCCTTAAGCGTTATGACGATAAACGTATAGACTAAGAGCTGGCTACGAAAATAACAAATGACAAGTTGCAGTAAAAGTGATGATATACGAGTAAATACCTTCCTTACTAGTTGAGAATCGCGTAGCGTTGCCGCCAGAAGTCGTTCCCGGGGAGGGATGCGAGGCGTGCGCTCAAACTTGTAAATTTTTATTGAAAATAAAATCATAAGGTGCAGTTCTGAAATTTGGCGGGGTTACAGTTTTTAACTCTATAAATAAGGTAAAATTATTGCCAGAACTCTAGGTCGTGGATAAAGCGTTGCCAGAAGTCGGCAAAGTTGATGATAAGGTGCAGTCCTGGCGATTTTGTTTTAACGTTACTGAATGCTTAAAAAAACTTAATGTCGATTGCCAGAAGAGTAATTGAAGGCTAAGTATAGAAAAAACTATTATATAGGTAGATAGTCGATTATACAACTAAAAATACACTTTCAAAATTTAAATAATCAGGTGCAGTTTTGGCTATTCGCTCTTTTTATTACTTAATACATTAGGGAAGCTATGCATTAATAGACAGAAATCAACTTGATGGTTAATTGCATAAAAAAAAGAAAATATTGTCAGAAATTGGTAATACAGAAAAAAAATTTTTTCTTTTAAATTAATTTTAGGCAGGTTTGGCCACTTATGTGTACTTTTTAATTATAAAGATATAAGGATTAGAAAAGTGGAAGGTTAAGTTGAAATAATTATAAAAATATTTTTACTTATTTTTATTTAATACATTAAAAATAATATAATTGTAAAAGCAAAGTTTTTTTAACATTCGCAATCTGTTTCTTAATTTTCATCGTCATCGCTGGAATTGTCAATATCTGAGTTATCAACTGAAAAAAAATAATATTTTCATAAATAATTGGTGTATAACAAAACGTATGCATGATGTAATGATTGCATAATTTACCTGCAGATTCTTCACTATTTATTATGACATCTTTAACTGTTGACGGTAATTGCGGGCCCTCAAACCATTTAAATTCGTATGTGCTATGTCCATCAAATTTTTCTATCCAGCCGCAATCAGTCGGTTCAAGATCTGTTGGAACTGATAGATTATCATTTCTCCAGATATTTGCGATATATCTCGCTCTTTCAAATTGTTGTCGTAGTTCAGATTGGCAAGGAGGCAAACTTAATGCGTCGAAATTTTTAATGGAATTTTTTCTAAATGGCTCATTCACATCTTTTATTTTATAATTTCTTAAAAACATTTCGAATCGCGTATCATTTACAAATTGAATTTGCTTTTTAGATGTAATTCCATATAAGTGGCTTGTATATATGTCTAACATTTGAAAAACTTCTTCTTTATTACACAGTGTATCTCCGAGATCGGAAAAGGCTTTCATATATTTCTGCGATTGTGATAATATTTTAAAAGGACGTTGCTTGCATTTTCTGAAAAACGCTGGATTATAATCGCAGCCGGTAAATGCATATTTCGAATAAAGGGAGCGACTTCGTCACTTTCCCAGTGAGTTATTAAAAAAGAAACAAGAGCTGTTTTGAAATTATCATTTGTAAGTTCTTTTGCAAAATCAGTTGACCTTACTTTCTGCGGTCCAGAAATGACGTAATCACGTTCAGTCGCTTGTCTTCCTCGCAAACAACGCTCATAATATTTAATGGATGGTTGACAATATCGATCAAAAATAAGATGAATGCTTGATGCATTATTATCGGTAATCATCTGGAAAATTTTTTTCGAAATACCGTCAAATGTTTTAGGAACTTCCTTAATACAGTGAAGTAAAAAAATCCAACATACATGAGAGCATCAGTATATATAGGGGCAATACTTTCAGCTTGCAGACATTTCATTAAACTGGATTTATCTGTTTTGAAAATCGATCCATCCATGTGGCATAGTGACATAGGTATCGGAGTAATCGGAAAAGTTAAAATTTTTTCAACATCTGCATTATTTTCCATAGATATCGCTAGCATACGACCAAAGAGATCGCGTTGTAGACGGACTTCTTGGGCTTTGTTATTTATAATTATTTTTTTCTTTTCATTACTGCTTGAAAAGTTTAAAATTTTATTCTGTTTTAAAGGTGCCTCAAACTGTCAATACTTTCAGAACATTTCGTGATAAAAGTTTTCCTTTGCGATTCACAATTTTCTTCAACTTTCAGTAAAAAATCAGCGACACTGTCACAGGCACAACGCCCTGTGCTGATGTTATATAATTTATTATCATTCAATTTGCTGTTATCAAATGGATTAATATTATTCTTTAAGACTTCAATGAATGGGTTTAACTGTAAATTGCCTTTTTTTATTTGATGTTTTTGTAATTCGGATGTGATATCTTGACTTTTTTTGAGGCCATACACGTCGTAAACATAAGGCGAAATCGCTGAGGTTATTCCATGGCTTTTAGACCATCGCTGTCGAGCCGTTATAGAGTTAGTAAAATGTCCCTTATATACATATGTATATATATATACTTAGCCTTCAGCTAACGTTAAAACAAAATCGCCAGAACTGCACCTTATCATTAAAATTTAAAATTTTTTTTACAACTTTGCCGACTTCTGGCAACGCTTTATCCACGACCCAGAGTTCTGCCAATAATTTTACCTTATTTCTAGAGTTAAAAACTGTAACCCCCCCCAAATTTCAGAACTGCACCTTATGATTTTATTTTCAATAAAAATTTACATGTTTGAACGCACGTCCACGCATCCCTCCCCGGGAACGACTTCTGGCGGCAACGCTACGCGATTCTCAACTAGTAAGGAAGGTAGTTATATAATCACTTTTACTGCACCTTATCATTTTTTATTTTCGTAGCCAGCTCTCCGTCTAGTAGTGGTAAGGGACTAGTCACATTTGATGTTCTGACTGCTCATAGATTGGTATACGCGTACGTTTGGGTTTGAGCTTGACTGCAATTTTTTTGTTGTTGTTTGTTTTTTTGTGCCATCAATCCAATTGAGTGTGTCAATAAGAAATTCTTTACATTTTACGCGCAAATTTCTACAAAAAAATTAAAACTAACGATTCTACACTTATTCCGAGTAATCCCAAACCGCATTATTCTTGAGAATCCTTAAACATATTTTCATCATTTCTCTTTTGTTTGCTGGCTGCGCGCTATGCCACATGCAACGCCTTCTGTCAAATGACGAGAAATTCTTTTGTTGTATTCTCTTTATTTTCGGGTATTCAAAGCCAACTTTTAACTGCATTATTTCTAGGGCTAGGGAGCATCGAAGGGAGCAGGGAGGAGGTCGAATGGTACATATGGCTTGAAGACGACTATGTGTGTCCACAGTTGTTGCGCGCCTGCCACAATTTAACCAAGCCACGTTACTACAATTCTTGCAATTTATCTTTAAGTCAAAGCTTGGGTTAAATTTTCGTTCTTTGGAATTTTTGCTACCTTAATTTTTTATGTTCTTTTAGCCTAATTTGTATACCCAACTGTAGTGGTAAAATTAGATTTCATTTCTTTATGTTTATATCAAGGAGGCATCGTAACGATCTATTGAAACGATTCAGTTTTTAAGGTGTAGGCAGTTATCAAAATGATTTCTTTGTGCTAAAAACGAAAATGAAATTATCAAAATAATAATGTTTCGTTGATTAACAAAAACGATACGTGGTTGATAACGTTAAAACACTAAACTTTAGGGTGTTATTCTGCTAGCAATGCCGTCACTAACAGTCGGCTGAATGACATACATACAAACTTCACATACGAAAGAAAACGTTAGGTTTTTGGAATGTGTGAGTTTAGGTAAGTTTTTCAATTAGTTCTAGCTTTTTATAATATAAATATCTATATAATCTACTTATTTGCAGAACATAATTCCCATGGTCTTTTTTCAATGCTCAAAAATCAAGTTAATATTTGCCCGAATTGATTTGATTTAACAGAGAGCTATGTATGCGTCTCTGCAAAGTATTGCCAACACAGTTTAATTGAGATATTTTTGGGGATCAATTCGTTGCAACGTTATCGGTTACATTTTGATAATTTTATTTTGCGAATAAACGAAACGAAATTATTTCGTTAAGTTTTTTTTTTTTTTTTGAAGTATATAGAATGGAATCGTATCAGGGAGTTACTCCAATATGTGTATCAATCAAAGGTATTTTGCTTTGTATTTCAGCAAAGTATTTCGAAGAAACATTTCGGGCCCAAGTGGAGAATAATTGGGTAATTTTTGAAGTTTCCAATTTGAGCCAGTTCGCAAGAAGAAGAAACGCGTCTTTTTAGACGACCAAATTGTTGAATAGGTTAAGCGACAATTAATAAGAGGAAGAAACACGGAGTGTTGCCTGCGCTGTGTATTAGAACTTAGATCCTTCTTCTAACCCTTTTAATGGAAGCTGGTTGATGTCGATGCTAGGTATAAAGTTTGTGTTTGGACACAGGAGACGGATGGCATGGATAACTGGCCACGCCATGACAGCAAAACTGTGCTTATCGACTTCAACGTCAAAACACTGCGTTTTAGGTAATTAGAATATGCCCAAGCTAGGCATACCGGTCGTAAGAGGCGACTTAAATGCACAAAGGTAATGACGTGCAACTCGATGGTTGATCTACGGATATGATGCCTCTCACGTGACATGACCTAGAAGGTTGCAGTGGTCATACCAAATCGCTACCAAGATAGTGTGGCAGTACCGCAAGGGAGTGCCGGATCGTACCGGGTTGTTATTCGGGCAAAGACTGTCAATTCGACAACACTCCCCAAAACCTTCTGGGGTTGTTTTTTTTCTGCTTTACAAACAACAAACTTCAATGTTAGAAAGGGCAAGAAAGAGAAATTGGAAAGTTCGGACATATGGTCATGTCTACCTAACGATATAACTTCCACTTACTATGTATCGTCGTTTCGGAAAAGAAGAAATAACGAAGAGCTCTGCGAGCCTCATGACGGTTTCGGAGAAGCACACTGACAGCTTCTCTGTCTACATCATACTAAATGAATGCAACCTCTCGATGGTCAACTTTGGCAGCAGGTGAAGCTAGTGTAGGATGCTATCGCCGTTTTTAGTGTTTTCCATTGTCCACAAATGTTGCTTAGAAGAGACGACTCGAAAGGAAAAACTTCTCAAATGAAATTTAAACACTTTATTTTTTTAATAAAATTTAAATTAAATATCGCAGGGAGGTATAAAGTCTTGCTTCATTTTGGATCCAAAACTTTTTATTTGTATATTCGCTCATTTTGAATTAGTGCCTACTTATGTCGTTGTTGTTTTTGCTTGCTCGCATGTGGAGGCTTGCGAAAATATCACACGGGTATAATTGAGTTTGACACAATAAATTGCTCATCATGTGCATTGTTGTTGTTGCTGTTATTCGCTTCCCTGTCGCATATTACTGTCGTTGTTGTTGTTGCAAATGTAACAACTCCAACCGTTGTTTTGTTGCTATGTGGTGGAGTCGTTTGCTCTGCACTCCACATTTCTCTTCTCATAAATACAATGTTACTGTTTGCTGCCCACTATATGTTGTTGGTGCTGCTGTTGATCACTCTGTTGGCCGAGTTGTTATTTGTGCACTGGTGTTGGTATTCTTGACCTTAAAGCGTTTTTCGGGACTGATTTATAAATTGGTTTGTGTAACTACAACACAGCGGGAGCGCATTTATGCTCTCCCCAAAGACACTCATGAGCAAACACACACACAAAGCAACAATATGACTATGCCCAATAAGCCCAAGAGAAGGCATTCTTCGAATATTTCTAATGTAAGAAGGTTGAGTGTTCCTCAACTTAAAGTACATTCCGTAAATATGCCCTATCATTCCGTGTATGTTTGTGTATCTACGTTTTGACACTGATGATTCTTTTGGAAGGTTGCCATCTGTTTTGAAATCACATAAAAATTAATTAATATTTGCCATTATTAAACGAAATTTTCTTTACATCCACTTTTAATGGATATATTTTCAAACTGGGTTACCACAATCTGATTTATATGTTTCGATATTTATAAGCCTCTTAAAGTACTCATAACAATAAATGAACCTAATGCCAAATTATAAATATTTTATAAATTTAGTGATAATTTTTTATGTTTTTTTAATATTTTTATTTAAAAACTAACATTTTTTATTTGAACTATAGATTCATTTCGAAAGCTGCTAGACTTCCTTATTAGGCAAACTTTGGCTCGCTATATTAATGCTTTCAGAGCGATGTTTTTTTGTCAGCTAAACTCCTATTTCTATTCATTTTGACTGAAAATGATGGGTTTTTGTTTTTCCATAGGTGTCCAGCTTAGACATCCCGTTTGTGCTCTTAGGTTTGCATAACAAGCATAATAAAGCTCACCATTGAATTTCCCTCGAAACGCACCGTTAGCATCACGGGAAGGACCATAAATTTTCCGAATAACTTTTCTCTGGGATACTTAAAGGGACATCTAATCTTCTCTCGACACTATCCATGATTTTAAATCGTACATGACGACAGGTATGATGAGAGACTTATAGAGCGTGATCTTTGTTCGTCGAGAGAGAACTTTATTTCTCAGTAGTCTATTCAGCCCAAGAATGATTCTCCGCTGGATTTCTCGACTCACATTATTTTCGGTGTTAGCCCTCTAACACGACAATTTTCGTTTGAAATGAAAAAACTCATATTTTGTAACTTTAGTGCGATAAACTCGAATTTTAAGTCATATTTCCAAAAGTGTTCGTATTTTTCCTCTCAGGGCTAAAAACGCCCACCCCCTGTTAACAGCCACTCCGCCTGTAGGCGGGGTATGATTTTTGACCTATAATTCTATAAATATACTTATTATTCAACATGTTATTCATAAATTGTAATCCTTAACAATTATTTCAATTACCAACAATTTTGTTTTTTAAAGCAGAAATACTTTTTATCACTTTTTTGAACTTGTCCACCTCTGTCAAAACCAATTTTTTTTTACAAAATGCATTAAATTTTTCAACGAGAATGATTATACAAGGTGGCGCAAAAGTAAGCTTCCGATGCTCAGCATATCGGTTGTGGCACGTGCAGTGTGTGCTGTTGCACCGTCTTGTTGGAACCACATGTTTTCCAATCCCAATTCATCAAGTTGCGGCAAAAAGAACTCGTTGATCATTGCTCTGTAGCGCTCACCATTCACAGTAACCGTTTGGCCCCGACCGATTATTGGTCAAATAAATAGTCAGCAATATTCGGCGTTCTGGAGCAGTGTAGCGTAACATTGTTTATTAACGTGTATTTCGCATGTGTTTACTACACAAATGTCAAAACAGAACTGACTTTAGGGGCCAATCGCAAAATTTATAGCATTTTCTGATAGGAGGATTACTTTTGCGCAGTAACCGTTTTTCACCGACCGAAATAAATAGTCAGCAATATTCCGCGTTCTGGAGCAGTGTAGCGTAACATTGTATATGAACGTGTATTTCGCATGTGTTTACTACACAAATGTCAAAACAGAACTGACTTTAGGGGCCAATCGCAAAATTAATAGCATTTTCTGATGGGAGGATTACTTTTGCGCCACCTTGTATCTTTGCTCTGCTACAACTTAAAATTATAGAATGAAGATTGCGACATAGATAAAATGTTTGGCGAAGTTTATGTGTCAATTATTATAGAAGAAAATTAGGCGTATTAGTGACATCTCTATTTAACTTAACCCCACCTAAAGGCGGTCTTGCCGATTAGGGAGTTAACGCTGGTTCCCAAATAGACTAAGTTCCTCACAGTTCCAAATTAGTAACTATCAGCAGTGACGAGGCTGCAGGTGCAGGTGCGCCGATTCTTTTTTTAAAGACAGCAAATACTTCGTCTTATCCTCGTTAATCGCAAGACCCACTTTCTACGCTTTTTGATTTCGAATTATCCCAATATCAAAGATTGGTTGTCACATTGAAAGACCTTGTATGCCTGGTATACGATATTACAGTTTACCACAGATCATTTGATGGGCAATCCAGTGAACCTTTTAACTCGTAATCGGAAAGAGTGCAAATGAAATTGACGTTTGTCTGTTTCAAAATCAAATCGAACTTATTGCATATTGGATAGAAATTATATGGGATTTTATAGGTAATGTAACTTCTGAAAGAAGAACGGAGCTAAGAGAAAATATTATGAAAATGTGGACTTTTTCTTTTTAGGTGAGAAGTATCTATGTCCTTCTTAGTTTTCTTGCTCCTGCTTTCACTTCTCCTACCCCTTATTCCCTTTCCCTTTTTTGCTATATTCACTTTCCTCTTTTATTATTATTACTAAGACCTATTCTATCTCTTAATTTCGACTGAATTACATATATGCAATTTAAATGAATAGTATAACTATTTGGTTGTTTTTAAACGTTTAATGTAATGTTTTAATAAAGTTTAGTTTGTACGCAAAGTGTAATTAAGAAACATTGAATTTAAAGTGACACTAAATGGCATTTAAATAATGAGAAAAAAATGATTTTACAGCACACGTCGTAGTCGTCTTTACGCTTTGAATACCCGTCGTCAACAACTCTCTTGTCGTGTTTCTTGATATTTGTACTTCGTTCGTTGCACGCCACAAGACGACATTTGAGAAAGGGTTGCCATCATGTTATTTTATCCAAAACCCAATCCCACACATATAAATGCAAAAATTTCATCAAAATCGGTTGTGTTGGTGAAGTTCAAAGTTGTTTCGTCACACCTTCTGAAAGTTCGACGTCATTGCGGAAACCGAAAATGTTTGCTGGGTTATGTTATATACCGTCGGAGCAGAGCATCCAATATCATATGTGAATGCGCTCCCACTCCATTGCCTGGCTGTTGGGTTGGCATCAGTTGTATAGTCAAAGCTTATGTATGTTCGTTCATTTGTGCGTATTTTTAGCGGCTGTCACCTTTGGGGAACTTCTTGCACAGTTCATTGGCAGCATGCAATTATGTAAATACACAATTGCGTGAGGATGAAAGGTAGCAACGTATGAAACGAAGCAACGAAGAAAACCAACATCGCAAATATGGAGTTGTTAAGTTGTGAATTTGCCATGTAATCAGACATTTCGGCAATTACAATGTCTTACCAATTGAGAACGCTTAGCGGTTGTGTGTAAAGATTAATTTGTTTGATTTACAAAGATAAAATAAGTTTTAAAATTACTCACCAGTGTCTGCCATGACATATAAATAAGTATCCCTTTTCTTATACATAAATTCAAATTTGTACAACAAAAACGAATTACAGACCTCAACTTGAGACTCAAGAAACTAACAGATAATCATAAACGATCTATAGTTATGCTAAACAGTGAAGGGTCCCAGTATTTTTTTCTAGGCGGCAGCTTGTCTTGTATTATTCAGCAGATAAAGCTTAGAAAACACGACCACATCTCTTATCATCCCCATCACAACAGTTGACGAAGTTATCAAAAAAGCAAAAACCTCAAATTTTAAGAACCCGTTATGCATACTACAATCAGATTTTGTTTCCGAAATACGGAAACGAAATACTTGAAACCTGGAAAATTAGCTAAGCAATTAGAGTAATTGTGATCGTTCCCATGACGGTAGCACGTACGGGAATTCCTGGATGTTAGCCCACGGAGGGCTGATATTTCAGTATTGCCCTGTTTCATCTGCATCTACTCTTACAACAACAGCAAAGTCAGTAATTTTTTTTTTGTACCGATATGCTCACGGAGGGCTGATATTTCAGTATTGCCCTCTTTCATCTGCATCTACTCTTACAACAACAGCAAAGTCAGTAATTTTTTTTTTGTACCGATATGCTGAATGCAGAAAGTTAATTGAGCCCGACCTTTCTTAAGCTTTTCATTAACTAGGCTCTATCATTAATTAGGTGTAATCTAAGATGAACGGTGATATGTCCAGTAGCTCAGGCTACTCCGCTGCCTACTAACTAAATTCGTGGCCACATTTTTCACGGCATAGAGATGGGAGTGGGGATGATACTATCAACCTAACGTAATAAGACGGGGTTAGCACGAACGTAACGCTATATGGAACGATTCACCTCTGGGCCCACATATCCACCCTCGAAGATCTTTTCTTACATTGACTTACCAAGGTAAGGGCGTTACCGTGGTGTAAAAGTTGTGTGCGGACTTACTATATGGAAAGGTCCCTGGTTTTAGTACCGGGACAAATAACCGCAAAAGAGTTTTGAAAAGCAAGAAATTTACTTGGATTTGCTCATCTGCAGGTCTGTCTGAACTTGGTTTTAATATACAAATTAATTTAACCACATCACCTGTCTACGGTGGCTATGTTTGATCAGGAAATGATACATGAAATTGATACATAAATGCAGTAAGAGTTATTGCGGGGGTCAGCACTAGGCAGTCCTACCGATGGTCCTGAGTGATGTATACACAAAAATGCTCTCTCTGCAGGGTGAGGTGGACTACATTACCTTGACGTTTGATCTGCCTAACCATAGGCGGGCTCTAAATGACCTCCACACCGAGTCTTTAGACAGATCATTCAGATCTCGGCCTGTGAATCCCGTTATTGACATCCAACCACTTGAAATAGCTGAAGAGGAGCGTGTACTTCCGAGGGAGACTAGAGTCATGCTAGCACAACTTCGTTCTGGATATTTTATCATACTTATCCAGAATGAACCCCACCATACTTGCCCTGCATGTGGTATGTTCCCTCATAATACTAAACATCTCTTGTCTTGTTCAATTGAACCTACTCTTCTAACACCAATATCACTCTGTTGAGAGTGCTGGTTTCATTGGACTTCCATTAGAAGAGCTTGATGACAATTCTCAGAGTTATCGTGCCCATTAGGAAGAGCGAAGCACTGTTAATAACAACAACAGGTGGATCACAAGTCGACTCATGGCTTTCTATAACTCTACAGACTGCTGGAGGTAGGGGAAGTAGATACCTTGCTCCTATTATAGTTTCTGTGGTAAAGTAAATACCTGGTGGAGATAATGTGCCCCTATTCAGAACTGAATGAGATCATTAAGTGCAAATAAGTGAGAAGGGTGGCGAATGTCATGCACGCTCTCCCAACCTGATCTTACACACGACTTAACTCGGTAGACAGCATTACCCCAGAAAAATTAAATAAAATTTTAAGTGCTCATATTCATGTCCAACATGTGTAATCTCTATCGTGATACTTCCAAAGAATAATCTATTATGGCAAATGTATGCAAATATTAAAACCGCACTTCAGTATCGCATTATCGCATCGAATTTAAGTTCCCCACCAAAAACCTACCGAGCGTACGTTACGTTTGGTAGGGCAGCGAATAGCCCGAAACCATTTGAGATCGATCTCAATGAGTAAGTAATAATGAAGACCTTAAAATTGTACGTACGCATATCCTTCAAAATCTTCACACCCTGCCAACACAACAACACGAAAGCAACAACCGATCAACATGATGAACGATAGCACTTGTACGTCGTAGTAAGTTATTGTCATGCCGCGTCCACGACAATCGGGTGCACGTAGATTTCAAAAGCGCGATGTCTTCGTCACCATTTGACTCATCGGTTTTATCACAACGCCGCACGCTTCATAATTTGGCCAACGGCCAAATGTTCAAGATCGTTGATTTCAATGTTTGCTACTGTGTTGTACTGCGTTACTGCACTATGGCGCACCATGGTTTGCTGTTGTTGTTGGTTGTTTTATGGCTAACACCTTCGAGCAACAACAATTTCAAATCAATAACGCAAAAACCGTAGGCAACAACAATGCGCTACGACGCGACGTGGAAAATAACAAGAAAAGTAAATGAATTACAATGGCGTTGACTAAGAAAGTTGAGGTGACGATGAAATGTGGCCAATAAGTAGGTGAATTGTGCAACAACAATAACAGCAATAACAAGAAAGCGACAAATATGCCATACTCGTAACTACCCATCAGTGAACGGCAATCAATAGCGCCATTAAAAGTCATTGCGTTGATGCTGCTGCTGCTACTGTTGTTTTTTTTTTTATTATTTTTTTTTTTGCAGCCATGGGGTTCTTGTTGTTGTTGATGACGATAATATTGGTAATGTTGATTATGATTATGATGAGCACCAGAGCTTCGATGTGGCCGATTGCCGCCAGCTTAATGGCATGCTGAGTTATACTTTAGTATTGTTGTTGTTGATTCTGTTGAATGTTATACGTGCGTATAGCGGGGGCTATTTGCTGTCGACTTTATTGGTGGTATCGTCTTAAACTTCAATCTATACGCAATGCCCATTGTTATACCCAAATGCTAAAATTTATATCTATATATATAAAATTCTAATTATGTTTGTATCTATAGACCGACTTGTATCCTAAACGTATAAACGGATCGTAACCAAATTTAAAACACGCACTGGATATTTTCCGGGGTGGTCATGGGCACCTTCTAGGGATGGTCCTCCCATACAAATAGAATTTTTCATAGTCCGTATCACTGGAAGTATTTACGTTAGACCACCACCTCCAAAAAAACTGGGAATAACGGAAAAGGGGGCGTGGCACCTCCCATACAACTGGAATTTTTTATAGCAATGTGGGGTGAAACCCACGGGTATAAGCTAGTAAAATCTTAAAAAATAAAAATTAATGTGTGTCTGTGTGTCCTTTATAGGCGCCCAAAGTACTTAACCGATTTTTATGAAATTTGCACAGTATAATCTTAGGATCACTGGTTACAGCATTGGCTATATATATAAATTTGGAAAAAAGGGCGGTGCCACGCCCAATCTTTTTGGGGTTTGTTTGTGCTTCATTAATGTCCAAAGTTTATACTCGATCTCTATAAACCTTTCACGATAGATTTAGAAGTTCAGTGGGTACTCCAGGCTATATGAAATTTCAATTCGTCATAACTCTGAAAGTATTTCGTCTAAATTGATAATATTTGGATATCAAATTGTCCTTTAGTCACGATTTACATAATTTTGGAAAAGTGGGCGGTGCCACTCCCACACATTTCTGTATGTTGTTTGTCCTTCATTGACGTACAAAGTTTATTCTTGTTCTCAATGAAAGGTTCACAGTGGACGACACAGGCCATATATAGTTTTTGGAAAATCCCCCAGGCTATTTAAAGTAGCAATTCGGCATAGCTAGGAATTTATTTGGTTCAAGTTAATAATAGTTTATATATAAATAAGTGTTCTGTATATCACAAAAAACCTTTGAAACAGAAATAAAAGTTAATTCGCTATATCTTCGAAACTACGAGGTGTGTTCAAAAAGTATCGCGACTTTTGTGTTTTTTCAAAAATTATTTATTTATTCATGAATATCTATTTTGTCCCCTTCAAAGTAATCCCCATGAGATAGTATACACTTGTGCCAACGGTTTTTTCCAATCTTCGAAGCACTTCAAAAAATCATTTTTTTGTATCTTGTTCAGCTCCTCCTTCGATGCCGTCTTTATCTCGTCAAGAGAAGCGTAACGTCGTCCTTTCATGGGCCTCTTCAGTTTAGGGAACAAGAAAAAGTCACAGGGGGCCAGATCTGGGGAATACGGTGGCTGCGGCATCATTAGTGTGTTGTTTTTGGCCAAAAAGTCGCGCACAAGCAACGATGCGGGAGCAGGGGCGTTATCGTGGTGCAAAAGCCAATTTTTGTTCTTCTTTGCACATCTTCTCGGCCTTCTGAGAACATTTTGTACCACCGATAAACGTTGCTTCGGTCCAAGGTAGCTTCTCCGTATGCCACAGTCAACATTCGGAATGCATCCGCGCACTTAATTTCGTTTTTCACACAAAATTTGATACAGGTTCTTTGATCCATTTTTTTGAATAGGTAAAAATCGAAGACGATCCAAAACACGTGCAAGCAAAGCAGCTGTCAACAATTAACTGAACATTCAAAATGGCCGAGCTTGTCGGCATAAGTGAGAGACATGAGTACCAACATAACGCCACAAAAAATTCGAAATTCGAATATACGTAACCAGCGAAAATTCAAAATTCGCGATACGTTTTGAATACACCTCGTATGTATATGTGAGTACCGGCAAAGGAAATGTGAGAAGGGGAAGTGAATAGAAATATGAGATACAGAGGGAGTGTTAGAGGAAAATGAAGAGGTTTAAGAAGAGTAACGGTATAAGGGGGTGGGGAAAAACAAAAGTAGCAAGAAAAAGGAATATACAAGAATAAATGTGGAAGATGCACCAAGTGGGGAGGGAAAAGAGTCCAATTTGTTAAAAGTAGGCAAGTCAAATTTTAGGCAGGACAACGTCTTGCGGATCTGCCAACTGGCGGCAATGGGAAATTCAACGGCATCTTAAATTGGCCTCCACTTAGTCCTTCCATCGGAGTGGTGGTCTCCCTCTTCCACCGCTTCCACCCGCAGGGCCAAGCATCTTCCTTCTATTGCACAACATGGCCTAACCAACGAAGCCGCTGAGTTTTCATTCGTTAAACTATGTCGGTGTCTTTATACAGCTCATCATCAAATATTCTTCGAACTTTTTAGATATATCAATTGCAATGTACTTGATCATCATTCTATTCAATACTTTTCAAATAGAGAAAATTATTTTTTTAGTATGTTATAAAACTTCATACAATAAGACTGTTCCTTTGCAATAGAAACTCGCTATCGCCAACGCGTAAGGGTTCATAAATCTTCCGAAAAACCTTTCTCTCAAATACTTTTAAAGCCAACTCATCAGATATTGTCAGTGTCCAATTGTCTCCCCAATAAAGCAGGACGGGTACGTTAAGTGACTTATAGGGTCCTATTTGCAGTCTTCAAAAGAGGACTTTACCTTTTAATTGCCTACTTCGTTGTATTTTTAGGCTGACACAATTGTTGGTGTTAATGCTGGTTCCCAGGTAAACAAAGCCCTTTACTATTTCGAAATTATGGCAAATCTTCGCTGAACACTCATGTGGGCCTAAGCCATTACTTCTTTTTTTTGGCGGTTGAATAAAGCAAAACGGTTTCAGACTTTAAAGGTGGAAGAATGGTTCCAGATCAGGTACAAACTGTTCTGATGGGGCATATCCTATAGAAATCGACTGATGCCCAACCTAATTTAAACTTGTTTGCAGCTGGGGTTATCACTAGACAATGTTCCTGGATACGACTCCCAAAATACCTTGGCTCAAATTAGCTGGCCAAGCCATTTTAGCATTGGATAAGATAATGAGGTAAATAGCCGACTGTTTGGGATGGTACTGAGAGCTCAGGTTAATTTTATAGAAACCCTCCCTAAAGCTACAATACAGATTTTCAGTTTGCGGGCTAGAAGTGGAAGACTGGAATTCCGAGAACTGCCGTTCAGTGTTGGAAGCATGTGGTGGTACGTTTTGGATCTTACTACCGAATTTTGAGTAACTGAAAGAAACTTCAAGCTTGGTGCCCAGTTTAGAACCCGTGTACAATGCAACATGCAAGGAAAAAGGCTCCACTAGATATGGCACAGATCGATATATTTAGAAAACTTATTTCAACCGGGAGAATTTCGTGATTTATTTTTAAAAAACTTCACAATAAATAAATATCATAGGAGAAAAATTCCAAAATGTGGCATGCACCGCGACACTGATAAATTTTAAATCTAGTTCAGGACCCGGTGACAATCAATAACGGCAAATGGATCGAGGTAATTAGAAAACTTGTACAAACTGGTGGAATCAAGCAATCGATCTTAAACCTAGGACAGATTAGGTGGAGCACTGATGGAAATATTTAGAAAAAAAAGCAAAAATTAAAAGAAAATTTCTTATTAAGGGTAAAAGTGAATGTGAGGTAGTGCGACGCTAAGTTTCGCGGTGACATACATAACCAACCCCTAAAGTAACAATTGTGCAGGGTTGATTGGTTCAAGTTCCTGGATGTGCAACCTATCCTAGATCTCATAAACTGGGACCAACAGGAAGCTTGCGGAACATTTCTGTGTGCGGCATCACCGCTACTATTATATCATCGACGAAACCATCCCGTCTGGCTGGTCAGTGCAGAGAGTTGATCGATAACTTGGCAATTCGACACTTTGTCTCTCTAATTTTCGGCTCGAATCTGCCCTCGACGTCTCAGAAGCTAAGATTATCCTTGCACCTTTGGGACATAAAGTGCGATTTCTTTTCAGCAGTAGTTTGTCAAAGATAATAAATGATGAACACGTTTGCCGTCCTGTGCAGTGTCTAAGAATATATGGCTATCCGAAAATGAAGCACTATCTTCAATTATTCTCAAGCTGTAGTTCAAGCAGCAGACAACCCTCTCTGTCTTGTCACAAGGGCTTAGTAGGCAACTGAGAAATTGAAAAGGAATTGAGATTGCCCAGGGTGGGTGGTGAGATAAATTATTTCCGGAAGATGCCAACATTTCAAATTGTAAGAAATTTTGACGAGGTAAGAGCTGTAAGAGCTTACGCAGATATGAGCTTAGTGCAGCTAATAAAAGTGCAATGGTTTTTCTGTCTAGTTCAAGTGATGAAAATAAACCAGATAGCTTCGTTCCAGATGGTTTTAATGTACCGAATTCTGCAACTGTGGAAAAGGTACGCTTCTACTGAGATTGAAAAAAGCAGTTGGAGAAAGACTTGGGCTCCCCTGATGTCTCCAATTTGTTTTAGTTTTTAAAAACGTATGACTGTTGTGCTTTGATAGGTGGTTTAGAGGCAATGATTGGTTATGTGGTTTTCCACAATTGGGTATATAATTTTCATAAATCCTAAACTGTTTTACTAGGCTTCTTATACCCTCATCTATTTCAGTCATCGTATACTTAATTGGTAATTCCACGCCAATAACCGTTAGAATTGAATTTAGTTTGATTGGAGATATGTTTTTCTTTTCACAACCACCCTCTTCACTTAGCATTCAACCCGATGACTGACGGCGACAACATTGGCGGCAGCCTCAATCAGCGGTTTTTAACATTTAATTCGCGATTGTAAGCGTTGATTGTGCGTAGAGGTGCGAAACAAGTGCCTAGGGGATTATGTGCCACATTATGCGCCAAAGTAAAATGAATCAGCTTAACTCAACCACCATCACCACCTTCTTTTAGCGCGCTGTGTGGGACGTTCAAATTGGTGCACTTGTGCGTCTCTGAGCGAGCAATAGGCGGAGTGTTTACTGTTTGTTGTTTAGAACGCTTGAAATTCAGTTGAGTCAATGGGTTTGGTTTAGGTGCGAGGTGTAAGCAAGCATCTAACAAAGGCATTAAAATTGTTGCATACAAACTAGCAATCGACAACTTTGACTAGTTAATCGTTGATCGTTGGTAATTGTAATAATGAAGAAAAATTTCTCAATTACTGGCTGTTTTCCTTTGTTGCTGTAATGACATGTAATTGTGGCAACATTCGGATGGCAATTGTTCTTAGTTCGGGCTAGCTGTGGTGTTGTCGTTCGTATTCTCTTGGGCGTTAATGTGAAATTCTGATGACTGTTATTATGAAACCGCGATACAAAGGCGCCTTACCCGTTCCAATTACTAGAAAGCTGTGGTCTTTTGAACACTTTGGGAGAGATATTATTTTAATTCCTCTGTGGGATTTTTAACTTAAGTCGAAAGCCTCATTCGAAAGTTGCATGGCTAATTGGATATAAGCAGCATTTTCACAAAATTTTAATATCAGCTTTAGGCTCGGCAGCTATCTCAGTGACATATTTGCAACTAAGCTTAACATAATAAAACGTTCTTAAACTATAATGTTCCAGATAGTTGAATTTTTTATTTAATAACAACAAATATGTCGCCTTGTCATTCCCACAATAGTCGGTTCTGTTGTACTGGAATGACCAAGGGTTGCTACTTCTAATTCGTCGTCTTGTCCACGGTTACCCACAAGACCCACTATTCGCTTCTTTAACTAAAGCACAGAATACAGATTGTAATAAGTTCTATAAGTGCCTTTCTGCTGCTCGAATTATCTCCAGTATCAAATCACAGAAACGTCGCTTTGTCTGACATTTTGTTTGTCTTCTAAAGGCTCTGAGAGGTCCTTCAAATTCAGACGTGATGGCAGTCAGGTAACTTATTTGTTGTTGTTGTGGTAACGACAAAAATACTCCCCGAAGGTTTTGGGGAGTGTTGTCGAATTAACAGTCCTTGGCCGCATTTGAAACCGGTACGCTCCGGTACTCCCTTGCGGTACTGCCCGACTGTCGTGGTAGCGATTTATGACCAGTGAAACCTTCTAGGTCATGTCACCCCTCCTTCCGTAAGGAAGGATAAGGTGGGTAATGAGAGGCGAGAGGCATCATATCCGTAGATCAACCATCGAGCTGCACGTCATTACCTTTGTGCATATTATTCGCCTCTTACGACCGGTATGCCTACCTCGGGCATATTCTAAACCCCTAACCCGCAGGGGTAACTTCTTTCGCGATGATGTGTGTTCTTGCTAGGTTTGAAACCGCGCTGTTAAGGTCCAATCAGCTTGTCGTCTATGGGCTTTACTCTCTCCCACAATACTCCAGATACAACCTAATATGAGATGGATTTGGCAGTACTTGGTGCGATTTGTGGGATCGGCTTTAAGAGATTCAATCATCAGTTGGATGTGGTTTTTCTCCTGTACAAAGTCTTACCGAACTCTGCACGATGTGAATGATCCTCCCAGTAGAACTTGAAGTGATATCTCCCCAAGCTATGAATAAGAGAGTACTCTATTTGACATCCTTTTGGATCGATAACAGAAATTTCTACACTCTGTGCTCCAAATATACTAATCTTGGAGCAATAGGGGAGACCTCCTTAAGTTATTAATAAAAGATTACTCTTTTCTTTATATTTTTGAGGCGAAAGTAGAGATTTCGCAAACTTCTATTCCAGGTTAACAACTTTTTGAGTAAGCCGATTTTCCTGTCAGCAAACAAAATTTCAACAAAAGAAAAAAGTTTCAGTCCTAGAAAATATACTATTTAACTCTGATTCGATATCATTTGTGGTTGTTGATTTTTTTTTAATGAATGTTATTTGCGCCATTTCCCATAACTTATATCTTTTTGCTGGTATTTATGAGTTCTTTTCCATTGGTCCCATCCCTTCATTTCCTTCCATAGAAGGCTTGAGGCATGATTTTCCAAAGATATATCATTGGTCTTTTAGGAGGAATGTGAAATGTTTCCCTCATTACTCTCCTGGGAGATTTTCTAAAACTCTCCAAACCTTGCCCTTTACTCGATTGCGATGCATAAAAAAGTAATAACAAAAACTCCATTATTGTTTTTTGGGGGGTGAAAAGGAGTTTTTCTATTACTCGCCCTCATAGGACATGCAATGTTAAAAGGGATAAAACAAAATTATATGTTAATACACAGAAATATAGAGAGTAATACAATACTCGCAAGGGAGTACCCCAAGATTAATAAAACGATGATCCCTGGTTCTACTGGGCCTGAACCCCTCGTATCTTGGATATTGGTAATCACTTACCGCAGCCATATTTTAAGGCGGGTATATTTATCAATCCCTTCGCTACTCAGCAATGAGGAAAAGTGTTCTTCATATCCAGATCCATTTAGAAATTCGACCTATCACTCACTCTCGACTCTTTTACACCGCGTGTAGAGTCCGTGCACACCGAGGCACTGATTTCAAAGTACTTCTGAAAGTCAGCAACATTCCCTGTCAAACCGTTTGTTTTTCCGAGCTTCCTGTAACCCTATATTGCTCGAAATATATGATTTTAATGCTCGGTCACATCGCCTGGTAGAACTTTTGTCTCAGAGAGGGGATAGTGGAATAATCTCCTGCCTGTGCCTGTGCTACTTCTCGATGGCAAACTGTACTTGCATTACTTTATGGATTTATTATCTGCACAAACCTGTCACTATCTTGGCTACCACAACAAATTCGTTCGAGCTTTTTTTGCCTTTGATAGAGTCACGATTAATTTATTTACAAATTTCTGTACCTCAAGGCAGTCTGGTATTCTGGTGTTGGAATATGGTGCCCCAGAAGACCACCTTTCCTATAAATTGGAGATATAGCGTCGTGTAGACTTCATTTCCTGCACTATATGGAGGTGGTGCCAACTGTTCTTACAACTCTTCCCGTAGCGAGCCTAGGTATCGTGCTGTGTGGCACCAAACAAGTTCACATTGCCCAAGACGCTGAGACACAATCAGACCTCCTTACACTTATATAGTTTCCGGACAGCCATGTATATGTAACGGAATAACTTGGGCCTTATCCCAGCAAGAGCTGTGTCTTCAGTGGAACCCAGTTTAATCCGCATTCCTGAGTGAGGACCAAGTGAATTTCAACAACAACAACACTTATACAAGTACACATAATAATTTTTGTCACCATTTCATTTTCAAACAACCTTGAGCACTTGATTCAAGAAAATATACTCACAATAGGTCTGCTTAACTACCACACAATTATTAAGCCAAGCACTGTCTACAAAGCAAAGGAAAAATAGAATTAAATATCACGAAAACTCTGCCAAACTCCCGAAGCTAGAAAGATTTGTAAGTAAAACGGATGCAAATAACTTTTGACACAGCGAATTCGCAGGAGATACAGACAAAATTGCGAAAACTTTTTTTTTTCAAATAAAATGAAATTGCAAAGTACCAAGCGCAAATGCCAAACATTTGCATAACTTTTTGTTTACCGTTTGTATTTCTTTTTTCAACAATTTGGGTATTCTCTTCACTCTTTTTTATCTCTTTTGTACGTTTTTGAACGCGAATGTTTTTCATACGCGAAACGCGCAAAATTTGCATAACAAAAGAGACACAAACGGTTGCATGTCGCATGCTGCAACATGAGTGCTGGCTGCCGCTGTGGCCATAGCGCTTGCCCACCATCCAACTTACATTTTTAGTCAACAAACCACAAGCGCAAGCTTTGATAGAAAAAAACTAACAAGCGTACTGCAACTACTTAAAGCAAAGCGCAAATACAACAACAACAAAACGTATTGATTGTATGAAAAGTGTAAATAAAGTTGCGCAAAGTATTTTCGTGTGATATTAAAACTGTGGGGGTAAACCAAACAAAGTCAAACTGACAAACTAGCCAAAACGTTGATATAAGCGGGCGCGCATGCGCAACGCGCCCAAAAATGCTCGAATGCCGGCATATGCAAAAGAGCTAAATGTGGCGAAAAAGGAAAAATATGAATTTGTTAAATGCTCCAAAATGTAAATATTTAAACAAAAACACACACATTAACACGTTTTCTTTCAAATTGATTACAATTTATTTATTAGCATACCCACCAAAAAATGTTGTGAGCGATTTTAAGAAATTAGGAATGTGGTGGTAAATCAAACAAAGAGCTTCCGAATCGAAAATGATCACGATGCAAATTATTCACAAAGGTAATGATGTGCAGCTTGATGGTTGATTTACGAATATGATACCTCTCATCGCTCACTACCCACCTTGGCGATTATATAACCTAGAAAGTTGAACTGATCTTATCAAATAGTTCCCGACGACAATCGGGCTAGTACCAGAAGATATGGACCCGCATATCTTGCAAAGACCTGTGATAGCGGCAACACTCCCAAGGACCTTTGGGGTGTGTGAAAGCGAGCTTCTTCTAATCTCTGAACAAAACATAAACATATATTTATTAAATGATAGCTGATCTACGGATGTGATGCCACTCACCTCTCATTACCCATATTCTCTTTGTTTATGGAAGGAGGGGATGAGATGACAGAGAAGGTCCCACTTTCGATACTCAATCGCTCGCGCAGCAGTCGGTTATGTACCTCAGTGGAGTACCCGAGCGTACCGGGTTCATATCCAGCAAAAGACCGTCCCATTGGAGAACACTCCCAAAAACCTTCGGGGGTTTTTTGTCGCTAAAAACAATAATAATAACCCTCCATAGCCCAAATCTTATATAAGAGGTCTTCTCTAGGCTATCCAAGTAGGCATGATCACTCTTTTATCTGACCAGAAAATCTTACCGCCCAATCATTTCATCCGGTTTGGAAGAAGGAAATAATCAATGGTAGCTAACTCTGAAGATATAAAGTTTGCACACGGTTACGCTCATGATCGGGTGGGATCAATTGTGGCACCCATCGCTTCAAAGATTTTTCGTGTCCAAATATTCATATATTATCTGGTGAATTTGCTCAATCGGGATGCCTATAGTCATAGCTTTTTCAAGCGATTTCATTCTCTCAGCCTCCGATATCATTATATAGAGGTTATCTACAATTTCCGGCGTCACGTCCTTAGGTGGCACTAGTGGATAGTACGATCATAGTGGAGCTCAGTATACCACTCCTTAAATATTTAAACTGATGGAGCAGATGTAACATTTGTCGAGCCTTTCTCTGGCTTCACTGGTGGTTTTTTCAGCCAAAAAGTATGGCTTATCCGGACAAGAATTTATTTTTCCCCCATTTTTCCATGATCGCCTCAAGTTTTATTATTTTTCTCAAATATAAATGTAGGAATTCTTACCTGTCCGTTTACCAATATTCACTAAAACACTTTTATTTGGTTTTAAAATAGTTTTTAATTAAATATAGTAGTTATTTTTAAGATTAAAATATACGTTTCTGTAGGTAACTTAAATATGTGCACAGATTGACGACTTTTAATTTTAACTATCGTTGTTGGCTGTCCGAATCCTACTCTCGTTCGTTTTCGTTTTGAATTGTTTTGTACCCGTCGTTTGTAGCGTTTCGTCAATTCCTCGTTAAGGCTTACCGTTGATACACAGTATACGTCAACAGTCCGTCCAGAGTCCGTCAATCTACGTCCAGCACTACATTCGGCCGTCCTGATTTCATTCGACCCCGAATGAGTGAGTCCATCTTTTCATATACTCTGCCGCTTTTGAAGTCTTTCCCGTCCCCTCGTGGTCGCCAACTTTCTCGACTTCATATCGACCATGGTTGAGCTTTGTAACAATCTTATATGGCCCTAAGAACTTTGGCTTTAGTTTTAGCCCGCTCCCGAACTGAGTTCTTTTGATCGCTACTAAATCATTAAGTTCATAGCCCGTTTGTTTCTTTCTACGTAAATTGTAAGATCTACGGTTCTCCTGCTGCATTTGAGAGATATTTTTTTTAGCTTCTGTCTAGATTTTCATTTAATTCTTCTACAGCTTCGTTTTCTAACAGTTCTTGAAGCTCTGGCATATCGGCAATACGCATATCTAATCCCGTTAGGATCTTGAACGGCGTATGTTTGGTGCTTCGTGGAGGTGCATTATTTATATACTGTTGTACCCTGTCAATGTGCTTATACCAATTGCTTGGTGTTTCTGTACACAACTTTGCTAGCATAGGAATTACTATTTTGTGTATTCTCTCAACTTGCCCATTTCTGCGCGGTATTCCTGTTGCTATCAGTAAATGCTGAATGTTTTCAGCATGACAATACTCTTTGAAAGAATTTGAGGTAAATGCCGCTCTCCGGTCCCTAATAATACGTTGCGGATTTCCAAATACTGTTGCTTGTTTCTTTAGCCTATCTACTACTGCGCCTGCTCCTGTGTTCTTTGTGGGGTATAACCACACAAATTTGCTAAATGCGTCTACCACTACGAATATATAATTATCGTTTCGAGTGGTCCTACATGGTCAACGTGGTATGTCATTAATGGCTTATCTTCTTTATCTATTGAATTTAGAAATCCTTCTTTCTTTCCTGACTTCGCATTATTAACTATACATTCGAAGCAGCTTCGCACCAGTTGCCCTACCTTTGTGCTGATTTGAGGAATATAAAACGCCTTCTCTAACAGATCCTGAGTTTTCTTTGTCGAGAAATGCCCTTGCCTGTGCGCCATTTTTATGACTTCATCTTCCGTCCCTGCTGGTACCACAATCAACCCTTTTTCTGGGTTGTTAAAAAGGATGTCGTATTTAACATATTTAACAGTTGTGCTTGCTTGAGTTAGTACTTTAATGTATCCTCTAACATCAAGCAATACACCCTACTTAACGCGTCTACATGTTTCATGCGCGTTCCCGGTCTGTGCTCGATTTCATAGTCAAAATCTTGCAGGAATAAAGCCCATCTCGCAATTTTAGGTGGTATCTCATTCTTCTTAAGTGTCATGGTAAATGCGTTACAGTCTGTTAAGATTTTGAATTTTATTCCTAACAGGTATATCTTCCTTTTTTTCAAAGCTTCAATAATTGCCAGTACTTCTAGCTCATATGCCGGATAATTCTCTTCTATAGGCTTAGTTTTCCGACTCATGTATTGCACCAGATGAAGTTGTTGGGCATCCGGGTCTTTCCGCAGTAAAATAGCTCCATACCTGTACTTACTGGCATCGGTATGAACTTCAGTTACTGCACATTGAGAGAACAGCCGTAACACTGGCGACTTCTGTAAATTAGCCTTTAATTGTTGAAAAGCTGCTATTTCTTTTTCTCCTAATTTGAAATCTACATCTTTCCTTAGCAAGTCTGATAACGGTCTGGCTATGACAGCAAACTTTTCTATGAAACGACGAAAATACGACGTTAGTCCTAGAAATCTCTGTAAAAATTTTTTATCTGGTGGCAAAGGGAAATTCTGAATAGCTTTAGTCTTTTCTTTGGAAATTTGTATGGTGCCATTTCCGATAATGTACCCTAAAAACTCGACCTTACGTTTTAAAAATTAGCACTTGCTCCACTTAATATTCAGTCCATACTCAGAACTAACTTTCAAAACATCTTTCAGCTTCTCAAGACCCTCGTTTTCGTCTTTTGCCGGAATTATCAGGTAATCCATGTAGGTAATTACTGTACCTTTCTGGATTAATGTCCGAAATACAGCATTGATATACCTACAGAAGACAGCTGGGGAATTTGAAATACCGAATGGTACAACGCAAAACTCGTATTGGCCATCACTTGTTACGAATGCAGTATATTTCCTCGATTGTGGATCAACTGGAACATGGAAGAATCCGTTCGACAAGTCAAGTGTTGTGAAAACTCTTCCACCTTGCAATCTATCTAAAACATCGTCCATAACGACCATCGGAAAATTGTCCCTTACTATTTTTCTATTGAGCTGCCTATAGTCACAACATAAACGTTTTCCTCCACCTTTCTTAGGAACGACCACAATCGGGGAAGCATAGTTGGAATTACTAGGTACTATTATTCCATCTCTTAACCATTCTTCTACTCGTATTTGTTTATCAACGAACTGACGATCATCAAACGGCATTCGCCTAGGACGTTGATAAACGGGCACTTCGTCTGATAAAACAATTTCCATTTTTACGGGTGATTCGCATCTACCCACTGGTTTATATTCATCAATCAAACCCTCAAAGCTTTTTTCTAGATATCCTACGTCTAGCTTTTTCTCCTCTTTCAATTCGTTCAAGTTCATTACATCGAACTCCTTTATCCAGTTTCCAGGTTTAGGATCAGCGCAAGATATTCTCGGTACCTCATCTTCTAAATTTTTCTTCTTGAAAATTACTTCTTTTTCGGTTAAAATAACATCTACGTCCTTCAGAATGGCTTTTCCTATCATCCCTGCGAATTGAATATCCTTTTCTCTAACTACATGTAACGTTATATTTAGCGATATATCGTCTACATGTATCAAAGTCTGAAAGCTTCCTATTGTCTCGATCACATTTGCACAAGCACTATATAATTTTCTTCGGTCATTGCTCAACTTAGCCTCACAGCCACTTAATAATAATGTATCATAACGTATTAAGTTCAAGGATCATCCCGAATCGATAAGTGCCTCAAACTTGAAATCGTTTAATTCTACTATCTTAAAATGTAGTTCGTCTCGAACGCTATTGCGAAAAGGTTGGAAAACATCATCGGTCAAAGTGTTCACTGTGCTCGGTTCTTTCTTTATTTCTTTGGATCCTTTAGATTTAGCCTTGCACTCAAACGAGCGGTGACCCATTTCATTGCACTTGAAACACTTGAATTGCTTCTCTGGACACTGACCTGCTATATGGGATTTATCTCCACACTTAAAGCACCTCTTTGATGTTTCTTCTTTCGGTTTCGCCGCGCCTACTTTATTCTCTGTAGTTGGTACACTTGGTCCTGCCTTTGCTGTATTTGAAAAACTTTTGCGAATCTTCTCATACACTTTTACATGCTCCTTTAAATCTTCAATAGACTTTGCTTGGTATAATACGGACTTATTGAATTTTGTGTCCGGAATACCCTCAATGAAGTAGTTTATAATGCTTGCTTCGTCTAAGATTATTTGTTTTCCTATCTCCATAAGTGTGTATAAGTATTCACGAAAACTTTCATTAAAATGCTTGCGTCTATTCTTCAACAATTTATGCACGTCTGACGAACAAAGTTTGGAACCGAACTCAGAAATTAAAGCACTTTTTAAATTCTCCCAATTTAAAATATTGCTTTGGCTTCTGACGAAGAGCTTGGTTGCTCCACGTAGAAGCTGCTTGCCATACACAAATCTTTGTAAATCGTTCCACTTCACTATGTCTGCATTTAGCTCAAACTCGTTTACCCAAAATCTTATATCTACAGACTCCTCCCCATAATACGGGCTAATACAATCGCTCATATCTTTGAGCGTGAACTGCTGTTGTATTACGAGGAACTGGGAAGAATTCAAAGCATTATTTTCTTGTATATCATCGTACACTGACTGACCCGACTCATCATCACTCTGGTCATTTCGCGACAACCCGTAGTGCTGGAGTAGTCTGTCCTGTAGTTATCTTTTTTGTCCAGATGTCGAAAGATCTAGCTCTCGTAACTTTTCCTTTAGTACAACAACTGTTAAACTCAAAATTTCATTAAGGTCCATTTTGAAAAGTTAAAAAAAAATGAAAGCTAATTATAGCAATATTTCAAAATAATTAGGTAAATGTTAAGATAGATAGAAAAAAAAATTCAAATTAATTTAAATATATGTATACACATGTAGTATGTATTATTTCAACTGGATTATATATAAAAAAAATTTTGTATTCTGTGCCGTCTATATTGGTGTTAATTAAATTTAAAACTTACAATGAACATACATTCATGCGTATGTGTACAGAAATGTTACTGAATCTGCTTCAATTTTGTTTGAATTCTTTTGTATTCTATTTTCTTCTTCTTATCTCTATTTTTATTTTCGTCTTCACTTTATTTTAAATTTATATTTTGATTTCTTCTTCTCGAACTTTAAACAATATTCTTCTTCTTTTATTTTATATCAGTTTCGCATCTGCTATTCACCTCCTTTTAAAATTTACTTGTTTTCTACCCTTTCTTTTCTTTACTTAGTATTTTAACATCTTCCTCTTAAACTTGCAAAACTAGTCTTCTTATTTTGATTTACCTCAACTTCGTATTATCTTTCTATTTTACTTCACTATTTCCTTTTTTTCTACTTTTACTTTTCACTCCTTAGCATTTATACATCTTCTTCTTAAACTTGCAATATTAGTTTTCTTATTTCAATTTACATCAACTTTATATTAGCTTTCTATTTTACTTCAACATTTACTTCGATTCTTCCTTTTCTTTTCACTCCTTAGTATTTTTACATCTTTTTCTTAAACAGGCAATATTACTCTTCTTATTTTAATTTACATCGACTTCGTATAAGCTTTCTGCTTTACTTCAAAATCCACTTCTTTTCTACCTTTCCTTTGCACTCCTTAGTATTTTTACATCTTTTTCTTAACTTGCAACACTGTCCTTTCTCTTTTAATTTACATCAACTTGGTACTTGCTTTCTTCTTCCAGCATTCACTTCTTTTCTATCTTTTCTTTTCACTACTTCGTATTTGGATTTCTGCTTACCTTTTCTTCGTACATGCGCTGTATGCTTACTTCGAATTTGCTTTTTATTTTCTAGCGTATCGAAATTTTCATTACTTAAATTTTCTCCAAGTAGGTATATACCTTTACAATATTTAATTGCATTTTACAACATTTAATTGTATTTTGCTTCTTTTCTTTTTGTTTTCAAAATATAAACTTCTTTAGTTTCACTCAACATCCACTTCATTTTCAATTACATGCGTATGTGTGAGTGCTTCTTCCTACATATTTTTTTCAAAACTTCGTATATTTTCTTCTTTTTTTCTATTTAATCTTTCTTAAACATAAACTTCTTTTCTTCGTTCACTTAACATCAACTTCTGATTTTTCTTCTTTTTAAAACAAACTTCTTTTCTTTATCTTCTTTACAACAACTTTGTATTCTCTCTTCTTCACAACTATACACAAGCTAAATTCTTCTTCTTTTCACATAGACTTCTTTTCACATATGTATGTAGACACTTTTCGATTGCTTCGTTGATTTTTGTAGCTTCTTAATGACGATGTCCCTTTCTTGAGTTGGAATGATGTCCGTTACCAAGAATTTTAAAATTTGCTCCAGCTCGGTAGTTCTCGGCTGCTGATGTATTGCTTCGTATGCTGCTGCTGCTGCTGACGCTGGTCTGCCTAGTTCGCTGTTCGATCCCTTGCTTTGTGCTAAACAGTACTGTACGCTACTATACTGTTTCGACTCAGTTCACTGGATACATAAAAAAATCTTCGCTGCTTTCTCCAGTACGCCAACTGCGCTGCTTTGTGGCGTCGCTTTGAAATTAGGTGCTCCGAGTTGTAAAATCACTTAGAAATTGTGCAAAAATTTGCAATTTTCGGAAAAATTTGTGGTTTTATGCTTTCTTTCTTATTTTAGCTCATGAAAGTAATTTGTGCACATGTAAAACCACGTACGCTTGAAGATTAAGTTTCTCTGCTGCTAATTACTGGGTACGAATTGAGCCCCCAATTTGTAGGAATTCTTACCTGTCTGTTTACCAATATTCACTAAAACACTTTTATTTGGTTTTAAAATAGTTTTTAATTAAATATAATAGTTATTTTTAAGATTAAAATATACGTTTGTGTAGGTAACTTAAATATGTGCACAGTTTGACGACTTTTAATTTTAACTATCGTTGTTGGCTGTCCGAATCCTACTCTCGTTCGTTTTCGTTTTGAATTGTTTTGTACCTGTCGTTTGTAGCGTTTCGTAATTCCTCGTTAAGGCTTACCGTTGATACACAGTATACGTCAACAGTCCGTCCAGAGTCCGTCAATCTACGTCCAGTACAACATAAATAACAAGCAATCTCCATTTTTGTTAAAATTCACAAGGTTTTAGGCTTCCTCTGCGACTTATGAGCTTGGAATATAACCAGCATCGACACTGGGTTCCGAGACCAACGAACGGCAGTCGGACCAGCATAAGAAGGTGTTAGCAACGGAGCTTCCAGATTCATATCCGCCAAAGGAGTGTTAATATGGGTATAACCCTGTTTGTTTCATTAAGTCCCATTCTATGAATAGGTGCGACGACAAAGCAGAGCGAAGTGTTGGTACTGCAAGTTGAACAATAACAACAGGTTTCTTCTTTAAATGAAAGTCAAGCACAATAGTTGCTCAAACTTGCACAGAACAACTACAATAAGTAGTTGGGGTAAATCTATAATTTAAGTGCGCAATTTGAGGGGAATTATCCCATTCTATGGCCAAACTATACATCTAAGGTTTTAACAGTTAAATATGTAGTCAATCAAAACGTGGTCAATCAAAAAAACTTTAAAAAGATTCACTATAATATAGAAAAATTTAGTTAAAAATGATACCAAGACAAATGTCAAACATTTATTCACGCTATAGAGCCGTAGTTGTGTGAGTAATGCATGTTATTGTATTGCTAGTGTGATGGGCTCTCACTGTGAGTGCGAAGAGTTACTTTGTTGGAGACATGAAGCATTAACACTATAGAGCCGTTGTTGCGTGAGTAAAGGTGTTTCGCATTTTTCTTTTAATTGTTGTTACTTTGTTGTGAGGGTCCTCAAACGTACACCTGCTGCCTCCCTCGCTTCTGTGTTCAATGCTCTATAAAGTAATCTTTTGGGAGCATTTTGAGAGCACCCTCCATGGAGTATTCAGAACCAAAGAAATGGAGTACTCCGAGATGGAGTAGGTGATCCAGTCGTAGGACATTATTGCCATGTAAATGGTCGCATCACCTGCACCTTGATAACCACGTCACTGTTGATAGTTACAAAGTCGAAACTGTTAATTACCTTGTACGTATAGTTCTGAACCCTGCATTGACAGCGAAAACTCTGCCAACCTAGAAACCTTTTCCTCAATAAATTCTTCTTTAAAATCACTGCCCAGTTAGGAAGTGAAGTTCTAGAAGGAAATCTAATTATAGTTTTAAACAGTTATGAAGAAAGCTCAGCTTATACATACATATATGAAATCACTGGGGCCAAAAAGGTATTATCGATAGTGGTAGGGCAAATGTAATTTTTCTGATGATTTGGCTATATCACGTCGTGCATGACCCATGTTGGTATTTCTGGCAAAGTTTACTGAAAATAAAGTTGCGTGTTAAGACTTATAATCAAATAAAATAAGCTTTATATAAGTTGCGCGTTTTTCTGGTGGACATTCACGAACGTAGATATCTATCGTTTTTTAATTTGTGAAGTTGCGAATTTCCTTTACTATTTTAGAGAATTCTGCATAAACTCGTTATTATTTTCATTTTTTGTTTTTTAATTTATTTGTATTAAAACTGAAATATTTTAAGCCGTGACGTGCAAAATTCTTGTTCGCTACAACGCACACTTTAAGGCCTTGGAACTCGAATGTGGCATACATGCATAAGATTTTTTTCTTGCATGGTTTCTGGTTGTTTAGAATTTTTTTTTTTTTTTGTATCTTATAAGTTTCGGTGTTTTGGTATAACAAATGCATGAAATATTTAGAAGTCGGTTCAATTCAACGATTTTTCACGGTATCGCAAAACTTAAAGATTTTAAACTCAGAGAACATTACGAAAGTTCTGCTCTCTCTTTTTGGAATAAAGATGCGCTAAGTGGAGCTAGAGAAAAACAACTACAAGACGATGTACTAGCTGTCGTCAAAGAAAATTATGGTAAGCTCGGGCTCGCACAGCCACGCCGCTATTGAGTGCTTTCAATTTGAAACTGCCAAGGGCGTTATCTGTTTTGAGAACCAATGGATCGAACATCGAACATAATTTCAGTATAAGTATTGCTGAAATACTCCAACCACATGCCCTTACCATCAAGTTAACAAAAAAACTAAATTTGGGCCCCTCTTTCCACTGATCAGGGAGGACTAAGATTATGGAGGAATAATTTCGTGTCCTTTTAAACTCTTTTCATTAGCCTCATAGGATAGGAAAAGCTAAGCTTTCCGCCCAATAGCTGAGACTGGTCAACTCTTGACTTTGAGCAGTAGAAAAAAGTTTAAAGATAAACAAATTCTGCGTTAAGTGATTCCAAGGTTGTTCTTGATGGTTGCTTGCTTACGACTAGATGCTGACTGACCCCGAGTGTTATATAAAACAAATTCTGCGTTAAGTGATTCCAAGGTTGTTCTTGATGCTTGTTTGCTTACGACTAGATGCTGACTGACCCCGAGTGTTATATCTTTTCAAATTGAAGGGATTTGTAAAACTCTTGTCTATTTCTTCTTACTGACTAAACAACTTTAAAAGCCTACATGGCTTGAGTTTCATAAAATCTAAGAAAGAATAAACACTGCAGCTGATGTTTGATCAAACCTCTTCAAACAGTTGCTGTAAACAATGCAGCTGTCGATCTGTTGGTGCATGCTACCACAACTCACTCCTTAGCTTGCCTAATACAATGGGTTTAATGTGAGTAGGTGCGAATAACTTCTATACAAATTGTTTGCTATTCAAAAATAAAACTGAAAACATTTGTAACCAACTTGGCTAAAGAAGCGAACAATAAAAATTGCGCAAAGCAGCAACAACAAGTAAACAAATTGAATTATTGGCTGCACTTCAAATGTTGCAATAAACTCATTGTTGTTGTAGTTGTAGTGATACCTTTCATGTACGTGAAATAGTTTATTAAGTTTGGGACAATATTTCAGAGTGCCAGAAGAAAACGCTATGGATCCAGCACCACCAGCTTCTGGTACTAGACCGACCGGCGGGTGACCGATTTTTGCGAAACCAACTCACCTCCGGCTCGTAAATTTTAGTCAAGTTTTACGAAGGCATATCTAGCGGGTATATTCTAAGTTTTCGATGATTATCTAACTTACAGACAAAAATTCTAAAAACGGTTTCTTTGAAATATATTTTCTAAGTAATGATCCCTTCTATAATTTTTTCCTGAAAAGTACAGACATCGATCTGTTACAATTGTATTATTCTTTAACTGAGGATTTTCTCAAAAGTTTTTTCCACCGTGTTACAAGAAATGGAGAGAATAGTTGGAGAGCTTTGCGGTGGTAGCCTCTTTCAGGAATTCGAGAGCTGTTGTGACTGTTGCCACCTTCGTTAGGGCAGGGGTGACGAAATTCACAGGGCAAAAGTTAGTGAGCAGACAAAATATAGGAAGGGTTGGTCTTATCTTTACTGTGGCTTATTACTATATAGGATATCCCAGCAAAACCCATCGCATATGTATCTGTGGTATCGTGAAAAAGTCTTTAAAATACCTTAAATATCTCCAGAGTGCAACGAATTGCATGTGTTTACGCCACCAGACCTGGTCGCACCTGTGCCAGAACGGTTTTGCATCCTATTGCTTACGTGCCTACAATTGATCAACATACACTCTGAGAGGAGAGACCGTAGTCATTCTGGCTGAACTCCGGTCTTAAAATTTTTGCAGGTGAAAATCTTACTTATCCAGATTATATCCAGATATGCTGCACGTTCCATCCAACCATCTTGTTAACTGGGCGGTGGAACAGGCCGTACTAACACAAATCTCACTTTGGTCCAAACGTACTGAAACGCCCAGTTTGTTAAGAGTTCCGTTTGAAGAAATAACTGGCAATACTTCGTAAGCCCAATGCCAATTAGTGAGAGCGAAAAATCGCTAAAACGACTAAAAAAAATAGCAGCAACACATAAGGATAGCATAACATTCTATATCAGAATGTAAAAGTACTTGTGCAACAATATGTTTTAATGAGCTCAAGGCCTAGTTTGAATAAAACACTGTGTTTTTTTTTCTTTCATATATATTAGGTGGGTCGATATTTCGACTTCAATCTGAAGTCATTATCAAGACTATTAAATACAAACACGAAACAATCAAAACAAACATAATGACATAACAACACATAACATAGCATAAAATAACATTGTATTGCAAGCAATACAAAATATGACATAACATAACATAAGAAATGTAACATAACATTAAACAGCATAAGACGCCACAAATTTTTCTGACACAACATAATAAAACATAACATCACAACATAACATAACATAACATAAGATAATATAACATAACATAACATCACATACCATGATATAAAATAACATAACATAGCATAACATAACATACCATAACTCAACATAACAACCCGTAACCTAACATAACGTAACAGAACATTAAATTATGTACATAACAGCATAAAATAACATTGTATTGCAAACAATACAAAACATCAGATAACATAACATAAGAAATGTAACATAACATTAAACAGTATAATCAACCACAAATTTTCATAACACAAGATAATAAAAAATAAAATAACATAACATAGCATAACATAACATACCATAACTCAACATAACAACCCATAACCTAACACAGCGTAGCAGAACATTAAATTATGTACATACATAACAGCATAAAATAACATTGTATAGCAAGCAATACAAAATATGACATAACATAACATAAGAAATGTAACATAACATTAAACAGCATAAGAAACCACAAATTTTCATAACAAAACATAACATAACATAGCAAAACATAAACTTAACATAACATTACAAAACATAACATAACATAACATAGCATAACATAACATAACACAACATAACATAACAGCAAAGCATAAAATTATATTAAATTACATTAATACGTCAAATATTGAATAATATAAATTCGGAAAATGCTTCAAGTTCAATTTGTTTTTGTAAGAAAAGTAAACCCCTCTCTGCTGCTATATTATAGAGATTTCGCAAAAATTGAAAAAGACTTTTCCGTCACATCCACTAACTAATCAATCATTCAACGGGACTATATTCTATTCATATTCATGAAAGGTATAAGACCCTTAGCACAGCCGAAGAAATCCTGTCCTTAATTTCTTTTTATGTTGGTGCATTGCATTGCATATGTAGTATCGGTGAGAGTATCTAACCGAATTCGTATGCATCTATGTTTACGTAGAACGTGAGTTGCAAACCTCAAAATGCGCGTGTAGGGCGTTGATTAGCGTTTATTTGCAAACTCTTGTGTGTGGCAAAAATATATTGAATGCTAATTTCAAACAAAATACCGTTGCAAAATAAAAACAGACAAAAAATGTGTGTGCGCCCAATACTTACCTAAAGACACACAATAGATGGCAATAAATACAAAAAACAATAAAAACATCACACATACTTACATACCCAAACATTTGCCGATACCATTAATAATCCATGGCATTGCAAAACAACAACAAAAAATTTTAAATAAATTGTATTTATTACAAAAGCTTTTGAGGAGTGCTTTGGTTTGATTTTTGGGTCTAAGACACTTTGTGCATGCCAAGTATTGCAACATTTGCTTGTGTGTGTGTGTGTGTGTAGTATTTGCCTGCATTATTAATGCAACGATTACACACAAAAATATATGTACCTAAACAATTTACGTATATATTTATTGCTCCGTTATATTACTTTAGAAGCAAATAGAATTAATGGCCAAAAATGCAGGAAATGCCGTTTGGCATTCGCCAACGAACCCTTCTATTAGACGACGATAAATAATAAAATGTTGACACGACGACGTCATAACCTTTGAACGAATAGGCGCAGAACAAGTAAAGAGGTATTGAAAATTAAAAAACAAAACTCAAAAGCCACTGACACATGGAGTTGAAGAAAGTAAGGCGTTTTGTTGTGACTTTGCGTGGAGGCGCAAGCGTTTGAATGCGAATGAGAAGCGCATAATGAATTCAATTAGTCGACACAGCTCACATATTTGTTTGTGTATTTTCTCTCAGTGTTGACTATCTACGTGTTGTTGTTGCAGTATTTTAGCATTTAATGCACTTTTGATTGTTGTCAATGCCCTCCAGCGTTGCCATTTGCCGTGAAAATGTGTTGAAGTGGGTTGTTCCCTTTGTATGAACAAAACACTTAAGAAACGAACTTTTGAGCGCTTTAAGTTTTGCTGAAAACATTGGTGATAGTATTATCATCTCTTATAGCTTATCGATTAAGAATAATTTAAAACATTGCTCCAGATCGACTGTCAAGCACGTGTGAGCTACCACGTTAGCCCTTTACTTACTTTTAATTCATGACAAGTACAACAGAGAGTTGAAGTTTCTAATTTGCGTCAGTGGGCAAAACGTAAAAGCTACTGGTGCTCTTTTTTTACGTGCAATAACCCTTTGAATGCTCAACAAAAATCGAGTCATTATTGATCAATTGTTAAAGTAATTCATATGGCAATTTTTTAAAGTAATATTTAGAAAATGTTTGCTCTTGCCTCCGATGTAATCGATATATGGACTTGCTGGGTTATATTATTTCCACATGAAAGAAGAAACAGTTATCGTATATGCTTAACTTATGGTAAACTCTCTTTGGCGTCCAAACTCTAACAAAAATAAAACAAACTGTAACAGAAACATTGATGAATCAACGCAAGTGTTCATACCGGGAACATACAGATAATATGACTACATACCTACGTCGTTATCTGTAATTAAATCAACAAAACTTTACCACTTTTCTTACTTCGAGTTTAGTAGTCTTGGAAAAATATTAGAGACCTCCTCAAGTAATTAATAAAAGATTACTCCCTTCTATATATTTTTGGAGCGAAAATAGAGATTTCTCCAATTTCTACTACTAGCTAACACTTTTTTGAGCAAGCCGATTTTCTCTGCCAACAAAAAAAAAATTTTCAAAAAAAGAAAAGGCTGCAATCGGATGAGAAATAAACACAGTTTAAATAAAGATTTAAATTATAATAACTATTGCTTTTCATAACTAATCCCTTATTTGCTGATATGTGAGGCACGGGCGGCCACCGTGGTGTGAAGGTAGTGTTGCCGGCCTACCACACCGAAGGTCCATGGTTCGAGCCCTGGTACAGATAACATCAAAAGTGATTTGAAAAAAGTTTTTCAAAAACGGGGTCGCCCCTCGGCAGTGGTTTGGCAAACTCTCCGAGTGTATTTCTGCCATGACAGGCTTCTCAGCAAAAATTCGTCTCCTTTGTAGATGCCGTTCGGAGTCGGCAAAAAACTGTAGGTCCCACCAATTTGTAGGGAAAATTCAAATCGGCAAACCACAAATTGGAAGAGAAGCTTGGCGCAAAAATCTCTTAGGAGGTTTATGATGATATACCTGTTGTATATCGCGCCATAGAGAGAGAGAGAGGTACTTATGTATGAGTTCTATTCCATTGCTTCCATAGAAGGCTTAAGGCATGATTCCCCAAAGATCGTTTATTGGTCGTTTAGGAGGAAATATCTCCCTCATTACTCTTATGAGAGGTTCTCTAAAATTTTCCAAAACTCCCCCATTACTCGATCCCGATTCATTAAAGTAATTGTTTTTTGGAAGGTGAAAGGGAGTTTTTCTATTGTTCGCCCTCCTAGGATATGCAATTTTAAAAGGGAGTATACAAAATTATATGGTAATACACAGAAGTATGGGGAAATGAATAAAACGATGATCACTGGTTCTACTGGGTTATTATACTTTTCTGGAACATGAAATGATATAACATCTTTGGTCGGGCCTGGTACCATATGTCGAAAATTTAAATGTCGAATCTAAATATGCCGAAAAAAAAAATATCGAGAAATGTCGAAAAAAAAATGTCGAATGATAAAATGTCGAAGCAAAAAATATCGAATTAATGTAATTAATTTTACACATCATTAATTACATCAATTCGATATTTTTTCTAATTTTAATCATGTAAAAATTTGGAAAAATTTCTAATATAGCATAAAAAATAGCTAAAATAGTATCGCCCAACTTATGGAAGCCCGAATTTTACACATCAATAATTACACCACTCCTACATGTTATACATTGATGTTGGAAATTAAATCTCACTGCTCTTCTCAATAAAAAAACCCCTCCGTACATAATATGCGGCTATAGATGTGAGAAAAGTACCGATTTTAGATAACTTTTTTAGGTATATAAATGGTTGATGTATCGATATATCGGTATGCTTATGAAGGTTTTTTCAAAAAAGTTTCAAAAGTTATGAGAAAAATCACTTTGAAAACAACATTTATTTCTTTCTCATTTTTTGTGAGGGGATTTTTTTTTATCAATTATTAAGGGGGTAAGATTGCGTTCACGTTGAGTCATAAACTCGTGTTTATGGGGCATTTTTCGAGTTACTTCATATATTTGTTGTCAATAAACTCGAGTTAATGGTTCAACGTGAATGTACTCTAAGACCCAGAAAATAAGAGAATTTTGTTTTGCATCACCCTAATGTAAATGTATTTATATACTTATATTTGTTATTGATATGTGACTTAAAATCCTGGAATATGAATATTTAATTTGTTCTTTTTTTATGATTATGAATAAATAATTATTTTTGTTATTGTGAAATTAAATGGGACTTACATGGAAAAATCTTTGCAAAAACAAAAAAGAATTATTATAAAATACGTTTATAGACTTACCCCCTTATTCATAAAAAATATTAAAGGTTTAAAAAGAATTTTAAAATGACATTTCCATACAAATTTCCGATTATAAGAGCGTAATAAACCTATTTTATTTTTTATGAATAAGGGTTTTTCGGTCATTTTCCTTTTTTCGACATTTTTTAATTCGATCAAAAATGTATTCGGTATAATAAGGCTGTTTTCAATTCGGTCTTTTAAGATTCGACATTTTTCTTTTCGACTAATCGTACGCATCCCCTTTGGTCCAATGTTTGTAAGTAAGCGAAGAAAAAGAGATGGAGCTATCAGTAATCAGCATAATGATCTAAGTACTTCCATCAGCCTGTATATTTGAGGCAAACTAAAACTTTCTAAAATTTGATTTTAATCAATGTCGGAGCCAACAAAATTCGATCAATCTAAGATATAGCTCGCATATAAACTCGGTTTGCAATTATTACACTTATTTTATGTGTAATATGAATGAAAATTTCGCTTGTTCAAAAAGTTCGTTCTTTCCTTCAGATATATCGTTGGCTAAACTCCGTGAAAAGACATTATCAGTCTTAGCTAAAACTACTGAACAAATTTTATATATGTACTTAATTGCTATTTTACCATATGGTGTAAATACATTGCCATTATAATGAGTGATTTAATTTTAATAGAATTTCCAAGTAATCAAAAATAACACTGGTTTACAGCCAAAATGCACCAGAGACGCCATAGTGAAATTCCTATGTAAAATCACCTCCTAATTCCGAAAACCAAGGTTATTTTTACTTGAATGGTACCGTTTTTGAGATATTTACGATTTACCGTTATTTCAAAAAACAAAAAAGATGGCTCCACTTAATCGTGTATATCTCAAGAACAAACTGAGCCCTTCCAAGACGGTTTGAAAAATTTGAAAGCTTATAAAATTTACTATAATCAGTACATACAACACTTTTTGCTAGGTCCTGCAGATTCAAACATATTGAACAATCATTACGGATTTTTTAAATTTTTTTTGTAAAAATATAAAAAAATTTGTACTTTGCGAGGAAGCATCTCGAAAACTTTTTGTTTTTTTGCAGATATTTTTTCCCCCCTCTAAGCTCTGTTTTATTAAAAAAAAAATAATCTATCAGTGAACAGAATCGATGAACTAATACAAAAGTTATAAGCATTCAAGTAAATATATCCATTTAATACTTAAGTACCCTACAAATAATAGCATATGTACATGTGGTTCTGTCTTAACTCTATGATCTTATTTTATAATAGAAAAAGTTATGTGTCTTGTTTTGACGCTTATTTAGATTAGGATCGGTTTCTCTTATGAGAAACCAACAGTAGTCGCCCATCATAGCGACATCCCAGAATCCTTGATACCGACTTTCAATCACTTTCATTTGCTGGTGAAACCTTTCGCCATGCTCGTCACTTTCGTCGCCAAGATTTTGCGGGAAAAAATTTAAGTGGGAGTGTAAGAAATGAATTTTTAAAGACATATTTACTCCTGAAAGAAAATAAAAAAGTAAATTAGATAAATACATAAGTGACACATTAGTATATAATTTTCTTAGGCTGGATTTATCTTTCAATTCAGAACAAATTTTTTGTTTATATTTTTCCCGTTCTTGTTTGTTCGGAACTGGACGATGAATTCAGATTTATGGCTATATATTCTCATGTAAATTTATGTAATATATAATTTATTATAATATGTTTTTTTATTTACCCATTTCCGCATAGTTTTTGATTAAGTCGTTCACTATCATCTCGTAGTTAGGACTTTTGTGTTTGCCTAAAAAAGAAGTAACGACCTTTTCAAAAGAATCCCACGCTGCTGCCTCCACTGGTGACAATAGTTCTTTGAAATGGTTATTGGTCATCATTTTCCTTATTTGCGGTCCCACAAAAATCCCTTCCTTTATTTTTGCTTCTGAAATCTCTGGGAAGATTGTCTTCAAATGATGAAAAGCTTCGCCTTCTTTGTCCAAAGCCTTCACAAAGTTTTTGATAAGGCCGAGCTTGATGTGGAGCGGAGGTAGAATTATTTTTTCCTTCTTTATAAGTGGAGAGTATTTTATGTTATCTACCCCAACTTGAAACTCGATTCGTTCTGGCCAATCCTTTATGATGTAGTGGTCTTGACGAGCTCGGCTATCCCATTTGCATAGAAAGCAACAGTATTTTGTGTATCCACTTTGTAGACCACATAGCATTCCAACGACTTTAAGATCGGCACATATTTTCCAATCATGTTCTTCGTATTTGATTAACTTGAGCAATTTTTGCATTATCTCATATGTTTCCTTCGTATTTACTGCATGCGCGATCGGGATAGATGGCTTTTGGTTGCCAATATGCAATAATACGGCCTTTAAACTTAATTTATTGCCGTCTATGAACAATCGCCACTCTTTTGAATCATATGGTTCACCAAATTGTTTGAATAGACCAGCAATGTCTTTGCAGTAACAAACACTGTCCTCCTTCGTATAGTACTTGGAAAATTCTTCGTGACGAGTTCTATAATATGTTACCTTAACATCGGATGAAACAAATTTAAATTGTTGCATTCGAGAGGCGTGTAGTTCGGCCTTTTCCTTTGACAATTCCAAATCCCTTATCCAATCATTGAGTTGTGCTTGTGACAAAGAATTTCTTTCGTTTTCCGTTTGAAATTCAGTACAACATGATGCCGCGTAATCAGATACTACTGTTGACAATGAAACTGGAGCCGGAACTAAAGTTAAATTTGATTCTGGCAATGTCGCTTCTGTTGAAATTAGTTCTGGTAATAACACTGTAGATACGCTCGCATAGGTTACTTTTCTGGACTTTCCAACCCCAAGTACTTTTGTAGTACAAATATAGCAGTCCGTTGAATGGCAAGTTGGTTCCCTCCACTTCATTGGTGTAATAAATTTCACACGTCGCCTAAATAGATAGTTTCAGGAATTAGTCAGCTATGCATTAAAAGGGAACAAATTCCTAATTTTTACAACGTACCTTTTTGTTCCGGTTTCCGAAGAAATCAATTCGACTCGGCATGTGGTGCACACAGTGTTCGGTGTACATGGTTTTTAGGCTCAATTCCAAAACACTTATAGTATGTAACTTTCAAAGGATTTGAAAACACACGTCTCATACTTTTAACAATAAATTGACCGCAGAGGAAACATATCTGGATCATTTGTACACTCAAACTCTCGCGCCCTTTTATTCATTTTTTATTTTAAGTAAATGACGGGTTATAAACTGCAATTATAAACTGAACAGTATCCGGCGAGCCTTGCAGATATTATGAAGGAACAAGGCGCATGTACTCTTATTTATACTTAGATCCAGTAAAAATTCAAGCCTACCTAAACAAAAAGGTTCCCTAGTTCTACAAAGAAAACACTACCTGCCTCAAAAATATGCTCTTGTTTAAAATGTACCTAGGTTTGAGAAAACGACACTAACAGCTTTTTGTATCTAATAACTTTTCGAAAATCTACCTGCTAACTAACTGATATACGAATACTAACACATATGTACCAGTAGGGTACTTAAGCATTAAATGGATATATTTACTTGAATGCTTATAACTTTTGTATTAGTTCATCGATTTTGTTCACTGATAGCTTATTTTTTTTGTAATAAAACAGAGCTTAGAGGGGGGAACAAATATCTGCAAAAAAACAAAAAGTTTTCGAGATGCTTCCTCGCAAAGTACAAATTTTTTTATATTTTTACAAAAAAAATTTTAAAAATCCGTAATGATTGTTCAATATGTTTGAATCTGCAGGACCTAGCAAAAAGTGTTGTATGTACTGATTATAGTAAATTTTATAAGCTTTCAAATTTTTCAAACCGTTTTGGAAGAGCTCAGTTTGTTCTTGAGATATACACGATTAAGTGGAGCCATCTTTTTTGTTTTTTGAAATAACGGTAAATCGTAAATATCTCAAAAACGGTACCATTCAAGTAAAAATAACCTTGATTTTCGGAATTAGGAGGTGATTTTACATAGGAATTTCACTATGGCGTCTCTGGTGCAGAAAAAAAGTTGGAATTTGTGATCCAGTGTAATTAGTTTAGATATCAGCAGACAGCGCAAGATTTGTTTATTTCAATAATATATTCTCAATCAATTTTTTTGTCTTTCTAAACGAAAACGTTTCAACATTGTCAGTAATAGACCTTGAAGCAGCCAAAAATGTGCAAAATAATTGCCAGCAAGTACACATTGTACATCGATACAAAAACAAAACCCAATAACTTAGTAAGCAATCGCACAATTCGTATAATTCAAACGATAATGCTGACATTATTTTTTACCAAGTCAAAGCATGAGAATTATGACTCGTGATAAAAATCTGCTCAATAAATTACTCAATAATTGGAGATTTTTGTAGCTAATAAGCATTTATGTAAACGTTTGAATGCATTTAAGCCCAAACCCATTGCAGGTGTTTACTGCCACTACCAAAGTGACTTAGCCAGGCCGAGTATCAAAAATAAAAATACTTGACTTGTTTTAATACCAAACATTTGGCGTTTAAACTTTTAATATACCTTTTTAAAAGCTTATTAATCGAACGGCTTTGCTCTATCGCATGTAATAAAAAAAAATAGTAATAATGTATTTAGCACATAAAAATTGTTAATGGACAAATACACAAAAGTTGTATGCAAGTATTGAACATATTCGCAATTACGAATTATTTATGAGCCTCTGCATTAATCTCGAATGTAGATTTACGTATACATACCCAGGCATGAATCTACATACTACTCAGAAGTGAAATACTAGTTCGCAAACAGTGATCGACAAATACTTTCCAGGGGGTCAAACTATGTCCACTTTCGAATAAGCATTAAACGAAGCATTGCCAAATGCGTTGGCCTATAGCAATACTTAAGTACAAAAACGTTACTATTGAATTTTTGTTGTTGTTTGGTAACAGTACATGGGGCTACTTAACTCATTGATGCGGTTTTGCCAAAATATTAACTTCGAACAATTTTACTATCTCCCGTCCGTTTTCTTTTCCTCTGCCTCTTTCCTTCCCCCTCCTCTGTTTAATTTCAATGCAGCCAAGATTTGCGCCCGTCTCTGTGCTGCAGAAATTTTCATATTTCAACACAATAAAAACTGGACATTCCAAGCTGCAATTACAACAGAGTGCAACTCGGGGCGTGCTGCTGCTCAATGGAATAACTGGATACCGGCGAAAGGTTTGAGTAAGGAAAGCTTGAGTAGTGCAAAAGCCTAAACGCTGATCTGATGGGAGAATTATAGAAGTATCTCAGAGAAAATGTATTCAAACGGTTTATGGAATGCAAGGCATTGGGGACGATAAGTGAAGAAGAAAGTTTAATAATGAGCTGAATCAGCTTTTTAAGCTTTCGAATAGTTCACCGATTCAAAATTCAGAAGATACGTTTCCAAGGAAGTCTTGCGAGTTTCGGAAAATGATAGAATCCCTGAAGTTATGAAAAGGGAATCCCCACTACAATAAATGTACTGAATAGAAAACGATCATGATGTTACATATACAGCTTGCTTGTATTCCAAAACACACCATTCTGTCTAGTCATGAATATAATTCAAACTGTTTTTGAGCTCCTTTCCATTTAATTCCTTTGACTACGGTGTATTCCTACCCTTGTTCGTATCTTTATACTTCAATGGAAAAATGGAATATGCCGTTAGCAGGAAATTAAATTACGCCGCCAATGTTTTTCTTGTTTTTTTTAGGTAATTAACAGTTTTTGACGTATAAATCAGTAACCATGCATAAATAAAAGCGCCCCTACAGTGCCGTGAGTAACAAAAGCAACAAACTTAAATAACAAATATTCTTTACTAAGACTCATTTCCACAATGACGAGTTTACTTAAAATTCATCGTTAAGTACAGACTCGCTATTTTATTTTAGCTATTTAGCCAGTTTTTTTCTAACCATTGCGCGCAAGCCAAACTATTATTTCTAACCAGGTAATTAAGTTCCTACCAGGTAATTGAGTTGTAATAGATTCGAATACTATACCATAAGTGGAGAGGAAAGTTCAGTGTCACAGCTGGTTCAGACGACTCAGAACCGATATACTCTTTGAGGCTTATTAGATATGACCTACCCATTATTAGCCAAAAATGATAAGAAAAAAGTTCTTAACTGCTTGGGAACTACAGGCAGAAGTAGATATTTGGAGTGACGGGGACGAATCCGGTGGAAATGCGGATAAAATAAATATTATTATTGCGCCACCTGAGAAAGTGGATGCTGTCAGTGATACGGAAAACCTAGATGATAATATTCAAATTAAGACAGACAACGAAAAGTTTCCATGGGAAGTAGCCGGTAGCTTTGAAGTGGAATATATATATAACGACGGCAGTAACAATTTATCAAAAGTCGCTGCCGACGATATTAATTTGCAGCCATCCACATCAAAACCGGCACAAGAAACTCGCAATTTTAATGAATCACATAAACCAAAGTGGAGCCACCGGCAAAACTACGAATTTTGCAAGGAACCTTTTGATAACACTGCAAGTGCATATAAGGAGTTATATGAAAAGATTGGTAAGTAGCCTCACGTTTTCTTTCACAAGTGACCCACTTACTTGAATGCCTTCAGGATCACTGTCTCCACTTCAGTTGTGGGAATGCTTGTTGTAGATAGAACAAATGAGTATGCTGTACAAAATAATAATCCTGAATTTTTAACAACAATAGACGAGGTGAAAAGCTTCCTTGGCATTTTATACAATACTGGCTACCACACATTGCTCAATATAGCAGTATATTGGTGTAACCGTGAGTCTCTAGGTTGTGAGTACATAAAGAAATATAGGAGTCGAGACAGATTCAAACAAATCAAAAGATAAATATATGTTTGTGACAACCAAAACCTTCCGCCGAGTGAAAAATTTTGCTAAAGTATCGCCCCTGAACGATATTTAGAATAAAAAGTTATGCAGTTTGGCGTATTCTGCCAAAATTTAAGCATAGATGTGCAGATGATCGCTTATTGTGGACGTTATTCTTGTAAAAGCTTTATAAAAAACAAGCCAATTAGATTTGGGTACAAATATTGGTGTTTGACGTCTGAGGATGGCTATTGTTACCAGTTCATGCCCTATGCTGGAGCAGCTACCAAATTCAGTAATGAAAACGTTGTTCTTCAATTATTGTCCCATCTTAAACGTCCCGAAAACCACAATGTGACGTTTGATAACTTTTTTACCAGCTATAAGCTGATGTGTCGCTTAAGCTTCAATGGATACTTCGCAACGGGCACTATGCGTGATAATCGAACTAAACATACGCCTTTGGTGAGCATTATTGATATGAAGAAACGACCGAAGCACTAGTCGCACGCTGGAATGAAAATTCGGTAATTCCTCTATACAACAAATTAATTTCTTTCTCTTGTATAATACTTTTTTGTTTTGTGATGAACATTTAACAGGTTGTAACTATTATTATGTCAAACTACGATCACAAAGGTAAGAGTTCACTCATTCACGAGTACAATTATGGGTGGTGTGGACTTGTTCGACAATGCCATGAACAACTATCGCATTAAAATTCGTGGTAGGAAATGGTATTGGCCATTACTAACGAATGCTTTTGATGCAGATATGGTTAATGCCTGGAAACTGAAAGTGTTTTGTGCAAAATAGGAAAAGTCCAAGCCGATGAATCAATTCGATTTCCGGGTGGAAGTTTCAGAAGCTTTGGTAACCGATGTACGTAGTTGTAAACGACGAACTACCACCCGAAATGAAGGCCAACGGACAGATGGTTTGAATCACATTGTAGGAACACTAGATCGGCGAGCCCGATGTCGCCAGTGTGGCATCAAAACTCGATTCGGATGTAGAAAGTGTAGCGTATTGCTTCATCCTAAGAACTGTTTTTCTGACTATCACATTGCAGTCGAACCCGATGCAAAAAAATAAAAAGATCTCATTAATAAATATTTCATATTAAATTATATAATTGATTTTACTTTTTTGCTTTAATTTAATAAAAAAAAACATAACGACCTTCTAAACAAAGTTATGTGAAAATATATGTTATCTAATAATTTATACTCATTTCAACGGATGGGTATTTAAATACCCCCACTAAGACATAGGCTCAAGATTCCTAATGCTTTCGTGCGATCAATCTTTTGGCTTGGCTTATGTTTGGAGAATATCATAGGCAAACTTTTCCTGAAGTTTGACCAAGTTCTCAATTTTAAAATTTTTTAGGAATTGTTAAATATCCTTTTTTAATATATTTTCATGGGTTAGGCTCTTAGATCTAGATACGTATAAAATAATTGTGTCGTCTCAAGAAGCTGCTGTTGAAACTAAATCGAATTGTTTTCGGCCATCTCTACACTAGTATTTCCCAAAGAGACTGACCTCAATGCCCTAAACATAATTTAGTTAATTTGCTTTAAATTCCTAAGAGAAAGCTTTTTCTTAATATCGATTTATTGCTTTTTTTTAACTTAGATACCAGACCGGTTAAATTTGATTAGTAATCAGTAATCAAATAATTTAACAGCTTTTTTAATTGGGAATGATTATTTCAATTGCTTTTCAAGAAAAGGCAATTATTAATTGACTACGATTAGAAACAATCACAAAATAACAATGATATTTTACGATTAATAAAAGAAACTCCAAAACAATCAAACAAGTTCTTTTGATTGCTTTTAGATTTTTTGTTTGATTATTCTTGATAATTTTTGACTCTTTTCAGTATTGTTGATGTTTATATTTAAGTGCTTTTACAACAATACTGAAAAAAATCAAAAATAATCAAAAAAATAAAGTAAATCAAAAATTACCAAAAGTAATCAAAACAACTTTTTTTGATTATTTTTGATTCTTTTGTTTTTTTTATTAGTCGAAAAAATCATGATTATTATTTAAATTAATTGGAAAATAATCATTAAAAATTTAAAATAAACGGATTCTCAAGAAAACAATTAATCATTACCATTAGTAATCATTATTTAACAGGTCTGTTCGATAATAGGTTTAATAGTTTGTTTCGTTGTTTTACCTTATAGTACTAATTCATAATTTAAGTTACAACTACTGAACATTTAAAATTTCGTGAGTGAATTGAATTGCAGAAAAAATATAGCAAATTCTATTTGGTTATTAAACTTGTTGACTTTGATATGCACAACACTGTACTTGTATACATATGTACACTTTCAAGAGAATTTATCGAAACAAGGTACCGGGCTTTCCGTTTTTATATAGACATCAAAACAAAACTCTTCAATAGTTTCATAATAAATAAAATATATATAAAAAATTTTATAAAGAAATTGTTATGCGACTTTATCCGAAATGTGAAATCCACGACAAGGCTAATTTGATATTCTATTGAAGATTAAGGCAATCATCTTATAATTATAAATGAGCTGTTCTTGTCCTACTACTAGTATCTCGAAAACGACTTAAACTGATTTGAAATTTTGTAATAGTTAATAAGATCTGCCAAATGGGTATCTAGCGGAAGGTATATTATTTCGTATTTCAAAGTTTCTCTACTTAGGGTAACTACCTAGGGCAAGCTAAACTGAATTTACTTTGAGATACTTTTTTATATACATTGATCTTCCACTCAGCCGTAGATTTGCTCATACATATTTCAAAAAAGTTTCTTGAAAGTTATTTGATAATATTATGACCAGAGTTCGGAGTTGTATGCAAGTGGAAATTTTTGTTTGACCTCATAAAAACCTCAGACATAGTCTTAAACTGGTTATATAAAGAAAAGATTTATTTTATTCATATTTTCATAAATTTGGATTATGGATTTGCATACTTACGTAATTGCAATAAGTCCACTTGGAACTGCGCAGTTTGGCGTTCATGCTTGGCTATTTTTTCTAAGAATTCTATTTTTTATGAGCTCAAATAAGTAGGCATAGTCCTGAGAAATTAAGTTTTACTTTCTTCGTGTTGTTGGTATACTGTGATTCAGAGTATTCGATTGAAATAAGTAGCGGAAATTAAAAAAATAATCACCCAGTGGGGAACTCGGCTAACCCCAAATGCATTTTAAGTTGACTACTTCATAGCCAATACTGTTTGAAAGTTAACTACTTTGTATGGACCAGGCTGGCTTTTTTCACATGGCGATGCCCTAGGAGCTAGTCAGTACTGTTTAAGCTAACTACAAGGAGACTTCTTTAAGGCAGATGAGAGTAACTGTATTGAGATAATATTTAGTTCACTTCTTTGACTTAACTTTATGCCAATTTTTTGGCAATACCTTTTTATTAGCCTTTTGGAATACGTTGGTGATTTACTCTTTTAAGACGGCTCTTACTTGGTCGAACCTCTTTCAACAGCATTTGGAATATTGCAACTTAAATCAATTTAAAAAAGTATTAACACCTTTTATATTTACTTTTTCACATTTTTTTGTTACAATTATGAAATATTATTTAAACATTTGAGAGTATTAATAAAGGGTGTTTTTTTTAGGGGTATAGAACTTCGAATTGAAATAAAACACAAGAAAATCGTTTTAAGGTCCATCAATTTGGCTTTATTGGAAGGATAATTTTATGCCATTAATGTTTAAATATGATTTCGGGCATGTGGCCGCCGCGGCTGGCTCGAATAAAGCCAATTCTACAGGTCCAATTTTCAACCACTTTTTCGAGCATATGGGGCCGTATGTCGGCAATAACGCCACGAATGTTGGCTTCCAATACCCCTAACGTTTCTGGTTTGTTGGTGTAGACGAGCGACTTCACATATCCCCAAAGAAAATAATCCAATGGTGTCAAATTACACGACCTTGGTGGCCAATTGACAGGTCCATTCCGCGAAATTATGCGCTCATCGAATGTTTCCTTCAATAAATCGATTGTGACGTGCGCTGTGTGGCATGTAGCGCCGTCTTGTTGGAACCACAACTCATCCACATTCATGCCATCCAATTCGGGAACAAAATAGTCGGTTATCATGGCTCTATACCGGTCTCCATTAACGGTAGCTGCCTCTCCAGCATTATTGCGGAAGAAGTATGGCCCAATGACTCCACCAGCCCATAGAGCACACCAAACAGTCAGTTTTTGTGGATGTAATGGCGTTTCAAGGGTCTCATGTGGATTCTCTTCACTCCAAATGCGGCAATTTTGCTTGTTGACGTAGCCATTCAACCAAAAATGAGCCTCATCACTGAACAAAATTTTGCGATGAAAATCAGCATCGAAATCAATCTCATTTTCGGCCCATACACCAAAATCACGACGCATTGCATGGTATCGCGGCTTTAATTCTTGCACAAGCTGGATCTTGTAAGGTCGCAAGCCAAGATCTTTGCGCAAAATCTTCCATAAAGTTGATGGACAAAGCTCCAATTGCTGTGCACGGTGGCGAATCGATTCATTCGGGTCCTCTTCAACACTTTGCTCTACAGCGGCAATTGTTTCTTCGGTGCGCACTGTTCGACGTCTCTGCGGATGCGTATTATCACATAGAGTAAACGTAGTGCGAAAACGATCCATGGTTAACCGAATTAATTGCTCTGATGGACGATTATGTCGACCATAAAATGGACGGAGCTCACGGTAAACTTCGCGAACTGAACCATTATTTTCGAAATAAGTTTGCACGATTTGCAAGCGTTGTTCTTTTGTCAACCTATTCATGATGAAATGGCAAACCAAACTGAACATAAATGACATTAGAGTTGCCAGATTTGACCACAAAATGCCAGTTTTATCTCTATTCGAAAAACAAACCTGTAAAAAAACACCCTGTATAAACAAATAACTACAAACCGAACACTAACTTAACGAGCGCAATCGTACACACACACAAACTACCAGCTACCAGCCGCACATACAAAACGTACCTAATAAACAGCGCAGCGAAGAACTATAAAAGCAGACAAATAAAGCACGAACGCAACAGAACAAAGAACGACACTGAAGATGGCACAAAGCCGAAACCGGTTTGTCTCCAAACAAAAATTGACTAGGCATGACGGAAAATCGTTCCAGAAACAGCAATAATAATAACAACACTAATATAATATAATATATACAAACTAGTCAGCCTATGTAATATTTCAAAACTAATTTTAAGTTTTATTTTTAACACGAAGGCCATGGAAATTCAGTCTTTTAGTCACATCCATTGCTGTGCGTAAAGATGTTTCGGGATCCTCTGTGGATGTTTAATGAATCGACTTTGTTAACAAAGTAAATTTTATTTGTAAAATTCTTAAAACTTTATATATGTATATCTTTATGTAGTTTAAATTTATATTATTCGCTTTGTTTAAAATTGTAGATGCACAGAGTTAGCTTTTAATAAAAGGATTGCTCTCCAAGAAAATTTTCATTTACGAAAAATTGTTAGAAGTTACTGAAATTTGAAGTTCTGAAAGCTAATAAACAAAATCAAGTAAGTGTAAGCCGATTGTTTTCTAAATTACTTTATGGTTAGCTAAAAGTCAGGCTATAAAAATTAAAATATTTTGTTCTAACTGGTTGATTTCTGCATGATTTTAGGGTCGAATAAAAATCAATTGGTAGGCTTCTAGGCAGCAGACTACCCCAAATACCACGTCGGTATGGTATTGAGTATTTAGTAAATATAAATGGATTAAATAAATAAAAGTAAAATACAAAAATTTAATTTTCCTTGTTACTAATGTCATAAGTGAACTTATTCAGTTAATAATTTGCTTACAAATGTCGTAATAAATCAAAACTAATTTAAGGTCACACAAATACATAGATAACAAGTAAGGGACTCTACGTTCTGATGCAACCGAGCATTATACACTTAGCTGTGAACTTTGCCACAACGAGGGAGTTTGTTGTTAATTTTTTAATTTCTAATTAAGTACAAATCTCTTAGGAACAAGTTTAATTCATCTTTCCTGTATTCTGTATACTATATATAATAAAATTGCAACGGGTCGATATCTGTACATTGCAGATATTGCAGAAAAATTTATAGAAGAGTTCATAATTAAGCCAATATAACTCAAATAAGCAGTTTTTAGAATTGTTTTCGTCTGTCTGTCTGTATGTTTGAGCGCTCATCACTTAAAAACTAATAAATGGAATTGAATAAAATGTTGGCCGTTGCTTTACCAGACACCTAACTTTAAATTTAAGATATCATTTAATTCGATAGCTCGATGGGTTGGGACTTATAGACCAATATGTGGACCAGGGTGACCAAAAATATGTAAGTAAAATCTCAACTGGTTTCGGAAATGTAATGATTTGAATTGAATTTAGCGAAGCGTGGTCGGGTTTTCTAGCTTCGTGATACAAATGTAATCTGGGCGTGCTTAGCCCTCAATCACCTTCGATAATAGCGTGGAAAATAGAAGTCAAATAGGAGCGGTACTACCCCCTCTTTAAATTTATTTTAGAATGGTTAAATTTGGTGTACCTATGTAGGTTATTTTTTCAAACGTAGAACTCGTTTAGTTTCCAACATACCGCTCTACCAAATTTTTTGAGGTTTTGCTGTGAAGCTATCATAAAAGTGGGCGCGGTTATCAAACAATTTTGTTGAAAAGTGTTGTTATAAAAACTTTTTGTAGGTTAAGCAAAACTTTTATAAAATTATATTATATTCATGTAGGATGCTGCTTTTTGTTTAAAAGTGGACGTGGGCTTTTAGCAATTTCGTTTATTTTCTACTTATTCCTTGTTTCGTGATTCTTTAAATCTTAAACGGTTTTTGATTTGTGATTAAACATTTTTTTTGTAAAATTTACTTAATCGAAACTAGGCGTGGGCACACCCTTTTTTACCATGTGACGAATAAAATTACTATTCTCTATAAGATGTGCCCAGCTGCGTATAAAAACCATACACCTTTACAAAGCTAAACTTTAAATGTGTGTACGCTAGTATAGCTGCATAGCGGACATCAAAATTTAACAGCAATTTCTTTTAGAACTTTAGTTATTGTTTGTAAGATTGTTTGTAAGGGAGCCTTTGCTGCTTTCCTTTTTTTGCCAATTTCGACTCTAAACACGTGGGTGCCACCGTCTCGACCTTAAAGAGAATTCCGTCTTGTTGTTGGCTTTTATGATTGCCTTCATTCTTTTGAGCGCTTTTCAAAAATATTTATGAACTGATGGGCTGATACTTTTCTGCAATTCTTGTTGTTATTGTTGTTATTATTATTGTTTACGCCGTTGCTGCTGTTGTAGGCAAATATAAATCAACGTCAACAGACAGCGTTGAATGTTAAATGAGCGAATTACATGGCGCGCAGGCGCTGAGTCCAACTGCATCAGCCACCCCCATACTAAGTTGAACGGCGTTGCTTCTTGCCTCATGCCCCATTGCTTTATGCCTCTAATGTTTTCCTGTTGCAAGTAAATTGATCCTACGCTTATACAATATGCTCTACCAGATGATTTCTCTGTAAATAATGGTTAAACTATTGTTGTTACTATTGCAACTGTTTGTTGTTGTCTAATATTGCGATTCGTTTGCTTCTCGTCAAATGTTGTTGCAGACGCATTCTTGTCGGTTTGTCGGTTCTAATGAAGTTATTTTTTCTGCTCTCTTTCTTCCGTTCTTCTTGGTCTCATAATAAGACTATGCTAGCGTGGGCTATTTCAGATTTACTGACAGTGTTGTATGTTGTAAATGGGGTTTGGACTACAGAAGAGCAAAATCGCAGTAAATGAAGAAATAATTTGTAATAAAATGTATTCTCAGTGACAGGGTCATAGAAATTTAGTCGAGACTGCATAATGAATAATGTGCAATGATCTGGGAATTCATATATCGAGGGTGCGCGCGATACCCCTAGGGTTGCCAATAAACCCTGTAATATTTCTTCCTTTGTATATTCACGGCCGAGATCCAAGTTTCGAGCACAGGTACAGGTAACATCAAAAGTGGTTTGAAACAGTTTTTTCAAAACGCGGTAGCCCCTTAGGCAGAGTGTATTTCTGCCATGGAAGGTTTCTCAGCTCTAGTAGTGCTACGCACGCAAGGTATATTAACATCATTCGCCCAACGGTAGTATGTAACGGCATAAACGAATCGAGTTAGATATTCACTTATCTATATATATCAAAATATTCAGGAGGAAAATAAAAATTGATTAAGCCATGTCCGCCCGTCCGTACCAATCAAAAGCCGTTCATCTAATATCGAAACGAAATTTGGCACAAAGATTTTCATGAATGCAGGGCATGTTCCGGGCAGAAATGGGCGAAATCGGATAAGGCCCACGCCCGCCTTTATATGAAAGATTGCAAAAAGGATCATAGATATATTTAATAGGCAATAACCTTACGTAAAATAGCTTCATATCATTTCTATTTCACTTTGAGAGTGTCCGTGAATGAAGAAATTCAACAAATATAAATTTCCAAAAATGGGAGTGGCCCTCCCCCCTCCCCCCTTTGTAGTGGATTATTCCACACAACTTTTTTTGCTATAACTCCGGCAAACCAGCTTTTTAAGCAAAACTCGACCGTAAAGAAATTGTATGGATTTTTGGAAAGTAGGCATGGCGCAGCCCAATTTTCAGTATAAGAGTTCTGCTAATTTCAAAGGCCATTGCTTGTAATTTCAAATAATGTAATTTCAAAATATGCGGGCAAGTAGTTAATACCCCACTGCAATAGGTTAGTTATATACCTTTTTTGATTTTCATAACTTGTTTGTAAGTATGCGAAAAAGAAGAGATGGGCCCATCAATAAGTATACGGAAATAATCAGGACGATGAGCTGAGTTGATTTAGCCATGTCTGTCTGTCTGTTCGTCTGTCTATTTGAACGCAAATTTTTCAAACATAAAAGGTGCATATATTGGTATTTTGAAAAATTAGTTAATTTACCACTCAGAACTCATAACAGAAGTGTTTTTATTGAAAAAAAAAATCAGCTGGCTTTATAATACGAACTAAAAAAGCGGCCGCCGTGGTGTGAAGGTAGTGTTGCCGGCCTACCACACCGAAGGTCCATGGTTCGAGCCCCGGTACAGGTAACATCAAAAGTGATTTGAAAAAAGTTTTTCAAAACGGGGTCGCCCCTCGGCAGTGGTTTGGCAAACTCTCCGAGTGTATTTCTGCCATGACAGGCTTCTCAGCAAAAATTCGTCTCCTTTGTAGATGCCGTTCGGAGTCGGCAAAAAACTGTAGGTCCCACCAATTTGTAGGGAAAAATTCAAATCGGCACACCACAAATTGGAAGAGAAGCTTGGCGGAAAAATCTCTTAGGAGGTTTATGATGATATACCTGTTGTATATCGCGCCATAGAGAGAGAAAAAGTATTAAAATAGAAATAAATGTCATAACAGATCATTACTAGGTATATAATGTTCGGTTCTACCCGAATTGTTTTAAATGAAATGAGATATGTCAATATCTAATCACACGAGCAAAGGTACTGACAATATCAAAGGCCGAACAAAGAAACGAATAATCGCGTTATCCTCCTTTGAGAGAGCAATTAAAGTGCCTTGTGGATGTTATTTCAATACCATTCCAGTTACTATTTCACGTAAAGCAACTCTTAATATAATAGAGTAATAATAGCAGTGAAATTCGATTGTATATCGTTCGACGAAATAAAAAGCAGCTGTGTTTTTAATAATTTCCATTTCAAATATTTCATTTAAGATTATTCAATGGTATGATTTCGAAATAAAAAATAGTGCCATACCATTGAATATTTTATCTATACATAATTAAATTAAAATTTGAATTAAAAATGATTATCAGATTCTACTAAGAAATGCACTTCCGTGTGTGCTTCCTATTAGAATGGATGTAGATTGAACCAGAGCTGTTAAATTTGATTAGTAATTAGTAATCAATTAATTAGACAGATCTTTTAATTGTTAATGATTATCTTAATTGTTTTTCAAGAAAAGGCAATTATTAATTGATTACGATTAAAAAAAATCTAAAATTATTAAAACAAAAGTTAAAATATAAAAAAAAAGTCGGAAATAATCTAAGGTAATCAAAACAACTTTTTTTGATTATTTTTATTTTTTTTAATAATAGTAATAAGTCATGATTTTTTAATTTTTTTTTAATTAATTGGAAAATAATTAAAAATTGAGAGTAATTGGTAATCAATCATTAAATGGATTATCAAGGAAATAAATAATTAAACCGGTAATCACTACCTGTTGATTGGAATGTAAGTGTTCTCTGCCCAATCCACAAGAAGGGCGATCCTGCAAACTGCGCCAACTATCGCGGAATCAGCCTTTTGAATATCGCAGGCTGGTAAATCTACCATCGGCCAGATTTTTGAACCCGTGAAAAAAGAATCGACACACATCATTTCTTGGTTGATTTTAAAGCCGCCCACAGGCTATATAAAATTTCTATTCGTAATAACTCTGAACTTATTTGGTCTAAATCAATGATATTTGGATATATGTTTCCTTTAGTCAACATTTACATAATTTTGGAAAAGTAGGCGGTGCCGCGACCATATTTTTTGTGATTTGTTTGTGCTTCATTAATGTCCAAAGTCTATAGTCGATCTCCATGAAACTTTCACGATAGGTCTAGAAAAGCCCCCAGGGTATTTTAAGTAGCAATTCGGCATAGCTAGGAATTTATTTGGTTCAAGTTAATGATATTTTATACATAGATATCTGTTCTATACATAAAAAAAACCCTGGCATCAGAAAGCGGTACCAGGAGCAAATAAAAGTTAATTCGATATATTTTCGAACCTATGGGCATATCAGTACCCGCAGAAGAAACGGGAGAAGAGGGGAGGTAGGAATAAAAATTTGGAATATGTTGTTAGAGATAAATGAAGAGGATAAAGAAGAGTAACGGTTATGGGATTGGGGGAAAGCAAAAGCAGAAAGAAAAAGGAAGATACCCGGATAAATGTAGAATAAGAGCCAATTGGGGAGGGAAAAAAGTAAAAAAGAACAACGTCTGCTGGATCCGCTAGTACTTAAAAAAAGCTTCATCATTGGCCTTAACAACCGCGCTGCAACTTCTGCTTAATCTAAATCAGAAAAAGAAGGGAAAAAAGGGGTTGTGGTGAAAATTACTCTTGCAAACAAATGCTACTTCGGAGTGAGAAGGCAATTTGAAAAGTAAAGTCCTCTCTCGACGACCGAAAATAACACTCTACAAGTCACTCATCGCACCCGTCCTGCTATATGGTGCAGAAGCGTGGACACTAACAATATCTGATGAGGCGGCTCTGGGAGTATTCGAGAGAAGGATTCTTCGAAAGATTTGTGGACCTCTACGCGTTGGCGACGGCGAGTACCGAAGAAGATTTAATGATCAACTGTATGAACTTTACGCAGAAGCCGACATAGTTCAGTGAATTAAAATACAGCGGCTTCGCTGTCTAGGCCACGTTGTGCGAATGAGCCAAGGCATTCTTTTCGGCACCCGGCGGTGGAAGCAGAGGAAGAGGGAGACCACCACTCCGATGGAAGGACCAAGTGGAGACCGATTTGCGATTCCGCGGTGTTTCCAATTGGCGCCAGTTGGCGCAACGAAGAAACGACTGGCGAGCTATGTTGGACGGTCAAAATTGCCCAGGCGGTTAGATGGCCATTTAAATAAAGAATAAGGTAATCAGTACGATTAATAAAATTTACCTCCAGGGTTAGAACTTTAATGTGAATGCAGCAGATTTACTACGTTTTCGTTTAACAGCTTTAACTTCCAAACTGCGTCATGAGTATGATATATTGTTTAGTAAGTTAGGCCCACTAAAGCTTTAAAATGAGCGGTCAAGCAGGTCTAAAAGCAATATTTGAGGCAGTCCCCGTCAACATTATTTAGCGCTGTCTCAACTTCTGGTTTAGATATCAAAATGACGGTTGTAATATTCTAAAGTTCTTTTCGTTGACGTGTCGTAATGTCCATGGAATTAATGTTAGTGACATTAATTCGCTTTTGAAATGCGAATTAATCTCAATGACATTCCAAATTTTCATTTTAAACTTTATATACGTATGTAAATTCACTCAATACAATTTTTTTAATTTTATAGGCATATATGAGGTATAAAATGAAAATTTGGAACAAAATAATTCCATTGACATTATGACACGTCACCTTCTTTTCAACCTCTTTTGCTTAACGCTAATGATGCTATCCTAAGCTTTTTAGGTGCCGAAAATACAGCAATTTTTTTATTACAATTGCAGGATTTATTAAAATTATTTGTTATTTATATTAAAGTGAGATAACTTCTAAATCATTTTTTTCACTTTTTTTAAACTAGATTGTTGGATAATAGTAAATACCTAAATCTCGGGATTGTTAAAATCTAAAAAACTGGCATTCCTATTCAACACCTAAAGCTTTGTTCAATTTAATAGTAGTGAAATTTAAATATATATCGTTGGACGAAATAGAAAGAAGCTGTGATTTTAATAATTTTCGTTTAAAATATAGCGAATTGCCTAACAAAACCTCATAAAAAGAAATTTCAAAGTTTACACAAAGTTCAGGAAAGTTAATTAAAACTAAAAAAATGGACATCAAAATCTTAATTTTTTTTTGACAGAATTTCTAAAAAAAATTTGTGTACGCAGTTTTGTAGACCAATTTTAGTATAACATTGTGCAAGCTAGAACTCGCTCAAATGTTTCCCTGAATATTCAGAATTTTTTTCGTCGATAGTGTTATTTCTTCAATACAACGCATGTAGAAAAATTAATTTTGTATGGAAAAAATAACACAACATCCTTGACGAAAAAAAATTGTAAAAATCCAAGGGAAATTTTGAGGCACTTCTTATTTACACATTATTATGCTAAAATTAAATGAGTTATAAAACTGCGTGTTCAAACATTTTCTAAAAACTCTTCCCAAAAATATTGAAATTTTTAATATAAATTTTAAATTAAATTTCCTGAACTTGGTTTAAATTTTGAAACTTCCTTTTATGTGGTTTCTGTTATGGAATTCGATCAGTTTTTTATTCCAATTATCACCTTAGGAGCTTCTTTAAATAATTAAGAAATTAAGAAAATCACGCTATTAAATATTTGAAATGCGTTTTTAAATAAATTAGAAAAGTTGTACGGTTTTGGCAACCTTTTCTTTGCAACTTCGAGGTCTGTGTTTTTTTTTTTTTTTGGTTAAAATACTGTTGTTCTTTTTTTCAAGAAAAACTAGCGAATTAAATAAAAAAAAAATTAAGAAAAAGTTATCAGATTAGGTGTTTTAAACTCATATCATAGTAAATATAATTTGGAAAACACCAATCACGCGATAAAAAAAATCTAACCGCCGCGAAGCCGTGAAAATTGAATATATCAAAGAGAAATAAGATCAATGGACTTTTTTATCATTTCGAAAAGAGAAATAACGCTTTATTTAAAATTTCGTCACGCTGTGATTTTCCATCTTTATCGTTATTCTATTAGCAGATACCCTGAATTGTCTGATATTGCAAACGACTACAACGGCCACTGACAGCATCCTGATTTCATGGAAGTACTGTTATATAATCGATATGTTCCTTTGTATACCCAAGGTCACCCGCAATCGCCCAAAACAATATTTTTGTAGCCCTCATGAACATGCACTTTAGTCTGATGTTTGTAAATGCAAGAGCTAAAGAAGAAGAACCAACCAACTGTTCACACTCAGTTGAAGATTTGTTTAAAAACATAAAGGAATTATTTTGGAAAATATTGTCAAATGAGGGCATGCCACCTAATTGGAACTTGAGTGTGCTCCGCACAATCCATTAAAAAGTCAATACAGCAACTCCAAGTACCACGTTGTAAATATCACATACAGGATTAATATGAAGTTCTATGAAACCTAGTTGACAGGCTGATTGACGCTGTTGGAAAGCTGTTGAATTTACCATAGTATTTGCTGTCAGAGTTACAAATTCGAGAGTAAGATGGTCTTGGTCTAATTGGGAATCAGCATCAACTGCGGAAATCATGTCAGCCGTGGAACTCAAAGGAGAAATGCTCCTGCCAACAAGTGTTACTTTGAGTGGCGACCTCTCTCGACGATATGTAAATCTCTCAACATATCCATCCAGACGTATAGTTCGGAATCAGGTAAGGTGCCAAAAGAAGATCGGGTGGCCTTGCCGATGGTATGTGTCGAAGTACTAGTGCGTGCTATGAGCAGATATAAGCACAGCATAAAGCCCAATGGCTCCCCTTACCAGATCTATGTGAATGGAGAAAGACGTTCCAGCCCAGAAAGTCTTCCCATTTACTCACATACATACGATATAGGCAGCAAATGAAGGTTGTATCTCCTCGATGCTATGGAGAAACTGGTAGAGGCTAACTTGGTCTCCGCTGGTGTTTTTAACTATCGTCTCTTATCGCTCAAAGAGGCAATGAGTGACTATTGATGACAAATGGTCATTCTTAGCTTACTTGACCCTTCTTATTGAAATTTGCTGACAAGGTTTTTTTTTGAAAGCTCTTCCAAAAAGAAGACTGTCATTCCGTGGTACGTCTCAGGTGATTGAGCTCCACGGGTGATCTACATATTTGTTTTACTGGAATTTTAATTGTAGCCTTTTGTGCTTCTCGTTTCAGATTGCAATCATTCTTCTTTTACTACACTTTTCTCATTCGCAATTCATTTGAGTTACAAGAAAGGCCCGCCGCTACGACCTCTTGGTATTATTATTATTCATCTACAGCGCACAATCAACTAAAAAATCTCTCTCAGGGTTTGACTTGGGTGTGGGTGGATTATGACAGGCGCTGGTAACTGCATAAATAGAACAAGGGTCGGCAATGATGACAAAACTCAAAACTCTGGATAAGAAAAAAAACCACTAACAACTCAAACAGTTGGAAGATTTCCGCACAGGCCTAAAAAGCAGCGACAACAATAAAAAGTAACTATATCCATATGTATGTGTGTGTGTGTGTGTGTATGTTCTACAAGCAACATGTTGAACAACAGCGCAACATAGCAAAATCTCATTGGGCAACATGACTGAAAATCTAAGAGTATGAGCGAAATTTGCTAATGTTATTTTTGTTGTTGTAAGAGTATTTGATGCACGCTACTTTTCTTCAAATTATTGCCATTTTTGTTGTTGTCGTTGTTGTGATTGTTGCTTACGATTGTACGTAATCTGCGCTTGCGATGTAATTGTTTCTAACGAAGCTCACCTAAAACAATACACCAAAACACCAACAACAACAAAAAAAAACTTTTAACGAAAAAAGCCGCCACCGTCGCCTCACACGAAATATGAAGCAACAACAAAAGAAAATTACGAAACAACTGGAACAGTTTGGTCGTCAACATTTCATTGTTTGGTTGTCGTTAGTATCGTTGACTTGTCGTCGCAGACTTATGTTGCTGTCGTTGTTCTACTTGTTGTTGCTGATGCTGGTAATTGTGATGGCAGATGTAGTAGTGGTGATGATTTTACTTTGTTGCTTTTGTCGTAGACAAAATGCCTGCCTGTTGACATTACTGCTGATGGCGATGGTGATGGTGATGGCGATGGCGCTGCAATGAAAGCGCATGTAAATTGAATCATTCAATGTTGACATTTTCGCAAAAATTTTCACTAACATTTAACAACGTAAAAGAAAAGACGTTCGAAATTTAGGGAAATGCATGAAATTAGATTGTGAATATGCGGAGTGGCCTCAATTGGAAAGGTTCATGTTATTTGCTGTCATTGCATACGATGTCATCAAGAGATAAGCAGTTTTTTCTCATTCATTGCGCATGCATTTAGATATTTGAGCTTCGATAAAATTGGTTTTTTAAACAAAATGAAAAATGTGATTTAAAACTTCGATAAGAATATCCAACATTATTTAGCACATCATATGATCATCAAGTGACTATCACGTGATCACGCAGGGGGTAGCAAAAGTAATAATAAAACCCTTTCGTCTGGACAGCACACATAGTCAATCGGAACGTTGATGGTTTAAGTACTAAGAAAAGATTTGTGTCTTTTGAATTAAGAGTCTTTGGCTATTTATTAAAATACAATTTCGGTCGGGTTTAGGCGCGATGTGCTCTGCAAAACTAAAAACACTTGAAGTATTTATGTTTTTATACCCAGCTGTACTAGTACATAAGGTATTATAGTTTTGTTCGCGTAACGGTGATTTGTAATGGTATAAAGGAATCGAGTTAGATATAGAGCGAGTTAGATATAGAGCAAGTTAGATATAGCGCGAATAAGATATAGACATATAGCAAAGTTCTTAGAATAAAGCCGATAATTGATTAAGACATGTCCGTTCGTGGACACGATAACTTGAGTAAAAGTTGAGATATTTGAATGAAAATGCACACACAGGTTGCTTTTTGGGCAAGATAGGTTGCTATTTGGAATGGGCGAAATCAAACAAATAACAACGCCCCTTTTTTCGATGTGGAAAATTTCGATAATTTCGAATTTATTTATTTGGTCATCCCATTGACGATTTTACCAAATTTTTTTCTAAAATGGGCGTTGCACCGCCCACATATGCGGAACCACTTTTTAAACTTCGACTGTTAATAAATTCAGAACCGCTCATGCTAGAATAACAACATTTGATGGAAGGCATACTTCTGTAGTGATACATACAGCAATAGAAAATAAGCGAAATCGGTTTTCGACCACGCCTACTTTTTCATAAAAGTTATCTCAAAGTGAGGTAGAAATACTTAACTGCCGATATCTCATTGACTGATACAGGAAGAATGATATAATTTTTCAGTTACCGCCCACTTATGACTTACTTCATAACCGTGTAAGATAGAATTACGAAACTTGACACGAGGTTTACTATAGACATGCAGAGTACGCCCACGGAAAATAAGCAAAATCGATGGACGACCGCGCCCACTTTCGTACTACAGTTTCTAAGAGGGAGGTAGGAAAATAGAACATGCCATATCTCCTTCAGTGATGATGATAAATACTAGAATTTGGTTGTTACGGTGACCTGATAATCTTATCAATGGTTTTTTTCTAATTTTTTAAACTGGGCGTGGCATCGACCATATAGTTTTGATATATACGACACGATTACATAAAATATCATTACCAGAGGACCCTTGAACCCACTTTGAAAGTGTCTTAAAGATCGGTGATCAAATGTCGACATTAATAAGGGACAAACAACAAACAAAAATATGTGTGCCACCGCCCACTGTTCTAAAATTATGTAAATATTGATTAAAGGACACATAACTTCAAATTTCGTTATTCTAAACCAAATACGTTCGGGTTTTGACGACTTCTAATTGTATATAGCATGGGAGTATCCCACTGCCCACGCTGTACCTAGTGAACTCGAGAATCTACTGTGAAAGTTTCATAGAGATCGGGTGTGCACTCTGGACGCCAGACACACAGACGCACATTAATTTTTATTTATTAAATTGAAATTTAGTTAAACAGAATGAGCCTGGTATTGCCCACATGATAGTAGAAAAAGTTTAAAACCTGTTCAGGTCATAAATCCACAACAATTTACCAATTTACTACGACCACTTTTATACAGCTGGGTATTTAATGTCCGTTTACACCCGAAATTATACTTCCTTACTTGTTATTATTATTCGATATCGAAAATTTCGGAATTGTGTCGGGAATTTCCTTTCATCATAAAAAAAAGTCTGCTTTTTTTTTTAATTACGCAAATTCGAAATTTTACTTCAAAAATTTAATGGCTTTCTTAAATTTTTAGGATTTTGAGGAATTAAAAATTTTCTAAAATTATAAATTTTAAAGTTTTTCTCCAAAATGTGGTTTTATACCTCGACGCGCCCCTTCCAGAGTGTTAACGTTTTTCCCTTTTAAATATTAGCTTCCGAAATATTGAAAAAAGAGACTTTCCCAGCAAACCATAGGAGTCATAAGTGAGTCAGGACGGAGTCCCAAATTGGTGCGTTTACCCTCCTTATGAGCATATTTATGAGTCCGAAATGAGGGTATTTTCCTTTTTGCGATGATCGTCCGATATGACCCGAATTCCATATATCATACGAGCTTGAACAGAAGTTTATCTCATAATCGACATATATTGGACTCCAAAATGACTCATATAGGAACCTTTTTGAATTGAATTTTGTCCCATACAATCTGCTCTTTTTCGACCCTTAAAAGATAATTTTTGGAACTAAAATTCAGGCATGTGGATTAGCAAATGTTGTCTGAGGCTATGTTTAGCAAACATTTTGTTAAAAGATTTTTGGGAGAAAATCTTTTAAAGACTCATCTGTCTATACTTCCCATGTGTTTGAAAAACAAACTTTTTAATTACACTGTTCCGTTGCAGATTACTTAAGATGGACAGAAGGTATCGCACCAGTATTATTTAAAGGTTAACATTATTTGTGAGAAATTTTAACGTTTGTTGAAAACTACTAAAGATATTTTATGACTTTATTAAGAAATTAAAATTTAAAAGCAAACTTGAACAAATAGTTGGTTGACTATACTTTTTTCGTAGGTCCAGTTGAAAGATCGAAATTCTGCAACGTAAAATATTTCTAAGTTAATAACCCTGCCTGCAAGTATTGGCAACGAAATACTGGCACATTGTTTTAAACTCAAGGATATGTTCTATATAAGTAGGTTGAAAATATGAGTTTATTACCTAAAAAATAACTAAAAAAGAAGTTACGGTTGTGATGAGCTTCATGCTATTGAACATTTTATGCTATTCTTTCTACTATTACTTGGAGTATAAAATAAACGAGATAAAGCTAAAGTCACTCAAAAGGCATTTAAAGGGCACCATGCGCCTTAGCTCACATTTGGATTTTCTATTATTATTGAAGAGTAAATCAACCTTTAGTAAGCCAATCTTGTCCGTTAACCAAGTACTTATTCTATTCTCGTACGCATTTCACGTTTAAGCAATCTACAAGGTGGCGCAAAAGTAAGCTTCCGATGTTCAGCATATCGGTTGTGGCACGTGCAGTGTGTGCTGTTGCACCGTCTTGTTGGAACCACATGTTTTCCAATCCCAATTCATCAAGTTGCGGCAAAAACAACTCGTTGATCATTGCTCTGTAGCGCTCACCATTCACAGTAACCGTTTGGCCCCGACCGATTATTGGTCAAATAAATAGTCAGCAATATTCCGCGTTCTGGAGCAGTGTAGCGTAACATTGTTTATTAACGTGTATTTCGCATGTGTTTACTACACAAATGTCAAAACAGAACTGACGTTAGGGGCCAATCGCAAAATTTATAGCATTTTCTGATAGGAGGATGACTTTTGCGCCACCCTGTATTAGAAATATGTTGGTACTCATAAAGCTAACAACTTTCAACGAGCAACTTGCAATTGCTTTCATTGTGACGCCGCCTACACATTACAACAGGCACCGCAATTGGCAACAAAAAACACAAAAAGTAAGACATTATCCGTAACATTTACTTAAAGTAATGAAGAGACGAATGGGTATTATTTATTAGGGCATTGAACACCGAAGTATTTTAACAATGCCGGGATCTATCAGGAGAATTAGAATAAGGATAAGTTTAAGAATAAGAATAAGAATAAGAATAACAATAAGAATAAGAATAAGAATAAGAATAAGAATAAGAATAAGAATAAGAATAAGAATAAGAATAAGAATAAGAATAAGAATAAGAATAAGAATAAGAATAAGAATAATAATAAGAATAAGAATAAGAATAAGAATAAGAATAAGAATAAGAATAAGAATAAGAATAAGAATAAGAATAAGAATAAGAATAAGAATAAGAATAAGAATAAGAATAAGAATAAGAATAAGAATAAGAATAAGAATAAGAATAAGAATAAGAATAAGAATAAGAATAAGAATAAGAATAAGAATAAGAATAAGAATAAGAATAAGAATAAGAATAAGAATAAGAATAAGAATAAGAATAAGAATAAGAATAAGAATAAGAATAAGAATAAGAATAAGAATAAGAATAAGAATAAGAATAAGAATAAGAATAAGAATAAGAATAAGAATAAGAATAAGAATAATAATAAGAATAAGAATAAGAATAAGAATAAGAATAAGAATAAGAATAAGAATAAGAATAAGAATAAGAATAAGAATAAGAATAAGAATAAGAATAAGAATAAGAATAAGAATAAGCATAAGAATAGGAATAAGAATAAGAATAAGAATAAGAATAAGAATAAGAATAAGAATAAGAATAAGAATAAGAATAAGAATAAGAATAAGAATAAGAATAAGAATAAGAATAAGAATAAGAATAAGAATAAGAATAAGAATAAGAATAAGAATAAGAATAAGAATAAGAATAAGAATAAGAATAAGAATAAGAATAAGAATAAGAATAAGAATAAGAATAAGAATAAGAATAAGAATAAGAATAAGAATAAGAATAAGAATAAGAATAAGAATAAGAATAAGAATAAAAATAAGAATAAGAATAAGAATAAGAATAAGAATAAGAATAAGAATAAGAATAAGAATAAGAATAAGAATAAGAATAAGAATAAGAAGAAGAATAAGAATAAGAATAAGAATAAGAATAAGAATAAGAATAAGAATAAGAATAAGAATAAGAATAAGAATAAGAATAAGAATAAGAAGAAGAATAAGAATAAGAATAAGAATAAGAATAAGAATAAGAATAAGAATAAGAATAAGAACAAGAATAAGAATAAGAATAAGAATAAGAATAAGAATAAGAATAAGAATAAGAATAAGAATAAGAATAAGAATAAGAATAAGAATAAGAATAAGAATAAGAATAAGAATAAGAATAAGAATAAGAATAAGAATAAGAATAAGAATAAGAATAAGAATAAGAATAAGAATAAGAATAAGAATAAGAATAAGAATAAGAATAAGAATAAGAATAAGAATAAGAATAAGAATAAGAATAAGAATAAGCATAAGCATAAGAATAAGAATAAGAATAAGAGTAAGAATAAGAATAAGAATAAGAATAAGAATAAGAATAAGAATAAGAATAAGAATAAGAATAAGAATAAGGATAAGAATAAGAATAAGAATAAGAATAAGAATAAGAATAAGAATAAGAATAAGAATAAGAATAAGAATAAGAATAAGAATAAGAATAAGAATAAGAATAAGAATAAGAATAAGAATAAGAATAAGAATAAGAATAAGAATAAGAATAGGAATAAGAATAAGAATAAGAATAAGAATAAGAATAAGAATAAGAATAAGAATAAGAATAAGAATAAGAATAAGAATAAGAATAAGAATAAGAATAAGAATAAGAATAAGAATAAGAATAAGAATAAGAATAAGAATAAGAATAAGAATAAGAATAAGAATAAGAATAAGAATAAGAATAAGAATAAGAATAAGAATAAGAATAAGAATAAGAATAAGAATAAGAATAAGAATAAGAATAAGAATAAGAATAAGAATAAGAATAAGAATAAGAATAAGAATAAGAATAAGAATAAGAATAAGAATAAGAATAAGAATAAGAATAAGAATAAGAATAAGAATAAGAATAAGAATAAGAATAAGAATAAGAATAAGAGTAGGAATTGAACTAAAATCCGCAATAGTCATGGATTTTGTATCAGTGAAAGTCAGGATATCGGAAATGAATTGCATGATTTCGAGTTATGCACATTGTAATTCCGGGATTCATGAGATTTTTTGTAGGAATTGGGTACTTGTAGTTGCAACAAACGGTCTGCAGGCACACTGACATGATCTCCGAATCCGCTATTGGAAAGGAACCCCGCAATCGATCAACCGTAACGAACGGTATGGGTAACGCTGCTACAACAGCAATAAAGCGCTATACTTAGTTATACAGACAAAAACTAATAAACTTAGTGAGAAGGTGTGCAGCACTAGGATTCGCAGATAGTTTGAGAGTAGTGGGGAAGCGGAAAACAAATGAAAAACATGAGAATAGACACGGATAACCCATACCTTTGAGTATGATAATACTAAGCAACAACAACTAGGAGAAAAGGTGGCATATCTAACATTTGGCTTGTAAGTAATAGTAGCCGTTGCAATAAATACAAAGATGAAACAGCTGCTGCTGCTGAAACCAGCAACAACAACATCAACGAAGTTAACAGTTAAGCCATAATGGCGCAAAGTAGGAGAAAGAATCTTGTTTTCTGTACTGAAAAACAACATTAGAATTGTTCGAAGAAAAAGCGCAGGCATTAGACGCAATTACAACTATAACAAATGGGAAAAAGAAGAAGAAGGATATACATATGTATGTAAGTAGTAGGTAAGCAACTGATTTAGCGGTTAAAAAATTCTAAAGTGATCACGTTTTTCGGTTGCAGCAATTGCTAAAGCCACATCTGCAATATATACCGTCAATTACAAAGCCAAAAACACAACAACAGCCAAAATACCACTTTGCAACAACAACAGCAGCAAAATGTTGTCAAACAAACAAAACATGGAAATTCCGTACATTTTTGCCTCTTTCGAATAGCTTTCTAACTGTTCTCGCATTGTGCTGTGAAAGTGCAATCCTAGAAAGGTTTAGTTTTTTTTAAAGATGTGAACATTAAACGATAGGTTTGTCTTATATGTATATCTTATATACATATATAAATTGTATACTTTATACTAACAAGAAAAATTAGAATGCCCTGAAGGTGGCCGCCGTGGTGTGAAGGTAGTGTTGCCGGCCTACCACACCGAAGGTCCATGGTTCGAGCCCTGGTACAGGTAACATCAAAAGTGATTTGAAAAAAGTTTTTCAAAAACGGGGTCGCCCCTCGGCAGTGGTTTGGCAAACTCTCCGAGTGTATTTCTGCCATGACAGGCTTCTCAGCAAAAATTCGTCTCCTTTGTAGATGCCGTTCGGAGTCGGCAAAAAACTGTAGGTCCCACCAATTTGTAGGGAAAAATTCAAATCGGCACACCACAAATTGGAAGAGAAGCTTGGCGCAAAAATCTCTTAGGAGGTTTATGATGATATACCTGTTGTATATCGCGCCATAGAGAGAGAGAAGGTTTTTAAATTCCTATGAAATACATATCAAAAATACATGAACATTCCTCCTTTCCAATCCGTTTTACTAAATTAAGGAAGAAGGTGGATGCCTAAGAGGAAAAGGTAGAAACAGAAGAAGCGTAGACAGAATAAAAGGTAAGAGAGTAGGGACAGAAACTTCCTGCACACATTTTTGAATCTAGCTGCACCACAACCGATGTTCTCCCAGAGCTGATCTCAAAAAATGTTACCTTTTGTTTGCCATCATTTTTAGGACTAGTACCATGTACTTCGTTTGATTGCCAAATTTTTCAACTTTTTTTTATTGATAAAATAAAATGTGTCCCTTGCATTTTGCTCAGCCTCAAAAGACCTTTCACATATTTTTCCTTTGACTGCAGTAAAAAAGAGCTAATCTTTTAACATTTTATTTAGATTATTATTCCCAGCGTGTACTAGGTTTGTCCATATGAAGGTACAAAATAATGGAGATAGATATATAGTTCCATATATCAAAGTTCTTAGAATGAACAGAGGAATCTTTTAAACTACCTCCGTCCGTCCGTAAAAATTAAGATATTTGAATGAAATTTGGCATACAGTTTGCTTTCTGACCAAGGTAGGTTGCTATTTAAAATGGGCGAAATCGAAACATAACCAAACTTTCCAAATTTTTCGATATCGAAAATTTCGAAAAATGTTTAAAATGTAGTGGATTGTCCTATTGACGATTTTACCAAATATTTAAAAAAGGGGCATGGCACCGCCCACATATGAGTGAACAAATATTTAAATTTCGACTGCTAATAACTACAGAGCCGTTTATGTTAGGATAACGATCTTTCCAAAATTTTGGAAAGCAGGCATGGCACATCCACTTATAAGTCAAGCACATTTCAAATTCGACTGTAAATAGCTTCAGAACCGTTTACAATAGAACCACAAAACTCGATACGGGGTATACTATTTACGTGAAGACTACGCCCACTGGAAATAAGCAAAATCGGTGGACGACCGCGCCCACTAAAGTTTGTACTAAAGTTTTCTGAGAGGGAGGTAGGTAAACAGAACATGTCATATCTCCTTCAACTCCTTTGGCAGTTACAATGACCTGATGATCTTATTAATAAATTTTTTTAATTTTGGGAAATGGGCATTGTACCGCCCACATATGAATGAACAAAATGTCAAATTTGAGTTATTATTAACTACAGAGCCGTGTTAAATAAAATTACGAAACATGATACTAGGTATATTATCTACGCTTTTCAAAATTATATATAGCCTATGCTGGAACCAGTGAATCCAAGAATCTACTGTGAAAATTTTATAAAGATGGATTAAGTACTTTGGACGCCAGACACACAGTAACTTTTATTTATAAGATTGCCCACATGGTCATAAGTCCACCACAGTTTACCAATTTACCACGACCGCTCCTACACAGCTGGGTATTTAATGTTCGATTGCACCCGAACTTAGACTTCCTTACTTGTTATTTATAAAATTGTTTTTGTTATTTTAATAATTTTTAATGACTAATAAAAGTCTTTAATTGAATAGAAAAGGAAAATTTTAGAGACAACTGCCATACCTTTTCTTATAGATCCATTTCGAAAGCGGCTAGACTTTTTATCAGAGAAATTTTGGTACGCTCTGATCACTATTAAGCTAACAGAACCCTGGAATGTGTCATCTTAACTCCCATTTCTTCACCTATACTTTACCATATCAATGAACAACCCCGTCATCTGGCAGTCAGTAGTTGTTCATTGTTGAATTGATTATTTAGCTGTATTATTGACACATAACGTACCGACGTGGTTTTCGGTTTTGTTTATTATTTTCTATAATTTAATAAAAATTACACAAACCCCAGCATTTTGCTACTTTAATGGTTAGCAGAGCGTGCTAAAATTTCTCTGATGAAGAAGTCTAAGAGCATTCGAAATGGATCTACAAGAAAAATTTTGGCGGTTGTCTTTAAAATTTTCCTTTGCTATTAAGTTATTTATTTTTAATAATTAATTATTTTATTAAAATAAAATAAAAAACAATAATAACTTTCATGGAAATTGTTATTAATGGATATTTTTTATTATGATTATATAGGCACTCTTTTATAATGGACACTTTTTCAAAGTCCAATGGACTCCAATACAACCGGATTGGACTGCATTTCTAATTAGGTGGTTGGTCAAGGTCAGAATCACTAGTACTTTTCCGAACATATCATGGTTACTGTCGCTTTAGTTGTTGTTATTGTATTGATCACTGGCCACGATGCCCAGTGTCAGCGGCTCTCCTGAGAGCACGAAAAGTTGCTTTGTTGGAGACATTAAACAAGCAATGTAAAATATGAGCAAATATGTAAACTTCATTGCTGATACCTACAGACAGTGTTTACAAAAACAAAATAAATGATTATTCATAAAGAGGTTGAAGTTTGTTTTGTATTTGTGGTTAGGTTTGTGTGAGTTGAAATAAAGTAAAATAAAAGAAGAATAAAACAAAGTTTATTAAAAAAAAGTGAAGGGCAGAACAGGAAAGGAAAGGAAAGAAAAGAAAAGAAAAGAAAAGGAAGGGAATGGAAAGGAAAGGTAAGAAAGGGAAAGGAAAATAGAGGAAAGGAATTGAAAGGAAGGAAAACTAAAGGAAAGGAAAGTAAGGGAATGGAAATGAAAGGAAAGGAAATTAATGGAAAGCAAAGGAATGAAAGGAAAATAAAGGAAATAACAAAGGGAAAGAAAAGGAAAGAAAGACAATGGAAAGGAAAGTAAAGGAAAGGCAAGGTAAGAAAAGAAAAGGAAAAGATAGGAACAGGAGGGAAAAGGAAAGGAAGGGAATTGAAAGGAAACGGACAGGCAAGCAAAGTTAGTGGTTGAATTTCAACCACTGGGCTACCTCTAGTAATCATAATTACTCAGCTTTTTTCTTTGCCTTCTTCATTTCTTTCGCTTTTTAATTTCCTCCTCCTTCCCGCCTTCCCTATTCCCTTTCTTTTTTTTATGTTCACTAACAGTTTTTATTTTCGTGCTTAATTGCGTTCCTTTAAATTCAAGCATGTAACTCTTTGTGAGTAATTCTTTGGATTCCCCCTACCGGGGCCACTGGATTGGAACCCCGGGCTTTGTCCAAGTACAAATGCGTGACAGGATGCACTGCCATGCGATTTCTCCCAAATAGTGATTTTTCGTTTGCCACGCTATTACAACAACACTCAATCGCTAGTTTATTACTCTGTAAAGAACAGCTGTTGAAAATTTTCTTTGTTTGTATAAGTTGTTGTTGCATTCGGCACTTAGTAAATTCTGTTGTGAGGCAGCGGTTTATTCGACTTTTGCAAAAGTTTCTTATTTAGAAAAAATGTGTTAGGTGCTCGCACACCTTCCTTTGCTGGTTGATTCCCTTTTTTCATCTTTTCCACGCTTTTTGTGTTTCATTTTTTTTACTTGTTTTTGCTATGCACTTTAAAAATGTATTGTTTTGATATTTACGAATATGCTTTTTGTTTCGTCTTTTTGTACTTTGTCGCTGCTTACCGAATTTATCGCTGGCATAAAAATGCAAATGAATGTCGATAATTCAAACGATAAGTTTGTCTTTTAGGTTGTTTCGGCTACTGTTTAACGGTGCTGCTTGCCATAGCTGCCACATTTACTTTGCTGATATTGTTGTTGGTTTCTCTGTAAATCCTTTTTTTCATAGGCTCTTAAGTTTTACAAACAATGCGCCTAGAGGCGCTGAGATTTAGCTACCGCTGGCAAACCACCTCATAGCAAACGAAAAACAACAAGTAACACTGAGACATAGTTACTACAACAACAATGACAACTGCAGCAAAAAACCATTCGCATCATTTACAAACAGAGTTGAGGCATTGAAGTATGATCACGATTTTCAAGTTGAGACATTTGATGGCTACTTTTCTATTTACATATTTGTTTTGCTTCTTTTTTTTGCTTTATATAGGTACTTTTTTATCATTTCCCATCGGACTGAATAGACACTTACTGCACAAGTGGCTACATAACAGCAGCGTTTTTTTTCGAAGAGAATGTAAAGGGTTGTCAGGGTGACAAACAAAGAGGCAAAGCATTCACGAAACAATGAACGGTCAAAGTGAAAGCACTTCAAATATATTTTCAAACAAAAAACTATTAAACGAGCATTTCTTTTTTTTAATAGATTACAACAGTTGAATTTATTTCTTGGAACTTTTCAGGAGATCGTTTTATAAATTCAAGTCATTCCCTGAAAAGACGTACTCATGGAGGGCTAATCTGTATCGCGGTGCGAAAGAAAATACCATGCGCAAGGTGTCAAATCACATGCATTCGCAACGTGACGCAAAGGGTCAAGTCTTCTCTCCCTTCAGTGAGTGTCAGTAAATGTGAGTTGCTGTGTGAATTTGTTTGGTATTTCATCCGAGTGAAGGCGAGTCTGAGTGACTGCGACGCAAAGTGTCACGGTGACTTACATAATCAGGCCTCAATATGCGGAAATTGAAATTTTCTTTAAAAAATTTTAAATTTATCTTGAAAATCTATTATGAACTTGTCGCAAAATTTTGAGCTCTTACATTTATTTCTGATAGCTTATTTTTTTTTGTTGCTTTATTAGCCGATCAGGAATGACGAATCAAAAACGGACTTCGTTAGCATACATTTAATGGCACCATCACTTTTTTTCTGTACTCCGTTCAACGCTTCCAAAATTTTGTCTACCCAAGCCGGAGTGTCCACTTCTACGCGATGAGCCTTGTATGCAGGTTTACTCAAAAGCGAAGCTGTTTCCTGCGTCAGAGCATGCGATACCGTTTCAGAGAATGTCCGTTTGGGGTTTGCATATGTGGCCCGCTTCGTCTCTACATCGCGTATTCCATTTATAAAACTTTGGATTTTAACCCTCTCAGTGTACTCCACGGGTGCGTCCGCATTTGCTAGATGGGCCAACCTCTCGATGTCCGATTTTGCATGCTGTTTAAGCAGCTTGGGTTCACGCAAGCTATGAATAGCCACTGAATACCCGTTGGGTGTTTACTTATACCTGAGAAGGCGACAACCTGGCAAGGCCACTCCGAATTAATCGGTTTAAGGGTTTTCCATGGGATTTCATCAGCAGCGTCTGTTCACCATGCGGTGCGGCTGTTAGCGGGCGTCTGTCTTGGATCAAGCGGTAAAACGTGTAACATAACTTCACTTTCACTTAAACTATGTCACCATTAGCTGAGTTTTAAGTATTACTTTCTTGCTTGTTCTGTTATATTCCATACAAAATAAACAGAATCGGAGATATTTAGACACTTTTATTGCCTTGAAGCTTGGAACACGCTAGTTAAAATCCCACGTAAATAGATGGAGTTTTGCAGTTCAAAGTAAGTTCGCGGCTAGGTAAAGGCTTAAATCATTGATGGCAGGCCCCAGTGAACATGCAGCATGTGGTAGAAAAATTAGCAGCAGAGATAATATTTGTAAAGATGGGAGAAATTTCAAGAAAAGGCAATATGCGTTAGAACATTTTCCGCCAGTTGTCGTTATGACCAAGATATTTAAGAACATTCATGCAAAATGGTTAAAATTTTACGTTCCTTTTTTAATTAGTTCCCACCGATGAAGCGACCTAAAGCATAGTTTAGAGCCATGTGACAAACCAATATGTGATGGAAAAAATCCGCAAGGTGTCGCACATATTGTAACATTTAGGAAATTCCTTCAACTCAATTTGTCAGTTAAACTAAGCTTAAACTTGTTACGCAGTTTTTCAGTCAACTTTAAACGAAGTTTAAACGTAGTTTAATCTGCCGATTTGGCAGGGTTAAACTCAAGTTAACCTGTCAGCTGTTTGCATATTTGATGGTTTTGGTTGTGAAACAATAAACTGAACGCAATCAAAAAAGGACGATATTTTTATATTTAATTAAATACTGGATATATCATCTGACGAAAGTGATTATAGTGATGCAGAAATTAGCGAAATCTTAACTATTACAATACTGAGGAGAAGCAACGGCGTTGAATATGTAAACAAATGTCATCTGTTGCCGTACCTAGATAAAAAAATAAACCAATGTTGCCCTATAAAAATCAAATCTTAAAAGCGGCCTTAAACTCTCACTGAAAAACCGCCCTGCAGTTTAACTGGAGTTTAAATTTATGCTGAGTTTAAGCAAATTTAGTTTAAACTGAGCTTTACCAAGGACAGAAAAACCGGGCCTAAGTAAGTCAAAGACTAGAGATTTATATCACTTGTCATAACACGATGACAATTCACTATTTGGTGGAAATTTATCGCCAGGTTGCTCACGAACCTAGAAATTGAGAAAATCGTTGCAATATGCACAGATATCAATACATTGCACTCCGACTCTAATTTCTTTTTCCAGGCAACAAAAAAAGAGTAATAACAAGATGATAAAGAAATTTTAAAGACTACCTTTATATTTATGTCGCAAAAAATCAGCAGCACATTTGTTCTTAAACTAACACGTGGTATCTGTGAGTTTTGATTTTTAATTTTTAATCATACCAATTGTAATCAATTTCTGAGATTTTAAAAATAGGGGTAGAGTGCAATTACTAAACTGGAAAGTTACTCACAAATCGATCGCAATATTCCCCCGCTATTCAGAGAGTTTCATCTGTCTAGATCATTGCTGATCTATGTGTCAAGTGTAAATGTTTTATCTTACCGGGAAGTTACTTAAAAATCAATCGCAAAATACCAAATTTTAAATAAATTTTCGGGATATCTCGATCCGTGCGCTACCTATCGGATATTTGTTTCATCCACATTTCATTGTCACGGGGTTCGGAACTATGGTACAACCCTGCAAAAAATCGTGCGACTGACCTCTCAAGACAGAGATACGCGATAATGGCAACTATTCCGTGATAGGATAATTTTGAATAAGTCGATTTTAATTTCCGTAGCCTACTATAAGGAGTTAAAAGTAAACTTGCCCGACCGTACCCGTAAGGAAACAAAAGGAATCTGTCCGACACCACCCGTTTATGGATAAGAGGGACCAATAAGTCGCTTCATAGGGCATGCTTAAACAAAAGGGATCACTTCTACTCATACAAAGAGATCAAAACTGGCATTTGTCGCATGCTCCTTTGCGGCTCATCCCAGATTCATCCTACACTAATCACATTTTTTGCAGAGAAGTTTCGAATGTGCCTAGCTCAACAGGAAGTTACCTAAAATGATTTTGCCAGATTCTTAAAATATGTATGGAAATGAGCGGACAGGTAGTAATAGTAACAAGTAAAAACATGATATAATATTCAAAGACTATATTTACATATGATAATGACGTCAAAAGGAGGTGTCGGTGAATTTCGATTATGGAATTTTACTTATACCAATCGTAATTTTAGAGATTTGAAACTATAAAGGTAATTTTAGCTCGCCCTTGGTTGTTATTGCTTGTTGTGACAGGAGCACTTGAACTACTACATTCACTGAACAAGGTTGAAAACTTTTGAACGAAGTGAACTGAGTAGTTCAATTGAACTGGTTCGTTCGCGAACATCACAACTCTGTTGAGTACTTCCTTCTGAATGGAAACAAGTGCCCTGGTTATTCAAAGCTCTGCACTCATTGGTAGAGGTATGTCTGCCGTAAGAGGCGACTAAAATCCACATTTACCCTGGTTTCGGGGTCAACGAAACCGAGCGTACCGGATCCATATCTGGCAAGATACTGTCAACATCAGTATAACCCTGTTAGATCACGTCCCATTCTATGAATGCATGTTCCGACTAAGCAGGGCGAAGTAGTGCTACAATAAAAGTAGTAACAACGATGGCTGTATAGATCAAGTCACAGCGCGGGTTTTTTTTATGTTATGTTTTCAGTCCAGAGTAACTTACTACTTAGACTCTAGATTCTATAGTGACTCCTAAATACTTGACTTTGTCGCTGAACGCTAAGAGTATGCTCGCATTTTTGCTATGTTAGTATCTGTATTTTGTACCTTCTTGTGAATAATAGTAGTTCTGAACTTCTAGCCCAATTGCATATTTCACATAATGCTGCCCTCATTATCTCGCAAAGAGTTTAAGGGAACTATTTCCGCATCCTTGGTAACAACAACACACTTTCCCTTACCATCCGTATCAAATTTTACAAAGCCGTTGAAGTACCCAGTAGTTTTATCTTTAGGCGATCTTGCTCTCTTGTCAATGAAAGGAGCTCATTAAAAGGAGATAAATAACCACGCACAGGCAAATTTGCAATGTACCCAAGTACATACGTAAGTATGTACGAACATAAATATATGGTGACTTTCATAACCATAGCACACTCAGAATTGAGATGGTTTAGCCTTTTATACGTTATCACTTAAGTTTCAATAGTTTTCTCTTTGAATTCTAAATTTAAAGTAGTTTAAATCTGCATTCTGCATCTTAAAAAAAAATCTTTACAAAAAAATTTGAAATATTTTATATCAGAAAACCAAAAATACATTTTTGCAACCCTTTAAATTCTAGCATTTAAAAGAATTAATTTTAAGATTTAAAAACCTAGTTGAATTTTTATAAATATTTTTCTGATGTAATCCGATTTTTATACCTTTCATGAACATGAAATGGTATTATAACTTTGGTCCGATGTTTATAAGTATGAGAAGAAGAGTTGATAGACCCATCAATAAGTATACCGAAAGGATCAGGGCGATGAACTGAGTCGATATATCCATATCCGTCTGTCCGTCTGTCTGTCTGTTTTAACGCAAAATAGTCCCTCAGCTTTTCAGATATCTCGATGAAATTTGGTATGGCCATTTTGTAATATCTATAATATAAATGCGCAAGTAGAGTTGGAATTGTCCCACTTTATGGCCAAACTATACATTTAAGGTATTAACAATTGTATATCTATAGATAGCTATTGCCAAGCTGCAGTATAGTAAATCAAAAAAACTTAAAAAAAAATGTATTATAATATTGAAAAAGTAGTTTAAAAATACACTAACACAAATGCCAAACATGTATTTACACTATAGAGCCGTAGTTGTGTGAGTAGACATGTCATACATGTTTTTGTATTACGCGCGTGATCGTCGTTTTAAAAAGAGACATCAAATTTTCAATCGCATATTCGTCGAATCGACGCAGATTACGTTTCTAGGGTTAATAACACGAAGTTTTTTCATCTTTACCGATATATTTCGATTACACACGGTAATCGTCTTCAGGGTGAATAAATTTATTACACGTCTGCACCTGTTGACATGGAGTTGTTTTTAATAATATAAATAGCTATATAATCTACTTATTTGCAAAATATAACACCCGTGGTAATTTTTCAGTGCTCAAAAATCAAGTTTATATTTGCACGAATTGATTTGATTTAACCGAGAGCTATGTATGCGTCTCTACAAGGTATTGCCAGCACAGTTTAATTGAGATATTTGATTTATTTCGTTGCAACGTTATCGGTTACATTTGGATAATTGTAATTGAATTAATGAAACGAAATTATTTGGTTTTTGTTTTTTTTTTTTTGTGAACTAACGAAACGAAATAGAACCCTTCTCTGGTTTAAAAATGTATGTCGTTTGATAACTATAGAGCTGTCAGAAATCACATGTTTTCATCGTTTATATAATATCATTTCTATTTCAATTTTTTCCTCATATTTTTCTCGAGGAATGCTCGTATAAATCTCTTATCTAAACTTTGTGCACATCTCTCCAATTTTGAGATTGATAAAGTTATGAAACGCACTATAGGCGATACTAAATACCACAAACGATTATGTTAAATTGTTAAATGATAAAATGAGTTGAAATATGAGAAGTTTCCTGTCTTTAGCCACACAATTAACATATTCAAATGTAACAGAACACCAACAACAACAGATGAGGTACCAAAAAAAGAAATTAAACCACCTCACGCCGCCAGACGACATTCACATCGACTTTGCCAGTGACTGAAAAAGTACGCAAAACGGTTATGCAAACAGCTAAAACAATGTTAAAAGCAAAACAATAACAACACCACACAACTACTCAGACAGAGGAGTAAATTGTCAATAACTCATGCGCCAACAGCAATGGACGGGCGTATTTTTAGCAAACTGCTTACTATTGCGACTGTGTTTAGTTGATGGAGATGGAGCTGGTGGTAGTGTAAGAGACGTTGTCCACGCCTGCTGTTTTCTGTTTGCAAATCTGTCGGATGCTGGTAGTTAGCAGTTTGCCAGGGTACATTTGGCAGCGACGACTAACAAGCAATACTCAGAGCTGTTAAAATATCATTAACGGCGATAATTAGCCTTAAGATTGTTGAGTGCTAAATACTTACCAAGCTTTGCGTTATTTATATTAGCCTTGAATAGACAATGTATCGCTTCACAATGCGAATTCAGGCGGTGTATGTCTACGAATTGGTTTTTACATACTATCAAATTCAAATAATAGATTATAGTCAAAAATTACAAAACTAAGATCTGAAATAAATTTGATAGTGGCAGCTCAATTTTGTAAAAAAAACAAAATTTGAATCTCAGCTGTCAGTCATGGAGTATAGCTGGTTTCATCCTGGAAACATTCTTCGCTATCGCGGTCATTCACTAACTCTGAAGGGGTTAGGGTCTTAGAATATAGCTGTGATAAGGGTTTGTATGACAGATGAACTTGTCAGGCAGAGTGCGACCAAGCAATTTCTTCCTGACAAAGAACGCTTAAGTATACGCTTTGCAAATGCAAGCTACTGCCAAAAGAGTACATCTACCACCAAGTTAACAAAAGATGGCTACAAACCCCAGGATGTCTCATTCCTAAGCAAACCTTTCCAAAATGGGATTTCAAGAGATCTGGTCATGCCTAACCTTAAGAAATGTTGCTTTATTAGGAGGAAAGCAGAAAGGTTCGTTGGTGCTATAGGACTTGCAAAGATGACGAAGAGGAGGAAATGGTGGAACACCTCACATGCAAGTGTCCGCCTGTGAGTAGCGCAACAACAACATAATCATACGGATATTAGCAAACAGTAAAAGGGGACTGCCAGTTTAGAGTTAATACTTCTGGCATTTTACGTTCGTAGAGAAATCTATCTACTCGTACAACCATCTTATGGCAGCCAAGGTAAGCATACGCCCTTGTGCAGTGAATAATGTACGCATAGTAACGCGAGGAAAATTGGCTGTCGGGAAAATACGTTTTTGTTGTAGGCTTATGCCTACCGCCGCTACGGATTATATAGAGTTCTAGGAAAACCTAGCGAATGACGAAAGGTCTTAAAAGCTGGGCGATTGCTGTCAGGAATAAAAAAAGAAGCGTAGAAATCGACACGTATTAAGTTATGGTAAAAACATTTATACCCAACAGCTTGATAGCTAGTGAGAAGATAAACCGGGTAGCCTAAAACATACCAAAATCCTATTAAAATGAAGGGAGGATGCCAGTATCAAGAGTCAAAAATAATAAAGCGCCGGGGTATGCCCAATATGGTCGCACAAGCACAATCCTCTAGATTTTATCTTAAGTTTACTCTGTGCAATACATAAGAAATATAATCCCTCAAGTCGCACCAACTGCAGCAGAATCTCTATCTCTATCTCTATGGCGCGATATACAACAGGTATATCATCATAAACCTCCTAAGAGATTTTTGCGCCAAGCTTCTCTTCCAATTTGTGGTGTGCCGATTTGAATTTTCCCTACAAATTGGTGGGACCTACAGTTTTTTGCCGACTCCGAACGGCATCTACAAAGGAGACGAATTTTTGCTGAGAAGCCTGTCATGGCAGAAATATACTTGGAGAGTTTGCCAAACCACTGCCGAGGGGCGGCCCAATTTTTAAAAACTTTTTTCAAATCACTTTTGATGTTACCTGTACCAGGGCTCGAACCATGGACCTTCGGTGTGGTAGGCCGACAACACTACCTTCACACCACGGCGGCCGCCAGAATCAGTCCAGTGAAAATCACAGGTTAGGTTATACCGAGCATAATACGAAAAATGCTCTTGGCAGAAACTGGGCACCCGAGGTAAATATATCGTGTGTTTTATAACTATAGCCAACTGAATTGTCATCTTTAAGCCATTTATGCACTATCATTTGAATTTCAATATTTTTCTATTAGAATTCTAAATTGAGGGTTGCATAAATCTATATGATAAACTTTGTTGTGATAGACGGACGGCATGCTTCCAGGGTTTTAGATGTTCGCACAATACGAGGACTAACATCGACTCTGATCACTACATAGTATCAGCCAAGATTCGTACCCGCCTCTGTACGACAAAACAGGCGCAACAAAAAACGCAAACGAAAGCTGGACGTCGAAAAGCTGCAATCGCAACAGACCGCCAATTATTTCGCAGATCGCCTCTCACAACTGCTCTCCGAGAGCACAATTCAACCTAGTGGAATGCATAAGCAGTGGGATCATATCTCAGGAGCACTCCGTAACGCAGCCGCAGAAGTAATTGGATTCCGGCGAACGCGAAGAAACAACTTGTATGATGCCGAAGAGTGCCGCGCTGCAACAAACAGAAAGGACGAAGTCTACAAGGCAACGCTGCTATCGAATGCAACGAGGAGGGTGTGTGAACACTACCGCGAGTTGAAGGAGGAAGCGAGGCGGCTTTTCCGGGCGAAAAAAAAGAGAGGCAGAAAAGCATGAAATAAAGGAGCTTGAGATGCTGGCCAACGGGAATAATGCCCGAAAATTCTATCAAAAAATTCTGCGAATGACAGAAGGTTTTAAGCCCGGGGCAAACCCCTGTAAGAATGAGAACGGCGACCTGGTGGCACATGTTGAGAGAGCACTCAGAATATGGAGGGATCACGTCTCTGCCCTTTTAAACGGAGAAACTGAGCAAGAAACCAGAGAAGATGCCGATCCCGAGCCTACAATCAAAGATGATGGAATTTACGTTCCACAACCCGACTATAATAAGGCGCGAATACCAATATCCCGATTAAAAGACAATAAAGCAGCTGGCGCTGATGGTTTGCCTGCTGAGCTATTCAAACACGGAGGCGAGGAGCTGGTAAGGGGCATGCATCGAGACCTCATCAGTCTGGCTTCCGACCTGGTAAATCTACCATCGGCCAGATTTTTATAATACGCCAAATCTTGAAAAAAACCTGTGAGAAAAGAATCGACACACATCATCTCTTTGTTGATTTTAAAGCCGCTTTCGGTAGCACGAAAAGGAGCTGCCTATATGCCGCTATGTCTGAATTTGGTTTCCCCGCAAAACTTATATGGCTATGCAAAATGACCTTGAGCAACACCGCCAGCTCGGTCAGAATTGGGAAGCACCTCTCCGAGCCGTTCGAAACTAAACGAGGTTCCCAACAGGGTGACCCCCTATCGTGCGATTTCTTTAATTTAATGCTGGTGAAAATAATATAAGCTGCAGAACTTAACCGCGCTGGAACAATATTTTATGAAAGCGTGCAACTGTTGGCATATGCTGACGATATTGATATCATTAGCCCTAACAACCGCGCCGTAACTTCTGCTTACTCCAAATTAGAAAAAGAAGCGGAGAAAATGGGATTGGTGGTGAAAGAGGGCAAAACGAAGTACCTTCTGTCATCGTGCAAAGAGTCAGCGCATTCGCGCCTTGGCAACCACGCCACTGTTGGCAGCAATAATTTCGAAATAGTAAAGGACAAAAAACAAAAATAACACTCTATAAGTCACTCATCGCACCCATCCTGCTATATGGTGCAGAAGCATGGACAATAACAACATCTGGGAGTATTTGAGAAAAAGGTTCTTCGAAACATGTGTGGACCTCTACGCGTTGGCGACGGCGAGTATCGAAGAAGATTTAATGATGAGCTGTATGAGCTTTACGCAGGTGGAGGCAGAGGAAGAGAGAGACCACCAATCCGATGGAAGGACCAAGTGGAAACCGATTTGCAACCCCGCGGTGTTTCCAATTGGCGCCAGTTGGCGCAACGAAGAAACGACTGGCGAGCTATGTTGGACGGTCAAAATCGCCCAGGCGGTTAGATGACCATTTAAAGAAAGAAACCTTGTGCGCAACTTGAAAAAGTTTTGAAAATTTTTCGAAAAATGTTTCAATATTTTATATTAAAAAGTATAGCTTTTAAGTTTTAAAAAACGCATAGAGGTTTTAAGTCTGGAAAAAGTAACCTCAACTCAGAGCTTGCTCAACTGAGCATGTCCCATCTGCTTAAGAGCATACTGTATGTGGCCTACGAAACCCCTAATTCTCTACAGCCCATCACGTAGTAGCCAATCGGGTCAGGAGACCAACGCTGTGGCACTGAACCCAGTTCGATTTGGACTCGTATTCGTGCAGTGTTAAATTGCATACTCTCCAAATATAAATGTTTTTACAAAAATTTGTTCCCATGTAGGTACCTATGTATGTTTGGAATTTATAACTCACATTGAAAAAGTACAAATGATTTAATGGCTTCGTTGGTGAATTGGGCAACGACAACCACCGACAAAGTGCCAAGTAAAGACCAACCAAACACAGTTTAATACAACAGGTTAATGTCTCCGCTAAATGTGATGAAGCTGATGTTGTTGTTGTATTGCTGTTTTAGGTTTTGTTGCTTTATCATAAATTGAGTGACATGTTAATTAGTCGTGAACATGACAGGAGTTTCATTTTGTCCGACTGCTTTACCATTATATATACCCACTTTTTGCATGTATAAATACACATTCATATATCTTTGAAAGAAATTAGCCCGAGCACACTTATTTGCATAAATGAACATTTCTTCCCGCGTATATGTAAGAAGAAAAAAATCTCGTGGCATAATGTCTTGGCGCGATGAACTCCAAATTTACACTCCAAATTTCCTCCTTAAAGAAATGTTATAGTTTCGATCTCAATTACTAAGAAGTCTGGTCACGTCCCATATCTTTTAAGAAGTTACGGAGAGGGAGAGGGAGAGGGAGAGGGAGAGGGAGAGGGAGAAGGAGAGGGAAAGGAAGTGGGAGAGGGAGAGGGAGAGAGAGAGGGAGAGGGAGAGGGAGAGGGAGAGGGAGAGGGAGAGGGAGAGGGAGAGGGAGAGGGAGAGGGAGGGGGAGAGGGAGAGGGAGAGGGAGAGGGAGAGGGAGAGGGAGAGGGAGAGGGAGAGGGAGAGGGAGAGGGAGAGGGAGAGGGAGAGGGAGAGGGAGAGGGAGAGGGAGAGGGAGAGGGAGAGGGAGAGGGAGAGGGAGAGGGAGAGGGAGAGGGAGAGGGAGAGGGAGAGGGAGAGGGAGAGGGAGAGGGAGAGGGAGAGGGAGAGGGAGAGGGAGAGGGAGAGGGAGAGGGAGAGGGAGAGGGAGAGGGAGAGGGAGAGGGAGAGGGAGAGGGAGAGGGAGAGGGAAAGGGGGAGGGAGAGGGAGAGGGAGAGGGAGAGGGAGATGGGTCAGCTTCAAGCAGTTGTCTACTGGGGTATCATTCTTATTCCAGTTTGGATAATAGAACTGCCTATTTTATAACTTATTATACTCTGCAAGAAGGTAAATGATGTTCCGGCATCACGAGAAAACAGCCCATGGCATTGCTAAAAACGGTAGGCGGGCAACGTCCTCAAATTTGCACTGCAGTCACTGATTTCAATAGTTTGATTTCTTTCTTCTTTTCTTTAACAGCGTTTAACTGTCTAAAATATTTTGCCTGTACAATATAGCTCGCCACTAATTTCTTCTCTCTGCCAACTGGCGCCAATTGGAAACACCACGGGATCGCAAAATTGGTATACACTTGGTAACTCCACCGAAGTGGTAGTCCCCTCTTTCTCTGCTTCCACCGGCAGAGAGCTTACCAGTCCTTAGACTCTTTTATATATTGGTACGTTTGTGCTGTGCAAGTGAGTTATTCCCGCTTTTGCGGATGATTGTCTATACCTATTACTATCTGATAGTTTTGAAATGTTTAGATCCGAATGAAATCTTTGAGCATTTTATCCAGTGGTTTGTGAAAACAAAACGTGTGACCATTCTGCTTGTCGGTTTTGCACTGACCCGTGTTATAGAAATCAATATCCCTCTCTTTTCGTTTATGAGCTTATAGAAACGCGTACCCAGGTGTTAGAAAAAAAAGAAGCTAAATCGGCAAAAAAAAGGTTAGAAAAGACAAAAATTAAGAAAAAAAGCTAAGAAAAAAGTCAGAAATTTTTTTACGAAATCCATTTCAATTTTGTTATTTTAGTTTAACCTTTTTTTATATAAAGCTGTAGACATAACTTAAAAGAACTATTATTGTTTCAACACATATCAGGCACATTTTCCTCGACTAGGAATTTTTTCAAAGAAACACATATTATAGAAAAATCACTACAAAATAATTAATTATTATTGAGTCGGCTTACAAAGTTTGGGTATTTATCATAGAGATGAGATCATCGGTAATTTCAAAATTAGTGCAACATTTGGATAAGCGTTTTAACGGGCATCCAATATTAACCAGCGAGTTAAGCATTTTAATTTTTAATCTGTTCCTTAACTTACTTTTTAAAATGTTCATGGCACTAAACATTCTTTCAACCTAAGCATTACTGAAAAGTAATAAGAAAAAAAGAAACATGGTCATATCCACCACTAGGTTTATGCACAAGAAGATCCATCAGGCTACATGGCTGTCCCCCGATCGAAAAACACGCAACCAGATCGACCACGTTGTGATAGACGGACGGCATGCTTCCAGCGTTTTAGATGTTCGCACAATACGAGGACCTAACATCGACTCTGATCACTACCTAGTAGCAGCCAAGATTCGTAGCCGCCTCTGTACGACAAAACAGGCGCAACAAAAAACGCAGGGAAAACTGGACGTCGAAAAGCTGCAATCGCAACAGACCGCCAATTATTTCGCAGATCGCCTTTCACACCTGCTCTCCGAGAGCACAGTTCAACCTAGTGGAATGCATGAGAAATGGGATCATATCTCAGGAGCACTCCGTACCGCAGCCGAAGAAGTAATTGGATTGCGGTGAACGACTATAATGAGGTCCGAATAGCAATATCCCGATTGAAAAACAATAAAGCAGCTGGCGCTGATGGTTTGCCTGCTGAGCTATTCAAACACGGAGGCGAGGAGCTGGTAAGGCGCATGCATCAGCTTCTATGCAGAATACGGTCGGATGATTGCATGCCTGAAGATTGGAATATAAGTGTTCTCTGCCCAATCCACAAGAAGGGCGATCCTGCAAACTGCGCCAACTATCGCGGAATCAGCCTTTTGAATATCGCATATAAGGTCCTATCAAGCGTATTGTGCGAAAGACTGAAGCCTGATGTGAACAGACTGATTGGACCTTATCAGTGTGGCTTCAGACTTGGTAAATCTACCATCGACCAGATTTTTACAATACGCCAAATCTTGGAAAAAACCCGTGAAAAAAGAATCGACACGCATCATCTCTTTGTTGATTTTAAAGCCGCTTTCGATAGCACGAAAAGGAGCTGCCTATATGCCGCTATGTCTGGATTTGGTTTCCCCGCAAAACTTATACGGCTATGCAAAATGACCTTGAGCAACACCGCCAGCTCGGTCAGAATTGGGAAGTACCTCTCCGAGCCGTTCGAAACTAAAAGAGGTTTCAGACAGGGTGACCCCCTATCGTGTGATTTCTTTAATTTAATGCTGGAGAAAATAATACAAGCTGCAGAACTTAACCGCGCTGGATCAATATTTTATAAAAGCGTGCAACTGTTGGCATATACTGACGATATTGATATTATTGGCCTTAACAACCGCGCCGTAACTTCTGCTTACTCCAAATTAGAAAAAGAAGCGGAGAAAATGCGATTGGTGGTGAACGAGGGCAAAACGAAGTACCTTCTGTCATCATGCAAAGAGTCAGCGCATTCGCGCCTTGGCAACCACGCCACTGTTGGCAGCAATAATTTCGAAATAGTAAAGGACTTCGTTTACCTGGGAACCAGCATTAACACCAACAATAATGTTAGCCTAGAAATCCGACGAAGAATTACTCTTGCAAGCAAATGCTACTTCGGACTGAGTAGGCAACTGAAAAGTAAAGTCCTCTCTCGACGAACGAAAATAACACTCTACAAGTCACTCATCGCACCCGTCCTGCTATATGGTGCAGAACCATGGACACTAACAACGTCTGATGAGGCGGCTGTGGGAGTATTTGAGAGAAAGGTTCTTCGAAAGATTTGTATCTACGCATTGGCGACGGCGAGTACCGAAGAAGACTTAATGATGAGCTGTATGAACTTTACGCAGACGCGGACATAGTTCAGCGAATTAAAACACAGCGGCTTCGCTGGCTAGGCCACGTAGTGCGAATGAGCGAAGATGCTCGAGCCCAGAAGGTATTCTTATCGGCACCCGCCGGTGGAAGCAGAGGAAGAGGGAGACCACCACTCCGATGGAAGGACCAAGTGGAGACCGATTTGCGATCCCGCGGTGTTTCCAATTGGTGCAAGTTGGCGCAACGAAGAAACGACTGGCGAGCTATGTTGGACCGTCAAAATCACCCAGGCGGTTGGATGACAATTTAAAGAAGAAAGAAGAAGAAAGGGGGTTCGTTTAATGATTTTTTATGTTCTGGGGCTTCCGCCCAAAATTCTATGGTAGAGGTCACACTTGTCCACTGTACGGTTATTAGCTTTCGCCACTGCAGCTCAATCAATGCTACTTGACTTGGACAATACCTAGACTTTTCTTCTTGAAAGTGAGAAAATACATCCGGATTTGTAACTTTCAAAGAATTATCAACTGAAAAAACAAATTTTCTTTTGTGAAGAGTTCATATTATGAGGTAGGCGATGTCGCAGTTGGATTATCCACTCCATTAAAAACAGTTGACGATTTTTGCGAATAATTTTCTTTATTTCGTCATAAATACTACCTTTATTCGACTTTAATTTTATATATTTCTCGAACTTGTATGAAAAATATCGTGTTGGGACCAGAAAAGGTTTGGAGTAAAAAAAGGCTAGAAAAAAGCCACGAAGCTAAAACCAAAGTTATGAGGCTAAAGGACAAAAAAAGGCTAAATCTAGCCTCGAAAAGGCTAAGCTGGTCACACTGTGTATAAGAATGAAGCAAAACAGCACAACAAAAAAAGTAACGCATAATAACCTCGAAAAGAAAAAAAAGATCTTTTAAGCAACTTGCAACACTTTAAACAGCAAAACGCCGCGCGCTCCAAAGTGCAACAAATGAATTTTTGTATGCAAAATAGCATTGTGGTTGCAGCCGTCTTGAACTCTAGACTAAGAAGCGAGGCAGCAAAGCCAAAAGCGGGACACATTGATGTACAGTGAACAGTAGTAGTTAATGCAGCAGAAGAGGTAAAGAGGCAGCAAGCAGCAACTGGGACTGACAGGACAAAAGAGATACTTTTCAAAAAGTAGTCGAACGTCGACTTTTGCTTGCAAGGAAGGCTAGGGGTGGTGGATTGCAGCTGGTGGTAGATATGCAAAAACGGCAGCCTATTGAAGGACGGTGAAGAAAACAAATCGATGAGCAGTGTTGAGCAACGGCGCACTGGCACTGGCATTGGCACTTTGCAAAGCTACGAACTTGAGGCAGTGATACCAGAGTGTGGCATTGGCATTAGTCCCCTCAGCTACTACGGCGCACCGGAAAAGAGTGAACAGTAGCCGATTTAAGGGGCGTATTAAGGAGAATAAATTAGCGGCCATGGGCGAACACTTGCACAACAGCAACAACAACAAAAATATGACAATCGAATTGTTGCTACCGAAATGCCGCCTGCCACAATTGGACTTCGAAAGCATTCTTGTTACATACATACTGGCGGTAGTTAGCTTTTGTTGTTGTTGTTTAGAAAATAGCACAACACCAGCAGCATTCTCGAAATAAATAGATAAAAGTAATTTGAAAGAAACATTTTCAAGTTCACAAAAGTAAAAGTAGTTGTGGCGGCTACGACAGCAACCAGTCGTGGCGCGGCTGTCGGCGGCTGGAAGCAACAAAAAAAATTAAAAACTTCAGCGCGCTCAATATAAATTATCTTTGCGCTGCAGACAAATCTTGGAAGCTGTCAATTGCAATCCAATTTTGTTTTTGTACTCATAGCTCTTGTTACGAACTATTGTTGTTGCTGTTGTGGTATTTTTCACATTACCCACATGTCAGTATTTGGCGCGTTTAGTATTTGTTTGCTTCGAGCAAATTAAAGAATTTTCATTTCGTATGTGTTTATGCAAAACGGTGGCGCAACGTGTTCAGAGCCGCCAATGCTTTGTGGGAAACGGCAAAATAGCGCTAAGCCGACAACAATACGAGCAAATGCGGAGTACAGGATGGCTTGTGGTCGTATGAGACATACAGATTTCGACTTTTGTTTTAAATGCTCGAAGTGTTCGGACGGGTAGAGACAAGGATATCTAGAACTTTTTAAAAAAAAAAAATATAAAAACTATTTTGAAAAAAATTGTTTCTAAAAAAAACCACAAAAATAAGCGCACATCAGCAGCAGCTGAGACGTTTGTCATTGCAGTTGGACGCGTAAGCTACTAGCAAAGGCAGGCAAGCAGGCGGTACTCAGTCAAACTCACTGTGAGTGGCAGGCCGCTACTAGATATCTTGTAGCTTACTTGCACGGCTGCTGGACGGGATGAGCTCTGGAAAGGTGGGTACACACGTAGCAACACCAGCAGCACCAGCACTCGTTTTCGTTGTTGCAGAATTTTTTTGTTCTGTCATTTGCCGCGCTTTTGCTTTGTTAATGTGAAATGTCGTCGTTTGCTGTCTACGTCGTCCTCGTCGTAGTGGTTGTTGGGTTTGTTGTCGTCCTCATCATCAAATAAAGAACTTTTGATTAATTTATTGCCTCGCCGATATGGCATACGAACGAAACTGAATTTCGGTATTGAGCATCAGCGTTGAATTGAAAGTAAAATGTTGATGACAGTTGCGTTTCTCACAAGTGGACAAACCAATTTTTTTTGTTGTGCTTTTTTTTCTTAGCTGACATCGTCTCTTATTTATGTAGTGCATTTTTGAATTGTTCGCAAGTTATATTTGTATACACGTATTTTCTTTTTTTGTTATGAAATTTGCATTTATTTGTTTTTACTTCGCGAAAGGTCGAAAAACTTTCAATTGACAGTCCTCAAAAACAAAAAGCCCAAGAGAATGCAACTGAAAGTAATTTTTTTCTAGTTGTTCACATTGCATACTGAAAACGAAAATGAATCAATTATGCAGCAAGAAATCACATAACGAGGTGGGTTACTCACCTTATATTAGACGTACTCACGAATACTGTAGTAGCTCCTGTAGCCTACTGCTACTAACATGGAGCATATTCGTCAGGATTAATATATAAATATATCATCATCATTAACTGGCATAGGTGATTTTTTCATTGCCGGCACGCCAGTCATCCCAGCGATAACTGATCCAAGTGTACTCTCGCACCTGAGTCTCACCTTTTGTGGTAGAATTAGTTTATGGGAACTTTTATTAGGGCACCTATTATTAGCCTCATTAACCACTGCTAAGCGATAAGTTCTTAGACATCAAGATACGTTTTTATTGTTATACGGTAGTCCCTTAAAATTAATTAAATTTTTAATCTTCTTCCTACGAATCGGCGGGACATACATGTTTTATGCCGATCCCTAACAGCATCTGCTAAGCCAGATGAATTTTTGCCGAGCAGCGTGGCATTGCAGTAATGTACTCTGACCACTTTTCCAAGGCTGTCGCTTGCTGGATCACTTATAGATATTTGCCAACGTGATATCACATACCAAGATTTGAAAGGCGAACAACTAAAGTAAAAATAGAAAAAGTACAAGGTATGTAATTAATACGAGAGTTTCACTCCTCACGGACGGGGCAGAATGGATTTCGGCATCACAACTGAAGTAAATCACTCAATATCCCAATAGCCAAGCAAAACTTATGTCGCTCTATTCTTCAATCACAACCTTCAAGGCCATTATCAACCATTAGAAGTGGCTTTATGCAGCCAGAAGTTTGGATACCAACATTTATGAAAAGGTTGATCACAAAAAATATTGATACCAACGAGTAACAAAAAAAACCAAGTGAAATCAAAAGAGATGAAGATACACAACAGAAACAAGAAAGTTGAGATTTGCAATTGATGCTAGCAAACTAGCATGGCCTCCATACGGCACGAATAAAAAAAGTTTCTAGAATAATGAGAATCTTTTCAATAAATTCGGTTAGAGTTTGAGAAAAAAACTATGTCCGTCCGCTAAAGTAGCCGTTTGTTAGGTTTTTGAATTTAAAACTGTATTGTGTACTGATGTGGCGAGATGCATCAGTAAGATAAGGTCGAATGCAAGGGGTCAGGATACTATTAAGTTTCTAAAAATAAAAGCACCCTACATTCTACCTACTCTCACCTGACAAAATGACAACAGCAACAACGAACTAAGCTAGATAGTTATTCTGACATTTAAAGCTCCTTTCGACTCCATTTTGAAAAAAAAAACTTTACCAAGTAAGAAGTTATCTGGCCCCAAACTTGCACCTGGGAAATTCAATAAAGTGGTCAAATACACTACACGTCCATATAAGAATTTTCGAGTGAGGAAGTTTTTTACTAACACCGCTCATGGTTAAGCTCAGTTTAAACTAAGTTTGCTTAAACTCTTCATAAATTTAAACTCCAGTTAAACTGCAGAGCGGTTTTTCAGTGTGAGTTTAAGGCCGCTTTTAATATTTGCTTTTTATACGGCAACATTGGTTTTTTCTTTATCTAGATACGGCAACAGAAACGACTGGCGAGCTATGTTGGACGGTCAAAATCGCCCAGGCGGTTAGATGACCATTTAAAGAAGAAGAAGATACGGCAACAGATAATATTTATATACATATTCAACGCCATTGCTTCTCCTCAGTATTGTAATAGTTAGGATTTCGCTAATTTCTGCATCACTATAATCACTTTCGTCAGATGATATATCCAGTATTTAATTAAATATAAAAATATCGTCCTTTTTTGATTGCGTTCAGTTTATTGTTTCACAACCAAAACCATCAAATATGCAAACAGCTGACAGGTTAACTAGAGTTCAACCCTGCCAAATCGGCAGATTAAACTACGTTTAAACTTCGTTTAAAGTTGACTGAAAAACTGCGCAACAAGTTTAAGCTTAGTTTAACTGACAAATTGAGTTAAACTTGTACTGAAAAACCGGGCCTTTGTCATATATTTCCAATATCCACTTTCACAGCTCAAACGTGTCAGCAGATCGTCTGCAACCTCCGCACAGTGTCAGTTATTGAAACTTAGTTTCCATTATAACTCATTAAAATCTGTATCATCTAGCATATTGAGGTTTAGCCAGGGCTTGTTAGTATTTTTTTGTTGTGGAGAAGAGCTCACTCTTCTTCTCAATGCAATTGTTCTTCTATTAATTGCTATTTTCTTGCGAATATAACTTTGCTTTGGGGATATATTTTTTAAAAACAGAATACAACTATCAAACCGCTTATAAAAATTAAATAAATTTTTTTTTTTCTATTAATACTTTAATATTAAAGCAAGTTATTGACAGGGACGTAACGGTTATTATAGAAATGAGGTAAACGTCCTATTTAACCATTAACATTGATGAACATATATATAGATATCTTTTATGAATGAAGTTAATTTGAATTATACACTATTTTTATGAAATATACTGAATTTTTATATTTTTGCACATATGCCGTTCTGTAAATAAACCACATACGCATTTTTGCACGAAACCCGACATAGCTAATATATATATGTGACCTGGTCTACGGAAAGGGGGCTTAGGTGTCAAAAAATCAATTTTCACTTTTTATTTTCACGGCGGCCGCCGTGGTGTGAAGGTAGTGTTGCCGGCCTACCACACCGAAGGTCCATGGTTCGAGCCCTGGTACAGGTAACATCAAAAGTGATTTGAAAAAAGTTTTTCAAAACGGGGTCGCCCCTCGGCAGTGGTTTGGCAAACTCTCAGAGTGTATTTCTGCCATGACAGGCTTCTCAGCAAAAAATTCGTCTCCTTTGTAGATGCCGTTCGGAGTCGGCAAAAAACTGTAGGTCCCACCAATTTGTAGGGAAAATTCAAATCGGCACACCACAAATTGGAAGAGAAGCTCGGCGCAAAAATCTCTTAGGAGGTTTATGATGATATACCTGTTGTATATCGCGCCATAGAGAGATAGTTGATTCGGATGGAAGATGAGATGCTTTTTCACGTGGTAGAATCCAAAAAGTCAAAACTTGTTTGAAAGTTCCCTAAAAATGTAGAGAAAGAAGATTTCCCGTGGTATCAGTGTATGGCGAGTTGTTTATTTTTAACAGCTGTTTCCCAGAAAACTAGTTTTCGCACGTTAGCTCCCTTTTCGTAGACCAGGTCACATATACGATTATATATATATTCCACATATTTTTAAAATCATACCATTCTAATATCAATTTCTATAAAAAGCAATACAAATCTACACACGAGGAACACTGGAAGTGACCAACGCAAGCGTACAGGCGTGTGTACATATGTTCGCTGCAATGCAAGAAACCGGCATATGAAGAAGAAAAGAGGCGTACAGTCGTGTGTAGGTAGTTATAAGGAAATAGTACAAGTTGGCGCAAAAGTAAGCTTCCGATGTTCAGCATATCGGTTGTGGCACGTGCAGTGTGTGCTGTTGCACCGTCTTGTTGGAACCACATGTTTTCCAATCCCAATTCATCAAGTTGCGGCAAAAAGAAATCGTTGATCATTGCTCTGTAGCGCTCACCATTCACAGTAACCGTTTGGCCCCGACCGATTATTGGTCAAATAAATAGTCAGCAATATTCCGCGTTCTGGAGCAGTGTAGCGTAACACTGTTTATTAACGTGTATTTCTCATGTGTTTACTACACAAATGTCAAAACAGAACTGACTTTAGGGGCCAATCGCAAAATTTATAGCATTTTCTGATAGGAGGATTACTTTTGCGCCACCCTGTATAATAAAAAGGAAAAGGTTAACTTATAAGATTATGTATTATAAGTATATGAATGTTTATTATTGTAAAATAACAGTTTGCCTGCGTGCAAATTAGTATAAAAGGGCGATGAATTCCTTAGGAAAATTGAGCAGTTAGCTACTAGCTAGACATAGTAGTCGGTGGTTTTCACCTCCGCTGAACGTACACCTGGGAGTTTTCATCTCACGAGTACTATTTTTACGTTCTGCATTGGTTTTCACCTCAGTGGACGGTAGGCCTAATAAGTAGGGGTTTTCACCTGCCGCCTTTAATTTAGCCAGGAGCAACTTAAGTTATAGTAAGCGGTGGTTTTCACCTCCGCTGAACGTTGGGGCTGAGTAGGGGTTTTCACTTTCACCACCTTTAGCGTAGTTAGAGATAAATTTAAGATTGTAGATGAGAGTTGAAAAAATTAATTAAAGAAAAGGAAGATATCAAAACTAAAATAACTAACAGGGTTTTATCATTTGGAGAAATAAACCATAGGGAACTCTATTTGTAGGAACCCTGGACGGACTGAGCATACCCCGGCAGTTTGGAAAGTCCGTCACAAATGCAAATATTGGTTATAATTAACTGTTATCATAAGAAATACTTTTTTTGGTAGCTATAACCAATATTAATGAGAAATATTTTTTTTTGGTTAAGAATAACCGCTATTAAGATTTTTTTTTTGTCGTTTTATATATACATTAGATATATTATATTCCGGACTTTTTTATACAAATATTCGTTTTCAGAACATTGTCATTTAATATATGGAAGTACACAAAGTGCTCTACAGACCTACTTATAAAGAGTACAAATTAACAGCCTCCTATTTTAGGAGGTGTTTTTAAAAAAATAATAAAATGTGTTTTCGAGTGGTTAGTTACCGACAGTAACGTTTTAATAACTCTTATTTATAACTTAATTTTAGCTTATTGAATTTGAAGCCTAACTTACTTTAGTGTTTACAATAACTGGACACTCAGCATAAGCATTGCATCAGTTTCTGTAATGAAATGCCAGTGGCTTGAGAAATGGAATATTTGTTTGTAATTGCCATAAGAGTACTGTGGGAAGTGTATTGTTAACTCCCCCCTTTCTTTAAAAGAATCGTCCCGATTCTGTAATTTTGTTTGTAAGTTTATTAATTTTAACAGTTAACTCATTAAAAATTTCTTCTTGTTTTATTAACTGTCTATTTATTTTCCATCTCTCAACCATTTTTTTAATCTTAAAAAATATATATATTATAATTATAATACATGCTAATACAATAACAATCCAATATACAAGGTGTGATTGTATTTCATTTTTTACATGGGTGATCAGATTAATGTTTTCAAATTTTAAATCGTAGTTTTTTGACTCAATGTAATCTTCAATTTCAAAATTATTTACTTTACTATTTCTGACATACTGCCAATTCTTGAATCCATATTTTCGTATGTAACATTGTCAATATTTGTTTGATTTTCAAATTTAGCTAAGTAAATTCCATCTACTTTCTGATTATCAATAACATGCTTCCTTGAGACTAATATAGCACCTTGTTTTATTTCATCTATTTGCTTATGGTTTTCTTAAATTTTTTCCATTTAGCTTTATTTCCAGTTAAAATATCTGACAAACAACTATTTGTATCATTAATTTTACAATATGTATTTATTAATTCTTTTTTACAATTTTCAATATTTACGTATTTATTTTTACATTTTGCAATTTCTCTTGCAATTAATAGCTTACCATCTATTTGAGCAATTGGCCTTACTTCAAACAATTTACAATCAAATATAATTTTTGGATATTTTATGTAAATAACTATTAAATCTTCATTTTGCAATATTTTCAAAGTAGATATGTCTATTAAATTTGATATAGACATTCGTCCGTGTTCATTTTCGGTTATATTTTTTATTTCGTCAAAATGTAAAATTACAGGATTTAAAATTCCTACTTTTGCCATTGCTATAGTATTAACGAGATTTTGTAATTCTGACATTAAAAATTCATTTCTTCGTTTTATAAGTAATTTTACATGTTCAACTCCATTCAAACTTCTTATTTTTTCGGTTAATCTATAAATTTCTTTAAAACTTTCCGAGTTTGTAGTGTACTGTTTATCATTATTCTCAGCTGATTAGTTTAATTTATTATTTACTAGCACCAAATCATCATGGTCTGGTGATCCTGCTATCCATTTCCATATTGTCCCTAATTCGTTAATACCCCTTTTATTTCTGCCATGATTTCTTTGTACATAGTTGCCCCAATAAAGTTTCTATTAAATCAGTTTCAAATTCTAAGTCTGAGATTTTAATATCTGTTACTTCATACGTTTCTTGTAAATTATTATATCCAAACTTTTTATTGTATAATTTTTTATCTGCCATTAATAGATTTTCAAAATAAGTTAAATTGGTTATATGAAAAATTGTTCCAAAACTGCGGTATAAAGCAACATCACCTTCTTCTATTAGTATATAATCCTCCCGTGTATAGTCTACTATGTCTGATATCGCTAGAGCAATTATTGATAAAATTGTTACTGGTATCATTTTAATACCTTATTTTACTCGTTCTTCTCCGTCCAGTGCTGCTTTCACTGGTTCCGTAAATGCAATTCTAATAATGGTTGAATCTATTATATCCTCGTGTTTGCTGCTCCTGCTCTAGTTTCCAGTGCAGTTATTGCTTCCTCTGCTAATTTGAATTCTCGTTGTGTTTTAACTATTATTTTTGCTTGGCCAGCTTTGAAAAGTTTTTAACACCCACAAATAATTCTTTGTACAACAAATTTCTTTTGTGCTATCTACCGTTTTCCATATTTGGCAGAGTATAAAATGTTTCACTTTGAGTCACGACTTCTGTCATATCCTTTGCTTTATTATCGTATTTGAACTTTTGGACACCGTGTACACAAATCTGCTTAATTTTTTTGCACAGTTCTTTTATTTAATTTTTTTATAAGTCTAGCTGTAGCAATTTTGTTACCGTTGCTGATTGCGGTTTCACTAAATTTTATGACAAGTTGTTTCTTGTGTTTTTTGTTTTTTCTCGTCCAGTGACGATACTTATATTTTCTTTAATTTTCTCCTCCCATGAGGATACTTGGAAAAATTTACAACGCGTGCCCCACGTTGGGCGCCAATTAACAGCCTCCTATTTTAGGAGGTGTTTTTAAAATACAATAAAATGTGTTTTCGAGTGGTTAGTTACCGACAGTAACGTTGGCACCAAAACTGCCTTTATTCATTTCAATTACTCTTATCTATAACTTAATTTTAGCTTATTGAATTTGAAGCCTAACTTACTTTAGTGTTTACAATAACTGGACACTCAACATAAGCATTGCATCGGAAACCAATGAAACCCGATGCGTTAGAAATGGAGTATTTGTTTATAAACATTTCACTTGGCATTGCATCAGTTTCTCTAATGAAATGCCAGTGGCTTGAGAAATGGAATATTTGTTTATAATTGCCATAAGAGCACTGTGGGAAGTGTACTGTTAACTTACATAACTAACCAAAAAAATTATTTCTCATGTATTATGGTTATGGTGACCAAAAAAAATATATTTATTTCTAATTATTTCAAAATCTTATAGCAACTCATAAACAAACCAAAAAGAGAAACAGTACCAGGGTTGAGTTACTAGGAATAGAAAATTATTCAAATAAATAATTTAGGGATTATACTAGGACTTTGTGGGACCATTTTGGAACTGTTTTAGGGGTCATGCTGAGACTTTTTCAGGGAAAGTACCCCGAAAAATTCCTCAAATTTTTTTCAATAATAAATGAAATTTGATTTTGTTTTTAAAAAACGCCCATACCTTAACAGTACACACAAGTTGGGCATTTGAAAATACAACATTAGCCATCCTGCAAAAAAAGCGATTAGTCTAGGATGAATCCGGGATGAGTCGCAAGGGAGAATGCTACCAATGCCAGTTTTGATCTCTTTGTTTGGGTTGAAATGACAGATTCCCTTTGTTTACAGAAATTAAAATCGACTCATCCCAACTATGCCTATAACGGAATAGTTGGGATCAATTGCAGCCCACTGTAGATGAAAGGTATTGATCGCGGATCTCTCTCTGCCGTAGTCACAGTATCCTGATTTTGTCCTGTGGAAATTTATTTTCATACGTGGCAAAGTTTAGAATTTCAAGAAGGAGAAGCGATACCTAAAACAGGCTACTTATTCTGAAAGACTGAGGACTATTCAGAAAAATTAGTTCAGTTAAAAGTGATCCATTTAAAATTGTTTACCTCTGCACATTATTTAATCAACCTTCTGAAAAAGTTATGTTACTTAGAAAAAAATTTTAAATACATCACATTTGGAGTTTAAGGAATCTTCCTTCAAACGTGAGTGTTCCATTCGAGCGGTTCTGGGTTGATTTCGTTCTGGATACTGTGCGGGAGAAAGTCATATAGCACAAATCTCGCTATGGTTAACATATGCATGCTTTCTACCACTTTCTTTTGAAGATTTTATTGAAAACACATGACTGGACATACATGATTGACTGGGCAAACATTCCAACTGGAATTCATATTTGGGTTCATATCACCGCTCATATTGATATTTTTCTACCATTTGCATCATATTGCAATTAAATAAATATCGTGATACCGCTCAGTGTGAATTTTAACTACTTAAGGATGCCACAACTCAATTCTCGAAAACGGTCTAATCGATAGGCAATCCAAAGCGTTTTTGAAAAATTATGTTCAGTGGAATTGCTCTTCTATGCCTGCCACTAATGATTAGTTTCAGCAAAAACTATTTTGTACTCAATGGACTGTCTTAATCGCTTAAAGGTGTTGAATATTTTTCCCCCCATTAAGCGTAACTGAGCCAAGAAGTCTTTGTAGCCGACAAGCAAAACAACGAGAAACAGAGAACAGCAAAAGTCTTAACAAATCTCTAAAGAATTTCAGATGTTCTTATTACTAGCAACAACAAAACATATCGCACGAAAAACTTGGTCTCAATTCTAATGTAACACCTACAAACATACAAACATACATTGAGGCGCTAAAGTTGCCAAGCAGTTCTAAAGATTTTCTGTTTCTTTATTCTTGGTTGGTTTATTTTCATTTAGATTTTATATCTAATACTTTGTTTTGGTTTTTCTTTTTTATTTAAACGATTTCGTAGATAATCGACACGTTTACTTTGTTTTGGCAATTAATTGGCTTCTGAATTTGGCACGATATTGAAATTTACAAGTTGTTTGGTTGTTCGACTCTTTAATGTATTTGAACTAGAATTTTTATTGATACCGTTACAAAGTAAACAAAGCAAATAATAAGAAAATAAACGTTCCTTTGTGACTATGTTTTATTATCGTTACAAGTTAATATGTATATGTATAGAGCTTATTCACCATTCTGCAATGGTCCGCGACCGATGGTGGATGTAGTGTGAGATTTCGATCCTATAATCCACTCAACTGACTTTAGCATCTTGGAACGGCGAACCTACCGGGATGGGTTCACTGAAGAGGGCCTGCTACCCCTCTAACTCCGCCTGAAATTCGAAATGGGGATGAAATAGAATTGGGCCTCGATTCGTGTCATACTGGGAAGAATAAAACCGGATATTTTTCTAAACTCCCTTAACAAAGGGCAGCCTGGCCAAAGTATGTGATTAACTCCAACATTTTGACACTCCAGATCCACAAATAAGCTAAATACGCTAGGCAAGGGAATCCCTGGGATGTAATGGCATATATCTGTATCATTGTAAAATTATTGTCCAATGCAGTAAAACGAAAAATTTGATTTGTGCGAGATCTATTTTGGCGGAAATTCATACTGCTTCCTTCGACCGACAGGACAACCAAAAATCTCACAGACTATAAGAAACGATTCGCCTATTCCCATAACTACCACATAAGCTGAGGAAGGTCTCAAAAGGTGAATTCAGGGCAATATTTAGACACAGAAGGGATACCCATGCTATTGCTAAAGCGATAGATTATGAGTGGGGTCGATAGGAAAATCCAGAATTAACGACCCAAACATCTAAATACAGGAGTGTGACACCTGAAAACCCCCCAACTATTGGTAGAAACTCGGAAGAACTACTCCACACTCAGGAGAGCTTTTTTGAAAAAGTCATCTTAAAAGTGGTACCACCAAAAATCCCTAAACACTACAGACATGCTTGCTTGAATTATGTTCTTCAAAAATTGGCCAGGAGATAGTATAAGTGCACGAAGTGGTATTTTGTTCGACATAATAAGTCGACAATAATGTGATCAAATGCGTAAACTTACATACCGTGTTCAGAAAAAAAAGTGGTTATTTATGTTGATTTTATTACCTGAAAGAAAAAAGTAAAATAAAATAAAATATAATAAAATAAGATAAAATAATATAAATAAAATAAAATAAAATAAAATAAAATAAAATAAAATAAAATAAACTAAAATAAAATAAAATAAAATAAAATAAAAAAAAATAACTATCTTCTAAAAATAGAAAGAAGAATGTACACAAACAAAGTCCAACATACACGATTTACATATAGACAGAATGTCTAAAATATTGTGTATACCGTTGGCAAGATAACAAACAACAATTAGAGGAAAACGTGAATTAAGCAGCTTGCAAAACTACACGCAGCATAGCCTATGGGTTAGGCGGCTGCGCTGGCAATCAGAGTGAGTGGGTTCGATCTCCACAAGATCCTCTGAAAAATAGCAAAACTATACGAATTAGTCTGACGAGAAATCGTGGCTGTTTTCGAAATAGTACTATAACTAAAGCCTGTATCTGTTTGTTGCTTTCAATTTTTCCTCTAATCAAAAATAATAATAATTAACTAAGAATTATTATCAACTGGTCTTGAGCTCGTTATACTTACAAAAATAAAATAAAATAAAGTAAAATAAAATAAAATAAAATAAAATAAAATAAAATAAAATAAAATAATATAAAATAAAATAAAATAAAATAAAATAAAATAAAATAAAATAAAATAAAATAATATAAAATAAAATAAAATAATATAAAATAAAATAAAATAAAATTAAATAAAATAAAATAAAAGTAAAATAAAATAAAATAAAATAAAATATAATAAAATAAAATAAAACAAAATTAAATAAAATAAAATAAAATAAAATAAAATAAAACAAAATAAAATAGTGTAGAATTTCGTTTAATTTTTTTTAGTTATTAGTTATTCTCGGCCTTCTCTCCCTTCTCTTCTTGCTGTTCCCTTACTGTAGTATATTTTAATTTTATTTGACTTTCTCTTGTTTCAGCATTCTCCTTTCCTTTCCTTTCCTTTCCTTTCCTTTCAAACAAAATTTCTATACACGCCTAAACCAAATTTCACAACAAGGCACAGGCGTAACTTTGTCACTCGTCGTAACTTTGCATCAACAAAACACAGTCAGAATTACAAGCAGCGGCAGAGGCACAGTTACAGGCATAAAATAAGTAATAAGTTAAACCCTCTATGAACACACGTTATTGTTACTATTGTACTCGAATATATAGTTGAATGTTAAGGTGGCAAGTAAAATTATTCTTGACCACCCGGCGAACACTAGTCCCTACAAAACTTACACCTAAGAATTTGCACTTCAAATACCCAACTAACTTTTCTCACGCATGTCACCAAACCATTTTTTCCAAATCTTTTTTATTTAAATTGAAATTGTCAGCAATAAAAGGCGAGTTGTAAATAAATACAATTACAACTCGAATGGAGTTGAAACACGCTAACGAGTTCAATGTTAGCAAATGAACCAAATTGCAAGCTCACGCAGCAACCAACAAGTAAATTAGAAAATTGAGAGATATGGCAATGATCAGATATGCAGCAATGCAACTCAAAAAGATATTCGTATTACATATCACGCACCGCCACACGCCAATTGCATAGATCCAATGAAGCGGGCGCCGCGTTACACAAATGACAAATTCGATTAAGTTTTAACGGACAGTAAAAATATGGGCTACACTTGGACATATAAAACGGCACTTGCAACATGTATGTATGTTCCCCCCTTTTTTTGTGCTGCAAATTAATAAATATGAATGTAAATGCAAATATGGAAATTTAAAAAAAATGTGTTAGGTGAGAAGAAGAACTAACTCACTTCAAACGACTTGGTAAATATTGCTACACGTGTCGAGTAACATATGTCAGCATTCAAAGCTTTGCAATATTTACGCATAACGGCAGCTTTTCGCGGAATCTCGAAGTCTTCTTAAAGTCCAGCAATAACGGGATTAGGAATTCAAACTCCGTAATGCTCTTTTGTGTTCTAATGAGCTGAGCATAACTCACGGAGTATAATGCTTTCATTCTTCTGGCGATAGGCGGTAACGGATTAAACGAATCGAGTAGATATAGACTTACAACAGGAGGAAAAGAATAGTCTAAGTAGAGTGTGTGCGTCCGTCGATCTGTAAGGTCGAAAACTTTAGTATATGTATATGTATAATCGGATGATAGCCACTCCCAATTTTTGGGGATTGAAGGCTTTTGAAAACACAAATATTAAACTAAATCAAAAACCTCTCTTATTGCAAATTATTATTACAAAGAATGTATCGGAGAAGTTGGAATAATTTGATAGAGGGCAGACCTCTTAAATAATGATTACTAATCGTAATGATTACTGGTTTGATTAGCGATTTCCTTGAGAATCCATTCAAGGATTGATTACCATTACTTTCAATTTTTAATGATTATTTTCCAATTACTTAAAAAAGTAATAAAAAAAAAAATTATAATAATATTACTTTTGATTTTTTTTTTGCAATATTGTTTTCGAAGCACATAAATATACACATCAACAGTGCTGGAAAAAATTAAAAATAATCAAAACAACTTTTTTTTGATTATTTTTATTCAAATTTTTTTTCTTTTTTTTTTTTTTTTTTTCTAATCGTAATCAATTAAAAATTGCCTTTTCTTGGAAAAGATTTAAAATAGTCATTACCAATTAAAAAAACTGTCTATTTAATTGATTACTAATTACTAATGAAATTTAACAGGTGTGGTTGAGGGCCACATCCACTCATACGAGTATATAAAGGATTTTAAAAAACGCAAACAAAAGAAAAAACAATTCTAACTCCAACTTTGTTGCTAAGGGTCACAAGTCTGAGTGCATAATGTTCGGTTGCACTCGAACTTAGACTCATTTACTTGTTTTATTTAAGATTATAGGCTGAAGTTATCATGAACTTAGCGATTTTTGACATCCCGGAACTAAAATTTTAAAAATCCCGAAATATCGGTAATGTAAAAAATTATTCGGAACTAAATTCACTATTACCCACCTAACATTGTTAGAAACACAAAATTTCGTAAGGAAATTGCTATATTCTGAGCTTTGTATACCAGCAGAAGCTGGTTCTAGCTCAGCGCACTCGACAAAGTAAGTACATGTATTTCTTTGCTGATGCGGTGTAGTGCAAATACGATATTTCCATAGAAAATCTCTAATACTTTTTATTTCATTTTTGTCCCGGAAGTAACGACTAGAATCGGTTGTCGTAACCCTCTTTGTATCGTTTGTAATATTTTCGAGCGCATTTCGAGTTATTATCTGGTATGAGCTATCTAATCCCAAAAGTGTAATTAACCTATTCCAAAAAGACACAGAGTTTTCCGGAAATCAATTTGGATGGCTGCTTTGAAATAATTTTGAAATTATCCCGAAAAAAAACTTTGAAATTACCGGAACACATCAACGACCTGGAAACACATCGGAAGCAAAGGCTTTTCGGAGCTATTTTCGGAATGCTTTCAACATTGTGTTAGGTTAGGTTAGGTTGCGAGGGCTGAGCTGAAATACTAAGTTAACAGCCCGACACTTAGGTCACCAATGGGCCTGCTGTAATACCCTATACGGTCTCATTAAGCCTCTTCCATGCCTAAAGCGGAGGGTCGAACCACTTCGTGGAATTAAGAAATTTCGCTAAAGCCTTGACTTCACATCTTGAGACCTCAGAAAGGTCATATAGAAACGGTTCGTCTGGAATGGCCAACCGCCGTCTGCTAAGTGCTGGACGCTCTCCTCCTCTTCGGTACATCTGCAGATGCGACAATAATCGAAGGTCGTTACCCCCATTCTTGCTCCGTGAGAGCCTATTAAACAGTGTCCTGTTAGAACCCTTATCAAGGCTGCTAAAGCCGATTTGTGTAGAGTCAGAAGCGCCCTTGTACGCCCCTTATCATATGAAAGCCAAGTTAGCCTGGATGACTCACACGATGAGATGGATGTCCATAATCCATTTGCATTTGTAATAGTGCTTGTGTTCACACGAAGCCTAAAAGTGACCTTGGATATACCTACCGAATCATTTTCCGGAAGGATATGGTCGGTGGCGCTTCTCCTGACCAGCTCGTCTGCTCTGCAGCTGCCTTCAATGTCCCTGTGTCCTCCTCGTAAAGAGGATTAGTTCCTTTTTATTCGGGTTAACTTCTAAACCTGAGGCTATGGCCCAGTGTGATATTTTGGATAGTGCCCCTTCCATTAAACTACAGAGGGTTTTGCGGAAATTTTCCCCGCATAATGACACAGATGTTGTCAGCATACGCGTTCATTTGGTGGCCTTCTGATTCCATGAGGCGTAAAAGTTGGTTTACGGTAATCACCCATAGTAGCGGAGAGAGAACGCCTCCCTACGGGGCGCCTCTGTTAACAAGTCTGTGAATCACGCTACCACCTAGCTCTGTTTTAATCCGCTGTAAGCAGATTTCATCATTACTTTGACAACTGTTTACTGATTCGGTCAGGATATTTCAAAATTACCATTTTCTTTTCGGAAAAGATCTCGAATGGTTATCAAACAATTTTGGGAAGATAGGACACGAATGACGCAATATGTGTGAAAGTAACGCTGAAATTATTCCGAAAAAAACGCTGAAAACGCCATAGGAGAACTATATGTAAAACGAAAACATATCTTAGTAAGAATGAAACCCCAAAGTTGTGGGACAATTTTTTTTCATAACTTGTGCGGTATTCCGAAAATAGTACAAAACGAAAAAACTTTTTTTTTTGAACATTTCGGTGCGAGGTTTTAAATCACAAAAATATAGAATATTATTAATGTCGAAATCAAATGAACGGAAAATGGGGGCTGGTGGAATATAACAAATTTGACCCATAATCACATAATAACCAACTATATTTTAGAAAAACTGAAAATACAACAAGTAAGCGAACTCCAATTGGGATGTAGAATAAATCAGCGCAATAAATTGAAAAAGTCGTATGACAAATAGTTAAGCAAAAATCCGCTGGCTGCTTACTCCTTTTCTCACCCCGCCGACTGTCAGCAGCTTATGCGCAGCTTATTGAAATAATTTGATAAACTTATTTCCCCGGCTGCAATTGGAAGCGTTGCAACTCGCTTATCAACTGGGGCAAATCTGCAACTTGCCATTGACAAGCGACCATGCAGTGGAAACAGCCGGTGCGGGGGCTTGCACTATGTTCTGACATTGATATCGAGCTATCGGCTACGGTTGGCAATGGTGCATGATTACATACGCATTGGAAGTGTGTTTGTAGGGGAACAACAACAACAAACACTTGTTGAGCAGCAAGCGGCATGCGGTGTCAACAAATGCCTGCATATTTAGAGTTCCGTTTGCCTTGCGCGGTGACAACAACCAAGACACACCAATTGGCAATCAATTCACACATTAAAAGTGTGACTGCAATTGCTGCACGTTCTTTTACTTACGGATTTGCTGGCGCTGTTGCCACTGCTGCAATTGTTGTTTGATTTTACTACCAACCCGCTGCTGGATTCTCCAATGGTCTCATAGCACTGTGTTTGCTTCGTATTGCATTTCAAATGCAATTCTAGCCGCTATAGCTACAGAAACAACTATAGTAGATATAAAATGACTTATCTATCTTAGTTGGCAATTTGTTGCTAGCAATAGCGCACATTAGGAGCAAGCTGTCGACAATTCCCGCGTGCTCTTGTATTTCATTTTGTCTATTCGCATGCGTATTGCATATTAAAAGTTTTCTCGTTTTAACTTCAAGGTTGTTCACATGTATGTTTCATATGCTTCATGTATCCATATAGCTGAGATAAGTATGTCCATGTGTAAGTAAGTATGTACAGTACGGGTGATTGGTAAAAAATGGTATTCGCTTAGCATGCGTGGAATAAAGTTGTTACTTTATGAACAAAAAATTTTACTCACTTTTTCATTTTGTGGTGGCCATTTCAATTTTTAAATAAATAAAATAATTTTTTGGAGCATAAAATTTTTCTTTTCAAATCGTAAAAACCAAATCAGTTTAATTTGAATAGTCATTTGATTACTTATCAATTAATTAAACGGCTCTTTTAATTGGTAGTGAATTTTTCAATTGTTTTTCAAGAAAAGGCAACTATAATTGATTATGATTAGAAAAAGTCAAAAAAAAAATTAACAAAAGATCAAAAAAGAAAAGCATAAAATGTACTTTGATTACTTTTGATTATTTTTCTTTTGGTTTTTTTTACTTGTTCTTGGACTATTTTTGATTTTTTTCCTACAACAATACTGAAAAAAATTAAAAATAAGCAAAAAACATAAAAAATAATCAAAAGTAATCAAAACTACTTTTTTTGATTATTTTGGATTATTATATATATAGATTAGTAATCATTATTTAACAGGTCTAGTAAAAACATCAAAAATTGGCATATCTGAATTTCTTAATGTATAAGAAAAAGCATTAAATTTTTATATAAATTACAAAAGCAGTTATTTTGAATGTGAATGTTACATTATTGAATTTAATTTTTCGAGTTCAACCGGCTTTGTTATTTACGTAAAATAATTATTTTTAACATCTTTTATATATATTTCTTATGTAAAATACTTTGACCGCAATGGACTCTGATACTATTCAACCGATTTCGATCAAATATGCTATCGACTTAAAAAACTGTTCTACTTAAAAGATAGGATACTTTTTATTTCAATATATTGAGGGGCGTGGCATTCTTCTTTTGACCGTCCAACTTAGCTCGCCAGTCGCTTCTAAGTTGCGCCAACTGGCGCCAATTGGAAACACCGCGGTATCGCAAATCGGTCTCCTTTTGGCCCTTCCATCGGAGTGGTGGTCCCCCTCTTCCTCTGCTTCCACCGGCAGGTGGCGATAAGAATACTTTCTGGGCTGGAGCATCTTCGCTCATCTGTGTTTTAATTCGCTGAACTATGTCGACGTCTGCGTAAAGTTCATACAGCTCATCATTAAATCTTCTTCGGTACACCACACCAACGCGTACTGGTCCACAAATCTTTCGAAGAACCTTTCTCTCGAATGTTTCCAGAGCCGCCTCATCAGATGTTGTTAGTGTCCACGCTTCTGCACCATATAGCAGGACGGGTGCGATGAGTGACTTATAGAGTGTTATTTTCGTTCGTCGAGAGAGGACTTTAATTCTCAATTGCCTACTCAGTCCGAAGTAGCATTTGTTTGCAAGAGTAATTCTTCGTCGGATTTCTAAGCTAACATTATTGTTGCTGTTAATGCTGGTTCCCAGGAAAACGAAGTCGTTTATAATTTCGAAATTATTGCTGCCAACAGTGGCGTGGTTGCCAAGGCGCGAATTCGCTGACTCTTTGCATGATGACAGAAGGTACTTCGTTTTGCCCTCGTTCACCACTAAACCCATTTTTCCGGTTCTTTTTCTAATTTGGGGCAAGCAGAAGTTACGGCGCGGTTGTTAAGGCCAATGATATCAATATCGTCAGCATACGCGTTGCTTTATAAAATATTGTTTCCCCGCGGTTCAGTTCTGCAGCTTGTATTATTTTCTCCAAAAATAAATTTAAGAGATCGCACGATAGGGAGTCGGCCTGTCTGAAACCTCGTTTAGTTTCGAACGGCTCCGGGAGGTCCTTCCCAATTCTGATCGGGCTGGTGGTGTTGCATAGCCGTATAAATTTCGCGGGCATTACATGAAATTAGTCGTTAACATATTTCACAAAATTAGTCGCATAAGGAAAATCTATGCCGCCTTAAGAAAAGAATGGGATCCTCAGGTAGAAAATTTGGCCATTTTGGAGAAAGGGACGTTGCACTTCTTGTACAAACGAAATGGATAAATTGTTAAATAAAAAGGAGTGTGATGATTTTGGTTTAATTTCAACATCTGCCCGGAAGGTATTATTCACTCCCATATAATTCGAAATCGACACAAGATATTGTCAGGCTATTTCTTTTTACATGTATGTTTCTTTGATTGTATGAAAATAATGATTAAACTCGAATTCACCTATTATAAGTTCTGAGACCCAAATCTTATAGTATAGATAGAAAAAGTGAAATAAATAAAAACAAATATCATAGCTACTTGATCGGATATATATTTGTTGGAAGCTGCTTCACGAATCATTTCCAAAATTATCCGAAAACATTCCCGTAATGACCCCGAAATATTTCCAAAATTATCGAGAAAAAAATCCCAAAATAGGCCCGGAAAGGTCCCGAAGTAATCCCTAACGGATAACAAAAAAGTCCCTATATGTCCCCGAATAAAACCAACAAATCCTGGCAAAGGACCTTTTTGGCTCAATTTCCGTCGGTATACCTGTAATAGCATTTTTCCAATTTATTACTCCAACCGTTTGGGAATATTCCACGCAACAAATACATTCCTTCCTGAAAGTTACGAATGATTCCAGCCAACAATGCATTCATTTTTGAGGATGAACAAGAGGAACATTCTTGCTTTGATTCGCAAATTCGCAAGTACATTCGCGAACGTGAGCGATGCGGTTTTTTAATGCGTTCTTATTCGCGAATGGCAATTTTTTTTTGTTGACGTTCACTTGTTCACTCGTAAAAGAACGTACTTGAATATTCATAAATGAATAATTCCAAACCATGCTTGAAACCGGACGAAATTCTACGTTCATGCTAAGTGAAAAAAAAATCCACCCACCCCAATGCACCGCATATGAATTCTAACACCGTCGCTGGCAATACGCGACCCCATCGATACGATCGTATTACGCGATGACTATGGGCTTACCCACTCACTTATAGATTTACACCCATATTCGAACAGATCAACAATAGTATTTTTATACATTTATTAGGGTGGCCAATTCATTTATAGATCGAATAAGATGAGAACTCTTATGTTGTTGTTGCTTTATCAGTAAAAATGCTCTTTGGAGGTGGGTTGCTACAATCTTTAGTCGGATATGGATCCGGCTCGCTCACGTACTAGCACCGACTGTCGGAGAAATGATTGGCTCGCCCTCGTTTTTCCAAAGCCTTTTGGTGTTGACAGCTGAAAATTCGCATTACATATGCCGTAGGCTTTCTAAAAATGGTGTAGGACTCAGCCAATTCAATTCAAATAGAGGACCACTTTTTTTTTACTAATGAATAAGCACCATGGCGGCGAGCTGTTACTAGTCGAGTAGGAGCAGGGTGTAAGTTCATTGAAGTGATCGGAATCCGTTGGCATCATAGGAAGAGGGATAGGGGCCACCACTTGTTCGCTAGACTACGTGCAAGAAAACGAACCCATTCATAATGAGAAACATACATACCGGAATCTTTGTTCGTCGGGAATGGACTTTATACTTCCCAATTGCCATCTCAGAAGGTAGAATTATTGCAATACCTTTACAGTCTCGTGAGCGCTGAACTCATAGAGCTGCGGAGAGAAGTGAATTTGTTTGTGAATGAATCAATGACTCCCAAACTCTACAAAGAAGTACAACTCAGAGCTGAGTAAACAGTTGAAAAAACTTAAACACTCTAATATTTGTTCACAGATATAATCCTTATGCTGATACGTTACTATGTTGCGCTTGCCAAGAGATTTGCATAAAACAAATTTGGTATTAAATATGCGCTGCACTGATAAGATCTCATTTCGAGCTCCTTACTTACTTACATACTTGCTTACTTGTATGCTTAGCTACTTGCATCTGTAGGTACACCAGCGTGAACACTTAACGTCTGCTACTCAATGTGCTTAGGGTGCTTAGGTACGTTGGTGTGTCTCTTTAAGAACGCCACAGCTCGACGTGCTTACATTGCAACTTAACTTACTTCCAGGCTTTAAGCTTTACCATAATTGATTTCTATTATGGTCGTAATTAAATTCAATTTACGTGCAATAAGCGCACGAGCATTAAAACTGAATTGAGTTTTACGCGTGCTAGGATAAGATGGTTTAAATGGAGTTTCTTCTTTAAGTTAATACAAACTTAAGTCGCTGTCAAATTTTATTAAATTGTAGGAACTTTTTGAGAAAAGGATCGTCTGAAATAACAAATAGAAGTGGGATTGACTAAAGAATGTGCTGAGCGTCTTTTGCTACGAGTTAGCCTGGAATAAAATTTCAATGCCCACAAAATGTCTAGGGTTTTACTAACGAAAGCATCAAAAGTAGTAGTATACTATCATGATTTATTAGTATTATTCAAAATACTCTTTTCACAATCTTTGGTTACATTTTCAAAAATAAATAAATAATTAAATAGCATTACTTTTAACAAATTCAATACATTTTCGTTGAAACAAATTGACGTTGCTTTCTATTTTGGCCTCATGTGGAAGCATATTAAATAGTTGTAGACCTTTATAAAATATAGACTCCTTTGCAGCCGTTGTTCTTTGGAAATTAAGTCGGAAGTTATCTGCGTTTCGTAGTTGTCGGAATTGCTGCACATCACGGACATATGTGACATTTTCGGTTAAATACTCTGGCGTTTTTTGTGTTTGATTTTAAAAACAAATAAAAGTGTACATATGTTAAACCTCTGCCTTATGTTTAACCATTTTAGCGTAGTAAGAATTGTGTCAATTGGTGTATACCGGTTACATTTTAGGATACACCTCATACCTTTATTCTGAAGCTTTTGTAGTTTTTCTACTAGTGTAGTATTACAACATGTATACATAGTTGAGGCACAGTACTCGAAACATTGTATATATTTATTGCTCTTAGGGTGTCTATTTTTTTAGGAATTCTCTTAAGGAACCCAATTTTCTTAGTGATTTTTTTACAGATGTAGTCTACATGATCTTTTAATTTTAATTGATTATCTATTGTTTAAGTGACTTGCGCTCACTTAAAGTCCTTTAAGTATTACGGATCCTAAGTGCCTTGCGTTCACTTCCGATATTCGAATGACTTGCGCTCATGCAAACCTCCTACACTTCCACACTATATACATCCCTGCGTTACTTCGAAAAAGTGCACTGGAGTTGCCATCCAGCACTTCCAACAAATTCACTGGAGTTGCCTTCCAGTGATGTTACTGCATAAAAGCAAGTGTTTTTATGCATTCCGTCTCTCTTTCATTTTTCATCACCGACAAGTGGACTATTCGCCGGCAAGTGATTCCCGACAATATTTATTGTAATCAAGCCTCAAGTTATCATATAATCGACGCATCGTCAAGGAGCAAATATATACCACCAACCATAACACGGGAAGTATAATTTCTCCAGCAATTGAGTAAGTTACAAATATAATATCTTTATTTCGTCGGGCCACTTGCGGTGTACCCTTTTCGGACCAACAACTTTAATTCAACATATATATATATATATATATATATATATATATATATATATATATATATATATAATCATCAAGCTTTATTAAATCATCATTGAATTCCATCGTACCTATTTCAATACATTAAATGTAATTTTCATTCGCTTTTGTAAAGCATATTAAACTAGAAATTTTCATGATCATTTTACAATCATCTACGTATATTGCTATCGACGATCATTTCCTTCATTCATTAATTAATACAAATCAATATTGTTAGTGTTAAGCGTTCCTTTGTAAATAAAGTGAATTTTCTATTTAAACACTTGCAATTCATCATTGATTTAAACAATGGTCCTTGCGAGCCAAATTTTGAACCAGTGGCAACGCAACCAAAAAACACAACACTGTTCGTAAAGTGCGACCTCTACAATTATCTTCATTCGAATTTGATCCCTTCGCGTGTGCTGAACTAAATTTGTGTGTGCTCAACTATTTTATCAAGTTTAATAAAATCTTTTCAATTTTCAAAGTTTTAAGAGAAAGTAAAGCCGCCCTAAATTTTATGTAGCGAGAACAAAAACTCTCAGTTTCAAAACTTAAGTGCAAACTCCAAAAGTGAGTGCAGCCAACCGATTTGAGTGCAGGCATTTTTAGGAAAGTAAAAAAGGAGCACCCTTTCGGAGCGCCAGAATCTAGTCATTATTGGCATATAACCAGGCAAGAAATTGAAGGAAATATGAGAACATCGCTAATACGCACGTGAGTTTTTAAATAAATTTAATTGGAATTTAAGACATTTATGTCGGCCGATTAAACATAACGGCGTCCGTTATATTTGCATATACGGACATACATATATATATATAGATATATATATGTACATTTGTATGTGCATCAGAATCCCGCTATTTTTCAAATAGCGCGATTCGATTCCAACCATTCCTCGGTACCATTTTTCGTGTAATAGCTTTAACAGTTTAACGGGGCTTGCGTCTTTAGTGTTTTAACTAGGGTTTAAACTCATAGTACTACCAAATCGTCTTCTTCTTATCAAGGAACACTTTGTCGTGCACAAGCATATATTTGTTCGCACCAAATAGCTTCCGGAATTTTTATTCTTTTGCGCTTTAACTATGGCACTCTCTACTGCAATAATGTCGAAGTTTATATTCGACTCGAACAATGTAGTCAAGTTTTGTACAAATTTTCAAAAGGAGGATCCATACGATCAAACGGACTCCTTATTAGATGTGAAACTGCAAGATCTCAACTCCCGGTGGGATATGTTGAGAATTTCCTATGAGAAAGTTTGTATTGCGGAAGAAGCTATAGTTTCGGCGGACTTCAAAGAAGAAGCCCATAATAAATTTCAACTTTGCACCGACTCCTTCTATATCTGTAAATCACACCTTTTAGACCACCTTAAACTTCATCAAACCAATTCAGCCGAAGCAAGCGGTACTTCCCGTCAGTCCCACACCTTTAACCCAAATTCTGTACCCTGCATTAAAGTACCTCCTTGCGACACCGAGGTATTTTACGGTAGCTATGAGGAGTGGCCTTCCTTTCGCGATATGTTCACGGCCGTCTACCTCAACCACCCAAAATTGACTCCCGCTCAAAAGCTATACCACCTTCGAAATAAGACCCGAGGGAAAGCAGGTGCTATTGTCAAACAATATACCTTGTGTGATGAGAATTTTCCTTTAGCTTGGGAAGCGCTAAGAGCTCGATTCGAAAATAAAAGAATCTTGATAGATAAACAGCTGAAAACGCTTTTCAATATCGCTCCAGTCACCTCGGAAAATAGCGAAGGCATCCAAAAGATTCAGAATACCATCAATGATTGCCTCGTAATCCTTAAATCTCAGGGAATTTCTGTTTCGGATTGGGACCTAATCCTTATTTACCTGTGTTCCTCGAAGCTCCCTGAGGAATCCCTTTCTCTCTGGGAGCAATCCCTAGAGTCCAGGAAAGAACTTCCAAAGTGGTCACAAATGGACCAGTTCCTAACCAGTCGTTACGAAGTGGTCGAACGCCTACATGGGTACAAAACCAGCAGGCCACGCACCTCGCTTCCACAGAAATCGTCATCTAAGATACAGTCGTATCATTCAGAAGAAAAACTTGCGTTTACCTGCAAATTATGCAAAAACAACCATACCTTGAAATCCTGCCCCGAATTTCGGAAACTTAGTGTCTCCGAACGTACCAACTTTGTGAAACAAGTCGGGTATTGCACCAACTCCTTCGCATACAATCACTCTGTCGCCAATTGCCCAAGTAACTTTCGATGTCTGCACTGCAAAAAAAACCATCATACCATGTTACATCTACCAGTAACAAACAAGCCCGAATCAAAGGCATCCAGTAGAACTACCTCTACCACACCCTCCAAAAATGCAACCCAGCTTATGCATACGGAATCCTCCCAGCAATCCAGACATCCCATCTTTGACCTCACCGACGGCAATTGGGAAGAGTCTCCATCACCTTCCAAGAACTCTGGTTCTAATATTCAAGCGAACTTCTCGGCGAATCATGAGAAAACGCTGCTCCCAACCGCCCAAGTGCAAATCGAACACATGGGTTCTACCTTCACGTTACGAGCCTTAATTGACCAAGGCTCACAAAAAACGTTCGTATCAGAAAAGATACAAAATCGCCTAAAACTTCCTACTTACAAAGAAAACTTTTCAGTTACGGGAATGGGCGGAAAGTTCGTCGAAAACGCGAACCGCGTCTGCCAACTGATCCTGGTATCCCAACGCCACGATACCCGTATCCATACAAACGCCATCGTCCTAAAGCAACTTACAAGTTTTCTACCGTCGTTTACAATACCAAAACCAAATTTGTCGGAAATTAAGGACCTAGATCTTGCGGATCCATTCTTTTACACCCCTGGTCAGATCGATCTAGTTATAGGCAGTGACCTTATTCCACAAATTCTTCTCCAAGGAGTCAAACATCACACCCTTGGTAGTCTTCTTGCGCAAAACACCATTTTCGGCTGGTACTTAAGTGGACCATTATCCTCCACGGAATGTTCTGGTTTCCACACACATGCGACTGAAATTTCAAATGAGGATCTTAACGACCAACTCAAGCGTTTTTGGAAACTAGAAGCAATGACTGAATCGCATCCATTGTCAGCTGAAGAAATCACTTGCGAAGATTTCTACCAGAAAACGACTCAGGGCCAAAGCGATGGACGATACGTAGTGCGTATACCGTTCAAATCTCAATTTCCTACCCACCTCTCCCTAGGTCCATCCCGGTCGCAAGCGATGAAGCAGGCGATTCGAATGGAACATACGCTTAGTAAAAATCCAACCCTCCAAATCGAATACAATCGGGTGCTAGAAGAATATCTGACTCTTGACCATATGAAACCGATCCCTCCGGAAGAAATCCACCATAATGGAAACTATTTTTCTTACTACCTTCCACACCATTCCGTGGTTAAACCAGATAGTACATCCACCAAAGTTCGAGTGGTATTTAATGCCTCAAAACCAACTTCATCTGGAACATCACTTAACGATGTTCTCCACATAGGCCCAACTCTGCAAGCTGATCTTATGTTCGTTATCCTGAATTGGCGTCTGTACAAGTACGTCTTCAACGGAGATATACAAAAGATGTATCGCCAAATTCTCTTGCATGAGGACGATCAACAATATCAAAGAATCCTCTTGCGTAGGGACCAGGCAGTAAAACTTACAGATTTTGCACTGAAGACGGTAACTTTCGGGGTAAACTGTGCGCCATACTTGGCCATTCGCACATTACACCAGTTGGCATATGACTCGAAGGATTTCTACCCTCTGGCCCAGAAAATCTTGACCAAAGAAACTTATGTAGACGACATCTTGTCTGGGGGACATGACATTCCGTCTTGCATCCAGGCACAAACCCAAACAATCCAATGTCTGATCTCCGCAGGGTTTCCACTTAAGAAAATTACTGCGAACCACCCAGAACTTCTTAGCCATATTCCACCCGAAGATTTGTTAGATTCTGATTTCTTGAAGTTTGATTGCTCAAGCTCGACAAAAACTCGCGGTATTCGCTGGAACGCATTAAACGATTGCTTTTCGTATACAATTGAGCAAACCCCACCACCTACCAATTCCACAAAGAGGCAAATTTTGTCAGCTATTTCGAAACTTTTCGACCCCGCAGGGTGGCTAGCGCCTATTCTAATTCAGGGAAAGATATTAATGCAGCAGATATGGTTAGAAGGCACTGAATGGGATGAATGCGTTAAGCCACTGTCGCTTCAAAAATGGGTTCAATTTGTAACTGACCTTCGTTCTATCGAAACAATTCGAATACCACCAATTCGAATACCCTTACCATAGGATCCAAGTTCACGGATTTTGTGACGCATCGGAGAAGGCATACTGTGCAGCCATTTATCTTCGCGCTCAATCGGGCAGTAAAGTATCGTCACACCTTCTTTTTGCAAAAACAAAGGTAGCGCCTTTGCAAACAGTGAGCCTTCCACGGTTAGAACTGTGTGGTGCTGTCCTACTCTCCAAATGCATCAAAAATCTAACCCATTGGTTTTCAATCTGTGGGTCGCGGAGCCCTCTCTGGTGGGTCGCGAGCTAAATAAGATAACTTTAACAAAATCTTTTTGTTAAACAAAAATAGAATTCATTCTTTTATTAAAATATCGTAATATACATATTTACATATGTTTTTCATATTACATTCATTCAATTCATTTGTAAGTACATATGTATATTAATGCGAAGGATGGGCTTGCTTATTTTGAAGTAAATTAGAATAATGTGGGAAAAATAAAAAGTGAAAACATTTTTCTGCGTTTATTTGCCTCTAAGGACCATTTTCACTCTTGATTTTCAATTTTCATGTCGAGTTAACCCGAGTTTAACCGCCCAATATCAGAATAGCATCATTTTCGAAATTTTGGTGGGTCGCGAGATTTTTTGGACGACATTTTTGGGTCGCGACCTCAAAAAGTTTGAAAACCACTGATCTAACCCATCAACTTCCTTTAGGAGATTTTGAAACGTTTTTATGGTCCGATTCATCAATTGTCCTTGCGTGGCTCGAAAAACCACCAAGTACATGGAAGGTGTATGTGGCGAATCGTACATCTGAAATCATCCAAAATGTTGGAAACAGCAAATGGCGACACGTATCCACTAACCATAACCCGGCAGATCTCGGTACTCGAGGGTGTAGAGCACAGGATTTGGTACAGCAATCTCTTTGGTGGACCGGACCAGACTGGCTTCTTAAACCTCCGGAGCAATGGCCCATTTCTAGTCGGAAAAATGTTGTTCTTCAAGAAGAACGAAAAGTCGAAGCTCTACATACTTTGGAAGCGGAACCTGACATCTTAGACCGCTTTTCGTCTTGGCCAAAAGCACTGCGAGTGATATCCTACGTTTTTCGTTTCATCCATCGAATCAAATCCATACAGTCCACTCCACTAACCAATTACCAATCGATAGTTATCACTCAGGCAGAAATCCACTTTGTTAAAACGCGCCTTATTAAACTTGCTCAAAAAAGGCGTTATCCTAATGAATATCTTAAACTATCAAACAAAGAATCGATTTCTAAGAAGAGTCCGCTTCTGTCTTTGAATCCCTTCCTCGATACAAATGGCCTTCTCAGAGTAAACGGCCGTTTGGCCAACTCTGATCTCTCATATAATGAGAAGCATCCAATAATCCTTCCTGAATCGTCAAGGTTTTGCTACCTTTTTCTTCAATTCCTCCATAATTTATTGATGCACGCTGAGCATCAGCTAATGATCAGGACCGTAAGACAGGAATATTTCATTCCTCGATTAAAATCGAAAATCAAAGTTTGCATACGCAACTGTAAAACATGCACAATCTTCAAAAAAACCACCAGATCGCAAATCATGGCAGCCCTACCACCAGAACGTTGCAAGTTCTCATTACCATTTACTTTTACAGGACTAGACTTTGCAGGTCCTTTCGATCTTAAATCATCACCTCTTCGAAAAGCATCAATAGTCAAAGGTTACGTTTGCGTTTTTGTATGTTTTTCAACCAAAGCTATCCACCTGGAACCATGTTCGGATCTCTCCACCAAAGCTTTTCAAGCCGCTTTTTCCCGTTTCGTGGGAAGACGTGGCCTACCCAAACGTATCTTCTCCGACAATGGAAAAAACTTTGTCGGCGCCAATAGGGCATTTCAAATGGATTTCAAGCAATTTCTTAAAGAATCATCTGAAGACATAGCTTCAAAATATTCTCTTCACGGCTTCGAATGGCATTTCCTACCTCCCAACGCCCCGCACATGGGTGGACTTTGGGAGGCAGCGGTCAAAAGCTTCAAACTACATTTCAAACGCATTGCTGGAAGCCACCATTTTACCTTCGAAGAACTTTCTACCTTGTTAACGCGCATAGAAGCATTGCTGAACTCCAGACCACTCTCACCTATGTCAGACAATCCAGATGAGCTGCTAGCCTTAACTCCAGGACATTTTCTACGAGGAGCTCCTTTGCTGGCAGCGCCCGAACCACAAATAGACAACCTTTCATTACAAAATCGTTGGGAAAAGCTTAAAATATTGCATCATCAATTTAGCCAAAGATGGAAAGATGAGTACCTTAAAGAACTTCACAAGAGGTACAAATGGAAGTATCCACAACATGATCTTTCTGAAGGGGATTTTGTCGTCATAAAAAATGAGTTAGTTCCCCCAAACGAATGGCGCTTAGGCCGAATAGAAAAGGTGTATCAGGGGTCGGACCGTCATATAAGGGTTGCCGACGTTCGGACGCAACATGGTACCTTTACTCGACCAGTCGTCAAATTGTGCCCTCTTCCCATCCACACCGAGTTGACTAACACCCAGTTCTGGGTCTAACAATATTAACATTCTTTTATTAAAACCTATCCTCTTTACAGAAGCCGCGACCATCGTTCAACTCCGCCGTCCGAGGTACATGTCATGCGACCGCAAAGAGTTCCACGCAACCCGGATGTGCATCAATGCCTTATCTGTTTCCGTTATCACGCACTAAGGTTCTGTAAAGAATTCCAGCTAATGGGAGTAGAGGAGCGTAGAGTGAAGGTTCGATTTTTAGAATATTGCCCGAATTGCCTAGCCCGCACCCACAACCGGGTAAGGGATTGCCGCTCCGACGCAAAATGCAAACTTTGTCATCAGTTGCATCACACGCTTTTACACCGTCCATCATCTGACGATGAAGAGGATCCAGCTCCAACCACTCCACCGTCTACTCCACGAACTAATCAACGGTCTACTCCACGAGCTAATCCGCGGTCTACTCCACGTCCTACACCACATACCACTTCAAGACCATCGGATGCGCGTTTGTGCAGCGAGTTGGATCAAGCCATTAAAGGGTTGCAAACACTTAGCAATTTAATTGCACCAGTGCAACGGCGGCGGCATGTTTAAGTGACTTGCGCTCACTTAAAGTCCTTTAAGTATTACGGATCCTAAGTGCCTTGCGTTCACTTCCGATATTCGAATGACTTGCGCTCATGCAAACCTCCTACACTTCCACACTATATACATCCCTGCGTTACTTCGAAAAAGTGCACTGGAGTTGCCATCCAGCACTTCCAACAAACTCACTGGAGTTGCCTTCCAGTGATGTTACTGCATAAAAGCAAGTGTTTTTATGCATTCCGTCTCTCTTTCATTTTTCATCACCGACAAGTGGACTATTCGCCGGCAAGTGATTCCCGACAATATTTATTGTAATCAAGCCTCAAGTTATCATATAATCGACGCATCGTCAAGGAGCAAATATATACCACCAACCATAACACGGGAAGTATAATTTCTCCAGCAATTGAGTAAGTTACAAATATAATATCTTTATTTCGTCGGGCCACTTGCGGTGTACCCTTTTCGGACCAACAACTTTAATTCAACCTATATATATATATATATATATATATATATAATCATCAAGCTTTATTAAATCATCATTGAATTCCATCGTACCTATTTCAATACATTAAATGTAATTTTCATTCGCTTTTGTAAAGCATATTAAACTAGAAATTTTCATGATCATTTTACAATCATCTACGTACATTGCTATATACGATCATTTCCTTCATTCATTAATTAATACAAATCAATATTGTTAGTGTTAAGCGTTCCTTTGTAAATAAAGTGAATTTTCTATTTAAACACTTGCAATTCATCATTGATTTAAACATCTATTATTAGGCCCAGATATTTAATATTTGCCACGTTTTCAATAACTTTATTGTTTATCCGTATATTGATAACCTCGCCTGTGTTAAACAGCATCATTTTTGTCTTTTGCTTATTTAGTTTTAATTTGTTCATACTAAGCCATTCATTTACCCGCTCAATGTCTCTAGTTATTTTTAATTTGCACTCATCTAAATCCGTACCTTTTACGTATATTAACGTGTCATGCGCGTACATGGCAATTTTCGAATTATTTATCACCAAGGGCATATCGTTTATATAGGTATATAATAAACAATAGGGCACCTAACACCGAACCTTGAGGGACACCAAATTCAACAATAAGACTTTCAGACATCGACCTATTTACTCTCGTTATTTGAAATCTTTGGTCAAGGAAAAACCTAAACCAATTTATCTCGTTTCCTTCTATGCCATACATTTGTAATTTTTGCAACAGTACATTCCTATCGATTGTTTCAAACGCTCTTTTAAAATCTAAAAAAACAGCAATAGTCTTTTGTTTCGAATCATTGGACTTAAATTCGTTTAACACGAAATTGGCTGCACTCTCGCACGAATGGTTTTTTCGAAAACCTGACTGATATTTTGAAAACAGACAGTTATTTTCCATATAATTCTGTAATTGTTTTTTCACGATAGTCTCAAGTAACTTTTCTATGGTCTTAAGGCCATTTATAGGTCTAAACTCTTCATGTTTTTTAGTACTTTTAACTTTTTCAACCGGCGTTATAATTGATGTTTTTAACGAAGTTGGAAATGCACCAGACGTGATTGACTTATTTATTATCTTTGTAATGGTATCACCAAGTATTTGCCAGTTATGTAGAAGAATCTTAGAACTTATTTTATCACAGTCGGCTTTGTTTTTCAATTTCTTACAGGTATCAAACACTTCGCTGTTCGTAACTTCCTTAAATCTGAAATTGCTGTTTATACTTGGAATAATATTGGTATATTGCACCTCGGGTATAGAGTCTCTTATGTTGCCTACACTATTTATAAAATATGCATTAAATTTATTGGCTATAACGCTATTATCATTGCACTCTTCATCGTCGAATTCCACTGGTTTAATATTATTTTTTGCTTGTTTCAGCACCAGATTCTTAATGTTATTCCACATTTCTTTTTGGTTTTTTGATGTACCAATTTTTATACCTAGTAGTGCTTCGCACACAAGGTATATTAACTTTAGTCGCGTAACGGCAGTGCGTAACGGCATTAACGGATCGAGATAGATATTGACTTATATACAGGGTGGCTGATGAATTTTGCTACATTAAGAAACTCAAATAATTTTTTTTTTCAGTGTATGGAATTCATCTTTCTTTTATTCATGTTAAAGCTCATTAAATTTTATTAAATATAGCTTAATTAGTTTTAAAAATAATGGAATTTAAACGCCCCCCCTGCTCGTCGATGCATGTGCGGCATCTTACCAAAAAGTTGTTCATTACTGCTTGGAGAGTTGAGCCAGGAATAGCCGCAATTGTTTCTCGAATGGATTGCCTTAGTTCATTCAAATTTGTTGGTTTTGCTTTGAAGACTTCCTGTTTGCAATAACCTCACAAGAAAAAGTCAGGTGCAGTAAGGTCAGGCGACCTGGGTGGCCAACGGAATGTGGAGTTTCTGGATATCAGCTTATTGGGAAATTTTCGTCGCAATTCTGTCATAACAGGTTGGGCTATATGAGGAGCTGCACCATCTTGCTGAAACCACACAGAGTGGAAAGAAATTCTCATTCGGCGTAATTCTGGATAGAAAAACTCTCTCAACATGCTCAAGTAACGGTCTCCAGTAACCGTAACGGTGTGACCGTTTTCTTCGAAGAAGTAGGGCGCGACAATGCAGCGTGATGAAACTGCACACCACACTGTGACACGAAGTGGATGCAATTCCGTCTCATGGAGTATCTGTGGGTTGGAAGCACTCCATATTCGACAATTTTGTTTGTTTATGTTGCCGTTTAAATCGAAATGGGCCTCGTCAGACATGAAAAGACAGTTCAACATGTTTCCATCCTCTTCCACCATTTGAAGCATCTTCTGGCAAAATTCCAAGCGAATCGGCAAGTCTGCAGCGTTCAGTTTGTTGGCCATTTGAATTTTATTTGGGAATAAGTCCAAATATTTGTGCATAATTGACTGTAATGACTGTCTGCTTACACCCATTTGAGCAGATAAGCTTCTTGTCGAAACACGTGGATTGTTTTGTATGGCAGCAGCTACAGCAGCGATTGTTTCCTCCGTTCGAACTGAAGGGTTTCGATGGTAAGGTCTTCTGTTGACTGTGCCATGCTCGGCAAAATTGTTTACAAGTCTTATTATGGTCCATCTGCTCGGAGGATTGCCGCCAAACGTGCGCCTATACTCTCTTTGAACCGAAACTACGGACTCCAGTGCGTGATAGCGGCGGACAATCCAAATTCTTGTTTCAGTGTCCCAGTTATCCATTTTTGTTAAATGTAAAAGTCAATCTGCAAAATAAAATAAAAATTAACCAGATTCATTAAATAGAAAAAAAGTTATTTAATTTTTTTTTGGTAGCGGCTTTCATCAGCCACCCTGTATATCAAAATGTTCAGGACGAAAAGAGAAATTGATTAAGCCATGCCCGTCCGTCCGTCCGTCTGTGAACACGATAACTTGAGTAAATTTTGAGATATCTTAATGAAATTTGGTATGCGGGTTCCTTGGCACTCATCTCAGAGCGGTATTTAAAATGGGCGAAATCGGATGATAGCCACACCCACTTTTTATATATATAATATTTTCGAAAACACAAAAAAAGTGATTACTCAGTACATAATACACCTATAAGGATTAAGTCAAAATTTAGAAATAATATTAATCATAAATCAGAAACCGTTCAAGATATCGAAACGAAATTCAGCACGCAGGTTTGCAGACATGCAAGGTATGTTCCAGGAAAAAACGGGCGGGATCGGTTAAGGTCTACGCCCACTTTTATATGAAAGATTTTGAAGAGGATCATAGATATATTAAATAGGCAATAACTTTGCGTAAAATGCCTTTACATCATTTATATTTCACTTTTAAGGTTTTCGTAAACAAATAAATCCAAAAACTTAAAATTTTCGAAAATGGGCGTGGCCCCGCCCCTTTTATAGTGGACTATTCCACAAAACTGTTTATGCCATAACTCCGCCAAAAATTGATTTGTCGAAACGAAATTTGTTATAATGTTCTACATATAAAGGTAACTGTTTGCTGTAAAAATGGGCCAAATCGGTTAATGTCCACGCCCAGTTTTTTAACATAGTTCTGAAAATTTTTTTTTGTAAAATTTAAAGAGCGATATTTCTACAACCAAGCAAGTTATATCTATTAGATTTTGCACACATAATAAGCTTTTTAAGGAAACCTCGGCCGCAAAAAAATGTTTTCAATTTCGAAGAAGTAGGCGTGGCGCCGCCTACTTTCCAGCATAAAATTTCTGCTATTTTCAAAGGCAATCGCTTATAATTCGATTTTGATATTTCAATGAAAATTGGTCAGCTGCTTCTTAGTAGTATGTATTATACTCCTGCCAAATCAAGAAACACACTAGCAAAATATTTGGACACGTAGTTAATAGCCCACTGCAATAGCGAAGTTATATATCTTTTATGATTTTCATACCTTTCATAAACATTAAATGCATGTAAGTATGAGAACAAGAAGAGAAAAGTTCACTAAAATGATCAGTACGATGAGTGGAGTCGATTTAGGCATGCCCGTCTCTCCGTCCGTCTGTCTGTCTGTCCGTCTGTCCGTCTGTCTACTTGAACGCACACTAGTCTCTCAGTTTTACAAAAGACTGTTGAAATTCGTTGTTTGCTTTCGCCATTTGATAATATACTAGCAAACCCGGTACCCGTCGATTTGACGTTTTGATACATTGAACACATCTATAGATAAAATGTCATTAACTTGAACCAAATAAACCCCTAGCTATACCGAACTGCAGCTTTATATAACCTGGGGGCTTTTCCAAAAGCTATATGCAGACTGTGTCGTGCCCAGCGAACTCCTGAACCTATCGTGAAAGTTCAAAAGCAAAACAACCCAAAAAATATGTGGGCGTGGCACCACCCACTTTTGAAAAATTATGTAGATATTGACTAAGTGACACATATATCCAAATTTCATTAATTTAGACCAAAAAAGTTCGGAGTTATGACGAATTCAATCTTTATATAGCCTGGGGAAGTGACTCCGCCTACTTCTCCAAAACTATTTATTGTTGATTCTGTACCCAGTGAACCCAGGTATATATTGTGAAAATTTCATAAAGTTCGGTTGAGTTCTTTGGCGCCTATAAAAGACACCGTTTTTTATACCTATTTTTGTTACGCACACAGGGTATATTACTTCATTCGGAATAAACGAATCGAGATATATATTTATTAATGTTAATCAAAACGTTCATAATGGAAAGTAAAATATCCGGGCAAGTAGTTAATACCCCACTGCAAAAGCGAAGTTGTATATCTTTTTTTGTTTTCATACCTTTCATGAACATGAAATGTTTGTACGTATACTGAAATGATCAGGAGAATGAGCTGAGTCGATGTAGGCGTGTCCGTCTCTTGATAAGTCTATCTGTCTGTCCGTCTATCTATTTGAACGCAAAGACGAACTGAAAGTATTAAAATAGACCTGCGGAAATTGGGTAGACATAATAGATCACTACTACAAGGTGGCGCAAAAGTAAGCTTCCGATGTTCAGCATATCGGTTGTGGTACGTGCAGTGTGTGCTGTTGCACCGTCTTGTTGGAACCACATATTTTCCAATCCCAATTCATCAAGTTGCGGCAAAAAGAACTCGTTGATCATTGCTCTGCAGCGCTCACCATTCACAGTAACCGTTTGGCCCCGACCGATTATTGGTCAAATAAATAGTCAGCAATATTCCGCGTTCTGGAGCAGTGTAGCGTAACATTGTTTATTAACGTGTATTTAGCATGTGTTTACTACACAAATGTCAAAACAGAACTGACTTTAGGGGCCAATCGCAAAAATTATAGCATTTTGCGCCACCCTGTAGGTATATAATGTTCGGTTCCACCCGAACTTAGACTTCCTTACTTGTTTTCATTATGTAACTATTTTTGGCACCAGTGATATAGGATTTATAGACGTTTTTTATTTCTTTATACTGAGCCCACAAATAGTTGACTTGATGTGTTTTTGCAGCCCGATATGCTTCTATTTTTGCTTTTTTTAAATTTCTGAGATTATTATTAAACCAGCAATGAGAATTATTATTTATGTTCACTTTTTTATAATTATATTCTTCTTTATAACGTCTGTTAAGCATCTCTCTAAGTTTTCCAAATTTTGATTAACACTTCTGGTGTCTTTGTATGTGGTGTTATGTGATCCTAAATGTTGTGCGAACGTGTCTCTTTTATATTTATTTATATTTATTGGAAGACGGAACAATATCTAATAGTTTTGCACTAAGGAAGCGATACTCAGGCGAATGTTTTGTTGGAAGACGACACAAAATACTTTTCATCTAATACCCATATTGGCATATCTGATTTGATTCTGGTTTAAATTTCACAGAGATGGCAACCATGAAAAAATTTTCTAATTCTTACCACTAACTACTTTACCTTTCGGGTGGTGGGCTCAAGATGCCAACTTACTCCTATCAGTATCAGTGACGTGTCATAATATCAATGGAACTTATGTCAGTGACATTGATTCGATTTCAAATAATGCCAAATTATTTTGAGAATTAACGTCATTGACATTAATTCTCTTTGTAAAAGCGAATCAATGTCATAAACGCTAAATATCATAAATGCTTTACTAGTTTCTATAAAAACAACGCAACTGCAACTAAGGTGCACTCACATAGATAATGGACTAAGCAGGTTTTACTCCAAATTTTCATTTTACACCCTATATATGTATGTATTTTAAATAAAAAAATTCTATTAAATGAATTTTGATAATTTTCAGAAAGCGCCGCAAGCGAAAATTTCTAATACAAAATCGCTCGATTTTATATTCCAAATTTTCATTTTATGCCTTATGTATGTATTTTTATGAAATAAACAAATTTTATTAAATAATTTTAATAATTTTCGGAAAAGCGCAGGGGGGGGGGGGGGGGAAATTTATTAAATACAATTTATAAAATTTTTTATACATACTAGCTTATACCCGTGGGTTTAACCCCATATTTCTATAAAAGAAAATTCCAGTTGTATGGGAGGTGCCACGCCCCCTTTTTCGTTATCCCCGTTTTTGGAGGTGGTAGGGATCAATCTCATATAACCCCTTACCAAATTTCAGTGGTCTAACGTAAATACTTCCAGAGATACGGACTATGAAAAATTCCATTTGTATGGGAATTGCCACGCCCCCTGTATATACCAAAATATTTTTTAGCCCATGACCATCCCTGGAAGATATCCAATTCGTGTTTCAAATTTCGGTACGATCGGCTTAAACGTTTAGGACACAAGTCGGTCTATAGATACATACATACATAATTTGAACTTTATTTATATAGATATGGGGTATAAAATGAAAATTTGTAATATAAAATCGCGCGCTTTTGAAATGCGAATTAATGTCACTGACATTAATTTCATTGACATTATGACACGTCACCTCAGTATCCGCATTCCTTGTAGTCTTATTTGTTATATATATAAGTAAATATAATCGTTTCTATTTAATAAACACGCAAGTGTCCACTTCTTTGTTTTTATTTTGGTAAGACGTAGCTAGCTATAAGTGTGGCTGGTTGTGTGCCAAAATAACTGCTGGCAACACGCCCACTTCGAACGGTAATGTAAGAATCGTGATCTTCTAATGGGATTCAATCAGCAATCAAGTTTTTAACGCTGCTGTCTTCGAAATGCATGTGGGTACAACAATTACAACAAACTTTTCAAGATGACAAACACTGAAGAGCTCAGTAGAGGGAAAAATGCGTATTCACTCTTCTTTTCTTCTTTGTCAGGGAAAATAACGACCACCAAAAGTGTCCCAGCTAGAATTCAATTGCTTGCAAAGGATGGATGAAATTAGAAAGGGATAGGGGTAGGATAATTGTTATCATTGCGATAGCTGTCGAAACAGCTCTGGGTAGTGGAAGTGAGAGTTCCTATATGGATATGTGTTCAGTGCACGCGGTTCCTAGAAACTTTATATACTAAACCGAATATCGTTAGAAAATTTGTAGGTTATCTCAAAGCAAACACGCGAAAGTCTATATGGATTTCATCTTGTTAGTCTATGTTTCCACCGATTAGTTAGTTCCTCGAGTGCTGATTGATAATTGAAAGTAAGGTATTCGGCTAAAATGTCTATTGCTCAATCAACTCTCATGATGATCACTTATAGTATAGTATAGTATAGGAACTAACAAGTGCCTGGCGTGTATATGCAGCGCTACCTACAGGAATTTTGGGAATGCAAAGTTAGCGGTTAAAATACTGCTTCAGGAGACGCTAAGAATACGCCACCAGCAACTCTATATAACATTGTGGGCAGAATTGTCGTGTTTTACTTCTCGGGGAAGAGGGGTGTATATTGTACTCATCCAACTGCGGATCATGTATCTTAAGTCTGGGAATGTATCTTGTGTCCTATAAGATACTGATCCGATTCGACGGTAAGTCACACAATCACATCACAAATAAGGAAATCATGCCTTCCTTCTAACCCAATTTGGTCATCCTGCCTTCAGCGTGGTGTTAGTATAAAATGGTGAGTTACAAGCCCACACCGCAAGCCTCTCTCCAGGGATTAGACTATACTACACATTGGTAGATACATATATACTCAGCATGCAATAACTTAGACGTAAGCGTACTTCAGTAGTGAGCTTCTTGGGTAGCATGTGATATAAGCGCACTGGTCATTCGCTGGTTACAGACGATGAGAAAGTACACGCAATCGCATGGACCTTTTCACTCTGCCTCTGGACTTCCATATATCCAACGTTCATGCTTCCAAGGCCAGATCACCCAGTCCTGGTACGAAATAGACAGCATTACTGTATACTAGGTAGAACTTGGATCCTTTTAGTACATTAGAACGAAAGCACATTAAAGTTCTTAATTAAAGTTAAAATCTTAGTTATCAGTAACTTGAATTTATATCACAGACACACATTCACAGCGACACAAACAATCCCACACATCTATTAATTAAAATTAAACTCATTTTAAAGCGTTACCTTACTAGCATTAGAAACTTTCAAAAACTCAACCCGAAATTCTCATCGCAATCGCTTGAAAATATTTTGCTTCTCCGCCTTCACCCTCGCGCCACTTCCATATTTTCATTGAGAAATGTAGCTTGGCCACCCGCCCAGAGGCTGAACGTGTATCAACGAAAAATTGCAAACAATTTTCGGACAAAAACAAAATATGAATAAACTAAACACAGACATTCATTTGTGGGTCAGACTGCTAGAGAATTGTACTGCATACGGGTAAGTGGAAATTGGTGTGAGTATGCATGAAATGTACATCTTATATAAGGCTTATACCGTTTATAACAATGATCAGCAAATAGTTGCCTATATACATATTTTTTCCATTATTTATTTATCTTTTCAGTTCATCTGTCATATTTTTTAGGAATAAGGTATATAAATATTATTTCTCGAGACATTTGTCGAATTTAATAATAAATTTTTATAAAAAATCCGTACATTATTATATTTATGTATGGTGCGATATACAATAGGTATGATAAACCTCCGAAAAAATTTGGGCTAAGCTTCTCTTCCAATTTGTGTCATGCTGCTTTGAAATTTTTACTACAAATTTACGTGACCTACAGTTTTGTGCCGACGCGCTCTTTTCCCATAGCTCCCGTTTGTGTTCTCGTGAGTGTGGGATTGATATCTTATATCTCCACACCAATTTTCATGTCCATGCCATGAACTCTTTTAGAGATACTCAGCCTGAAAAGTTAAGTTTGTATGGGAGGGGCCACGCCCTCTTTTCCGGTAACTCCCATTTTTTCCGTGAGTATGGTATTGATATCGAATATCTCCATACCAATTTTCATATCCCTATCATGAACTCTTTTGGAGATATTACGCCTGTAAAATCATGTTTGTATGGCAAGTGCCACGCCCCCTTAATATATCAGATTTTTTTTTGTTTTCTAAACTTGCGGGTATTAATAACAAACAAACTCAAAAAGGTAAATGTTCAATTTATTCCAGTCGTTTTCAAGATTAAGCGTGACGAACAAACCACGATAAATTTTTTTATATATAGATTTCAGTCTTTGTACTTTATATTTTACAAATAAGTAGAATATTTATTTGTAATTCAAAGCCAAGATAATTTCAGAGGTTTTTTAAGTATACATCTAGAATTTGTTCCTTCTTCAAATCGATCGAAAAACGGGGTAAAATCGTACTAGTATAACTGTGTGGAGATTTTGTCTGGTTTGTAACCAAGCAAATAGTACCCAAAAACTAACCAGATCCAAACTGTAGAATTTAAAAATGGCTTAGCAGTAGATAAATGGTAGCAATAAACGCACTACATCGAAACTGTCTAATTTTTAACAAGCTCGGACATCCGCATAAGACATTCGCCAGTTAATTACATGTGAAAAAGATTGAAGACGAAATAGTTGTGGTTCGGAAAGCACTTAAAGAGCACCCGTTCAAAATTAGAGTTTTCCCCCACATGGTTGGTTTACAGACCTACGATTACACTCTATCTCTCTCTCTCTACCTAAAGCATTTTCATTTTAACCGTTATTTTCCCTGTTAAACGAACTTGGGGTTAGAAGAGAAGCACACTACTTACTACACCATGTGATATACTTATAGTTTCATTACGTTAAGTTATATCCAGCAAGCGCTGCTGCTAGTTTATAACTCCTTACATAATTTTTTTAATGGAGGTATGGCGTGGAGTTGTTGTGCGTTGGTGCTATTGAGCATGCGCAATATACGAGTACCATCAAGGAAAATCGTTATAAATCTAAGCAAACGGTGTTGCAGAAGCACATAAGTATTCGTTTAGAACCGTTAAATGAAATGTGTGTTAGTGTAGGTTAAAGCACAAACCGTTGTACGTACAAACAGCTAGTAATCAGGGCTCGAACTTAATAGTTTTCATCTCGAAGTAGATCCGATATGAAATTGTAGTAGATTAAACCATTTCGCAAGAAATCAAATAAAATAATACACTCAAGCGAGCCTTGATAAAGCAATCCAAAAGGCGAAAGGTTTGAAATCCATAGGCAGCGATTGCTACTACCCTATTTACACTGCTCGCTTAAGGCTGGCCTACTATCAGCATGGATTCCGCAAAATGCACGGCACCACCACCGTAAGTCACTGTTCTCGTGACCAGGCAACCCTAAATGGACTGCCAATTGTCTGAGTGTTGGAACCAGTGATACATGTAGATCTCGGAGGATTAAACAAGGGGCACAAATTTTGATTTATTTCTAGTTTCCGCATGTCCCTTACTTCACCGGAAGGAGTCTACATCGAATCTTAGCAGACGACTATACGATAGCGGCTAAGAATTTGGCTCCTTTTATTAAAAATCAAAACTAATGACTATATTCCGGTGTCTTTCGATAGCATCACTCTGCTGACTATTAACAAACCCTAACTCTTCGGTATTACTTTGGATAACAGTTTCATCATGACGTCCGTGGGCATGGCATTAATCTCAAGATGACAACAATAACGCAATAGCTCTAAGGAACCGAACAAACCGCAGCCACAAGAGTCGTTCTTGTACCAGAAGGTGCTAGAATCGCACCGAATCCATATCCATCAAAGCTATATCCATATCAGTAGCACTCCCCCAACTCTATAGTTGGGTTTTCCATACTCTAACCATTTACCCCTATGAGACACCGCCCATATGCTAACCCCAACCTTTGCAATCTCCCACACTACAACTACTGTCCAAAATGTTTAAAAAGGTACTCAAGCTTTTGTCAAAGTTTGAGCTTCTACGAGTATGATTGCCTAAAAGGTGGTAATTTATAATCTGCTGCATGGAATCATTTCTGTAGAGGCAGAATTCATTGGCTGCTTTCAAGTAATATTCCCTCCAGTAGTAGTTTGAAGCTAGCCTAGAGGTTGAATATGTTTGTAGGTTCCCGTTAAAACTATATCTGCGGAGTATTGGATGACTCGATAGCCAGTCCTTTCCAGTCTTAAAAGTTTTATAGGCCGGGATAGGACACCTAATTGGGATCTTTCCCTGGACTCGTATCCAGAACTCATCTCAAAAATGTAGCAGATCTACTGCATTTCCAGTTAAGTTCGAACATAGGCATTAATAACAAATCTTTTACATTAGCAATATGTGTGTGGCACGTTTTGGTATGGGCACTGAACAGCAATTTGAAGTTCACCAAATTCAGTAGATCTATTCTGCTTACCTTGTTGTTGTTGCTGATGCAGCTGGTTGGATAGCAACGTTTCACTGCCTACCGACTAGTTGATTCCGTTAATAATAAAGTCTACTTGCGAGTTTCTACAATTCATATCAATGGTTCTAGCTCCATTTTCCTTTACCCCACTCACCACAGCTACGTCCTGCTATACACAGTTAATCGCCAGTGCATCATCTTCGTGACTACTCCATTCAAGGCACTGCATTTATTTATTTTTTTTTTCTTTGCTGTTTACAGTTCTAACTACTGACTTCGTATTTACTTTTGCTACAATCAAAAATAGAAAGAAATAAATCAAAATAAAATTGAATTAGAAATAGAAACAGAAATAGGTTATACGGTTGCACCAACTGACTTCATCAGTGAATGTATATTTGGCCGCTAGTGAAATGCACCTGATACGGCTGTGTGGTGCACCTATAGCATTATGTATGAGCTTACATGCCTCTTACATACGTAGCTGCATTGATCATTCACTGCATTCAGATTCGATAGAAATGTGTACCTATAGATGAGAGGTGGTCATTGAGACGGCACGCAGCCAATGTTTTACCTAGGCAGTGCATCTTGCTTCATCGTACCTGCTTACTCTCATGTTGTATTTGTTGTTTTGGTAACGACAAAAACACTCCCTGAAGGTTTTGGGGAGTGTTGTCGAATTAACAGTCCTTGGCCGGATTTGAACCCGGTACGCTCCGGTACTCTCTTGCGGTACTGCCCGACTGTCGTGGGAGCAATTTGTGACCAGTAATACCTTCTAGGTCATGTCACCCCTCCTTCCGTAAGGAAGGATAAGATGGGTAATCAGAGGTGAGAGGCATCATATCCGTAGATCAAACATCGAGTTGCACGTCATTACCTTTGTGCATATTAGTCGCCTTCTACGACCGGCATTCCTACCTCGGGCATATTCTAAACCCCTGACCCGCTTACTCTCATCGTGATGTTAAGCACTCAGTCAGAAGTAAGAAACACTAACATAGCTAAATCCAGCGCCTCTTCATCTTCCCGGTTCTCAGAAGACACAGGTCTGGTTGAAATATGTCACCAAGAACGTGGCTCTCGTAAAACTGGTGTTCCGGTTCTTCATTTCATGACAGTCATTAACCTTGTGCTCGTGTATCACAAAAGATGACTCACCTTTGTGGTGAAAACACGCTCGCATACATCTCAAGTACAGCATTTGGCAGCGCATGTATACATGTCGCAATAGCCCAGCTAGTAAACGGCTCGAGTACAACGTGTGAGACGCATGTTCGAACCCAGAATCGCGGACAAATTATTATTTTTATTTTATTTTTTGTTAATTAAATATTATTTTTTCAACTATATAAATTTTTCTACACCTAAAATTTTTTTTTTTATTTTCTTCAATTTCTAACCCAATATTTTATTGTTTGCGACCTGCCTAGAACCAGCTGACAAATAAGTGACTCTTTTTTTGAGACTAGATATGTGAGACATCTTACTGAATAACAAATTGTAACAAAATTCAAATTGAAAACAAAATGTCTCTATTACTGGCTAGATACTAGTTAGAGAATTCACCTATAAGTCTAAAAGATTGCACAAATCTTACTGGATTATACAATTATAGTATTAGCTGAAATGGTTGGAGAGACCGTGTCTTCAATTGATCTTTTAAAACGATCCATATGTTCCTTAAAAGTTGTGCTTAGAAATCTTGAATGTCTGAAAATTCACTGGATGGTTGGAGAGGCCGATTCTCCAATCACCCTGACATACGGTCGCTTATTCATGCAAGGTTGTCATCAGAGATCTTGGTTATTAACTAGATAGTTGAAGATCCTTTTATTCCTTTAAAGTTGTACTTGGAAATCTTGGGTATTCAACTGGAATGGTTGGAGAGGCCGTGTCTCCATTCCACCTCCTCACTCGGCCGATGTATTCATTTAGTGTTGTTAAAATATTTAGGACTAACTGGATGGTCGAACGATTCAAGCGACATAAACAACGGGTCAACTTCATATTGAAGGTCAGTCTGCAAGTTGAAGACATGCCACGATTTCGTTATGTAATGGTACAAAAGAACACTCGAAGCTGATAACTCTACATAAGTCGCTATAGCACGAACGCCAGACATTCATATTATTGTTTTTGGTAAAGTTTTGACGACAAATAGGTAACTGAAAAGGCACATAGTGTCTGGAGCTCCTGGCAGGAACGAAAAAATTTAATCGGCTACCGAGGCTAGATGAGTCGGTTTGGCCGACAATCAGCTTATGGAGGAACATCACGCCTAGTGAAATTCTACGAGAGAAGGCAAACTAATAAGAAGAAGCCTATTTCTTAATGGAGGCAGGTGAATATTTGTATTCCAATTAACACCTCGTAGAGCAAAAATCAAGAATTGATTTTGAACGGACTCAATCCGCTTATGTGCTCTTGATACACAGGGCAACAAACACACGAGCAATACTCAAGTTTTGGATAGACCAAAGATGTGTTTAGGACTTTTGTGAGATACGGATTATCTAATTCCTTAGCCCACAGTTTGACAATCCCAAGCACACCCATGACGATTGGCGGTCGAGGAAATGTGCAAATTAAAACTTAATAGAGGATCAAAAAAAACACCCGGATCAATCATGGTGGATAAACGTTCCAAGCGGGTGCCATTTAGTGAATGAGAAGCCAAGACAGGATTCACTCGGTGGAAAGTCATAAGTCGGCATGTAGAAGATCCCAACTAGATGGTTCCGATCGTGGAAAAGAGAAACAAATTTTTACGTCATCCGCGTACATAAAAGTTCGGGAATGAGAGATAATTTGAGGTAAGTCATTGATAAACAGGGTAAAAAGTAAAGGACCCAAGTCACTACCCTGGGGCACACCATTGGTTACCTCTATAGACTTAGAAAGAGTGTTTTTAAACAAAACCTGTTTACAAGATAGTTTTCAATCCATATTAATAAGTGCTTCGGAAACCTAGTAAGTCCAGCTTATGAATTAAAAGTTAATGGTTGACAGAGTCGAAGGCTTTGCTGAAATCCATGTAGATCACATCCGTTTGTTTACCTACTAAAAATCCATCCATAACAAGTGAGGTGAACTCAAGTAAGTAGGTGGTGGTTGACCTGCGACGCACGAAGCCATGCTGACAAGGTGATACTACAGAAGTAAAAAGATATTGAAGTTGGTGTGTGATTATTTGCTCAAGGGTTTTAGGAATAGCTGAAATCTTAGCAACACCCCTGTAGTTCTCAATATTCGACCTACTCCCTTTTTTTATTAATTAGTATAATAAACGATTGCTTCCAAATTGTTGGAAATTCCGAAGATTCAAGAGATAACTTAAACAATTTTAAGATTGGCTTAAATAAATTTACGGCACAGTACTGCAGTACGCAGCTCAGAACACCGTCAGGGCCAAGTGGGTTTCAATGTGAGAAGGCTTTGAAGAACAGTATTTTTATCCAAAACAAGAGTGAGGATATAGTTAGAACTTTTAGATGAATAGGTAGACTTAAAGAATTCTGCAAATAATTCCGCAATATCGTGGTCTGAGCTAGCATTCTTACATCCAAAAGAGAAAGAAGATGGAAATCCCGAGGTTTTCCTTTTTGAGTTAATAAAACTGTAAAACCTTTTCGGATTATTGAAAAACTGATTTTTGCACTCCGCTAAGTAACACTTATAACACTGTTGGTTGAGTAACGGGAGGTTGGGACCAGTAACTAGGTATCTTGAGTAATCAGTAGGTGTGCCTGACCTCTTAAAGTGTTTGAGGTTTAGAATGATCTGTGTGTATTGAATAATGCTGATGATACGGGTTAATACTGCGATCTTCTAGAGTACGCACATCCAAGACTTTAGTTGGCCTTCTATCAATCAAGAAGGAATAAAATTGATTTACCGTTTATATATTTTCAAAATTATCATAGAAATATCTCTTATTTCCTTCGTTCATTTCCGCAAGTACTGTCGCAGATAAACCATATGTATAGGAGAAAGATGGCCCCCGCGGACATAAGCGATAGTACTTGCAGCCGCAGCTCGCCCTACACCACACTTCCAACCCCAAGACTTCGTTTTTCCTTTCTTTTCTTTTCGTTATTCTGAAGAACACGTTGCTATTATTGTTGTGGTACTGCTCAAATGCTCCCGACTTAGAAAAGGCTCGGAAAGGGTCCTTTGTAGCAATAAGTCCCCATGCTCCGGTTTGCGAGGTATTCATCACAAAAAAAAGGGTCTGAGACATATGGTTACCGTATTATAATGAAAGCTAAGGAAACCATGTGCTAACATAGGGACACACATGTGGTATTCTATGAATTTGACATTGAAAGTTAATTAAAATAAAATATAACAAATACTCATGATCACATGCAAGCTAGAGAAAGTCACTCTATCCAAAGACTTCTACTTTGGACAGAATAGGGAAGTATGTTATCATACCTGGCCTGCAGGGCGTCTCGGAATCATGGACGGCTTCGACAGAAAATTTAAGGATGCACTGAACGAGCTATAAACAGATGAAGGCATAACGCATTGAATCAAAACGCAAGGGCCGAGCTTACTTTAGGTTACGCGAATAAACAAAGGTCTTCCAGCAAAAATGCTCTCCTATGGAGACCCAAATTCGACAGCAGAAGAGGTCAACCATCCCAAATATGACAAGTTACTGCAGACTTTAATTTTCTTTGAGAATATTGTCACAGGTATTCTAAGCGACACCCTTAACCTTAAGGCAAATGTGGGCATTGCGCATTCCTCTTCACAGACTCTAATGTCAAGGCTCATCACCAAAGACAACCAAACAAGGCAGAGCCTGCAGCACAAATTGAATTAAGTAAATAATTAACTCTGATGCAGTTGCAGCCAGATCATTACTTTAACAAAAAACCTCAACACCAAAGCAGAAGCTACTAAATAAATTGAGCTAGAGCTCCATAACTTCATCTCTTAAGTCAGTTATTTCATTTACGCAACTAACAAACAAGGTGAAACTGTACCAAGGCTGAAACGCGGAAGAGGATATCTATGAAGGTCTGACTAAAGGCCGATTTTACCTACATATACAGAGGTAGCTTGTTATGTATCACAATTCCGTATAGTTAAACACATACTAGACTGGGATAAAAAAAAAAACCAATTAATACAGCTTTCTCAAAAATAACTAAAACTGTGGCCTCTTTGTGGATTTGAAAGTATCTGAGCAAAGGGCGAAGTGCTCCCATTTAAATTTTGTAAATCAAGAAGATTCAGAGCAGCTCATTATTTTATCTGGTCGCAGTGACTTTGGGCATTGCGCTAAATGAAGTGGTGTTAGCCCCACGGAGCCACTACTAAAACGACCTTTTGTTATGGAGTAGGTAATGCACATTTTGCTCCATAAAAGATCTGCCTTCGTAGTTATTTCAAAGAACTGCTTTTCGGGACCCATCACAGTTTTGAACTATGTCTGAACTAGCTATTTCAGCCTATCACAGTCTTGCTCCGAAAGTCTATACGGTGGCAATTGGTCCCCTACAAAGTTAAAGTTCCCGGTTATTTTCATAGTAGTGAACAAAAAGTGTGACGGGTATTATTTATTTGTAGGCGGTATGTAGTATATCACTGAACATTTCTTTTGCCTGCCGTAATGGATTTAATTGAAATATTTTTCACTTCAGTGTGCATATGATTATTCTTAAGAAATTAAAGGTTTACAATCAATTTGAAATAGGAAATATACTTTCGGAAATTTAAATCTTTTAATAATTAATTCATTAATGTTTAGAACAAATATGTACTAAGAAAGATTTAAGCTCTTAGTCTTGAAATAATTTTATTTAAAGACAATGGAAATTCTTAAGCAAATTAAAGAATGAAAGTACCTGGGCGACCGAGCTTTGCTAGCCAAACAATTTAGTTTGCTTTATGTACTCATTAGTAAAGATATTAAATTGTTTGTAAAAATAGTTTTACTTACCAGCAATGGACTTTTCAAAAAGAGATTTTAAATATATATCTTGATAATAGAAAGATGTTTAATATATTTTTTTTATTGGTAACAAAGTTTGGTGGCTGCTCAAAAATGTTTTCCCATATTTGTGACAAGTCTTTACAAGATTTCTAGCTGAATTGTATGGTTAGAGGCTGTCGATTGCTTTCAAATAATCGAGAAAGAATAGGGTCACATGGGTATATTTGTCCGTTAGTGCTCTATATATCGGTCAACATTCTTTCAACTTTTCTTTATTTTTCCAGATAGAATTATCCATAACTTTTTATATTTAATACATATGAAATCTAAGCCAACACAAAAGTGGCAACCCTACTTAGAAATGTTTTTTCTTAATACGCAGAAAAATATCTTTCTTTTGATACCCATATTGGCATATATCATTTCATTTAAAACAAATCAGTTAGGTGCAAACTCCGTAAAAACATCCTATGTGGCAAAACCTAGGTAAAAATTCTTAGAATATGGTACCCTATGTACATAACAAATTTCATCCAAATCGGTTGAGCCGTTTTCGAGATAGTCTGGATATACAAGACTTGCTTCCTTTTCTTTGATTTCCTCTTCTCTATGGAGTCTCCATTTTTATTTTTCTGCTGCTTTTTTTTAGGGTTTCCCTTTCTTGCTTATCACTTCCTTTCTTTTTCTCTCCTTTCCTTTTACTTTCCTTTCCTTTGCTTTCCTTCCTTTTCTTTCATTATTAAGTTTTATTTTAATTCGCAAAAACCTACCCACAAAAAATACGAAAACAAAACTACGGTGTTGAATACTCTTTATAAATAAACAATTATTATGTTTTTGTAAATACTGTTTGTATCATCAATGAAGTTTAGATATTTGCTCAAGTGTTTGCTTGCCTAATCTTTGAGAAAACGGAAATACTTCGTACACTTATCCTCCTTCATATAAATAAGTTGGTCCAATTTACGTGGAAATAATGTCCTAGGATTGGATCACCTATTCCATCGCGGCGTACTCCATTTCTTTGCTTCTTAATACTCCATGGAGGACCTATGCGAGAGTACTCTCAAAATGCTTCCAAAAGATTACTCCATACAGTATTCAACACCAAAGCTAGAGAGGCAGCAGGTGTACTTTTGAGGATCATCAATACAATAACAACAACTAAAGCAAAAATGCAAGCCACGTTTACTCACACAACAGCGGCTCTATAGTGCGAATACTTGTTTTTCATTGGTCCACTACCTACACTTCGCACTAAAAGTGAGAGCCGATAACCAGAGTAATACAATAACATGCATGACATGTCTACTCACACAACTACGGCTCTATAGTGTAAATACATGTTTGGCATTTGTGTAAGTGTATTTTTAATAAACTTTTTCAATATTATAAATAATTTTTTTTTAAGTTTTTTTGATTGACCACACTGCAGCTTGACAATAGCTATTCATAGATATAATTGTTAATACCTTAAATGTATAGTTCGCCATAAATTGGGACAATTTCCCTCAACTTGCGCATATATATTATAGATAAGATTCCGTTGAATAAAAAAACTTTTTAATTGTGATTCTTTTTTGTGAACTTCGATAGCAAACAACTTTTGAAAAAGGAATGAGGGGTCTTCTTTATTTTATTTTAATTCAATGTTTAGGCAGTTTTAAAACAAAAATGGATTCAGTTAAAATACTTAAACTATCAATAATAGACCTTTAAAAATTATTAATAGATATGAAACTTTTTCAGTATGCTCTCAAGACTATGCAAAATAATATCAATATAATTTAAAAATAAAAATAAAATGTTGTTACTGTCCAGCCTAATGCCCACTCACGTATAGCTTCAACTTTTGATTTTCTCTCTCTCTATGGCGCGATATACAACAGGTATATCATCATAAACCTCCTAAGAGATTTTTGCGCCAAGCTTCTCTTCCAATTTGTGGTGTGCCGATTTGAATTTTCCCTACAAATTGGTCGGACCTACAGTTTTTTGCCGACTCCGAACGGCATCTACAAAGAAGACGAATTTTTGCTGAGAAGCCTGTCATGGCAGAAATACACTCGGAGAGTTTGCCAAACCACTGCCGAGGGGCGCCCCGTTTTGAAAAACTTTTTTCAAATCACTTTTGATGTTACCTGTACCAGGGCTCGAACCATGGACCTTCGGTGTGGTAGGCCGGAAACACTACCTTCACACCACGGCGGCCGCCTCATTTTGATTTTATGTTTATGTTTATTCAGTCTCTGATTTCACATCTTACAGACTATATACAAAGTAAAATTAAAAAGCTAAAAATAAAAAAAATGTATGTATCATGAAAGGCTAACTACAATAATAGATTTGAATGTATCTCTCGATAGGGAAAAGTCAATAGTTACACCTCTTGAGAGCTTATTAAACTGAGCAAGGGCACGATAAATTGGGTTAAAATTGTAATAATTCGCACTGGGAGCAGGCAAATAAAAAGGTAAAAATGAACGTAGACACCTGTGAGGGACGTTAAATGAGACCTTCTCGAGAAGATTTGGACAGTCCAGATAACCAGCTATTATGTCATAGGCAAACATAAGCAAGTGCACAGTTCTCCTAGTATCAAGGGGTTGCAGGTTAATAAGCGTACAGCGCGAGTAGTATGACGGAATCGGGTCCTCAAAATTGAGGATATTTAAGCCAAACCGAATAAATTTTCGTTGAACTCTTTCGATTCTGGCAGAATGGCAGCTATAGATAGGGTTCCAGATAACGGATGCATACTCTAGCTTCGAACGAACTAAAGAAATATAAAGAGTCTTCCTCGTGTAGGGATCCTTCAAGTCTTTGGCATATCTACGAAGGAAAGCCAGATTTGAGTATGCCTTTGGAAGCACATAACAAATGTGGTTAACAAAAGAAAAGTTTGTATCGAAAACGACTCCTAGATCAACAAATTCTTTGACTGAGGCCAGCTGACCACCTGAGATATAATAGGCAGAGGTATGAAGGGTAAAAGACTTAGAGAATGACATATGGTAACACTTTTTTACGTTAAGGTGGAGTTTGTTGGAGAGACACCAACCTACAATATTATTTAGGTCTTGTTGCAGAAGGGCAGTATCCGACAGGACATTTGTCCTACGAAAAATCTTAAGATCGTCAGCATAGAGCAGAAAGTTGGAATATTTTCGAGAAGATGACAATAAAACATACATAAAAAGCACGAAAGAATCATATCAGAAATGGGCCCGCATGACGGCACTGGAATAATTAAAACGTAGATCCATTTCAGAGTACGACAAGGCTACAGTGCTGACTAAACGAAGGAATGAAAGTTTACTAACGCGTTGTGGCGCCGGTGGCGGTATCAAGAGTGACATTTGTCAACAAAAACAAGTTGAGCAACTAGCATATCGACAAAAAGGACGCAAACAGCATTGAATACAAGAATTTTGACTTTGGCGCACAAGTGCAAAGCGAAAAACTAAGAGAAATAAGAAAATGATCGAAATAAAATGCGCGGGCGCTAACGCCCAATTGTGTTTTTTGTTGAGCAACCCTGGGCACTGGGACAATACCAAGCGCAGAACTAGAAAAAAGCTCGAACGCGTCAACCCGAACTAGTTAGCGATTGTTGCTGATAGCAGCGACTACGGTAGCAATAACAGCAACAACGATGGCCACGCGATAGCACGATTTGTAGGCTGTCGTTGAGTTTCTGAGCTGCGACTGTGAACTCTGCAGCAGTAGTCTGGCGGTAACAATGGACAGCAGGTACCATCCTGGCTACCGACTACCGGCACATCGACTGCCGACAACAACATGAAATCCATGCAATCGCTCCCGCTGTTTATACAAACAACATCATTTTTTGCTGTAGCCCGCTTTGATGGCAATGCTGTTTCGACTGTTTTTGTTGTTGCAATATTTTTTGTTGCCTCTTTTTTCATCATGGCAAAACTTTAATTTTTTTCCTTTTTTGAAAGCACAGCACAGCTTTTATAGTCATACACATTTTTTCCAAAGGTTGGCCGACTTCATTATTTGTCAGTAGCAATTTAACTGTCCACACATCGTCGGCATATCCGTTGTTGCTGTTATTGATGCTGCTGGTTGAGTTTTTGTTTCTTTAATGTTTTTCTACAATTTTCGTTGTAACGTTTATAGCCGCTTTGATAACATTAAATCATCTTTAAAGTGTACAAACTATTTTTATGTTTAAAGGATAACGCTGGTGGCGGAGCTGTTGATAGTAGCAGCAATAACAGCTGCAGCCGCAGCAGCAAACACAAAATTAGGTATGATGAACCTCAACCATGGTAGCGTCTAGAAATGTGAAACTTTTAAATCAGCTCATTGTACTGTGCACTAGGGACTAGGGAATCATTATTTTCTCAGTGGCAGTTACGAGCGAAGAAACAATAATACCAACAATGCTAACAACAGCAATCAACAATTGCTGTAATCAATATTACATGTTTGTAGTTATTACAGCTCATACTCGAGGTACATATGTACATTAGACGGGGACAAAATAATTTTTGAAGTCTAAACATCTTTGGGCTCCAGTAAAGTTACGCGTAGCTACTTGTAACCGTGCTTCTGTCTGTGCCTTGTGTATAGAAATCTTGCTTGACTGCTTTGCTGTAATGTATGTGAACCCAGTAGGACGCCGAAGCTGTCAATCATTAATACTTTCAAACCTACTTTTCATGTGCGGAGCATAGCAAGTTCCATGACTATTCCCCATGACTAAGACACGGCCATGACCGCCTTCGCATGACTGACTTTCGTTAGAAATGAAAGAAAATCGTTGGTAAACGATCGTGGGTACATGCTTATGTAGATGCTTTTTTCATTTAGGCCCGGTTTTTCAGTCCTTGGTTAAGCTCAGTTTAAACTAAGTTTGCTTAAACTCGGCATAAATTTAAACTCCAGTTAAACTGCAGAGCGGTTTTTCAGTGTGAGTTTAAGGCCGCTTTTAATATTTGCTTTTTATACGGCAACATTGGTTTTTTCTTTATCTAGATACGGCAACAGATAATATTTGTATACATATTCAACGCCATTGCTTCTCCTCAGTATTGTTATAGTTAGCATTTCGCCAATTTCTGCATCACTATAATCACTTTCGTCAGATGATATATCCAGTATTTAATTAAATATAAAAATATCGTCCTTTCTTAATTGCGTTAAGCTTATTGTTTCACAACCAAAACCATCAAATATGCAAAACAGCTGACAGGTTAACTAGAGTTTAACCTTGCCGAATTGACCGCTTAAACTACGTTTAAACTTCGTTTAAAGTTGACTGAAAAACTGCGCAACAAGTTTAAGCTTAGTTTAACTGACAAATTGAGTTAAACTTGTACTGAAAAACCGGGCCTTAGTCGTAATGATAGAATGGTTAGGTAGAAAGTAGGTAAATGAACCAGCTCTCTATATGACTGCTTTATTGCTGAAAAAAGCATGACATCTCATTTCATAGCTAGCAGTTTCACGTTTTCGTTAACAGTTTCGCTATTCTTTGATTTAAAAATATACGATTTGAATTTGTTTATATAAATGTATTTATCTCTAAATTTTTAATTATCCACTTAGAGTGGATAGTTTGAACTTTTGTTTTATCTTTCGGAAATAAACAATGTTTTCGTCCTAAAATCAAAACCCAAAAATGCCTACGCTTTTTGTAGCGGTACCGTTCATGATCATAACTTTTGCTTCGTTTTTCGCACTTACCATTAAGATGATCCATTCACAGCTTCTAACAGGTTTCCTTTATTATTTGATAACTTCGGCGCCACCTACTTTAAACCCGCTGTAGTATGTTGGAATTTCGTACTTAAAGTTTAGATGACCAGGCAATACATTTTTGAAGTACCTGCGATCAATCTAACCAAATCATATATGCTGGCATGAATAACATTCGCAGAATCTAATATAAAGTCCTGGTGGGAAGCTTTGCTTATGTATAGAAAAAAAAAATTTCAAAGCACTCCCATAGGCCCTCACATATAAATACAGTGCAAAACAAGTGCACTTCCATATGAAATAAACATTTACACTTACAAATTGACAGTAAACTTTTTTTTTAAATATTGAGGCACTGAGAAAAATGTATATTCAGAATTGAATGTACTCGAATTTAATTGAACAAAAAAGGAAATCATATGGTAGCAGAATTTTGATGCATAAAACCATTTTCCAAGTCTTATAAGACACACAAAAAGGTCTAAATGAACATAACCTTGGTTCAATAAGCAGTTAAAATGAAGTTAAGCTTGGTTCAAAAGGGTCCGAAACATAGATGATCGCAACCGTAGTTAGTGCAGTTGGGTATAAAAATAGACTTCTGGTCCCACAAAAGTTGAAAAATATTAGCAAGTACTATTCCTTGATATACCAAAAAAAATACCAACTTATTTCAATAGATACTAATTTCAGTTGGCATAGGAAATTTTGTTACCGAAAATGTGTGGAATCGGGAAATACCACGCCCCACTTTTAGATGTGTATGAAATATTTTATCAAAATCTCTGAGAGTTCTTAATTTAACTTGCAAATGGTCCTTTTAACAGCTTTAACTGAAATTTAGTTTGTTACCGATACTATCTTCACGAGAATTCCCGTACACCCACTTTTGTTATAATTATCGAAATTGTGCTGCTTGAGTTACACAGCTAAAATTAGAAGGAAGTATCTCCGTATTTAATAAACAAGTAAATTTGAAATTAGTGGAATCCATTAACTTTATGTACGCTATCGCGGCCTGAACTGATGCCGTTTGGAACCGGACTCGTTATTTGAATTTTTTTTTTGCGATATCTCCAAAACATTTTCATTTTTTATTCAATTTAAAAAAGATAGCCTCAGTGTACACATGTTTTTGTACATGTATTGTGATTTATACTTCCATATAAAATAATTTGAGCACCACTCATCATAAATATACACAGTGTTTACAAAAGCAAAATAAGTTATTATACATGTTAAATTTATTTAAGCTTAAGTAGAATACTCAAGACGGTAGTTAATATGTATAGTTTGTGTAAAATAAAATAGAATGAAATCAAATAAAATAAAATTGAATTAAATGACCTTAAACTAATTAAAAGGAATTATGATAGTGGGAAGGAAAGGAAGGGAAAGAAAAGGAAAGGAAAGAAAAGAAAAGGAAAGGAAAGAAAAGGAAAGGTAAGTAAAGGAAAGGAAATTAAAGGAAAAGGAAGGAAAGAAAGATATATAATTTTTTACAGGATACGCATATTTACACATCAAACTCCACGAGTACTCACACCTTTTTTCATTTTACTTTTTTTATTCAAGGTTTCATATCTCAATATTAATTTTTAGAGTTCTATCATTGCAAGTTAAAGTTTTTAAAGAGCAATCTTCTGAAACTGCCAAAACATTGAAGTAAAAAAATGCGTATATTTTTAGCAGGAAATTTAGTAAGCAACTTTTATACATTCATATAGTGTTTCCATTTAACGTTTTTACTTTTCAAATATAACCACATTTGCTTGAAGGGAATTGAACCCTAATTCCGAATTCGTCATCAGCATTTAATTACGATTCGAAGTTCGGCTTTAACCCCACGAGAACTACTTTAGTTTCGGGTTTTGAGGTCAGTCCTTTCTGGACCCTTCAACGGGGAGGAATATTAACACGGGAACTTTTATATCACACTGCAGTTGCATTCAGTTCTCTTTTGGCTGAGATTGCGAGAGTTAAGGGTTGAAGTTACCATGTTGGCAATTACTTCAGAAGGTTGATATTTTTAAAATTTATTATATTGTTATATTGTGTCTCATGGAGCTTGGACCATGCATTTTTTACCATCTTGTGAAAAAAACTCTCAAAAAATGACCAAGATCTTAAGAATCTAATATCGTCAATCCAAGTGAATCAGTACAGCCAACCAGTTACATGTATACAACTTCGAATTGAAATAAAACACAAGAAAATCGTTTTAAGGTCCATCAATTTGGCTTTATTGGAAGAATAATTTTATGCCATTAATGTTTAAATATGATTTCGGGCATGTGGCCGCCGCGGCTGGCTCGAATAAAGCCAATTCTACAGGTCCAATTTTCAACCACTTTTTCGAGCATATGGGGCCGTATGTCGGCAATAACGCCACGAATGTTGGCTTCCAATTCCCCTAACGTTTCTGGTTTGTTGGTGTAGACGAGCGACTTCACATATCCCCAAAGAAAATAATCCAATGGTGTCAAATCACACGACCTTGGTGGCCAATTGACAGGTCCATTCCGCGAAATTATGCGCTCATCGAATGTTTCCTTCAATAAATCGATTGTGACGTGCGCTGTGTGGCATGTAGCGCCGTCTTGTTGGAACCACAACTCATCCACATTCATGCCATCCAATTCGGGAACAAAATAGTCGGTTATCATGGCTCTATACCGGTCTCCATTAACGGTAGCTGGCTCTCCAGCATTATTGCGGAAGAAGTATGGCCCAATGACTCCACCAGCCCATAGAGCACACCAAACAGTCAGTTTTTGTGGATGTAATGGCGTTTCAAGGGTCTCATGTGGATTCTCTTCACTCCAAATGCGGCAATTTTGCTTGTCGACGTAGCCATTCAACCAAAAATGAGCCTGATCACTGAACAAAATTTTGCGATGAAAATCAGCATCGAAATCAATCTCATTTTCGGCCCATACACCAAAATCACGACGCATTGCATGGTCTCGCGGCTTTAATTCTTGCACAAGCTGGATCTTGTAAAGTCGCAAGCCAAGATCTTTGCGCAAAATCTTCCATAAAGTTGATGGACAAAGCTCCAATTGCTGTGCACGGTGGCGAATCGATTCATTCGGGTCCTCTTCAACACTTTGCTCTACAGCGGCAATTGTTTCTTCGGTGCGCACTGTTCGACGTCTCTGCGGATGCGTATTATCACATAGAGTAAACGTAGTGCGAAAACGATCCATGGTTAACCGAATTAATTGCTCTGATGGACGATTATGTCGACCATAAAATGGACGGAGCTTACGGTAAACTTCGCGAACTGAACCATTATTTTCGAAATAAATTTGCACGATTTGCAAGCGTTGTTCTTTTGTCAACCTGTTCATGATGAAATGGCAAACCAAACTGAACATAAATGACATTAGAGTTGCCAGATTTGACCACAAAATGCCAGTTTTATCTCTATTCGAAAAACAAACCTGTAAAAAAAACACGCTGTACTTTCAAATCTCATGTACTCATTTCAAGTAGGACGATTAAAGTTTCAAAACTAAAACTCACAGATATCTTTCTTTGTTTAGGGCTTTATTTTGGCGACATAAAGGTAGTTTTAAAATTTTTTTTATCAAACAGCCAATGGCAATTGTGATTAGTGCTTAGTAATTCCTATGAGAAAATGCTTAAGTTTATTTAGATTAGCTACTCGCTGTTCGGTGTTGCTCGGACGTGGTGCGTCTAGATCTATAAGCGGCTTAGATTACTGTTATTTAGGTGCATTTGTGTGATATATAGATCGGAGAAATCGTATCGCTGTTCGATGTTCTTGATATTGGTGGAGTCGGGGATTGAACAAAGAAGATGAAAGTAGTGTATGATCCCTGTTGGTGGTAATTATCACAGTTGATTAAGCCGGTGAATTATCATCTTTGGTGGATGCGCATAATTGATGAAAGCATATATAGGTGCATATACACATTTTACAGCATACCAAGTATTCAAAGAAATCGAATTCATTCAAAATAGTGAACAGCACCGTTGACAAACTGTTAACAGTTATTACTAGATATGTTCTGTAATTTGGATGGCCATATGTTAAATTTAAAGCCGTTAGCTTACTGAAATTCATACTGTCATCGTGTCCTAACCTATGTGCTAAGTCTCAAGACCCTAGGTCAAGAGGATGTTGGCTAAACCCCGCCATCTAGCGGAAAAAATTATATTGTCCTAGTATCCTGAACAATGCGCTAAGTTTCAAGTCCTCAAGTCAAGAGGAAGTTAGTTGAAATCGCTCCCAAAATTCCCATTTTTAATCGAGTTTTCGAAATAGGTAGATCCTTGCGCCACATAGCGAATTTTTTTCACGAATTATTGCATTGTCACCGGGTTCTGCGGCACGTGTTCAGTTTCAAGTCTCTAGCTTACCGGAAAGTTACTCAAAAGTCGATCGTAAAGTTCCCACCATTTTTCAGCGATTTTCAGTTATCACGATAAGCGTGCGACCTAACGGAAGTTTGATTTCTAAAAACCATATTCTCATAGCGTCCTAAAATATGTGCTTAGTTTCAAGTCCCCACGTAAAGAGAAAGCTAGTTAAAATCAATAGCAAAATTCCCAATTTCAAATTAATTTTCGAAATTGGTAGATCCGTGCACCACCTAGGCAACATTTTTTGATCAAATGTTGAATTCTCACCGGGTTCTAAAGCATTTCAAGTCTCTAGCTTACCGGGAAGTTTCTCAAAAATCGATCGCAAGATTCCGTTTTCAAAGATTTTGCGCGATTTTTAGTTGTCTCGATCCGCGCGGTACCTATCGGTATACTAATTTCTACAAATTATATTGTGATCGTGACCCATGGTTTAAATATTAAAGGTTTCGTAAGTAGCATTGTGCCACCCTGTACTTTTCACCATCCAAATTCCAAAACTGCTCCTAAAACAAAAAGTGTTATTTCTTTTCAAACTACTTTTTGCATATTGAAGAAAATTTTAAAATAGTACTAAAAGTTTTACTTTTCAGAAAAAATTGTTAGCTGGGTACACTTATCTATTTTTGATAGTTTATTTTGTTTGCATTCGTTGAAAATTTAAATTTTCTTGTGCAATTCTGCTGTAAGTTACTGATTAAACTGCAATTTTGGTAATACAAGGTGGCGCAAAAGTAAGCTTCCGATGTTCAGCATATCGGTTGTGGCACGTGCAGTGTGTGCTGTTGCACCGTCTTGTTGGAACCACATGTTTTCCAATCCCAACTCATCAAGTTGCGGCAAAAAGAACTCGTTGATCATTGCTCTGTAGCGCTCACCATTCACAGTAACCGTTTGGCCCCGACCGATTATTGGTCAAATAAATAGTCAGCAATATTCCGCGTTCTGGAGCAGTGTAGCGTAACATTGTTTATTAACGTGTATTTCGCATGTGCTTACTACACAAATTTCAAAACAGAACTGACTTTAGGGGCCAATCGCAAAATGTATAGCATTTTCTGATAGGAGGATTACTTTTGCGCAGTAACCATTTTTCACCGACCGATTATGGGTCAAATAAATAGTCAGCAATATTCCGCGTTCTGGAGCAGTATAGCATAATATTGTTTATTAACGTGTATTTCGCATGTGTTTACTACACAAATGTCAAAACAGAACTGACTTTAGGGGCCAATCGCAAAATTTATAGCATTTTCTGATAGGAGGATTACTTTTGCGCCACCTTGTAGTTCACATTAATTTAGCTATGCTTTTATTTTATAGGTTCAATCTACATGTCATCATCTGCCCTTTACTTACTTACTGTTACTTTTTATCCGAGACTTTACTATTTATTTCAAGAGAACTTAACGAGAGGTACGCAATAACATTAGCTTGGCCTTCACTCACTCCATTCCGACGAGGAAAAAACTACAAGATATATTTTACCTCTATGCTGGACCCGAAATTATGCAAAAGCCCTTTTTGGCAGCAACTGACGCTGCATGCGGAGACGGCCAACCGAGACATCCATAATTCTAACGACATTTCCATGCTGAGGCTAAAACTCATGTCGTGAACTTGCCCTAAATATGGAGGGAGGCAAACTTGGTATTCCTCCTGAAAGCAGCAAAGCAAGTGGAGTCTTATAGTCCTGTGTTCTTTCTAATCCAGAATCTCTTTATCTATGAGCGGTTCGTAGTTCTAGCGGCCTTGCAACTTTCATAATTGTTTGTATCGCTTTTATTTGGTTACCGGATGCTTTCACGATTTGGTGGCCATTCGGACTTTAGTGCCAGTGGCAGTCGCTTTCCAAATATCGAATGGGTTTGCCATAGAAATGAACCACTGCAGATTCGGGAGATATCTGCTTGTTTAGGAGCATTGGAATTGGCCATTATTATTTTATAGTCGCCTGAATAAAGGCCATAGGTGATTCCTGTGGAAGAGAATATTGTCCAATCCCCATTGTTAAATTTCTCCATAGCGACACCGCGCAACCACTGCTTGAGATATATCAGCCTCCAGGCAATGAACGTGATAACTCTTAACGCATCATGATCACATCTAACACTTGTAACATACATTTTGATCTAAACGTGCACCGGCTGTCACTCACATTTATATTATCTTCTTAATTTAAAATAAAACTATAATAAAAAGCAAAAGTTATATTTTACGCAAATAAAATAAATTAAATTCAATAGCTTCATCAAATTTTAGTTATTCTAATATATTACTACTAAGTATTATTCAAGTTTTAATACCTTTTTTCGAAAGGGATCAAATTTTTCCCATGAGTGCAGACATTTTAGAAAAAGGCTAAGTACAAAACCTCTGGTAATTAAGTCATGATAGTGACCTATGCTATCTCCTAAGTTTAAGGTCCCTAGGTCAAGGGGAAGTTAGTTAAAAATCGATAGCAAGATTCCCAATATCTAACGAATTTTCCAAATATGTAGATCCATGCGCCATCTACCGGATTTTTTTTAATGAAATATTACATTGCCACCGGGTTCTGAATTATGTGAGAAGTTTCGAGTCTCTAGCTCACTAAGAAGTTACTTAGAAATCGATCGCAAGATTCCCCACCGTTTTTCAACGATTTTCAGTTTTATTGGTAAGCGCGCAATCTAACGGAATTTTGTGTACAAGGTGTTGCATTGCATTTCATTGCTGATCTATGTGCCAAGTTTCATGGTTCTAGCTTACTGGAAAGTTACTTAAAAATCCATCGCAAAATACCAAATTTTAAATCAGTTTTGCGTGTATCTCGATCCGTACGCCACCTATCGAGTTCGAAACTATGTTACAAGTTTCAAGTGTCTAGTTCAACGGGAAGTTCCCTAAAAAGACTTAACAAGATTCCGAAAATTCGTATGGAAATGAGCGGGCAAACAAGAAAGTGACTTAATAGAAAGGTAGTAAAAAATTATGAATAGAATGACAAAGTCAATATACTGTGGCTCACAAAATTAATTGCATTCGCAGGTGAATGAGAAAACATTTGACAACTCATTTGGTTAATTAAATGTATAAAAAGTAGTCGTTTAATAAAAGTTATATCTAAACCTAGGTAAAAATAAATAAATATAAATACAAAAATAAACTTAAAAAACAAAAACCATTAGTAATTTTCACCTCACACAAACATTTTGCTTCTGACTATTATTTGTATATAAACTCTATTTAATAACATAAATGTCAGCAATTTTTTTTTGGAAACAGTACCAAAACGCTTTTTGTTGGATTCAACCATCGCCAGCAACATTCTAGTCGTATTATGTACTATTCCTCGAGCCAAACTGCTTTCATTGAAAGTTTGTGCTTCCTACCTGATTTTCAAGACGGGTCCAGAGAGTTTCTGTAGGATTTTTGTCAAGGCGTTTTGGTTGTTGGTAAATGTTTGTGTACAATAGTAGTAAAATTTTTACTTCTTTGTGATGCTTGTTTGAGGTCGTTGTGTTGTTGATATGAAGACTAATTACTAAACATACCAGGTGCTTCTGCAGTGAAGCATAAATGTTCTTGCGTTGGAGTGTAAATTTTACGCCGATCGCTCGATCGCCGGCAGCGGCGTAGGTGTAAAAAAATACCGGCGGCGCACGCCGGCGTAATGGTGTAAATAGTTAAGCTATTGAGCTTGAATGTAGAAAATTAAATCCTCTCTCGACGAACAAAGACCACGCTCCTATAAGTTCGTCATCATACCTGTGATGATGTAAGACTTGGAATCATGGGCAGTGCCTATAGAAGAAGAGATATCCCTTGGAGTATTCGAGGCAAAAGTTTTGAAGAAGATGTATGGCCTTTTCGATGATTGTAATAGCGAATGAAATTTAACGAATATAAGAGAATGCAGTGAATTAAAGCCCAAGGGGTCCACTGACTGGGTCGTGTTATGCGTATGAACCAAGACAACTTAATTCGGCAGCAGAGGAAGAGGTAGGCCTCGACTGAGACGAAAAAATGGGGAAGAATATGAACGGCGAAAATCACCTAGACGGTTAAGCGGCAATAAATAAAGATGATTCAAATTTAAAAAATTTTAACTGCTTTTTATAAAAAAGTTGTTTTATTGAAATTACAAAACGAAAAACAAAAAAGTCCTTGAATGTATAATTTAAACTATATATGAATAATATCACATATGAAGTAATTTTTAGCTTACTAAAGTTTATGGCTTCTCAGCAAAAATTCGTCTCCTTTGTAGATGCCGTTCGGAGTCGGCAAAAAACTGTAGGTCCCACCAATTTGTAGGGAAAATTCAAATCGGCACACCACAAATTGGAAGAGAAGCTTGGCGCAAAAATCTCTTAGGAAGCTTATGATGATATACCTGTTGTATATCGCGCCATAGAGAGAGAAAGTTTATGTTTTATAGTCCAGCTACTGTATTTATCTACATATATGTAACTTAAAATATTGTGACGAATTCGATGATTCCTTTATTACCAATCCTAGGTTCGATCACTGAAAAGTCAAATAAACACACGCACAGATAATGTAACTAATAGCTAGTTTTATTTACTAGTAATAAACGCAATACAAATTTAAGAGTTTGGTAACTTCGCAGTAGTTGCATCGTATTCGCAAACACTCGCGCCATCTCTCTTCCTCCTCCTAGTTACACGCTTGCATGCATAAGCGTAGCCATCGTTATCTCAGCTGTGTTTAACTAGCGGTGGGAGTGTTATTGAGTTAGGGATGGTACATGCTTGAGAATAATCGCCACAATATAAATGAATAGTATGATTTTATCAATTCAGTCTTTTTATACTATTTATTAACGACGGCAGTGCGGCACAGCGATGGCTTCGTATCCACAAGAAATAAAATACTTCACTGTTTGTTTGTAGATTTCCAAAGCTGAAAACTTTATTTAATTCTATCAGCTATACAATTCATTAACATTTTGGGTGTTTTATTACTTACACTTTGTATTTCTACTGCGATCATGCGCTTTCCAGAAGAAAAGAACTAACTTTTATACAGTGTGACAGATGTATGCATGTACATATGTTGACGACTGAGACGAAAAGAGGATGCCAGCAAAGGCGAAATGGGTTACCAGCATAATGTTTCGCAACACATACGAGTACATTGAAATAAATAATAGTTATTGAATTAATCTTTGATTCTTTCATAAAGAAGACTTTGCAGGTCGTATGTTATAAATTATAAAATAAAAATTATTTTATTTACGTTATGAGGACTAAGCTGTGATCTTTTATTAATAACGGTAAGCCCAGCAATGGAAAACCCCCGTTCACTGGGTGTGCTCGTTGCTGGAATACACAACACTTTTCGTGCTAACTTAGATAAAATGGCATTGCAGCCGCCTTTTCCCTCCCGAAAGGCCGCATATTTATAAAGGTGTTCTGCAAATAAATAACATGGATCACATCCCCCATTTGGGATTGGACCTGGGTCTCTTTCGGTTTTTTGCCAATAACTTTTCACCGAACAAAAAAACCGAAATTTCGCTCTCGAGTTATTTATACCGAGGCCAAGACGCGTATTTTGGTACCTTTCCCGATAATTTTGGACGTGTTTTAGCAGTTGTCTCCTAAAGGAAACAAATACTGTTCAAAATGCTAAAGCTAGCCGAACGCCGCCGCCGCCGCGCCGATATTTTTGCGATTTGGCAGCGTATACCTCTACCATGAGACGGCCATCCGACTCAAAACTGATGAATTAGATCCCAGCGCTAAAAATTACGGTTTTCCAAAATCAAAAAAATGTTCTTATTTCTTATTAATCGACTTCACTACTGGGTTTGTGGTATTTTTGGAAGTCTAGCGCTAATTTTCAGATCTAATATATGGGGGTTTTCTCTACTTTTTGTTAATAATTAGATGATTTATTGTCATGTCTATACCTTTCATGAGTATGTAATGGTATAATAAATTCAGTCCGATGTTGTAAATATGAGAAGAATAAGTGATATACCCACCATTAAGTATCTGGAATGAGCAGGCCGATGAGCTGAGTCGATTTAGCCATGTCCGTCCGTCTGTTTGAACAGAAAATAGTTAATCAATTTTAGAGATATACGGCTAAAATTTATAATGCCGCCATTTGGTTATATATTGGATGAATTCGATAAGTCTTCGATTATTTTTTCCTGGGTTCGATCACTAGAAAGTCAAATAAACACACGCACAAATACTGAACCAATCGCTAGTTTTATTTACTAGTAATAACACAATACCAATTTAAGAGTTTGGTAACTTCACAGTAGTTTACTGAAAAACACTTGAAAATAACCTGATCCCTGCCTTGCTTGGTCACTGCCTTTTATAGTCCAACAGTGTGCTACCCATCGCACGCAGAAGTTTCTTGCTTGTTCCCTCTTCATGCTCTCGAAGGGTTGAGCTAGTGGTGGGAGTGTTATGGAGTTAGGGATGGTACATACTTGGGAATATTCGCCACCATATTAATGATTTGATTTAGATTACTCACTTACCATCGACTGTTTCTATGAAGTTGTTTTGTGCTATAACTTCTGCAATTATATATATGTGACCTAGTCTACGAAAAGGGAGCTTACGTGCGAAAAATAGTTTTCTGGGAAACAGCTGTTAAAAATAAACAACTCGTTTCGTCAGTTTCTCGTTATCTCATTAATTGTTCTCCTTTCCAGAGGCTTCAAGGACGTCCAGTAAGTGTTGTTTTTGGTCGGAATATTATTATAGTTCATCGTGTAAGTTGCTAGTGTGGAACATTTAAAAAAGTAACACTGAAGAAGTGACGTTTACTCTAATACTGCGCAGCTGCTGTTGTCTTGTTTTCATTCGTCTCTCTTTCTTCCGGAGGGAACTTTCAAACAAGTTTTGACTTTTTGGATTCTACCACGTGAAAAAGCATCTCATCTTCCATCCGAATCAACTAAAAAGTGATTTTTTGACACCTAAGCCCCTTTTCCGTAGACCAGGTCACATATATATTTTATAATCAACATATGTAGAGTATGTAGTGCAAACCAATAAGATCGGAGCAATGTAACATATAGCCCCCATACAACCGATTGTTCCGATGAACGGGGTTTGAGTTTTATATCTTATAACTTTAAACGAGTTATTCTTGTATATTTGTATATCCACTACTATCTCAGGAACGACTTAACCGATTTGGATGAAATTTGGTATATGGATAGTATCCTTTGTTTTAAGATTTTCTACATTGGAGTTGCCACTTGGGGTGTTTCACAGGGTTGCCACCTATATCAATTTTTTTTAATATTAAGCAATATATGGGAATATGGCTATCAAATGAAAAGTATTTTAGGCCGTATACCAACCAAAGTATTTTCGAGTAGGGTTGCCACCTATGGTTGCCACCTGGCCGCAATTTATTTATTCCTTCAGATATCGGCCACTATCTCGGGAACGGCTAAGCCGATTTCGATGAAATTTGGTAGTATTACTATCTGATAGTTTTGAAATGTTTACATCCGAATGAAATCTTTGAGCTTTTTAGCCAGTGGTTTGTGAAAACAAAACGTGTGACCATTCTGCTTGTCGGTTTTGCACTGACCCGTGTTATAGAAGTCAATATCCCTCTCTTTTCGTTTATGAGCTTATACAAACGTGTATAAGCAGTGTACCCAGGTGTTAGAAAAAAAAGAAGCTAAATCGGCAAAAAAAAATTTTAGAAAAGACAAAAATTAAGAAAAAAAAGCAAAAAAAAAAGTCAGAAATTTTTTTACGAAATCCATTTCAATTTTGTTATTTTAGTTTAACCTCTTTTTATATAAAGCTGTAGGCATAACTTAAAAGAACTATTATTGTTTCAACACATATGAGGCACATTTTCCTCGACTAGGAATTTTTTCAAAGAAACACATATTATAGAAAAATTACTACAAAATAATTAATTATTATTGAGTCGGCTTACAAAGTTTGGGTATTTATCATAGAGATGAGATCATGGGTAATTTCAAAATTAGTGCAACATTTGGATAAGCGTTTTAACGAACATCCAATATTAACCAGCGAGTTAAGCATTTTAATTTTTAATCTGTTCCTTTACTTACTTTTTAAAATGTTCATGGCACTAAACATTCTTTCAACCTAAGCATTACTGAAAAGTAATACCAAAAAAAGAAACATGGTCATATCCAGCACTAGGTTTATGCACAAGAAGATCCATCAGGCTACATGGCTGTCCCCCGATCGAAAAACTCGCAACCAGATCGACCACGTTGTGATAGACGGACGGCATGCTTCCAGCGTTTTAGATGTTCGCACAATACGAGGACCTAACATCGACTCTGATCACTACCTAGTAGCAGCCAAGATTCGTACCCGCCTCTGTACGACAAAACAGGCGCAACAAAAAACGCAGGGAAAACTGGACGTCGAAAAGCTGCAATCGCAACAGACCGCCAATTATTTCGCAGATCGCCTCTCACACCTGCTCCCCGAGAGCACAATTCAACCTTGTGGAATGCATGAGCAGTGGGATCATATCTCAGGAGCACTCCGTACCGCAGCCGAAGAAGTAAATGGATTCCGGCGAAGCCTACAAGGCAACGCTGAGATCGAATGCAACGAGGAGTGTGTGTGAACACTACCGCGAGTAGAAGTGGGAAGCGAGGCGTCTTTTCCGGGCGAAAAAAAGAGAGGCAGAGAAGCGTGAAATAAAGGAGCTTGAGATGCTGGCCAACGGGAATAATGCCCGAAAATTCTATCAAAAAATTCGGCGAATGACAGAAGGTTTTAAGCCCGGGGCAAACTCTTGTAAGAATGAGAATGGCGACCTGGTGGCCGATGTTCAGAGAGCACTGAGAATATGGAGGGATCACTTCTCTGCCCTTTTAAACGGAGAAACTGAGCAAGAAACCAGAGAAGATGCCGAACCCGAGCCCACATTCGAAGATGATGAAATTGACGTTCCACAACCCGACTATAATGAAGTTCGAATAGCAATATCCCGATTGAAAAACAATAAAGCAGACGGCGCTGATGGTTTGCCTGCTGAGCTATTCAAACACGGAGGCGAGGAGCTGGTAAGGCGCATGCATCAGCTTCTATGCAGAATATGGTTGGATGAATGCATGCCTGAAGATTGGAATCTAATCCACAAGAAGGGCGATCCTGCAACCTTCGCCAACTATCGCGGAATCAGCCTTTTGAATATCGCAGTCTGGTAAATCTACCATCGTCCAGATTTTTGAACCCTTGAGAGAAAAATCGACACACATCATCTCTTGGTTGATTTTAAAGCCGCTTTCGATAGCACGATAGCCTATATGCCGCTATGTCTGAATTTGCTTTCCCCGCAAAATTTATACGGCTATGATGACCTTGAGCAACACCACCAGCTCGGTCAGAATTGGGAAGGACCTCTCCGAGCCGTTCGAAACTAAACGAGGTTTCAGACAGGGTGACCCCCTATCGTGCGATTTCTTTAATTTAATTCTGGAGAAAATAATACAAGCTGCAGAACTTAACCGCGCTGGAACAATATTTTAAAAAAGCGTGCAACTGTTGGCATATACTGACGTTATTGATATTATTGGCCTTAACAACCGCGCCGTAACTTCTGCTTACTCCAAATTAGAAAAAGAAGCAGAGAAAATGCGATTGGTGGTGAACGAGGGCAAAACGAAGTACCTTCTGTCATCATGCAAAGAGTCAGCGCATTCGCGCCTTGCCAACCAAGCCACTGTTGGCAGCAATAATTTCGAAATAATAAAGGACTTCGTTTCCTGGGAACCAGCATTAACACCGACAATAATGTTAGCCTAGAAATTCGACGAAGAATTACTCTTGCAAGCAAATGCTACTTCGGACTGAGTAGGCAACTGAAAAGTAAAGTCCTCTCTCGACGAACGAAAATAATACTCTACAAGTCACTCATCGCACCCGTCCTGCTATATGGTGCAGAACCATGGACACTAACAACGTCTGATGAGGCGGCTCTGGGAGTATTTGAGAGAAAGGTTTTTCGAAAGATTTGTATATACGCATTGGCGGCGACGAGTACCGAAGAAGATTTAATGATGAGCTGTATGAACTTTACGCAGACGCGGACATAGTTCAGCGAATTAAAACACAGCGGCTTCTCTGGCTAGGCCACGTAGTGCGAATGAGCGAAGATGCTCGAGCCCAGAAGGTATTCTTATCGGCACCCGCCGGTGGAAGCAGAGGAAGAGGGAGACCACCACTCCGATGGAAGGACCAAGTGGAGACCGATTTGCGATCCCGCGGTGTTTCCAATTGGTGCAAGTTGGCGCAACGAAGAAACGACTGGCGAGCTATGTTGGACGGTCAAAATCGCCCAGGCGGCTAGATGACAATTTAAAGAAGAAAGAAGAAGAATACTAAAAAGTTAAATACGAATTCGACCAGTTCTAAAAAGGGGGTTGGTTTAATGATTTTTTATGTTCTGGGACTTCCGCCCAAAATTCTATGGTAGAGGTCACACTTGTCCACTGTACGGTTATTAGCTTTCGCCACTGCAGCTCAATCAATGCTACTTGACTTGGACAATACCTAGACTTTTCTTCTTGAAAGTGAGAAAATAAATCCGGCTTTGTAACTTTCAAAGAATTGTCAACTGAAAAAAAATTTATCTTTTGTGAAGAGTTCATATTATCAGGTAGGGGATGTCGCAGTTGGGTTATCCACTCCATTAAAAACAGTTGACAATTTTTGCGAAAAATTGTCTTTATTTCGTCATAAATACAGGGTGTTTTTTTAGGGGTATAGAACTTCGAATTGAAATAAAACACAAGAAAATCGTTTTAAGGTCCATCAATTTGACTTTATTGGAAGGATAATTTTATGCCATTAATGTTTAAATATGATTTAGGGCATGTGGCCGCCGCGGCTGGCTCGAATAAAGCCAATTCTACAGGTCCAATTTTCAACCACTTTTTCGAGCATATGGGGCCGTATGTCGGCAATAACGCCACGAATGTTGGCTTCCAATTCCCCTAACGTTTCTGGTTTGTTGGTGTAGACGAGCGACTTCACATATCCCCAAAGAAAATAATCCAATGGTGTCAAATCACACGACCTTGGTGGCCAATTGACAGGTCCATTCCGCGAAATTATGCGCTCATCGAATGTTTCCTTCAATAAATCGATTGTGACGTGCGCTGTGTGGCATGTAGCGCCGTCTTGTTGGAACCACAACTCATCCACATTCATGCCATCCAATTCGGGAACAAAATAGTCGGTTATCATGCCTCTATACCGGTCTCCATTAACGGTAGCTGCCTCTCCAGCATTATTGCGGAAGAAGTATGGCCCAATGACTCCACCAGCCCATAGAGCACACCAAACAGTCAGTTTTTGTGGATGTAATGGCGTTTCAAGGGTCTCATGTGGATTCTCTTCACTCCAAATGCGGCAATTTTGCTTGTTGACGTAGCCATTCAACCAAAAATGAGCCTCATCACTGAACAAAATTTTGCGATGAAAATCAGCATCGAAATCAATCTCATTTTCGGCCCATACACCAAAATCACGACGCATTGCATGGTCTCGCGGCTTTAATTCTTGCACAAGCTGGATCTTGTAAGGTCGCAAGCCAAGATCTTTGCGCAAAATCTTCCATAAAGTTGATGGACAAAGCTCCAATTGCTGTGCACGGTGGCGAATCGATTCATTCGGGTCCTCTTCAACACTTTGCTCTACAGCGGCAATTGTTTCTTCGGTGCGCACTGTTCGACGTCTCTGCGGATGCGTATTATCACATAGAGTAAACGTAGTGCGAAAACGATCCATGGTTAACCGAATTAATTGCTCTGATGGACGATTATGTCGACCATAAAATGGACGGAGCTCACGGTAAACTTCGCGAACTGAACCATTATTTTCGAAATAAATTTGCACGATTTGCAAGCGTTGTTCTTTTGTCAACCTGTTCATGATGAAATGGCAAACCAAACTGAACATAAATGACATTAGAGTTGCCAGATTTGACCACAAAATGCCAGTTTTATCTCTATTCGAAAAACAAACCTGTAAAAAAAACACCCGTAGATGGATAGTATGCTTCCTTCTAAGATTTTCTACTTGGATGTTGCCACTAAAGGAAGCTTAGAGGGTTGCCACGTTTCCGATTTTTTTTTTAATATTAAGCAATATAGGGCAATATGAGTATCAAACGGAAGGTATTTGAGGCCGTATACCAGCCAGAATATTTTAAAGTAGGATTGCCACCTAGGGTTGCCACGGAGCAAGGCTCGGTCACCCAGGTACTATTTCAATTATATGTGTAACAACTTCAACACAATTTTTACTTATTGTAAATCAAGATCGTAAAGTGAAAATTTAATTACAAAATTTATGGTGTTTAGAATATATATTAGTTCTAGTAATATTTCAGCTTACAGCTCTGGTCTTTAAAATTTAGGTCAAGAACCTGAGCGAAGAAGAAAGACGCTTTCATTAATACATAAAACCAATGGAAATCATGTACCGTGGTATATGGGATACTCATATGATGCCTGAAATCACAGGAGATCGTTTCGAAATAATTTTACATATAGTACACTGGTTAACAAATTATTCGGGCAATTCGGAATTTGTTTACAGTTTCTCTGACCTATGGAAAAGGTGTTTTATAAACTAGAGCTGATGAGAAAAAATCTCAAGCCCCTGCCGGTTAGGAGTTTAGAATATGCCCGAATTAGGCATACCGGTCGTAAGAGGCGACTAATATGCACAAAGGTAATGACGTGCAACTCGATGGTTGGACAGGGTTACAGGTTATCTCTTCTCCTGTTCACTCGAACCCACTCTTCTAACACCTACATCACTCTGGTCCAACCCTGTGGAGACTGATTGTTTCCTCGGACTTCCGTTAGAAGAGCCTGATGACAATTTAAAGTGATCGAGCCAATTGGGCACGGCGAAGCACTGTTAACAACAACAACAACTCGTTGGTTGATCTACGAATATGATGCCTCTCACTCCTCATTACCCATCTTATCCTTTTTTACGACCTGGAAGGTTTCACTGGTCATAAACCGCTACCACGACGGTCGGGCAGTACAGCAAGGGAGTACAAATCCGGTCAAGGACTGCTAATTCGAAAACACTCCCCAAACCCTTCGGGGAGTGTTTTTGTCGTTACCACAACAACAACAACCAAACAAATTTCACAAAAATGTACCCAAAATCAGGTCTAAAATTTTCTGCATCAAAATAAATGTTGGTCAGTGTAATGAAACCAGTATACTTTTGGTAGACACTGTAGCTACCAAATATTTAATTCGTTAATGGAAAGTGAAAAAACAGGCCTGGGTTTCATCCACAGGACAAAAAGCTTAATTAACCGCAAAGAAACCTGGTACCAAATTTTATTAAAAGTCTGCATTTTTCTCAAGTCGATCGGATGGACACACAGGCTCCTTTCATTTTTTTATTCATATTAAGAACTTTGATACATACATATCTATATATGTATCCTTTCCTAATACTATCAGTTCATCTGGGTACAATAATTTTAAAAAGCGGGAATTTGTCAGTCCCTGCTTAAAATCATTCTTAACGCAGCTACTGGTTTTTTGCGTCTTGCAAAGTCGTCCTTGAATTTCAATTACTCCCAAACAAGTTACCTTATTTTAGGATTTCATAACTACGGCTGTCTCATTGCTTTGTCGTTGGTCATCCATGGGTTTGTGTATGTACATATGTCTGTCATAATTTTTATTTTTTTTAGCTTTAAAAACGTTACAGCGACATGCAGAGACGGTCATAAAAATTGTGCACTTAAAAAAACTATAATTCTAACATATATATTTTCTTTACGGGACACCCTGTTGTGTAGGATCTCATTGCTTGTTCTGTGTAAATCAATCAATTTAGAATGCAAGCTACTTACAGACTACTCTACCAAAGTTATTCAATATTTTTAATTTGGTATCGACTTGGTATATGTGTATATTCGTTTTAATGTGGTTTCTATAACTTTAATGGCGTCTTAACTATTGTTATTACTTTTCTAGTTAGTGTAATTGAGTTTTGTCTGCAAAATTTTTATGTTGCATATTTTTGTTTTTAACTCATTAAAGTGCCGATTGCTTACTTACTTAAAAAGCGCCTAACATTTTTGGCCGCCCAGAGAGTGCACCTGTCGCTTAGCCTCAAACCATTCTCCCATTTATTCCAGAGGGTTTATTTTTGACCGGACAGCGCTCGTATCCGAGTGCTCGTATCATAATCTAAATTTAGACATAACAGCCTAAAGGTAATATTTTGCATGAGAGACTACTCATTCTTACCAGTTCTTCACTTGTGTGTTTAATTAGTTCGGTTGGTTATCCAATATTTACAGGGTTTATTTCTTATAGCCAGAACATTGCCAATTTCACTTCGTTATACTCGGCTGCGAGAGTCATTTTTCTCAATCAGGGTTTGTGGTGCCGGATTCAGCATGTAGTGCGCTATTCAAGCAAGAGGAGAAGAGTTCTCTCCATAATTTAAGTCCGATAGATATGTCGGCTACCAGGGTCACAATAAATGTCAGACCTTTTAGCCCCACGTGTTTTTGTTATTAAATAGGCACCTCCCTTCCCTGCTCTTCTTGCGATAGCGCTCACACTGCATGAAAAAATTAAGATATCCATGAATCTATTCATTATCAATGTTAGTTTATATTTTCAAAGCATCTTAGAGTCGGAGTTATACGCCTCAATAGGTTACAACGATCCCATTCAACCATAATACCAATATTTCGAACTTTTTTTTACAAAACCCTAGAGAAACTACATAAATAGTTTTGCCTAATTTACACACCTTAAATTCCTTAAAATATGTTCGACGCTGTCATTAAACGATTCACAAGCGTACAACAGGACACAACATTCACTTGCACACATACCAAATACAGTCGGACACAACAAAACAAGGGCCGGTGGACGTTAGCATTCACAATTGTTGTAATTGAATTAAAACGACTGAAATTGGCAAGGTACTTTTTAAAACAAAAAAACAAAAAAAAACAGTTACATAAACAAAAAAATTCAATCAAATAACTAAACCAAAGAAACAAACTTGCCGACAATTACTGAGGTCGGCAATGAGCGTACAAAGCAAAAATGAAGGGAGAAGTTTGGGTTAAGCGAGTATTTTGTGGCCAATTGAAAAAGAATGTGCCGCGCTTGTAATCAATTGAAGGCAAAAGGAATTAAAACAAATGAACACAAATAGCAATTCTTTCTATCCGAAGACATACAAATCGATATATCTGCAATGTACTAAGACACGCACATTTCTTAGTTTGTAACTAGAGGAATATGCTGGTAAAAAAAGGAAAAAAGAATAAGTTATACTGGAATATTGCCGGTAGTGGAAAACTATGTTAACCAAGTAAGGAAGTGTAAACTCGGGTGGAAGCGAGCATGATATACTAGGCGGTGTATCTTCGCAAAGTTTTGGGCTTGACATTTTCGCTGCAAGTATGTAAGCAGATTAACCGCGCTGGAACAATATTTTATAAAAGCGTGCAACTGTTGGCGTATGCTGACGATATTGATATCATTGGCCTTAACAACCGCGCCGTAACTTATGCTTACTCCAAATTAGAAAAAGAAGCGGAGAAAATGGGATTGGTGGTGAACGAGGGCAAAACGAAGTACCTTCTGTCATCATGCAAAGAGTCAGCGCATTCGCGCCTTGGCAACCAAGCCACTGTTGGCAGCAAAAATTTCGAAATAGTAAAGGACTTCGTTTACCTGGGAACCAGCATTAATACCAACAATAATGTTAGCCTAGAAATCCGACGAAGAATCACTCTTGCAAACAAATGCTACTTCGGACTGAGAAGGCAATTGAAAAGTAAAGTCCTCTTTCGACGAACGAAAATAACACTCTACAAGTCACTCATCGCACCCGTCCTGCTATATGGTGCAGAAGCGTCGACACTAACAACATCTGATGAGGCGGCTCTGGGAGTATTCGAGAGAAAGGTTCTTCGAAAGATTTGTGGACCTCTACGCGTTGGCGACGGCGAGTACCGAAGAAGATTTAATGATGAGCTGTATGAACTTTACGCAGACACGGACATAGTTCAGCGAATTAAAACACAGCGGCTTCGCTGGCTAGGCCACGTAGTGCGAATGAGCGAAGATGCTCCAGCCCAGAAGGTATTCTTATCGGCACCTGCCGGCAGAGGGCAGAGGGAGACCACCACTCCGATGGAAGGACCAAGTGGAGACCGATTTGCGATCCCGCGGTGTTTCCAATTGGCGCCAGTTGGTGCAACGAAGAAACGACTGGCGAGCTATGTTGGACGGTCAAAATCGCCCAGGCGGTTAGATGACCATTTAAAGAAGAAGATGTCAGAAGATAAGCTCTATTTTCATTCATAGTCATGAATAAAATAATATAAAATAAAATAAAATAATCTCTGCATATAATAAAAAAATAATCGATGTCTTAAAGAAAAATCGATAGCAGGGATCATTATTAGGTCAATAGAAGCCAAATCAACTGTTTTTAGAAATTTTGCCTGTCTGTCTGTATGTTTGGGGCGCATCACTCAAAAACTACTGAATGGAATTTTAACCGTTGTATTACTAGACGTTTAGCTTAAAATTTAAGATAGCATTTGTTCCGATAGCTTGACCGGTTTCGGAGATATAGACCGATTTGTGGACCAAGGTGACCCAAAATGTCTTAGTACAAATGGGTATCACACGAAAGGTGACAATGAGTGCTGCAATAATGTAATTAAGTTCCATATCTTATCTGGTATGGGACGTAAAGATGAAAATCGGACTCAGTTTATTATTAGTTCTGAGACGCAGCGAAGCTAGCGGGGTTTTACTATCTATATAAATAAAGGAAAGTTATGTTAGTTGCACTTTTTATAACTCAAGAACGGCTGGACCGATTTGGCTGAAAATTGGTTTGAAAGTAGCTTGGAACCAGGAAAAGGGCAAAGAATACATTTTTTCCGGAAAGTGGAACAGGGACCGACCTATTCCAATTTTTTTTGCTTTTTTTGCGATTTACTTGAAATTTGGTACATTGCTAACCTTTTACTTTTATTAAAATTTACGATTGGCTACAACAACAACAACATTGGTTTTTTTCCGGGTAGTGGATCAGGGACCGTGCTATTCCAAAACTTTTTATTTATGGTGGAACTTGCTTGGTAGCACTTTGCTTTTGTTGATATTTAATTTTCTTTTTTATTTTATTCATGGTGCGACAAAAAAGATTTGCAGGGAGAGAGAGTTGCTGGGGGAAATCTACTCAGTAAAATTTGTTAGTGAAAACCTAATGGTATTGACATAGGAAAGCAACAACAAAATCTTAAAAACTTAGGCTATTAACCAATGAAAAATCCAAAAGAAGTTTTGCTTGCAAGTATTTACTGATTCCTGTTAAGCGGAAACTACTTACTTTTTGCGTTTTGCGTTTCGAGATAGTTTTTCGTCATTCTCATTTTACTGGCACTTCTTTCAAAGTTTAAAAAATTTTATATTTTGAAGTTGACCGGCTGATGTGTGTATTTCGAGTTTCTATTAGTGTATTGTGCCGATATTATCATTAACAATATCATCTCGCCAATAAGACCATCAAATCTTTCACGAAAAAACCGCAGCACAAGTGGGATTCGAAACGTTGCGAATGAAAGCATGATTCGACTTCGTGCTTCTCAATTACAAGAGCACAGAGAGGCAGCCCCAGAAACGGCTCGGGCTTCGACGCACAGGAAGAAGTTTATCAAGTACTGTTTTGAATCGAGCAGTGTTTCGATACGATTCCAGCACTGATTCTGCTTGCATTCTAGCGTTCATATTGGAAAAATGGACGTTGTTTTGCCATGAACATTAACAAATGACAAGGCCAATTCCTTGAATTTTGTGGTCTGAATCTAGAAAATCCATGTTCTTTTCATGGTCAATTTTATGAGGCATGCTCACGCGTCGGAAGACCATCTGCGTTATTTTTTCTTGCGCCTGATAATAAAACGAAAAATGTCGTCTATCACAAGGTGCTTGATTAAAGAGTACAACCCATGCACCAAAATACATGACCAAAAAAGAATCGTTAAAAGAATTGATTTTTTATTTACACTTATCATTCTAATAAAAATAAAATCCAATATCTGCTCATTTATTGCTTTTACGGCGGAACAAAGTTCGGTGGGTCAGCTAGCCCATATATGTGACCTGGTCTACGAAAAGGGAGCTTAGGTGTCAAAAAATCAATTTTCACTTTTTAGTTGATTCGGATGGAAGATGAGATGCTTTTTCACGTGGTAGAATCCAAAAAGTCAAAACTTGTTTGAAAGTTCCCTCCGGAAAGAGAGACGAATGAAAACAAGACAACAGCAGCTGCGCAGTATTAGAGTAAACGTCACTTCCTCAGTGTTACTTTTTTAAATGTTCCACACTAGCAACTTACACGATGAACTATAATAATATTCCGACCAAAAACAACACTTACTGGACGTCCTTGAAGCCTCTGGAAAGGAGAACAATTAATGAGATAACGAGAAACTGACAAAACGAGTTGTTTATTTTTAACAGCTGTTTCCCAGAAAACTATTTTTCGCACGTTATCTCCCTTTTCGTAGACCAGGTCACATATACAAGGTGGCGCAAAAGTAAGCTTCCGATGTTCAGCATATCGGTTGTGGCACGTGCAGTGTGTGCTGTTTCACCGTCTTGTTGGAACCACATGTTTTCCAATCCCAATTCATCAAGTTGCGGCAAAAAGAACTCGTTGATCATTGCTCTGTAGCGCTCACCATTCAGTAACCGTTTGGCCCCGACCGATTATTGGTCAAATAAATAGTCAGCAATATTCCGCGTTCTGGAGCAGTGTAGCGTAACATTGTTTATTAACGTGTATTTTGCATGTGTTTACTACACAAATGTCAAAACAGAACTGACTTTAGGGGCCAATCGCAAAATGTATAGCATTTTCTGATAGGAGGATTACTTTTGCGCAGTAACCGTTTTTCACCGACCCAATGACTGGGTATGAAGTTCGAGCGAATTGTGCTACGCAATAAGCTAAGATACATATAAATTTAATGAGTCATACAAGCCGTACGTATGGATATTGTACGTGGATATTGTAGTTATAGGCATAATGATAGGGATAGGAATGCAGATTAATTTTTGGCAGGACAACGTCTGCCGGGTCCGCTAGTATAAAATAAAACAAAATAAATATTATAAAATAAAATAAAATAAAACAAAATAAAAAAAAATAAAATAAAATTAAACAAAATAAAGTAAAACAAAATAAAATAAAATAAAATAACATAAAGCAAAATAAAATAAAATAAAATAAAATAAAATAAAATAAAATAAAATAAAATAAAATAAAATTAAATAAAATTAAATAAAATTAAATAAAATAAAGTAAAATAAAATAAAATAAAACAAAATAAAATAAGATAAAACAAAATAAAACAAAACAAAATAAAATAAAATAAAGTAAAACAAAATAAAATAAAATAAAATAAAATAAAAATAAATAAAATAAAATAAAATAAAATAAAATAAAATAAAATAAAATAAAGTAAAACAAAATAAAATAAAAAAAAATAAAATAAAATAAAATAAAAATAAATAAAATAAAATAAAATAAAATAAAATAAAATGAAGTAAAACAAAATAAAATAAAATAAAAATAAATAAATAAAATAAAATAAAATGAAATAAAATAAAATAAAATAAAATAAAATAAAATAAAATAAAATAAAATAAAATAAAATAAAATAAAATAAAATATTATAAAATAAAATAAAATAAAATAAATTAAAACAAAATAAAATAAAATAAAAATAAATAAGGTAAAATAAAATAAAATAAAATAAAATAAAATAAAATAAAATAAAATAAAATAAAATAAAATAAAATAAAATAAAGTAAAACAAAATAAAATAAAATAAAATAAAAATAAATAAAATTAAATAAAATAAAATAAAATAAAATAAAATATTATAAAATAAAATAAAATAAAATATAATAAAATAAAATAAAATAAAACAAAATAAAGTAAAACAAAATAAAATGAAAAAATTAACTAAATCAAAGTAAAATAAAATAAAGTAAAATAAAATAAAAATAATCAGATAAAATAAAACAAAATAAAATAAAATAAAGTGAAACCAAAAAAAAAATGAAATAATATAAAATTAAATTAAATCAAATTAAATTGAACGAGTTGTGCGACAAGAGGCCGATTTACCCAATTTTGTTAAATATCGCTTTTTTTACTGAAGTCATGGGAAGTACTTGACTAAGTTATTTAATTTTTTCACCTCAATGCAATATACTATTAGGCTATTAAATCAAATACATTCTTTGTGCTGTGTACAGATGAGTATAGCCAAAAACCAATTGAACATTTCTGAGTAGTTAAATAAAATAAATTGCAGAAAAACAGCAAACCACATTGACCTTCAACAGAGCTCATGAAAATCGATTTTCGAATAAAACAATCGGTCAGAAATTATATACCAACAGGTAGTGAATATATACATTTATTAGCGCACAAACACACAGTCACGCGAACACATCAAAACAATTACAAAATAACTGCAAATGTGCAAATATAAAAACAATTTTCGACTAACTAAATAAAGCAACAATTGCTGATAAATGCAGTCAAATGCGGTTAAATTGAGTTAATTTGACGAACGAGGGGGTTAAACATTACTACCAAACCATCATTCTATTACTTTGTTAGAGGCCTTGCTGACAGTGACAATGGTGTACGAAAGAGTTAAGAAACGAACTTCCATGAGCAAGTCACACAACAATGGCATACATATGTACATATATACAATTGAATGTGTCAATAAGTAAGCAATTGTTTCATAATATTCACACTAACACACATGCAAACTACCTGTACCATTTGCAAATAAAAGTAAATAACAACAAAAAATACACATTCGCCTCTATGAATTGTATCTTTTGATGAAAATCTTTGTCATTTGCTATGACAGTAGCCACTGCCAATCACACGTTAAGTCCATCAAATCACAGTTCATCTGCTCAGTCGTTCATTTGAATTATTCGCATTTACAATAGACATTTGACACGCAAACCAACGACTCATTGGTGTTTCTTGTGTGGCATAAATAAAATTCACACCGATTTCGCTGTCAAATGGTAGCGCGAATATTTGCCTTCAAAATTGAATGCGCATGCCGAACAATCACTTGTCATTTTATAGATAGTTGCATTTAACAAAGATACAACTATTTGGAAAACAATGTCAGTGTTTGATACAGGTGTTAGTAGACAGTTTGGCATTTAGAAATAATAATATTAAGCTTGGTACTTGAAAGACTTTTTTGTAATTTTCGATGTACTGCATTCTCCACACTTTTATCGGAACCTTCCATGCTGTTTCTTAGTTGAGTTAAGCGGCTGCTTAACGGTACAGATCGTTTGTGGTACGTGTATAAGGCAAATCGGTAAAAGATTGATTTATAGAACTTATCATGTTTCCTCTAGATATATAAGCTGATGTTATCTTTGTAGTTTTAACTGCATTTTGTGTGATATGAGTTCGATACGCTCGATTCTAACAATATTAAGTACAAGTCCTGCTAAAGATTTTTTTATCAAGTCAGTACAGGAGTTATGTTCCTAGTAAAATTCTAAATTTGGGGCTATCCGTTGATGGTTTCAGACTCTATGCACTGTGCACAAATTTTAATTAATAAAAAATATCCCCATCTACTCTAACTAGTAGCTACTCAACCGATTAGTGAACTTCTATTAACCCACTGGTTTCCTGTAATTTTTAAATGAGGAGTTATTAAGCAAAATTCCATATTTCAATACAAAAAATACACAGAAGTAATTTTATATTGCTAGGACGAGGAATTGTATTGAAGTAGGTATTGATCGGTGTAAAAATAGCAGACCTGGATAGTAATCATTACTTTAGGAACCAAATTTCCCTTAAATACCAATTACAAGTAATTGGAAATATAATTAATTAGTTTCTGTAATTTCAATTACGGAAAAAGTAATATCAAAGGTAAACTCCGCCTTTCGAGGCTCGAATACACATATTCTATTTTTGTGTAATTGAGAAAAATATTCCAAATCCAAAAAGCAATTTTCCCATTTATCAAAAGAAATTCAGAAGTAATTAAAAACTGGGCCCTCACTCTGTAGTTCTATTCGAAACAAAATTTGTTCGCTTTCGAGTGATTCGAACTCTGTAAGAAATTTTCGAGTAGAACGCATTCGTTGTTCGAGTGCCATTCTGTTCCCTTCGGATTTGATTTATCCCCTTTCGGTTGTAGAAAATTTGGTACTGGAAAGCATATGCCAATATGGTCGAAAGTTAGAAAATTCTATTCTACAACAATTTAGTAAACGGAAATCCACAAAAGCGTATATTCTTATGATTATAATAAAACAATTATTATTTTTTTTTATCAAGAAATCATTTTTATCGCAGAAAGAGTTAAGCAATCGCTGTTGACAGAAAATAATTGAAGAATTCTATGTAAAAAACAACATTCACTCCCTTGCTTGATACCAATTCATGGCAACGGTGGAGTGGTGAATGCTGGCTAAGTCTGGTCAGAATAAAGTGGGAGAGTTGTGATGTCTAATGAAAGGATATAATCTTTTCTCAAGGCATTCTTTTATATAAATATGCGAGGTCAATGTGGACGATGTTGCAAATGCACGAATTTTAAGGCCACAGGAACATATTGCTTGCCAAATAATAATCTTTTTCGAAAATTTATCTACTTTTATGTACTTGTATTTTGACACGACACTACCCCGCTTATTTACCACGTAAAAATTTTGACCAAGTAGTTGAGTGCAGTCAAGTTTGACATAAGTTTCATCATCCATAATAATACAGCCTTTAAGTTTTGTCAAAACTTGAGCATATAGCAATCGCATACGTCTTTTCGCTAAAATGTTCTGCTCATCTGACCTATTTGGGTATTTTATTGCGTGGTTAGTCTTAAGGCCCGCATCTAATCGTATACGTCTGGCGTTACTTATACTAGTACCAAATTTTTCCGCGGGTTCATTGTCCTCTTCACTAGTTCTGGGCTACGAGTTCTTCTTGTTGCGGTTTTTTTAGCTCTTTCAATCAATGTTCCTTTATATCTATTTATTACACTGCATACAGTGGTTTTTGGAAATTTCAATTTTTTCGCAATTTTTGAACCCGACCAAGTAGAATTTGATACAAATTTCTTCAGCATTAATTCGCGTTTTTCGTATTCCATTGCCGATTAAAACTCTAAAAGATGAACAATCAAACTGAAAACTCGAACACATAATTCCCAATAAATTTTAAATCCATGGGTACTAAGATCATTTAGAACATTGGACTAGTAACTGTATAACGGCCTATAAGTGCGTACAGATTTAGTGAACGATACTTTATATTGAAGAATCTCGCTTTTTTACGGATTTATGGTGGATAGAATCAAAGAATTAGTTCACATAAGAACCAGCAATAACTATAGGAAATTAAGAAGTGAAGCCCTCTCTTCACGAACAAAGATCTTGTTCTACATGTGTCTCCTCAAATCTATCCTTAATGGATCGAAATTATGGACTCTTCCAAAAACAGAAAAGATGACGCTTGGAGTATTTTAGAGAAAACATGGAGCCTGAAAAGTTTACCCAGTTTGAGGAAAATACGTTTTTAACTTTTAGCTTAACAAGTGCTTTCACAATTCCTTTCAGAAATGTAATAAGATATGAGATTTTTTTTGCAATTCCTTGCAATGCATTTGTTAAATTTTAATTACATTTTCTATTTCTTTCCAAAGAACTGGGAAATAAATTACGTTTGCACAAAATAGTTTCGTTTCAATTACAAAAAAAAAAACATGTACTGGAAACTCAAAACGAGGAAATTACTTTTGATAGTTTATTTTTTGAGTAATTGAAATGTAATCAAAAAGTAACATAAAAGTACAATTAAAGGATTCCTCACACTAGTAAAGGAGAGATAATGTAAAATTGTTTAAACCAATAATTTTAGCGGTCTAAAGTTATCGAAACATTTTAGAGGACAGTGCGACACGACATAAGCTCTTTATTTTAGGAAAACCTGTAAAATAATGTTTACTAATCGTAATGATAACCGGTTTGATTAATTATTTTCTTGAGGATCCATTTAATGATTGATTACATTTATTTTATATTTTTATTGAAAAATTCATGATTTTTTACGTTCATTAAAAAAAATCAAAACTAATCAAAAATAATAAAAAAAAGTTCTTGTGATTACTTTTCATTATTTTTGATTTTTTTCAGAATTGTTATAGAAGCACATAAATATACACATCAACAAAAATACTGAAAAAATCAAAAATAATCAAAAAAAAGTTGTATTGATTACTTTTGATTATTTTTTACTAATTATTATTTATTACTAATCAAATTTAACAGGTCTGACTTTAGGAAAACTTGATCAACACTGAAATAATAAATGAAATTCATTTCTTGGAATAACTCGGAAAGGTTGTTATGACTGAGCTGTAGACCTCACTCAACGTCATTTGTCGTAGCGGTACAAGTATTTTATGGGAGCCAAACTAAGGCATGGTGGTAAATAACTAAGACCATTTTATCTACCAGCCATCTACTGATTTATTCTGTTTTTCGTTCTTGGTTTATTTCACCATTTAGCTTTATTGCGTGACTCTCGGACGAAACGTAGTTCCATGGCAGCGTGACTATAAAATACTCCTTAAAAGGTTTTGGGAGTGCAGCGTGCGCCTATTTGAATCTTATCATCTAAGCATGCTTATTCCAAACGCTCAACATAATATCGATAACAAAAGGTGATTATTGTCCTCTTATGACAATGCCCTGATAGTGGAAAAAAGCGTGAAGCGAGGGGAATATTAATCTACTGTCTGTTAAGTGAGCACCTTTTCATCGGGAAGCTTTTATTGCGTTCCTGTGCGAGTCGACATCTGAAACTTAAGTCCAGCATCATGGAGCTAAATATTAGTGCCTGTTCAGTAATTGATGTCTCCGTAAAGGACATGGAACTAGACAAGTGTTCTAGTAGACAAACATATCACAAAATATTTTTTATTGGATATATATACATACATACATATACAAAAGAACATCCATCAAATACTTGGAAAACGGAAGGCGCACAACAGCAAACACTCAACATTGAACTGCCCAATTTTGACGGCTAAACATCTCTAGAGCGAATAACATCAGAAGATGTAACGAACAGCATCAATAATAGCTACATTTTGATACTCCTATTCCAGCCATGTACATAGTGCCAATCTTTTGACGCCTAATTGGAAAAACAATGAACTTTCTAGGGAAGTTACTTTTACCAACAGACTAGAACCGAAGCAGGCAGTTTCATGTAGTTTCCAACTGGGGCCTTAGCTGGTGGTTTTTGTTTAGCCCCAGATAATTTTGAGTTGGTGGCTTATGGCTCTGTTCTGGTGAACGATGAGTCGTTGTCCGGTGACCCATCACCGGTAGGTCAGTTGCTGGTTGGACTGGTGAATGGCTGGGTCTTTGACCGGTGCAGCGGCTTCGATATTTTACTTGCATATTTTTGTAATTTTGTCAGCACTGTGACAAAAGATTGCGCCTAGTAGTGATGTCAGCAGTTCTAGTTATTCGCTTTTATGTTGTAGTTAATGTCAGTTGTGAGCCTATTACTGACTCTACAGCATTGTCGCTGTCTACCTTTCATTGTTGTTGTACTTGCCATTGTTGTCGCCTCCTCTTACACGTTTCACGTTGCATTGTGAGGACTGAAGTGCGTGTGAGTTGGTATTTTTGCCACTCTCTAACAATTACAAACAAAATGAAAATATCTGCACTTGCATAGGTGGTTTTCGTTTTTGTTGCTGCATTTCTTGTGTATTTCCTCGACGCACAACTTGAGAATGTTTCTAGTAATGACAGAAAATATGTGCGGAACTTAGCAGTGCCGTGCGGATGCCTAAAGCGTGCAACTTGCGACATGCCACAGCATAGCCCGAGTCAATTAGGCGTTGAATGAGTGAGTTGATTTGAGCTGATGTAGTATGAGTGATTGAAAGAGTGTAGGTCAATACAAAATGAACCTTGAAATTTCTGCGTTTCTTTCTTTGGAAAATGGATACACTGAAGACCAGTGAAGCACTGGAAAGCAGACAATTTCACTCCCTCCGACAGCATATTACAGGTCCTTGACGATATTGCGTTTTCAACTCCCGCCCGGTAAATGCCGCAATTCGAAATCATTCATCACCTTCTGTAGAATAAAGACTTCTGCATAGAGAGGGATCGATAGCAAACAATAGAGCATGCCCTTTGTGTTGCAGATCCTAGCATAAACTGGGTATGGTTGCCATTGCGGATGCGAATATTTTGCGCCAACTGAGAATTTGTTAGCGCACAACAGATCCTTAAATTAGCGACTTTAGACAACTTCATTTGTCGACCCCACAGAAATGGAGTAAAGTCTTTTTCTATTCAGGTGACTTGGTTTGACTCACCCTGATTAATTTCATCGTGCAGTGTACACTGAGGAAGCTTAGTGAATGGAAAAAGAGTAATACAAATCTAGTGCTCTTCCCCACTCGGACGAAAGCGACAACTTTTAACCCATCCTCTCTACTTTCAAAGGGTTGCAGCTTGATAATAGAGAGAAATCCCTAGAAGTCCTTTGAAAGAAAAGTTGAGTTGGAGACTTAATATAGAACATAGATTCAACTGGTTACATGTTAGGTTAGAAGTCGGATCGGAGCTCACAACTCACAGCAGAACTCATGTCTACGGAACAGTGATGTGGTAGAAGGCAGTTAAGGTCAATAACAATGTAGCTGCCTAAGATGCGTACACATGGGCGAATGATCATTACCTACAGAGCTTCCAAACGTGATATACAACATGTCGACGATCGAGCTCATTGAACAGAACCGCATCACAGGGTGCACTTAGGATTCGGGACTCAGGTCCGGAAAGATAGCACAACTCACAGCCTTATTTTGCTAAATGTTAAAGACTCCTATATTATAACGAAACCCGACGTCGTCTTATTATTATTATTGTAGCAGTACTTCACCCTGCTTAGTCAGCACATAGAATTACGAAATAGGACGCCACGGACCAAAACGGATTGTACTTATATTGGCAGTCCTTTGCCAAATATGAGTAAGGCACGCTCTGGGACAAGCGCTTTGCCTAGCCTGACTGCAGTGGAGGTCGAATTCGCCTCTTACGACATACATACCAACCTCGGGCATATTCTAATATCTTCAATTTAATCTCTATTAGGACTAAGAGCCTATCCGAGGCTAATAGTAGGTTAAAGCAATCTATGCACTGTAGAATAGAGAATCTGTGGCGTTGAATATAATAGACAAATCGTTTATATCGAGAACGAAATAATATGGGCACAAATATACTCGATACTTATAATATCGATAATATTAACCAAGTAATAAAACCTAAATCTTGACCGTTTGAACACATTTATTTTTTCTAAACTGACCTGAAGCTTGAGCTGCTTTTCGACTTAGAAAAGAACGAAACAAAACATGTTCCAATAACTGGCACAGCTTCCACTAGGTTTGGAGAACACTATAAGGGAATCAACTTGACCACCCACTCTGACGCTTTCGTCATTCTGACAACTACAATAAGTTTGTACTGCAAATTTACTAACTGACTTTATTGCCGCTTAACGGTTAAAACGGGTTTGGCTTTACAGTTCCGACGTCCCGGTTGGGAGGATGGTGAAGTTACTCAAAGATTTAATGCTGAAATTGTTTTCAGGTCACACAGAGTTCATCTGCTAAAAAAGCTGTGGCTTTAGCCTATTCCAAGATCATAGGATTATGGCTATTCAATTATTGATAGTGTGACGGGAACATGGCGATATTTTAAATCCCCCAGCAAGCCCTTCAACCGATTATGTCCAGCAACCCAAAAGATACTTGGACGCAAGCGTCCGGAAGTAGTGAGCTGCTTGAACCACATGCAAAAGAAGTTAGAAACTTTCTCCACTTACGTGGACTTCTACAAATGACCCCAATCCAAAATCTCAAATACGTACTGATTAGAATTTAAAGGTTTCTTCACCAGTGCACTGCCTTTCTTGAAATATAGAATCAATTGCAGCTAGTGCTTTTATAAAACTATTTAGAACAGAGTACGATATTCCGATGAATATGGCGCCAAATATTTGGATAAAGTCATCATAGTTTCGGTCCCTGTAAGTAATTATTACGAAAACTCGTTTATATTGTAGTCATATTGCCTTCATTGGACAACCCCCTACTTTCCCGTAAGTAATCTTAGTTGCCAACAACAATCATTGTGCTATTGCCAAATGGCGGACGACACACATGCCATTATCCTATGACAACAATGACAACAAAAACACTTCCCAGCGGCACTTCCCAGCTATGCAGCTTTGTCGCGTTATGTATCTGTGTGTATATTTGAGGTTAGTGTGGAGTGTATGCTATGCGGCTGTCATACCCCGACGATAGATAGATGAGTGACCAAATAGGCTCAAAGTTAACTAGTAGATGAAACAATTGCGTTGGATGGGTCAACTAAGAAAAAAAGAGTGCCATCATGTGGTAAGTTATTTTTATTGGTTGCATTCTCAACGAGCAGCAAAGTTTCCAACAACAACAACGCCATCCACATGAAATTACCACAAGCAGAGTAGAAGAACAGAAGTTGCTGACTCTTTCGTTTTTCTTGCATTATATTGTGCGTATTTGTTGTTGTAGTCGTTGTGATTATGATGCCACTTCATATTTCGCACTGTGCGTGTGCGTATAGTAATTGTTGTTTTTGTTGTTGCTGCGGCTGCTATCAACTCAGCTGTACTTTTATACCTTTCATGAACATGAAATGCTACTATAACTATGGTCCGATGTTTGTAAGTATGAGCAGAAGAAGAGAAAGACCCACCAATAAGTATATCGAAGTGATCAGGGCGATGAGCTTAGTCGATTTAACCATGTCCACGTGGCTTGGGTTACGTATCCTTAAATTAACAGGGTAAGCCCGTAAAATTTTGCAGAGTTTGTACTTACCCTGCAAAAAATAGTGGGACTGGTCCCTAAAGAGAGTGATCCGGGATCAATACTTTCAACACCTAAAAGTAGGCTACAGAAATTAAAATGTACTTATACCAACTATGCGTATAACGGAATCGTTGGGACCAATTGTAGCCCGCTTTAGACGAAAGGTATTGATCCGGGATCACTCTCTTTAGAGATCAGTCCCACGATTTTTTACAGGGTAAGAATTGGATACTTAAAACCGTGATGCGTATTCATGAAAGGTATAAAGCACTGTGCCGTAGTGCTTTCCTTACTTGTTTTTTTGTTGCTCTAAGCTCTTGTGTATAGCTAGTGTGTTGACTGCTTTGGCTACTCTGGCTGCTAAGCAGCAATCAACGCTGCTGCGACGTGGCAATCATCTACTTATTGCTTCCCATGTAGCTATCAACGGATCTGGAGCATTTTGATTGACTACCTAGCATATTAGTTTGGTGGCTTGCGTGCCTTTGTTAATTTTTCCCTTTTATGTGGTCGGCATGCGTTGTTGCTGTTGCTGTTCTTGGTTTGGCATGGATACTGTGGTGATTGCCAATCCTGAAATGTTGTAGCTGCCACTTGCGTTTGCCATGCTTGCTACTGTTGTTGCGCGCTTTGTCGTCTCTTTCTCTTGACATTAGCCGTATTACAAAGACCTGTGTGTTGAATGTGATTTTTGTTGTTCTTATTGTAATTGCAGTTGTTGTACCAGCTACTTTTGGTGTTAATCATAATTATTGACAGTGCATTTGGTCATTCGCGTATGGCATTGCAATATAGTTGCTCTGTGAATATGGATATGGTACATCTGTGTGCGTGTGTAGAGCTGGGGAACCTTCGATGGCAGCCACCAGCTATATCGTGATGTTTCCAAGGAAAAACATGGATGTACCTACTATCGGTGTTTCCACAAAGGCTCCAATGCAGGAGGCTTTTAAATATAGATGAAACTCATATTTAGCAAAGCAACGTATTTCCGTAAATGTAGCCTGCTTTCGGCCAGTTACAAAGAAAGCATGCCGACCACCATTTGCAGTTTTAGACCATGACAGTGTTGCTACAAGCTTTAATAGTTGAGAAATGTTTGTTACTGCCTTTACTAAACGATAAATTTGACAGATTAAATCCTTCAATTAAAGCACTGCTCGCACCCCTTGCAGATTCCCCTCCATATTTCAAAAGCTTATGCATAAAAAAACTAGTGGATTTGATGGAGATATACATACCAACCACATAGTTAGACTTCTAATATATATAATGGGTATATAGAATTATGCTATACTTATCAAATTTGCCAGACGCCCCGACGGCGGATGCCACTTTTTGAAAATTTTTTTGTTTGATATACGGGTTCTAAAACTTACAACTTGTTTTGCGTTTTTTATAAAAAAAATTAAAACCGTAGTATTCAAGAAAAATTGATAGGAGGTATCATTATAAGCCAGTATTATCCAAATCAACCATTTTTAGAATTTTTGTCTGTCTGCATGTTGGGGTGCGCATCACTCAAACACTGGGGAATAAAATTGAACGGAACCGGAACTAGACTTCTAATTTCAAATTTAAGATATCCCTGATTTCGATAACTCTACCGGTTCCGGAGTTATCGACCAAAATTGGTTTGTATAATATGCGTATCAAACGAGAAGTGATAAGTGTTGCAATAAGCCATGTAATTAGGTTCAGTAGATATAATGATGAAAATTGGACACAGTCTATTATAAGTTCCGAGAAAAAAAACGAAAATATAAAGGGGGACCTGAAAATTGTTATATCAAGGATAGAACTCGTCATCTTAGCTACCGATTACTCGTGGAATGACGATTTTGTTATGTTAAAGGATTTTATGTCGTGCTTTTATTTCTCATCATTGGTTCTTAATATTGATGATGTTATTCTTAGTATTCAGACAATCAAAACAATGTGACATTTAACAATTTTCATCGTTTTTTCTAAAACAATGCGTAGCTTTTGTGGCAGAACCGTTGCTGCATATATTTAATTTATCATTAAAGTCCGGCGTTTTCTTAGGTGATTGAAAATCTTCTTTTATTCAACCTATTCATAAGAGTGGGAGTAAAGTCGATGTTTCAAACTATCGCCCAATATCAAAGACTCCTGTTATTTGGAAATTTGTTGTAAAAACGGTGATGGTTAAATTATCATCAGTTGTAAAGCGTTTTCTGAGCCCACATCAGCATGGTTTTGTTCCAGGACGTCTAAATTTCAAATCTTGCCGTTTTTATCTAACTACTGCATCGCGTCATTTACAGATAGTTGTCAAGTGGACTGCATTTATACAGATATATCTAAAGCCTTTGACAACTTGGGTTTTCACTCTGCATTTTTACGCTGGATAAGCTTTTACTTATCCAATAGAGTGCATTTTGTTGTTATTAATAATGTTAGGTCATCACCTTACATAGCTATTTCGGGTGTACCTCAAAGTAGTATCCTTGGTCCTTGGTATGTGCTTAAGAGGTGTACTTTGTTCGTCATTGTCATAGGTTGCCATACAATTTAGTTTATTTAGATAATCATCAATAAAGATATTCTGGTTGTTTGCATGAATAATTTTACTTACCAGCAGTGGAGCCTTCTAAAGACATATCTTGATAATAAAAATATATTTAAAATTTTTTATTAGGTAACAAAGTTTGAATACACATTACTCCTTGGTGGCTGCTCAAACAAGTCTTTACAAGATTCTTTGTTGAATTGTATGGTTAGCAGCTGTCGATTGTTATCAAATAATCGAGAAAGATTAGGGTCACATGGGATATTTGTCTGTTAGAGCTCCTTATGTCGGTCAACATTCTGTGACTTCTTCTTTATTTTTAAAGATAGAACTATGCAAAACTTTTTATATTCAATACATATGAAATCTATTGCAACACTTCCTTCTATACCATATTCCGAGTACGATTCTTTCTTCCGGAAACATTACTTTAAATGTATTTGGTCACTTAACTCTTGAAACGCCACATATAAAATTCCATGCATAAACATCGATGAAGTTACCTCCACTCCGACAAACTCAAAAGTTTCTCCCTGATCTTCATGGGCAGTCATGGCAAATGTTTGCCTTACTGGAAGTTGCACCTTAGCGGCTCCTTGGATGAGTGCGATTCTGGGTATATGAACTTCTTCGCCGGATTTTTCGTGTCGAACAAAAGTGGCAACCCTACTTAGAAATATTTTTTTTCAATACGCAGGAAAATACCTTTCGTTTGAAACCCATGTTGGCATCTTTCATTTCTTAAAAGAAAATCTGATAGGTGGCAACTCCGTAAAAACTCCTACAAGGCAACACCTAGATAGGAATTCTCAGAATGTGGTACGCTATATACATACCAAATTTCAGCCAAATTGGTTAAGCCATTTTGGAGATATTCGAATATACAAATATGTAAGAATATCTCATTAAAAGTTCAAAGATATAATAAGCTCAAATGGCAACAATAAGTGGCAATCCTACTTAGAAATGTATTTTTCTTTTAAAACGCAGGAAACCCCCTTTCCCTTGATACCCATTTTGGCATATTTTATTTCATGTAAAAAAATTGAGATAGGTAGCAACACCTAGGTAAAAATTTTTAGAATGTGGTACACTATCTACATACCAAATTTCATCCAAATCGGTTGAGCCGTTTTCGAGATAGTCTGGATAGTCTGGATATTCAAATATACAAGAATAGCTCGTTTAAAGTAATAAGATTTAAACTTTATAATTTCCAAGACATACTCATTAATGGCGTTTATCAAATAAAATGGTTCTGAATTTGAAGAGCAATATACTAAAAAGCTATTGTACAATGCCTTTGTACGTTCTAGGCTTGAATATGGTTATACCCTACTACGAGGTTCACAATAAAAGAGTTGAACGAGTGCAAAAAATATTTAGAAAGTATTGCTTATCCGACATAAGATTCGACATGCACCTTTCTTCTTATACCACTAAGGCCCGGTTTTTCAGTCCTTGGTTAAGCTCAGTTTAAACTAAGTTTGCCTAAACTCGGCATAAATTTAAACTCCAGTTAAACTGCAGGGCGGTTTTTCAGTGAGAGTTTAAGGCCGCTTTTAAGATTTATTTTTTATACGGCAACATTGGTTTTTTTTATCTAGATACGGCAACAAATAAGATTTGTTTACATATTCAATGGCATTGCTTCTCCTCAGTATTGTAATAGTTAGGATTTAATTTCGGCATCAGATGATATATCCAGTATTTAATTAAATATAAAAATATCGTCCTTTTTTAATTGCGTTCAGTTTATTGTTTCACAACCAAAACCATCAAATATGCAAAAAGCTGACAGGTTAACTAGAGTTTAACCTTGCCAAATTGGCCGTTTAAACTACGTTTAAACTTCGTTTAAAGTTGACTGAAAAACTGCGTAACAAGTTTAAGCTTAGTTTAACTGACAAATTGAGTTGAACTTGTACTGAAAAACCGGGCCTAGGTGTAAGTTAATTAATCTTCACCCATTAGAGAGTATAAGGGTAATCGCGGCAATCATATTTATCTATGACATTGCTAATGGCATTATTGACTGTCCAATACTTTTAGAGTCCTTAAACTTTTATGAATCGCGGGTATTGCGGCAACATAATATGTTTGCTATTGAACAGTATAGCTCTAATTATGCCCTGAATGGGCCCATCACGCGTGCTCTAATTGTCATAAATTCAATTAATAATATTCATTGTATTGATTTTTCATGTCTAGGCTTTGTTTTAAATATTTTTTATTTTCTGTCATAAGCTGAATTTTCATTGTTGATCTACTTACACTAAGTAATTATGTAATACGAACCTTTGAACTAGATTAAAGTCTGTAAGATTTTTTGTAAATCATAGACTGAATAAAGAAATATGAAATATACGATATCATTACCATACTTACAAAAAAATTGGAGTTATGGGTTAAGGGGCGTGGTACCTCCCATACATACTTAATTTTTCTGCGTGAATATCTTTAAAAGGGTTCATGGTACGGACCTGAAAATGATATGGGGATATACGATAACAATACCTTACTCAGAAAATACAACAAATTTTAGTTATCGGAAACAGAGGCATGGCCTTCCCTATACAAACTGAACGATTCTTACTTCGTGTTTCTAAAGGTATTTGTCGGAGAATATCAGAGCTTGGTGGAGGATATACGTAATCATTGAAAACATTGCGACGGAAGTGTGGAGTAATTGCAAGTTTGAATTTTTGTTACTAAAATCCTTAGAAGATTTTTGGTAGAGTAACAAAACATCGTGGAATGATATGCGATCAGTACCAAAATTATGACGACGATAGGATTTATATAATTTTAACTTTTTATGTTGTATTGGCAACGGTGTAGACTACATTTTTGCTATTCAAACAAATTATTATTTCTAATTGGATAATTTAAGTTTAGCGGAAGCGGTTAGATATACTTTCGATATTTTTCATCGACTTTTCCTTTTAAATAGTTAACACTTACGAAATAAATAATTGTGAAATGTGGATTATGATATTTCCAGTGAGTAATTGTATGAAAGAGATTTTGTTTGCAGGCGATAACTTTACCCTATTTCCATTGGAAGAGATATATACATAGTTTATCGCTTTGTTTTTCCATATGTTTTCCAAATTTTAATTGCATCTTTTCGTCAACCAATTTTTTGGATTTTTCAACGGTAAATTACTGGTTAGTAAAAATTGTATGTGAAATTTATGCAAAAATTTATTATAACTTACAATAAGATATTTGTTACGATGCCAAGAAGAGGTCTTGGTAACATTAGTCTGCATCCCATTCGCAGACTGCAATGAGAAAACAAAATTCCAGAGCACGTCGAACGGAAGGGGAAGTACTATTGAAAGGAACATCTCGAACTTGTATGACTGTTTATCAATATTGAAAATTTATCAAGAACACAGAACACAGGGTTTCATTTAACCACAGTTGAAATTGTGAGCATTCGCTTGTTTTCGATAGAAAAAAATACTGGTGTAATCGAGAATTTTTGAAATGAACTCAATAAAAATATCTATTTTGGGCAGAACGAAGTTTGACGGGTAAGCTAGCTTTTATTATAGAATTCTTTGAAGAAGTAAAACTTGGATTGCTTTTTTTTTATTAAATATATATACATATTTTTTTAAAATTTAATTAGATCTCATTTCTATAATGGGGCTCTATAAAAAAAAATTTAACTTTGACTACGAATTCTAAAAAATTGTAAACTCAAAATGTTCAGGATCTTATGATTCTCATGAATACGTAAACTTGATTATATAGGAAAAGTGTTAGCGTATTAATATATAGATAATAAGATTAAGGATTAGCTTATCTTTTAATCTGTAGTGTGGTCTTCCTAGGTTTCTTACATACGTTGAACCGTACGGCTATATGCATTTTCTTTATGAATCTTTTTCATGGGAGAAAAGCACCAGAACGAAAATAGGTTTATAAACATTTTGATTTTTCATTTGGACCTGAGACAGCGCACCACCACCAGTCCACTAGGGGCCACCTAGATTTACATTTAGTCACTTTTATTCTAAATAATTCAAGTGTTTACTGGAAATTCCACTATGGAAGTGTCTGGTGCGCACTTCAACACCTGACCAATTTTGCAAATAAAAATCGGAAACTCTGTAAGGCAAAGCTCACAAATCGGAAACCGGTATTACAGCTAGGAAGTGGGGTAACTCATCTTCTTTCGGCACTGTCCATGATTCCGAGCCGTATATCAGTGCAGGTATGATGCAAAACTTATAGCTCATGGCCTTTGTTGATCGAGAGAGGAATTTACTTCTCTGTCTTGTTGGCAAGAGTGATTCTAATTTTCTCGACTGTCATTATTTTAGGTTTCATATTTGTAACTGTAAACAGTGAAGTGGCTGCCAAGTAGTAGATGCGCCAGTTCTTTAATTTGTCAGCAAATACTTCGCCTTGACCTCGTGTGCGGTGCACCGACTTTCTTCGCTTCTTTATCTAGGCCAGATTGTACCAGTGTGGGTTGCTGATCGCATTATCTTCTCCAGTATCAAGTTGAAGAAGCTGTACGAAAGGTCTTCGCCTTGTTTGTAGCATGTTTCGGTTGCTAATGTCTCGAAAAATGATGCGTGTCGATTCTTTTATCATGGGTCTTCTCCAATATTGGTGTGTCGTGAAGATCTGGAGCCGCACTGATAAAACTAGATTATACCTTATATATGATATTAAGGTGACGGACAGGTCGTCTGGATACTGAAAAGAAGGCGAAAAATACGAATTACCATTTTAATGCTCCTAAATGATAGTTTATTATATTAAATGTACATGACAAAAAGAAAAACATATTTTTCTCCTATGTTTTTAGTCTTCGGACACGTTTTTCAATGTCCGGACAGTTAGCATTTTGTACAAACTTTGTTGCTTTTATCGATATTACTGTTTAAAGAATTAATACAGACTTTTACCTCAGCCCTTCGAGGTTATAAGGTCAAACCAAACAAGCATCAGACAAGCGGCAGCTTAGGATAGCTGTGGAATTCCTAATAGTCGGACCCTTAATCTGGCGACCGACAGGATCACAAAATATGTTCAAGCATTACTTGTGCAACCTATAAATACATAATATTGCAGTCTTGCCGTTTTATGGACAAGAGCTAGGTTGTTAACCCATACGACTTACACACGGCCTCGGTTTTGCTTGGTAGATCGTTTATAGCTCTTGACTGCTTTTCAATACTCTCAATCTGATGGGGAGTTCTATGGAATACTTTTCGAGAGACTTCCCTTCTAGGTGAAGATATCATGCCTTTCGCTTTCATCTATGCCCATATGACCCATGACCAAGTATATATGTACGTTCCCTCCTTGTAAATTTTTTCTAGCGCCTGTTGCACTTCAAAACACTTTGTTGTAATTTACCTCCTTGTAGGATTTGTTTAACTTCGGATAAGCACAGTATAAAGCAGATTTGGAGCAATCGGAGTAAATGTGTATGGTACCAACCGAACCTTACCCCAACCCTTCACATCTATCACATCTATTGTGGCTTCAACACCCATTTCGAAGTGCGGGCGGAACCATACAGTCTGTCGGCCCCGTTTTTGATGGCGCTGGTACAGGCTACTGCCACGAGGCATTGGGCCTAGTTTTAGTTGTCAACAATATGATTTTGGCCGCTAAGTCTACGGGTGCGATGTACAGAATGGCATTTAATAATTCTGTCGGGGTGGCATTCAATTCTCCCATTATAATAATTATTGGTTATGTGCATACTCTCTCCAGTTTGTTAACAAAAGTTATTTTTTTGTGTGGCTGGTAAATAAACGAGGACTCCATTATGACTACTAGCTCCACAATTGCGGTGAAAACCTAATTAGAAAGAGGGTCGGAAGACTCACGTGCACCCCGCCATGACTATGTAAGCCCGCATTTCGCGATTAACGCAACGTCGGATGCCCAGACAAGGACCTCCTGAAGTTCCTGGGCCTTCATATAGCTAATTGTTGGAAAAACTCTACCAATTATGACAAATAAAACATGAACTGAGTACGCCGTAAATTGGGCTGATCCCTCGAACTACCGATCGAAAAGTTGGTTTATGACCAGTGCCCCTATGAGTGAGATGTCCATCCAGGGAGATGTGAATATGATTATTGTATTCAAAGTCCTTCTTTGTTTCAGAAATACTTTACAAAAATATAGTGTATAAACAAATTTCGAGTGTCCGGAAACTAAATTTTGCTGTCCGGAAACTAGAGCAAATCGACCTTTTCTGAGTTTTTGCTTTAATAATATTAACAACATTATATTTTTAAAGACGTCATATTATTGCGCAATGTTTATGCTAATATAAACCTTATAGCTTTTAGCGGTAGCGTTTATAGTGAGAAAATGAGACGAAGTCAAAGTTGAGGAAAACGTTAGGTGTCCGAAAACTGGTACCTTTACGCTATTGGCGATTAAAAAAATCGATACTCGCGATATTACTATCGATTATCTTCCACCTCCAATGTGTGTGTATGTGTAACCTATGATATTTTTACAACTTCTGCAATCTTTAGATTCCATACGCGCTCAATTATAAAAGCGTTGCACAGTGCGCATAGCGCGATATCGCTTTCTACGTGATATTGTTGCCAACATGTTTCCCACTGTAAGCGTTGTTGTTGCGCCACTCGATGTGTGTGATAATTGTTGCAGACGTTGTTTGTACACCTTCGGTGGTTTATTTGTCGTTTGCGAATTTTTTTCATTGCCTTATTCGTGCTACAAATATTTTCTACTTACAACTCTCTTGTATTGTTGTTATTGTTCATGCAGCAATTGTTAATGTCATTTCATATTTTAAATGGAGTAGGAGCGAAGTCTTGAAAGAAGCCAGGTAGAATGCTGTTGAGGAGTAGAGGAAAAATAGTGCAATAGTTAATAGCGAGTTGACAATAATGGAGATGGAGGGCGGTTGGGAGGAGGGAAAATAATGTCGCATTGCTGGGAGTACGCGATTCGCACGTGCTCACTTACAACGCCAACACACAACAACACAAATGTGTATAGGCAGCCGTGTCCATGCAGTGGCTATGTTTGCTTCTCTGTCTATTCTTGAAACTTACAAGCACGTTGTTGGTGTTGTTGGCTAATAAAATTGATACACGTTTAATTGCTTATTGTTGTCATGGATTCTAATTGCAATTGCCACAAAACATCGTGTAAACTAATAAACGATACTTATTCATACTAGCTTTGGCGAACATACATATGGACATAGGTTTTCAGACATATCACTGACAAGTGTACATACCTACATAAGTACAAAGTGCGTTTCATAACTATAACACACTGCGAAATTACATGTTTTAAACATTTATATGCCTACTATCATATACATTACAATATTTCTCTCATAGAATTCTTATTTGAGATTCGTATAAATCTGTATACTAAACTTTGTACGCATCTTAAATATTTTAAATCAGGAAACCAAAAATAGCCAGGCCTAGTATTAAATTCTTATATAACAAAGTGCAACATTGATGTATATTGGAACGTCATCCCTTGGTTGTGTAACAAACCTCTTTCGGCGTTCCGCCATCCACAGTGTCTATCCATTGCCTTGTATTTATAGCACAGATGACTTGATACGAGACTCTCTCCCGCTCTCTCATTTCGGTCCTCGATTATGCAGTGTTGCCAACTAACAAACACATGAAATAGTTGGCTACACTGCCTAATCGAGGACTGTCTGACATGAGATACATAAACAATGAGGAGCCAGAAGCAAAAAACGAACCAAAACAATTTGCGTAAATCAGTGATATTTCAATTGGGGCGACTGTGGGTGTGAAAAAACAGTGCGCTGAAAAAAACGTCGTTAATCCGAACAAATTATAGTATATATATATAAGAAATTTAACTAAAGGCGGTAAGAACATTATTAATAAGTGATTGAAATAAGGAAAGTGAAGCTGGCAAAGTGGCATTAAAACTCTTTCGACATCTAGAATTCTTTTCAGCTTCTTTGCAATTTTTTGTTTTCAAAAGTGACTGCAGGTATTTTTACAATTCCTGTATATATGTAGTAGCAATTATTTGATGTCATTATGTGATATCATATTTTAGTTTCATTAGTTCTGAAATTTTTGATTTTTCTTTACAGATTGACACCCATAATTTGTTTTCTGCGCTTTTTCCTCAGATCTCTTGCCTTATTTTCAAATGTGAATTATTCTTTTCATATTTACATACAAATCTTGTACTTTCTCACACTTTTTGGGGAAATAATCTTTTCTTTTTCATCTTGCATTTAATGCAAAATGTAGTTTATGAGTATTTTCATTGAAAAAGTTAACTTAATAAAAAAAATTATTATTGTTTTAATTCTTTATTTTATGAAGAAATGTATTTTATTTATTATTTTGTTTAATTTTTCAATTTTTATTTAATTAAATTTATATTATGAAGTGTTAATCATTTTATTTTTCATTTATTTTTATTTATTTGAATTTTTACTTTTATTTTAAATATATCTTATTAAATATAACATATTTTACACGTATACGATGATATAGGTGATATAGGCCTACTGGGGAACCGAGCACCCAAAAATAAATTCGGTAACGCGCTTTTTGCATACCTCATGGTTGTGTGGAAACTGCAAAATACCCAAAAATCTGCTCAAAATGCCCATATTTTGTTTTCACCCTACTCGCACCATTGGAAAATGTCATAAAAAATTACCACTTTTAGAGGGCTCTCATATTTGATTTATAGTATGTGGATGCTGTAGCAGGTATTGTTAATATGTGTGTGCATGCGATGGAGCAGGTAATGTCAATACGCGTTCGTGTATTATGATGTGTGTAAATGGATGCCTGTAATGAGGGTTGTGGTTGAGTTTTCATTTTGTATATTTCCATGTTTTCAAGTACATTGAGGCGCCGACCTTTTCCTTTGCTGTGAAGTGTTTGGGCCATTTATTTGATGTTTGCTTGGGTGCATTCGTTATCGAACATGTGATTCGCGAAGTTAGATTCTGGTGTGGTAGTGCGTTGCCGGGTTTTTTCTTGTAGTACATGATGTACTCTCGGAATCGTGTACTAATTTTTCGTCCTGTTTGTCCTATGTGGCTGTTTTGGCATTAGCAGGTAACTTTGTATAATCCGTGTTTGCTAAACCGATCCTTCGAGTTAGTGTTGTTCATTATTTTTTGTCCTATGTTGGTCCATCCATGTACCTAGCGTAAGATTCCACGTCTAACTCGGTTTTCCCCGAAAGCGGTTTGTTACAAAACTAAATTTGACAAGGGATGACGGAAAACCGTTCCAATATACATCAACTTTCCACGCTGTCGGAAAATTAACAAGGCAAAATACATCAAAGTACAACATTTTAGATCTAAAAACTCGCATTAAATTTATAGAATTTTCATTCTTCAGTCATTTTTGTTATATTATGGTGTGTAAGGACTGTTTTTATAAAATTTTGAATTTATACTTTATTATACTAAAATTTCTTAATTTCATAATCAATGAGCCTACATTATAATATGGAATATATCTTCTATGTATATATAAATATGCCACATGAAAAATTTGTCAACTTCTTTTTTGGGCGAACAGTTTGACTGATTTGAATAAGGCGGGGGAGTCCGGTGTATAGAACAAAATGTGAACATTTCAATATCTCCAAAAGCAAAAATTTGTGACAGGAAGATACACAACATCAATATGGTATCATCTGAGAAAATAAGGTGATATTGGAAAAGGGGGTGTGGCATCTCCCATACAAACCCATACCTTCATATCATATATATACGTAAACACTTAAGCTTCACCAATGAAGCTAGTATCCAACGTTTTACCAAATGCGAAATAGAGAGTGTGTTACCCTCTGAATATGTAAACTGGAACGTTCGTCAGGTGGGTGCAGTGGCGCACACAGCAAAATATTTGGAGGGGATTATTTTCTAAAGATTTGTTAAAATTGATTTCATACAAACTCGTCTTAAATTTATGTATTTGCAATTTTACCATGTGTTTGCATATAAAAAAATGAATACATTGTATTTTATTTTTCTATGTTTTAACTTAAGTTAACAGGGTACTCAAATATTATTAGGTGAAAATATATGAACATAAAAATACTCAACGCTGGACAGTAAGAAAAGTATGGAGTTAATAAAAATAAATTAAACTATTGAAAAAATTATTTAAAATTAAAATTATTATTAAAGTTATCAAAGGTTTATATACAATTTTCCCAAGGTAAGTAAGATCGCTATACATATAGAGAAGGACTAAGCCGGTCAATCTTTCTTGGAAACTTTCTGATTACGTTTTAAGTCTCCGAAGTGAAAATTATGTTTCGTTTTAGCCTACAGGAACGGTTACTAGAATAGCGAGTAAATTAAATATATTTAAAAAGATTTCTGTACCACAAACCTCCAGAGCTTCAGAAACTGGTTTCGCCTTATCTTCGAGCTTCGAGTTGAAAACCATTTCATACCAAATATCTATTTCTATTTTATGATCTTCGAAACCTCCATGCAGGTCTTCGGAATTAAACTATACAATTTTCTTAAATTACCTACTGCGTCATCGTCAAGGCTCAACAACTGTTTTTGAATTTTTTGACTGCTTCCACATCAGAGAGTCATTAATATCCTCCTGATAACATACAATTTTTTTAGGCCCGAAAACTAGTTTTTTATGTCTTATTTTTAATAATACTGTTAATTAATTTAATACTGTTAAAACCGTTTTTCGAAACTTGTAAATTTTTAAAATAATTTAAATTTGTATAATTCAAAGAAAAAGATTTTTCTTAGTTTTTTTTTTATAAAAAAAATAAAAAAAGTAAAAGCGTTTATGTGTACACAAACAAAGATGGGCTTACTTGTGAGAAAATATGATCCAATCTTGCATATTTCAGTGCATTTGAAAAGAAAACAAAGAAACTATAAATGTGGAAAAGAGAGCGAATATGTTTCCCATAAATTGTGATAGTGTTTGAGACAAATAATAAAACATTGCCAATTATGTGAAAGCTTTTGTTCACATATGTGGACATTATACCCGAAGAGGATGAAAAATAATCAGCCCAGCTCTAAATGATCTCGCAGAATATTTTTTCTTGGATGTTTTCGTTACTGTGGAAAAATTCCTCCAATTATATCCTAGGGAGAAGAATAATTGGGGAAGAGGAATTTAAAATTTTCGAAATCAGCTTTTCTGGCAATTGGAAATAAGCGGATTTCTAAATTTGCTACACAAATGTAAGAGTGTAAATATTATGAAGAATTCGTTTTTAATTAAGAGAAAAAATGAAAACAAAATTTAGTATTGCTTTTCATATGTTAGTTAAGGATAATAAAATGAATAAGTGCCACAGGAAAATAAACACAGTATTATGAGAAGGTTGCGCGATAGTGCAAATATGCCTGAGGTGCCGCAAACTATATCTACAATTTAATATTATTTTATTATTAAAAATTATGAAAAGTATTGTAAAGTAAATAAGCCAGGAACTCCATACATCGCACAGCCAGCAAGTGAAGAATACAATTTCATGATGGCCTGGCATCAAGTTTCCTAACAGGCCTGTCTATGGTTTATATGTACTTTTCGATCAAAAATACATATAATTGTGATATAATATAATTTTTTCTTAGTATATAATTACACAAATTAATATTTTTCCTAACTTTTAATTTTATTACGCGCTCCTTTCAGTTCAACTGGTGAAAAACTTCTTAAAAATGGCAACGAATCTCCCTTTTTCTCACATTCGTAATAACTACTTTTTTGCCTTAACTGGTTTTCCTTAAGCTTAAAGTTTATACTTCACTATACTATATTTTCGGTTTTCTGATATAAAAGTTTTGAAAAATTTTCAAACAATTTTCAAAACTTTTTTAGACTTTTTTGAATATACACACAATTTTTACAGTACAGATTTGCATAATGATTCTAAAAGAAGAAAACATTGGAAAAAATATTGAAATTCAAATGGCAGTATATAAAAAATTATAACATGTCGATTTTAAGGCCCGGTTTTTCAGTACAAGTTTAACTCAATTTGTCAGTTAAACTAAGCTTAAACTTGTTGCGCAGTTTTTCCGTCAACTTTAAACGAAGTTTAAACGTAGTTTAAGCGGTCAATTCGGCAGGGTTAAACTCTAGTTAACCTGTCAGCTGTTTTGCATACTTGATGGTTTTGGTTGTGAAACAATAAGCTGAACGCAATTAAGAAAGGACGATATTTTTATATTTAATTAAATACTGGATATATCATCTGACGAAAGTGATTATAGTGATGCAGAAATTGGCAAAATGCTAACTATTACAATACTGAGGAGAAGCAATGTCGTTGAATATGTATACAACTATTATCTGCTGCCGTATCTAGATAAAGAAAAATCCAATGTTGCCGTATAAAAAGCAAATATTAAAAGCGGCCTTAAACTCGCACTGAAAAACCGCTCTGCAGTTTAACTGGAGTTTAAATTTATGCCGAGTTTAAGCAAACTTAGTTTAAACTGAGCTTAACCAAGGACTGAAAAACCGGGCCTTAGTGTGTGCTATTGTTATGAAACGCCCTATAGTTTTGCACATCGGCTGACGAAAGAATACGGCAAGTATTGCATTGTTTTTAAATTTAATTGTCGTATTTAACATAGCAAAAAAACTTAGTGAAATAATTAGAAATAAAACATGGTCTGTTAGCAAAATTGTGCGCATGCGCTGTAATGCTTAAAGTTGACACTCGATCACATTGAACTGAAATTTCGCGCGCTTAGTATTTAACGGGCGTTAATTGTGCCGCTTAGACGCTTTGGCGCTTTGCAGTTATTAGGGGTATAAATACAAATGAACATTACCACTTGTCAGTATCGCTAAAATTGTAATTGAATCAATTAAAACTGCATTATGAAATCGATTTTTATCAATCGAGCAACTATGAGCATAACAATTTATCATTGGGTGTGACCCGAGAAAATGTACAACTAATTTTTAATAACAAACTTCAATTGAAAAGCCGCAGCTCCATGACTATCCTCTTGGGTATTAAAGCCTTCTAGACTTCACCGAGACGAAGTCTAGAGCGCCTGCAATGCCGAAGAGCCTAGCCAGGAAGTTCTACCTTCAGGCAGTTTGAGTTCAGGTGAAAGCGAACATTTTATACCTAGTTTGGAAATTTGTATAGCATCTTACATAATACATTCACAGTTGCAGCTGAAGTTTCAAATTTGGATATACTTTTGAATATATTACCTATTTTGCTACATTTCCTGTTCTCCTAATAAGCGTTGCCAATTAAGATATTTTTACAGGTTGGTGACCTGTATGAAATTGTTCTCAAATGAGATATGCTAATATGGGTACCACCAACTAGCATTGCCACTTAATCCTATTGTGTTTTTTTTTTCATATCCGCTATTAGCACGAAACCGATTTGTAATTTTTGGATGAACTTTTCTATATAGGTAATATGCTACATTTAAATCTCTTCTACTAAAAAATTGCAACTTAGGATGTTCTTTACGGATAAGTATCTAGCCGCCGTAGTGCGGGCCTACCACACCGAAGGTCCAAGGTTCGAGCCCTGGTGCAGGTAACATCAAAAGAGGTTTGAAAAAGTTTTTTTTAAACGGCAGCAAAAATTCATCTCCTCTGCATATGCCGTTCGGAATCGGCAAAAAACTGAAGGTCCCCCCATTTTTTAAAAAAAATTCGAACTAGCACACCAGAAATTAGTAGAGAAGCTCGGGCTAAATCTCCCCAGGAGGTATATATAGCGCTAATTATCTAGAAAAAACTAAATTATTAAAATTTCGTATCCAGTCTGCAACCGAAAAACTCATTATCCGCGATGTGACATCTCCCAGCAGGCCTAGGTTAATTGACTTCTGCGACGGTCGAAATAAAGGCATCTATGTTACCATGTTCCAACATAAAAGAATCCATAAAACCAACTGCCTGTCCCCTGATCATAAACTGAGAAATCAAATTGATTTACGCAAGGCAAAGCGCCATTGTTCTGGAAGTTCGTTCACGAAATCTCAATACCGATCTGGATCAGTAAACTTTTACAGCCGAGGTACGCACATGTTTCTGGAAGCTGAGGAGATGCTCACAGCAACGCAAGTAGAGTTTGGTGTCAAGAAGCCGCCCACAACCCGGATAGAGGGTAATTTCTTCACTTTGCCTATTATCTAAGAGCAATCTATGACCTAACCGTGAACTAAGCAGTCGGAGCTATTTATCAATCTCTACGTAGCGACACTATAGGGCTCCAGCTAGCCTGGAAGCACAACTTGTATGATGCGGAACGTCGTTACCATGTCCACAGCTACCTTAGATGCTGATTGTTAGGAATAATATCCGCAAATTCTAGTTAAATATCCAGCGGATGAACGAAGGTTTCAAGATCTGGGCAAATTTCTGCATCTACAACAATAGCGACCTGGTAAACGACATACAGAGAGTGCTTAAGTTAAGTAGGGAACACTTATCTGGTTAAGAAAAAAATTTACAATTTTTTTTTCAAAAGTGATGCAAATTCAAAGATTAACTTTTTTTCCTGTTTTGTAAAGTTAATTTTTTCAATATTTTGCAAACTACTGTAGTTAAAAAAAGGAAGCTTTGGCACTTTTAAAGGGGGTACTAGAGGCATTAAAAAATATTTTAAGAAAATTCAAAATTTCTAATCTTAGAAACTTTCCATTTTTCAAAATCGAAAAAATTTAAGTTCGCCATTAAATTTGGGACTGAATGTTTTTCAATGTTTACATACTTCTCATGTACTTATGTATCTAAAGATATTCTGAAATTGTTAGAAGGGAGTTTTTTAGTAGTATGTAACGGCATAAACGGATCGGCATAGCTATTGACTTATACATATCAAAATGTTCAGGAGGAAAGGCGAAATTGATTAAGCCATGTCCGTCCGTCCGTCCGTCCGTCTGTGAACATGATAACTTGAGTAAATTTTGAGATATCTTAATAAAATTTGGTATGCGGGTTCCTTGGCACTCATCTCCGAGCCCTATTTAAAATGGGGGAAATCGGATGATAGCCACGCCCACTTTTTATGTATAGAATATTCTCGAAAACAAAAAAAGTGATTATTCAGTGCATAATACTCTTATAAGGATAAAATTTGGTGTGTACATTAATGTTAAGGCAGAAAATATATTTTTCAAGAAATGTTTGAAAATGGGCGTGGCACCGCCCACTTTTTATTAAGTCAAATTTAGAAATAATATTAATCACAAATCAAAAACCGTTCAAGATATCGAAACGAAATTCAGCACACATATTTATATTAATACAAGGAATGTTAAGGGAAAAAATGGGCGTAATCGGCTACGGTTCAAGACCACTTTTATATGAAAGATTTTGGAAAGGATCATAAATATATTTAATAGCCAATAACTTTGCGAACAAAAGCTTAATATCATTTCTATATCACATTCAAATTGTACGTGAGCGGAGAAATTTAATTAATATAAATTTTCGAAAATGAGCGTGGATCCGCCCCTTTTATAGTGGATTATTCCACAAAACTTTTTCTGCTTTACTGTTTATTGTAAAAATGGACGAAATCGGTTGCGGGTCACGCCCAGTTTTTAAGATAGTTCTGAAAAAATTTTATGTAAAATGTAAAACGCGATATTTCTATAACCATGCAAGCTATATCAATAAGATCGTTTTAAGCAAAATTCGACCAAAAAAAAATTTTGTGGATTTTGCGGAAGTAGGGGTGGCGCCGCCCACTTTTCGGCATAAAAGTTCTGCTTTTTCCCAAGGCAATTGCTTGTAATTCCAACTAGATATTTCAATGAAAATTGTTCAGCTGCTTCTCAATAGTATGCGGTATACTCCTGCCAAAAATTAGGCAAATCGGATAACACTGAAACATAAGATTGCTATTAGCCGGTGCTTACGTAACACCTACGCTCCTTTATGGATGTGAGATCTTTGGAAATTATGGCTCTGTATGCAGAAAAAAATAAATGTTATCTACAACAACATTGCAAGATATGTTTTGGGGCCGAAAAGACTTGATCACTTTTCAGTATACACTGACAGTCTATTGAAGGAAAGACTGCTTCTGACCATGCCAACATTATATACACAAAGGTACCTCTACCCAATACATCCCCTACATAGCTCAATTGACTGAGTTTCATTTGTTACATTGTCTGAGAAATAAATTTGGACATTTCGCCCCACAAAGCATTTCAATGCACACTCGCTGTCCGAAGGAATTGAGTTTTGTCGTGAAACGACTAACGTGCTCCTTCGAACAATATAAAAACGAAAAAGAGTAGCCATAATGAATCATAAAAAGTTTTCGTTGATTAATTCTAGTCTTTTTATACCTTTCATGAACATGAAATGGTATTATAACATTGGTGCGATGTTTTTAAGTATGAGAAGAAGAGATAGACCCACCAATAAGTATACCGAAATGATCAGGGCGATGAGCTGAGTCGATTTAGCCATGTCCGTCGGTCCGTCTGTCCGTCTGTCTGTTTGTACGCAAACTAGTCCCTCAGTTTTTTAAATTATCTTGATGAAATTTGGTACGGAGCCGCCATTTTGCATGAGATTAATCATTCGTCGGAATCAGCAAGATCGGAGCAATACAACGCATAGCTCCCATACAATCGATAGTTTCGATAAATGGGTTTTGTGTAATAAATTTTGCAATTCAAAAGTAGGAACGCAAAACTTTGCAGGTTTGGTACTCATTATGTATGTAGTGAAAATCACCCAGATTGGACCAACATTACATATAGCGAAGACAGCCCTTTCCCTACTTGTTATTTATTGCATTCTTGTCCTAGATGTAATCATGAAAGATTTTCCTCCAAAGTATCTATGTATTTTTTGTTAGTAATCGTATGCGAATTTTTATAGTTATTATTTCGTTCTTCGGTTGTATTCAATTTTATTATACGGCTTTTTATTATACCGCGATTTTGCATTGAGGAAACTAAGTACAGATACAAGTTGTTTGGCCTTATTTATGTAATTGTTTCGAACCATAAATTCTGCATAAATTTATAACAGATGCATGTGAATATTTAAAACTCTGTGGAAAAATATTAAATGAGTTAATGAACGAAATTCCCCCTTTCAAAAACGTACTAACTTATGTACATTAGTAGAGACTTCCCATTACTTTGAATTTAAGTACTCGATACTGGCAGAATTCATCAAGGCACGACAAGCATTTTTTCTCTACAACTGACTCAAGAGCAATTGGATTTCAACGCAGTAGGGGCCGTCACTTTCCTTCTCTGGCTGTGTAGATAGAAACACTTTCTGGGTCAGAGAATTTTCATTAAATCATAATATGTAGAAAACAGTTTAATAGAGCCAAAAGCCTCGACAGCGAGGTTCAGTGGCTTGACTACAAAAACAAACTAAGGGCCTGTAAGAAGGCCTTGAGGCAAGCGAAGAGAACATCGTGGCGAAACTTCTGCACTGGAGTCGAAAGTGTCGACGACACAGCAAGGCTAAGGTGCGTGTTATCAAAGTCGCAAACGGCCATGAGCTATTTGCGGCGACCCGACAGTACATGGACCAGCTCGGAAGGGGAAACCCTTGAACTGCTGCGGGATACACACTTCCCGGGAAACATGCATACCGCACCAGATGCATCTGCATTAAACCTGGCTGTTACTATACCCATCACGGAGGGGGGGGTAAAATGGGCAGTTAAAAGCTTCAAACCTTTTAAAGCTGCCGTACCAGACGTGATTATTCCTGCACAACTGATTAACAATCCGGATACATCAGCTAATTGGCTGCGTCGTATTTATTCAGCCTGCTTGTCTTCCAACTATATCCCGTGGAGAAGCGCAACGATTATCTTAATTCCGAAGGCAGGCAAAGCCTCTCATTACAAGTCGAAGTACTACAGACCGATTAGTCTTTCGTCCTTCGCACTTAAAACCCTAGAGAGGATTTTCAGTAATTTCCTCACTTCTACTATTGATAGCGGCCTAATATCCAGCTATCAACACACATACATTAAAGGCAAATCCACGTGGACCGTGCCTCACAGCCTTGTCTCTACCATTTAAGGATCTTTGGGTGAGAAGGACTACTGTCTGGTGGCCTTCGTAGACATTGAAGCAGCTTTCAATAATATTTACCCTTACGCCATCTGCAACGCCCTAACAAATCTGATTGTAAATGGGTCCCTGGTGGGGCTGCTCGACCAGCTGCTCAAGGGAAGGAAAATACTTTCATCCCTGGGGAACACTGGAATGACACGCAATGTCTCAAGGAGCACACCTCAAGGGAAGGTTGTGGCATATGCTGATGACCTGGCTGTTGCATACAGAGGCTAATTCCTACAAACTTTTTGTGACGTAATGCAGATAGCACTGCGAGATATTCTCCTATAGTCCTCTCGAGAGTCACTTCCGAGAAAGTGGAAAATACCACCGCTAAACCAAAACTTAACGGCATGCGCCTCAACTTGGCAGATAAAGCCAAATTCCTAGGTGTGGTTCTGGACAAAAGGCTGAATTGGAAGAAAGAAAGCGTACATTGCATTATACACTTTCAAAAGAGCCATAGGTAAAAAATGGGGGCTTAGCCCCAAAATATGCAAATGGATTTACACCACGATTATAAGACCCATATTACTATATGGTGCCATCGCTCTAAGCAAGACATCAAACCTGAGCTTGTTAAGCCAAAGTTCACAGGTCTAGTACGGTTAGCATAGGATCCAAGGACCTCTAAAGACCACTCCAAGCGAAGCCCTTCAGGTCATTCTTGGCCTTCTGCCCTTAAATATAATAAGGTACCGAGCAGCCCCTCGCCTAAGGGAATCGTCCAGCTGGAACACAGGAACCACGGGACATTCCAGTATGCTAAACAACTCCAGATTTCTTCCTGAAAGCACGGATCGCTGTGTGACCACTACAGTTGCAGATAGCAACTTCACAGTAACTATTTCCAGTAGGGAAGATTGGGGCGAGTCTGATCGGTGCTTCGGTACAGAAGGGAGTATATCTATATACACCGATGCCTCTAAATTAAATGGGAGGATTGGGGGAGGGGTCATTAAATCCCTTGGTTCTCAGTCGTTCAATTCTGAACTAGCACTAAAATGCCGCCGATCTCTCCAAGAGATGGGCAAGCAGAATTGTGTGAGCCTCATGTGGGTCCCGGGATATAGGGGCGTTGAAGGAAACTGTAAGGCAGATGAGCCTCTAGGCAGGGCACGACCAAGCATGTTCTTCCTGATAAAGAGCGCTTAGGTATACCCTTCACCACGTGCAGGCTAATGTTAAACGAATACACCTACCAAGAAGCCAACGAAAGATGGCAACAAAGCCCAGAGTGTAGCATATCCAAGCAAACCTGGCCAAAATGGGATCCAAAGAGATCACGTCATATCTACGCTTTTAAAAGGGTCGAAATCTCTAAGTTAATTGTAGTACTAACTGGGCATTGCCTTATTGGGAGGCACGCAGAGAGGCTAGGCGCGCCCTATCGTCGATGCTGCAGGTGTTGCAAAGATGACGAAGAGGAAGAAACTGTGGAACACCTCATTTGCAACTTTTCAGCGCTAAGCGGTGCTAGATGGCGCTGTCTGGGAGCGCACTTCCTGGACAACCTCCGTCAAATTGCGGAGTATGACATTAAGGAAGTGGTGGCCTTCATCAGGTCCTCAAAATGGTTCGAAGAGGAGGAGTAACTCTGTCTTTACGTGGTATCAGAACGGGCCTTTTGATCCTGGCCTATGTGTGCCCCTGCGGCAGGCACTTCAACCTAACCTAATATGATATAGTCGTTGAAATTTGGCTGGGAATGCGAATTGCAAAGATATTCTATTATCATAACCGAAGGGCAAAGCAGTTCGCGAATACAAAAAAAAGTGGATAAAGCGGTTCGTGCTACAGAAAATCCTTTTGTAGAATGTAGATGATAATTTGCTCTTGAAGGCCTTGCTATTCTACGAGATTCCATTTGTTCGACGTCATTCATCTTTATATTTATCCATTTTTACACAATTCACATTCCATTACACCAAAAAGTTGTGAAAATACTATTCATTCCACTTACTCGACATCGGCCAATTCGAAAATCTTAAGTGATCTATCCCTCGAAAAACGTCTGACGCATGCTGCATTACTTTCCCCTTCATTTAAGTTGAAATCAATTGCAATTAAATAGATTTTTACTCAAATTAATTTTTTCCAAACATAAATGAATCATAACTGCCGGTGTAGTCAAACGTCCAAAATCTTTTGACACAATCCGCTGCGTGAGTAGGTAAAAAGCATGTGTCCGACGGTTATGGCAATAGCGTAAACTTCGCCAAGCGAAGGGAGTGCGAATTGGATGGCATTCGGCGAAGTAGTATTCGTTGTTGTTGTGGTAACGACAAAAACACTCCTCGAAGATTTTGGGGAGTGTTGTAAAATTAACAGTCCTTGGCCGGATTTGAACCCGGTAAGCTCCGGTACTCCCCTGCGGTATTGCCCGACTGTCGTGGTAGCGATTTGGTATGACCAGTAAGGTCAGATAAGGAAGGATAAGATGGGTAATGAGGATAAGATGGGAAGGATAAAATGGGTAATGAGAGGTGAGAGGCATCATATCCGTAGATCACCAATCGAGTTACACGTCATTACCTTTGTGCATATTAGTCGCCTCTTACGATTGGTATGCCTACCTCGGGCATATTCTAAACCCCTAACCCGCAGGGCTAAAGAGTGGTATTCATCGATTATCGTAATAGGCATGATTTTATAACATAATATGTTTCGTTCAGAGAGAAGACGGGTGGTGCCGTACACCTTTTTGTGCTTTGCAATTTAGTCAGATTGGGGCAAGCGCTTGCAGCTCTGAGGTATGGCCCTGGTTGCAACCGCGTCATTTTCACTGTGAATAATAACGATTTGGTTTTGAAAGAAAAATATAGTTGTCTCTTGACGAGTGGAAATCGTAACATCCAAGTCGGTCAATCTTTGACTTATTTGAGAGAAAATCTCTTTGGAAAACTTATGAAGCAATGAACGGTACCGACAGTGAAAATTACACGTGTTTTGTAAATATTTTTGTGGACAGAAAGTAGCACAAATATTCATTTTCATTTTATTATCCACTGCGCATTTTTCGTTTTTGACATGGTTTCCATGTACGTCAAAGTAGGGGTTACATGAACTACTTTACCGACGGCTACGGTTTTCGGTTAGATAATCGTCCAGGTACGCTCAGAATCGACCGTTAAATAACAAGAAAGTAGGTTGGCCTCATCTCAGGAGATATGCCAAAAAAAGGTGCAACTCATGAATTTCCTAGTGCCGTTAGTCCCCTTTAGACTATAACTCCCAATTGAGTATCTTGTTGGTTAGTTTAAATCTAATATTGTTCTTCTGAGTTATTAATGCGGTGTGGGATGGGTTTTGTTTAAGCATTATCTTCAGAAGTGCTGGAATTGCGGCAAACATCACACACATTTTAGATCGAAAAGAGAATGTACCCTGCAAAAAATCGTGTGACTAATCTGCAAATCTGTAATCTGTAAGCGATCCACGATTGATCTCTTCAGTCTACAATTGGCTGTAATTTAATATACATAAGTAAATTTATATTTATGTAGCATACTCATAGGGGGTAAATAAACTTTAGTTTTCGTGGCATACTTATAGGAGGTAAAAGTACCTGTTTGGGTAGAAAGAGTCGTTTCGTACCAGTTCTGGCATAAATGGGTACAATTGGTCTCTCCATAGGACATGCTTGAACAAATGTGACAGTTCAACCCATACAAAGTGATCAGAACCGGCATTAGCCGCTTCCTCCTTTACGACTCATCCCGGACGCATCCTAGACTGATCGCATTTTTTCGTCATTGTTCGTTGTTAATCAACGAAAGTATTTCAATATAGAAATTTAAATAAACTTTATTTTTCCTTTTGTTGTTATTGTTTACTGCCATTGAAATGATGGTTAACTTATTTCGCTAATATTCATCCAAATACATACATAGTTCCATAATATAGATTTACGCCGATTATATCGACTCAGGGCGCCGGCGACTAAGTCGTCCGACGTATGGGGTAGGAATAATTCAATTCACCGAAACTATTAATTGAACCTTATAAATACCAGAACCCAAACCAGAACTGTAATCGGTTTCAAACTCAAGCCTTAAACAACGCCTACACTCACCACCGGAACTAGAACTTAAGGCGTATTTCAAACCAGACCTGAAACAAGAACCAAATTGGGATTGAAATTGAAACAGAAGAACTGACATCAGGACCTATTTCGGAGCAGAAATCGGAACTTAAGTCGCACTTGAAAGGATTCGGATCTGGAAGTAAAATAAGGACCAATCTTGGAACCGTAACCAGAAGTGAAGTCAGTTGCGAAGCCGGAGCTAAAACGGGGCTAAATTCGGAACTGAAACGTATACCAAAATAAGGACTGATCTCCAAAGCTGGAGCTTAAGCAGTATTCGAAGCTGGAAACGAAGCAACACCGGGACTAAATTCCGAACCAAACATGAAATAATATCAGAAACTAAAGTCAAACTGAAATCGGAACTAAAACCAGAATCAAATCGCTACTCATCAGGAAAATAGGGCTGAACCTGCACGAAGCAGCCACCAGAACTAGAAGGCGGCCTAAAATTGAACCCGAATCCATAACAGAGTCAAAACCGGAAAATCAAAGGGATCCTGCAGAGTCCCAGAATGGATATGGAAACTGTGAACAAAATTAGACTACTTGCTCAAAGAAGCGCTCAAACCGTCCTAAGATCTTGCGCTCCACTGATATGAGGACATTAACAAAACGCGCTCCAAAAAAATAGTAGTTTAACGGCAGAAATAAAAAAATGTCAAATAATAACGGCGCCGATGGCTTCCATCGGCGGCCTAAGAGTCTAGCTCAAAAATACATACTTACACACGCATACCAAACATTGTGGGCATTCAACACGGCTTAGGCCAGCTTGATTGAAAACCCATCGAATGAGTTGGATGATGAGCAAAGGAATAACTGAAGTCAAGAAATAAATAGAGAGCTTAAGAAGGTGGAAGCTCAGGCGCTTGGATGTTATTGGGAAAAGGTGGCACGGTGGCGATATTGCTTTGGCCTCATTGATAACGATCAGCAAAAGTGGCTTGCTGCCATCAGACACCGCAAATATGATGAAAGAAAATGAGTGGACCAAAAACTTGAGACGTGGAAGCGGGAAAGAGGAGAGTGAATCGATTGTATTGCTTTGGATGAGTCCCATTAAAAAATGTCTTGTTTCTAGTTACACACATGAAACTAAAATTAAAATCGTTCGGCAGTCAGCGCAGAGGATGTATAAAACTATCACAACAAAAAATATCTAGTGCTGAGGAACACCTACAGCAACTACTGGCGGCTACTATTGACTTTGTTCAAGCTAAAACAATACACAGTGGGTGATATGGCCAATTTAACTAATGGAAATCAATTTCGTAGTCGTTTCTACTCTAACTCCCTCCCACTCTATGTGATCTGTGGTAAGGCCCCCATCCCACATACCCAGCTTAAGGGCCAAAAAAGTAGTCAGTACCGGATATCCAGTGGAAGGTGCACCTGCAACCGGTCGTCTGTCTAACACCACCAGTGGCTTATTGGGCTTAATCGGATCCATATGCTGCAAAGAATTGGCCATATCTCCCAGTAGAAGTGTCTACTAAGCAGAGTTTAGGAAAAACGTGAGATTTTACACCTTCTTTCTTCCAAGAGTAAGAGTTGGGTAGAAGTTATCGTGCAACTACTGAGGTGGAGCGAATCGGAAGAGTACCACTGCAGCGATGAGCCTTCTCGTAGCTCTTTCCTTCCTGGGCTTTTTGGAAGCCCTTTCCTGCTGCAGTTGCATGGAGGATGAAAAGGTGGAATCATTGAGCCATTACATGCTTAGCTCTCAAGCTAATGCTAGAACTTGGCCGATTTAACTTGGCCCTGGATTACTCACATGTTTGGTGGACATTTCACAAGGTGCTAGTACCAGAGCGTGCCGGATTCATATCCGGCAAACTACTGTCACTATAAGTATAACCCCGCTTGCGCCGTCAGCTCACATTTATCTGTAAGTGCGACGACTGGGCAGGGCGAAGTAACAACAAAAATCCAAACTACCCTTACTGCCTAGTGTCTGTTCTGGTATCTCTAAATACAATGTGCCCTATGACCAGATTTCAGATATCAAATTTCTAACTTTTCTCCATCAAATCGATTGTTTGCCCCACTGTGCAACTACCATGATACAACCACAATAGCTAAAGCTTGTAATAGTGCGCGCATAAAAGTTAAAGCCAAACTGTTTATGTACATATTTGCAATGACCCTGGGGACGTCCGAGCTGCTAGATCTGCGCTACGCTACGTTCTATGAGCAGTCGCCCATTGCCAATTTATATGCACAAAAACAAATACCCAGAAGTGCGCTGCGGCAAGTGAGTTGACAAGAGAGTTCGGCGAAGTTCGCCAAAAGCCGCATACGTGTTTCGTTCAAATTGTTGCGCCCCATTTTGTGGTGTTTATCAGCACTCACTGCCGACCGCTGAATACTGTTGTGTGCTGTTGTCCTATGAGAAAATGCGTCATAAATGCGTAATGTTGATGACAATGACTGTGAATATGATGCATGAGGCACGTCCAGGCTGGCTGAGCTCACTGCACATACGCAGTTGTTGGTTGCTAACCTTTACTGATGGACTAACTTGGAACAATAACAAAAAACCCCACCAGAACGTTGTCCAGCACAGATGGTTGGTTAAAGAGAGCGGTAAGAGGTTTATCGCGAGGAAAACATTTATAACCAGGCATGATTGTGGCGACTATCATGGCAGTGGATGGTTCATCATCATCATAATCAAGCGTTGTTGCCTTTTAAGTGTGGCGGTTTGCGGTTTAAGTTGAGTTGAGTTAAATTGAGTATTCGCTGGAATGTCGATGCGGTGTATGCGGAAAATGCGCCGAGAATGGGGTGTGAAGCAATTTAATGAAGTAAAAATTTAGCATAGAGTTGAAGATTAAATGTTCATCATGTGCTGGTAATCATACGAAACCATGATCTGTGCGAAGATGTGAGCTGAATAGGCAAAGTAAGTGGATAAGAGAGAGATATTGTAGTATGAAAGGCAGAGAATGTTCTAAGCAACATGTTGAACATTGCGGAAATTATTTTTCCAATTAATTAACATTTTATTGTACATATCGGTTAGGTTTCTATCTTCTTCTTCTTATTTACGATGCACCTTCCTTTCAACGCAGTAAACTCCTACAGCGCCACTGATGGTATCGTGGGATCCCTCGCATAACTTTTTCTACTCAGATTCGGCGCTGAAATTGTATTGTAAATGTTATAGTCTTCTAAAAAATCCCCCGCAGGTATAGGGAAAGTCTCCAAGTTCCTTCCGTAAATAATTTTGGGGCGATGCACCCTCGTCTGCTATATATTCGTATTGTTATGTCTTGATCGAACGTACTAGACGAAGCAGCGTCTCTTCCACCATCATTTTTCATCAGAAGCATTATTAGACATTTCACTCACCTATGACAGACCCTCTCTGTTTGTGTTAATATACATTGTATGGTCAAAATCGTTTAGACGGTTAAGTGTCATTTAAATAAAGGAAGGAGTGTTTGGAAAAGTAGGCGCGGCATCACTCGAAGGAGAGGAATGAGAGAGGCATAGTTCGGCCAAGTAAGAATTAGAGAGAGAGGGAAAGAGCAAGGGATGGAAACTAAAACGGAGAAATGAAGGCGTAGGGACAAATAAGTTATCATAAAAACGCGGAAGAGCTGAAAAAACCGGCAAAGAACCCCTGGAGGAGAAAAAGAGTGAGAAAGAAAAACGGAAGAGGGATATTGGATAAAACATAAATACTGGGATAGAGTGGTATGGGAGGATGTAGATAAAGAGAGATTTGTTTAGGGTGAGGAACATAGGGAGGGTAAAATGTAAAGCAAGAGGTAAAGAGAAACTGCTAGGGAGGCTGTAGAAGATAGGCAGAGAGATAAATCAGATGAGCGGGAGGAACAAGAAATATGAAGTGGTAAGTAATGCAAGGTTGGTATTGTGAGAGGATAAATATCGTTCTACCTCAAAAGCTGGTCTTAAATATGTTTTCTAAGATATTAGATTAACGGGATTATTTGTAAACGTGCACCTATTTATTCAATCTGAGGTGTGTAGGGATAATATTTACTGCTCGATTTTAAGTTTTCAAAATAACGGCTTAAAGTATTCACCTCTATAAATCAGCTCAAAGCAAAGAATAGTCATTATCAGTGGATTCATGTAAACATACATAAAACTCATAAATTTTACACTTTTCATGTAAGTTTACAAGCTTTATATGGTTTATAAGTTTTACGCGGCTTTTGTAAGTTTATATGCACTTTTAGGAATGGTTATGATTTTTCATATTTTTTTTAATTAAAAAAAGGTTTTAATTTTCCGTACCAACAATTCAATTGAATTATTAAAAGTTTTTAAGTTTTCTTATAGATCCATTTCGGAAGCAGCTAGACTTCTTCATCATTAAGCTACCGGAACGCTGGTTTCTGTCAGCTAAACTCCTATTTCTATTTAGTTTACCATATCTATGAGCAACCCCCCGCCAACTGGCAGTCAGTAGTTGATCATGATAGTTTTTTGGTTTGTGTGCCTTTATTATTGACAACAAGATACTTACCGACGTGCTCACGGTTTTGTTCTTATTTTTGGTCTTGAGCTCGTTTATCAAGGATCTATATTATAGATTCTATAAGAAGAGCTATGGCGGTTGTCTCTAAAATTTTTCCTTTCTATACAATTAAAACCTTTTAATAGTTATTTAAATTATTATTAAATTAAATTATAATCATGGATACATAAAAAGTTTTTATTTGATCCAAAAAATTAGCGAAAACGTTATAGCTTTGGAAGGAAGCTGCTAGACTCCTTCATGAGAGTAATTTTGGCGCCGCTCTGTTTAGCTTTTCGACTATCAAAACTCTACGTTCTAAGGTTAAAGTGACTATCTTTAGACAACAAAAATAAAAGCTAGATTCTGCTCGGTTGACGCAGGTTTCCCATTAGTTGTTTGCGTTAGGATTGGCAGTATTTATTGACATTTAAGTTGCAAGAACATGAGACGTTGGCGACGTGCCACAACGAAAGCGACGGTGGAAATGTCAGCATCAACAAAATTCCTCCAAAAAAAAATACCCCTTTGGATGTCGCGTTCTACGAGTGCACATTTTTACCATGTATTTAACAGAGCCTGATGTGTTTCGTTTATATTTACATTCAAATGCATGAAATGTAACCCTTCTTCCTTGTTGTGTCTGTTGCGGCTGTCATGGACATTTCAGCTTGCTTGTTCTCTGGTAGCCAATGTTTTGTTTGTTGTTGTTTTTTGTTGGTTTTGTTGCATTGACAATTTCCACTGTTTTCCCTGTTCAACTGTCAGTTATCATTCACTCAGCGTAAAACAAATGACAAAATTCCACAAATAAGGGAAGAGGAAGAAGTGCAATTGCCAATGTTAAATGCTCAATGCGACGCTAGTTGATCGACTATTGGCCAGGTTGTTGTCGCCACCACGGTTTCGGCTGTGTGCTGCCGCCACTATTCTATGTTGTTACAAAAAATTCAACCGCTCTACTTGTTGTTGTAGTCCAAGTCACTAATGCAGTTTAAGTCGCCTGTCGCCTAGCCCCTACTCAAAGCTATTTTAGGTTAACTGGGAGTTTGGCTAAACTGAGATGGTGCATGAGGAAAAATGCAAAACATACATTCACACATACTATAATACTAGAAAACAAAGAGTTTTGAAAAACAAAAACAATTGCTTTCGTTGTAAATGCAAATCATGCATTGATATATGGGAGTATCTGTAGAGATTATTTTCAAATGACAGCAAGTCAAATTCGCTTAATATCATAAAGATTGTGCACAAATACGTTTAAATAGACTTAAACTAAGATACGAGCGTGGATGCATAAACCCAACGGCCTTAAATCTTATATCGCCTTTTCGTAGCCAGTCTCAGTGCAACACTACCAGACCTATCCTTGAAGATACCTGTGATAGCAATGACCACATGGAGTCCCTGCTTCGGATGTGCAAAATTAATTTTTTTTTATAAACCCTTGTTTGCTGGAAATAGGACTGTATTACTAATTTCTATCGCAACCGCAATATTGTAGACAGGCGTTGCTGAAAAGTTCTTCAACTACCTTAAACAGATTATGTCGAAAAGGCTTGGTCGGGTTGTCGCCTTCCCATAATAGCTCACTATGAAACGAATGTTCATCGGCAACGCGTGGGTCATTTGGACGTACGCTGACGGAAGCTTTAAGCTGCTTGAATTGTATGCAGATTGTCAATCCCAAAAAATTTAATTTATTCTTTCAGCCATTTCTTTCCCGCTGCCTGGCAGAAGTACCTTTTTTTGCCTGAAGCCGAACTGATAACAGTAAATCAGCCCTTGAGGATGTGCACAGAGCCTGCATGAGAAAACAAACAAGCAACTGACACACAAATTTTATAATTGAGCAAGCCAGGAAGTATAAGCTCGAATGAAACATTTCATTAATAGTAGTGACTCAAACTGTATGGTACCCTTAACCCAGCACGGTTTCCTCAATCCCATGCTAAACTTATCTCTCCTGCACGTTAACAGTGTACCGAATAGTGGAAAGATGATGGACTTAGTACTTCTGGATAGTTCGTTGGGTAATGCCATCATTCAGATCTCTCCAATATCCCTTCCAGAAAATCCCTTACACGCTTCGCTTGAGATAGCTATTGATACTAACAGACCAATTGTGCCCGGTATAACTAAAGTAAAATTCCATTCTCGTATTAGATGTTTTTACAAAGCGAATTTCGTTAAGCTGAACGAATTGATGGCTGACCACGACCGCTCTGAACTTTGTGCTTGTACAGACATCGTTTCAGAAACTTCCATATTTTACAGTTCTTTGAAAGCTGTGTTCCCTCTCGCTACGTCAAGGTTAGGTCGAGCAACCCGCCATGGTTCTCAGGTCAATTGTCAGACTTAGCAGTATTAAATCTAGACTTTATAAGCGATTTAAGAGATCTAAAGCATCTGCTGACTGTTCGAAATATTTAGCTGTCCGCTCTAACTTTCCTTTTTTAAATCAACTATATTATAACGACTGTTGTAGAACTCAACTTTTCAGTAATCCGAAAAAATTGTATAGCTTTGTGAACTCAAAACGTAAAATTTTCGGATTTCCATCGTCGCTTTCTTTTGGGTGTAAGAGTGCTAATACTGATATGATATTGCGCAATTATTTTCTGAATTCTTTAAATCGACCTATTCGTCTAACTGTTCTGAAGATAGTGTGTATTCATATTATTTGGATAGTTCCAAATGAATCCCGTGATTGATAATAACACTGTTGTTCAGAGTCTTGAATCACTGAAGACCATATTCTCCCCGGGTCCTGATGACGTTCCTAGTTGTGTTCTTAAGTACTGGGCTGTGCGTTTGTCGGAGCCGATTTTAAAATTATTTAATTTGTCTCTGGAAACTAAGGCATTCCCATCTCTTCGGAAACAAAACAAAATTCTTTTATTATAGCCTTGCATAAAAAAGATATGAGGGCAAACATTGAGAACTGCAGAATCATTGGTAAACTTTCAGCTATTCACAAGACTTTTGAACAGACTATTACTAAACAGCTTCAATATCAGTGTACTTCTTTATTATCTCCTTGTCAGCATCGTAGGTCAACCACTACCAACTAGCTTGGGCTTACATCCTTAGTAATTCACGGATTTTTGAGAAACAATCAAACGGATGTTATCTACACTGACTTTAGTATAGCTCTTGATTCCGTTAATCACGAGCTTATAATTCATAAACTGGGTTTACTCAGTTTTCCGACTCATTGGTTAACATAGCTAACAAGTTACCTTATAAACAGGATTTAAAGAGTTCTGTTCAATCACAAAATTTCTAAAACCATTGACGTAACCTGTGTGTGCCTCCGGGGAGCAACTTGGGCTCGTTACTATTAAGCCTGAACATAAACGATTTACCGCGGATTATCTCATATTTCAAAACCCTGATGTATGCAATTCCTAATTTTTGCCTTCCGCGGACTCAATTGGAACACAAATATTCATCTACCCCCTTATAGAAATCGGCTTCTTGTTATTAGTTTACCTACGCTGGAAAATCGAAGAATTTTAATAGTGATAATGTCCTCCATAAACTGATTATCGGTGAGACTGACTCTTCTGTACTACTCTGCAAACTGACGTTTGCTGTTCCTGCTAGAGCGTTTAGATAATACCTGCCTTTCCATTTGCCTCTTTGTCGTCTAAACTTCGCCAAAAATTGTCCCCTGGGCATTTGGTGTTCGCACTACAACGACTTGTATTGCGGTATAAGCTTTGAAAGTACATTTTCCACTTTACGTAATGGCATTATTACATATCTAGCTTGAAATTACTTCTTGGTGGCGTTGCTGGATAACTAGTTGCTGAAATAAAGGAGGATTGGAAACACGTCCTTTCCAACATCTTGAATAGTTGGGCCAAATCCAGTGCGCTCTGACAACATTGGCATCATTATTTTTGTATGTGATTTTGGTTATACTGTTCCCCGCAAATATTCTCGGAGTGCTCATATTTAAGAGCCGGATATGAGTCCTAAATATGTGAAAAATATGAACCTCAGAAATACGATCATATAGGCGTCTATTATGACTCCAATGTGATGAAAATGATGAGCCTTGTACCGAGAGTGTTCATTTCACAGAGCAGATATTCATATCGTTTTCTTTTTAATTGTTTTCCATACAAAATTTGTATAACTTGTCTTTCGCTGTTCCTGACATATGTACTTATTATACATTATACATCTGAAGTCATCTGGCACGGAGAAGTGTGTTCCATAAAACCAGTGTGACCAGGTGTTCGAAAAAAAAGAGGCTAAGTAGGCTAAAAGGTTAGAAAAGGCTAAAATTAAGAAAAGAAGAAGCTAAAAAAACGTCAGAAACTTTTTTACGAAATCCATTTTAAATTTTTTATTTTAGTTTAAACTATTTGTATATAAGGCTGTAGACGTAACTTAAAGGAACTATTCTTGTTTCAGCACATACGAGTATCATGCTCATTTTCCTTGACTAGGAATTTTTTCAAAGAATCACATACTATAGAAAAATCATTACAAACTAATTAATTTTATAATATTTTCCTCTTCTGATGAATCAGAAGATCTTGTGTCTGTTTTGTTTGGGTATTTATCATAGAGATGAGATCACGGTAATTTCAAAATTAGTGCAACATTTGGATAAGCGTTTTAACGAACATCTTATATTAAGCAGCGAGTTAAGCATTTTTATTTTTAAACTGTTCCTTAACTTAGTTTATAAAATCTTCATAGCACTAAAACTTCTTTAAACCTCCCCATTACTGAAAGGTAATACCAAAAAGCTAAATACGAATTCGACCAGTTCTAAAAAAGGGGGTTCGTTTAATGAATTTTTATGTTCTCGGACCTCCACCCAAAATTCTAAGGTAGAGGTCACACCTGTTCAATGTTCGGTTATTAGCTTTCGCCACTGCAGCTCAATCAATGCTACTTGACTTGGAGAATACCTAGGCTTTTATTCTTGAAAGTGAGAGAATACATCCGGCTTTGTAACTTTCAAAGAATTATCAACTGGAAAAAAAATGTATCTTTTGTGAAGAGTTCATATTATCAAGTAGGCGATGTCGCAATCGGGTTATCAACTCCATTAAAAATAGTTGCCAATTTTTACGAATAATTTTCTTTATTTTGTCATCAATACTACTTTTATTCAACTTTAGTTTTATATATTTCTCGAAGTTGTATGAAAAATATGGTGTTGGGACCAAAAAAGGTTTGGAGTAAAAAAAGGCTAGAAGAAAGCCACGAAGCCAAAGCCAAAATTATGAAACTAAATGATAAAAAAAAAGGCTAAATCTAGCCTGGAAAAGGCTAACCTGGTCAAACTGCATGAAACTGTGACTGTAACGATATACCGGATTAATGTATTGGTTTTTTTCAGTGTAGTTTTTTTTTTAACACGTGGGAAATATACAGAGATGAATCTTTCAAAGGTTTCCTCCCAGATATCTTTTAACAAAACTTTGCCTCAGACAAAATTTTGCCAATTTACATGCCTGAATTTCAGTTCTAAAAATTATATTTTACGGGGCCAAAAAGGCCAGATTGTATAGGAGTCGTTTTCGAGTCCAATAAACATATGTCGATTATGAGCCAAAAAGGTGTCATATACGACTACCATTCAAGCACTTATGATATATGTATGAAATTCGGCTCATATCGGACGGCCATTGCAAGAAGGGAAATACCCTCATTTCGCACTCATAAGTAAGCTAATAAAGAGCGTAAACACTCCAATTTAGGACTGCTTCCTGATTCATTTATGACTCCTATGGTTTGCTGGGTACTTATATTTTCAATTCATATGTAATATTAGTAACAATTTAAACTTAATTAATGTTTTGTATATATACCGTTTTGTGTGTCGACTTATAGTAAAATAAATTTAGAATAAATAAATTATATAGTACCTTGTTGTGTGATATTGTTGTATTCACGGAGATTTCGCTGTGATTGGTTTGAGCCCTTTAACCTTCGGGTGGACTCACTTGGCTTATCCGTTCTCCGAAAGATGTTTGGATCTAACAGTACCACCTAACGTGAAGAAGAGCAGGCGTCGAATTACGTATTTTGTGACGTGACTGATCGTGCGCATGACAATATTGGTATGACGTGGGTTCAAGGTTCCTACCTACATACAAGGTTCCTACCTACATACAAAGTTCCTACCTACATACAAGGTTCCCACCCATGTACATAGAGGCTAGGCATAAAGCTCTACCTTAAGGTTGTTTTGACTGTAATTACGTTTTTGTTTATAAAAACATGGAAGCACAACATTTTGAATTAGAAATGTTTAATACTGAATAATAATTTTTGATTGTTTATAGTTATAACCGTTATTTATAAATGTGCATCCGCTGTGCATAAATGGCTGTTCCTTTGCGCTGGTAATTTAGCTGCAGTGTTTACCAACCCCAAACTTTTCAGACCTTAAACTTTTGTAGCAAATGTTTCAATTCCATATTTTGTCTGCGTAGAAACAAACATTCTTCATCGAGCTTGGTGCGCTGCTTCAGCACTTCCACATAATGATTCAAGCCATGCTCCAAAGTCGTCCAAAGTTTACGTTTCTCTTTTGGAAAATAATCTTTAAATTTAGTCCAAAACTCCTTAATTGTATCATCACTAAATGGAATTGTATTGCATAACAACTGATTTGCTTCAAGTATGGCTTTGTAGTCGATTTGTTTTTGCATTTGTATTTTTGTGAATTCATTCAATGCCGTTAGTACGAACACGGGTTCTATAACCAGGTAGTGCTTTTTACACGATGCACGCCCCTTAAACTTGGCGTCCTTTTCATCGGGTTGAAGCTGATAAGGCAGCTGACGCAGCGATTCACTCTCGGTAGGCATATCACTATTGTCCGCTGCAACCAAATCATCGAGTTCACGACCTATTTTATAAAAGTTTTGCATGGTCTCCCTGGGCAAGCCATTGGAACAATTTGGACAATATGCATAGGGCAAAAAACATTCGGTTAGAGTTGATATCATTTGCACATTTTCGACACGCAAAGCTATAAAAACATTATCGAGCCGCACAATACATTGCTGATTTTCGGAGTAGGGTTCGAGTATTTTGAAAAGTTTCTCTTCGATCAGAAAACCAGCACGATCAGCTATTTTACGCAAAATGTTACGCACAAACCCCTTCTCCACCGCAGTCTCGCGTGTACGTGATTGTTGGACAACGCTTGGCTTCTTCTTAACCGTTTGGACATAACCTTTCAACTCTTTTCTTGAATTCTCATTAATATCGGTCAAATCAATGTCCGGCATCGTCCATGATATGGCCAATTGTTGTTCGTAAAGTATACGATCGATTTCGTAGATTTTAGTGAGTAAATCTTTCAACTCTTTGAAATTGATTTCCCACACGAGATCGAATTTGCGTTTGTTATTCGCACGAAATTGTTGTGCCTTTATCTCCAGCTCACTTATGCTCTCATGCAACTTCTCTATGTCACCCAACGAACGTTGTAATTTGGTTTGGTGTTGCTTATTGACCGTCGCAATTTTTAATTTCAAAGCTGCAATATTCTCATTGAGTTTAGCGAGACGACGCTTTTGTTGATTGCTTATTACAATATTCTCTTCGTTGCGCTTTTGTAGCACCTGATAGTTGTAGTCCAACTTTTCGGAGTTCATCAACACTGTATTGCGTACCTTACGCAGCTCCCATTCCAGCATTTCGGCTTCCTTCTCGAGACGTATGCGCGTGCTACAAGTGAGCTCTTCCTGCACAGCGGTTATGCGTGCTATCTCTGCTGCATAGAACTCTTCCTTTTCTTTGGCTATATCGAATTTCGTTTTCTCACTCTCAGCCATTTCGCCGTAGAACTTTTTCCATTTATTAGCCTCGGTAAGCGCAATTGTTTGCCGCTCTTCGTTGATCGTATTCTCCAATATATCCAAATGACTTTTGTAAGCTGATTTGATCACATCGATTTGACGATCAATACGTTCGACCAAACAACGGACATCGTTGGCTTGGACCATTTGATCCGCATAGTATTTTTCATTTATGCGTTCAATCTCCTTTTGACACTGATCAATTAAATTATCTTTGCTCGCCATCAATGCCGCCACCTTTTCTTTTTGCTCTTCCAAATGCTCAAATAATGCCATCGGTTCTTTGAACTCTTCCAATTCGGACCATTTAGCTGATATTTCATTAAAACGCGCAATTGATTGTATGGATTCCTTTTCTAAATCTTTCTTCAATATATGGGCGCGATCACACTCATGCTCTCGTCGCATTTGTTCACGTTTCTCATTGGCGACCTTTATATTGGATACCAATTCTTCTCCAAATTCTAGCAAATCCTGCAACTTATGATCACTCTCCTCCAGCTGCCGTTCTATGGGATCTTTCTTTTCTTCAGTCTTTTGCACTAAAGTCTTTGGTGCAGCTTTCATGCGTGCTCTGTATCCTTCCTTGATTTGTCTGCGTCTCTCATCCAAGTTATTCGTAGTATTTGTTGTGTCTAATGAAGTCAAGAGCATTTTCATTTTTTCCATATGCCAGTTGCTGGCGGTTGAGCCGTGAGATGCATGCACTGCATCAGATACTGAACCATTCGCAGAGGTTTTTCCCGAAGCTGGTTCCACCATGGACGTAATCGACGCTGTGGTCTCCATGTTAAGCGTTAAAGGTTCGAAAGTCGTTGATTACAAAACACTTAAGAAATAAATATTTATGTCGCTCTAATCAAATGTGTATAATTTATTTGTAAAATCTGTGATATAGCTCTTCAACAAACTGAATTCTTTATTTATTTTTTCCATCAAACAATTTTCATTATTGTTTCTATGACAATTTTATGAATTCCTACGGAAGCAAACTAGAACCATTGGTTGCCATGTGTACTTATGTATGTACAATATTTGTTTGTTTTGCGTCAGGGAAGCGGCCGTCTCAAGGCCACTGGAGCAACATAACATTAAAAAAGTGCTGCTCTGCCTGACTTTGCCAGCGCAGCGCTGACACCCCCTTTCTGTGCTGCCCACAGTTGATTGAATATAGTAGTGAGCGTTATAGTAGGGCCAAACAGGAAGAGAACGCCTTTTTATATAAAAGAAACTTGATATGGTTCGAAGGTGCCGAACTCGCTAAAAGCTCTGGCTCATCTCTACATTTCTCTCTCTGGATCAATGGAAACGAAATAGTTGATGAGATGGCCAGGAAAAGCTCCGAAATGGACATACACGATGCAGACAACTCCGTGCGACCGACATTGCGAAATCTTCTAAGGAAAATCTATGAGCATTCTTTTAATACAACGAATTTAATATGGATATGGATGACTGCGAAGTCTCAAGGTCCATATGGCCATTTTTAGACAGAAAAAGAACAAGCTTCCTTCTACTAAACAAATCTGTGTTAAGGGTATTTACAGATATCATCACAGGACATTGTGCTATCGCACCAATGCTTTGACGATGGCGCATGCCAACAAGCTCACTATGTAAAAGCTGTCCCATGCTGTAGATGCCCATGGCTACAGTCAAGGCGTCTCAGATTTCTGGGAGCACGCTTTTTCGATCGATTGACAAATGTGAGGAAAGTGGATATTTCGCTTATTAAGTTTATATGGGAGAGTAAATGGTTTAAAAAGGATCAAGTGAGTAATACCTGGTTGGACGCATGTGCCCCCCACCCAGCACGCAATGAGAGCATTCACAATGGGCATAAGTGTTTTCGAGTGGAAGTTTGTTATATCCCATGCGCGCTCTCTTAACCCAAACTAACCTAAGTAGCTTGATTGCTGGTTAAGATGTTAAGGAGATGATAGACCCAATACCTGATGACTTAAAAAACCTGCCACCATCCGACTACGATGAATTTAGAGTGGCAATATAACTGCTCTAAAATAATAAAGCCCCGGGTAATGACAGACAACCACCAACAATCCACAAGAAAGGGGAAAACGAAAAATTGGACCAAGTACCGCAGAATCTATCTCGTCGATCTATATCGTATATAAGGTGCTATTATTGTACGAATGTCTAAAGCCCATAGTAGAAAAACTGATTAAACCTAATCAGTGCGGCTTCAGACCTGGTAAGTCTATCATCGATCATCACGATACGTAAAATCCTGTACCCATCATTACAGAAGTTACTTCACTGCCAAGCTTATACGACTGTGAAAAATTTGGTTGAGCAAGACAAACAAGTTCGGAAGGGCCTCTTCCAGCCATTAGAAACCAAACGAGGCTTCAGACAATTTCTTGAACTTTAATCTCGAGTAGATAATTCTTGCAGCAGATAAAACTTTAAAACTGCGGAAATAATTTGAATGAAGAATCACTCTTACGATTAAGGAACAATGTCCTGTCTCGACCATAAAACTTCAAGCTCTATAAGTTCCTCATCATACCTGGTCTCATATTTGGCTTCGGCATGGACAATGTTGAAATAAAATTAGATGGCATTTGTAGTATTCGACAGAATAGAGATTTATAAGCTAACCATACTATGGGATTGCACAAAGAAGCTTCTGCCTAGAAGGCTATCCTATGGACACCCGAACTCGGTAGTAGAGGAAAGTGGAGGCCCCCATGGGAATGAAAAAAAACAGGTTTAATATTACTTGACTTGACCAATTAGCATCAAGTCCCAATAAAAAGGTATGACTGGATGTATGCTGATGATGATGGGTTTTGCTATATTGGTTCATTCTAACGGATTTCAAGTCCAACAAACTATCTCTTAGTGAGATCTTGTTTTAGAAAACATCAACAGAAAAACGCTACCTTCAAAGAAAAATACTTAGTGAAAACAAAAATAGCCCACAGTGTTCATAAAATGGCGGCCAAAATAAAGGCCGGACTAAGTGGGCACGCCTTCCTACCACTTCTTTTAAAAATAAATATGTATATATGTATGTACATAAGTATGTTAAGGTCTAATTAAATTGTGTCTGTCATGGATGAAAGGAACAGAAAAGATAAAAGCAATTTTGCAATTCCCTTTTATTTGCTTTTTTGTATGCGCGGTTTGCAGCCCTCTTGTGTGACACTAACGTCTGCTGTGTGGATTTGCCGCAACTTGTCCCACCTGACAGCTTTTGGTGTTGGGTTTTGTGCGTTGTCATAACTGATGAAGCTTGAGGAGTTGCAATTGCATATTTACTTGACATTCAATTTAGTAAATAGAGATGTGGATCGTGCTAAATATCCAATCCCGATCACTTTCTGGATATGTTTCACATTTACGGGGGTCTCTCTTAATCCAATTGCGGAATTCAACGGATGGGCGTTGATGAAGTAAATGGCTGCGTTATTGTTAAAGTCCTTGATGGCTTACGGCGTACTTATAAAGTTCACAGTCGATAGGTTAGGTTAGGTTAGGTTAGGTTGCAAGGGCAGGACAGAGTACCTGGACTCTGCCCGACACTTAGGCCACTAAATAGGCCCATTGTGATACCCTATACGGTCTCTACCCACCTCTATGCCCCAGAGATGCGAGCAAGTCATCCCCGACGCCGACAGCAGCTCAGCCGTTTAACAGTTAGCCGATCCAACAACCCTAGAGTATCCGAGTTCAAAGGTCTCCCGAGAGCTGAGAAGGACCAGTCGACTCACACGGTTGCGCTGCCGTCGACGCCAGGGAAAACCAACTCACACCCTGTTCAAGGCAGGGGATCGAACCACTTCGTGGAGTCAATAAATTTAGATAACGCTTTTAATTCCATTTGTGATACCTCAGCGAGGTTATTGAGAAACGGTTGGCCCAAGATAGCTAACCGTCGCCTACTGAGTGCAGGGCATTGACACATCAGATGCTGAACACTTTCCTCCTCCTCAATACATCTGCAGCTGCGACAGTAATCATTAGACATTGCGCCCATTCTGGCGCCGTGAGTGCCTATTAAACAGTGCCCTGTTAGAACCCTTACCAGGGATGAAATGTCCGATTTATTGAGGGACAGCAGGGAGTTTGTACGTCTTTTGTTGTAGGAAGGCCAGGTTAGCCTGGATATCTCACACGTCGAGAGCCCTGACCAGAGCATATTTGCTATTTCCATTGTTTTTGTGCTAACACTAAATTTAAAGGAGGCCATGGGTATGCCTACCGAGCTATTTCCTGGAAGGAGATGGGTGGTGGTACCCCGTCTAGCCAGCTCATCCGCTCTGCAGTTGCCTTCAATATCCCTGTGCCCAGGTACCCAAATAAGGCTAATACTGAAGTGCTGAGCCATCTCGTTGAGAGATCTGCGACATTCAGTTAACGACTTTGCATTGTCGACATATGAGTTCAAGGCTTTAAGTGCGGCCTGACTGTCTGAGAAGATATAGATCTGTTTACCATTTTGGGGCATGGATACCAAGCTTTTCACCGCGCCGTGTATTGCCAGCATTTCCGCTTGGTACACGCTGCAGTGGTCGGGAAGACGGAAGGAGATCTCTAGTCCCAGGTCCGGTGAAAGATTCCTCCCCCCACCTTCCCCTCAAGCTTGGAGCCATCAGTAAAGATGTTGATGGCGCCCCGAACCGTATGTGGTCTGCTGTCCCATTCTTGTCTTGTCGGTATTATAACCTCGTAGTTCCTGACAAACACGTTATTTGACGCGCAATAGTCCGTGTGTGGTGGAATGTTAACAGGCGCGTGGTTGCCCAAGATTGTGGCGTGCCCACTTTGTCCATTTATCCAGACGCCAGTCTCCCTTATTCGCAAAGCTGTGATCGTGGCTACTTCCTTCGCCACCAAATCAAGCGGTGGTAGATGCAGCATAGTGTTGAGTGCTTCTGTCGGGGTGGACCCAAGGGCCCCGGTTATGCAGAGTTCTGAACTCCTTTGGACTTTTTGTATCTGTTTGAGGTACGTATTCTTAGTAAGTGCAGGCCACCAGACTAGCACTCCGTAGAGTAGGATCGGGCGAACAATGGCTGTGTAGATCCAGTGCACTACCCTGGGAGAAAACCCCCACGAAACACCAATTGCTCTCTTGCAAGTAAACAACGCGCACGTTGCCTTTTTAACCCGTTCTGTTATATTGTCACCCCAGAGTAGTTTCCTGTCTAGAGTAACTCCTAAATATTTGACTTTGTCACTGAATGCCAAAGTCGTGTTACCAATTTTTGGTGGTATAAGGTTCGGTATTTTGTACCTTCTAGTAAAAAGGACTAGCTCGGTTTTCTCGGGGTTAACCCCCAGACCTGTTGACTTTGCCCAGTCACAAATTTTAGATAAGGCTGATTCCATTAAGTTGCATAGAGTTTGAGGGAATTTTCCCCGCATCATAACGCAGATGTCATCGGCGTACGCAATCACTTGGTGGCCTTCCGCTTCCATGAGGCGTAGAAGCTGGTTTACAGTAACCACCCAAAGTAGCGGTGAGAGAACACCTCCCTGTGGGGTACCTCTGTTAACGAGTCTGTGAATCGAGTTCCCACCTAGCTCGGTTGTGATCCGTCTGCTAGTAAGCAGTTTACGAATGAACTCCACCAGACAGGTATCGACCCGCAGACCCGTCAGCGCAGAGGTGATAGCTTCCGGAAGGACGTTATTGAAAGCGCCTTCAATGTCGAGGAAAGCCACCAATGTATATTCCTTTAGGTTAAGTGACTTGTCTATAACAGATACAAGAGAGTGCAAGGCAGTATCTGTTGACCTACCCTTACTGTAGGCATGCTGAGCCCGCGAGAGCTGAGTTGGGTCAATCGATCTTCTGACATAGTCCTCCAGAAGTCTTTCTAGGGTTTTAAGAAGAAATGAGGATAGGCTTATAGGCCTAAAGTCATTAGGTTTAGTATGAGATGGCTTCCCGGCTTTGGGGATGAAGACTACCTTAACCTCCCTCCATGAAGTGGGTACGTAGTTGAGCCTTAGGCAGCCTATAAACATAGCTTTCAACCAGGGCATGATAAGCCCGGATGTATGTTGTAGCTGGGCCGGGAATATTCCGTCTGGTCCAGGCGACTTATGGGGCTTGAAGGTAGATAAAGCCCAATCTAGCTTCTTCTCATCGGTGATCTCCCTTATCATTTGATCGGAAGGCACCTTTCCGCCGGTAGTAGTAGACACGTCTGTGCATGTCGGGAAATGTGTATCCAGGAGCAGATTCATGGTATCCGTAGTCGAATCCGTCCACTGCCCATCTGGCATTTGGACGTGGCTCAGTGTTGCTGGCGCTTTTGAGAGCACCCTCCTCAAGCGCGAGGCAGCAGATGTGGATTCAATTTCACTGCAGAATTCCACCCAGGAGGTTCGTTTGGCCTTGCGGATTTCTTTTTTATATGTACTTAGCTTAGTTTTGTAAACAGCCCAGGATAGCTCGCGGCCGTCCTGTTTGGCTTTATTAAAGGCAACCCTACAAGCCTTCCTGAGTCTATCTAGATCAGACGACCACCAAGGTGGCTTATGGGTTTCCGTTACCTTTTTGATCGGGCAGGCCTTATCTAAAGCAAGCTTGCATTGTTGATTAAAAGTGTTGACTAGCTCGTCTAGTTCCTTATCATTTCTAGGTGTGACCATTTGTTTTGATAGATTTCTATCAATGAGCTTCCTGTAGTAGCCCCAGTTTGTTCTTTTTATATTTTGTATGAATTTTGGACATGTGTGCGTATCTGCTATTGAGAAACTAATATATCTATGGTCTGAGAAGGAGTGTTCTGTTAGAACCCTCCATGATTCTATGAGGTCGCTGAAGGAGTCGCTGACCAGTGTAATATCAAGGGGGTTTTGGGGTTGAAAAGGTCGCCGCTCGAATTAGCCGCCGTAGCGTTACCAGGTATCACCACGAGGAGGCTCTTCCCCCGCTTGGAGGAGGAGGGTGTAAGCACCTACGAGTCGACGGTTTGGGGTGGCGCTGGTGTGTGCAAGGCGCGAACACCCCCATTAAGATACAGTCGATAGGTTTCGGTATAGTTTTTTTTCTTTATTTCTATAAGCCAGTGTCTCAACCTCCTCGCACTCATCTCTCTTCAATCTTTACGTCACGTTAATGGTGTCTATCAAGGCGCTCCGGCCTTATTTTCCGAGGCTGCTCGAAGTTCCTAATTGTATCACTTGTTCTTCTGACCTCGCTGTAACCATCAGTGTCCTCAAATCTGGAACGGTAAAGTCAAAAATACTCGGATGCACCATTTCGTCTAATATTACCTCCAGAGAGCAGGTGCGACAACAAAGTGAAGAATCTACAAGAGGTTTGCGGGCATTATACTTTCCTTGCTATCTTGTATCCAACTTCTTCACGATTGTCTTGATCTCTAAGTATGCGCAGATCCAAGACATAAAACTATTCCTGCTTCTACCACGAGATGATCAATTAGCTTTGGCGTTTTTGATGAGGGGGCTTAGAATATACCTGCGGCAAGGTATTCCTTCTAGGTGATCTCACCGCTTTGTGGCTTTTAGTCACCTCTTAGGCACGCCTTACTGCGGGCATATTCGAAGCCCCTAACCCGCTGGTGCGATCAAATTACCAAAAGTTAAATAAGGTAACGCCCTACCTAGGGAAACTCTAATATCTGACTGAGGCACCTAAAGGTTCGAGTGGTCAAACTGGAGGGATTTGTTGTTTTTGTTACGGCGATGCTTCGCCCTGCCAAATCTCCTTACACAACAATATCATCAGTATCTTCCAACGGAATTCCAAAGAAACTGGCAGTTTCAATACGGTTGGACCAGAGTGAAGTTGGTGTTGGCTTATTTCCATTGTTCACTTGCGCAGTTCAAGTCGTGAATAAGGACATGGGAGGTTCCGTGAGACGAAAAACCCAGATAAGGTCTGCAGATAGCAATTTATTTTGGAGCACAGCTCATCGGCGGAAGGCGCAGTTACTATTATCGTGCACCGAAGTCATTCCGGTATAATAGAACCAGCTGTTGGTTGACAAGGAAATAAAACGTTCCACCAGGGAAGTGCATTGACATCACCACAACAGAGGTTGAGGAGGCCTAACGGAATGCTAAAGGCTTCAAATCTATAGGACCAGACGGTATATCCATGATAATGTTAAAAGAACAAAGCTGCAACAAAATTCTCAAGTCACGTGACGGCAGTTCTTGGGGTGAAGATAAAGAACGTAGCTGATAACATACAAGGCAATTGGCCAGCCGGTTCTGATCTACGCGTCTCCAATATGGTCTCGGGCTAGCGAAAATAAATTGAAGGAAGTTGCAGGCCTGTCAGCACACTGCACTCAGAACTAACACAGAAAGAACACTGTCTTCTTATGACACCGGAACACCGCCTACAAAAATACTCGGTGTTAAAGAGCATAACGAGGTGTTAAGCAGGCAATTCTTCAGCTGTTGCAAACCGCGACACCCAAACAAGCACAACAGCCCGATCTACGTACCGGAATGACTAGGATTTTACCCTACCAAGGGCAGTTATTTCGATGTAACCCTGTCTAACTCGCCACATTTTCCCTTCTTCCGGGCAGCTGCTTGCAGCAGGGCTGCTCAATACTCTGTCAAACGTTCACACTCCTTTCAATGTTCCAAATGTAAAAGATGGCTGCACAAAAGAAGTTGTTCCGGGCTTAACCCCTCCCCACACAGACCCATTAGTTTCTTCAAAACTTTTGAGGCCCTTTGCTGTTCACGCTCTAGGTCGTCCCGTGGACAACGTCGATCCAGGGTCGCACCGCCTCATCTTCCAGATACAGTCACCACGACCAGCAGCACTATAACGGCAGCACAGCACGGCTGGTGTGCAATCCCCTCTTTCGCTGGCGCCCCACGGCTCCAACACCTCACACGGCAGCTCACAGGTACTTTCTACGCAGCACCTCCCTCTTGGATGTTAGCAATGCTAGGTGACAGCAACCCCCCCCCCCCCCCCCACTAAGAGTTTCCCCACCAGCTCCTGTTCCCCTACACAAGGTGCACTGATTGTCGGTTGAAATTATATTCACATGATATTATATGCTCTGAGCTTGGAAACAGGAATTTATGGACTCATACGTACGTTGCGCCATGTTGTCGAGCTGCGCAGCCTAGAACGTCGATGGATTCGCCTTCTCAGATCTTCGGACTTATATATACATATATCGGAGTGACCGTGCGAGTGGTATTGCGGTCATCACACACCAATCTGTGCAATACCGTTTATTTGACCCTGATGCCGACCCGAGGGACGGCACCCTAGAACGTCAAGACATGGTTGTCCGGTCAGGCGATGTCGATCTTTAGATAATTAACATTAATATAAATCCTGTCACATGTTGTGCAAGTGAGTGTCGGCCTGACAATCGTGCGTTACTCAGAGGCGAGAATCCTCGGAGACTTTAAAGCCCTGAGACCTCCTTTGATGCTCTTCCCACCCCGTCCGCCGTACGAGAAGGGGAAATAGCGATTTCGCCTCAAATCAATACATTCCGTCCGGGAGAATTAAGGAGGTATGTCCGCACTTCCTCGCAGGGGCAGCGGCTTTGCCAAATGAACGTGATAATGTGCGTCGCTTGGACGCGGAAATCAGACGGCTGGTTGATCAACACGCGCCAAATGGGAAGAGCACCTAAGGTCCTGCAACCTCTCTGCTAGTGTTGGCAAATTATGGTCCATGTCAAATCCGACTAAATCTAACGACAAAATATCCATCGCCTTCGGTGATAAGAACCAGTAAAAACCAAAGAGATGCGCGAGCGCTTTCCACTGGAAATTTTTACTGCATCCTCCGGTTGACAAGGAAATTATACGAGTTACCAGGGAAGCGCACAAACGTAAAAATAGTCAAGCGCCCATTGCCATCACCACCACAGAGGTTCGGGAGGCCATACAGGGGTGTAAAGGCCCCAAATCGATCGGTCCTGCCTGGCAAGCCAGCTAACGAGGTGAAGACTTTGGAGAAAGTCTTGCTCCCGCATAGGTTGAATTCAGAGGCGAACGATCAAAACCACGTATAATCAAACAAGGGGTGCCACAGGGTGGTGTCCTATTCCCCGATTTTGTTTAATTACTACATATCGAGGCTCCCCTCCCACCAGAGGGTGTCTCGATCGTCTCCTACGCCAACGACTACACGATCCTGGCGACGGGCCTCTTCGTAGATGAGCTGTGCTCATTAATAAATCTGACATTGTCACCGAACCAGTCCTCGGCCACCTTATTGACGACGTGGACAGCGCAGGTGAACATGGAATTAGACGTCTACGTCGATGGTATTAAGCTTCCGACTCAAAATATTATGGGTCATGTTTGATAACATGTTCAACTACGGTGCTCATGTAGCCCCGATTTCCACCAAAGTAAGAAGCCGTAACAAAATCCTCAAGTCACTAGCTGGCAGCACTTAGGGAAAAGATAAAGAAACGTTACTGGCAACGTACAAGTCCGGCACCACGTTTGATCCATAGGTGCATCGACAGGCCCTCAAGCTCATCCACACAGAGTTGGTAAACTCCTTTGTCAGATCCCGACCAGTGAACGCCGTTACTCAGGCAAAAGCTCCACCTGTGGCCGAAGAGGAACGCGAACTGTCTAGGGAGACAAAGGTCATGTTGGCCCAACTTCGTTCTGGATACTGTAAGAGGTTAAACTCTTACCTATCCAGACTGAACCCCGACATGCCAAAGGTCTGCCCAGCATGCGCCGTGTCTCCCCATGACACTAAGTATCTATTAATCTGCTCAACTGAGCCTACTCTTCTAACAGCAATATCAATGGTCCAACCCTGTTGAAGCCGCGAGGTTTTTGGGACTCCCGTTAGAAACCTTCGGGAAGTGTTTTTGTCGTTACCACAACAACAACAACAACAACAATGTTGGGTGATAATTAGGCAGGCTAACTATCGCTACAACAACAGCAAGAACCGGTATCGCTCCCGCGACCGTCGGGCATGCACCGCGAGGGTGTATTGGAGCGTTCCGGATTCATATCCGGCAAGGGACTTTCACTTGCGACAACACTTCCCAGGGACAGATTGGACAGGGTTACACACGTGTAACAACATCCCCAAAACAATCGGGTAGGGTTTTTGTCATTGCAAACAACAACAACAAATCGGACAAAGAAGAAAACGCAGTGACATCAAGAAAAATACGTTGGCACGTTTGCACTACAATCGAATCTACCACTGAAATTTTGGCTTGTAGTTCAAAGTCTTTCGTAAGAAGGTTCCACGGACCCCTGATTCCACAAGATTGCGTCATAGTTTTTTTTTTTTTTAACGGCCAAGGTTTAGAGAACTTTTACCGATACTAGTCTGCCTGTCCGCGATTGGCATGCCCCTGCCAAACCTTGGGGAGTGGATTTTAGGTACCTCTACGGCCACTACCAGTGTCTTGGGTTGATTTGCACATTCGCCCGGAGGAAGAAAACGAGGATCTGCCAACTGCTCCAGGGCAAAGATTTAACCACGCGGATAGGGAGTTAGAATATAAACGAGGTGATTATGTCTTTCCACAAAATCGCTACCACGGCAGTCAGGCTGGTGCCGCAAGGTGCTTGTACCGAAGCGTACCGGGTTCGTATCTGACAAAAGACTGTCAACAACAGTATAACACTGCTTGGTGGTCCGCCAAGTTCTATTCCATAAATAGATGCGCCGGCTGAGCAGGGCGAAGTACTGCCCCAATAACAATACGTGTATTATAAGTCATAAAAGTTTTATTTGTGTAATTAACTCTATAAAATGCTTCCTAATACTTTCGAAAGGTATTATTTTGCAATACTTTTACTGTTGCTATTTTCAAAACTTTCCTTTTCACGTTGCTTTCGTAGTTCTTCGCGGTGTTTAAGTGTCACAGATCTAAATTCGAAGTATTCTGGTGAAATATCCTTTTCATCGTACTCTTCGCCTTCATCTAAGTAGCGTTGCTGCTCGTCGTCTTCGTCTTCAGATGAAGTCTCGTAGGGCGGTATATCAATTGCTCTTAACCGCCAGCGCAACTCTTCATTTTCTTTCTCTAATTGCCTTGCACGTTCTTTCCAATATTCAATTTGGACGTCGCATTGTCGAAAGACAAGAGATTCATATATTCTACGCCACAATGCAGAGGCATTTGAAGCAGGGTTAGTGTTTGTATTTGGCACTGCGGTTGATTCTTTAACCTTTGGAACTGTTGCCACATCACTCTTGTTTTCCACACGGTTTTCTTGTATTGCTTTTTTGCGAGAACGCCGATTTGTTCGCTGACGCTTCCTGGCTGCTTTACTTTTCATAACAAATTATTTTTAAAAGGTGCATAAACAAAACAATTAGACGCCAAATTCAGCTGTCCCACACAGGGTGCATGAAACGATGGAAATTTTAATCTATTGTGAATTACTGAAAGAAATCCTCTAAAACTGCCGGAGCCACAGGGGAATTACAACGATACATTTTACAAGCATGCATTTTTTCTGTGATTTTGTGATTGAGACTGTGTTTATAAAAACAACATTCCAATACCCTGTTATTGAATATTACGGCTTGGTTGCTCATACGCTCCCCCAAGAATCTGCGTTTAACCACGGGATAAAGAAAGTAATTAACGAGCTCTACGAGTAATAGGCAAAAATGTTTAGGGCCGGTTTCACCAGTTCCAGAGTTTTTCACTTTTTCAGTTTCACCATCTAACTTAGCTAAGTCACAACTTAGTCAGCCTGCCAGCTGACTTATTCTCGACTAAGTCAGTGCTCCTGTCGTTCAAAACCTAAATGTCAGTAATGCTCCTAATTTGTTTTGTACAATGTCCCAGCCGGCCAATTCGTCAAGCATGCCTTTAACGGCGTATGCGTAGATGGATGTGAACGCTTGTTTTCTAGCATACAACCATTACGAAACTATCGTTTTCAATTAAGCGCTAATTTTAGTACCTTCCAAATAAAGAGAAATGCGTGTAAGATCAATACATTCCTTCGTGTATGGCCATACATGCCCATTTCGCACTGGGGTATTGGGATGCGCAGAGTTGTCTGGTATAAAAAAATACTACTATGCATAAAACAGCTGATCGGGTTGTTGTGTTCAAAATTATTTAAGTCACTCAGTTGGTGAAAATTAAGTTAGTATCGAATCTGTGCTAACTTAAGTCACGACTTAGTTTTAGTCTTAGTCGCGTTGGTGAAACCAGCCCTTAATGTTAGAGAGCACGTGGATTATTGAGTAGTTAATTTCTACTGAACCGCCTTAAGCATAATCCACCACATCGACACATTTGAACTCAGATTCGCCGCCCGCAGGCATAAGAAAACTTCTTCGTTTGTACATTACCCAATGGATTGATACGCGAGAGAGACTAAAGTGACGGTCTGGATACTGTTTCTTTGGGCTTCCGTTAGAAAAGCTTGCTGAACACTATCGTGTTCCCTAGGCAGGGCGAATCACTGGAGTGTTCGTTTTAGTTCCATCCTATATATAATGGAAGCAAATAGCTCAGCAGAATGGTCTATCAAAACTGAAGTCAAGAGAAAAAACCGATAACCATTACTGCAGCAAAAACTGCAATGTCGAAGCAAAGACCTTTTTATTTAAATGTCAGGTTGTAAAGAGCTAATTTTAATCTAACCTAGCAGTTTACTTATATGTCTGACAGCTGGCTCGCATAACGCCGTAGTCTCTGCAAGTATGCTGGCAGGTATATAGCATGTAATATAGCTACTAGGCCTACCCTAGCTGTCAATGAAAGTTTCTATGAGTTTCTTAAAGGCGAATTGACAGTCCCACCCCAAAATCATGTGTACAGCTTTGGTTTTCTCGGAAAGCGGTGCCGCAATGTAACGTTCGCTATATAGCGGCTGCTATTGTAAAGTTCGATGAGCGTTGCGGTCAAATTGGCTGATTTGGTTCTCACTACTTTGCTGCCTCTTTCTTAGTTTTAGATTTTTTTTATTTCTAATATTTTTTTTTTCAAAACAACAGGAATATTCCAACTGTTGTTTTGTGTAAAAATATTTGAAATATTTAATTGAATTCTCACCGTTTTGAATATGACGGTGGAAAAAAACGTTGACGAAAAATTCGCCACCGTCATGACGTTACGGTGAACTTCACCGTCTTCTTGGTTTACACGTAACTACTTTTACACTGCAATGTTTTTAATAACCTACCTACCGCTATGTGACTGCCGTTATGTAGCGGCGCCGCTTTCGAGGAAACCAAGCCTTACATGTGAAGTTTTGTCTCTTGTTTACTGTTGATGAGCCACGTACTCCAGTACATTTGCGAGCCGTGTGTGGTGGTGTAAACACATTGGCCCATAATCATAGTCAAATTAAGCTAGAGTTTTATCAACTTAAACATGATTCTATAGTAAACATCATTTCCCGTCTGCCATAGTCAACTTAAAATACATTTTATGTCTAAGACGGAGTATTAATTTTTAACATTTTTAAATCAGGGTTTGTGTCTACGGTTGTGTTTGTGACATCGCTTACTCCAAACTTGAGTTTTTCTTTTTTCGCTTGTTGCTACAGATATGCTATGCTTTGTGAATCAAATATTTGACACGGGGTAACTTTGCAAAACATATAACATTTGTGCGTACCACCAACCAACTTAATTTTTTTTCATAAGGGAACTCTCTTACTTTTCATTGTAGCTAAAAGCTTTGTTTAATATGACTATGATCGACCAACATTTTAACTGCCCTATTCTGAGACAGCTTGTCATCGTGACTACTGACAATTGTTATAGCCTAATTCCACTTGTTCCTATAATTTGCAATAGCCATTGTAGCTGTCACCACCTCGTTTGCAGATGACAAGCATGCTTACAATAGCACCATAAATATCTTTTTAGATTTGATTTAAAACGCGTGTTAAGCAACCAATATGATTATGGGCCATTTTCTTTCTACGGATTGGTGCATTCGGTAGAAAGGGTGATTATTTACGAACATTTCTCTTAAAAAATAAATACGGCATCACCAGAAATTCGTATCGTTGTGAATAACTCCCAATCATGAAATATTTCACGTGCGGTTCTGGTAAATAAACACAAACGTTTTGAAATTGTATCCTTAAAATGAGCGATAATGATGAGGAAACCACAAAAACTTCAACTGAGCCAGTGGACAATGCATGGTCATTAAAAATTCCTACATTCAAACCTGAGGATAACCCAAATGGCATGGTCGAAGAAAGTTCTTTTGCTACACTATTCCCAAAATATAGGGAAAAATATTTGAAAGAAGTGTGGCCGCTGGTGAAGCAAAGCCTCTCGGAGCATCACTTAAAAGCAGAGCTAGATCTTCTAGAAGGCAGCATGGTGGTGAAAACGACACGTAAAACATGGGATCCCTACATTATAGTGAAAGCGCGTGACATGATCAAACTTATGGCCCGCAGTGTACCATTTGAACAAGCTCGCCGTGTATTGCAGGATGAAATTGGATGTGATATTATAAAAATTGGAAGCTTGGTACACAAGAAGGATAAATTTATAAAGCGAAGGCAACGTTTAATTGGGCCAAATGGAGCTACGTTGAAGTCTATTGAACTCCTTACTGATTGCTATGTTTTGGTACAAGGTAACACGGTCGCGGCTTTGGGACCGTATAAAGGCTTACATCAAGTACGCGATATTGTAGTTGATACAATGAATAATGTTCATCCTATGTACAATATCAAGGCACTAATGATTAAGCGTGAACTTATGAAGGATCCCAAACTAGCTAATGAGGATTGGTCACGTTTTCTGCCAAAATTCAAAAACAAAAATATTAGCAAACGTAAGCAACCTAAAGTTAAAAAACCGAAGAAAGAATACACTCCATTCCCACCTGCACAACCCGAGAGTAAAATCGATAAACAGCTTGCAACTGGTGAATATTTCCTTAGCAAGGAACAGAAACAAGCTCGAAAACAACAGGAACGCAATACTAAGCAATCGGAAACAGCTAAGAAACAAGAAGAGCGCCGAAAACAAGACTTTATACCTCCGACGGAGGATGGTCCATCTACAAGTCGCAAAAGGTTTGCTGAAAGCTATAACAACAAATTGGATGTTAATACGTTAAAGGCGAAAATAGCTAAAGTAACTAAAAAAAATTAAATCTGTTTAACGATTACTTGCACCTAAAAGTAATTACGTTTACTTCTAATAAAGTTAATTATAGTATATACTGTTATACCTATGGCTGTATTTTTTGCTTACTTTTTTTATTATTATTATTTATTTATTACGGCCACAAGAGCCTAATTCAAGTATCATTAACAATTTGTAACCTTATAGCTAGGGTGTTACAAAACTCATACAGTTTTTTCTTAAAAACTAAGATTTCATTACAGGTTCTGAAATCCGTGGGGAGTTCATTGAAACATTTGAGACTTTTATAGAAAATGTTTTGTTTATCTATTTCAGTTCTAAACAATGGCAGTTTAAAATTTTAATTGAAGAAGACCGTGGAAATCTCCTGTTGTTGTTGTAACGACAAAAACACTCCCCGAAGTTTTTAGGGAGTGCTGTTGGACTGACAGTCCTTGGCCGGATATGAATCCGGTACGCTCCGTTACACCCTTGCGGTACTGCCCGACTGTCGTGGTAGCGATTTGGTATGACCAGTGGAACCTAGGTCATGTCACCCCTCCTTCCGTAAGGAAGGATAAGATGGGCAATGAGAGGTTAGAGACATCATATCCGTAGATCAACCATCGAGTTGCACGACATTACCTTTGTGCATATAAGTCGCCTCTTACGACCGGTATGCCTACCTCGGGTATATTCTAAACCCCTAACCCGTAGGGGGTGTGGAAATGTCCTCTGTTACAGCAATTTAAGGTGAAGATTGTAGGATTAGTGATGCGATGAGACGACATGGCTATTGAATTGCTACTTTCCAAATTATGGCCCACTGTCAAATTCAACTAAATATCCATCGCCTTCAGTGATAAGGTCCAGTCGAAACCAAAGAGATGCGCGAGCGCTTTCTGCAGCCTCCGGTGGACAAGAAAATCAGACGTGCCACCAGGGAAGCGCCCAAACGGAAAATAGTCAAGCTTCCATTGCCATCACCACCACAGAGGTTCGGGTAAGGGTGTCTAAAGGATCCAAATCGATGGGCCCGACGGTATATCCATGCTGATGTTAAAACATCTCGGCAATGAGGACGTAAGGTACCTTACAACTGTCTTCAATCTGTCCATGACCACCTTTGTCATTCCAGAAAAATGGAGACAGGCAAAGGTGGTGCCACTACTAAAGCCTGGAAAGCCAGCTGACGAGGGGGAGTCTTATCGAACGATATCGCTCCTCTCGCCAGTAGTGAAGACCTTGGAGACAGTCTTGCTCCCATACCACAACGCTAACCTGCGACTCGCCGAACATCAGCATGGATTCCGTAAAATGCATAGCATGACCACCGCCTTTAACGCCATTACCACTCAGATAAGTGTGTCAACCAATATCGCCCTAATGACAGGGCAGTAATGGTCGCTCTTGACCTGTCGAAAGCTTTCGATTCGGTCAATCATACGCAACTCATTAACTGGATAACTCAACTATTTCCCCCTGCCTAAAGCGTTGGACCGCCAATTATCTGAGTGGTCGGCAGATATCGGTTGAATTCAGCGGTAACGATCAAAACTACGTATAATCAAACAAGGAGTGCCTATCCCCGCTTTTGTTCAATTACTACATATCGAGGCTCCCCTCCTGACCAAAGCGTATCTCGATCGTCTCCTACGCCGATGAATGCACGATACCGGCGAATAAACTTTTACCTCCCATCCTTGTCCGGTTTTTTTGGACGAAATCTGACACTGTCACTGACCAAGTACTCGGCCACCTTATTTACGACGTGGATAGCGCAGGTGAACATGGAATTACACGTCTACGTTAAGGGAATTAAGCTTCCGACTGTCACACACCCCAACATTTTAGGGGTCACGTTTGATAACATGTTCAACTACGGCGCTCATGTAGCCGTGATTGCCACCAAAGTACAAAGCCGTAACTAAATCCTCAAGTCACTAGCTGACAGCACTTGGGGAAAAGACAAAGAAAGGTTACTGGCAACGTACAAGGCAATCAGACAGCCGGTTCTGAGCTACGCGACGCCTATATGGTTGTTGTTGTTGTTGTAGTAACGACAAAAACACTCCCCGAAGGTTTTGGAGAGTGTTGTCGAATTAACAGTCCTTGGCCGGATTTGAACCCGGTACGCTCCGGTACTCCCTTGCGGTACTGCCCGACTGTCGTGGTAGCGATTTATGACCAGTGGAACCTTCTAGGTCATGTCACCCCTCCTTCCGTAAGGAAGGATAAGATGGGCAATGAGAGGTTAGAGACATCATATCCGTAGATCAACCATCGAGTTGCACGACATTACCTTTGTGCATATTAGTCGCCTCTTACGACCGGTATGCCTACCTCGGGCATATTCTAAACCCCTAACCCGCAGGGGTCGCCAGGGGTAGCAGACACGCTCTGGGGAAGGTTGCAGGCCTGCCAAAACACCGCACTCAGAACTGCCACGAGGTGCCTCCTTATGTCTCCTGAGCATCACCTTCACAGTGAGACTAAAATGCTCGGTGTAAAAGAGCATAGCGAGATGTTGATCAGGCACGTACCGGAATGACTCGGATTTTTACATCCGACCAAGGGCTGTTATTTCGACTACCCTGTCACCTTTTCCATTAATATTGTCATCCTCCGAGCAGCTCCTTGCAGCAGGGCTGCTCAAAACTCTCCTGCTCCGGGCTGGGGTCGAATCCAACCCGGGTCCAGGAGAATGGATCCGCTGCGTCTGCTGGAAGAAGATTTACGTTAGGCGTTCACACTCCGTTCAATGCAATTCTTGTAAAAGATGGTTGCACAAAACCAGGTGCTCCGGGCTAAATTCCTCCACACATAGGCCCCCCAGTTTCTACACAAATTTCGTGGCCCCTTGCTATTCACGCCCTAGGACGTCCCGTGGCCAACGACGATCCAGTATCGCTCCGTCACAAGCTTCTGAAATAGTCTCCACGACTAATAGCACTGTTGTTGTTGTTGTTGTTTTTAACAGTGCTTCGCCCTGCCCCAGATTGGACAGGGTTACACTGAAATAACAGCCCTTGGCCGGGTGAAAAAACCTGGGTCATACCGGTGCGATAGAACCGGCTGTTGTGGGAATGATAGCACTAATAACGCCCAGCAAGTAGTGTGCAACACCCGCTGCCGCTCATGCCCACAAGCCCCAACACCTCACACAGCCGCTCACAGCTACTTTCTACGTAGCACCTCTGTTTCAGATGTGAGCAATGCCGAGCGTGAGACCACCCCCCTCCCACTTTCAACTTCCCCGTCTTCTTCCAGCACTAGCACAAATATAAGTCAAAGCCATCAGCTCCTGGTCCCTTACACCTTGTGCTCTGTTTGTCGGCTGAGACTATATACACCTGCGACATCAGTCAAATGCAATTCTTGCCTTGGCCTGTGTCACCTGCTTATATGTTCTCAACTTGGAAACAGGAACCTATGGACTGATACGTACGTTGCACCATGTTGTCGAGCTACGCAACCTACAACGTCGACCGATTCGCCACCTTCTGGTGCCTCGGATCCCTCGTCTTCTAGAGTGCGACGCAGTGTGCGACCCAGCCTGCTTCCACCAAGGCATACGCACCAGTCCCTGACTCCCAGCGTGAATACTTCTCCCCCTTCGCACTTTCGCGTCCTAAAGCTAAACTGCATCGGCCTAACCGGGAAAGTGAGTGAAATAGTGAGCTTCATGAAGGGACAGAATATCACGATCGCTGCCATTCAGGAGACGAAGTTAAACGCCCAATCGAATCTTCGGACTTGTGACGGCTATAACATCCACCGACGTGATCGAGAGAGAGGACTTGTCGATCGCCCCAATGACTTCGTTACTTCTGAGAAGCGCACCTTCACTAACTTCAGTAAAGCTGATTGGGTTGGTTTTCTTAATTTCACTGAGAGCACCTTCGCTGCTCTTCCCATCCCGTCTGATGTACGAGAAGGGGAAAAAGCGTTTCGCCCGGTCATAGCTTCAGCCTCCAATCAATATATTCCGTCAGGTAGAATTAAGGAGATACGTCCGTACTTCCCCGCAGAGGCAGCGGCCCTGGCTAATGAACGTGACCACGTGCGACGCTTGAACCCTACGGATCCTCAAATTCAAGATCTCAATGCGGAAATCAGACGGCTAGTCGATCAACACAAACGCGACAAATGGGAGGAGCACCTAAGGTCCTGTAACCTCTCTGTTGGTGTTGGCAAATTATGGTCCACTGTTAAATCCTTGTCTAATCCGACCAAACCGAACGACAAAATATCCATCACCTTCGGTGATAAGGTACAGTCGAAGCCAAAGAGATGCGCGAGCGCTTTCTGCCGGCAATTTGTACTGCATCCTCCGGTTGACAAGGAAATCAGGCGCGCCATCAGGGAAGCGCACAAACGCAAAAACAACCAAGCGCCCATTGCCATCACCACCACAGAGGTTCGGGAGGCCATACGGGGGTCCAAAAATTCCAAATCTATTGGCCCAGACGGTATATCCATGCTGATGCTAAAACATCTCGGTGATGAGGGAGTAAGGTACCTAACAACCGTCTTCAATCTGTCCATGACCACCTTTGTCATTCCAGAAAGATGGAAACAGGCAAAGGTGGTGCCACTACTAAAGCCCGGCAAGCCGGTCAACGTGGGGGAGTCATATCGACCGATATCACTCCTCTCGCCAGTAGTGAAGACCCTGGAGACGGTCTTGCTCCCTTATTATACCGCTAACCTACGATTAGCCGAACATCAGCATGGATTCCGCAAAATGCATAGCACTATCACCGCGCTAAACGCCATCACCACACAGATAGGTGTCGGTCTCAACCAATCTCGCCCAAATGACAGGACCGTGCTAGTTGCGCTTGATCTGTCGAAAGCTTTTGACACTGTTAATCACGCACAACTCATTAACGACCTGGAAGATTCAAATCTTCCCCCCTGTCTAAAGCGTTGGACCGCCAACTATCTTAGTGGCCGGCAGTCATCGGTGGAATTTAGAGGCGAAAGATCAAAACCACGTATAATTAAGCAGGGGGTGCCACAGGGTGGTGTCCTATCCCCGCTTCGGTTTAATTATTACATATCGAGGCTCCCTTCCCCACCAGAAGGCGTCTCGATCGTCTCCTACGCCGATAACTGCACGATCCTGGCGACTGGACCCTCCGTTGATGAGCTCTGCTCGAGAATTAATTCGTACCTTCCAACCCTTTCCAGTTTCTTCGCCGTACGGAACCTGACATTGTCACCGACCAAATCCTCGGCCACCTTATTTACGACGTGGACAGCGCAGGCGAACATGGAATTAGACGTTTCCGTCGACGGCATTAAGCTTCCGACTGTCACACACCCCAAAATCTTAGGGGTCACGTTTGATAGCATGTTCAAATACGGTGCTCATGTAGCCGCGATTGCCACCAAAGTACAAAGCCGTAACAAAATCCTCAAGTCACTAGCTGGCAGTACTTGGGGGAAAGACAAAGAAACGTTACTGGCAACGTACAAAGCAATCGGTCAGCCGGTTCTGAGCTACGCGACGCCAATATGGTCGCCGGGGTTAGCAGACACACATTGGAGCAGGCCTGCCAAAACACCGCACTCAGAACTGCCACGGGGTCCCTCCTTATGTCTCCTGAGCACCATCTTCATAATGAAGCAAAAATGCTCGATGTCAAAGAGCACTGCGAGATGTTGACCAGACAATTCCTGTTCAACTGCCATAAACCGAAGCACCCGAACAGGAACCTGCTCTACGAAAATCCGCCTCCCAGGAGAATAAGGAGTCACCTCCGTAAGCACTATGACGAGATCCGGCACCACATTTTCTCGCCGTTTGATCCAAAGATACACCGGCGGGCCCTCAACCTCATCCACACGGAGTCGGTAAACTCCTTTGTCAGTTCTCGTCCAGTGAATGCAGTCCTACAGGCACAAGCTCCACCTGTTGCCGATGAGGAGCGCAAACTGCCTAGGGAGACAAGAGCCATGCTGGCCCAACTTCGTTCTGGATACTGTAACAGACTAAACTCTTACCTATCCAGACTGAACCCTGACATGCCAAATGTCTGCCCGGCATGCGGCGTGTCTCCCCATGATACTAACCATCTGTTCATCTGCTCAACCGAGCCTACTTTTCTAACAGCAATTTCACTCTGGTCCACCCCTGTTGAAGCCGCGAGGTTTCTGGGGCTTCCGTTAGAAGAGCTTGATGCCAGTGTTGGATAAGAGGTGATACTTTAGGCCGGTTAAGTAGTCGCGATACAACAACAACAACAACCAGGGGATGAGCTGGGGGACGTAGAACAAATTTGCATCAAAAAATAAATTTCGAAAAAATGTCCGTTACGATAATTTCGCGCAAATCATAAATTTTTAAATTGATCCAATTAAGGCATAGCACTGGGACGGGTGTGACGAGTACGCAAGCATTATTTGTTACTACCTGAAGGGATTTGAAATAGACCCGCTCCCGTTTACGCGATGGAGTCTCCAGAAAATGTTATGTAAAACCTTTTAGTTTGGAAGCTTCTGCGCCACTGAAGATCTGTTTGAAAAAAACCAAATTTCCTATTGGTATCTTCCACGCATGAAGTTTTATAGCCTACATACGAAGCATAGTTTACTCTCACTACTTTTCCCCAGCACCGTCATGAGAACCGCAACATCTGTAAGCTAGGATATTTAATGGTTTCGTAATATGCATTGAGATAAGAGATCACAACATGATTCAATTGTTCATTAGGTATAATTGCGCTATGAACGTGAGCTAATAAACGGCAACCCATTAAAGTTCATATTCTGAAACAACATATAAGTAGCTCATTAAATGGTCGCAGTCATCGGTTTGTCGTGCTCGTGAAATACTCTCAAGAAAATCATGCGTATCAGCTATTGTGTAAAAGAATATTTCCAAAACTCTACTTTGCATGGCGCAAGATTCATCGTCGACAAAGATACTACCTTCATAGAGCGTTTATTTTGGGTCATATGCCTAATAGTATCTTGGATAGCTTCTTGGAAGTTGATAAAAACTTCCATGGGTTAGCATCTCTTACTTTATTGTGAAAGCTCTAAGAGATTATACAATAATAACATTTGTTTCTTTTAGAGGCCTTTGAAAATAATGCAATAAGTTTCGGTGTTGAGAGTTCTCATCGCGATTGGGATACCAATTTCCCTGCGATTATTGTTTGTGAGTCAAAAAATATGGATCGCATACAACAAGTGGCTGATAAGTATGAGTCGCAAGAGATAAATAAATAATTTTGTAACGCGTTTTCTTCCATCAACCGTTCTCAACAGGCTTTGGGGTACTGATCATGACTTCACATTGGAGGAAGTGTTGAGCGAAATTGCATTCTTTCGCGGTGAATCATATCACACGGTTCATGAGTGTGGCGCAGAGGAGCCAGCAGAAAATTGTTTTTATTCGAACTTCTCCTACTATGCTCGTTTGGTGCGCAGCAGCTGCCAGGACTCCATACGAAATTGCATGTGGAATAATAAGGTTTTTGAGTGTTGCAAATATTTCCATCGCATGGAAACGGAGCTGGGTATTTGCTATGCTATAAATTCACTGCAAGCTGGGTAAGTTTTCAACCTTCCTAATTGGTACGCCCATGGTCGGAATTCTCATCAATCTTTGGGTTGGACCATAGTGAGTTTGCTAGAAGGTGAGCAGCTGAAAAGATGATTTGGCATTGTCGCGGCTGTCTCGATATTTAAGACTTTAATCTATTACAATATCCAGAACAAAGTCAAGCCAGATCCTAATTGGAGATCTGCAGTTACGGGTGGAACTTAACGACTTTGTGGACGTTATTGAGACATTGACGGGCGCGTATTATAATATATCTTGCGTATAAACTTTTTCTAGAGCATTCCAAGAGTCATCTTATGTGGTGTTGACATAGTCCATGATTCGGAGGACAGGTTTATCCGCGCCAAAACTCATATTGTACTTTGAACTGCACGCAGAATGTTGGATAAGCGGCTCATCCAACTTATCCTCATTTGAGCAAAAGGATACAAAAGCCTTAAATGCAGTTTCATTATCGTCTGTGCATCTGTAGCTCAAACACTCAGTGCTGCACCGGAGTTTTCTCTGCAAAGCAGGGAAAGCACTTGATGCAATACTGCAACAGCATTAAAAGGAACTGGGGCGCACAGAGAAGTAATATTTAACTATACCAAGTACTGAGGCCGAATGCACACTTTCCAGAATCTTTGCTGACTACTCATTAAGGACATGCTCTATGATGTTTGTGACGAGCTTCACTTTGTTTGTAACCGCAGAAACACTTACCGAAAAGCCCTCGGCGGAGTGAATCCCTTACGCTCCAGTACTGGCACCTTCTGCCACTAACTAGCGCTATAGCTTGGGAACAATTTGTTTGACCTCTGCAGTAGAGCTGGTGATACCCGAGTACCCGATACCCTGAAATTCTATTCTTTACCGGGGTAAAGTCATCAGCCTATTCGAGCCTTCAGGTCTATTCACTTTGCTTATCTGTGCTGGAGCTATCAAAGCCGTCTAATGTGGATATCCATGTATTAGCCATCGAGTTGCACGCTCCTGTTAACCGACTATTCTTTTGTAACTTTCAAACTATCTATTTTCAAGAAAAAATAATGGCGCCAAATTAAATATGTATTCGAATCGTCATACTGGACCTGGATCTCTGAAGATGGAATTGCATACGGAAGCCACTGTAAGAAGTTTAAATGCATCTAAGTATTTTTGTGCGTATAGTAAAACTTTTTTGATTTCAGGTTTTTATAATCGGAGAAGAGGAAGTGCCTACTCTGGTTACACCTAAAACGGATTACGTATTGGTTGGTCCTTATATTTCATATGTGTGAGTCCCAGAAATATTGTATTATACTCTGTTGCACTAGAATCTTTAGGTTAGAGCACTGGGTATATAGCATTCAGTCTCACCCGAACTTAGACCACCTTACTTTTTTGTTAATTTTGGTCTTTCCTCATATTAGCCATCACATTTCTAAGCGCGATATTCAAAACGATGAACTAATTCGTGATACTAGTGTAAAGCAACGTAACTGTCGGTTCAGCGATGAAAATAATTTGGATGTTCATCATTACTACAGTTATTCCGCTTGTACGGTGCAATGCCGTAAGGATCGTCAAATCGAATTGTGTAACTGCTCTAGTCATCTTTCACCGAATACACCCAATTCGCAAATGTGTAATATGGATGGGCTGAAATGCCTCAATCGAAACTATGAAGATTTGTCGGTTATTATAGCTAAATGGTCACGCGGACGCAAGGGCCTCGTTTGTGATTGCTTGCCATCCTGCACAGAAGTTGATATATCTACGGTGCACAACAACAAAGAAAGGTGAGTTATTTACTAAAGAATGAATAGTTCTAAGGAAATAACATAAAAGAAAAAGAATTTAAAAAAAATTAAAGTAGTTAAACTTCGTAAGGCTATGTACACACCAAAACGTAAAACGCGTGTTTTCGTATAAAACACTTCCCATAAAACAAGTGCGTTCATATCTTCAATTCTAATTTTCAGTTGACAACTATGTAACAACCCTTGGGAAAAATTTAAATCAATTAAAGAATAGCGAAAATGTGAATTAATGTGTAAAATGGCGGGGTGCAATAAGGCCTTATTAATCAAAATGGCAGTATTTCCACTATGTGCAATATGAGATGTGAAATGAAGCCATTATAATCACATCGCACACTTAATCAGAAAAAGTCACATGTTTAGTCTTATTAATTTGGCATTTATTAAAAAAGGGCGCAGGCAAAAATTTGGAATAAAACCTCGCGCGATTATTTATTCCAAATTAAAAATTTTTTTTATGATATAAATTTAAAATATTTTTGTAAGTATAACGAGTTCAAGACCAGTTGATAATAATTCTTAGTTAATTATTATTATTTTTGATTAGAGGAAAAATTGAAAGCAACAAACATATACAGGCTATAGTTATAGTACTATTTCGAAGACAGCCACGATTTCTCGTCAGACTAATTCGTATAGTTTTTGCTATTTCAGAGGATCTTGTGGAGAATCGAACCCACTCACTCTGATTGCCATTCCTCTAATCAAAAATAATAATAATTAACTAAGAATTATTATCAACTGGTCTTGAGCTCGTTATACTTACAAAAATATGTAAAAAATGAACAGACCGTAAAACCAACAACTAAATTTAAAATATTTATCCTATTAATTTAACATTTAATAAAAAAGGCGCCGCAGACGAAAATTTGAAATAAAAAAACACGCGATTTTTTTTTTAATAAATTTAAAATTAATAGGAATAAATATTTTAAATTCATATCATAATAAAAATTAAAATTTGGACTAAAAATCGCACCCGCCAATAAAGCCATATAAAAACAGCGCACGAAAGTAGCTCTTTAGCTAAATTTTATTGTTATTAAGAAAAAATCCGCCGTGGTGTGAAGGTAGTGTTGCCGGCCTACCACACCGAAGGTCCATGGTTCGAGCCCCGGTACAGGTAACATCAAAAGTGATTTGAAAAAAGTTTTTCAAAACGGGGTCGCCCCTCGGCAGTGGTTTGGCAAACTCTCCGAGTGTATTTCTGCCATGACAGGCTTCTCAGCAAAAAAAAAATTCGTCTCCTTTGTAGATGCCGTTCGGAGTCGGCAAAAAACGGTAGGTCCCACCAATTTGTAGGGAAAAATTCAAATCGGCACACCACAAATTGGAAGAGAAGCTTGGCGCAAAAATCTCTTAGGAGGTTTATGATGATATACCTGTTGTATATCGCGCCATAGATAGATAGAAGAAAAAATCCAGTGCAGTTATTGGTGGAGGTTTTGTGAAGCGATTTATGCTGAAAAAATTACCAAATATTTTTTTTTAATTTGTGACTGTTTTTGATTTAGTGTGCGATATTTCAATACAAAAATAAATTATTTCCTCTTTGGTGGAAATTGATTGAAAAAAGCGCCGAAGGCGAGAATTCGCAAGAAAAAATCGCACAATTTTTAATCTCAAATTGTCGTTTTTTATTACGATAAGAATTTAAAATATTTATGGCCGAATTAGTCTAGACTTAGAATAACTTGACTTGACTTAGTTTACAAAAGAATTGAGAGTCAATTATTCAACGTGTCATCTTTTTGAAATTTTTGTTATTTGTCGAATTGCTTTCTAACTGCCAAATGAATTTCATTCATCCAAAAATTTAGTATGCTATGCAATATATGAAGGAATTTTACTAAAAATATGGGAAAAATGTATATGGTGACACAATTCTCTCACGGCTCTCTTTGAACTTAGAAACTTAACTTGGAAATCAAGAATCTGTAGTTTTTCAAGTTTCAGAGCTATTTTCTGGGTAACTACATACACGTGCTGCTCATTTCATAGAAGTAGGGTTTTCAAGTCAAGTTAAGTCTAAGTCTAGGCTAATTCGGCCATTAATCTTATAAATTTTCAATTATTAAAAAAAAGCAAAGCAAAGGAATTTTTTTTTTCTTTAAAATTTGCACTTCATATTTTGATAATGAGTTAAAATTTTTCCTCTTTCACGGTTGTCCACTTTGGCTCTCAGCCCCAGCCCCCAATTTGGCTTCACTAGTTCGCAGCTGCGGTTTTTTCAAATACGGAAGTAGTTTTTAAATCGAGCGATTTTTTATTCTAAATTTACGCCTGCACAGTTTTTTAATAAATTTAAAATTAATAGGACTAAATTTTTAAATTCATAGCAGAATATAAAATGACAATTTGGAGTTAAAAATCGCGGGATTTTTTATTCCAAATTTTCCTCTGCGACACTTTTTTATAAATGTCAAATTAATGGACTAAATTTTTAAATTCATAGCAGAATATAAAATGAAAAATTTGGAATTAAAAATCGCTTTTGCATTTAGCTCTTCGTTCCCGTGGCAGCTACAACAGCAGCGTCTCGGGAAAATTCTCTTTGATCCATGCGATGTCATGTCATGCATAAACATCACACGTATTCCATAATATAAATGCGCAAGTTGGGGGAAATTGTCCCAATTTATGGCAAACTATACATTTAAGGTATTAACAATTATGTATATATGTATGGATAGGTATGGCCGAACAGTACGGCATCAATCAAAAAAACCTAAAAACAAATATATTATAATATTAAAAAATTTGTTTAAAAATACACCAACACAAATGCCAAACATGTATTCACCGTAGTTGTGTGCGTAGACATTATGCATGTATTTGTATTACTGTATTGTGTGATTGGATCTCACTGTGAGTGCGAAGAGTTGGTAGTGGATCAATGAAAAACCAATGTGAGTAAACGTGTCATGCATTTTTGCTTTAGTTGTTTTTATTGTAATGATCACGGCTACGATGCCCAGTGACAGCGACTCTCCTGAGAGCACGAAAAGTTGCTTTGTTGGATACATTAAACAAGTAATGTAAAATATGATCAAATATGTAAACTTCATTGCTACCTACAAACAGTGTTTACAAAAACAAAATAAATGAAGTTTGTATTTATTTGTGTGAATTGAAATAAAGTAAAGTAAAGTAAAAAAAAAAAAATAAGAAAAAAAAAAATAATAAACCAAAGTTTATTAAAAGAAAGTGAAGGGAAGGACAGGAAAGGAAAAGAAAGGAAGGGAAGGGAAAGGAAAGGAAAGGAAAGGAAAGGAAAGAAATTCATAAGGAGTACTCAACACCGGAATTTGTTTTGTTTTTGAATTTGAGGTTGGATTTGTGTAAATGAAATAAAATAAAATAGAATAAAATAAAATCAAATAAAATTAAATAAAATCAAATAAAATAAAATAAAATAAAATAAAATAAAATAAAATAAAACAAAATAAAATAAAACAAAATAAATTTAATTTCAAGCACTGGGCGTTCTCTAGTATTACCAAAAGTGCAATAAGCCACAATGGCTTTATTTCACATTCCTTGAGGAAAAAGGACATTATGATTAATATGACCGCCGTATAAAATGTTGTAGGTGTGATCAATAGAAAAGAAACTGCATTAGATTTTGTACATCGGTCTAAGAAAACAAACACGTTATGTTTATAAAAAATAGACATCGGAATTTTATGAAATTGCATATTTTGTTTAGAGTTACAGATATCCCGTAGCAAAGCAGGAACTCGTTTTATTGAAAATGAGGAAGATTTGCGCCTATGCATATTTTCATATTTTTGCACATCTGCATATATACGAGGTGTGTTCAAAAAGTATCGCGAATTTTGTGTTTTTTCAAAAATTATTTATTTATTCATGAATATCTATTTTGTCCCCTTCAAAGTAATCCCCATGAGATATTATACACTTGTGCCAACGGTTTTTCCAATCTTCGAAGCACTTCAAAAAATCATTTTTTTGTATCTTGTTCAGCTCCTCCTTCAATGCCGTCTTTATCTCGTCAAGAGAAGCGTAACGTCGTCCTTTCATGGGCCTCTTCAGTTTAGGGAACAAGAAAAAGTCACAGGGGGCCAGATCTGGGGAATACAGTGGCTGCGGCATCATTAGTGTGTTGTTTTTGGCCAAAAAGTCGCGCACAAGCAACGATGCGTGAGCAGGAGCGTTATCGTGGTGCAAAAGCTAATTTTTGTTCTTCCACAAATCCGGGCGTGTCTGGCGGATTGCTTCGCGCAAATTGCGCATAACTTGCAGGTAATATTCCTTATTGACCGTTCTTCCTTGTGGCAAGAACTCATGATGCACCACGCCCCTGCAATCGAAGAAAACTGTCAGCAAAACTTTCACATTCGACCGAACTTGGCGCGCTTTTTTCGGTCTTGGTTCGTGCGGCAGCTTCCATTGAGATGATTGAGCTTTGGTTTCCACGTCATAACCATAAACCCACGATTCGTCACCAGTTATGACCCTCTGGAGCAAATTTGGGTCGTCGCGGACAGAGTTTAACATCTCATTAGCAATGTTCATGCGATGCTGTTTTTGGTCACAATTGAGCAATTTTGGTACGAATTTCGCGTAAAAATCGAAGACGATCCAAAACACGTGCAAGCAAAGCAGCTGTCAACAATTAACTGAACATTCAAAATGGCCGAGCTTGTCGGCATAAGTGAGAGACATGAGTACCAACATAACGCCACAAAAAATTCGAAATTCGAATATACGTAACCAGCGAAAATTCAAAATTCGCGATACTTTTTGAACACACCTCGTATATTTTTTTATTTCTTCCATATTTTTCCAAGTTTAGGGCCATTTTTACAGTGGCGAGTTAACTTACATTCCACGGTTAACTACCGATTAACAATTTTATTTTAGCTATTTTGATAAATATTTACTGCCCAATACACAATAGACATCCTTATGAATTATAACCCGAGGTTAACTCGCCACTTTGAAAATGGCCCTTAGTGTGATCCACGTCATAAAAATTTGATTGGAGTGGTGTGATGAATTGTACCTGGGACGAACTAATTACGTAGTTTAACAAATTTATTTCTCGTATAGATTATTTCCGCTGAACATACTCAAAGTCCAACGGGAATATTGATACTAAGCTTAGAATTTATGATTACACGTCATTCTCAAATAGCGCTTCCGTGGTTTTATTATTGAAATTTGGCACACAGATTTCCATGAATACAAGTAATGTTTCGGGAAGAAATGGGGGAAATCGGTTAAGATCCACGCCCACTTTTATACGAAAGAGATTGAAAAGGATCATAAATAAATATAATAGGCAATAACTTTGCGTATAATAGCTTGATATCATTCATATTTCACTTTCAAAGTGTCCGTGAACGAAGAAATTCGAAAAATATAAATTTTCGAAAATGGACGTTGCCCCGCCCCTGTTATAGTGTATTGTTGCACAAAAGTTTTTATGCCATAACTCCGACTAAAATTGAGATGTCGAAACGATACTTGGTGATAATGTTCTATATAAAGGTAACTGTTTGCTGTAAAAATGGGCGAAATCGGCCAACGGCTACGAAAATAGTTCTGAAAATTTTGTTTGTAAAATGTAAAACGCGATATTTCTGTAACTGCGCAAGCTATTTTAATTAGATCTTGCACACATAATAAGCTTTTTAAGCAAAACTCCACCGCAAAACCAAATTTAGGGAAGTACACGTGGCTCCGCCCACTTTTCAGCATAAAATTATGCCATTTTTAAAGGCAATTGCTTGTAATTACAACTAGATATTTTATTTAAAATTGGTCAGCTGCTTCTGAACAGTGTGTGATATACTCCTGCCAAAAATTAGGCAAATCGAATAACACATAAGCAAAATATCTGGGCAAGTAGTTACTACCCGACTGCAATAGGGAAGTTATACATATTTTATGAACATGAAATGTTTGTAAGTATGAGACGAAGAGAAGATGAGCTTATCAATAAGTCTCTCCGTCCGTCTGTCTATTTGAATGCAAACTAGTGTCTCAGTTAACAGAAGTATTGTTATTGAAAACAACTAGCTGGCTTTATAATACGAACAAAAAAGTTTTAAAATAGACCTAAGTAAATAAACGAAATAATAGATCACTGCTAGGTACATAATGTTCGGTTCCACCCGAACTTATACTTCCTTACCTATATTTTGCAATTTTCTGCCTATACAAATTTCATAGAATTCCTATATCTAATAATAAGGTATTATCACTAGCGCTGTTCTGGTAGGGAAAGAACAACGACATATCACTTATGTGGCAAATTGTTTTGCTACGATTATCGTTAAAAGGCGGTACTGATTGGCAGTGGTATTCGGTATTGTTTTGGAATAAAGCAGAAAGTTTTCATAATTTGTTTAAGATGTCGGATTAATTTAGTTATCCAACACTTTAATTATTACTGTTTTTGTTTTTCATTTGCAGCATGTATGAGGACGAAAACGCCTTAGCAAAAATTGAGATATCGCTTATCGAATTGCCAACTGAACGCTATAAAAGAAATGTTGTACGTGGAAAATTGGATTTAGTAGGTTAGTGATTTCAGTTTTTATATATCGATGGATAAGTGGAAGATCACCCTATTTGAAAATATTTTTGAGGAACGCCCTATTTTCCGAATATTTTTTAAAAACAAATATCTTTGTAACAAATTCTGAAATAGGGCGGTATTGGAAAAGAATCTGGAGTAGAACTTTCTTCAAAGAAATTCTGGGAGGTCTTTTTCAAAAAGTAATATCTCTACATATAATGAAATTGTAACAGGCCGATGCCTGTATATTGCAGATAGCTCATCCGTAATGGAATTTTTGCTTAACGTTTAATTAAAGAAACACCATGACTAAGGCCGATTTCTTATACAGTATTCTTAAAGTTATTGTCATTGTCACAAGAGCCCTAAAGACAGTCGAAACTCTTTTTCGAAGAAAGCTCCTAAAGAAAGTCAAAGGTCTTCTTTGGAAAAAGCTTCTAGTAAATTTTGGTTATTTTATAGAGTATATATCTTAAACTCTGCTTCTACATATTGTGGAAGTTATGGATACCATCGGATTTCTTAATTCAATACCAACTGATCTGTATAGTTGGTTTAATAATAGCTTCAGCACGGACCGATAAATGCTTAATTAAACTTAAAAATTCTTATTTCCGTATGGAGAAATGTGTGAAAAAAACTCTAACTGTAAATATTCGATTAGCCGAAAATGTACGGTTAAACGAATAATCAAAAGTGAACGGTTAATCGATTAGTCGACAGCTTTCGACTACTGGAATGTTGTCAGTCAAATAACTGTAGTCAACTACTGTCATAATCGAATAACTAGAGAGCTCGTGGTCTAATAAATAATTGATACCATTGGTCTTAACAAGCCCAGAGTTGGGGAAAGACAGACGGATTTTGGATTGATGTGGATGTTATGTGCCTATGTTGGAAAAGGTTGTTCCGCGCTCAAGGTTAATGTAAGCTGAGATTACTTTCTACCTGCTTTAAGAAATTGTTTGATTTAAACTTTTCAAACTACTTGTTGGAACTATTCTACATCAGAAGGGCTTGACCATTCCAGATATTGCTAAAGTTTATTTTTATATTTTACTCCCATTTATTTTAGAATATATATTTTTTTCTATTATTTTTTTCTATTTCAGTATCCATCGGTGGTACAACGGGACTTTTCGTTGGCGCCAGTCTGTTGAGTTTTGTTGAGATTATCTATTACATTATAATTCGTCCATATGGCACGATGCTATCGGAGAAGCAGAAAATTCGCAAGCAATTGCAAGCATTTTAAGGAAAAGTTATGTAAATCAGAGGTCAACTAATAAAAATCAATATATGTTTAAAAATTAGAAGAAAAACAATAAATATTTTTGTGAAAAATGTAAACCAAAATAAAAAATTATTGTAGGGTAAACGCACCAGTTTCCGGACACTCAACGTTTTCCTCAACTTTGACTTCGACTTATTTTCTCACTATAAACACTACCGCGAAAAGATATACTGTTTACTCGTATAATAGCATAAATATTGCTCAATAATATGAAGTCTGTAGTTTCCGGACAGTAAAATTTAGTTTCCGGACACTCGTAATTTGTATGAAATTTGTACATACGAGTACACTATATTTTTGTAAAGTATTTCTGAAACATGAAGAAGGACTTTGAATAACTACAATAAATACGTCTTAATCATCTTCACATCTCTCTAGATGGAAATCTCACTGATATACTGTGCTTATCCGAAGTTAAACAAATCCTACAAGGAGGTAAAGTACAACAACTAAAAGTGTTTTGAACTGCAACAGGCGCTAGGGCAAATTTACAAGGAGGGAACGTACATCTATACTTGGTCATGGGTCATATGGGCATAGATGGGGGCGAAAGGGATGATATCTTCACCTAGAAGGTGTTATGAACCATATGACTGAGTGCGATGAAATCTTGTGGCAAGGTGCCGCAATCGCGGTGTGTGCACTGGCGTTTAGGCCCGGAGCTTCAGCTTCGTGGTATTCGATAACGCGATCAATACACTGCAGTACCCTCCTCAGTCAATGGTCAAACAGGATAATTTATATTTGCACACAGGGCCTTTCATAAACAACCAAAAAAAAATATTAATAACCGAAAAGTTGCATGAACCCGCCCTAACATTGGCCTCATTGATGTTATCGGGGCTCTAATACATTACCACTATTTTCCCATGGCTCAAACCAAATAAAAAGAAAACTAGTTAACTATTATTAAAATTATTATTGATAACCAAAACTCAATCCATTACAAAAGTTTTTCTTAGTCTACTTGGCCTACGCCGTATAAAATAATGATAGATTATGGTTTTAAATTAAAAAAAAAAACTTATGGTAGAACTATAATTATTCCCCTCAATACTCTAACTTAGTATCTTTGAATATTTTACAAAAGTATCAAGCTGATAAGTACTTATGTATGTAAATATGTATTCCCGTAAATATTTGAAGTGTTTACATTCGTACTGAAAGAAGATGAGCTAATTAACCCAACATTAAGTTGGAGAAGAATAAAAAAAACTCGATGTAGTAAGTTGGACTTACATATATGCATACATATGTATGTATAATAGGCCGGGTCGATATGTGGGGAGGCAAAAAAATCGCCCATTGCTCTGTGAAAATCATATTCTAGGGATCAAAATAAGAAACTTCGCCGAAGGAACCATACCTCTAAAACGAATTCTGATGTCCCCCAATTTGGGTCGAACTTTTGGGTAGGGGCAAATTTTGAAAAATCCCACTTTGACCCATTTAGAGTGCTCCAATCGAGTCCAAATGTATGACCGAACCCCACTAATTTTGGAGGCCCGACCCACCGATGCCAGTGGCACACCCCCTGGAACCCCCCTGGGGGGTTCACCATACAAACATTTCAAAAAATCGCCGGTTTTGCGCTTTACATGAAAAAATCAGCGAAATGCCTATGTTTTTTTTTATTTTTATTTATTTATTTATAATTATATTTATTATTTATTTATAATAATATCTATTTTTTCTCTTAAGAAATTTATTTAGTCAGAACATATGTAAATGAAAAAATTAATTTAAGTGAGTTATAGAAAAGAAACTAAAAAAATTATTGTCTTTTTTACTTTCAAGTCTGGGCAATTTCGTACGGCTCTCTAATGTCGTCGCCATAACAGCCTCTACATTTTCCGGTATAACCCGTTTGGAAACGCTAGCTAGCAATTGAACATGTCGTTCCGTTCCTTGTATGTGTGATGGAATTTTTGGAACATTAAACGGTGGATCATCTTGATTTAAATATTCTTTTAATGTATCGTACGGAATGCTTCGCGTGAATGGTGGTTCAAATACGATATTTATATCATTCAAAGTGATCATTCCCGTATAACTTGTGTAATTAAAGTTTATATCTGGTTTTTTATAAACTCTAAGTTCCATTGGCTCGTCAACATCGGTTCGATAGCGTAGAATTTTCTTGATGGCACAGTCTCGCTTTTCTTTCGTATCATCAAACAACATTGATAACAAGATATTTTCCGAATGCGCATAATATGAATTATCTTTAATTACTTGACTGACAATTTTGCGTAAACGAGGTTGTAGAAATCGTGACCAACCAATGAACTTGAAAAATAATTCACTGCCGTACACGACAGAGCTGTAATACTTGATATTGAAGTACATTGGCACATAACATTTAATTATAAATTCATCCAGAATTCTTAAATTTGCATCTGGATTTTCCGCTGTCACATATAGTCGCAATAATCTAGCGGCCTTGGTGAGCCACCACCTGAAAATATATAATAATAAAATAATTAAAAATGGTTGACAATTATAATAAATGAGTGATAGCAATAACTTACTGGAAGAGTTTCACAAGTTTCGATTTGACGGCTCAATTTTCCGGTTGCCGATCTTGGGCCAGTGCTGGTTGATTTATCCAAAGCTTCAAACAAATGCCGAAACGGAAGTTCGTTGAAGTGTAGAAGGCAAACGAACCAATGCAATGGTCTTTTTAACAGCAATTCGAATCGTCGTATAATTCCACCGTGTGGGTTTGTTACCTCACCGTCAGTGCATATTCCAATTAATGCATCCAGTGATATATTTTTATCGTTGAAAAAACCATTTAACCCGAATCTTCCCACGATTACCATATGGTAATGCAAACATGCCGTTGCAATTTTACGTATTATGTCTGAAGTAAATAACAAAAACAAAAAAGAATAACTGTATTTCACGCAGAGGAAAATCGAAGCGAGGAAAATGAAAATGGACTTGGGTTGGGCACTTCGAAACATGTCATCCCATACCATCGCTGTGCATAACGTTGTAATTTTTCCTCTAATATCAATTAACAAAGAAAATGGACTTCATTTTCGTGCTCAGGAGATCGAAATACATAAGTATACAACATTTCACAAAAATCCAAAACAAAAAAAGTTATGGGACTTCCCGGGTTAATTTGGTTGTTTTGTATTCAGCGGTTTCATGTTCCAGTCTTACGTAACCAATCAATTCAGAATTGGTTCTCTCAAAATAACAAGATGAGGTTCTTTTACCATCCTAGTATGATACTTCTCATTTTATCTATCGGTAAAGTATCATCTTTTCTGCCATCGAATGAAAACGCTAACAAATTGATATCATCTAACCGTTTGCGAAGCACTTCTTTTCTGCATTTCTCTTTTTCTCTGCGAACTTTCGATTTATCCATGATGAGAGGTTTCCCATGCTTATCTTTAATTTTAAAATCTTGCAAAAGAGCGGTTCCCAATGCTGATGCTACTCTGTCAGGCACACCAAATCTGTCACATACCAAGGCAAAGTTAACACAATCGTATCTCTCTGTGTATTGTGAACTTGTGTTTCTATCCATATCTTCTTGAACCGGTGGCGGTGCGTATGTTGAATCAGCGGGATCTTGGTATGTTGGCATTGATGACATAGACGTTGCTCCTTGCTCTTCAGTTTCCATCATAAACGCATCCATTGTTAGTCTTCTCTGATTATGTTGATCGTACATGAACTCTTTGAGGCGTTCGGGAACCCAGCCGCATGCACATGGAGCTGCCTTCAAATCGCATTTACATGTTCCAATGTAAAAAATTGTTTCCAGAGATTTTACATACTCTGTAAATTGTTGGGTGTTGTTTCTTCTCTTGATTTGCTCTTGATACTTGTCAAGCAATTTATTCAATTTATTAAATACACTTTTTTTCAGCATTATTTCCATACCAAGTTTTTCCCAAATTCCAATCAACTTATCTTATACTTGAATAGTGAATGATTTATGGGAAAACTTTTTTTGTTCTGTTGTAGCACGTTCGCTTAAGTAAAAATAATATCTCAAGATATCCAGATGGGTTGGTAAATTAAGATCAGTTAAATCTGTAGACACACCAAAAACAGTAACATCATGCTTGGGTATATGACTCATTTGGTTTTCGATAGTTGTTGATGTAGTTGCTTCATCTTGCGGTGTAGAGGATGGTGGATTCAATGTAAACTTTTTGATTTGGAATGGTCACTTCACTTATTATTTTTTTTTAAATATTTTTTTATCTGAAATTAGCACTTCACACTTTGAGTTCTTCACAACGACTTAATGCATTCAGAAAAACTGTTGCGTTAGATACGAGTATGGTCTACGAGACTAGGTTATATGAATGAAATGGTAATTTCAATTCTACCTGCTGTGTCTTGTGGTGGCTTAAAAAAAACCACACAAGCAATTTTACGATCTGCAATTGTGTCACAGTGATACCTTCATTTTTTAAAACGGTTGAATAAAAAACCCACACAACTATGTTTACGACATGCAAATGCATCACAGTGATGGCTTAGTTTTAAAATGGTTGTAAAGGGTGTTTTTTTTAGGGGTATAGACTTTGAATTGAAATAAAACACAAGAAAATCATTTTAAGGTCCATCAATTTGACTTTATTGGAAGGATAATTTTATGCCATTAATGTTTAAATATGACTTCGGGCATGTGGCCGCCGCGGCTGGCTCGAATAAAGCCAATTTTACAGGTCCAATTTTCAACCACTTTTTCGAGCATATGGGGCCGTATGTCGGCAATAACGCCACGAATGTTGGCTTCCAATTCCCCTAACGTTTCTGGTTTGTTGGTGTAGACGAGCGACTTCACATATCCCCAAAGAAAATAATCCAATGGTGTCAAATCACACGACCTTGGTGGCCAATTGACAGGTCCATTCCGCGAAATTATGCGCTCATCGAATGTTTCCTTCAATAAATCGATTGTGACGTGCGCTGTGTGGCATGTAGCGTCAGCATGGGTGCATGTGTTGTGTGTGTACATTCAGAAACGGGGGTGGTTTGCATCGATCGGTTTTTTTGTGGTTGACTGAGGCAGGTAAAAGTTGGTGATTTTTGTTGTTTGACCTTTTTTTCTTGTTTGTTGTTTTTGATCTTTTGCTGTTTTGTGCTTATTTGTCGGTGCGTGTGTGTTTGTTGTACCTGAGTGGTTGCTTTGTTTTTTGTAAACCAATTTTAAAGGTTCGAATATTGTGTCGGAAACAGTGTTTGTCTGTTCGTTTATTATTCTACCGTCGAATGTTTTTTGTTTGTAGATTTCCATGTTTTCGAGTACCTTGACTGTACCTTGACTGTTTTTTTGATGTTTCCGGGGGGCATTTATTCTCCGCCATGTGATTCGCAAAGTTGGACTCTGGTATGATGGTTGGATTACGTATCTTTTTGTTGTAATCTCTAATGTGTTCTCTGAACCTCGTTCTTACTTGTCGTCCGGTTTGTCCTATGTAACTGTGCTGGCATTCACAAGTGAGCTTGTATACACCATGGCTGCTAAATGGATCTTCTGAGTTAGTTTTGGTTCTTAGCTTCCGTCCTAAATCGTTCGATGTTTTGAACGCTGTGTTGATTTTGTTTTTTCTAAGGAAATTTGCTAATTTATATGTTGCCCTTCCAGTATATGTCATTGTCGTCCAGGTTTGTGTACTTTCTTCTCCATTGTTTCTTTTTTGTTCTCTAAGGTCTCTCCTGAGTTTATCTACTAGTGCTTTTTTATATCCGTTGTTTGTAGCGATGTTATATATTATTCCAAGCTCTCTTCTATATGCTTCTTGTGTAAGAGGTGTTCTTTCCAATCTTTGTACTAAGTGCCTTAGCGCTGCATTTTTATGTTGTTGTGGGTGGTTCGAGGTATTATGTATTATTGTGTCGGTGGTCGTTGGTTTCCTATATATGTCGTAGTTGAATTTATTGCTAGCTTTACCAATACTTATTGTGAGGTCCAGATAATTGATTCCTCCGTCTTTTTCGGTTTCCATTGTGAATTTTATGTTCCCGTGCTGCTTGTTGAGGTACTCCAGTACTTGCTCTTCGTTGTTGGTAGTTAAAACGCATATGATATCATCCACGTACCTTGCGTAAAATAACACTCCTAATTTGGAATTTAATTCCTGTATATACTCTTTTTCCAGGTTTTGCATAAACGCTTCCATAAGAATAGCCGATGTTGGGTTTCCCATCGCAAGTCCGTTTGTTTGTCTGTATATTTTATTGTTGAATTGAAAATAGTTTTGACGTAGTGTGGTTCTTACCGTGTTCGTGATTTGCGTACTTTTTACTTTATCTTTTGTTTTACGTAGTATTATAGAGTTTACTATGTTCAATGTCTCTGCTAGTGGTATTGATGTGTATAGATCTTTTATGTCGAAAGATACCAATTTGCTGTCCTTTGTCACTTCAACGGTCCTAAGTTTGTTTATTAGTTCAGATGTATTAGTTATGGTGTGTTCGTTGCTAAGTTCCAGTGTGTCCTTCAATACTGTTTTTAAATATTTAGATAGCTTATAGCATGGTGCGGATTTAAAATTAATGATTGGTCTCATTGGATTGCCTGGCTTGTGGATTTTTGGTAGCGCAATCAGTGGTGGAGTTGACGGGTTCATTTGGACTAATGTATATGCCGAGTTGGTATCTATTATATTTGTTGCAGTTTTTATAGCCACTTTGATTTCTTTCTGGTATTCATCCGTGGGGTTCACTCTTATTCTACGACATTCCATATCCTCGATGAGTTTTTCGGGTTTTGTTATATACTCATCTTTTTCAATTAGCACAGTTGTGTTGCCTTTGTCCGCCTTCGTTGCGACAATGTTGTTTATCCTGAGTTTATGTTGTAGGTTCTTGACTGTTTTTTGCTCCGTGTTTCTCTTCTGTCCTTCCTTTGCTTTCACTTCCTTGTTTATTATTTCTCTGCACATGTGTCTTGCGTGCTCTTGTTCCTCAACTGGTATTAATGATATTGCGACCTCTGCGTCTACGATCGCCTGTTCCGTTTTTCTTTTTTCGTTTTGGACTATAATATTGTGTTTCAGTCCCTTTTTAAGAAGTTGTTCTTCCGCCGCGGTGATGGCCACTGTCGTTAGGTTTACGAGCCTGGCATGGAAATGGTGCGGTTGTTGTCCCGTTCGCGACGTCCTGTCAGCTTATCTAGTTTCCGGTTCAGCGTCCTGTATTTCTGTTGTAGTTCATGTTCGACCTCAGTCCTTATGCGCTCGAAGCATTCCATTAACGTATCGGTAGGTAATTGCTCCGCCAACCTTAAATGGATGGATAGAATTTCGGCATTTATTCCATCTTTCTTGGCGTACTGGTTTTTCAACTCATATCTTAGGAAGTCTCTTTCCGCCTTCCTAATTGTCCTCATGCTTGTACTGGTGTTTGTTTTCATTGTTATTTTTGCAAATTTTGGTGTCACATTCAATTCTATGCATTGTTTGTTAAACCAAATGTTTGCCTTCGTTGTATGCAATTTCAGTAAACGTCGTTTGTAAACTATTAGTAGACCGTTTTCGTTTAAGTTAAAAGCCTGACAAGCATTAACTGTTTTATTTTGTTTTGTTGTTTTTCCGACAGGGTGAATGATTGATGTATATTGGAACGATTTTTCGTCATCCCTTGTCAAATTTGGTTTTGAGACAAACCGGTTTCGGCGTTGTGCCATCATCAGTGTCGATTTTCGTTCTGATCTGTTGTGGTCGTTTGTCTTGTATTTATAGTAGGTAGCAGGTAACGTCAGCATGGGTGTCTGTTTGTATACGTGTGTGCATGTGTTGTGTGTGTACATTCAGAAACGGGGGTGGTTTGCATCGATCGGGTTTTGTGTGGTTGACTGAGGCAGGTAAAAGTTTGTGATTTTTGTTGTTTGACCTTTTTTTCTTGTTTGTTGTTTTTGATCTTTTGCTGTTTTGTGCTTATTTGTCGGTGCGTGTGTGTTTGTTGTACCTGAGTGGTTGCTTTGTTTTTTGTAAACCAATTTTAAAGGTTCGAATATTGTGTCGGAAACAGTGTTTGTCTGTTCGTTTATTAGTCTACTGTCGAATGCTTTTTGTTTGTAGATTTCCATGTTTTCTAGTACGTTCAGACGTCGGCCTTTTGCTTGTGCACGTAGGACCTTGACTGTTTTATTGATGTTTCCGGGGGGTATTTATTCTCCTCCATGTGATTCGCAAAGTTGGACTCTGGTATCACTTTACCATAACTATGAGCTACCCCCGCCTTTATTATCGACACCAACACACACTTACCGACGTGCTCTCGGTTTTGATTTTGCTTTGTGCACCAAAAATTTAATTGAATTGATGCGTTTAAGCTAATAGGTGTTTAAAATAGGGGGTTACAAATAAATAACCCATAGGATGTACGACAAATCTAAGATATTATAAAACAAGAAAGGAAGTCTAGGTTCGGGTGGAACCTAACAGTATATAACTGATGGTGATCTATTATGACATCCCAATTTACGCAGGTCTATTTTAATACATTCAGTTCGTATTTGCGTTCAGATAGACAGACGGACAGACAGATAGACGGATCGAGAGACGGACATGGCTACATCGACTCAGCTCATCCTCCTGATCGTTTCAGTATACGTACAAAAATTTCATGTTCATGAAAGGTATGAATATCAAAAAAGATATACAACTTCGCTTTTGCAGTGGGGTATTAACTACTTGCCCGGCTATTTTACGTTTCATCCCGAAGGTTTTGATATACATTAATAAATATATATCTCGATTCTTTTATGCCGAAGGAAGTAATATACCTTGTGTGCGTAACAAAAGTAGATATAAAAAATGTGTGTCTTAACAATATATACTTGGGTTCACTGGGTACAGCATAGACAATATATAGTTTTGGAAAAGTAGGCGGAGCCACGCCCCAGGCTATATAAAGTTTCAATTCATCATAACTCCAAACTTTTCCAAACTGAGAGACTAGTTTGCGTTCAAATAGACAGACGGACTGAGAGACGGAAACCGCTAAATCGACTCAGCTCGTCGTTCTGAAGTGAGTGAACTTTTCTCTTCTTGTTCTCATACTTACATACATTTAACGTTTATGAAAGGTATGAAAATCAAAAAAGATATACAGCTTCGCTATTGCAGTGGGCTATTAACTACGTGCCCGAATATTTTGCTTGTGTGTTTTCCGATTTGGCAAAATCTTTGGCAGGAATATAATACATACTACTGAGAAGCAACTGACCGAATTTCATTGAAATATCAAAATTGAATTATAAGCGATTGCCTTTAAAAATAGCAGAAATTTTATCCTGAAAAGTGGGGGGCGCCACACCTACTTCTTCGAAATTGACAAAATTTTTTTGCGATCGAGTTTTTCTGAAAAAGCTTATTGTGTGTGCAGAACCTGATTGATATAACTTCTTTAGTTTTAGAAATATCGCTTTTTAAATTTTAAAATAAGACTTTTCAGAACTATGTTAAAAAACTGGGTGTGGTCATTAACCGTTTTCGGCCATTTTTACAACAAACAGTTACCTTTATACATTGAACAATATCACCAAATTTCGTTTCGACAAATAAATTTTTGGCGGAGTTATGGCATAAGAAGTTTTGTGGAATAATCCACTATACAAGGGGCGGAGCCAAACCTATTTTCGAAAATTTGTACTTTTTATATTTCTTAGCTTACGGAAACTTTAAAAGTGAAATATAAATGATGTAAAGCTATTTTACCCAAAGTTATTGTCTATTTAATATATCTACGATCCTCTTCAAGAATACAACCTCCCGGGAAACGGGTTGTGCGTTGGGTTTGGGACCACCACATAAAACAGCGTTCCAATGAAATTCAACAACAAAGCCTCGGATATGAGAACCCCGTTTTTAGATGACAACACACGCAAACGAAATAAGGATTATGAGATAAGGGCATGTACCTGGAATGTCCGGTCCCTTAATGGGGAAGGTGCCGTTGCCCGGCTGGTTGAGGTCCTGAGGAAATCAAAAGCTGACATCACCGCCATACAAGAGATGCGATGGACGGGGCGAGGAAACACGATCAAAACACCTTGCAACATCTACTGGAGTGGGCATGAAGACAAGCGCAGATTCGGCGTGGGATTTGTGGTGGGAGAGAGACTCCGTCACCGAGTACTGTCGTTCACACCCGTGAACGAGCGTCTCGCTGCAATCCGCATAAAAGTACGATTTTTCACCATATCGTTTATCTGTGCTCATGCTCCGACGGAAGATAAGGACGACGTGGAAAAGGATGCATTCTACGAGCGCCTGGAAGAAGCATACGACTGCTCTCGCCATGATATCAAAGTCGTGCTTGGCGACTTTAACGCCAGGGTGGGTAAGGAGGGTGTATTTGGCCCCACTGTCGGGAAGTTCAGTCTCCACGATCAGACTTCGCCAAATGGATTCAGGCTGATCGACTTCGCCGGTGCCCGAAACATTGTAATATCCAGCACTAGGTTTATGCACAAGAAGATCCATCAGGCTACATGGCTGTCCCCCGATCGAAAAACACGCAACCAGATCGACCACGTTGTGATAGACGGACGGCATGCTTCCAGCGTTTTAGATGTTCGCACAATACGAGGACCTAACATCGACTCTGATCACTACCTAGTAGCAGCCAAGATTCGTACCCGCCTCTGTACGACAAAACAGGTGCAACAAAAAACGCAGGGAAAGCTGCAATCGCAACAGACCGCTAATTATTTCGCAGATCGCCTCTCACACCTGCTCTCCGAGAGCACAATTCAACCTAGTGGAATGCATGAGCAGTGGGATCATATCTCAGGAGCACTCCGTACCGCAGCCGAAGAAGTAATTGGATTCCGGCGAACGCGAAGAAACAACTGGTATGATGATGAAGATGAAGAAGCCTACAAGGCAACGCTGAGATCGAATGCAACGAGGAGTGTGTGTGAACACTACCGCGAGTAGAAGTGGGAAGCGAGGCGTCTTTTCCGGGCGAAAAAAAGAGAGGCAGAAAAGCGTGAAATAAAAGAGCTTGAGATGCTGGCCAACGGGAATAATGCCCGAAAATTCTATCAAAAAATTCGGCGAATGACAAAAGCTTTTAAACCCGGGGCAAACTCCTGTAAGAATGAGAGCGACGACCTGGTGGCCGATGTTCAGAGAGCACTCAGAATATGGAGGGATCACTTCTCTGCCCTTTTAAATGGAGAAACCAGAGAAGTTGCCGAACCCGAGCCCACAATCGAAGATGATGGAATTGACGTTCCACAACCCGACTATAATGAGGTGCGAATAGCAATATCCCGATTGAAAAACAATATAGCATCTGGCGCTGATGGTTTGCCTGCTGAGCTATTCAAACACGGAGGCGCTGGTAAGGCGCATGCATCAGCTTCTATGCAGAATTTGGTCGGATGAATGCATGCCTGAAGATTGGAATCTAAGTGTTCTCTGCCCAATCCACAAGAAGGGCGATCCTGCAAACTGCGCCAACTATCGCGGAATCAGCCTTTTGAATATCGCATATAAGGTCCTATCAAGCGTATTCTGCTGAAAGACTGAAGCCTAATGTAAACAGACTGATTGCACCTTATCAGTGTGGCTTCAGACCTGGTAATCCCACCATCGACCAGATTTTTACAATACGCCAAATCTTGGAAAAAAACCCGTGAAAAAAGAATCGACACACATCATCTCTTTGTTGATTTTAAAGCCGCTTTCGATAGCACGAAAAGGAGCTGCCTATATGCCGCTATGTCTGAATTTGGTTTCCCCGCAAAACTTATACGGCTATGCAAAATGACCTTGAGCAACACCGCTAGCTCGGTCAGAATTGGGAAGTACCTCTCCGAGCCGTTCGATACTAAATGAGGTTTCAGACAGGGTGACCCCCTATCGTGCGATTTCTTTAATTTAATGCTGGAGAAAATAATACAAGCTGCAGAACTTAACCGCGCTGGAACAATATTTTATAAAAGCGTGCAACTGTTGGCATATGCTGACGATATTGATATCATTGGCCTTAACAACCGCGCCGTAACTTCTGCTTACTCCAAATTAGAAAAAGAAGCGGAGAAAATGGGATTGGTGGTGAACGAGGGCAAAACGAAGTACCTTCTGTCATCATGCAAAGAGTCAGCGCATTCGCGCCTTGGCAACCAAGCCACTGTTGGCAGCAATAATTTCGAAATAGTAAAGGACTTCGCTTACCTGGGAACCAGCATTAAAACCAACAATAATGTTAGCCTAGAAATCCGACGAAGAATTACTCTTGCAAACAAATGCTACTTCGGACTGAGTAGGCAATTGAAAAGTAAAGTCCTCGACGAACGAAAATAACACTCTACAAGTCACTCATCGCACCCGTCCTGCTATATGGTGCAGAAGCGTGGACACTAACAACACCTGATGGGGCGGCTCTGGGAGTATGCGAGAGAAAGGTTCTTCGAAAGATTTGTGCACCTCTACGCGTTGGCGACGGCGAGTACCGAAGAAGATTTAATGATGAGCTGTATGAACTTTACGCCAACATAGTTCAGCGAATTAAAACACCGCGGCTTCGCTGGCTAGGCCACGTAGTGCGAATGAGCGCAGATGCTCCCGCCCAGAAGGTATTCTTATCGGCACCTGCAGGTGGAAGCAGAGGAAGAGGGAGACCACCACTCCGATGGAAAGACCAGGTGGAGAGCGATTTGCGATCCCGTGGTGTTTCCAATTGGCGTCAGTTGGCGCAACGAAGAAACGACTGGCGAGCTATGTTGGACGGTCAAAATCGCCCAGGCGGTTAGATGACCATTTAGAGAAGAAGATCCTCTTCAAGATGTTTCATATAAAAGTGGCCGTGGACCTTAACCGATTTCGCCTATTTTTTCCTCGAACATTCCATGCACACCTGGAAACCTGCGTGCTGAATTTTGTTTCGATATCTTGAACGGTGTTTGATTCATGATTAATAACATTTCTAAATTTGACGTAATCATTTTCAAAAATTTCTTGAAAAATTTATTTGATTATTTAATGTAGTCACCAAATTGTATCCTTATAGGTGTATTATGTACTGAGTAATCACTTGTTTTGTGTTTTCGAAAATATTCTATATATAAAAAGTGGGCGTGGCTTTCATCCGATTTCGCCCATTTCAAATGGCGCTCGGAGATGAGTGCCAAGGAACCCGCATACCAAATTTCATTAAGATATCTCAAAATTTACTCAAGTTATCGTGTTCACAAACGGACGGACGGACATGGCTTAATCAATTTCTCTTTTCGTCCTGAACATTTTGATATACATATACATTGTCCGTGTAGAGTGTAGAGTTGACGTGTTTATGCTTGCTCTGTGAATTTAATTAAATTTAACCGGTAATTTTGTGGTATTAAATCTTTACTTTAGTACGAGAACAATATACAGTACAACATTTATCAATTCGCGTTTCTACTACAAATCGCTGGATTAAAAATCGGTATAATTTTCGTGCACTCATATTGCTGCTGTTTAATTTTTCTCCATACAAATTTTTGTCAACATTTCACCGCTGCCGACGCTGCTGCTTACGCTGCTTATCTTCGCCACCTTCGTTTCTTTTCTTCAGTTGTTGTTGTTGCCATTTGTACGGTGTTTTTCTTGCATTATCTCTGCACATTGCTGGCATCTTCGTTTTATCTTCGCTCTCAGCTCTTTGATTGCTGCTGCTGCTGTAAGTTATTTTACTTTTTATTATCATACCAACCCAAGCATGGCTGGTCGCCCTAAGTCTGCGCGCCTGTCAGGCAACTCGCCACCAAAGCCATCTACGCCTCAGCTCAAAGACGCGAAAGGCGATAATTTCCCCCCGCCGGAATGGATTGCTCGGATTGAAGCTAAAATTGAAGGTAAAATTGAGGATGAAATGGAGAAGATGTCTGTACGTTTAAGGGAATCCGAAGAGCGGGTACTAAGCAAAATAAGTGAAATCACAGCTGATCTGACCAATATAAAGCATAGCTTGAGTGAATATGCGAAACGTCTCGATAAAGTTGAGGGGAAATGTATTCAAATTGATCAGCTGCGTGAGGAACTATCTGCACTTAAAGCAGATCTTGATATTCTCGGCACGAATAATGTCTCTGCCGACATAATTGTTAGCGGGATACCTCATGAAAAAGACGAAAACATAAGTGAGGTCTTTGGAAAGCTCTGCGGGGCAATGGAGATAAATGCTCCTCCTATTCGCGACGCTTTCGCGTGAGCAGAGGTAAAGATAACACCAAACCAGCGCCTCTCATTATTAAACTTATCTCCCCGTATGACAGACAATTACCCTTTAAAGCTGCTGCCAGTTTTACAAAACCAACAAACGGCGTTTTCGGCTCTCCGACTTTGGAGGTTCGACGGATGAAAATGTTTACATTAACGAGTGCCTTACAAAGGGAAACCGAGCGATTATGCAGTTTGCAACTCAATTAAAAAAACAAAAGCGCTTATCATCTGCTTTTTCTGTTAGAGGTGAAGTATATGTTCGTGCCCAACCAGGTAGCGAAGCGATCAAGGTGTCAAACAAAGATGGCATTGTAGCTCTGTTGGGCAGCAACAAATGACTACTTGTGTTTTTGCATTTGCACTCTCTCTTGTTATATTGTTTAGTGTTAATAAAAAATTGTAACTCTCTTTGTATTAATATATCTAATTTCTTTCTATTCTCTTACTTACTTTTTTTGTTAGTGATGGGTAACAGTGAACGTACGGGTTTCAATTGCGGGTACTCTACTCATAACATGATACGGGTTCTAAGCAAACAAAAAAATGGCTTAAAAATATGTCATATTAACGCCCAGAGCCTTCCACCTAAAATAGATGAATTCAGATTTATCTTTGAGTCTTCTGGCGTTGATGTTGTATGTGTATCCGAGACTTGGTTTTCTACTTGGCATAACGACGCCATGTTAAGTGTTAGTGGCTATAAACTTTTTCGTTTGGACAGAACTTCGCTTGGTGGTGGTGTTGCTGTGTACGTCAAAAATAGTCTTTCTTGTTCCCTAAAATGTACCTCAGAAACTACTAGCTCAATTGAATATATTTTTATTGAAATACAATCCCAGATAGATAGGATCCTTGTTGGTTGTGTATATAGACCAAATAGGTGCATTGCATACACACCTTTTGTTGACTTTATAGAAGGCTTGAGCCTTCACTATAACAACATTTTCATAGTTGGGGATTTTAACAGTGACTTACTTCGCGAAAGTAATTTTGCCCTTGATATGCACACCTTGGGTTTATATCCATCTAACGTTACTATGCCCACTCACTTCACACAAAACAGTAGCACTCTGCTGGACATTTTCTTTGTGAATGACATTGAAAAAGTACTTCTTTACGACCAACTGTCTGCTGCAGGTTTTTCTAAACACGATTTGATTTTCCTGACTTTTGATTTTCAATTGACCTGTGTTAACACATTATACTCCTTTCGCGACCTTGCCATATACACTACGAACATCTCGATGAGGCTGTGGAGAAGACTGAATGGAACTATATGTACAACTTAGTTTCCAGCACTGATCAAATTAATTTTCTTGAAACAAACATAATTTCACTTTTTGAGCAGTTTGTACCACTTGTATATAAATCAGAAAATGGTAAAAAACGCCCCTGGTTCAATAACTACATAAAAAAATTGATCTCTCTCTCTCTATGGCGCGATATACAACAGGTATATCATCATAAACCTCCTAAGAGATTTTTGCGCCAAGCTTCTCTTCCAATTTGTGGTGTGCCGATTTGAATTTTCCCTACAAATTGGTGGGACCTACAGTTTTTTGCCGACTCCGAACGGCATCTACAAAGGAGACGAATTTTTGCTGAGAAGCCTGTCATGGCAGAAATACACTCGGAGAGTTTGCCAAACCACTGCCGAGGGGCGACCCCGTTTTTGAAAAACTTTTTTCAAATCACTTTTGATGTTACCTGTACCAGGGCTCGAACCATGGACCTTCTGTGTGGTAGGCCGGCAACACTACCTTCACACCACGGCGGCCGCCGAAATAATGCGTACCGCAACTGGAAGAGAATCAAAAGTCAAGACAATTATAACAGCTTTAAAGCTTGCAAAACTCAGAAAGTTGCAATACTATGAGCATCAGTTTAGTGTGGCTGTTGGTTCTAAGCAGAAATGGCGTAAAGTTCGTGAGATTGGGATTGTTAACAAAACCCAACCTGTCTCTGTGTCTGCTGACGTTGATGAACTAAACAGAAAATTTGCAAATCCGCCCGTTTCTGTAAGTAACACATGTGGTGACAGTTACAGCAGAAACACAAGTAGCGCTTCGACCAGTTTTCATTTCAAACGTGTCGACGACTGTGATGTAGTTCAGTCCATACTTGACTTATTCCCATATAAAATTCAAATGGCCAACAAACTGAACGCTGCAGACTTGCCGATTCGCTTGGAATTTTGCCAGAAGATGCTTCAAATGGTGGAAGAGGATGGAAACATGTTGAACTGTCTTTTCATGTCTGACGAGGCCCATTTCGATTTAAACGGCAACATAAACAAACAAAATTGTCGAATATGGAGTGCTTCCAACCCACAGATACTCCATGAGCCGGAATTGCATCCACTTCGTGTCACAGTGTGGTGTGCAGTTTCATCACGCTGCATTGTCGGGCCCTACTTCTTCGAAGAAAACGGTCACACCGTTACGGTTACTGGAGACCGTTACTTGAGCATGTTGAGAGAGTTTTTCTATCCAGAATTACGCCGAATGAGAATTTCTTTCAACTCTGTGTGGTTTCAGCAAGATGGTGCAGCTCCTCATATAGCCCAACCTGTTATGACAGAATTGCGACGAAAATTTCCCAATAAGCTGATATCCAGAAACTCCACATTCCGTTGGCCACCCAGGTCGCCTGACCTTACTGCACCTGACTTTTGCTTGTGGGGTTATTGCAAACAGGAAGTCTTCAAAGCAAAACCAACAAATTTGAATGAACTAAGGCAATCCATTCGAGAAACAATTGCGGCTATTCCTGTCTCAACTCTCCAGGCAGTAATGAACAACTTTTTGGTAAGATGCCGCACATGCATCGACGAGCAGGGGGGGATTTAAATTCCATTATTTTTAAAACTAATTAAGCTATATTTAATAAAATTTAATGAGCTTTAACATGAATAAAAGAAAAATGAATTCCATACACTGAAAAAAAAAAATTATTTGAGTTTCTTAATGTAGCAAAATTCATCAGCCACCCTGTAGTAACGTCCATGTCTACGCAGATGATGTGCAGCTTTATGTTAGCTGTCCACTTGACTCTATTAATGCGTGTGTTAATAACTTAAACGCTGACCTGGAATCTATAAGCAAGTGGGCTTCCGACAATGGTTTAGTCCTTAATCCCGATAAATCCCAGTGCATAGTCATATACAAAAAAATTATTAATCTAGACGACCACATAGAAATCAAGCTGAACAATTCTGTGATAAAATTTGCTGACGCAGCTAAAAATTTGGGGGTCATTTTCAATAGAACCTTGTCGTGGAGTAACCACATTTCCTGCGCTATCGGAAAAGTATATGGCATGCTCCGAAACCTATGGACAAGCCAACATTTCACCCCTGAGAAAATTCGATTACTTTTAGCCAAAACATACTTGCTACCAACGTTATTGTACGGTTGTGAGCTGTATTCGAATTGTGATAGTGTGTGTCGTAACAAACTTAATGTTTTATATAACAATATCGCCAGGTACATCTACAATAAAAAACGTTATGACCACATTTCGGAGTTTTCAAAGAAAATTTCATCTGTGTCTCTTGACAATCTTTTAAAGTACAAATGTTTGGTGTTACTTCAGAAGATTATTATAACCCAAGAGCTCCGATATCTCAAAGATCGACTGGAGCACTCCAAATCTTTGCGCTCGCTTAACTTAGTCCCTGCTAAATTTACCTGCTTAGTGACTGAGCGTCAATTCTTTGTCTTCTCCAGCCGCAATTGGAACACCTTACCCCCAAACATTAAAGCTATTAAGGGAATGCTGCGTTTTAGATCGGAATTGCTTCGGTACTTTGCCGAATGTCACTGAGCACAATCACAATCCTTTACCCCATACACCTTCCCCTTCCTCTTTTTTCACTATATTTTCTTTTTTTTCTGATATTTTTTTCATTTATCCAATCTTTATCTATCTCGTATACGAGTACATCTCTTCAGTACCTTATTGTAATAGTCTAAGTAAAAATTGTTAGTTTTAAGTTGTGTATTGTTAGTTTTAATTTATATATACACATGTTAAAAATGTTAACTTGTTTTTTATGGACAAACACTGTAAAAATAACTTATGGTTGTGTGTTTGGCCGAAATAAAATAAATAAAATAAATAAATAAATAAAATAAGTCAATATATATCTCGATCCGCTTATGCCGTTACATACTGCCGTTAGGCGACTAAAGTTAATATACCTTGTGTGCGTAGCACTACTAGGTATAAGCATAAAAAATGACTACTTTTAGAACGCCCTTCAGAGAGCGCGAAGTTTCGCATCTATTAATCTTTGGTCTGCACTGTGTGACGTGGAGTTGTGCAATTATCTGTGTTGTATTTTAGTAATAAATTAGTTGATGTGTTTATAATATCCCTGTAAAAAACGATGGATTACACTGGATCACAAATTCCAACTTTTTTTCTGCACCAGAGACGCCATAGTGAAATTCCTATGAAAAATCACCTCCTAATTCCGAAAATCAAGGTTATTTTTACTTGAATGGTACCGTTTTTGAGATATTTACGATTTACCGTTATTTCAAAAACCAAAAAAGATGGCTCCACTTAATCGTGTATATCTCAAGAACAAACTGAGCTCTTCCAAAACGGTTTGAAAAATTTGAAAGCTTATAAAATTTACTATAATCAGTACATACAACACTTTTTGCTAGGTCCTGCAGATTCAAACATATTGAACAATCATAACGGATTTTTTAAATTTTTTTTGTAAAAATATAAAAAAATTTGTACTTTGCGAGGAAGCATCTCGAAAACTTTTTGTTTTTTTGCAGATATTTTTTCCCCCCTCTAAGCTCTGTTTTATTACAAAAAAAATAAGCTGTCAGTGAACAAAATCGATGAACTAATACAAAAGTTATAAGCATTCAAGTAAATATATCCATTTACTGCTTAAGTACCCTACTGGTACATATGTGTTAGTATTCGTATATCAGTTAGTTAGCAGGTAGATTTTCGAAAAGTTATTAGATACAAAAAGCTGTTAGTGTCGTTTTCTCAAACCTAGGTACATTTTAAACAAGAGCATATTTTTGAGGCAGGTAGTGTTTTCTTTGTAGAACTAGGGAACCTTTTTGTTTAGGTAGGCTTGAATTTTTACTGGATCTAAGTATAAATAAGAGTACATGCGCCTTGTTCGTTCATAATATCTGCAAGGCTCGCCGGATACTGTTCAGTTTATAATTGCAGTTTATAACCCGTCATTTACTTAAAATAAAAAATGAATAAAAGGGCGCGAGAGTTTGAGTGTACAAATGATCCAGATATGTTCTGTTTCATCTGCGGTCAATTTATTGTTAAAAGTATGAGACGTGTGTTTTCAAATCCTTTGAAAGTTACATACTATAAGTGTTTTGGAATTGAGCCTAAAAACCATGGACACCGAACACTGTGTGCACCACATGCCGAGTCGAATTGATTTCTTCGGAAACCGGAACAAAAAGGTACGTTGTAAAAATTAGGAATTTGTTCCCTTTTAATGCATAGCTGACTAATTCCTGAAACTATCTATTTAGGCGACGTGTGAAATTTATTACACCAATGAAGTGGAGGGAACCAACTTGCCATTCAACGGACTGCTATATTTGTACTACAAAAGTACTTGGGGTTGGAAAGTCCAGAAAAGTAACCTATGCGAGCGTATCTACAGTGTCATTACCAGAACTAATTTCAACAGAAGCGACATTGCCAGAATCAAATTTAACTTTAGTTCCGGCTCCAGTTTCATTGTCAACAGTAGTATCTGATTACGCGGCATCATGTTGTACTGAATTTCAAACGGAAAACGAAAGAAATTCTTTGTCACAAGCACAACTCAATGATTGGATAAGGGATTTGGAATTGTCAAAGGAAAAGGCCGAACTACACGCCTCTCGAATGCAACAGTTTAAATTTGTTTCATCCGATGTTAAGGTAACATATTATAGAACTCGTCACGAAGAATTTTCCAAGTACTATACGAAGGAGGACAGTGTTTGTTACTGCAAAGACATTGCTGGTCTATTCAAACAATTTGGTGAACCATATGATTCAAAAGAGTGGCGATTGTTCATAGACGGCAATAAATTAAGTTTAAAGGCCGTATTATTGCATATTGGCAACCAAAAGCCATCTATCCCGATCGCGCATGCAGTAAATACGAAGGAAACATATGAGATAATGCAAAAATTGCTCAAGTTAATCAAATACGAAGAACATGATTGGAAAATATGTGCCGATCTTAAAGTCGTTGGGATGCTATGTGGTCTACAAAGTGGATACACAAAATACTGTTGCTTTCTATGCAAATGGGATAGCCGAGCTCGTCAAGACCACTACATCATAAAGGATTGGCCAGAACGAATCGAGTTTCAAGTTGGGGTAGATAACATAAAATACTCTCCACTTATAAAGAAGGAAAAAATAATTTTACCTCCGCTCCACATCAAGCTCGGCCTTATCAAAAACTTTGTGAAGGCTTTGGACAAAGAAGGCGAAGCTTTTCATCATTTGAAGACAATCATCCCAGAGATTTCAGAAGCAAAAATAAAGGAAGGGATTTTTGTGGGACCGCAAATAAGGAAAATGATGACCAATAACCATTTCAAAGAACTATTGTCACCAGTGGAGGCAGCAGCGTGGGATTCTTTTGAAAAGGTCGTTACTTCTTTTTTAGGCAAACACAAAAGTCCTAACTACGAGATGATAGTGAACGACTTAATCAAAAACTATGCGGAAATGGGTAAATAAAAAAACATATTATAATAAATTATATTTTACATAAATTTACATGAGAATATATAGCCATAAATCTGAATTCATCGTCCAGTTCCGAACAAACAAGAACGGGAAAAATATAAACAAAAAATTTGTTCTGAATTGAAAGATAATCCAGCCTAAGAAAATTATATACTAATGTGTCACTTATGTATTTATCTAATTTACTTTTTTATTTTCTTTCAGGAGTAAATATGCCTTTAAAAATTCATTTCTTACACTCCCACTTAAATTTTTTCCCGCAAAATCTTGGCGACGAAAGTGACGAGCATGGCGAAAGGTTTCACCAGCAAATGAAAGTGATTGAAAGTCGGTATCAAGGATTCTGGGATGTCGCTATGATGGGCGACTACTGTTGGTTTCTCATAAGAGAAACCGATCCTAATCTAAATAAGCGTCAAAACAAGACACATAACTTTTTCAATTATAAAATAAGATCATAGAGTTAAGACAGAACCATATGTACATATGCTATTATTTGTAGGGTACTTAAGTATTAAATGGATATATTTACTTGAATGCTTATAACTTTTGTATTAGTTCATCGATTTTGTTCACTGATAGCTTATTTTTTTTGTAATAAAACAGAGCTTAGAGGGGGGAAAAAATATCTGCAAAAAAACAAAAAGTTTTCGAGATGCTTCCTCGCAAAGTACAAATTTTTTTATATTTTTACAAAAAAAATTAAAAAAATCCGTAATGATTGTTCAATATGTTTGAATCTGCAGGACCTAGCAAAAAGTGTTGTATGTACTGATTATAGTAAATTTTATAAGCTTTCAAATTTTTCAAACCGTCTTGGAAGAGCTCAGTTTGTTCTTGAGATATAGACGATTAAGTGGAGCCATCTTTTTTGTTTTTTGAAATAACGGTAAATCGTAAATATCTCAAAAACGGTACCATTCAAGTAAAAATAACCTTGGTTTTCGGAATTAGGAGGTGATTTTACATAGGAATTTCACTATGGCGTCTCTGGTGCATTTTGGCTGTAAACCAGTGTTATCAGAGTACACCAACATTTATCCTCATTCATATATAAAAAGGGTGGTCCAATTTACATGGCAAGCTCCGCATATTGGATCGCTTAATCCATATTGGAGTACCCTTCACTTTTCTTCTGAGTAGTCAATGGAGCACCTACTTGAGAGTACTTTCAATATGCTGTCGAAATATTACTGTATGGAGTGTTCTACAATAAAGCGAGAGAAGGAGTAGGTGTTCATTTGAGGACCACCTACTCCCCCTTCGTGTTAATACTCTATTGAGTAATCCACCTTTTTTATATGGATGAGGATAAGTGTTGCAGTACTCTGATATTCCTTGAGAGTATTCTTTGGGTAAGGGAAGAGAGTATTTCTGTTTTTTGCAGTAATGTAATATCTCCAGAGTAAAGCGCTTGCTGTATTGTTTCTCTTGTTTGATTATTTTTGTATTGTTGAAATTAGGCGAGTGGCCGCTTTGTGCACAGTGGGCCACGAAAGCTGTTTTGCGATTGTCAACGTGATGACATTGTTTGTAGTCCGTTTGTGTTGTGATAATGTAGTTTTAAGTTTCGTCGTTCCTACCTTTATACTATTACATGCTTCATTGTTATTACCGTATTGCTTGTTTCTTTGAGGGGTATCGCTGATTTTGTCCAAATGAAAAAGTTCTTTAAGGTGTTTGTAGGTTTGTGTGCTATTTTTATTTTCTCTCGATCAATGTGTTGTTTCCATTTTTTCTATTTTAATAGCCTTGTGTTCTGACTTGGTTCTGACCTATGGAGCGTCAGCTACGATGAAATCTTTAAACTAGAAATGCCTGATGATACCTTCTTAGTCGGATACGCAGACGTCATTGCCGCAGTCATCGCCGCCCGAAATACAGAAGAAGCACGCAGGAAGCTCAATCAGGTTATGATACGCACAAAAGAGTGGCTTGACCTACATGGCGTCCAACTAGCGGGAGAAAAAACTGAGATGATAACAAAAAAGTACATACCGTTAGAGTTTGGTTTCGAAACCCTTTCCGGAACTATAACATCAAAGAAAGTAGTTGACTATTTAGGCGTAAGATTAGATTCCCGACTAACATACAGGGCACAAATTCAGCATGCGACAGAGAAGACATGCAAGCAGGTATCGTTACTCAATTGATCTAGACGTGCGTATATTAAGTGAGGATCCTCAGATTCAAGCTGACATGAATTTCACCCAAAAGCTCCATCAAAAATTCCGGCGGATCAGGGGAGGTTTCAAGACAGGGCAACAATAGCGACTTAGTAACCGACGGAACACTTCTACTCATTGTACGTTTCGAGAGATACGAAGAACACCATATCCCAAAACCCTGACAATGGGAAAAGCGTCCCACCATCCGACTATTACGGCTCAAAAGAAACAAAGCGCCTGAAAATGACTGACTACCCACCGAGCTGTTTTAACACTGCGCATGCATCAATTCTCATACCGAATATGGTCGGACGAGTGCTTGCTTCCAGATTAGAATTTAAATGTGCTCTGCAAAATCCACAAGCACTGCGATTTCGCTAACACGCACTACCTTTTTGTCATTTTCAAATTCAAACATCGGACCTATAGAAAGCAAGCAGAAGCTACTTATGGACACTACCCTGTCCACTCTACTATATGGCTCCGAGCTAGGGGCAGACACGCTTAAGATAAAGAACCGCTGTAAACTCCTAACATCTGTACAGCGGACAGCAGCTTTGAGAGTATCCTCCGCTTATCGAACCGTATCAGGAACAGCCATTCAGGTGATAACCGGAGCGATCTCCATCGAACTATTAGCGCTGCAAAGAAGAAGGTTATGGGAAGCAGAAAAGCACACGGATGAGGAGCTCATAAGAGTCGCTCACCAAGAACTCAGCGAGGAAACGTTTAGAATTTGGTAGGAGCGCTGGAAAAGTGAACACAGAGGCAGATGGGCAGCAAGACATATCACTGACGTTAAGATATGGAGCACTAGAAACTTTAGCGAGATTAACTACTACGTTACCGAAATGCTCTCTGGGCATGTGTATTTTAAAAAGTACTTATATAGAATGGGAAAAATGGAAGGAGCGACAAGTGCTCGTACGATGTGGAAAGAAATAACCAACTTTGTACAAACTACACTCACCCTGAAGCATTACGAAAGTGGTCCCGGGGTGGGCGACGATTCCAAATGTTGGGGAAGTTTTTTAGTCCACGGACACACGGCTGGTGCGATGGCATCAGCTACGGTGCATTAGACATTGTCTTCATCCCCACCCGCGAAAAAAAAATATCTTTGTGTTAAATTTTGTCTAAAATTTGCATTACCTTAGTATACAGCCCATCGATGTATTTATTATCATCGAGATAGATATTGACTTATGTATATCAAAATGTTCAGGAGGAAAAGAGAAATGGTTCAAGCCATGTCCGTCCGTCTTTTAACACAATAACTTGAGTAAATTTTGAGATATCTCAATGAAATTTGGTATGCAGTTTCCTTGGCACTCATCTCCGAGCGCTGTTCAAAATGGGCGAAATCGGATGATGGCCACGCCCACTTTTTAAAAGTGATTATTCAGTACATAATACACTTATAATAATAAAATTTGGTGTATATATTAACATTAAGGCAGAAAATTAATTATTTAAGGCATTTTGGAAAATGGGTGCGGCACCGCCCACTTTTGATTAAGTCAAATTTAGAATTAATATTAATCACAAATTAAAAACCATTCAAGATATCGAAACGAAATTCAGCACACATATTTATATTAATACGAGGAGTATTCTGGAAAAAAATGGACGAAATCTGTTAAGGGCCATTCCCAGTTTTTTAACATATTTCTGAAAAAGTGGTTTGCAAAATGGAAAAAGCGACATTTCTATAACTATGCAAGCTATATTAATAAGATCTTGCACACATAATAAGCTTTTTAAACAAAACTCAACCGTAAAAAAATTTTGTTGATTTTGGGGAATTAGCCGTGGGGCCGCCCACTTTTCCGCATAAAAATTCTGCTATTTTCAAAGGCGTTTGCCTGTAGTTTCAACTAGATATTTCAATGAAAATTGGTCAGCTGCTTCTGAATAGTATTTAGTATACTCAAGCCAAAAAATTTGGCAAATCCGATAACACACAAGGAAAATATTGTGGCAAGTATTTAATACCACACTGCAATAGGCAAGTTATATATCTGTTTTGATTTTTATACCTTTCAATAACATGAAATGTTTATAAGTATAGGAAGAAGAAGAAGAGATGGGCCCATCAATAAGTAAACTGAAAGAATCAGGATAAGCTGATTCGATTTAGCCATATCCGTCTCTCCGTCCGTCTGTCTGTCTGTCTATTTGAACACAACTTTTTCAAACATAAAATGTACATGTATTGGTATTTTGAAAAAATGTGGTCAGCAATGGTTGGTAGGGAAGCTATTTATATACAAATTAATTAATTTACCCCTCAAAACTCATAACAGAAGTGCTTTTTTTTTAAATAATCAGTTTTATAATACGAGCTCAAAAGTATTGAAATATACCTGTAAAAATTGGTATGCCATAATAGATAACTACTAGGTATATTACCCTAACTTAGACTTCCTTACTTGTTTTTAATTGGTTTCCACATCTGAATATGATAGGGTCCAAATATAAAAATTTTCGGTCTTCTTCTATTGGCAATTTTATATGTTTGTTATAGGAGTTGAGGGCCTCGAGTGTGCTTTGTATATCATTTTCGTTAACTATTGCGAATAGGTTATCAACATACTTTGTTAGTAATCTTGGTTTACGGCGTCATTTTCCCGACGTATTTTCTAGAAGTTTTTCCATTATAATGCAGGCTATCGCCAGGGATGATGGTGATCCCATAGCAAACCCTTTTAATTGTGTATTAGTTGTGTTATTGTATTTAAAATATCGACTATCTTGTATACAAAGAGTTAGCATTTCCATAAACATTTTCTTTGGCATCTTCGTGTGTTGTTTTATGATTGTACATTTGTCTGATATTACGTCTAGTGCTAACCGTATCGGTATGTTTGGAAAGAGTGCTATTTATTCGTTCTTTGAAGTCGTCAATTTTTGATGTATGTGAAATTTGCCGTTATATTCTTCAGTATGTCTACAATATATTTGCAAAGCCCGTACGATGATGCTCCGATTGCTGAACATATTAGTCTAAGTGGGTTCCGTCCTTGTTTTGGGTAGACCATATATTCTTTCCGCCTTGTTATAAACCTATTTTCATGGCTAGTGTTGTTGGTAAACGTATTATTGCGTTTGGCTCGCGGTTTCGTTTGTTCTTGGCGCTTCTTTGTAGTTGTTGTTAGCTTCTCCCAAACATTTTTATTACTGTCCATAAGTTCCTTAAACGGAACTTCGCCTAATTGTTTCTCTAGGTTTTTGTTATAACTTCCGTCTGTTGATTTAGTCGTCTCAATATTTCATGTTTATGTTTAATCAGCAAGCTTAATATTTTGGTTGAGTAAACCGAAATATATTGGCATCAAAACGGACTAAATGTGTTTTATTTTACATTGGCCTGAAGCCGGAAAATAACAATTAAGTAAAAAATTAAAAAGGTCATACAAATTTAAAAAAAAAGATTGGTTAATATATATAATTAAAATCGATCCATTTATGAATATACCATGTTACCAGAATTGCGACTGAGCCAAACTGTCCCTCTCTCAGCATCAATTAAGTACATTTTCTGCTGAAATTCATTTCTTCCTCATATTTTTCATGCTCCACAATTGTTCTTTAGTAACTAAGAAATCCAAAAGAAAAACAGCAGAAGCTCGCATGTTATAAATAGTAGATCTCTAGGTCAGCAATTTGCTTAGATATTTACGTTGTTTCCCCCTCAAATATTGCATGCACTATAAAACTATATCTTATCAAAGAGTTGCATTTATTAGATTACACAATGCTTCAAAAAGTTACTTGGAATTACTGCTCAACGGTGTTGACCGCCAAAATACCTTATGTGTGGGAGCATCTTTATCTGGGCTGACATTGTTTTGGTCGCGATGTTGGCTGCCAGTTAGTAGATATCCTTTCGAAATTACCAAGCCCTTTTTTCTGCGTCTTGATCTAGTTTGGAGTAGGCAGAAGATATGGCTAGACCAATGATGTCAATATCGTCAGTGTACGCCAGCTGCCTAAGCTTTATGGAGGGCGAGTAGTTTTTTTAAGTTATTTTATTTGTATATTATTTTATCATTTGTTAAGAGAGTAGAACGGGTGGTGCGGGGCACCTGTTACACCTTGTATTTATTAATTGGGAGCGAGCAATATTACCTGAGGCATTGCGCGGAATTAGCTTCTTCATTTTCGCTGTCAAAACCCCGATTAGGGCTTGCAAAGCATAAACTATATCTTTGGAATATTTCATAAGCTGGTTGCGAATTACAAAAGACTGCAACGCATATAAAATAAACAAAAGAAATAATTATAGCTTTTGTCGCTTAGACACCAGCGATTAGCTTGTTATATTGTTTCAGCGTGGTTAACCTCCGCAGTTTGAATTATTTTTTCCAGCATCAAATTAAAGAAATGCTATGTTGTTGTTGTGGTTTGTCACGACAAGAGCACTCCCTGAACCCGGTGCGCTCCGGTACTTTTTTGCGGTACATGCTGTGGTAGGAAGGAGAAGATGGGTAATGAGAGGCGAGATAAACCATCGAGCTGCACGTTATTACCTTTGTTCATTTTAGTCGCCTCTTACAACCGGCATGCCTACCTCGGGCATATTTTAAACCCCTAGCCCGCACGGACATTGTATGCAATGGGGTCAACCTGTTTGAAACATCACTTAGTTTTCAACGGCTTGAGGAGGTATTTCTAAATTCTCAATAAGTTTTCGGCCTTATTAAGCAGTACTTAGCCCTGCTTAGTCGGCGCATCCATTTTTTGAATGGGACGTGACGGACCAAACTGGTTTACACTAATGTTGACAGTCCTTTCCATCAGACCGACTGCTTTGGAAGCCTCGAGGCATAGTTACCTCGGGTATATTCGAACCCCTCAACGCGAAGGGTTGAAATTCTCTCCTCGTTACATTTGCTCTCAGCGTGGCTCTGTAGGCAGCGTACTTACTTACCGTTACAGCGGTCACTATTCATAGTACCAGCTGTGCGTTACGATGCTCTCAAAGAGCAGATATGAAAGACGAGCTGTAATGTATTCAACAAAATGTTATATGCCTACGGTGGCGATTTTGTCTGTGAGTCCCAAACGCTCGCTTCCACAACGTCCTTCTCTTCCCGTGGCGAGTGGACGACACACTGTCGCACGTATGGTAGGTGCTTATACCCGTTTGTGGGCGGCAGCTACATTATTCTTTAAAACATTTCCTCCAGATAGAATAGTAGATATTATGGGTTGTATCACAGTGTAATTATTTTGCGAAAAAAACACAATAATAAGGAGGTAAATAATAGTTTTAAGTGGTCGTCTGTAAATAATTATAAACCGTTTGTGCACACAAATGTGTATCATACAATAACAACAACATACTTTGGATATCGATATATATTCATTTGTGGCTACTGCAGATCGGCGTAAACCAAATGTGTGGTGCCTGCAGTTTAATTGAGCAACTCGAAGCATTTGGATGTACGCCAAAAGAGAATTCGGAAAATAAATGATTTCTATTTCCCATTGCATAACTAACGAAAATACAACAAAACCAATTTAAATTTAAATGCATTCACAAATTAGGGTTTGAAAAAATACCAACAAGAAAATGTCACAAAGTCGTGTCGGGAGAAAACCGTCGCTCTCAACCGTAGAAGCGCTCTTAACTTACGCAGAATGTGAGCACATTTTATCAAAAGCGTGCAACGGTGCCACAAACTTACGGTTAAAAGCATTTATTTTGGAGCCAGCTGTGTCTACAAATGGTTTTCTTGGCGAATATTACAATTTACTACTGCGTTATGATGTTGGTGCTGCTTATGGAAATCAAAATGTGAGTTGTTATTGCGATCGGCAGTAATTTGTACCATAAATTTAGGCTTCCGTCATGTTTTTAATTTTACGTTTTGCGCATCATAGTTTATAGATAGGCGCAACTGCCATGAGCTGCCCGCTTTTGTCAAACGCGTACCGCAAGCAAGTATGGAACCGGAAAAGGAAGCGATATTTCGTAAGGAGGCATCGTTGTATGACACACTTTTGTGGAAGTTGTGTAAATATTGTAAGTACGAGGGATGCCAATTTCGTGGATTTTAACACCACGGCGATTTTTGGGATCTGGGGCCAAATTACGTATTGCGTGAACTGAACTTATGGCAGCTTTCGTAATTTGGTACTATCATGGCATAGTAAACCAGGTAATAGCACGGTGGCTATGTTGAGAATCGCTCCTCTAAAACGTCAAAACAGCACAGTAGATGTTAAAGTGTAAACAAAGCGATTGAGAGCAAGTTTGACAGTTTAGAGAAAATTAAAATGAAAAAAATTGGATTAGCTGTTGAGTTTATACTTATTACCTGTATTGGTATGCTATGGGTATTATACAATCAGTTAACGTACCCAAGAAATCGTATGCGTCAACCATGTCTTCGATAGCAAAAAGACGTTTGAAGTTGACTGTTTTCTTCATTATTTTAACGTTTTTATAAATAATTTTCTTATTTAAAGCCTTGTACTGTGTTCAAGCGTGAAAAATGTTGTTTAAGGCTTTTATTTGAATTAAATTACTTCAAAAGTGATGAAAGAAATATCTACATCAGTTTTTATTATTTAATTTGTGTTTACCGCTTTCACGATTCAAAATTAGAACTTACATGTTTTCTTGAAATTAAACGCAATAATTTACTCTCAATTCCCTTGCTTCTCGTAGAGTTCCATATATCAAAGTTCTTAGAATAAACAGAGGAATCCATTAGGACATGCCCGCCCGTGGACACGATAACTTGAGTAAAAATTTAAATATTTGAATGAAATTTGGCACACAGGTTGCTTTCTGGACAAGGTAGGTTGCTATTTAAAATAAGCACGCCCCTTTTTTCGATATCGAACAGTTCGAACAACGTTTAAAATGAGATAATTCGATAATAAAAGCAGCTACAATAATGAAATTTGGTAGATTTATTTAGTTGATCGTCTTATTGACGATTTTACTAAATTTTTTGGAAAATGGGCGTGGCACCGCCTATATATGAGTGAACAAACTTTAACATTTCGACTGTTAATAACTACAGAACCATTTATGCTAGAATAACGAAATTTGGTAGGAGGTATACTATGGTTGTGGTACATACACCATGCATACTTTTTCATAAAATTTCTATAAAAAGGAGGTAGAAATACTGAACTGCCCACATCTCATTGACTGATACAGGTAGAATGATATAATTTGGCAGTTGCATCAGTTTTATTATTCTTTGTATGATTTTTGCAAAAATTTCGGAAAATGGGCGTAGCACCGCCCACTTATGAGTCCAGAAATTTTGAAATTCGACTCTTATAAACTTCATAACCGTGTAAGATAGAATTACTAAACTTGGTACGAGGTATACTATCTACGTTTTCAAAAATTATATAGATATAGCCTATACTGTAACCAGTGAACCCAAATATCTACTGTGAAAATTTCATAAAAATTGGTTAAGTCTTTTGGACGCCAAACACACAGACACACATTAATTGTTATTTATAGCATTGCCCACATGGTAGTAGCAAAAGTTTAAAACCTCTATAAGTCATAACTATACAACAATTTACCAATTTATCGCGACCACTTTTATACAGCTGGGTATTTAATGTTCGGTTCCACCCGGACTTAGACTTTCTTACTTGTTTTTCTTACGATTACCGTATCGACCAAGGTATCCCGGGATTCGGTCATGTGATATTTTGTAAAAATTTAGGTCGAAATACGCGACAAAGATTCTTGTGAAGCTTTCTAAACTAACTTCACTGATAAGAAGGCAAAATAAAATTTTTGCAACAATGTTTTTGTTGAAATTTTTGAAGTTTTATTTGCAATTTTATAAATGAATCCGCTTTGTTTCCGAAAAATGCGTGTTTCTGTATTTGCAGAAATTAAAATTTGATTAAAAAAATACTTGCGCTGTTAGAAATAAATCCCAGGATATTCAGTAATAAAACACCTCTGGATTTTTTACTACTTTGCCAATTGCTCTACCTTCACTTAATCTGCCACTCCCCTTAACTTTTTCCAAGGTGAAGGTCCTTCCTCAAAGAGATGTTATGTGGTGCCTCTCTTCATGGCTCTCCTCCAGGATTACTCCTGAAGATCTGGTCGACTGTAGACTTACTGGCCTGAAGTTACGCTGATAAGTTCCAATCAGCTTGTATACGATGGTCTTTCACACAACACCACATACAGAACCTTATATACGAAATTGGACCGGTTTGAAGAATCAACTTTCTTACAGAATGGCGGCATGAGCTCATTGCACCTACTCCTTATCTTCTTTCTTTAAGCCGGTATAGTACTGCCTAGTCGCGTGGTGGTGTTTCCCATCGTCAGGAATTAGGTTCATCATCTCATTATCAATACATTTTATCTCACGTCGAACAAGGATTTATAGATAATAAATTTCTATAACTTTTCTTATTCCTCTACAGCCATGGTTCCTTGGTCATCCCGCCATTTTTATCTACGCGAAGATTTGATTGTGCTTGAACATTTGGATAAACTCGGCTATACGCTTTGCCCAGAAAATATTGAATATTTGAGCGAGCTTTATCTGCTTCAGATATTACGTGGTCTAGCAGCTCAGCATGCTGCTAGCATGGCGCTGGAAGTCAAAGAAAGTGTCTGTATTGGCGATACAAATCCAGAGTTACAACATGAAATCACAGTGTCGCCAGCGGTACCTTGGTACACAACCGGACTTCGTGCTATCCTCGCAGTAATCCAATTACGATTGGCCCTACAGCCGGCAAGTGTACGAAAGGCGGTTCAAAGTCGTTTACCGACTGCCATTGAAAGTGTTTACGAAATGACAAATCGTTCTTCGAAGTATCGAAATGTGTTTTGCCATCGCGACATTTGGCGTGGTAATATTTTCTACAGAAGCTCTACAACACCAATGAAAGATGCAAGTGGTCAATCTGCTCTCTTTGTTGATTATCAAACTGCACGCTACTGTCCTCCAGCTATTGATTTAATAATTGTGCTCTTCATGAATTTGGACAAGAGCACGAGAAAGAGCAAACAGAGTGAATACTTACGTTACTATTTCGAATGTTTACAACGGGATATGAGCGCCAATCATTTGAAATTGGAAGACCATATCACACTGGAGGAGTTATTTGTTTCTTATGCGGAATTCCAGTTGTTTGGCTTACTATATAGATCGATAGCCTTTACAATTTTAAAAGTTCCAAGAGGGAGTGTGACCAATGAGTATGTGCACGTGGAACGTACAAATACTGTGCTTAAGTTAATGGATGAGCTGCCGAATTTTCGAAAAAGTCTGGAGGAAAGTGTGCAAGAAATTATAGAGTACTTAAAGGACTATAATGTCTAGTTTATAGTGGGAACGAATTTAAATTAAATTTATAATATACACTAGCAGTTCCGATCATTGCCGTCCTTCTCTCTCCCATTCTCTATAGCCTCCTGTTTCTCGGCCCTTCATCTCAACCTCCCTCATTCTCCCTCCCCATTTCCTTTGGCTACTTCCTTAACTTTTCCTCAGAAGGAAGCGTGGCATACCCACTTTAAACATTTTAGTGAGAATATAGAACACATATGTATGTATAACTAAATATATTACCGGTTATAGGAGAACTTGATTCAATGATTTCTTGGATGTGATGAAGGATTTTGCTAGTGACTTATAAAGCACATAAACACTACATATGTAAAAAAGGCTCTTAATGCTCTAACCGGCGAGACCGCCTTAAACAGACCTCTAGACCTGTTAAATAATGAGTAATATTTGTAATGATTACCGGTTTCATTAATTACTTTCTTGAGAATCCATTTAATAGTTGATTACCATTACTTTAAATTTTTAAGGGTTATTTTCCAATTATTAAAAAAAAATAATCAAAAAAATCTTAATTTTTAGACTATTTTTGACTTTTTTGTTATTATTTTCGATGTTTTTCAGTATTGTTGTAGACGCACATAACTATACACATCAACAATACCGGAAAAAATAAATAAAAATTAATAAAAAAATTAAAAATAATCAACAACAATGAAAAGTAATCAAACCCACTTTTTTTGATTATTTTTGATTTTTATCTATGATAAATTGATTACTAATTAGAAATCAAATTTAACAGGTCTGACTACTTAGTACGCAGGGTATTATAGTTTTGTCCATATAACAGTATAAAATAAGGGAGATATATTTAGAGTTCCATATGACAGAGTCGTTAGAATGAACAAAGGAATCGAATAAGGCATGGTAGGTTGTTATTTAAAATGGGCGAAGTCGAACCATAATAACGCCCCTCTTTTCGATATCAAAATTTTCGAAAAACGTATAAAATGAGATGATTCAATAAAAAAAGTAGCTACAATAATGAAATTTGATAGCTTTATTTAATTGATCATTCTATTGACGATTTAAAAAAAATGTTGGAAAGTGGGCTGGGCACCGCCCACTTATGAGTCGAAAAATTTTCAAATTAGACTGTTAATAATTTCAGAACCGTTTACGATAGAACTACAAAACTTAATACGAGGTATACTATGGATGTGTAGAGTACGATCACGGAAAACAAACAAAAGCGGCGGACGATCGCGCCCACTTTTGTACTAAATTTTTCTCCTTCACTGATGGTGGATAGAATGCTAGGTACTGATCTTATTAATTATTATTAATGATTTATTAAGACTGATGATCCTATTAATTTTTTTTTTTTTTTACTTTGGAATATTGGGGTGGTACCGCCCACATATCTATGAACAAATTAACTGTTAATAACTTCAAATCCGTTTATTGTTGTTGAAAGTATGCCCAGTGGAAATAAGCTGAATCGTCAGCCGGCCATGCCCACTTTTTAATAAAAGTTGACTGAAGTTGTTGTTGTGCGAATAAACTAAGATGGTATTCTTATCGGCACCCGCCGGGGGAAGCAGAGGGAGACCGCCACACCGATGGAGGAAACAAGTGGCGATCGATTTGCGACCTCGCGGTGCCTGCTCATGCCGTCAACCAAGATATAAGTTAAGGAGTCCACGGGTGTGGACCCCAAAAAATTAAAGCTGAAATCCTGTGAAAAAGAAAACGAATTAATTGCAGAGGAATTTGTATATTTACCATTTGACGGTCTCTTCCAAAGTGATTTTATTATATCACTTAAAGCTACGACTTAGCTTCTAAACAATTGAATTTCACTTATTAGTTGCTGACGCTGCGCTTCCCATGATTTGTATTTTGGTTTATGTAATCAAACCATATAGCTTGCGTATAGCCAAACCTCCATTGGCTATGCGCGTGTTGTGGGAAGCGCGGTGTCAGCATATTTACTTTGGCGCGTGCATTAGCTACTGTGTTAACTTATATATAAATACGGTATAGACAAAGGTTTTGGTATTCTTTTGGTTTTGTGGAGTCGTTGACTTACCTACATTTGGAAAATTGTACTCTCTTCCATCTAAATTTAGCGCTTTATCTACATTTTCCGCTAACATCTCCTTTACATCTTCCACTTACTCTTACTCCCTTTTTATTCCTGCCACTCTGGCTCTGCCAGTGCTGATATGTTTATTTTTTGGATTTGGTCCCCTCACTTTTTCCAAAGTGTTTTTTGATAAAAAGAACACGTTTATATTAAATATCATTATCTTGACTCAAATAAATTTATAGTTATGCTGAATTGCAACTTTATATAGCCTGTGTCGTACACAGAGGACCCCTGAACCCACTATCAAAGTATCATAAATATCGTTGATAAAGTGTGCACATCAATTGAGGACAAACTACACACACATACTATTTTAAAATTGTGTAAATACCCAACAAGCAGCGTAAACTTAAAATAAATGTTTAAAAAGATTTCCGAAATAAATATTAAGCTTATAAAATTCTAATTTTTCGTTTATAAAACGTTTGAAAATAAACGTTTTATAAATTAAACGGCACGTTGATAAAAAGCTTATTAATGCAAGCCTATAAACAATTTTCAAAAAAATCTTTTTATAATTGTTTTTTCTGAAATTTAATTCAAACCATATTTTCTATATTATTTAGCTATTGAAATAAAATAAATAAATAAGTTAAAATCACATATTGAATGCTGCAACTTAAACCAATTAAAGGCAGATTGGAGAAGTGGTTAAGATGCAGCCATTATTTTTTAACCTTTTGGCCTTATTCAGAAGTTAAATCTTTTATGAAAAGAGTTTGAAAATTTTTTAAGTTGAAAGGAAAAAAAATGTTTAAATAGTTTTCTCTAAAATGTTTGTAAACATTTGTATTTCACTTTTAAGGTAAAATGATTTATAACAGTTTGTTCTTGAAGTTTAAAAAAAGTTTACTTTAAAATTTCAAATAAATGAAAACTGAAAAATCTTACATATCGCTTATTGCAGAAAGTTTACTTTAAATTATTTTAAAAAACATTCACAGAAATGCTTGTTAGGTACTGATTAAAAGACACATACCGCCAAATATCATTAATTTGAACCATAGTAGTGACGCGTTGTAATTTTATATACTATGCGAGCGTGGCACCGCCCACTTTTCCAAAATTATATATAGCCTATGCTGTAACCAGTGAACCCGAGAATCTACTGTGAAAACTTCACAAATATCGGTTGGCACATTTTTTTGGAATTTATATACATACATATATAATAGGGTTAGAAAGTAATCCTAGCTTGAACCCTATCTAGAAATCTTTTTGTTGAAATAAAATAGATTTCAGTTCCATACCGTTATTGGCATATCTCATTCGATTTTTTTAATTTCGTATAGCTGGGAACTCCGCAGGTAGGAGAGCAGAGAATGAAGCAGATAACGTATAAAAAGCTTTCATTGAATTATGTCAAACCGTTTTCGAGATAATAGCGGGTATGCGAAAGTATGTATGTATGGTAGACTGGGTCGATTTATTAACCGATATCGCGCCATCGATTTTTCGATAGGTTTTGGACACAGGAAAAAAAAATTCCACTACGCATACCCAAAAAAATAATTTTCGAACCTGCGAAATTTCAATTTTTTTACTTTTTTCGACTTTGATTTTTAAGGTTTTTTTCATGACCTATTAACAAAATTTTCATTTGATTTTAAAATTTCCATGTATACCCTGTCCGACACAAAAATGTCCGCTAAAATGTTGGCGATAACAGTTTTTTGATAAAAAAATTATATTTTTTGGGTTTCGGGGAGTGTTTTGGTCAAAAAATTTAACCTTTTGCCATTTTTTTTTAAGTGTTTTTTCAGCATGCATGCAAAAATGTTTTCCATGAAAACGAATTTGTCTCATATTTCCTGTCCCACGTAAAATTATGCGCTAAAAACATTGGGGATAACGGTTTTTTGAGAAAAAAATTTATATTCGGGTTTTGGGAGTTATTTTGGTCAAAAAATCGACTTTTCCAAAACCCGAAAATAAAATTTTTTTTCAAAAAACCGTTATTGCCAACGTTTTTAACGGACATTTTTGTGTCGCACAGGGCATTCATGAAAATTTTGTTAATAGGTCATGAAAAAAACCTTAAAAATCAAAGTCGAAAAAAGTAAAAAAATTTAAAATTCGCAGGCTCGAAAATTATATATTTGGGTATGCGCAATGGAACTTTTTTTCCTGAGCCCAAAACCTATCGAAAAATCGATGGCGCGATATCGGTTAACTTTCGTCCATAAAAATCGACCCACCCTAATGTATGGTAAACCTACCAGAAAATAATACGATTTTAAATACTTTTCGTTCGATACCCATTTTGGCATATATCACTTGTTTCTTTTTTTTTCAAATAAGTGGCAACTTCGTAAGAACAACATTTGAGTAAGAAAGGTAAAATAGTAGCAGGAAATATGTTTAGCCGTTTTCGAGATAATATCTTACACGGAAAAATATATGTACGTAATAGACTTAGGTTACAAAACTAGGTGGTAACAATACCTAGGTGGTAACAATGCCTATCTGTAAACGCTATCTGTATCTATTCTAATCGATGGTGCCGTTTCCGAGATAGTAACGGATATACAAATATACAATAGATAAACCAAAATACTATAAAATTATCTAAACGAAAGAATTATCTATCAAAAGTATAGTATAATAATGAACGAAAAGAATACGACGCGATAGGCAAGTTTTCGGATTCAGATTAGCTCGCCAAAATACTGGAAATACATCTATCGAGTTACCAAATTCGCCTACTTTGTTTTGGCTGTGTTTGGACGATGCACTAGAAAATACGGTCACGCTTAGCTGCATCGCATGGAACTTAATTACATCGCTTATTGCAAAACTCATATTGTACCAACAAATTTTGTGTCACCCTGTCCACATCAGTGATGTAAAGAATACCACTTTTTGAACATTCGCGAATGCGAATATCCACTAATGATATTCGCGAACGCGAATATTCAGTTTTTATTCAAATTTGTCGATAATTGTGTAGGGATATGCAGTCTCGTTCGATAGACGTGCGTTTCGTTTGCATTTTGTTCGCTAATCGACATGTTGCCAAGACTTCTTGGCATTGTTTACTCCTAATAGTTTGATATCTTCTTTTGCGAAGCTATATTTAATAATGGGGGAGTTTTAAGTCTTCATGTTCAATATTGCAGTATTTAAATTTGATTGTTTTATTATTGTATACGAGCACCCTGTGTGGTTTGTGTGTATGTGCAGATTCGGAGTAAGTTGCGCTACTTGTAGACATATACTCTGGCCATACGAAGCCCCATAACACAAATACACACACACCAACACAGGGGGGTTGGCATTCAATATTGAAACAAACACATTTAAATAATATATTATTGACCCATAAAATTCACTAATAATTGAAAATAAAGCAGTTCTAGCACTATAATTTTCCGAAGAGTGGCACCAAAGTGGTATAAAAAATGTGTATTTCACAGCGCTCTGTTGAAATTAGAGTTATTTTTTTTATTAACAATGTGTCTTGTGACTAAAGTCGTTGGAATAATACGCGGTGTACAAAGTGGATACACAAAATACTGCTGCTTTCTCTTCAAATTAGATACCCAAGCTCGTCAAGACCAATACGCCATTAAGGATTGGCCAGAAAGAGTCGAACTTCAAATTGGTGTTGATAACATCAAATACTCCCCTCTTTTAAAGAAAGAAAAAATAATTCTACCCCACAATTTGGTGCCCTAAAACCTTAAAATGTGCATACAATATGGGTATTGAACGAAAGGGGAAGGCCACAGTATTCTTTTGGACTCTGCAATATTTCGATCAAATCATCGATAACTGAGTTATCGGTCAGAATGTGGTTGCTCCAAAACGCCTAAATTTGCATACAATATGGGTGTCGAACGAAAGGGGAAGGCCACAGGTTTCGTTTGGACATTGCAATATTTCGATAAATTAATCGATAACTGAGCTATCGGTCAGAATGTGGTTGCTCCAAAACGCCTAAATTTGCATACAATATGGGTGTCGAACGAAAGGGGAAGGCCACAGGTTTCGTTTGGACATTGCAATATTTCGATAAATTAATCGATAACTGAGCTATCGGTCAAAATGTAAAAGCCCTGAAACCTCTAAATTTGCATTAAATATGGATATAACACGAAACGGAAAGGCCAAAGATTCATATGGACTTCTTGATATTTCAATAAACTAACCGATACTGCTATGTTTCGTTGTGTAAGTTAATCGATAACTGAGTTATCGGTCAAAACGTGACTAAAAAATGCATCGCCATATCTACAAAAATACTTTTAAAAACTAATTTCTATGATTTTAATAAGTTTAGTTACTATACATCAAGGCGAATTCATATAAGGTGAGAGCAAGGCGAATTTAGCATGTTCAGAAATGTCAGATCTAAAGAAAATAACGTTTATGTAATGAATTCGCCTTGCTATACATACAATACCTATTTTATTTTGCGTTTTCGGTACTTTTTCTGTCATTTAGGGACAACAGATTAATGACGACAACGACGGTGCGGCATCTGTCAAATTATTTTTACACATGCTCTTATGTGGAGGAATTTTTTGGGCACAACACGACAAATCGGCGATCAATAATGAATGCCGCTGTCGCCAGATTAGATCTATTTCTAATTTGACAGCGACGGTCGTGCAATATATATGCAAATTGCTTTAAATATGTGATGAAATTGATTAGTTTTATGTTTTTTTTTACACATGCAATACTTTTTTTCTAAATTTTTTTGCTGTTGTTTGAGCTAATGCAGAACTGTCGTTGCCGCTTTCATTATCATCACGTCGTCGGTGCTTGGCGGAAATTATCGTCAAGCTTCGGTCTTTCGCCGTTTTCGTTCGCAATCGTCGTTTTGAATGTGGGCCGGGCTTTTGTCGTCGTTAATAAATATGAGTAAATCGTCACCTGTCAAACATAAAATCAAATACTTGGAATGAATTTTTTGTAACGTTTGAGCAAAATAGTTGTGCATTTTAAAGATATTGATATCGTTTCTGCGGAAAATATCCTTTTAGCAAGTTTAGCAATTCTTCATATTTTGGTTGCTTCGCTGTTTCGTAAAAATTAAACTTTTATGAGTGTTTATATAATAATACAATTTATGAAGCTCTTACGGCTTGTTCTGTATGTATCTCTTCTTCAATTTGATCTGAAAAAAATAGCTTCGGCTTTTGTTTAGAATCCTGTATTAGAAGTTGGTGCTTTGTGTGAATTTAATTGTTTCCAAGTGCTGCTAAGAAATTTTTAATATTTGGTGTGTAACCTGATTATTTAAGATTTTTTGTATATCATTATTTTAAGGAACATGTGAACTTTAAAACTTATCTGTTTGATAAATAAAAATGTTTTCAAAAGAAGCTTAGTTATTTTGCTTATTTCTTTGATGCGAGCGGAACCGCGGGTATATGATAGTACGAGATAATAGTGAACGACTAAAACAAGAATTATGCGAAAATAGGTAAATAAAAAAACATATTTAAGATAATTACATACAAATTTTTCATTTATTTATCTAATTTACTTTTTTATTTTCTTTTTAGGCGTAAATATGTCTTTAAAAATTCATTATATGCACTACCGCCAAATTTTGGTGACGAAAGTGACAAGCAAGGCGAAAGGTTTGATCAGGAAATGAAATTAATTAAGAGTCGGTATCAAGGATTCTGGGATGTTGCAATGATGGGTGACTACTGTTGGTTTCTCATAAGAGATCAGTTTCTCAGTTTCCTAATCTAAATAAGCGTCGAAATAAAACACATAACTGTTTGAAGTATAAACTAAGATCATAAAGACAAAACTTACACACATTATTATCGTATCATAATATGTATAAACTAATACTTGCAGGGTACTTATTATATGGCTATATTTATTTGATCCTTAATGACTTTTGTAATAAACCATCGTCTTTCTTGGACGAAAGCTTTTCTGCTAATAAAACCGAGCTTAACGCTGAAGAAAAATATCTGCAAAAATAATAAAAAGTTTCTCACGCAAAGTTAATTTTTTTATACTTTTCAATGAATAGAGCTAAAAATCGGTAATGTTTAATCGTTTTCTCTAAAACTACAAGGCCTAGCAAAAATTAGTGTGTGCATTGTTTATAGGAAATTTTATTAGCTTTAATATTTCTTCAACAGTTTCGGAATTACTAAATTTGTTTATGAGATATACATGATTAAGTAGAGCCAGCACCAACGGTAAATAGCAAATATCTTAAAAACCTCGATTTCCGGAATCGGTGGTAGGTTTTACATACGATTACGAACAAAAAAGTTTGAACTTGTGATCCAGTGTAATTAATTTGAAAATACAAGTGTGCAAAATAAAGATGCCACGAATATTCGGCAGCTATTCGTCAGAGTACCGAATAGCAAATCATGACAAAAAATAACTCAACATATTACTCACAAATGTCTTTATTTAACCAACAAATTAACCAGTGGTAAGTTATGGGGAATGAAATGAATTTTTTCAATATTTGTTGATAGCCTACTGAACAAAGTGAATAAACTAGTTCCATATTTTGTAAAACGACTAGTTCGTTCGATCATTCAATTGAATGAAATCGCCCAAATCCAGTGTTTAAAGTTCAGAAGCGCCAAATATGACTTACAATAAAACCTGCAAGTCCAAAAAATTTATGAAAAGCTGCTAACTCCAATTGAATTTTTTCGTTCTACTGAAAAATTTTGTTGAAGATAGTTAGCAACCTTTTTTTCATAAACTAGGGTTGTTTACGTTTGTTAAGTTTTTGAAAATAAATCAAAACTGTTTATAACAAGTAAGGAAGTCTAAGTTCGGGTGGAACCGAACATCAAATACCCAGCTGTGTAAAAGTTGTTGTGAAGTTATGACCTATAGAGGTTTTACACTTTTTCTATTACCATGTGGACAATCTTAAAAATAGCAAGTTAGGAAGTCTAAGTTCGGGTGGGACCGACCATTAAATACCCAGCTCTGTATAACTGGTCGTGGTAAATTGTTATGGAGTTATGACCTATAGTGGGTTTAAAGTTTGTCTACTACCATGTGGGCAATCTTATAAATAACAAGTAAGGAAAGGCTGTCTTCGACTGTGCCGAAGACTTTATACCTTTCATAAATACGCATCACGGGTTTAAGTGTCCGATCCTTACTCATAATTAGTACAAACTCTGCAAAGCTGTTAATTTAAAGATACATAGCCCAAACCCCATTTATCGAAAAAATCGATTGTATGGTACCTATATGTCATGTTGGTCCGATCCGGATTATTTTCACTACACACATTACATATGTAATAAGTACCAAACCTGCAAAACTTTACGTTCCTAACTTTTTAATTGCAAAATTTATAGCCCAAAACCTGTTTATCGAAACTATCGATTGTATGGGACATGTGCGTTGTATTCCTCCGATCTTGCTGATTCCGACGTATGATCAATCTCATGGCGGCTCCATACCAAATTTTATCAAGATATCTCAAAAACTGAGGACTAGTTTGCGTACAAACAGACAGACGGAGAGACGGACATGGCTAAATCTACTCAGCTCCTCGCCCTGATCATTTCGGTATACTTATTGGTGGGTCTATCTCATACTTACAAACATCGGACCAAAGTAATATACAAGGTGGCGCAAAAGTAAGCTTCCGATTACTATCGTAAACGGTTCTGAAATTATTAACAGTCAAAATTTGAAAATTTCTTCACTCATATACTATACTATTGAAAATTTGTATGTATTTACCTTTTCTGTATTTATATATGTTATGTAATATCTTTAAATTAATAAGTAAATTTCTTTCTTTATTTATTTTTTTTGTCTTTTTTTTTTTTTTGTAACACTTCCGTATAATAACTTAATCAGATTGATGTACTGCCTAAAAGACTAAGTCTTCCTTGTACAAACTCTAAATAAATAAATAAATAAATATGGTCGGTGCCACTCCCTTTTTCTAAAATTTGATAAAATCGTCAATGGGACAACCAAATTAATAAATCTAGCAAATTTCATCTTTGTAGTGGCTTTTATTATTCAATCAACCCATTTTATACGTTTTTCGAAATTTTCGATATCGACAAAAGGGGCGTGGTTATAGTTCGATTTCGCCCATTTCAAATAGCAACCTATCTTGGCCGGAAAGCAACCAGTGTGCCAAATTTCATTCAAATATCTTAATTTTTACTCAAGTTATCGTGTCCACAACCACCGTTGTATGACCAAAACTTTAATACCCTGTGTACTAGTACACGCTGGGTATAAAAATGTCTGTGCCTTTGTATCAAGATTGTGGGCAAGTGGGCAACGCCACGCCTACTTCTTCAAAATTGACGAAATTTTTTTGCGGTCGAGTTTTTCTTAAAAAGCTGATTATGTGTGCAATATCTGATTGATATAACTTGCTTAGTTGTAGAAATATTGCTCTTTAAATTTTACAACAAAAATTTTCAGAACTATGTTAAAAAACTGGGCGTGGACATTAACCGATTTCGCCCATTTTTACGACGAATAGTTACCTTTATATATTGAACATTATCACCCAATTTCGTTTCGACAAATCAATTTTTGGCGGAGTTATGGCGCAAAAATTTTTGTGGAATAATCCACTATAAAAGGGCGGGCCACGCCCATTTTCGAAATATTTTATTTTTTGGATTTCTTAGTTAAAGCTATTTTACGCAAAGTTATTGCCTGTTTAATATATCTACGGTCCTCTTTAAAATCCTTCATATAAAAGTGGGCGTGGACCTTAACCGATTTCGCCTATTTTTTCCTCGAGCATTCCTTGCACCTGGAAACCTGCGTGCTGAATTTCGTTTCGATATCTTGAATGGTGTTTGATTTATGATTAATAACATTTCTAAATTTGACTTTATCAAAAACGGGTGGTGGCCACATTTACATTTTATTATAAACACTTAGGGGTTTCAGGATTTTAGGATGCATGTAAATACCCGACCGAAAATAGTGGCCATGAATAGCTTTGAGTCTCATTTTCATTATAGAACTTTACAAAAAATAGAATTTTGATTGGGTTCAAAAAAATTTAAATTTTGAATTATGTGAACAGCAGCGACTTTCGATGCTTTTGAATCTCATTTTTATAATAGAGTTCTATTAAAAAAATTAAGCTTTTAATTTTAATTTTGAACTATTGCTCGCAATAAAACGCGCGAGATATGTTGAAAACAAATTGGTATTTTTTTTTTTAAGATTTTGTTACAGTTCAGTATAGGGAAGGGCAACTCTCGCTCAAAATTGGACGGACGCGCCGACGCCGGTGTACGAGGTGTGTTCAAAAAGTATCGCGAATTTTGTGTTTTTTCAAAAATTATTTATTTATTCATGAATATCTATTTTGTCCCCTTCAAAGTAATTCCCATGAGATATTATACACTTGTGCCAACGGTTTTTCCAATCTTCGAAGCACTTCAAAAAATCATTTTTTTTGTATCTTGTTCAGCTCTTCCTTCGTTGCCGTCTTTATCTCGTCAAGAGAAGCGTAACGTCGTCCTTTCATGGGCCTCTTCAGTTTAGGGAACAAGAAAAAGTCACAGGGGGCTAGATCTGGGGAATACGGTGGCTGCGGCATCATTAGTGTGTTGTTTTTGGCCAAAAAGTCGCGCACAAGCAACGATGCGTGAGCAGGGGCGTTATCGTGGTGCAAAAACCAATTTATGTTCTTCTTTGCACATCTTCTCGGCCTTCTGAGAACATTTTGTACCACCGATAAGCGCTGCTTCGGTCCAAGGTAGCTTCTCCGTATGCCACAGTCAACATTCGGAATGCATCCGCGCACTTAATTTCGTTTTTCACACAAAATTTGATACAGGTTCTTTGATCCATTTTTTTGAATAGGTAAAAATCGAAGACGATCCAAAACACGTGCAAGGAAAGCAGCTGTCAAAAATTAACTGAACATTCAAAATGGCCGAGCTTGTCGGCATAAGTGAGAGACATGAGTACCAACATAACGCCACAAAAAATTCGAAATTCGAATATACGTAACCAGCGAAAATTCAAAATTCGCGATACGTTTTGAACACACCTCGTATACTATAACTCAATTTGCTTAATGAGTGAGAGAATGAAAATATTTCACCGTAAGGAGTGTCCACATTTACATATTTTGATTGCAAATGAATTTAGCGTTTCCTTAAATTTCTCCATATGAGCATGACGCCGGTTTCCATATTGTTTTTTTATACCTTTCATGAACATGAAATGGTATATTAACTTTGGTCCGATGTTTGTAACGTTTAGAAATATAAGAGATCGACCCACCATTAAGTATACCAAATTGATCAGGACGATGAACTGAGTTCATACAGCCATGTCCGTCTGTCCGTCCGTCTGTCCGTCTGTCCGTCCGTCCGTCTGTTTGAACGCAAAATAGTCCCTCAATTTTTGAGATATCTCGATGAAATTTGGCACACAGATGTATTTTTGTATTATATTAGACATTTGTCGGATCCGGTATAATCGGGTCACTATAGCACATATCTCCCATACAACCGATCGTTCAAATAAGAGGATTATGACCATTTCTCCCTCATTTTTAAAGATTAAAACGTGAAACTTGGTGAGATATTTTCTTATGGATAGCAAAAGATTTCGTAAAAAAATCACCAAGATCGGAGCTATATATAGTATATATCCCATACAACCGATCGTTCAGATAAGAGGATTATGGCCATTTATCCCTCATTTTGGAAGATTAAAACTTGAAACTTGGTGAGATATTTGCTTACAGATAATAAAAAATTTGGTAAAAAAATCGCTAAGATCGGAGCTATATATAGTATATATCCCATACAACCGATCGTTCAGATAAGAGGATTATGGCCATTTCGCCCTCATTTTAAAAGATTAAAACTTGAAACTTGGTGAGATATTTTCTTATGGATAGTAAAAGATTTCGTAAAAAAGTCAGCAAGATCGGAGTTATATATAGTATATATCCCATACAACCGATCGTTCAGATAAGAGGATTATGACCATTTCTCCCTCATTTTGGAATATTAAAACTTGAAACTTGGTGAGATATTTTCTTATCGATATTAAAATATTTCGTAAGAAAATCACCAAGATCGGAGCTCTATATAGTATATATCCCATACAACCGATCGGGAAGATAAGAGGATTATGGCCATTTATCCCTCATTTTGGAATTTAAAGAAAATTAAATGTATTGCTGACAAAGTTTCAGAGAACTTTAAACAATGCGTATTTAAGTTTGCACGTATTCATGAAAGGTATAAAGCTTTCGGCACAGCCGAAGACAGCGCCGTCCTTACTTGTTTTTTTTTATATACAGGCAGTTTTCTCTTCAGTCAAATATCATTGAGATAAAATGTAATTTCTTAAAAAATTCATGAAGCTGTGTAGGTATTTTTTTAAGTATTTTGTTTTGATAAATTGAAAACATTTTCTGTCGTTTTTTTTCACTCCAAGATAGAGGTCATACGCAGAAAAATACTGGGTTAAAAATATAATTAATTTAAAAAATATCATGATAAGAAATTTTCATATTTTATATACAAATTTAGAAACAAATTAAAACTAAAAAAAAAAAAAAGTTGTCCGGAGCCTGGGCTCGAACCTTGGAATGTAAGCGTCGTAGCCGAAACCTTACCACCTGCGCTACTACTGTATGTTGAATAATGCAGTCATATACCGTAGTTGACGGTTTTTGCTTTGTGCAGAAAACTTTAATGAATTATTACAAATAAATGAAGCATTATTTGTTAAACATAATATGCCTATGCACTGCTCCTGACCTATACGAAGATATCAATATAAATTTTTATTGAAATTATGCATGTTTAGATATAGATATACTATAGCAATTGATTGTATGAAAAAAATGTTAGCCTATTAATACAAGGCCGCCGTGGTGTGAAGGTAGTGTTGCCGGCCTACCACACCGAAGGTCCATGGTTCGAGCCCTGGTACAGGTAACATCAAAAGTGATTTGAAAAAAGTTTTTCAAAACGGGGTCGCCCCTCGGCAGTGGTTTGGCAAACTCTCCGAGTGTATTTCTGCAATGACAGGCTTCTCAGCAAAAATTCGTCTCCTTTGTAGATGCCGTTCGGAGTCGGCAAAAAACTGTAGGTCCCACCAATTTGTAGGGAAAATTCAAATCGGCACACCACAAATTGGAAGAGAAGCTTGGCGCAAAAATCTCTTAGGAGGTTTATGATGATATACCTGTTGTATATCGCGCCATAGAGATAGATTAATACAAGGTGGCGCAAAAGTAATCCTCCTATCAGAAAATGCTATAAATTTTGCGATTGGTCCCTAAAGTCAGTTCTGTTTTGACATTTGTGTAGTAAACACATGCGAAATACACGTTGATAAACAATGTTACGCTACACTGCTCCAGAACGCGGAATATTGCTGACTATTTATTTGACCAATAATCGGTCGGTGAAAAACGGTTACTGCGCAAAAGTAATCCTCCTATCAGAAAATGCTATAAATTTTGCGATTGGCCCCTAAAGTCAGTTCTGTTTTGACATTTGTGTAGTAAACACATGCGAAATACACGTTAATAAACAATGTTACGCTACACTGCTCCAGAACGCGGAATATTGCTGACTATTTATTTGACCAATAATCGGTCGGGGCCAAACGGTGACTGTGAATGGTGAGCGCTACAGAGCAATGATCAACGAGTTCTTTTGCCGCAACTTGATGAATTGGGATTGGAAAACATGTGGTTCCAACAAACGGTGCAACAGCACACACTGCACGTGCCACAACCGATATACTGAACATCGGAAGCTTACTTTTGCGCCACCTTGTATATAGATAGTGGTCACATAGAATAATGCCATATCTAACAAATTGGAAATATACCACTACTTTAACTCCACCTCTACTTTATGCCCACAGTTTGGATTTTTGAGTTATACGGCGGCAAGGGATGCTTTTGAATCCCATTTTGATATTGTAGTCTTATGGACAAATAAACTTTTGTTTGCGTTTTCCAAAAAAATTTACAACGTTTTTCAGGATTTTAGGATGCACCTAAATAACCGACCGAAAATAGTGGCCATGAATACATTTGAATCTCATTTTTATTATAGAATTTAACAAAAAAGTAGAAGTTTGATTGCGTTTTAAAAGGAAAATAAAAATGTTTAATTATATGAACAGAGGCGACTATGGGTGCTTTTAAACCTAATTTTTATAATAGTTGTATTAAAAAAATAAAACTTTTATTGTGTTTTCCCTAAAAATTTCAATTTTGAAGTATTTATTGTTGCAATAAAACGTACGAGGTATGTTGAAAACAAATTGGTACTTTTTTTTTTTAAGATTTTGGTACAGATCAGTATAGGGAAGGGCAACTCTCGCTCAAAATCAAATTGGATAGACGCGCCGACTGCGATGTATACTTTAACTCGATTTGCTTAATGAGTTAAGTGCCAAGCAGATACAATACGGCAATATGTTGAAAAAACTGACAGCTAAGTAGAATGCGCGTGTTTACGTGGGTAACAACAGATTCGACGGATACGGCAAAGTAGATTTTGTTCTAAATTTTGACGTATGACGGATACGTCAACGGTGACGTGCTTTATCTGCTTGGCGCATAAAAGAAAGAAAATATTTCTACCTTTTGGAGAGCAAAGAAAATATGAGTTGGACGCAGCGACGCCGCTACTTTAACTCAATGAGCGAGAGAATGAAATTATTTTATCGTTAGAAGTGTGTACACATATACATATTTTTATTGAAAATACATTTAGCGTTTATTTTGAAGTTTTGGATAAGTTTTTTTTTTTTGGTTTTGCGGCAAACCGGTTTCGGCGTTGTGCCATCATCAGTGTCGATTTTCGTTCTGATCTGTTGTTGTCGTTTGTCTTGAATTTATAGTAGGTAGCAGGTAACGTCAGCATGGGTGTCTGTTTGTGTACGTGTGTGCATGTGTTGTGTGTGTACATTCAGAAACGGGGGTGGTTTGCATCGATCGGTTTTTTTGTGGTTGACTGAGGCAGCTAAAAGTTGGTGATTTTTGTTGTTTGACCTTATTTTTTTTTTGATAGAAGATAGAAGAGATAGACCCACCAATAAGTATACCGAAATGATCAGGGCGATAAGCTGAGTTGATTTAGCCATGTCCGTCTGTCTGCTTGAACGCAAACTAGTCGTTCAGTTTTGGAGATATCTTGATGAAATTTGGTAGGAGGCAGCCATTTTGTAAAGCATTTATCATCTGTGAAAATCACTCAGATCGAACCCACATAACATATAGCTCCCATATAAGCGATAGCTTCGATAAATGTTGTTTGGGCTGTAAACTTTGCAATTAAAAAGCTAGGAAACCAAAATTTTGCAGGTTTGGTATGTGTGTGGTGAAAACCACCCATAGCGGACCAACATAACATATAGCTCCCATACAATCGATTCTTCCGATAAATGGGGTTTGGGCTATGTATCTTTAAACTAACAGTTTTGCAGAGTTTGTACTTATTTTGAGTAAGGATCGGACATTTTAAACCGTGATGCGTATTCATGAAAGGTAAATAGTCTTCGGCACAGTCGAAGACAGCCCTTTCCTTACTTGTTTTAGAATGATTGTCTGTCTCTATGTTTGTTCGCGCATCACATAAAGACTTCTACATAAAATGCAATGTAATTTCCACTAACTTATTGCTCGATGTCTAGCTTAAAAGTTAGCACAACTTTTTGTGCAGAAAGTATTTTGATTCCATTGTATACAGTGGTCGCAATAAATGTGGGCTCAAAAGCTGGTTATACAAATCAATTGGGGTGGTTGGGTAGTATTTCGTATACTTTAAATAACGTAAGCAGTCTACGTGCAGATGCGGTAAGTGATAATTGAAGAAGCGCAAATTGAAGGAGAGGTTGGGAATTCGGACTCACTGAGGTTTACAGAGTCTCTCCTCCAAAACCTGCTACTGTAAGGCGTTGTCCATATATTATATATTAATTTCTATTTCTGATCAACTTTCCAGATTTTCAAAAAATGATCTCCCAAAAGTTTTTAGACGTGTTCTGTATAAATCAAGGCATCTACGTAGAAAATTGTGGACCTTTTTCCAGGGAGTTATGTCTTCAAATCGTCTGTCTGAATATTTGGACTCGATTTTGCACTAGTGGTGATACTCTTCTAATTTCGTTGTGCTTTGTTTAAGTTTTCCACTTGGCTACTGATAAGAGTATGTCTACTTCGATGTCAGTAATCCGCTCATTTCCGGCATTTCCTTTTGAGCCCCTGCGTTCAAGTACCACCTAATTACGCTCGATTTCTTTGTGAAGCGGAACCCGATAATGGATATTGCTAGACTGACAGCTTACTCAGCAATGAAAATAAGGAAACTTGTCTGTAAGTACTATGATAAAATCGACAGGCCCTCAAAACATCGACACAGAGTCTTAGAACTCCCTTTCAGCTTTCGCAAATGCCGTCAGGCAAAGGGTCACACTGGCCCAACCTCGAATGAACCCTGACATGCGAAATGTTTGCCCGGTATGCGGTGTGTCTCCTCATGACAATCTATCTGCTCGTCAGGTCAACAGAGCAGACTCTTCTAACGTCAATCTGGCCCAGTCCCATTAAAGCCGCCAGGTTCCTGGGACTTCCGTTAGAAGATTTTGAAAACATTTCTAGGCCAGAAAGTGACGACTAGCTGGGCGAAGCATATTTACAACAACGACAAAGAATTGTGTCTTTCTGTAGGTCGGTGAGATTGTAGTTTTACCGACGAACGGGTGGGCGGAAAACTCATCTGCTGCAATTAAAGCGCCAGGTTCAACCAACGTGTGCTCGAAGTAGGCATCACATAGGGTCGCCTCTAACTATTTTGAGACCAAAATTATCTGGGTGCCAGGCTATTACGACATCCCTGTAAATTGCCATGCGGATTTTTTGGCAGGTTGGGTACTCGTGAACCGGGCATGGCTGACTGTAGGGCCTTGAGAATTACGATCGCTACCTGCAATCTACTTCTGGATAGGTGGACCTCTTGCCAGATGTCGAGGTCCCTCTGGACTGTTAAAGACGCCAGGCGATCTGCGGAACTACTAAGGTTCATCTCTCCATGGTGATCGGAGTGTTAACAGAGATGGCCTTTGCCTGGATATGGCGTAGACATCTGGGGTTGGATGTCTTTCTGTCTCCGGCCTACCTAAATTACTTCGAAATACTAACAATTTCATACAATTCATAACGCCCGTAAATCAGTTCATGTTTGAGTGTGCTGACAAAGTGATTAAATTGTTGTAAAGTGTGATATAATTTATTAAAATGTAAGACAAAACTTCATGTGGTACCACAAAAGACCTTTATGTTGTTCAAGTGAGCCGCTCTTAAAATATCAAATAAGATCTTGATTTTTCAATAAATGTTCTATAAGTTCTTCAATTGGCCACATTATTTTCGAGATGTAGGTCGGATCGATTTTCATTACTCTTTCAAGTAATTCTCTTCTATCCACATTTAAGTAGTAATCGAATTTCTCATGGTCTTCGTCGCGCCATTTGTTTGATAAACCTTCGGGCATCGAGGTCAACGGGTTGTTGATTGCAATGCAAATTAGTGTCGGCACTTTGGCCCTTCGACACTCTTGCAAAAACTCTTCGTTTGTAATTATATTCGCTGGGAGCGCCAATTTGAGCAGCCGTGCTTGAAATTCGCCATAATAATCATCCAGATATTCTTGCATATGGCACTTTCTCTCTGCTTCATTGGTATGACCATACAAGTAGTAAAGCACATCTAGCGCGAGCGGTGTATAGCTTACATGTTGGAAATCAACAATACAACAAGCTTTAGGCTCGTTACTGCTATCGAATTTGTAAAATATATTGCGGTTCCATGAATCACGATGCAAGAATGCATTACGTGCTCTGTTCGAGGGCGAGGTGTACTTCTCCACATCCATGAGTACAGCGTAGAGTTTGTCATTGATGAGCGCTTGGATTTCTTGGGATTGGAGTTTTAGATATTTTTTGGCGAGATATATAATGCCCTGAAAAATAAAATTGGTTAAATGGCCATTAAAGTTCGTGCATTCTGATCAATGTGATTGGCTGTGTACGAGTTGCGGTAACCAACCATTGTAGTTCTCTAGGTCTCTGCAGAAAGAGAAGGAGCTCCGGTGTGGGAATTTGGACATATTCTGCATATGTTTTTGCAACACAAAAGTGAGCCTGCAAGATGGCGTCTGTCTTGTGTCAAGGACCTGATTATATAAATATGAAAATATATTTGAATACGTCAGCCCTTTCCCTGAAAAGTCAAACAACAACAAGAATGGGACTCTTTTTATACCTAGTAGTGCTACGCACACAAGGTTTATTAACTTAAGTCGCCTAACGGCAGTTTGTAACGGTATAAACGGATCGAGATAGATATTGACTTATGTATGTATATCAAAATGTTCAGGACGAAAAGAGAAATTGATTAAGCCATGTTCGTCCGTCCGTCCGTCTGTTAACACGTAAACTTTGAGATATCTTAATGAAATTTAGTATGCGGGTTCCTAGCCACTCATTTCGGAGCGGTATTTGAAATGGGCTAAATCGGATAACAGCCACGCCCAATTTTTATATATAGAATATTTTCGAAAATACGTGATTCAAAAGTGATTATTCAGTACATAATACACTTATAAGGATAAAATTTGGTGCGTACATTAAGTTAAGGCCGCCGTGGTGTGAAGGTAGTGTTGCCGGCCTACCACACCGAAGGTCCATGATTCGAGCCCTGGTACAGGTAACATCAAAAGTGATTTGAAAAAAAAGTTTTTCAAAAACGGGGTCGCCCCTCGGCAGTGGTTTGGCAAACTCTCCGAGTGTATTTCTGCCATGACAGGCTTCTCAGCAAAAATTCGTCTCCTTTGTAGATGCCGTTCGGAGTCGGCAAAAAAAAACTGTAGGCCCCACCAATTTGTAGGGAAAATTCAAATCGGCACACCACAAATTGGAAGAGAAGCTTGGCGCAAAAATCTCTTAGGAGGTTTATGATGATATACCTGTTGTATATCGCGCCATAGAGATAGAGATAGAAAATAAATGTTTAAAGAAACTTTTGAAAATGGGTGTGGCACCGCCCACTTTTAATTAAATTAAATTTAGAAATAATATTAATCATAAATCAAAAACCGTTAAATACATCTGAACGAAATGTAGCACCCATATTTACATTAAGACAGGGTATGTTCCGGAAAAAAATGGGCGAAATATACGAAATATTTTGAAAGGGATCATAGATATATTTAATAGGCTATAACTTTGCATACAAAACCTTTATATCATTTCTATTTCACTTTCAAAGTGTCCGTGAACGAAAAAAGTCGAAAAATTTAAATTTTTGAAAATGGGCGTGGCTCCGCCTCTCCGGCAAAAATGTATTTATCCAAACGATATTTGACGAAAATGTTGAACATATAAAGGTAAATTTTTGTTGTAAAAATGGGCGAAATCGGTCATCGGCCGCACCTAGTTTTTTAACATAGTTCTGAAAAATTTGTTTGTAAAATCTAAAACGCAATATTTTTATAACACTGCAAGCTATATCAATAAGATCTTGTACACATAATAAGCTTAAAAGATAGTGAATTTTGGGGAAGTAGGCGTGGCGCCACCCACTTTTCAGCATAAAAGTCCTGCTACCCTGGAAAGGCGATTGCCTGTAGTTTGAACTAACTATTTTAATAAAAATTAGTCAGCTGATTCTCAATAGTATGTTGTATACTCCTGCAAAAAATTAAGCAAATCGGATTACGTGCAAGTAAAACATCCGGGAAAGTTGTTAATACCCCACTGCAATACGGAAGTTATTCACCTTTTTTGATTTCCATACCTTTAATGAACATGAACTGTTTGTAAGTATGAGAAGAAGAGATGGGCCCATCAATAAGTAAACTGAAATAACAAGGACGATGAGCTGAGTCGATTTAGCAATGTCCGTCTGTCTGTCTGTGCGCCTGTCTATTTGAACGCAAATTTTTCAAACATAAAATGTACATGTATTGGTACTTTTAAAAAATTTAGTTAGCAGTTGTTGTAGGGAAGCTATTTGTATACAAACAAATTAATGGCAGCCGCCCTGGTGTGACGGTAGTGTTGGCGGTCTACCACACCGAAGGTGCAAGGTTAGAGTCCTGGGACTGGTAACATCAAAAGCGGTTTCAAAAAGCTTTTCAAAACGGGGTCGCCCCTCGGCAGTGGTTTGGCAAACTCTCCGAGTGTACTTCTGCCATGACAGGCTTCTCAGCAAAAATCCGTCTCCTTTGTAGATGCCGTTCGGAGTCGGCAAAAATCTGTAGTTCCCGTCAATTTGTAGGAAAAAATTCAAAACGGGACACCACAAATTGGAAGGGATGCTCGGCACAAAAATCTGTTAATAGGTTTATGATGATATACTTGTTGTATATCCCCCATACATTCATATTTTTTTTTTAATTAATTTACCCCTCAAAACTCATACCAGAAGTGTTTTTATTGAAAACAATCAGCTGCCTTTATAATACGTACTGAAAGTATTAAAATAGGCCTGAGTAAATTGGTATGCCATAATAGATCACTACTAGGTATATAATGTTCGGTTCCACCCGAACTTAGACTTCCTTACTTGTTTTTGATGAAGACCACGCCAAATGCGTCAATGATTATGATATGACGGCATGCAATTGGAATGGCTGATTTATTAGTTGGGAAAGGGCCCCTAACCGGTCCCCATCTTACAGAATACGGGACAGGCGGGTCAAGATGCAGGATGAAGCTTACTGATCTACGTACTACGTAGAGAACTGCACCGCAAATCACTATTGTTGGTGTAGTCGTTTCAAACCAGGTTGTACCGATATAAAAGTCTTTGGTAGAGTAGAACCCCATATATTCAGGCACGAATATCCTGCATGCCGGGACTGTGGTTCATGCGTGTGAACGATAGCCTAGCCTAGATCTTTATAAGAGCAAGATCCTTTAATATTTCGTTGATGCGCAGCCTGAAGAGAGCAAAGTTGCGAATAGGGGCAACTTCTATTACGATCGAAAAAAGACATACGAACTCCGCAAAAAACCAATTAATCCCTAACAGAGTGACCCGCGACTAATAACTAAAGACTGGGATAAGTAAATTTTAGTTTGTGTAGTCGATTTTGTGGGAAGCAAAATGGACGAGAAAAAAGGCTTTAATTAGTCTCTCCACAGAGAATTGAAGACAAAAGGAGGGCGTTGAACTCATATAAAGCGGTTTAAACTAGCATAAGTCGCATTTTGTTTTGCGGCTCGTTCGCGGACTTATTCCATTTTTGCAGGTATGCCCACCACATTGAGTCTTTGACCCTATTTTAAGCCTTCACGAAGTACTATTCCGGCCGCCGTGGTGTGAAGGTAGTGTTGCCGGCCTACCACACCGAAGGTCCATGGTTCGAGCCCTGGTACAGTTAACATCAAAAGTGATTTGAAAAAAGTTTTTCAAAACGGGGTCGCCCCTCGGCAGTGGTTTGGCAAACTCTCCGAGTGTATTTCTGCCATGACAGGCTTCTCAGCAAAAAATTTGTCTCCTTTGTAGATGCCGTTCGGAGTCGGCAAAAAACTGTAGGTCCCACCAATTTGTAGGGAAAATTCAAATCGGCACACCACAAATTGGAAGAGAAGCTTGGCGCAAAAATCTCTTAGGAGGTTTATGATGATATACCTGTTGTATATCGCGCCATAGAGAGAGAAGTACTATTCCCCAATTTGTAGATGCTGGTAGACTTCAGCGAAGTCCGAAAAGTGGTTTATCAAGCTCTCTGGTTCTATTCTGATAGCATGAAGGTCTTAATATCTTATTGGACCACAAGCTTATGTCAAGCAGGACATGTACACGCCCCTGCAAGCGCAGAGGATATACTTCAGCGCTAGCTCTTTCGTAAACCTCCAAGTCGCATTATTTAGACCCCTTTGAACGAACTTCTTTCGACTTTACTTTGCTCCACTCACCTTTACGCCTGCAACATACCACTCGTTTTTCGGAGTCAACATCAATTCGAATAACCCATCTTTGTATTGTTTCCCAATATTAACATTCTCTTTCTCCTCCCATGCGATGCTCGCTGCATGTAACTGTGCTAAATGTGAGAGCACTACCTTACGATGCTTATTTGCATAAGGTTCGTCCTTTCTCAAATGGCGATAGTCCAGATGTGCAGCGGTGAGATCTTCTAGCACTAGCAAGTCCTTACGTGCATAGTAACATTCCGGGAATAACTTTATTGAGGCTAACAAGTAAATGTTGAAAAGAGTCTGTTAATCCATAAATTTTACTTACTCAAAGTTAGGACACTTCGATATTGATGGTCATGGTATTTTGATGGCGAGTTGGACTAACGCGGACCATGCAATACAGAGATGACCCTATTCGAACACTTTTTGATGAATAATTTTTAAGACTGAGAAAGATCCAGTCATTGGCCGAAAACCAAATAGGAACTACAAAAATCATTACTTTATAAAGGGAAATGGAAAGAGAGCGGAAGGATAAAGAAGTCAAAATTAGAAAGTAGAAGTAAGTAAAAGTTAATTTAAAACTCAAACTAAAAGTAACAGTAAAAGTAAGAGTAAAAATAAAAATAAAAGAAAATGTGAAAAGTAAAAGAAAAAGTTAAAATAAAAGTTAAAGTAAAAGCAAAAGTAAAATTAAAAGTGAAAGTAAAAGTAAAACTAAAAGTTAAAATAAAAGTAAAAGTAAAATAAGAAATAAAAGAAAAGTAAAAGTTAGAGTAAAAGTAAAAGTAACACTATAAGCAAAAGCAAAGGCAAAAGTAAAACTAAAAGCAAAAGTAAAACTTAAGGTAAAAGTAAAAGTGAAAAGTAAAACTAAGAGTAAAAGAAAAAGTAAAAGTTAAAGTAAAAGTGAAAAGTAAAACTAAGAGTAAATGAAAAAGAAAAACTTCAAGTAAAAGTAAAAGTAAAACTAAAAGTAAAAGAACCAGCAAAAGTAAAAATAAAAGTTAAACTAAAAGTAAAAGTAAAATAAGAAATAAAAGAAAAGTAAATGTTAAAGTAAAAGTAAAAGTTAAAATAAAAGTAAAAGCAAAGGTAAAGGTAAAGCTAAAAGTAAAACAAAAAGTAAAGGTAGAACTAAAAGTAAAAGAAAAACTAAAAGTAAAACTAAAAGAGAAGCTAGAATAAAAACAGGTAAGGAAGTCTAAGTTCGGGTGGAACCGAACATTATATTCCTAGTAGTGATCTATTATGTCATCCCAATTTACGCAGGTCTATTTTAATACTTTCAGTTAGTATTTGCGTTCAAATAGACAGACGGACAGACAGATAGACGTATCGAGAGACGGACATGGCTACATCGACTCAGCTCATCCTCCTGATCATTTCAGTATACGTACAAACATTTCATGTTCATGAAAGGTATGAATATCAAAAAAGATATACAACTTCGCTTTTGCAGTGGGGTAATTATTACTTGTCCGGATATTTTACTTGTGTGTTTCCCGATTTGGCTAATTTTTGGCAGGAGTATAATACATACTACTGAGAAGCAGCTGACCAATTTTCATTAGAATATCAAGATTGGATTATAAGTGATTGCCTTTGAAAATAGCAGAAATTTTATGTTGATAAATGGGCGGCGCCACGCCTACTTCTTCAAAATTGACAACATTTTTTTGCGGCCGAGCTTTTCTTAAAAAGCTCATTATGTGTGCAAAATCTGATTGATATAACTTGCTTAGTTGTAGAAATATCGCTTTTTAAATTTTACAAAAAAATTTTTCAGAACTATGTCAAAAAACTGGGGGTGGACATTAACCGATTTCGCCCATTTTTCCAGAAAACAGTTACCTTTATATATAGAACATTGTCACCAAATTTCGTTTCGACAAATCAATTTTTGGTGGAGTTATGGCATAAACATTTTTGTGGAATAGGCCACTATAAAAGGGGCGAAGCCACGCCCATTTTCGAAAGTTTTATGTTGTTGGATTTCTTTGTTTACGGAAACTTTGTGTACGCAAAGTTATTGCATATTTTATATATCTACGATCCTCTTCAAAATCTTTCATATAAAAGTGGGCGTGGACCTTAACCGATCCCGCCCATTCCTGGAACATTCCTTGCATACCTGGAAACCTGCGTGCTGAATTTCGTTTCGATATCTTGAACGGTTTTTGATTTATGATTAATATTATTTCTAAATTTGACTTAATCAAAAGTGGGCGGTGCCATTCCCATTTTCAAAAAATTCTTGAAAATTTTATTTTATGCCTCCATCTCAATGTAGTCACCAAATTTTATTCTTATAGGTGTATTATGTACTGAATAATCACTTTTTTTGTGTTTTCGAAAATGTTCTATGCATAAAAAGTGGGCGTGGCTATCATCCGATTTCGCCCATTTTAAATAGCGCTCGGAGATGAGTGCCAAGAAGCCCGCATACCAAATTTCATTAAGATATCTCAAAATTTACTCAAGTTATGGTGTTCACAGACGGACGGACGGACGGATGGACATGGCTTAATCAATTTCTCTTTTCGTCCTGAACATTTTGATATATATAAGTCAATATCTATCTCGATCCGTTTATGCCGTTACGTACTACCGTTAGGCGACTAAAGTTAAAATAAAAGTAAAAGCAAAGGTAAAACTAAAACTAAAAGTAAAATTAAAAGTAAAGGTAAAAAAAAGAAAAGTAAAAGTATACGGAAAGTAAAAGTAAAGGTAAAAGAAAAGTAAAAGTAAAAGTGAAAAGTAAAGGTGGAAAGTAAAACTAAAACTAAAAGTAAAAGTGAAAAGGAAGAGCAAAAGTAAAAGTAAAAGAAAAGAAAAAACTAAAAGTAAAAATAAAAGTAACAGTAAAAGTAATACTAAAAGTAAAATAACAGAAAAAGTAAAACTAAAACTAAATGAAAAAGTGCACCTAAAAAGTAAAAGTGAAAGTAAAAGTTAAACAAAAAGTAAAAGTTTAACTAAAAGTAAAATGGAATATAATTAAAGTTGAAAAAAAATATATAATTTAAAACAGGTAAGAGTAAAGGTAAAACAAATAAAAGCCCAGGAAGGCTTCAAATTATAGATCAAACCTTCAATATTTAAATACTCCTGTTAACTTTGTTATTCAATAATGTGTTTGCATTTGCTTTTATTTTTTATTTGAACTCACCATATCTCTGTATGTTCGGTAATATTTTCGTGTATGCACAAATTTCTTTGTGAAAAAAACCTTTACGCTCGCACTCCGCGCGTTGGAACTCATTTCTTGTTGGAACGGATTTAACAAAATAACATAATTTTTGAACACCGTCATCAACGTCCTGTGTGATAGAGTAAAGTCAGTAGTTTTCCACAACAATTTTAATTATCATATTTGTTTGTTCATTGCTCATATTGTTATACCTGATCTTCAACATTTATGTTTAACGTATAATATTCACCCATAAACCCCTCCAGCTCAGCGGAGGCCATTTCAAACTTATAATTTTTGATTTTAATACCGCCATCGTGTCTGTTTTTTAATGTGTTTTCGGTGATTATTTTACATTCTTCTGCATTTAAAATTGTAGAAATTTTACCATCCATTTGCTGAAACTACTCTTCGCAACACTTGCCAATTTACGACTAAAGGCGCACAGAAACAATTATTATCTCGAATGTTTACCATGAAAAACTTGAGAAGGTGATTATAGCTTCGTATTTGTTTTATTATGCTTTATAATGATACTAAAATCTTACATATAGATAACGAGACAATGTGGTTGTTTTAATTAACGATTTGTACTTCCCTGCAGTCAAATTAAAAAGTTTCAAAGTAGTAGTCAGTCAACTATCTTTTTTCTGTAATATAACTGTTACTTTTTTCGAGATGTCAATTGTCAGATTGCGCACAAAAATATATTACTATCAAACCACTTTGAAATAGACCAAAAATACTAGTTCAATCATGCTATACTTGGCCCTTATGGGGTTTTTTATAGGCTCGAGCCCCGATGCTGGAAATAGCATAATAAATGTAAAAAGCTTTGCTTGATTTTTCTTTTTCACAACTGAACAATTCAAAAAAAGGTTGCTCTATACTTGGATACATATTATCTGGCCTCTATTAAGGGCGAAGAAATTGGGTGGACTCAACCGATTTTGATGAAAATCACTTAGGTTTCGCCGCTGAAGATGTTTTAAAGATATTGTCATCTGTTTGAATTAAAAAAGAAAGTAAGGACAGTGCTGTCTTTTAACTGAAAGTTTTATACTTTAAACCTAGTTTATCGAAACAATAGGTGGTATGGGAAGTATGTCAAATCACATCAATTTTTTTTAAATGTGATAGAAAAATCATTCGCATCGTAATCAGTGTTGCCGTTTTGGTTATTTTTACCCAAATTGGTAACTTTTCTCACTCTAAAATGTCTTTGGTAATTTAGTAATTTTTTCGCATCTTCACAAAAACAATTCTAGGTACGACTACCACTTAGGGTTACCATCTAATTTTAAATATACTTTATTTTAATAAACACTACAATCTCGCCTTGCCCCATATAGATGAACTTTAGAATATAGTTCCTCTATAACAAGCTTTTCTTCTTACATTTAATCTCTCCTACTTGAGTGGTGCTTTTCAGAATTCTATATATACATTTTTTTTAATGAACACTATTATATCGAAAACGACCTGACCCATTTGGATTGACTTTTGAATATAGGACTGTACAACGAGCTTTCCTTCTCATAGTCAAGCTATCCTACGAAGTGGTGATCTGTACAAGTTTGCCACCTACCTGAAATTAAAAACAATTGAATACCATGTCTCAATATGGGTATTAAACGATAGCTATATTACGTCGTATTTCAACAAAATAGTCCTAGGTAGGGTTATCACGTAGGGTTCTAACCTAATAGTACTATTATCAACCATTATCTCGAAAAAACTACTTAAACCAAATTAATTAATACAGGATTTATAAAAATTTTTAAGATACGACAACTTCGAACAATGCAGGCTTGCCCAGGAACTATGTTCCTATGCACATAGTGAATACAAATAAAAAATAAATCAGTTTTTTTGTTTCTTGAGATTTCTTTATTAGATATTTATTGTTTATAAAAATACATCTGTTTCTTTCGGCTAATTGGACAGGCAAGCAAGATGCTGCAGACGCACTGACTGCAATAGGTCAAATCCAAAGCATTGCTCTTAATGAAAAGTAATCACTTACATGAATTCCATGTGGAAACGTTGCCACTCAAATTTAGTCGAACAAAATCCTTTTTTCCACTTTTGGTTGATGCTTTGCAGATAAATTTGTGAACGACTTTTTCGCGCACAACTCATGAGAGTCCATATTATATAATACTTATGTAGGTACTTAGTTGGTTGAATCAATCATTTTTCATAAGACTTCATTTTGATGTAAAATTCTTTTGCCACTTATTATCAATCGCTCCAACAGTCATCATCATCATCATTTCGATCCTCTTTAAAATCGCATAAATTTAAATCTTCATTGAAGAGATCATCGCTCTCCGAGGACTGTGATTGTCATCTATTCAAGTTGACGCGTGTCGGTATGGTTACAACATTATTTGGTGGACGTGGTATACGTATTGTTGTTGTTGTTGCATTCGAACTATCTGACACAACGCTCGGTATGAGTTGCTCTTGTATGCTACCACCACTTTGCTTAAAACAGCCACAACACCAATTGTCACATCGCAATACCATAATTATGCCGGCAATCAACCAAACCAATATCGCTGGCCAAGAATAATATGAACTTGCGCCGAAAAGTATTCCACTAATCAGTAGTGAGGAAGAGCAAAGCACTGGATTAACATTGATCACGGTACCACTATGACTAGGAAGTAGTGACAACATCGAACTAATAAGTGTGACACCTGAAAACGGAAGGATAGAGGTTAGTTTTGAATGACTAAAAACCAGACCTGTTAAATAATGATTACTAATCGCAGTGATTAACGGTTTGATTAATTTTTTTCTTGAGAATCCAATTAATGATTGATTACCATTACTTTCAATTTGTAATAACTATTTTCCAATTAATTAAAAAAACAATCAAAAAATGCAATAAAAAAAATTTAAAAAAGCTGTTTTGCTTAATTTTGATCATTTTAGATTTTTTTTTTTGATATTTTTTTTTGTTGATTATTTCTTATTGTTTTTTTTTTGTAAAAGCACAAATGTACACATCCACAATACTGAAAAAAATTAAAAATAATCAATTAAAATAATTATTCAAATAATCAAAACAACTTCAGTAATTAGTAATTAATTAATTAGAAGGCTTTTTAAATTGGTAAGATATTTTTCTTTCCAAGAAAATGCAATTATTAATTGATTACGATTAGAAAAAATAAATTAGATTTTAAAACTTTATTTTTTGTGATTATTTTTAATTATTTCTTATTTTTTTGTAGTAGAAAGGTGTTTTGATTATTTAAAATTTTTTTTTGATTATTTTTGATTTTTTTCAATATTGTTGATGTGTATATTTATGTGCTTCTACTACAAAAAAAATAAGAAATAAATAAAAAAATTAAAAAAAGTCAAAAAAAAAAAAATTTTTTTTAAAAATCTAATTAGGTTCTATCCATTATCAATTATTTCCACATTCCAACTTTTCATGAAATTACAATCTTTTTAGGTTAAGGCACCAATAACCAATAACAATAGTTACGTATTCGGTTATAACTATGGCTATAAGAGCAATATTTTGGGGTGTTTGTCTGTATGTTTGTACGCCCATTACTCCAAAGCTACTGCTTGGACCTGAATGCAACTTTTTGCGATTATTGCTAGAGGTCTAACAGAAAATACTGGTTAATTTTACTGCTTCTGTATTACTAATATTTGATGTGCTTTGCGAAGCTTCGCGCAGTTGCAAAACCATCTTTATGGTTGCTAGGCTAGTTTTTGAACGGGAAATCCGTTTTTGAATTTGTTTGCTTTCAACATAATACTCTCATTCAGTCAGCCTATCATATACCAAACACCTTTAGCTCGTCCTCTATGACAACCCAGGTCAAACAAAACAGCGAGGGTATAGGATCTCAAATATGTTGTTGCTGTTGTTTTATTAATGGCAGGAAAACTCGCTGAAGACTTTGAGGAATTTTGCCAATGTTGGAAGTGCTTTGTCAACGTAAATCTGTTACCATTACCTTGTCTCACTTTTAGCTCATCGCCTTTCTCTTATCTATTCTTGAAAAGATGGTTGCGCTTAACAATACAATATAATGTGAAGGAAACAGAAGACTAGGAATAAGAAATGAAAGGCGTAACAACTCTTGGTAACGGAAGTACCGATTAAGCAGGGGAAGTACTGATACAGCTCTGTTTTAATTCTGGCTTATTAGAAAATGTTCCCAAAATTTTCCAGTGAGTTTTTCTATGATAAACCTTATCAGATTTGGCCGAAAAAAAATAAAATTAAAATTTTTTTATTCCAGATTTATTACACAACAGGGCCGATCTGAGAAAGTCTCATTTCTATCAAACTATATTAGAATAAGAGCAGCTTTTCGGCTTAGCGACAACCTTGTCAAACCAAGCCCTAATAGATGCTCGAGGGCGTGGGGAGCAGTAGGGACTACGGAAATTCCACTTGATGCTTGTTTTCGGATATTTGAAGATGGGCGTCGGGTGAACTAAGCAAGCCCTTCGCGGACATCATTTCTTGAAAGTTGATTAGATCGTTCCTGCCAGTGATCTACAATAACACTACTCAGTGAGATTCCATTTGAAAGAAAAGGAATAGAGGATGGCGAAATAGAATCATCCAGTCACTACATACTTCGGTTACTAAAATTTGAAGGAACCACTGAGCTTATTATCAGAAGCTTTGGCCTTTCCGACAACCATTTAGTTGCTGGCAGCTCTTTATGAAGTCAAAATTCTTTCGAAGGTGCAGGGGAGTGTTGGCGATGCAGACGACGCTTGGCCGGATATCGATTTGTTACGCTCTGTTACCAAAACCTTCATTCCCAGGAAATCCGAATCTATGCACAGCCCAGTGAAAACTGTCCAGGGTTCTCCGAGTATTAAATAGACCATATACTTAGATGGAAAATCATGTTGAGTTAAGAAGATTGCTTCGCTATATACTCACCACAGCAGTAAGTGAAAATCGCAAACGGCTGCTTTAAGGCTATTCCCAAATTAATTAAAAATACGCTGGCAACTATTAACGTTATGCCTAACGAAGCAAAATGCCAAGATCTGCTCGACGGTAAGCGCAACACACGCTCTGTTGGACCAGCAGTTGTGACCTTTAGTAACAAATACAAATCATAAATATTGAGCAGGCAAGTAATAAGAAAAAAAACACCTTAATTTTTTGGCGATACTCGTCGACAATGGCATCAATATCGGTTGAGGTATCTGAATCGCTCTTTTCAAATTTATCCGGATATTCAAAATCGGAAGGCTGGGAAAAAAAGAGAAAACTAGTATTATTGTTTCACTCCAAGTCTTACTAAATGCTGCTCACAGATGGTTCACAATCCGACAGTATTGCAGATTCCACATCTCTTGGTTCGCGCGTTGGACAAGGAGATGTGGGCTCACCCAGCAAAAGCCATTCCTTCTCTAATTCTTTATTTGCTTTTGGATTCGTTTTACTGGCTTGCTTGCTCAAACTTATGTTCAATAAGCTGCGCTTAGTTCTGCTGTAGGAAGAAGAACTGCTAACACAAGCAGTTGGCGCGGTGGAAAGACGGCTGTAGGAGAGCGTGGAGCTCGAATCTGTAATTAAGAAAGCAAATTATAATTGAAACTTTAGTTAGAATGTTTTCTTACTGCTGGGTTGTGTGAATCTCGGTCGGTAGGGTGCATACAATAAATAGAATGATCTGAAGAAGCCCGCACATAGATGACTAGCCGCTAGGATATAGCTGAGATTTTGCATTGGACATGCAAATGCAAACATGGCACAGAGACTACCTGCAAACAAAAATGTAAACTTGGTGTTAGTTTCTTACCCAACCCGAAATGCTTTCAGGAAACTCACCGCCAATAAATATAGCCAACACCGGATTTCCACTTTCCGTGCTCTCATAGCTTATTTGTCGTGAAAATAGTTTCCACTCTGGGGTAGCAAAACGTACTATGAAACCATAGAGCTCGGGAAAAAGTTCTAAATAAGCTGTGGAGCAGCACAGCATCAGCAAACAAGCCGCAACTGGTATGAGCTTATGAAAGTCATGCTCGTTAAGCATCGTGAATACTGGAATCGCGATATACTCGGGAACAGACCTGCAGTCGGAGGCAATAAAATTTTATTGTTAGCACTACCCAGTGTGTAAACGCAACAAAGCATTTGTAATTACGTAAAATGTACTAGACTGGAGTAACTAAGCGCCGTCAACATGACAGCTACAAAAGCCAAGAGAATATGTGAAAATGCTGAGAAACATTGAATGCCGGAGCGATGCGCCGGATAGTCGCCAGGATAGGTAAATGTGAGCAGCGCCGTTGCTGTGAGAAACTGTGTTAGTGGAAAGAAGAACAAGATAATTATTAAGTTATGATCATATATAAGTTTAATTGTCTGTAATGGCCGAATTAGCCTAGACTTTGAATAACTTGACTTGACTTAGTTTACAAAAGAACTAAGAGCCAATTATTCAACGTGTCATTTAATTTATGTTTGTTTTTCTCATTTGTGACACTTTTAAATTAAATTTGTAAATTGATGTTGTAAAAATGTACACAAAAAAAATTAAATTGTGCGCGATGTTTTAAAGTTAGTTAAAATGTACAAAGCATGCAAGATTTCCAGGGATTTTGTATCCATTGGAATATTTGTCGCACAATACCTTATTCGGTTCTACGAGGGATATGAGCAGCTCATCATCCGTTATGGCTTAAGCAAAATAAAAAAAAAATAATTTCAGAAAGAATGTTATCTTTTTTGAAACTTTTTTTTTACCTATTGCTTTCTAATTGCCATATGAATTTCATTCATCCAAAAATGTATTATGCTATACAATATATGAAGTAATTTTAACAAAAATATTGAAAAAATTTATATGGTAGCACAGTTCTCTCACGGCTCTCTTTGAACTTAAAAACTTTACTTGGAAATCAAAAATCAGTAACTTTCCAAGTTTCCAAGTTAAGTTATTTTCTGGGTACTACATGCAGGTGCTGCTCATATGTTAGATTTAAGGTTTTTAAGTCAAGTTAAGTCTAAGTCTAGGCTAATTCGGCCATAAGTGTTAATATTTTTGAAGAAAGCCACATGTGAGTTTTTTTTTCCAGCAACCCACAATTCTTTGAACCAATTCTGAGCTTAAAGTTTACAGAAAGCTCAGGAAAGTTAATTAAACCTTTAAAAATTTACATCAAAATTTCAATATTTTTGGGAAGATTTTTTTTATTTAATTGTTGTGTACACAGTTTTAATTTTAGCACAATAATGTGCCAGTTAAAAGTACCTCAACGTTTTTCCTGAATTTGAAGATTTTTTTTTGTCATGGATGTGGGTATTTTTTCCATACAAAACTAATTTTTATACCCAGCGTTTACTAGTACACAGGGTATTATAGTTTCGGTCATATAACGGTCGTTTGTAATGGTACAAACTAATGAAGATAGATACAGAGTTTCATATATCACAATTCTTAGAATGAATAGAGGAATCCATTAAGACATGTCCGTCCGTCCGTCAGTCCGTGGGCCCGATAACTTGAGTAAAAATTTAGATATTTGAATGAAATTTGGCACACAGGTTGCTTTCTGGCCAAGGTAGGTTGCTATTTACAATGGGCGAAATCGAAACATAACCACGCCCCTTTTTCAATATCGAAAATTTCGAAAACTGTTTAAAAGGGGATAATTCAATAATAACAGCAGTTACAACAATGAAATTCGATAAATTCATTAAGTTGGTTGTCCTATCAACGATTTTTTTATAATTTTTAGAAAAGGGGTATGAGTAAACAAGTTTTCAAACTTCGACTGTTAATAACTACAGAGCCGCTTACGCTAGAATAACGAAATTTTGTGGGATGTATACTATGGTTAGCTTACTACACCCATGGAAAATAAGCGAAATCGCTTTTCGCCAATGCCTACTTTTTCATAAAAGTTATCCGAAAAGGAGGTAGAAATACTGAACTGCCCATATCTCATGGACTGATACAAGTGGCATGATATAATTTGGCAGATACATACATTTTCTGATTCTTTATACGATTTTTGCAAAATTTTGGAAAGTGGGCATGGTACCGCCCACTTATGAGTCAAGCAATTTTCAAATTTGACTTTTAATAACTTCATAACCGTGTAATATAAAATTACGAAACTTGACTCTAGATTTACAATGGACGTGTAGAGTACGCCTGCTCAAAACAACCGAAGTCGGTGGACGACCACGCCCACTTTTGTACTAAATCTTTATAAAAGAGAGGTAGGAAACCGGAACATGCGATATCTTTTTCACTGATGCAGATAGAATGATAGAATTTCGTAGTTACAATAACCTGATGATCTTATTAATGCAATTTTTTAAACTTTGGAAAATGGGCGTGGCACCGCCCACATATGCATGAACAAAATGTTAAATTTAAGCTATTATTAACTTCAGAACCGTGTTAGATAAAATTACGAAACCCACGATACGAGTTATACTATCTACGTTTTCTAAAATTATATACAGCCTATGCCTTTGTAACCAGTGAATCCGAGAATCTACTGTGAAGCTTTGGACACCAGACACACAGAAACACATTAAGTTTTATTTATAGGATTCTTTACGAAAACAATTCTGAAAATTCAGGGAAATTTTTGAGTGAGTTCTGCCTTATACAATGTTATACTAAAATTGATAGGTCTACAAAGCTGCGTAGTAAAAATTTTATTTAGAAATTCTGTCAAAAAGTTTGAAGATTTTGATGTAAAGTTAATAAATTTACTTTCCTGAACTTTGTGTAAACTTTGACATTTCTTTTTATGTAGTTTCTGTTATGGAATTGGCTATATTTCAAATGAAAATTATCAAAATCACAGCTTCTTCTCATTTCGTCTACCGATATCCATTTTAAATACACTACAATTATATTGAACATAGCTGTATGTGTTTTGTAAGTTGCTAAACTTTACTTATCAATGAAAGTTTGGCCCCGCTCCTCCAATCACTTGGCTATCCGGCTGTTTTTCAGTTATTGGCGCTTAACTGCCTGGGCGATTCTGGCCGTTGCATATCATAGCACGCGAGTCTTCGCTTTTCATCGATAACTGAAGTCCATTGCAGACACCAAGGGAGTTCCAGCCACCGTTCATCTGTTTTTTCCAGTATTAAATTCTTCTGGGCTGGAGCTTCTTCGTCCATTCGCATAACATGGCCCAGCCATTGGAGTCTTTGGGCTTTAGTTCGCTGCGCTATGGTCAGGTCTGAGTAAAGCTAGTACAGCTCATCGTTAAATTTCCTTCAATACTTGTCGTTCATAATAAATTTTCCGGAGAACTTTTCTCTCGAATACTTCAAGAGCCATCCCATATTCTTTTGACACTGTCCATGATTCCGAGCCGTACATGACAAGTGTTGATGAGAGACTTATGGAGCGTGATCTTTGTCCGTCGAGAGAGGACTTTACTTCTCGGCTGTTTACTCAGTCCAAAGTAGCACTTGTTGGCAAGAGTGATTAAATACAAATAATGTGGAATGTTCACCGTGAATAGAGCTTGGCCCATCCAATCGGCCATGTTGGCACAGCTACCAATCGGCAATATTGAGCAGCGTTAATGTTGTAACCAAGAGAAGCGGAATCGCCGAAGACCATAACGGTAGCAAAGTAGAAACAGTTGAGTCGGAATGACATGACCGGCTGAGAGAGATCGGCTCGATATGCCCGCCTATTGGGGGGTCTTGAAGGGTAAACACCTGTTAAAAAATTAAGGAAGTCTTCGGGATACTGGTTATCGCTTTGAACACCACCGTCTTCAAAGTAAAGGAAAGTCATTTGGTATACTCGAAACCCTATAGGTGGAGCCCAAAGTCGGTGTCAGTCTTCTCAGGAACTATATAGTACGAGTACAATACATCGTAGGCCGTCAGGTAATGTGCCAACACAAAGTAGATGTTATATCTGATTTGTTAAAAATTAATAAAACCGATTGGAACGGGTTTATGTGATTGAAATGGGTTTGGCCTTGTTCTTTTCCAAATCCAAATAATATTTTCAGTTTCACACATTGCATATAATCCTGGCCTTAAGTGCACACCACATTATATTACGCTGTATCTCAACAAATTGAACTTCGTCTTCTTTAAATGGCTATCTAACAGCCCGGGCGACTTAGGCCGTCCTTCACATATCGCCAGTCTTTTCGCCAATTGGTAAACAACGCGGGATCGCAAATTCGTCTCCTCTTGGTCCTTCCATCGGAGTGGTGATCTTCCTCCTACCCTACTTCCACCGGATGGTGCCAATAAGAATACCTTCTGGGCCGGAGCATCCTCGTTCGTTCGCACAACGTGGCCTAGCGCTCATACAGCTCATAATTTCATCTTCTTCGGTGCTAGTCGTCGCCAAAGCGTATTTAACTATTTACATTTAAGCCCAACCCCATTTCTAATCCAGCCACCATGGCACTTATTAAGAGATTTGCAATCAACAAACTAAAGAAAAGAAAATAATTACTGGAAACTATTACCAGTGAAAGGTTATCGAGGTAGCTAACGAAATGATTGGTGACTGAGAGTAGGAATCACCATCAGTCCAAGAACAATGGAGCTTCGTACGAAGTGTAACAAATGTTAATATTCTCAACCAAGATAAAGTTAGCAGGAATGGTAATCAAGGGCAATAAAAAGCTGCATAGCTTCACCACTCTAGGCTGAATCGTACTTATGCGAGGCTCTGGCATGTTGGTTTGGATAGGCTGCAACTCGATCTAATTAAATTGTTCACAGGACAGTCTGACTAATGCCTGAGGTTGCGAGTCTTTTTGGCACTTTTCAAACAAAAGGTTGTTGTTTTTTGTAAACAAAATTCGAAAACATGGGCTCCTTTACATCGATTCACCACTAAGACGAGCCAGTGGTTTGTGTTACAGTCGCAATGCTTGTCCAATTCTTCCCTTGCCCTGTTCTAGAGATTAGGTAACGGTACAAAGTATCTCATCAACATTCAGTCAATATGTAACTTGGAGACAACTTTATCTTGTATATAATATAATCTTCCAAATTTCTTGTGATTGAACGGGGTGCATACATACAGTCTCTATACCTTTCCATTCCAAGCCCTGTTGATCAAGTCATTTCGTGAAGGTAAGAAATTAGCTATTGCCAAAGTTGAGTCCATAAGGTTGCTCATCGAGTCATTTGCAGGAGGAATGTAGCCAGTCATGTCCCTTCTATAGTCAATTCTTGTGCTTTACAGATGACAGCAATATCACTACTTTCAGCACCCACATTTATCCTGCTTGCATTGATAGATCTCGAGCTTTTAGTGCTCGAGTGTCCTGTTTTCTATTCTGGAGCATAGACGCTATTTAATATAAGGTCCCATTGCTTGATAAGAGTTACCAACTGGAATAGGCGGAAAGAGATCAATGGTTCCAGAACCGGTAAAAATATATCAATCCCACCCTCTTGTCAAGCTTAGAGCCAATGGTGAACAATCTAAAATCGAACCCCTCACAGGTTAGCGGGCTCACGTATAGCTGTCGTAAGATATGACTATAATGCACGGCCCGAAGTTTGAAACAAATCGTTCCCTTGGCAGTTAGGCTAGGAGAACATAGCGGATTTGTTCATCAAAAGTACTGCCCACATACGTAACATTCCCCAACCCTTCGGCGACCTCCAATCAGGGCTATTTTGTTTGCCAAGAAATCAAGAGTGGCAGCGACAGTGTTATGCTGAGTGGTTGACTCGGAATGCAGCCAAGATCCACGCTTATGAAGAGCTCCGATCTCATTTGTATTTTTTCAAGCTCTTCAGTAAAGTTGATTTTGAAATTGCAAGCCACAACACCAGAGTACCATAGAGAAGAATAAAGCCTACAATGGTTGTATATATCCTAGTACACTACCGGGAAACCCAAACAAACACAAATGGCTTGCTGCGTTAATGGCTGAATTGATGATAGTGTCATACCAGAGTTACTAACAGACTGACTCTCAGATACTTGACCGTGTCCCTAACTTTAAGTTCGTGATCACAGTTCTAGGTGGATGTTAACACGATAACATACTGGGAGCTTGAATGGTTTTTGTACCCTAGCACTCGATCGAAACGTACGCAGATTTTATCACGGATATCCTTGCTTTTATGTTCTCCACTGTAAACTAATGTGGATTATATCAATTGAACAGCTAACATTTCAGACCCAGACCAGTAATATTACCTTTATCGTTTTCCATGTTTAATTATAATTACTAGAGTTCGCCCAGTGGTTGAAATTCAACCAGTAAACTTTATTTTATTTTATTTTTTTGCTGTATCTTTTATCCGCCTTTTTTTCTTCCTTTCTATGTCGTTCCTTTCCTCTAACATATTTTTATTTTCCTTGATTTCTTTTTTTACTCTCTTATTTTATTTTTTACTTTCCTCAAACTTCTTTTCCTTTCCCTTCCCTTCCTTTTATTTTCTTTCTTTCCCCTTCGTTTTCTCACCTTTCCTTTAATTCCCTTTCCCTTCCCTTCCTGTCATTTCCTTACCATTCCTTTCTTTCCTTTAATTTTCCTTCCTTTCCTATCCTTTGCAGTCCCTTCCCTTCCTTTCCTTTTCCTTTTCTTTTCTTTCTTTCCACTAATTTACCTTCCTTTCAATTCTTTTCCTTTCCTCTATTTTCCTTTAATTTTCTTCGGTGTTTAATACTCTTTATGAGTAATCATTTATTTTATTTTTGTAAACCCTGTTTGTAGGTATCAGCAATGAATTTTACATATTTGCACATATTTTACATTGCTTGTTTAATGTATCCAACAAAGCAACTTTTCGTGATCTCAGGAGAGCAGCTGACACTGGGCATCGTAGCCAGTAATCAATACAATAACAACAACTAAAGCAAAAATGCATGACACAACAGAGTATCTATAGTGCGAATACTTATTTTTCATTGGTCCACTACCAACTCTTCGCACTCACAGTGAGAGCCGACCACACGAATAACACAAAAACATGCATGTCAAGTCTACTCACACTACTACGGCTCTTAATTTTTTCCTACAAAGCAACTCCTCGGCCATGCTCACGATTCAGCATAGTACACAAAAAGCAAGTACACACACACACAGCGTGTCTATAGTGTGAATAAGTAAATGTGTAGTGGTGTGACTTTTATGTTAAATTTTGTATATTAAAATGATTTTTTAAATTTTTTTTATTTACGGATAAAAGTACACCTCAAAATTTCCTATCTATACATATATAATTTGTATACCTTAGAATTATAGTTTAGCAGAAAACTGTTCTACATTGCATTCATCTTGTCTATTTATATATAAGATATAAGGGATACTTCCTACTTTGAGATATTTACCGCTGATTAGCAACATTCTAATTGAAACTTAATTCTCCAAATTGACTCACACTACTTATCCCATTCGGTCGAAAATAATATCGAGTCCACTCCTGCAAATCAACGGTCCAAGCAGTCAAAAATCCGATGCAAAAGGATATTACCATCAAAGATATCAGCATGACCATGGTGAAGACTCTTGAGTTCTGTTGATATAGAGTTAATGAAACTTTGAATACTAAATTTAAATGCTTTATATACTGAGTTTAATTTAGAAATTGGTTTGAAATATTACCAGTCTGAAGTACTAAATAAAAAAACAACAATTTAATTAATTTGTTTTTGAATAAATTTACCTCCAAGCCCAACATAAACATGCCCGTCACTACTAACACCACTGCAACACCTAACACATCCGGCCAAGGTTCATTTTCTGATGAATTTCGGCCTAAAATTATGCAATGAAATTCGGTTAGCAAAACAGTTTTGCTAAAAAGTATGTGTACTTACCCAAAATGAAAATACGTGCCATACCACCAGTCATCGCATCCAAGCAGGTGCTCATTGTACGTGCCAAAATCGCACAAGCACACAACACAGCCAAAGCATCCATCCAAGTGGCGAGAAAGAGGCAGGTAAAATCAAATTTATTGCTGGCACGTATGTAAGGCATTTGGAGGGAGCGTATTTTTGTTTTGCAGTATGCTATAGAAGTCAAAAGGGGAAGAATAAAAACAAAAGGAGGAAATTAAAGGCAAGTGAGAAAAGTTGTATGCTAGTATTGTATGTAAATGTAATTAAGGTGAAGACTCTTGAGTTCTGGCATAAAGGCTTAGAAGATTAGAGTGGCTGTGATTTTTACCATACACTTTAATTAGACTGGGGCAAACAAATTTTAATGAACTGATGCCGAAGACTTTATACCTTTCATGAATACGCATCACGGTTTTAAGTGTCCGATCCTTACTCACAATTAGTAGAAACTCTGCAAAACTGGTAATTTAAAGATACATAGCCCAAACCCCATTTATCGAAAGAATCGATTATATGGGAGCTATATGTTATGTTTGTCCGATCTGGATGATTTTCACAACACACATTACATACATAATGAGTACCAAACCTGCAAAATTTTACGTTCCTAGCTTTTTAATTGCAAAATTTATATAGGTGATTTTCACTACCCACATTACATATGATATACTCGTATGTACTAAAACTGCGAAATTTTATGTTTCTCACTTTTTAATTTCAACAGTTATAGGCCAAAAGCCGTTTATCGGAACAATCGATTGTATGAGAGCTATGCGTTGTATTGGTTCGATCATGCTGGTTCCGACAGATGATAAATGCTTTACAAAATGGCTGCCTCTTACCAAATTTCATCAAGATATCTCCAAAACTGAGGGACTAGTTTGCGTTCAAACAGACAGACGGAGAGACGGACATGGCTAAATCTACTCAGCTCCTCGCCCTGATCATTTCGGTATACTTATTGGTGGGTCTATCTCTTCTTCTTCTCATACTTACAAACATCGGACCAAAGTTATAAAACCATTTCATGTTCACGAAAAATATAATTACAACGATATGCACAGCGATTGTATGGGATGACATGTTTGGAAGTTACCAACTTCTCATCAGACCCCTTCTCGGACACTGGGATACGAACCCAAATGTCTGCACCAAAGCCTCTGCTAGAGTACTCTAACAACTAAGTTATGGTGCCCTATAGCGTCAGCGAAGGGGTTTGATGAGAAGTTGGTAACTTCGAAACATGTCATCCCATACAATCGCTGTGCATATCGTTGTAATTTTTCTCTACTTACGTGTCAATTCTGTGCATAACCGGTAATTTTGTACCTAGAAAATTATCTAACCGAAAATCGTAACCTTTGGCAATGCAGTTCATGTAACCGCGATTCTAGCGTACATGGCAAAGCTGTCAAAAACAAACAATGCGCAATAGACATGGCATACCTATACAGGTAATATCGTCTCAACAGCTGATTAGATTTTTTTCATTTTAATTTTCGATAAACTGTCAAACTTGCCTGCAATCGGTTTATTTACATTTTACCATGTGCTGTGTTGTTCGGATGTTTTAGAGAAGCAATTTTCAATATGGCCGCCGTGCTATTACCTGTTTTAGTATGCCATGGCAATAGAGAATAAAATGCAAACTCGAACGAAACTTTGTGTAAAAACGTTTCGTCGATCGTTTAAAAAACCTTCGAAAGACTTCTGGACGTTCATATTCGAAAGAAATTGGATAATTCTTGGCTGCCAACAGCTCAGCATGCACATCTCAAGGGCCGCTTAACGGAGGCGGCTCTACATGAGACGGTGCACAAGGTGGAAGCTTCCCTTGAGAGAAAACAGTTCACTCTGGATGCATTCCTGGACGTTGAGGGCGCCTTCAACAATGTTAGACTGGTATCGAGGACCCTATAGTAAATTGGATAGGGATGGCACTGCGGTGAAGAGTGATAACGCCCACGTGGGAGTCAGTAAGGTCACAGCACACCTGTGGACAAAGACTACTCAGGGTGGTGTTCTGTTTCCACTGCTCTGGCTTTGTGTTATAGACAGCATACTTCGTCAGCTTAATAGGAATGGAGTTAAAGTGGCTGCCTACGCGGACGACATAGTTGTACTAGTATCGGCTCTGTGCCCTAACGTGATCATTGGGATCATGCATGGAGCATTAAGGAAGCTAAGTAGATGGGCGGATACCTCTGTGCTTAACGTAAATCCCTCAAAGACAGAACTTGTGCTATGCACTACTAGGACAAAAATACCAATATATCTTCTCTTTATGGCTAAGAGTTGCCTCTTTCTTAAAGTGAGAAATACCTAGGCGTCCTTTTGACACATAAGTTGAACTGGAAGCCTACTAGAAACACAGGGCATACGGAGCTATGTACGCCTGTAAAAGAATGTTACGCAGACAGTGGGGCTTGACTGACCAGTTATTCGACTGATCTATGCAACATGCCACCGAGCAATCTCTTTATCAAGGAAACAGCAACCAAGCGTACACTTAGGCTTCCGGAATTGAAACTCTGGAAAGAGCAAATCCTATATCAAAATCACAACGGACTACATCTGTCCCAGGACAGTTTTTAACACCAACTTTAAGGTTACATTCCCTTCCCGGATCTGCCTTTATCTATGCGTTTCCCAGACTCAGCGAGCGTATTTCAATCAGACATCTGCGCTATCCAGGATGCATGGAGGGCATTACTGTGTGCGGGCATCACAGGTAATCGGATGGCAATTTTCTCCGACAACCAGGCTGCTCTTTGAGCTCATGAGTCAGGTAATATTACATGGAGCCTGGGTGGTCAGTGCAGGGAGTGGACCATGAACCTGGCAAGTCGACATAACGTTTCTCTAATGTTGGTCCCGGGCATGGCAACATACCAGGAAACGAGATCGCCGATGAGCTGTCACGGCGTGATCGTCTCTTGTTGTCTCAGAGGCAAAGAAGGTCATTGCACCCCTGGGACTCCTCAAAAGGTTGGATCTCTCAGAACTGGCTTAGTGAGGCTATGGATAGAGGGAAGCGTTTGCAGTCCTGCAGAGTGTCAAGGAGTCTGTGGCCCTCCTACAACAAAAAACGATTTTCGACCCTTCTGAGCGTGAATACAAGTGACCTTTTCAGATTAGTTGTGGAGCACCTGCTGTGCGTTTGTTCAGCGCACTAGGGAAACCTCTGTTCGGGAGCCTTTAGGAGCTTAGCGATATGAAGCCCGGGGAGCTTCTAAAATTTTTGGACTCAACGGCATGGATATAGGGGGACGGGAATCATACCACGCTAACTTTCTGTAATAGTTTTCATTGGTGAATTCACAAGACGTGGTATTAAAACGGCGCATTAGCGCTAATTAGAGTCATATGGGACTCGCTACTTCAACCAACCAACCAACAATACGAATTTCATAACATATTCCAACTCAGTCTTGCTCAAAAGTTGTTAACTATACGAAAACGTAGTTTAACTGTCTTCAAATTACACAGCCACAAAAAAATCGGCAGATCTGGTACCTCAAAAATCTAAAACAAAGCAATAGCCGTCTGTTTTTTGACAAATTTACAAAACTAAAAAGTGAAATCAGAAAACTATTACGATTGATTACTCGCTAACGGCACGCCTGACGAAAATTTTTATTTAGACCTTTTTTGTGGGGAATTTAGTTTTCTACAAAACTATATGCAGGTTAATATTTTTCTTTCATTAGTTTGACAGTTTTAAAACAAAAATATAAAGGTTTAAAACATTTTTAGTATGTTCTTTTGACATTCTTAAAATAACATCAATATAATTTTAAAAAATTAATTTTTTTTTACCCATTACATATTTAATGTTCTTTTATACATTTGAGCTTACCTGCCATGGCACCATAAACGAGCGCCAAAAAATTGGCAAACAAAACAGCTGTGGCGCAGGCTTCATTGTAGACGAGCAAACTCACAAGTATGGTGCTACCGACCACTAAACGGCCGCCTGTAAAAGCAAGCTCACTGAAAAGGAAAGAAAAATAATAAAATTTTATTTGAAGAATTTCATCACTTAAGATAAAAAAGACACATGAATTCACAAAATCAGGGAACTGGGGTTTTATTCCTTTTAAAAAAAATATCCAAAAAAAAAGTTTATGTTTGCAACTTATATCTATGCGGACAAAAATAATCAGTCAACCGGGTTTTTATTTTGATATGGGTTTGTAGAAAAAATTAATTAAAGGCATTGATATTGATATCTTTGGTGATTCGCAAAACCCTGTACATTAAGTTGTCCTAAAAAATTAGAGTAGCTTTCCAGGAATTGGAAGAGAAGCTTGAGTAAAAAGCATCTGATCTTTACATTTGATTTTCTTTTAAAAAATAAATGAGCTTTTAAGACAATGAGGAGGTTGCCAACTTGACGTATTGGCATTGGAGGAAATATACCTAAAGTCAGAGGATTCAATGTTTGAGATCGGATCAGGCACAACACCAGTTCTCTATCAAGCATGCTAAAAAGAGTCTAAACCAAGTAAGGAAGTCTAAGTTCGGGTGGAACCGAACACTATATACCTAGTAGTCATCTATTATCGCATACCAATTTACGCAGGTCTATTTAATACTTTTCAGTTCGTATTATAAAGCCAGCTAATTGTTTTCAATAAAAATACTTCTGTTATGAGTTTTGAGGGGTAAATTAATTTATCTGTATATAAATAGCTTACCCACCAACCACGGCTCACCAAATTTTTTTTAAATACCAATCCATGCACATCTTATGTTTAAAAAATTTTAGTTCAAATAGACAGACGGGGCGGGGAGACGAATAGGGCTCATCGTCCTGATTATTTCAGTATACTTATTAATGGGCCTATCTTTTCTTCTTCTCATACCTACAAACATTTCATGTTAATGAAAGGTATAAAAATCAAAAAAGATATACAACTTATCTATTGCAGTGGGGTATTAACTACTTGCCCCGATATTTTGCTTGTGTGTTATCCGATTGGCCGATTGGCTGGGGTGTACTACATACTATTGAGAAACAGCTGACCAATTTTCATTGAAATATCTATTTAAAACTACAAGCAATCGCCTTTGAAAATACCAGAATTTTTATGCTGAAAAGTGGGCGGTGCCACGCTCTCTTTCCAAAAATTCACAAAATTTAATCGCCGTCGAGTTTTGATTAAAAAGCTTATTATGTGTGCAAGATCTCATTGATATAGCTTGCAGAGTTTTACATTTTACAAACAAATTTTTCAGAACCATGTTAAAAAACTGGGCGTGGCCGTTGACCGATTTCGCCCGTTTTTTAGAAAACAAAAAGTTACCTTAATATATTCAACATTTTCGCCAAATATCGTGTCGATAAATCAATTTTTGCCGGAGTTATGGCATGAAAAGTTTTGTGGAATAATCCACTATAAAAGGGGTGGGGCCAAACCTATTTTGGATAAATTCTATTTTTCGACTTTCTTCGTTCACGTCCACTTTGAAGGTGAAATAGAAATGAAATAAAGCTGTTTTACGCAAAGTTATTTCCTTTTAAATATATCTATGATCCTTTTCAAAATCTTCCTTATAAAAGTTTTTTCTGGAACATTTCTTGTATTATTATAAATACGTGTGCTGAATTTGATTTATGATTGATACTATTTCCTAATTTGACTTAATCAAAAGTGGGCGGAGCCACTCCCATTTCCAAAAATTTCTTGAAAAATTAGTTTTCTGCGTTAATGTTAATGTACGCACCAAATTTTATCCTTATAAGTGTATTATGCCAAAATAATAACTTTTTTTGTATTTTCGGAAATATCCTATGTATAAAAAGTGGGCGGGGCTATCATCCGCTGCCGCCCATTTTAAATAGCGCTCAGAGATGAGTGCCAAGGAACCTGCATACCAAATTTCATTAAGATGTCTCTAAATTTACTCAAGTTATCGTGTTAACAGACGGATGAACGGGCGGACGGACGGACATGGCTCAATCAATTTCTCTTTTCGTCCTGAACATTTTGATATATATAATTCAATATCTATCTCGATCAGTTTATGCCGTTACATACTACCGTTATGCGACTAAAGTTAATATACCTTGTGTGCGTAGCACTACTAGGTATAATGAGAGTTGAAAAATGATTCGAGTAATCGATTAACCGATTACTCGTTTAGTAGTATATAAATAGTCCTCAGACTTCTTTTAATATAATAGGAAATCGAATTTCAGTCCTGCATATGTTTGCTTCCCCTATTTTCTCAATGATAAGGTTATGTAGCACAAACAAGCGGAAGTTTATCCTGACATCTTCAAGGTGGTAACATGCGATTTATGTATTTCGCAGCCCCAGCTGAATCGAAGCAGCCAATTACTATTAGGTGAAACATTTATTCGCAACGAAGGTTTTCAGAAAAGCTTCACAGCATGAGTTCCAAAAGTCTTTTCAAAAGGGTTTTACGATCAATTTTGTTGCCCCTCCGTTTCTTCCGCATCTAGACGAGTGCAACTTCAATGTGGCGTTTTGTATTGCAATCCCACAGATGCGGCTTGGGTACCAGAAGTTCTATGACCGGCAGCGCTGGGATATTTTTCAACTATTACGAGCATTATTAAGCTGCTGCAGAGAAATGAGGAATCTAAGTACTCCATCATCAACGATGTCTAAAAGCAATGGGAGCTCTTTGAGAGAACTCATACTCATGGACCTTGCAGTAATTTCATTGATGCTCTGTACAAGGTTTAAGGAGATATAAATAATGTAAAACAAATAACCACTGACTAGGTCATGAACATTCCCTGCAAAGCATCGTGGGACTGTGCTCTAAAGAGATTAATGCGGGATCAATACCTTTCGTCAATAGTGGGCTACAATTGAACCCATATACTTCGTTATAGGCATAGTTGGGATAAGCCGATTTTAATTTCTGTAGCCTACTTTTAGGTGTTGGAATCTGTCCGATACTACCCTTTTGGGCATGAAAGGGATCAATTAGTCTCTTCATAGGAAATGCTCAAACAAAAGAGATCACTTCAACCCATACAAAGAGATCACAATTGGCATTGGTCGCATGCTCCTTTGTGACTCATCTCGGAACCATCCTAGACTAGTCGCATTTTTTGCAGGGTTGCGACTCATCTTGGAACCATCCTAAACTAGTTCCATTTTTTGCAGGGTTGCGACTCATCTTGGAACCATCCTAGACTAGTTGCTTTTTTTGCTGGGTTACTGTAACCATCCATTTTCTGGCGCTATAAGTCAAACTATAATAAAAGTTGCATTATTCCAACTTTTTAATACTATTTATTGCTTTGGAAAAGTAATCAACTATTTGGAAAAGTAATCAACTATTTCCTTTACCTTCTCACCAATTAAGCAAACATCTCAATAATAATTTTTGTGTCACTTCCCTTTCTTCTCTTATCTCTCCTCTTCTCCTCCTCCATCTCCTTCTTTACTTTGTATTTGCATGTACTTCCTCATCTTTCAATTATGCTTACAAATTTTCTCTCTTCCTCTTTAATATAATATAGGCTTATACTTCTATATTCTTTCTCTTAATTTGTCCTCTCCTTTTCAGTTTTCTTTTACTTCTGCCTTTCTACTTCTTATCACACTCGTCTTAATCTTCTTTCATCTTCTTTTTCTGTTCATCTCTCCTCACCTCTCTCGTTGTTGTAGTTGTTTGTATCTACAAAACACTCTCCGTGGGTTTGGGAGTTGGTTGCTCCGTCCGTTCGAATGCGTCGAGTATATTCTAAGCCCCCTTTCTCTAATTTTCTCTTTCTTCAACATATTGAAATAATTGTTATTGTTTTTATAAGATACAAAAGTAACTATTATAAATCTAGGAATTTTCTATATACTATAGATTTCTCTTTGCTTCGACAGCATTGAACTTGAACCACCCCCCTGCCAAACCTCGTCAATTGGTGTCAACTCGGACCGCATTTAGTGCTTTGTACATCAGAATGAAGTGTTCGCTTTCTGTCATCGCTTTTACTAGACAAATTTATGGCTCACATTGGAAATGAATATTATCCTAGTAACCCACTTCCGACTCATAATAACATACATTTTCATTTGCCACGCAACAAATATGTACATACCCATACAATATCAAGTTCATAAAAAAGTGGCCTCATCCAAGTGTCACCCACTCTTCTACACCGTTTGAATGCTTCATTACGCTCGCCTTTGATGCCGTTTCTTACATTTTCTCCCATAATCATTCATACATATATATTGCTTTTATTTGGAACACTCATTTTCAGGCGTTCTTGCGCCTCTCAGCTGTCGACAATTATTCATTATATCATAACGGATTTCCCTGATGACTGCAAGTCAACATGAATGAAAAGGAGTAAGCAAATATATCCGCCAATTAGGATACTCTTACGACAGGGTGCCCAGTTGCACGAATGTTGTGAAAACAAACTGCAAAGGTGACTAACCACATAAAGAGCATAATAATAACGGTGTTTATGATTGAAATAATTTTTTAAATATGCTATCTTTACTTAATTGTTTTCTTTTTTTTATTATAATTTTTTCCTCATTAAAAAAATTATCAAAACAGTTAGCTCTTTCCCCACCAAATTGTTTTAACATTAGCATGGCAATGCCGTGTGGGCCTGTAAGGATTTAGACTTCTTGATGGTTTCAGCAACTTCCGTCGAAACGTTGGAGAAAAGGAGATTCGTAATTTTTCGATTGCCATATGAATCTCATTTGGTTCGGTCCAATAATCGGGTCCAGTAACACATTGTTAAAAAAGGACCCCTATCTTAGCTGGGAAGTTCTTACGAGTTTTACTTGCAGGAAGGACTTTTGCCAGTAAAAAACGCCGTTTTATACAAAGATGCGCAGACCTTCAACAACATCCACGGTATACTTCTTTCTCAGCGCCCGCTTGGCGACTGCCGTAATTCAGGCACTTTCTAGCACCAACCTCACTCTGGTCCAAACTTATTGAAACTACCAATTTAGGAAGCAAATTAATGGAGAGTTCCCCATTGAGTTAGGAACAAGCAGCTGCAGGATAAATTGGTCTCCCTTGTGTTAAAAGAGGTATTAGGCTTTGTTTTTCGAGGCTCCAAATAGCGACAACCCGCACCAAATGGGCTAGTACCAGAAGAAGCTGGTACCGGAGCACGTACTCATTCCGGCGCTCTAGAAAACCCTTGGAGATTTGTTCTACGGTAAAACAACAACTGCATGGCTGATGACTTAGCGGTAAAAAAACGAGCCTCAGGGGACACCGCATGGGTTGGGTAGGGAATGGAATCCCAGTGCTTCGACTGTAAGGAGTCAAGCAGAATAAAGTCTAAATCGTGGTAGATGCTGTCGAAAGAATATATATAAGCTAATAACGGAACGAAGGCGCCTCAACATTTTTAGTTTATTTATTTATAAGTTAGGGTGATGTGCATGCATTAGGGTGTTTCGAAAACAAAATTTTTTTTTCCCATCGGAATAAACCTTAAGGATTTTTTTTAGATTCCTGTAAAAATGTGATCAATGTAAACCTAACAGAAATCTAATTCACATGATATGTAATTATTGGAACTACTTTGGTTCTTTTTATTCAAGTTTCTGCCCACATCCTTCAAAGTAGTTCGATGGTCGACCGAACTGGTGTTCCTTTTGAAGAGTCTTTACAACCATCACCTACGGATCAACTCAAGCTGAATTTCTTCCGACCATAATTGAGGCGGTCAAAAGCCTTCACCTCTTGGCTGTTGTATCATATTGAGAAAAACAGGTTCAAAGTATGAGCTCTTTAAAAATTTGCCTCCAAGTATGTTGAAGATATTGTAAGTACTTTTCTGTCAGCTGATAGATGTCGCTACCAGGAAAGAATTCATGCATAATCCTTTGCCAACAAATAAAATTGTGTTTCAATAATTTGATTGTGCAGTTAACTCGTTTAAAAGTTTTTTTACATCCCTTTGCTTCTGACTGCGTCAATTGACTATTTTTTGAAGTTTCTCTTTAGCGCTATCAAAAATATGAAGAATATACTTTAAAAGTATGTAAAATTGAATTTCGTGATATAACACTATATGAAGCTTAAAATTAAACAATAAAGAAAATTTAAAAAAAAACTTTTTTTTTTGCGATTTCGTGCACGGAATCCAGATAATTCTTTACAATATGCATTTTTTTTAATTAATGACCAAAACATACAAGATAAATGAAAAATACCGTCATGTGAATTATCTACGAATCTTAATACACTAATATAGTTGGAAAAAAAAAATAAAATTTATATCAAAACAAGTAAGGAAGTCTAACTTCAGGTGGAATCGAACATTAAGTACTCATCTCGGATAATCTTAAAATTACAGTATGGGCTATATATAAAATTTCAATTCGGCATAATTATGAACGTATTTGGTTTAATTAATGATATTTGGGTATAAGTAAAACTATTTTGAAATAAGTTTAATAGTGTTTCTTTCCCTTGTTTATTACAAGAGTGCGGAAGAGTTGATATAACTGAAAACATAAGAGCGACGCTAGCGTCTAAATACCTACACTACTTGCCCTAACTTTAGTTACTGCACGTTATTAGCCGCGTGACTTCTTAGTTGCTTGCACTAGCAACTGTTAAACCAATTCCGCTTGTTGTCACGCGCAAGGCTATAAGTGTTAGATCAGCATAATGGCCGGATGCGTTATTATTGCGGTGTTGAATTTTTATTTGGAGTTAACGTGCAATGCTGTAGACGCGCCATCAGAAAATTCCGTGGAAGCGATATTTTGGCCGGATGAGTGATTACCTGTGTTAACTTATATGTATCCTTCAATCAATATTTACACAATATTATAAAAGTGGGCGGTGGACATTTATGATATTTTCGCAGTGGGTTCAAGAGGCATCTGGATGCGACGCTATATAAAATTGGAATTTAGTATAACTACGAGTTTTTTTGATGCCAGATAATGATATTTTATATAAACGTGTCCTATATATCAAAGAAAAAAAAACTTTGGAAAAAGTGAGCTGTACTAAAAATAAAAAAAAATTATTGAAAAGGTCATTAGGCCATTGTAACTACAAAATTTTAGCATTCTATCTGCATCAGTTAAGGAGATATGGCATGTTCTGTTTTCCTACCTTCCTCTTAAAAAGCTTTAGTACAAACGTGGGCGTGGTCGTCAACCGATTTTGCGTATTTTCCGTGGGCATACTCCACATGTTCATAGCATGATCGGTTCTGAAGTTAGTAACAGTCGAAGTTTGGAAATTTGTTCACTCATATGTGTTCGGTGCCACGCCCCATGTCCAAAAAATTATTGTAGCTGCTTTTGCTTTTATTATTGAATTATCTCATTTTGAACGTTTTTCGAAATTTTCGATATCGAAAAAAGGGGCGTGGTTATGGTTCTATTTCGCCCATTTAAAATAGCAAACCTACCTTGGCCAGAAAGCAACCTGTGTGCCAAATTTCATTCAAATATCAAAATGTTTACTCAAGTTATTGTGTCCACGGACGGACAGTGGGACATGTCTTAATCGATTCCTCTTTTCATTCTAAGAACTTTGATATATGGAACTCTAACCCTATCTCCATTATGTTGTACCGTTACAAACCACCGTTATATGGACACAACTATAATAAACTATGTACTCGTACACGCTGGGTATAACAACTTACCGCCAAGCTCATTAAGACAGATATTACTAATGGGGTCTATCAGCTATTCCGGCGGAACTGCCGGCGTTTGCCGCAAAAATTTAAAACGAAATTTTAAGCAATTTTACATATAGGACTTTTAATCTTTGCTCTTTAAAATTTTTCGGACATTCCGGATTTTGCTTACCGAAATATGCAGAGCACACTTTGTTGCACCAATTTAAAAAGGAGGACAACTTTTTAGCAGTTATTTCGCAAATCGTAACAGCTTTCGAAAAATGTTGGCCGCCGTTTGTTTGTCACAAAGTTCCCCATCGAAAATCTCTGCATAGTTTTTTTTTGTGAATTTTTTTTCTTTATTAAACGGCAAAAATCAATTTATCGATTAACCTTTCAAGCTGGCTGCAAATGCAAAATACTATTCAAAACCAAGCAAGCAGTGAATTGAAAAAAAAAAAAACAAAGAACAAGACCAAAGTGATAGCAGTTAAAACGCATAGCTTTGCATAAATTTGCTGTAGAATCTAAAAAGTGCCATGCTAAGGTCGTTATAAGCATGTGCACTTAAGCGTTGATGAAGATGAAGATGAAGATGATGGCAATCAGCATATTGAGAAGAGGATCATTCACGGTGCACTTTTACACTACAATGTATGCATTTATGATTAAAAGCAGTTTTAGTGCTATGTATAGATGCTAGGGATGCCCGGGACTCTAGGGATCATAGTTTACGCTGCCTAGATTCCGGGATTTTGATATTTTCTTTTAGCCAACAGTTTAGTATGAAAAGCCATCTTTGTAAGAAAGAAATCCCAGGATTTTCGGAACCAAAAAAATGCGGAATCCCGGATCTCGGGAATAATATACTTAATATGCATATAACAAGAAAGTCCCGTTTTTTACCTATTTTTTTGCTAACTATTTATTCGTCCATTCTTTAAGATTTCGAGAATCGATGTGGCGATACTAGCAAAAAATATAATTTCGTGCAATTTCCTGAAATGATTTTCCGACTACAAAACAGAGTTTCCAAGTCCATTCCATTTCTTGGGAGTGAGTTTTGATTATTTATCACCGATCAAAGGTAGTTCAAGACTTGGTAGACAGCTAGCCCTATTCGCACTCTACCTCTGAAAGAACCAAAAACAATTTTCGTAACCTTTGACCTTGCATTTCTGAAGACCCGTACACAATATTTTATGTCTATTCAAAGAGCACTTATACAATTTCTAAATAAAGGAGCGCTGCATTTCCTAATGTAAGTGGTTAGGCCCTAAAATATTTAGAACGTCAGTCACCCCTTTTTATCGATAACTGACGCCAATTGGAAACACCAAGGAAGTTCAAGTCATCCTCCACCTAATTTTTCCAACTCCGTCGAGGCCACCCATTCCTCTGTTGTCGAATTTTAGTGTCGTTAGGAAAACCCTTTGGCCTGGAGCTTCATTTCCGATAACATTACCCGGCCAGCGGTGTCTTTGTTCTTTTATTCGCTTCACTATGGTCAGTTCTGCGTAAAGCTCATACAGCTCATCGTTAAATTTCTTTCGATACTCACCGTTGGCATCAACCGGTTGGCAACATGTTCTTGCAGGCAGCATCCTTCCTTTCCGAGGCGGGGCTATATTCCGCATCAAACCCATTGTTCTTCCGGGCTCCTTGAAACAATATAGTGTCCCCACTAACCTATTTATATGGCAACTTAAATGCTTTAAAGTAGAGAGCAAGCAACGAACGTACCTTAAAACAAAAACGAATGTAAATAAGAGGGCAGTACCGAAGCGTAACGGATTCATATCCTGCAAAGGACTGTCCACAACGGTAACGAATGTAAAGGAGAGTCTTTTGCTGCTAACGAAAATCCACAACAATGCATCCAGATTAGATCCGTTAAGCTGCTACTGTACCCTACCTGAAACGGAATAAAGTCTTATTGCCGCAGACTAAAGCCGTTCATACGAAATGTATGTCGACATGGGATCTGCATCCATCATCTTTTTAACTGCTCAGAAGGATATTGGACGCGATTACTGGATGTAGTGAACTCCATAGCAACTTTTTCACCATCCGACTATCGAAATGTGCTTGATTTTCTCTGCGCGATTTGCAGTCTCACCTGACTTATTTAAACACCGTTCAAGTGACTTTCTTTGCCATCAATTATACTATAAATCTTGTTTCGATTAAAATGTTTGTATGTATTCCTCGACGAAGTATTTAGTTTAACAATTAGGAAATGTTCAAATATCAACTTTACAAACTTTCATTAGTCCGCTGCAAAAAATGCGATTGGTCTAGGAGGACTAAGGAATGAATCGCAAAGGAGCATGAGACGAATGCTAGGTTTGATTTCTTTGTATGGGTTGAAGTGACCTCTTTTGTTTGAGCATGTCCTATGAAGAGACTAATTGGTCCCTTTCATGCCCACAAGTTTACTTTCAACACCTAAAAGTAGGCTACAGAAATTAAAATCGACTTATCCTAACTATGCCTATAACGGATTAGTTGGGATCAATTGTAGACCACTACAGACGAATGACTCTTGTTCAGTCCCACGAATCTATAATATAAATGCGCAAGTTGAGTTGAAATTGTCCCACTCATTTAAGGTATTAACAATTGCATATCTATGGATAGCTACTGCCAAGCTGCAGTGCCGTCAATCAAAAAAACTTAAAAAAAAATTTATTGCATTATTGAAAAATTAGTTTAAAAATACACCAACAAAAATGCCAAACATGTATTCACACTATAGAGCCGTAGTTGTGTGAGTAGACATGTCATGCATGTTTTCGTATTCCTCGCGTGATCGGCTCTCACTGTGAGTGCGAAGAGTTGGTACCCAGCTAACCAAAAGTGCGAAAAAAGACTCCCTTCGGAGCCAGAAAACGCACATTTTTCGGAGCTTTACCCTCCGAAATGAGCTCCTTTCGGAGCCCAAATGGAGCTAAAAATCGTTCTACGCGGGCACCCCAAAAGGAGTCATAAAAATGAGTCCGAAATGAGTCCGAATTGGAGCGTTTTCTGGCTCTTTTTCAATGAACTTCGGAGCCTTTTTGGACTCTGTTTGGATCCTTTTATTGACGCTTTCTGAAGCTTTTCCGGAGCCTTTTTCGACTCTTTTTAAGCACCTTTTTTCCTCCATTCTGATGGGTTTTGGAGCCTTTTATTGACGCTTTTTTGAAGCTTTTTCTGAGCCTTTTTCTACTCTTTTTAGGCACATTTTTTCAGTTTTGTTAAGATTTTTATAGGGTTTAAGACACATATCTTTATTTAAGTAATCAGAAGAAAATTGTCTTTTTATTGTTTTATACAGTATTATTTATTTAATATTAAAAATTTATGAAATTCAATTAGTTTTTTATTGAAACCAAGTTTTATGTAAAAATATTTGTATAACCAAATATACAGGTACAACTAAGCGTATACATTTTTCATCAGGAACTTATTACTTCATAAAAACAAAAATTATATTATTAATTGATATTAGAGGAAAATTTACAACGTTATGCACAGCGATGGCATGGGATGACATGTTTCGAAGTGCCCAGCTTCTCATCAAACCCCTTCTCGGACACTGAGATACGAACCCAAGTGTCTGCACCAAAGCCGAGTACTCTAACAATTAACAAACAAACATAAAAATTCGAGCTTTGCTCCAACAACAATCACCATAAAAATTATATTATTTTCATTAAAATGTTACATACATGTTAGAATAAACATACAATAGTGGCGGGAATAATAGAACTAAATTGGAACTGTTTTACTCGTAAAATATATTTATTTATGTGTTTTTAATAAGTTTCTTTTAAAATAAAGCAAAATCTTTTACAGAAACCACATAAATCAAATTTTGAAAGTTAACACGAAGATCAGGAAAATTTATCAAATTTTGATGGTAATTTTTAAAACGTTGACAAACTTTCCTGAACTTTGTGTTAACTTTGAAAATCTGATTTATGTGGTTTCTGTAAAAAATTTTGCTTTATTTTAAAAGAAATTGATTAAAAACACATAAATAAATATATTTTACGAGTAAAACCGCTCCCAACTTTGTTTCTATTATTTCTGCCACCACTTTATGTACATACGCATAAAGGTATTATAAAAGTATATAAATTGGTTTATACTAAATAATTTTAATTTGTTTTAGTTTAAATGCACTTCAGTTGGCTTCCAACTTTCATCTATTGATAAACATTCAGAAAAAATACTACTTTACGTTCCGTTAGGTAGTTAGGTAAAATAAAAAACCTCAGAAAATGCTCTAAAACATTCATTTAATTGAACTTTGCCGTTCATCCGCTCTCCAACGTTTATTTTCTCACAATTCTCTTTACGCCTACAACAAAAAGGATCAGAAAACGCTCCAAATCGCTCATATAAGTGATCCTTGTCATTTATCCGCTCTACAATATTCATTTCTTCTCCCAAGGCTCCGTGAATCTTCATAAAAAAGTGGGTTTTTTGATGTTTACTAAATAACACTCCAAAAAAGCTCGAATTACGGACTCATTTTGGATCATTATTTCGGAGCGCTCCGACTTTGGTAAACTGGGTAGTGGACCAATGAAAAACAAGTATTCGCACTATAGAGCCGCTGTTGTGTGAGTAAATTTGTCTTGCATTTTTTCTTTAGTGGTTTTTATTGTATTGTGACGAATTCGATGATTCCTTAATTATCAATCCTGGGTTCGATCACTATAAAGTCAAATAAACACACGCACAGATTTTGTAACTAATAGCTAGTTTTATTTACTAGTAATAAACGCAAAACAATTTTAAGAGTTTGGTAACTTTACAGTAGTTCACTGAACAACGCTTGAAAATAAACTGATCAACCTGCCTTGCTTGGTCACCGCCTTATATAGTCCAACAGGGTGCTTGCCTACGCACCGAGAACTTTCTTGGTTGTTCGCTTTTCGTGTTCTGGAAGGGTCGGTCTTATTTATTAGCATCTCCTCTTTGCATCGTATTCGCAAACACTCGATCGTCCCGATCAGACACATTGCCGGAACCAAACGCAGCTAGGCTTTCCAAATGGACCACCTTCATCTTATTCCTTGGCCTTCCCATAGTTTGTATGCGATATACCACATCGTTGACCCGTTTTATGACTTTGTATGGGCCTTCCCAGTTACATTGTAGTTTTGGGGACAAACCTTTCTTACGCTGTGGGTTGTATAGCAGCACTAAATCTCCTTCTATAAAACCTTCCGAATTTATTGCTTTGTCGTACCTGGCCTTCAACTTATCGCTCATGATCTTAGTCCGTTGTCTCACAAAGTCGTGAATTTCTCTCATTTCTTCTTCCAAAACGCTAGTAGATTTCCGAGCATTTACTCCTGCATCAGCGTTTATCCCAAACTTCAAGTCAGCTGGCAATCGAAGAACATTCCCGAAAATTACCTTTGCAGGAGTGTGACCAGTTGTTTCATGTACTGCAGAGCGATATGCCATTAGGAATAAGGAGATGTGAGTATCCCAATCCTTCTGGAACTTATCCACTACTTTCCTCAGGTGCTCTTCCAAGGTTCTATTGAATCGTTCCACCATGCCATCTGACTGAGGATGTAGTGCAGTTGTTCGAGTTTTCCGAATGCCCAATGTCTTGCACATTTCCTGGAACACAGCTGATTCGAAATTTCTGCCTTGGTCAGAATGTATCTCCATCGGTGCACCAAACCGAGCTACCCAATTGTTAGTAAACACTTCTGCTATTGTTTCTGCCTCTTGATTTGGAATAGGGTACACTTCTGGCCACTTGCTGAAATAGTCCATAACTACCAGGACATATTTGTTTCCGAGTTTGCTAGTAGGAAATGGACCAGCTACATCCATGGCTATCCTCTCAAATGGCGCACCTGAGTTATACTGTTTCATTTGGCCATGGCTCCTTGATTTCGGTCCTTTAGCTTTGATGCATACTTCACAGTTGGCAATCCACTCCGCGACCGATTGACGGCAACCAACCCAATAGAATCTTTGCTTGACTTTCTCCAAGGTCTTGGTGACTCCAAGATGACCTCCGCTTGGACCGTTATGTAATTCATTGAGTACATCAGGGATTTTCTTCCTTGGGACGACTATCAGCTTTCGAACACATTGACCATCCTCACTCTCCCATATTCGATGCAAACAACCGGATTCTAATTGCAAACTATTCCACTGTGCCCAATATGACTTGGCAACAGGACTTTCTGCTGACATCTCCTCTCTTGATGGTCGCTCGTTTCGTTCGATTCCTTGCATTACATGTGTAAGATCTGGATCTTCGTGCTGAAACCTTCTTAATTGATCAATGTTCCATTCGTCCGTAGATGTTATAGTCATGAGCCGCACATCTATAATGTCTTCCTTGGCCTCAGCTTTGGAACAATGCTTGCATTCCAAGTTACATGGTCTTCGTGACATTGCATCAGCATTTCCGTGGGTGCTACCTTTGCGATGCTCTATGGAAAAGTCATAACTTTGCAGTCGCTCTATCCACCGTGCCAATTGACCTTCCGGATTACGGAACTGTAAGAGCCATTTCAACGCTGCGTGGTCTGTCCTGACGTGGAATCGCTGCCCATAGAGATACTTGTGGAAATGCTTAACGCACTCTACCAATGCCAACAGCTCTCTCCGGGTTACACAATAGTTCCTTTCAGGCTTCCCAATTGTTCGGCTATAGTATGCAACTACCCTCTCCTGTCCATCAACAATCTGAGACAAAACACCTCCTATAGCATAACCACTCGCATCTGTATCCAGAATAAACTTTGCCCCTGGAATTGGATATGCTAACATCGGGGCAGTGCATAGTCGTTCCTTCAATGTTTGAAAAGCCACCTCCTGTTCCTTCTTCCATTCAAAACTCATATTCTTCCTTGTAAGGTCATGGAGACTACTAGCTACGCTGGCAAAATTTGGTACAAATCGGCGATAATACGTGCACAGCCCAAGGAAGCTCCGTAACTCATGCAAATTTCTCGGTCTTGGCCAATCCTTTACGGCTTCGATCTTTTCCTTAGCAGTGCAGATTCCCTCCGTAGTTACCTTGTGACCCAAATAACTTACTTCCTTTTTAAACAAGGAACACTTCTTGGGACTTAGTTTCAGACCAGCACCAGCTATTCTTTGGAAAACTTCCTCCAAGTTCTTTAGGTGTTCCTCAAAACTTTTTCCCAGCACGATGATGTTGTCGAGGTACACCAAACATGTTTGCCAGTGCAATCCTTTTAGTATCTGGTCCATAAGTCTCTCAAAAGTAGCTGGAGCATTGCATAGCCCGAAGGGCATTACCGTAAATTGCCAAAGCCCTTCTCCAACGCTGAAAGCCGTCTTCTCTTTATCTTCATCCTTTACCTCCACTTGCCAGTAGCCGCTTTTCAAGTCCAGTGTGGAAAACCATTTCGTGCCAGATAACGAGTCCAGAGTATCGTCGATTCTTGGCAATGGATAACTGTCCTTCTTCGTTACGTCGTTCAATTTCCGGTAATCCACACAGAACCTCATTTTTCCATCTTTCTTTTTCACTAGTACTACCGGTGAGCTCCATGGACTAGCTGATGGTTCGATCACACCGCTGTCACTCATTTCCTGTATAATTCCTCTTACTACTTGGCGTTTGGCCAAAGGAATACTACGAGGAGCTTGGCGGATGGGCCTTGCATCACCAGTATCAATTTGATGCTTCACAACTTTGGTCCGACCTGGTTTAGAACCATCCTTGTCAAATATGCTCGAGTACTTTGATAGAAGTTCCTTTGCCTTTTTCTGATGATCTTTTTCGAGGCCTGCCGTCCACGACGTGATATCATCTGAAAGATTAATCTTGATGGTAGAATCATTTTCCTGAAGCTGTTCGCAATTGATAACTACCTCGACCTCTTGGCATTATCCCAATATTACTCCTTTGGAAAGTTTTATCGGTGATTTGAACTCATTAAGTACTCTTACCGGTACACGTCCATCTTGTTTTGTCATGGCCAGGGTTTTTCCTACTAATATGTTCGTCCTTGATTTGTTTGCTGCCTCGACAACCCACAACTTGTTTGTCCCATAATCTCCATCAATCTTTGCCCATATGATTGCTTCCGACTTCGGTGGAATTTGTTGGCTCTCCTCCACAAGCACTCGCTTACTAACGTATTTGTTTTCGTAACCAAAATTTAATGGCACATCCATGTTCTGGTCATGTCGATCTTGATGCCTTGCTCGCTTAAGAAGTCCACACCAACTATGATTTCGTCAACAATATCTGCTACTATAAAACTGTGTAGAACGGCCACGTTCCCAATTGCGATTTCACATGTTACTTCTCCTAGGACATGGGTGTCCTCACTAGTGGCCGTACGTAACTTTGCTCCATGCAATGGTCTCAGCTCCTTGTTGACTAAATCAGATCGAATTATGGAATGCGATGCGCCTGTATCCACAGTTAGTACGTGCTCTGTTCCATCTACATATGCAACAATGGAACATTACTAGCTTTCCTTCCGATCTGTGAGACAGAGATTACGGGGCATTCAGTTGCGGGAGCCAGTCCACGCCCCTTTCGGCTGGCTCGATTTAGTTTAACGACTGATTTGGTTGGGAGGTTTGCTCATCTCCTTCAGCTTTGCGTTTTCGTCCACCTGAATTGCTGGGGTTACTGGAGCCAGTGCCGCAATAACGTGCTATGTGACCTGGTTTCCCGCACTTAAAGCATTTAATGGCACCATCACTTTTTTTCTGTACTCCGTTCAACGCTTCCAAAATTTTTTCTACCCAAGCCGGAGTGTCCACTTCTACTCGATGAGCCTTGTATGCAGGTTTACTCAGAAGCGAGGCTGTTTCCTGCGTCAGAGCATGCGATACCGTTTCAGCAAATGTCCTTTTCGGGTTTGCATATGTGGCCCGCTTCGTCTCCACATCGCGTATTCCATTTATGAAACACTGGATTTTTACCCTCTCCGTATACTCTACAGGTGCGTCTGCATTTGCTAGATGGGCCAACCTCTCGATATCCGATGCAAATTCCTGTAAAGTCTCATTAGGTTTCTGGAAGCGATTCTGTAGCTCTATTTAGTATATCTGCTTCCGATGTTCGCTACCATAGCGTCTCTCAACTGCACCCATTAATGCTTCATAATTGTTCCGTTCTCCGTCAGGAATAGTCTGCAAAATTTCGGCTGCAGGTCCCTTCAATGCCACGAATAATGCAGCAACTTTGTCTTCCATGCCCCAATTATTCACAGCTGCCGTCTTCTCAAACTGTAGCTTAAATACCTGAAAAGGAACAGAACCATCAAAAGATGGGGTTTTTACCTTCGGGACACTCATTGAAGTAGTTGGACGATTCAGTTGTAACTCCTGGATACGACCTCTCAGTGCGTCTACTTCAGCATCGATTTTATTCTGTAGCTGTGCAATTTTCGCATCCTGCACTTCTAGCTGCGAAGACATTCGTGCCACCTGCATAGATATACGCTCCTCTTGTTCTTCCAATTTTGATGTTATACGTGTCTCCTGGTGTTCCATCTGAGATCTCATGTATGCCTTCTGTTCGTCTAGTTGAACTGAAATCTGAGATGCCATGCTAGTCTTCTGTTCTTCCAGCTGAGATGACATGTGTGCCTTTTGTTCTTCCAACTGAGATGCCATGTGTGTCTTTTGTTCTTCCAGCTGTGTTGAAATGCTAGATGACATCTGAGTCAATACAGTCAACAACGCGTTAGTGTCCACACTTGCGGCTGGAATTGTAGACTCCTTCTCTTCCATTTTTGTCGATGCTTCTTCCACAAGATGAAACACATGATCGTCAACGTTAATTCCTTCAGCTTCCATAGCCTCTCGCAATCGTGACTGTAGCTCGGATTTATTGCCTGTTGTATTCAATCCACGCTGTTGCAGCTCATTTTTGAGTTGCTGGATCTTCAGCTCATTCAACTTTGCCATGCCTTTGTTATCCTTGAAAACTCTCGGTATTTATTTAACAATATCACTTCTGACACCAATTGTGACGAATTCGATGATTCCTTAATTATCAATCCTGGGTTCGATCACTATAAAGTCAAATAAACACACGCACAGATTTTGTAACTAATAGCTAGTTTTATTTACTAGTAATAAACGCAAAACAATTTTAAGAGTTTGGTAACTTTACAGTAGTTCACTGAACAACGCTTGAAAATAAACTGATCAACCTGCCTTGCTTGGTCACCGCCTTATATAGTCCAACAGGGTGCTTGCCTACGCACCGAGAACTTTCTTGGTTGTTCGCTTTTCGTGTTCTGGAAGGGTCGGTCTTATTTATTAGCATCTCCTCTTTGCATCGTATTCGCAAACACTCGCGCCATCTCTCTTCCTCTTCCTAGTTATACGCTTGCCTGCATAAGCGTAGCCATCGTTATCTCGGTTGTGTTAACTAGTGGTGGGAGTGTTATTGAGTTAGGGATGGTACATGCTTGAGAATAATCGCCACAGTATTGATCACTGGCTACGATGCCCAGTGACAGCGACTTTCCTGAGAGCACGAAAAGTCGCTTTGTTGGATACATTAAACAAGCAATGTAAAATATGAGCAGATACGTAAACTGCATTGCTGATACAAACAGTGTTTACAAAAATAAAATAAATGATTATTCATAAAGGGTATTCAATACCAAAGTTTGTTTTGTTTTTGAATTTTGAATCTGTGGTTGGGTTTGAGTGAATGCAATAAAATAAAATAAAATAGAATAAAACAAAGTTTATTAAAAGAAAGTGAAGGGAAGGACAGGAAAGGTATGAAAAGGTAAGTAAAGGAAAGGGAAGGAAGGGAATTGAAAAGAAAGTAAAGAAAAGTAAAGGAAAAGAAGGGAATGGAAAGGAAAGGTAAGAAAAAGAAAGGAAAGTAAGGAAAGAAAAGGAAAGAAAGGGGACTGGAAAGGAATGGAAATGAAAGGAAAGTAATGGCAAGGAAAGGAGAGGTAAGAAAAGGAAGGAAAAAGAAAAGGAAGGGAAAGAAAAGGAAAGGAAGGGAACGGAAAGAAAAGTAAGGGAAAGGAAAAGCAAGGTAAGAAAAGTAAAGGGAAAGTAGGGAAAGGAAGAGATAGGAAAAAAAAGAAAAAGCAAAGGAAAGGAAAGGAAAGAAAAGGAAAGGAAAGGAAAAGAAAGGTAAGAAGAGGAAAGTAAAAGGAAGGAAAGGAAAGTAAAGGTAAGAAAAGTAAAGCTAAAGAAAGGAAAGGAAGGGAATTAAAATCGACACTGATGATGGCACAACGCCGAAACCGGTTTGTCTCAAAACCAAATTTGACAAGGGATGACGAAAAATCGTTCCAATATACATCGAAAGGAAGGGAATGAAATGAAGGGAAAGGAATGGAAAGGAAAGGTAAGAAAAGGAAAAAAAGAAAGGAAAGGAATGGAAAGGAAAGAATAAAATTATGACTGTAGAGAGTAGAAGAAGGAATCAAAGAAAACGTAAATATGTTGGTGGAAAGGAACGGCAGAGAAAGGAAGGAAAAAAGGCGAATGAAGGGTATAACAAATAATTAAAATAAATCAAAGGTTTGTGACCACTGGACGATCACTAGTATTATTAATATGGAAGATTGGTTACGAGGTTTACAAAAAATACAACTTCAAAATTTCCTATGTAAATTGCATTGAGTGAAACTACCTCCATTCTGGTATCGTGTGCACGAGCTAGTCCGAAAACGTGAGTTTTAGGTAGCACCAGCAAAGGAAAAAAGCGTGAGTACCAAGTACTCGTGGAATTTGATGTGTAAACGTGTGTATCCTGTACATAAATTTAAATAAATTAGACCTCTTCCGTGGATGAATTTCAACTACAAAACTTTATTTTATTTTGGTTATTAGCTACTCCTTTCTTGGCCTGCTTTCTCTCTTCTATGCTGTTCCTTTGCTTAAAAATATTTTTATTTTATTTGCTTTTCTCTTCTTTCAACAGTCTCTGTTCTTAATTTATTTTACTGTATTATATTTTATTGTTTTTTTTCTTGCTTCCTTTCCTTTAATCTCCTTTATTTTCCTTTCCTTTCCCTTTATTTCCTTTCCTTTCCCTTCCTTTCTTTTCCTTTCCTTTTCTATTCTTTTTTTTTTCTTTTCCCTTACTTTTCTTTTCTCTCAATTAATTTCTTTCTCGTTATTATAGTTCCTTTTAATTAATGTAATTCAATTTAACTTTATTTTATTTTATTTCATTTATTTATTTTATTTAATTTTTTATTTTTTTTATTCTATTTTATTTAAATTTTTAATTTTTTTTAACTTTTTTTACTGTGTTCTATTTTATTATTATTTAATTTATTTCATAGTTCCATAACCACAAAGATTAAGAAAGAAAACAAATTAACTACGGTCTTGAGTTTTTTGAGCTAAAATAAATTTAACATGAATAAAACAAAATACGTGTTTTTGTAAACACTGTGTTTATGTTTTTCGTCTTTTGCTGATTATTCATCGTGTTTAGGCACGATTACTGAATAATAACAATCAGCAAAACACTTGCATACACACCACCTGCATAAGCAGAGCGTCACATACATGTCAACAAAGCAGTCAAACAAGATTTCTATACACAAGGCACAGACAGAAGCACGGTTACAAGCAGCGGCAGAGGCACGCTTACAGTCAGCAACGCGTAACTTTCCCGGATAGTCCCTAACGAGTCCAAAGATGTTCACACATCAAATATAATAACAAATGGGCACACCCTAATACAAAGGTTGCATATTAACATATGTTTTCTGGATGCGGTGTAGGTACGTATGAGTAACTAACGAAGCCGTGACTTTTGTACGCCACGTTTGAGAGGCAAAAACAAAAATACTGAAAATCTGTCTCTGCATCACCCGCTACCAACAAACACCCGTACAGCTACGTACACTCACCTTGTGCTAGCCATTTAGTCTATTACACTATATTCAATTGTTGGCTTTTCTTTGTTCTTTTTGTTGTTGTCTTTTATACAAACACGTTTTACTCAGTGAGCTCGTGGCGTCCGCTTTTCCGATGGCACTAAGCCAAATATTGTGGTTCTCCTTTTGTATTTGAATGTGGTTACGTGCCCATGCTAGAGGAATTTTTCACAATTTGATTTGCTGTAATTTAAACATTTTCTTTTATAAGTATCATAAGTATAGCTAAACTTATCGATTTGTTTGCTTATTTTCTTATTCCAAGAAATTTTTATTAAAAAACATTTTTTCACATTTCACTACTAAATTAACGCTGCAAAAACCATTTAGCTACACTAACTTGGCTAATTTAGGCATATTTTTTCTATGAATTATTTTTTGTAGGGCGTAGCAGCTAATCACTTTCACATGTTTGCCTTTATTATCTGTATACATTTTGCTCTTTTCAATATTCCCCGCAATCACTTTCACATTTCTCCTGTTTTCATTAACTCCATAAAGTACACAACCCTCACATACTCCACGCAAACCTTCACCTTTACTTGCTTTGCGTGTAGCACCCTTTTTTTACAATAGACAATTCGCTTTTCGGCGTACCGTTAACGTGAAAGCGGTGTTCTTCAGCGCAGTTTATTGAACGAACTAAATTTGTCGGCACTGCAAATTTGTTGGACTTTCTTCTATTCATTGGCGTAGAGAGAGCACGATTTTACGGGGGTAGAAATTTTCATAGGCAGCACTGACACATATAGCTGGTATTTCCTATTTGTATTATATTGCAAGCACGTTCTATGCCACCACCCCATGTCATCCACCTCACTTATGCGCCTGATGCGCTCTCTCTTTACGCTTTTCATTTATTTGCTATTTTCTCTTCAAGACAATCAACGACTTTTCGTTTTTGGCACGATTGCATCCCCCCAGTGTTTTCATTAGATTTTTTAAAGATCTTTAAAAATAAGTAAACTCTTTCGTTACTTTTTACTTTTCAGTTGCCGGCATTCTATTAAAAGGTATTAGAGGGGGGTCGATATATTTTTTTACCATACCAATGTTGCAGTCAAATTTAGAATTTTTATTCAAATTTATATGTGCTTAACCGTCTTGATGTTTTTGACTAAGTAAAACAAAGCCCGATACCGATGCCGCTAGGTGCTTCTGGTACAGAAGCTTTACAGGATCGCCGTCAATATCTTCATGTTGGACCAAAGACATCTTAATTTCGCATCTGTCCAAAATTCTCCCCAGACCAGGGGTTCTACAAAGTAGAAGCTTCACTTCGTGTATACGAGCACTCCACAAAACATGTGCTTGTTGCAATTAAATTATTTAAAATTCATTAATTACAATTGAAACAAGTAAAGAAGTCTAAGCTCGGGTGGAACCGAACATAAAATACCCAGCTGTGTAAAAGAGGTCGTGGCAAATTGCCAAATTGTTGTGGAGTTATGATCTATAGACGTTCCAAAATTTTTCTATTACCATGTGGGCAATCTTATAAATAAAATAATAAAAGTGCATGTGTGTCTGTGTGTCTGGTGCCCAAAGTACTTAACCGATCTTTATGAAATTTTCACAGAAGATTCTTGGGTTCACTGGTTACAGTATATGTTATATATAATTTTGAAAAACGTTGATAGTATACCTCGTATCATGTATCGTAATTCTATCTTACATCGTTCTGAAGTTATTAACAGTCAAATTTGAAATTTGTTTGCTTTATTCCATTCGGTGCCATGCCCCCTTTCCAAAATTTTGCAAACATCGTATAAAGAATAAGGAAATTGAGGTAAGTGCGAAGTTATATTATTATACCTGTATCAATTAATTAGATATGGGCATTTCAATATTTCTACCTCTTTTCCATATAGCTTTTATAAAAAAGTAGACGTGGTCGAAAAGCAATTTCGCTTATTTTCTATGGGTGCATTTATCATAATAAAAGTATGCCTCCTACGAAATTTCATTATACTAGCGTAAACGGTTCTGAAGTTATCAACAATCAAAGTTTGAAAATTGCTTCACTTATATGTGGGCTGTGCCACACCCCTTTTCCAAAAATTGTATAAAATCGTCAATGGGACAACCAAATTATTAAATCTAGCAAATTTCATCATTTTAGCTCCTTTTGTTATTAAATTAACCCATTTTATACGTATTTCGAAATTTTCGATATCGAAAAAAGGGGCGTTGTTATGGTTCGATTTCGCCCATTTCAAATAGCAGGCTACCTTGGCCGGAAAGCAACCTGTGTGCAAAATTTTATTGAAATATCTCAATTTTTACTCAAGTTGTGTCCCCGGACGGTCGGACGGACGGAAATGTCTTAATGAATTCCTCTCTTCATTCTAAGAACTTTGATATATGGAACTCCATATCTACGAGTATCTCTATTATGAAGTAATTATTAATAATTAACCATTTTTTACAATTGCCCGGTTGATTGATTTCATCAAATATTCAATACAATTTATCAGGGGCACAGAATTTTCACGAAAGTGATATATGAAAGAAATCAAGAAATTGTTTGCTATATATATAACCTACATGTTCTTGCAGTAGAAGTTTGTCGCAATATAACACCACCGTACTTGGCTAATAATCAGGGACCCCCGATAATGATTATTTTTATATTTTTAATGAAACAAATCAAGGAGTGTCGGAGGACAGTTTAAAGTATATAAGCATGCATGTCTTGTCATACTCAACGGAAATCTGCATTGATTGGAGAAAATTTGAGCGAGACCTATATAAATTACATATAATCATAATTTTTTTTTTATTTTTATTTTTTTTTTTTTTAATGAAAGTAAAACTTATCCCGGTACTTTATCCTTCAAGAATACAAATTAAAATTCAAGTTTAGATTTTTTTCACAGTTCGAAAAACTCAAAAAGCCTTTTTGCATACCAACCTGTGTACATATACATATATGTGTCTATAAATATCTTTTGATTATTGAGTAAATATGTTGACTAGATTATACAAACCAATATTTATGATCAATTACTTGCCAAAAAGGCGCAGCGGCTTTTTGAGTTTTTCGATTCGTGAAAATAAGTTAAAACTCAAAATTTAATTTTTATTCTTAAAGGATAACATATCGGTCTAGGAATAAGTATTATTTTTGTCAAACTCATGTTAGAGTTTTATTTTCGATCAGAATAAATAAAACTTAAAAAATAAACATTATATTTAATCAAAAAAATAAAACTTGAAGATACCTATTATTGATTTTTATTAAAAAAAAATCTGCAAATAATGATCACCTAGCGAGTTTTATAAAAAAACTCAAACAGTCCCTGCTAATAATATACTAGATAGCGTCCGGGTAGCGTGATTATTGTTAAATTATAGTTAACAAATTGTTAATTATAGAGAAACACAATTAATTGTTAATTGCGAGTATTGCAATTGATTAACCCTCAAACCGGAAAATCTCTAAAACTGCAAAAAAATTTGTAAATATTTTTTTTATGTTCAAATGTAGGCATTTCAATTCCTGCATAAAAAGAGAAAAAAGAGAGACCTTTTTGAAGCAGCCTTGCCTGTTAAGGTAAAATTATAACATCTTATATATAAATAGACAAGATGAATGCAATGTAGAACCGTTTTCTGCTAAACTATAATTCTAAGGTATACAAATTATATATGTATAGATAGGAAATTTTGAGGTGTACTTTTATCCGTAAATAAAAAAATTTTTAAAATCATTTTAATATAAAAAATTTAACATAAAAGTCATACCACTACACATTCACTTATTCACACTATAGACACGCTGTGTGTGTGTGTACTTGCTTTTTGTGTACTATGCTGAGTCGTGAGCACGGCCGAGGAGTTGCTTTGTAGGAAAAAATTAAACAACAATAAAAATGAAACAAAAATACATGTGTTTATAAAAACAAAACAAAATAAGCATGTATTGTATTACTCGTGGGATCGGCTCTCACTATGAGTGCCGAAGAGCTGGTAGTGGGCCAATAAAAAACAAGTATTCGCACTACAGAGCGTCTGTTGTGTGAGTAAAGGTGTCATGCATTTTTGCTTTAGTTGTTGTTATTGTATTGATCACTACGATGCCCAGTGTCAGGGGCTCTCCTGAGAGCACGAAAAGTTTGTTGGACACATTAAACAAGCAATGTAAAATATAAGCAAATATGTAAACTGCATTGCTGATACCTACAAACAGTGTTTACAAAAACAAAATAAATGATTATTCATAGAGCATTCAACACTGGATTTAGTTTGGTTTTTGTATTTGTGGTTGGGTTTGTGTGAATTGAAATAAAATAAAATGAAATAGAATAAAAAAAAAGTTTATTAAAAGAAAGTGAAGGGGAGGACGGTATAGAAAAGGAAAGAAGAGGAAGGGAAGGGAATGGAAAGGAAAGTAAAAAAAGAAAAATAAAGGAAAGGAAGTGAATGGAAAGGAAAGGAACGGTAAGAAAAAGAAAGGAAAGAAAAGGAAAGGAAAGGAAGGGACTGGAAAGGAAATGAATTGAAAGCAAAGTAAAGGTAAGAATAGGAAAGGAAAAAAAGTAAGGGAAAGAAAAGGAAGGCAGTGGAAAGAAAAGTAAAGAAAAGAAAAGACAAGGTAAGAAAAAGAAGGGAAAGAAAGTGAAAAGAAAGAAAAGGAAAAGGAAATGAAGGAAAGGCAAGAAAAGGAAGGAAAAAAATACAAATGAAAGGTATTGCAAATAATTAAAATAAAATAAAGTTTTGTGGTTGAATTTCAACCACTGGGCGATCTCTAGTACACATTAATAGCTGTTCATATTATTTCTTGGTGTGGTATTCGGAAAAACAGTTGTTTGAACTCGTACAGCACAAGTTTATTTCGCATTTTTAGCAAATTCATTGCGTTTCTGATGTTTTACAAAACTTGAATTTTTTTTCCCCCCTTTCCTCTCTCAAGCCACGTGGTCATATCTATCGTAACGAACGTCATCAACAGGATGTTTTGCTCTTTTACCTATCCCCATTTGGATTCCCTGTTTTGCACTTTCAAGTGTTCTTGCTTCTCGTCCCGGAGGTCGTCTCTCCCTGTAAGCTACTAGGCCCGCAGCAATTTCTTCGCGAAATTGTGGTAACGTATAGGTAGTTTCTCCACTTGAACTACAGCTAGAATCGTTTGACTTTTCAGAAAGCGCTCGACGGTGTAAAATATAAGAGTTTTTTGCAGCCATATCAATCAGATGATAAAAAATCCTGACCATAGAACTTCGTGTCTTAGCTTGAATATGGTACCGGCCAATAAGACCGTCTGTTAGATCAACTCCATCCATATGCCTATTATATTCCCATATTTTCTGAGGACAGTCCACTTCGAGGTACTGTTTGTGTTTTCGATCGTAACGCACCGCCTTTGACTCCTAACGGGTTGGGTTTGACCTCAAATATTACTCAGTTCCAACGTATGTGGAAGCTAATCGTACACCCTTATTGCCTTTCCATAGGACTGTGTTTATTTCAACTCCATACGATGAGGCAACAAACTCAGATGAGAATCCTCTTTTTGGTTTTTTTATTTCTAGGTCGGAAGGTAGTTTACAGTTATAAATTCTGTGGCTTCTGATAAATATACCAATAATGGGAGCGTTGTGTAGAAATTGTCGAAATAAAGTTTGGTATTGTTTGAGACAAACGAATAACAGCATTCACAGTGCTTCCTAGGTCCGGTGAGTTTAGTAAGATAACATTGTTACCTGCGCCATTAAAAATTTCAAAGCGATAAGCGGATCTATCAGTATCGCACAGTACAAATAGTTGTATGCCCCACTTATGAGGCTTATTTGGCGCAAGTGGTGTCTAATTTTCGTGCTGCACATTTTTTCATCCACACAGAGGCGACTTGTTTTTGGTATAGTGTCGAAAATTTTGTTTAGCTCTTCAGTAGGTGTTCGGATACGAAACAAAGGATCGTATCCCGGTTCTCCTTTTTTAATTCTTTTATTTTCATCCTGAAAAGACAACAGTTTTTTTATTGCCATAAACTTTTTAACAGGCATCGTGTTCTGTATTTTTGGAAAGGCATTTTTTTCCCAGTAAGTTTTTAAATTGCGATATCTATACAGGGACATGTACAACAAAATTCCAATATAGTGCCGAATTTCTTCTGGATTGGTTTTAAAGGTTGTATTGATATTTTCCGTGTAAGCGTGCTATTCGTCTCTACAGAAATCAAAAATATTATTTTTTCTGAAAAAAAGTAGTTAAAAATTCCATAGGAGTGGACAGATATTTTATTGATTGTGTGGTATCTGACGCCATGTTATGTTCGAAATTTCAGTTAATGCTGAAAAAGAATATGTTTGACCGCTGGAAGGAAAAATTACGTAATAAATACCTGAACCATTAAAACCTCCATCAGATGGTAGACTCGAAGGACCAGAACTTTGTGACACTATTAAAGGGGATCGCGCTCTTTTCTGAGGCCTCAAGGATGCTGCTGAGGTTAAAGGGATATCTACTTTTGGAGAAGATGTGCTGATTCACGACATGTCAAAACTTTGATCTGCCAAATTCGTTGATCCGCTGACATCCATTTCTCTAATACAATTAGAAATGCATTTATCGTCCTCAGGAGATATTTCATCTGGGCTAAAATCGGAATCATTGAATTCATCATCGCTGCTAAAGTCCCCAACATCCTCGTCCGTACCATACGTGAATATGCAAAAACAAAAAACAACGATGATGAAAATTAAATTTTCGGCGTAAACCGTCAAGGCTGCCTTCCGGCTGCCTTTACATTTTCGTTTCCAATTTTTGACTTTTTTACGATAGCCAAATGTATTTATCCAAGGCGAATTCACTTACAAGTGATATCATAAGAACATATGAGCTGCGGCGTCTAGTGTCAAAATATATAATTTGTATGCAACTTGACAGGAGTGAGGTGTGTGTATACAGCAATGAATTCGCCGTGATATCACCTGGTATAAATCCGCCTTGGTATTTATCAGAAACATGTTCTTGCCAAAACTTACTATTAAACTTTCGAATAAAAAAAAAACAAGCACAAGTTCAATTACTTTTCACTGAAAAGCTTAGTTTACACCGTAGTTGATTTGAGATGTTAACTCACTCGAACCACGCCTTAAAATCAAAATAAAAGCAGAAAAGACCAAAAAGAAAAAAATTGAGCATCGCTTAAAAACTAAAGTTCCAGGAAAATTTGTAGAAAAATTTGCAACGGCCGTAAAGCATGTACATTTTTTATAAAGGTTGCCTTGCAATTTGCAATTACAATTGAAAATTTTAATTAATTGTTAATTATTAATTGTTTTAACAATTATAATTTGCGCAACACTGGTTCAACCTCCTACCAGCGGATAACACCCCCCCCCATTCAAAACCATCTGTCATATTCAAACACCCCATAAACCCACATGCTTTATTTAAATAATCAACCTATTGGATCACCATTTTTGAACTTGGAATTTTAATTTAACCATTGCCAATTCTGAAACATAGCCAGAAAATAGAAAACAGCCAAAAATTTTACCGATCCAAATCATTCTAAAATAATATTTTCACCAGCACTCTAGTGTTATTTCCGCACTGCACGCTCTCCATTTACTTATGTATTTCTTCCATCACCCCCCACACCCACCAACTTTTAGAGCTCAACAGGGGTTGAAATTCTCCCCCATAAAGAGAGCAGAGTTTGTGTAAACTTAGGTTTGTGGGATGGAAGACTGCGACTTTGGTTAGCTTTAATATTTTATGAATTGAACAATGGCCCCAATTATATGTACATGATGGCGCAAAAGTAATCCTCCTATCAGAAAATGCTATAAATTTTGCGATTGGCCCCTAAAGTTTTGACATTTGTGTAGTAAACACATGCGAAATACACGTTAATAAACAATGTTACGCTACACTGCTCCAGAACGCGGAATATTGCTGACTATTTATTTGACCAATAATCGGTCGGGGCCAAACGGTTACTGTGAATGGTGAGCGCTACAGAGCAATGATCAACGAGTTCTTTTTGCCGCAACTTGATTATTTGGGATTGGAAAACATGTGGTTCCAACAAGACGGTGCAACAGCACACACTGCACGTGACACAACCGATATGCTGAACATCGGAAGCTTACTTTTGCGCCACCTTGTAGTTCTTTACTCCTTTTCATTCGCATTTTGTGGTTGCTCGAATGTTTAAAGTCTTTTTGTTAAGATTGACGCTCTTCCACTGTCGCTTTCATTTGTTTATCGGTATACATTGGGAATTGCGCAGGGTGTTGCAATGAGGGTGTTGAAGGCGTAAAGGACTGGCAAATAGGAAAGGAAATAAAAGCAACCTAAAGGAAAGGAAAGGATAGCTCAACTGTTTTCGGAGTTATTTACCCATATGTGGACCAGGGCTGAGGTAAAATGTGTTAGTGAAATATGGTTACCAAGTGAGTGCTGTAATAAGTGATGTGATTAAGTGCCATATCGAAATAGCCAATGGGATGGCCAGAAAGGGCTCCGAAAATAGATGAGCATTATTTTTAAACAACGAATTTACTATGGACCATCAGGGATTACTGCGAAATCTCAAGGTCCATAATCAGAAAAAGAACTACCTTACTGCTCAAACTGAACAAATCTTCGGTAAGGGTACTTTCAGGTGTCATCACAGGACATTGTGCTATCGCACCAATGCTTCGACGATGGCGTATGCCAACGAGCTCCCTATGTAGAAGCTGCCAGGATGAGGTGTCGATCCATCACTTTCTTTGTAAATGCCCAGGACTACAGTCAAGGCGTCGCAGATTTTGGGAAGCAGATGTGAGGAAAGTGGATCTTTCACGCCTTTTCAAGTTCACATGGGAGAGTAAATGGTTTAAAAAGGATTACTTGAGTAATACCTGGTTGGACGAATGTGTCCTCACCTGGCACGCAATGCGAGCATTCACAATAGACATAAGTGTCTCCTAGTAGAAGTTTGGGATATCCCATGCGCGCTCTCTTAACCTAACCTACCCTAAGTACCATACCTCAACTGGTTTCGGAGATATAATGCTCATAATCGAACTCAGAATATTACGAGTTCTGAAACTCCCAGGTTTTAAGGTAAAAATAAGATTAGTCTTAAAAATCCAATTTAATGAAGTTAGACCTCTAACAATTAATATTAAGGTCTAAAACTTTTACAGTATTTTTTCAGTGTTTTGTTATAAGTTAGTACAGAGATTAACAAGGACTCAGCCTTCTTGGACAGCATAAATAATCCAGAAGCAAAAATCTGTTTTGAAGCGCTTTTAGCACAGACACTTAATAGAGTAAAATGTGATAGAGAGTTTGCGAAACAAAAAAGAACTTTCGAAAACTAGCACATCATGAATAGTCAAAACGTTTTAGTCGTGAAAAGTGCTAAATCATCACAATGAAGCTATTCACTAAGCATGCATAATTTAAAGCTGTGCAGCGAAACCAAACCAATACACATAGGCCCATAATCATAGTCGTTGCTTAACACGCGTTTTAATTAAAATCTTTACTTAACTTAAAAAGGCATTTAAAATGTGGGTTAGTCATAGTCATATTAAACCAAGATTTTAGCTAAAGTGAAATGTCCCCCTTATGAAAAAAAATTAATTGGTTGGTGGTATAAAGAAATTTTTTATATTTTGCAAAGGTCACCCTGTGTCAACTATTTTATTCACAAACCATAGTATACTATGGTATAGTATGGTACAAGGTGGCGCAAAAGTAATCCTCCTATCAGAAAATGCTATAAATTTTGCGATTGGCCCCTAAAGTCAGTTCTGTTTTGACATTTGTGTAGTAAACACATGCGAAATACACGTTAATAAACAATGTTAGGCTACACTGCTCCAGAACGCGGAATATTGCTGACTATTTATTTGACCAATAATCGGTCGGGGCCAAACGGTTACTGTGAATGGTGAGCGCTACAGAGCAATGATCAACGAGTTCTTTTTGCCGCAACTTGATGAATTGGGATTGGAAAACATGTGGTTCCAACAAGACGGTGCAACAGCACACACTGCACGTGCCACAACCGATATGCTGAACATCGGAAGCTTACTTTTGCGCCACCTTGTATATGGCTTGGAGTAAGCAATGCAACAAACAAAACCATACCCTACAAGACAGCTGACCTTCACATGAGCCGTCATTTGAAAGGAAGCGCTGAAGGGGTAATCAGGGCGTAGAACAAATCGGCCATCGGATTTGTAGCAGCAACATGATAAATCTGATACATCTATCAGCAGCGTTTTGTACGGTAGTCACATACTGTGATTTTGAAATGTTAAAATGACGTTTTCGTCATGTTTAAGTTGATAAAACTCTATTTTAATTTGACTATTATTATGGGCCATACACTCTAACTTGATTTAGAAAAGATGTAACGTCACTGCTGGTTAAGCAAGAAGGACCATAAATATCCCGGGGAACTTTTTTCTCGCATGCTCCAAGGGGTATCTGAACAGTTTTGGCCAACCAACATAAGGCGCCAGTCGTTTCCTCGTTCTGCCAACTTTTTCTAACGGAGTAGTAATCTACCTTTACATAAGCCGGCACGTGTCAAGAAGAATATATTCTGGGCCAGATCATCTTCATTCACTAGCAAAGCATGGTCTAGAAAACGAAGCCGCTGGGTCTTAATTCGTTGAACTACTTAAATGTCTGGATACAGCTCATACAACAGCAGAGGGTACGAAAAGTGCCTTTGACAGTTTAGTACAGTAAGTATATCGGTACGCTAGTATTCATTATTGTCCCTGCAGAAACTCGGCGCTGCATTGAAACTTCGTCAGTGACCAAATTTTCTGGTAAAATTTGTATACATTAGCAATACCTAGTTTGTAATGTATAAATTTAAAAGTTTTTAGAAATCTCACTTTAAAATTCGCTCTCCATATAACGGATGAAAAACATTTATTTTGATATGAAAAAACACGAAATATGCCTTCAGGAAAAATATTCTGAAAAGTGAACGGAATTTTTTTCAACTAAAAATTTATATGTTTTTGACTGAGATCATTTACTTCGTTCATTCTCATTCTATGCGGAACATACAAACATATAATTAAAGAAAATATGAGATTAGCAAAAAAATAATAATTTTGTTTTACAATGAGTATGTCACTTCGACGTGCGTTATCTTTTAAGGGTTAAAATAGTTCAGAAATATTAAAAATTTCTTTTTAACTTTTTTATGATTCTTGCTAAGTTTAAAAGAATTATACGCCTCTTGAATAAGAATTCTATAGGAAAAATATTGAAATGCAAATGATAGAGTAAGTTAGGGTATTGTGATATGGGTTGGTAAAGTGATATACCTGCTTATTTCCTAAATTATTCCTGTTTGAGCAAGAATATCTTCTTTACTATCATGGTAATGGCCAAAAACCGCTACTGCAAAGCAACGGCCCGCATTGGTCAACTAGGTGGCTATCAGTGTAAAAAACATTTTCCATCGTGCGGTCGTCAATAATTTCGAGCACTCTTTAAACAAGGATAATTCTATAATGTTCTCAGGTTGTCAAGTTCTAATATTTTATTTTCGTGTTTTGTAAATATTTCAAGTGATTACTTAATATTTGTAAATTAGTTTTGGTGAAAAAATTGTCGTTCCTTTGAGGTTCTAGTTTGGGTAATATGATATGGTAGAAGTAGTTCAATGTGGAACCGGAGTATGAAAACTAGGATTTTTAACGTTGATGACACAGGGGTATCTATCATGCCAAGTAAGCATCCGAAAATGTTAGCTACAGCAGAAAAGCAAATTGAGTGCATAAGATCAGCAGAAAAAGAAAAACCTTCTCCACTTTTGATTGAACATGCTCGACCTGGTTCCGAATCAGCTTGTCACATATATGAATGGATGCAAATTACCATATCTACAATGTGGCTGGATGTTTTCATACGGCTTACACATCTTTCATAGGAGAGCCAAGTGTGTGGTATAGTATATCACATTACCCCTCTATTTTGACAAAACAACTTTTTTGACTTTTTATGGGTTTGAATAAATATCTTCCGGAATACTTAAGATAAATCGATCTCGTCTTGGAATGTGCTTCACAATTCTGGAATCTATCGAACTGTATGATTTTCTACCTGTCTACTTAATAAAATGTTGAGTAGCAGCCGAAAAAGGTATGCCTATATCACAATACCCTAACTTACTCTAGTATGTAAATTTCGAGAATGCTGAAACGCGCTATAGTTTCAAAAAAGTTTTAGCATTTATGTAAAAATAGGTTATCTACATTGTTTGTAACTATAAAATGGTGACAAACATATAGAAAGTTATTTTATGGGGTACCAAAAATAAAACTCGCCATGATGTCATTATTTCTTATCTTCTGTGTAAACAACTACAAAAATGAAAGGTAATTCATTCTTATCATGATTAGGAGAAACCAGATAGAGAGAACGGCGACCTGGTGACCGATGTTCAAAGAACACTCAGAATATGGAGGGATCACTTCTCTGCCCTTTTAAATGGAGAAACTGAGCAAGAAACCAGAGAAGATGCCGAACCCGAACCCACAATCGAAGATGATGGAATTGACGTTCCACAACCCGACTATAATGAGGTGCGAATTGCAATATCCCGATTGAAAAACAATAAAGCAGCTGGCGCTGATGGTTTGCCTGCTGAGCTATTCAAACACGGAGGCGAGGAGCTGGTAAGGCGCATGCATCAGCTTCTATGCAGAATTTGGTCGGATGAATGCATGCCTGAAGATTGGAATCTAAGTGTTCTCTGCCCAATCCACAAGAAGGGCGATCCTGCAAACTGCGCCAACTATCGCGGAATCAGCCTTTTGAATATCGCATATAAGGTCCTATCAAGCGTATTGTGCGAAAGACTGAAGCCTGATGTGAACAGACTGATTGGACCTTGTAAGTGTGGCTTCAGACCTGGTAAATCTACCATCGACCAAATTTTTACAATACGCCAAATCTTGGAAAAAACCCGTGAAAAGAGAATCGACATACATCATCTCTTTGTTGATTTTAAAGCCGCTTTCGATAGTACGAAAAGGAGCTGCCTATATGCCGCTATGTCTGAATTTGGTTTCCCCGCAAAACTTATAGGGCTATGCAAAATGACCTTGAGCAACACCGCTAGCTCGGTCAGAATTGGGAAGTACCACTCCGAGCCGTTCGAAACTAAATGAGGTTTCAGACAGGGTGACCCCCTATCGTGTGATTTCTTTAATTTAATGCTGGAGAAAATAATACAAGCTGCAGAACTTAACCGCGCTGGAACAATATTTTATAAAAGCGTGCAACTGTTGGCATATGCTAACGATATTGATATCATTGGCCTTAACAACCGCGCCGTAACTTCTGCTTACTCCAAATTAGAAAAAGAAGCGGAGAAAATGGGATTGGTGGTGAACGAGGGCGAAACGAAGTACCTTCTGTCATCATGCAAAGAGTCAGCGCATTCGCGCCTTGGCAACCAAGCCACTGTTGGCAGCAATCATTTCGAAATAGTAAAGGACTTCGTTTACCTGGGAACCAGCATTAACAATAATGTTAGCCTAGAAATCCGACGAAGAATTACTCTTGCAAACAAATGCTACTTCGGACTGAGTAGGCAATTGAAAAGTAAAGTCCTCTCTCGACGAACGAAAATAACACTGTACAAGTCACTCATCGCACCCGTCCTGCTATATGGTGCAGAAGCGTGGACACTAACAACATCTGATGAGGCGGCTCTGGGAGTATTCGAGAGAAAGGTTCTTCGAAAGATTTGTGGACCTCTACGCGTTGGCGACGGCGAGTACCGAAGAAGATTTAATGATGAGCTGTATGAACTTTACGCAGACGCCGACATAGTTCAGCGAATTAAAACACAGCGGCTTCGCTGGCTAGGCCACGTAGTGCGAATGAGCGAAGATGCTCCAGCCCAGAAGGTATTCTTATCGGCACCCGCCGGTGGAAGCAGAGGAAGAGGGAGACCACCACTCCGATGGAAGGACCAAGTGGAGACCGATTTGCGATCCCGCGGTGTTTCCAATTGGCGCCAGTTGGCGCAACGAAGAAACGACTGGCGAGCTATGTTGGACGGTCAAAATCGCCCTGGCGGTTAGATGACCATTTAAAGAAGAAGAAGATAGAGAGCTTACTCAACAAAAAGAGCTAATAATATGTTAATCATGTAAAATTTTATTAAAATGAGCAGCTGCAAATTACATAAAAAAAATTTTGGCTGAAGTCCACATTGATTTTAGTATTGGTTCAACTAACAAACTAAAAAAATATCAAGAGGTTACTGACCTATTTTAATTATAAGGCAATAGCGATATGGTTGAAGGTATTTTTTAATATTACTTGACTTTCACAGGGGTACGCGGTTGGAAGTTAGTCTTTACGGCAGGTGGAGTGTGGAAATGGAATGACCTATACAGTCAAGATGCGTGTTAGCAATTTGATCGAAATTTACCAATGTTCGTAGAAAAAAATTCGTTTTGTAGAAAACTACATTTCTTCTTTTTTTCAATTTTATGAAAAAGTAGTTCCTGAGATAAGGGGTTGGTTTTATTTACGAATTTCATAAAGGGGTCTCTGGTGGTTTTTGGCTGTAAACCAGTGTAATTATTACAAAAAAATTTTATAGAGATCAAAAAACAAGTAATTAGTATTTCAGACGTCTGTAAAAAAAACTCTTTGACATCTATAGGAACCTGGACAATTGTCATTTTGCGGAGTTTAATGAATAGCTCTCATTTGCATTCACAAGCAAGTCGGCTTATTTTTACAGAATATACACTTGCATTAACTTAAGGTACAAACATATCTTAAATCTTGCAACTCTTGTACCCATAACAATTAAACATTTTTAACATATTACCAGCGCTACCAAAGTTAAATATTAAATAAGCTTGAAGATCGCCTTAAGCTATCTTGGCCTTTGGCCTTCTCACGTTTATTTATCACCACTCTTATCACACTATATTATAGTTCACTACTTAAAGTAAATTAGCTAAGAGTACAAGTAATACTAAGAAGTTTTATTAAAACAGTCGTCAAGTCCGATATTTTACAGCGCTGACCTAGCTTGCCCAAAACTGAAATGTGCTAACCAGTGGCGTAGCCAGAATTTCGGGAAGGGGGGGGGGGGAGGGGAATGAAACCAAATTTTTTATCGAAACCTGAAATTTGAGGCACACAATAAATTTTGTTTTAAAAACATACGCAAAATTTGCGAAGATTCGAAGCAATTTTATCAAAGTCTTACATTTTTTTCAGAATTTTTTGGAGTATGCAGTTGTGTAGTTCACCAAATTTAAAAGCGGTAATGTGTTAATCTTAAGGTCGTGACACATTTTGCTGATTTCTGGCAATTTTTGCTTCCGAAGATCTAAAGTGTTTTCTTTTATCTAAAAGAAATTGCTTTCATAACCTTGCATTGAGGATAATAAAGAAGTGCGAAGAAAATATAATTACTTATTAAGCGAGTTTTAATCTTCTCGTATAAAAAGAGGGGATAAATAAGATAGGATATTCAACAATTGTAAATCAATATTTTAATTACTTCTCCGGTAGAGTTATGTAGATAAGTTTTTAACCTCTTTAGAGTTTTTTAATGTCAGCCTAGAAAGCCAACGAAGAATCACTCACGCAAACAAGTTTTACTTCTGACTGAGTTGGCAATTGAGAAGTAAACTCCTCTCTAGAAGAACGAAAATAAATAAGTCACTTTTCGTACCCATCCCGGCTTATGGTGGAGAAGCTTGCACTCACAACATCTGATGAGGCGTCTCTGGGAGTATTCGAGAGAAAGATTCTTTGAAAGATTTACGGACCCTTACACGTTGGCGACGGCGAGTACCAAAGAAGATTTAATGATGAGCTGTATGAGCTATATGAGCTTAAATAAACATCTAGGTTACATGCGTGCAGACTTCGCCTGAATTTGAATTGGTTCTATTTGATTTCAATATCCATGTCACAAGTTCTAAACCATGTTTGCGAAGTCATGGTCATCGGACCAAATACGTCGTAACTCCAGTACTAAGTCTTTTGCGAAATCCACTACAAGCGCTAAACCTACATTTATTTGTTGAAGCTTATTACACAAAGGCAGAAAGCATTGTATCAACAAAGATGCTAAAAGACTGCGTTTATTATTTGAAAAAAAAATTTTTTAATGTTGACCTATGAATTCTATAATACTAACCAATAGAAAAAATGTTGAAAATGTTTTTAAAATGTTGAGCTTTCGCACAACAAAACCGACACCATAAATTTTTCAATAAATACAAATAATTGGCACTATTTTTTGTCAACTTCACCCTGGCACTTTACTTTAATACTAAAGTTTAATAGGTCATAATACTGCAAATCGGAATTTTTTATAAAAATTCGGATTAAAAAGTGTAGAATTTTGAATAAACTTGGTTGAATTTTCCGAATTGAAATTTGTTTTTGAATGTTTTTTGTTAGACAAAATTCTCGTCGCTATCTACTTTTCCGCCGTTGTGTGCTCTGATTAAATTAATGGGCCTGCCTACTCTAGTATTTTCAGACCGCCTGAATTCTGATTTTTAAAGGCATGAGAGATAAGGGAGTACAGTTTTACGGTATTATTTCGGTCTGTTATTTTATTACTACATGAACCAATGTGTACGCATACCTCGAAACCGGTTTTATCGTCTTGATAGCCTAATGAATTTTGTAGGTCTGAAAAAACTAGTATATGCATATAGGCTTAGTATTACACTAACGGATAATTTCATATATTCATAAAACTGCACTTTGTCATTAGTCTAAAATAAGAAAATTATAAATCAGAAGCCTCAAATAGTATTGTGTTATTCAATCGAAAGTAAAAAAACAGTAGTTCATTGACGAATCCCCCCCTGGCTACGCCACTAGTTCTAACTGCTCAATCTTGATTGTAAACTTGCTAAGTTTGTTAATTGAAAAATTCAATTGTGAGTTTAATTAAGAAGTATATATGTGTAAAATACGTGCCAAAGTTATGTTTAGAATTATTTTTAGATAATTTATAAAAGTGGGAGAAATCAAGTAATAAAATCTACGTTAGGATATTATATACCGAGTTGTGATCAATGCCTAGTCATACATTAAGCTTTCTTGTGAATATTTTTCCCACGTCAATTGTTGCTTGCGGAGGGGTATGCTGGAATTGGCTAGAAATGGTGTAACTGCGCCCATTTCACTGAAAGTGGGCGTGGTTGTATTCATTTTTGTTGCGAAGATGCTCTCTATAAATATCAGTACCTTCACCTATTACCAATAAATTATATCGATAAAGTTGGACTTTCAAAAGTATAGAAACATTACACCACTTTACTGCACATCACGCCTCAAAATATGTCACGTTTCATATATTTCTAACATATACTTTAATCACTAATCATCAAATATCATTATCTGAACCAAAAAAATTCTAGTTACCGCCTACGCCGCCTACTTTTCCAAAAATAAAAAATATGCTCTACCAGAAATGCGCACTTTATAAATTTTTAGTGACGAGTGCCGAAAAAGCAACAAAAAATTGAAGTGGTGAGTGAAACGTAATTTGTTATCCGAAAATGTTTGAATAACGAATAAAATTTGAATTTTTGTTCAAGCCATTGAAAATGAAAAATAAGCACCTCGAGATATTTACGAAGATGTTTTTGGTGATTTTTGTATAAATTTATATTCACTGAGGTGATTTCACTCAATTTCGGGATCACTGCTGGACTAAATAAGGCTTTTCGCTGGACTACTTGGTTCTTTTCGGGGTTATTTCGAAATCGTTTAAGAGATCTTTTTTGGGCTTTTTCGGAACCATTTCGGAATGGTTTTAGGGATCATTCCGTGAGTTTTCTAGGATGATTTCGGAACAGTTTTTGGGGGATATTTCTGGGTAATTTTGGTATTGTTTTCGGGACCTTTTGGGGTTGTTTCGAGACTGTTTTGGAATTATTTCGGGACTTTTTTGGAGTCGTTTCGGGTTTGTTTTCGAAACTTTTTTTGGCGTCCAAAAAAAAATTTTGCTGAAATTCATAGCGGAGAGAAATACGAAATGAGGTTTGAGAGGTCAGAAAGTTTAAAATTTCACTAAATATTTTCTCAGAGGAGATTATTTTACAAATGACGTAAAAGACCAGAAATAAAAAAAGGTAATGTGCCCTCTTGACATATGGAAGACCTTACACAACCCTTCAAGGCAAAGGTTGAGAAATTCAATGAAGGGTCGTTGTGTTCTAAAATTGAAATTTATAGTCGATATTATTTAATAAAATGGCTATTTAAGTGCGAACCTTATCCGTAAATAATACGAAAAATGTTACAGTTCATCTTTTCGATTAAAAATGAAAGAAGCGTGAATTTATTTAAAATTTATTTTTTGCTTTTGATCTCAGGTCAAGTTTTAACATAAGCATATATAAAGGTGTATCATTACTAATTTTGAGCTGTATGACTGATCTCAATTTAATATTGACTAGAGGAACCTTTCCAAAGTAATCCAGCTTTACCCCTTGATTCTGTGTTTTTCTCAATTTTTAAATATTGACAAATAGTCTAGAAAGGTGCATCAAGGCCGATATCGGTGTTGCGCTTCGAAATTGAAATTATTTTTGTTCATTTTGACGTAAAATTCAAAAACCATGTTACAAATATGTTTTCTTGACTATTTATCAATATTGACTATTTGTGAAGAACCGGAATGGGGGGGGTTAAACATTGTTGTGGTCTTTTATTATCAATGTAGAGAAAATTTGTTTTAAGGGTATTTATAAATAGTTAGTTCAATACCTCTTTTTATATGTTTTTCGAAATTTTCGATATGGAAACAGGGACTTTTTGTAGTCCTACTCCGCCTATTTTACATATCACCCAGAAATTAAGCTCAGCGACAAGCTTCTGTCAAATATCTCAATTTTTAAAGCTTGATTACTCTGGAATGGCTCAGGGAACGAAAATGTTCATTCAGGACTTGCTTTGTGGGGAATTTGATTTCCTACAAAGCTATGTGCAGTGACATTTTTTACTCCAATGGTATGCCAGTTTCAAAGCAAAAAGCAATGATAGACCTCTAAAGTTTAATATTAAGTGCTGCAACGTTTACGGTATTTTCGCTATTCTAAAAAATTATAGCAATATACTTTTTAGAAAAACAGCAGTGCCTAAAAGTATGCAACACTTGCAGACTGCACACCTATAAAGGGGACTAATTTCAGCCAGGTTAAAACTTAGTTGGATCGCGCCCACTTTTTACAGAGATTTTCACCCTCTAATGGTTAACAGAGAGGAAGATATCGATAGAAGTTCAAAAGGGTTTATTTTTATTTTATTATTTATTTTATTAGTTTATTCTATTGCGATTTATTTTGCAAATGAAAAAATGTCAATGTGGAGGTAAAAATATCTTGTAATAGTGACGTGTGAAGACCTTCGATATATCAAGTATTTCTATATATTTTTCCGAGGGCATTGACCACTGTGGATTCACATACTCACACATTTCGGTCTATCAAACAACTTTATTGAAATGTAAACACGCTAATCAAAATATTTATTTATTTGTTTTGTTTACCAAACTTTTGTTTTATTTCGAGGTCTTAAACTTTGAAAGTCGTTGAACTCTCTTGATAATAGGTATTTAACAAAAACACTAATATTATTTCAACAATTTGTTAAATTAGGTATTCAGTTATTAACATATTTTTTTTTATTCTCAACAATCAATGTTTAAGAATCGATGGTTTCCGCAAAATTGTTATGTTGCTGATGTTGCTAAAATATTTTACTATTTAACTTATTAGCCAATTCCCTTTTCATTTATAGTTAAGTATATAAAAGTGTACATATACTATTAGAGTATTACTTACTAAGTAATAAATTAGAAACAATCTTACCTAATAACTATTGAAGCAAATATGATTGTATGAGTCAGAATTCATTATGTGTCAGTGGGTTATGAAATCATTCCTACAATAAAAAAAAAATCAGCTAAGAACTGGATTTAACATTTTTTTTCTTCTTTTCATTCTAACCTTGTTCTGAAGTTTAATTAAATGCTGTGCAAAATTGTGTTCCTTTTTCTTGTTTTGTTTTTATTTATTAATCTAACTAACAAGAGTTAAATAAACTACCGGACATTGGCTAATTCTATCTATTTAAATGTCTGCTATTTGTCGTACAGGATTGTATCTGTGTATTTGTTTGTGAAGTGTTTTAACCTATTTCACTTCCTCGTACGTGAATAAGCAACTTTTTTTTGCAAAACGTAATAAAAATTTCATTTATTTTTAAACGAAGACTCACTCAACTTAATTTAACTTTATTAGGTTTACTTACTGCATAAAGCTGTTGCGCAGGTGTTCTGGCGCTAAGCTAGCTGAGGGTTTATTATTAGCTATCTTCTTCGGCGTGCGCTATGCTTCCGTGTTATTTAGTACGTTCCTCTGTTTCTTTATATGATTTTTTATCGATGTGAATATAAGTTTTACCGTTCAACGCTTCAGCGAATGTTCGCTAATTTATCTGTCACTTCGAGCATGAATTTAATATTTATTTTTGTCACTCTAACATTTTACAAATTACACTAGTATACTTATGTAATATTTTTTTGTATACCTGCACGGTTTATAGTGGCGCAAAAATGGAAAAACATACCAATTTCAAAGCGGATTATAATTTGGAAAACCGGACATAGTTCGACTTCCAGGAAAGTTTTTGCCGATCATTGATATAGATGAAAGGTAAGACTGAAACTCCAACAGTACACTCAAATATGGAATATATCTCCAATTGATCTTCCTTTCGTTATTTTATTCTCTCTTACACTTACTTTCTACATAAACATACACAAAATACCGAATGTGGTTCAGATTGCGAGCTATGGTAATTAACTTCCGGCAGTCAGGTGCTGTGCTATGTGAAGATATTAGAAAAGTTTCACTGTTACTATCTTATAGGGTTGATTGTACTATACGCGACAGATAACTGTTATAAAACCAGAACTGTTTTATTTGATTAGTAATCAATTAATTATACGGCTTTTTTAATTGGCAATGATTATTTGAATTTTTTTTCAAGAGAAGGCAATTATTAATTGATTACAATAAAAAAAAAACAATCAAAAATAATAAAAAAAAAAGTTGTTTTGATTACTTTTGATAATTTTAATTTTTTTGATTTTTTTTTTTTTGATTATTTTTGATTTTTTTCAGTATTGTTGATGTGAATATTTATGTGCTTCTACAACACTGAAAAAACCAAAAATAACCAAAAAAATCAAGAAAAATCAAAAATTATCAAAAGTAATCAAACAAACTTCTTTGGATTATTTTGAATTGTTTAATTTTTTCCATTTTTGTTTAATAATCGTAAAAAATCATGATTGTCTTTATTATTTTTTTAATTCATTCGAAAATAATCCATAAAAATTTAAAGTAATGGTGATCAATCATTAAATGGACTCTCAAGAAAATAATTAATCAAATCGGTAATCATTAAGATTAGTAATGACTAGTAAACCCGTCCACGCTTCGCTGCGTCTCAGAACTTATAATAGACTGTGCCCAATTTTAATCATTACATCTTCTACACATACCAGATAAGATATGGATTTCAATTACACCGCTTATTGAAGCACTTATTATCAACTTTCGCTTGATATCCATATTGTACTAAACACATTTTGGGTCACCACATATTGGTCGATATCTCCGAAACTGGTACAAGGTATCGGAACATATGATATCTTAAACTTTAAGTTAAACGTCAAGTAATATAATGGTAAAAGTTCCATTCAATTCCATTCAAAAGCTTTTGAGTGATGCGCGACCAAACATACATACAGACAGACAAAAATTCTAAAAATGGTTGATTTGGCTTCTACTGGCTCTATAAGGACCCCTTCTATCGATTTTTCTTAAATATATGCAATGTACAGACATCGACATATTAAAATTTTATTATATTTAGAGATTATTTAACAGGTCTGTATGAAACCTTAAGATATAGGACATAGGTAAGACGGCCTCGGTTGACCTGCACTGCTGTCGTGTGATGACTGCCAAAATTTCCCATACAATTTAAAAATTAATTTTTTGGTATTCCTCATCTTCTATTCTCTTTAGTCAACTATATTGTGTAACCCAAGATTCTATAGAGCGCATTTTTCCTCTGATAAAGAAGAAAATCTAATTGAACTCAAGGAAACTAAGGTGATTAAATGTCGTAAGAGTGGGATGATGCTACAAACTTCGCGCTGCTGTGCCGGGGTGAATAAAATTATGCAAAGCATTGTAGTAAGATCCTAAGCCGAACTTTCTAGCAATGCCAACCTAAATGCGTCATGCGAAAATTCACGTAGAACACAAAATTTCCCAACGAAGCCTAATGGGGAAATTTCGCGTATAAGAGCGATTTTTTCCATATGAAAAGTAGTCAGCTCGGGTTATATCTATTCCCTTCCATGCACAGGAAGCTTTCCAAAATTAAAAACGCACAGCTCCGCAAGTTTATGTTGGCTAGTGTAAGTTCCCGTTCTATATAAACTGCGAAATCATTTTTATAGCAAACGAAAAGTGAGAAAATTATGTTTCAAGGCCGAATAAACACTCTAAACAATAATTGAATCATTTCATTTTGTCATCATCTTTATTACTAGACAACAAATCAATTATCACAAATTTGTTAAAAATCTATTAAAATCAAAAATCGAATAATGTGGTATGTGGGTGTGGATGCAATTCGATTTTTATTTGTGGATGCAATTCGATTTATTTGTCTTTTATTTTATGAAGTGGAGTTTCGAAATAATTTACTTGCTTATCAAATCATCCTAATGTTTCCTACATATATAAATATATCAAAATTCGTAGAAAGTTGCTGGTATATACTATGTACACACTAGGGATGCCACTCCCGGAATCCCGGGATCTTCACTTTTTTGATGTGTAAACATCTTTGGTCTCGGTAGGGCTGTCCAGAAAAGTTCCGCGTCGCTGCCTTTAACCGTGCCTATGCCGCTGCTTGTAATTTATCCTGTGTCTTGTTTATGCAAAGTTACGACGTGTAACATCTGCTTGCGTCTCTGCCCGTGCCTTGTTGCTGATTTTGGCTCTATGCATATCTGACTGGTAAGTGAAATTTGGCTTAGAATGAGTGTAGAGAATTTTGTTTGACTGTTTTGCTGATATGTATGTGACGCTCTGTTTGTGTTGCTTATTATTCGGTAATCGTGCCTAAACACGATGAATGCTATCAATCTTCAAAAAGACGAACGAAGCTACCTTTATCATACACAGTGTTTACAAAAACAAAATAAATGATAACTCCCGTTAAATCTATTTTAGTTCAGAGTGCTCAACACGGTAGTTAATTTGTTTTGTTTGTATAATCTTTGTGGTTATACTTATAGAATAAGATGCAAGAAAATTAACTGATATAAAATAAAATAGATTAAATTAATTAAGAGGAACTATGATAACGGGAAGGAAAGCAAAATACAGCAAAGGAAAGGAAAGAAAAGGAGAGGAAATCAAAGGGAACGAATTATCAGCAAGAAAAGTAAACAATAACATATAATACAATAAAATAAATTAAAAATAGAGACTGTCAAAAGAAGAGAAAATCAAATAAAATAAAAATATATTTAAATAAAGGAACAGAATAGAAAAGAAGGGAAAGAAAGCCAAGAAATGAGTAGCTAATAACTAAAATAAAATAAAATTTGCTAGTTGAAATTCAACTACCCGGCGAGGTCTAACTTAATTAAATTTATATACAGGACATACATGTTTACACATCAAACTCCACGACTACTTGGTACTCACGCCTTTTTTCAATCTTAGCTTTGGGAGAAGAGCGAATACACAAATACTGAGATCACGGGATTATAGAATCATATCCCGAAAATCCAGAAGTGTTGAAATCCAAAAAATTGCATTCTTAGTAGACACTATCGTATTTTGGAGCTCATTCTCATTTTCGAGGCAAAACATGCTGTAACCCGATGTTTTCGACTTGTAAAATTTTCGCCGAGAACCTGATGAAAACTACAAGTTTATTACAAAAAAAACATCGAAAACAACGAAAAACGTACTGCCACATAACTGATATGTCATTGTTATTTCCCTGCCGAAACACTGCTAGTGATATAAGGCACTATAAATATGTAGTCCCTTTTATATTGATCACTCCTCCAAAATTAAATAAAATATAACAGAATCACGAAAGTATCGAGTTAAATAATATCACAGAGCTTTTTATGCTGTAGCTTGTACTTAGTCTTAAACAGCGGCATCAAGCTAAGTTCAAGTTGTCAACACATTGTTTTCGTCAAAACTGATTAAGATCTCTGCCCATGTATGAAAACGCTAAAATATTTTCGTTCATAATTACGAAATTATACAGCAACTTATGCCTGCAAAGTACCAAAACGGTGCAAAAGTTATCAGACGAATTGGTTACCGGTAAAACGAATGTTGTTACTATACTAAACCGGGTATAAGTTAGGTTTAACAAGACTTTTTAGTTTTTAACCCTAGAAAGCTAACCTTCGCTCACTCTCTATAAAACCTAACCATTCGTCGATTGGACGAACATTCTTTAAAATACTTATTTCTAATATAATTATTTAATTTTTGGTTAATTTTTTGTACGCATATGTGTACCAGTTTTTAATCCTTGAAATAAAATATTTTTTATCATTTTGGAACAGTTCTGATACATGTTTTCAAGTCTTTTAGAAACGCAGTCTTAAAAAGAGACAGAAAATTTTCAATAGCGTATTCGTCGAATCGACGAAGGTTCTGGTCTAGGGTTAAATAATTTACTTCTTAGTGCACCCTGTAGTGAGTCATCTGCAGCCAAGAACATATATATAAAACCACCCCTTATGCCCACAATTTTCAAAATAAATAAAAACAAAGGCAAATATTCTCTTTGCTTTGACATTGCAATTGCGCAGAAGCTTAAAATGTCATACGAGATTGCGGTTCAGTATATTATGAAGACGAAAATTAGCAACAGTGAAAATTTGTAAAAAAAAAAATATGTGAACGGTGACAAAAAAGATTAAAATAATTTGGCAAAAAAATAATGAAATAGTGGCAAAATACTTACGTATAAATATCCAAGATAGAATACTGAGTAGAGTGTGACTAAGCGCAGTGTTCCAATTGTGGCCGGCTAGAATTGTAAAAAAGCAACAAAAATATAAATCTTTAAATTGCTGAGCAAGGACGAAGTATTTTTTAACAAAAAATATGTTTTAAATGACCCTGAATTAGAAATGTTTAGTGGTTTGATAGTGGGTTAAAACAATTGTGGCTTTTGTTCTTTGTTTTAAATACCAAACAATTTTAAAACCAAGTACTTCTAGAGAAGATATTGTTTATTTAATGTAAATAACTGATGAACTATGGATATCAACTGTGGTTAATTATATTTCGCTATTTCGAGTAAATTTTCAGATTTATTACTTAATTGATTTTGTTCTCAAAAAATTTAAATATTGATTTTTATATTCCGCTGTATATAAGGCTGTTAGTATAAAGAATATCACAACCTTGTCACCATAACGGGGGTATTTATGATTTCCATATATCAACAGTCTTGCTTTTCACTTAGTAAGTTTCAACGCATTAGTGACAAATTACTCAAGCTGTCAGCTGACTTATACTCGACTAAGTCAGAATTGCTGTCGTTCAAAACCTAAGGCCGGTTTCACCAACGCGACTAAGGGCCGCTTTCATAATTGACGTTATTTGCACGGTTAGCTGTAAAAATAACCGCCGATTAGGCTTAACCGTCTAACCCTAAGACTAAAATAAAGTCGTGCATGGCTATACGAGGTGTGTTCAAAACGTATCGCAAATTTTGAATTTTCGCTGGTTACGTATATTCGAATTTCGAATTTTTTGTGGCGTTATGTTGGTACTCATGTCTCTCACTTATGGCGACAAGGTCGGCCATTTTGAATGTTCAGTTAATTGTTGACAGCTGCTTTGCTTGCACGTGTTTTGGATCGTCTTCGATTTTTACCTATTCAAAAAAATGGATCAAAGAACCTGTATCAAATTTTGTGTGAAGAACGAAATTAAGTGCGCGGATGCATTCCGAATGTTGACTGTGGCATACGGAGAAGCGACCTTGGACCGAAGCAACGTTTATCGGTGGTACAAAATGTTCTCAGAAGGCCGAGAAGATGTGCAAAGAAGAACAAAAATTGGCTTTTGCACCACGATAACGCCCCTGCTCCCGCATCGTTGCTTGTGCGCGACTTTTTGGCCAAAAACAACACACTAATGATGCCGCAGCCACCGTATTCCCCAGATCTGGCCCCCTGTGACTTTTTCTTGTTCCCTAAACTGAAGAGGCCCATGAAAGGACGACGTTACGCTTCTCTTGACGAGATAAAGACGGCATCGAAGGAGGAGCTGAACAAGATACAAAAAAATGATTTTTTGAAGTGCTTCGAAGATTGGAAAAACCGTTGGCACAAGTGTAAAATATCTCATGGGGATTACTTTCAAGGGGACAAAATAGATATTCATGAATAAATAAATAATTTTTGAAAAAACAAAATTCGCGATACTTTTTGAACACACCTCGTACATACCCATATCGCACTGGGGTACTGGGTGGCGCGGAGTTGTAAAAAGTGAAAAATTCTACTATGTATAAAACAGCTGATCGGGTCGTTGTGTTGAAAATTATTTAAGTCGCCCGGCCCTAAGGATGCATCCGTCCGTCCATCTGTGCATACTAGTGATATTCGAATGAAATATGGTATACAGTTTACTTTCTCAAGGAAGTTTTTGATTTTAAATAAGAAAAGTCGAGTCATAGCCAGGCTTAATTTTTTCGGAGGAGGAAGGGGCCTCCAATTACTTCTAAAATTACCATAATAGATATTTATAGTTTTGTTTGTACATATATTCCGCCGCTTTTGACATGGGGTTTATTTCAAAAAAATTAAATAACACCCACATACTTTATTCCCTCTATGCAAAATCAAATAATCCAATGGGCTCTATACCCTGTTTCAGTTGGCGTTATTTGTCTTTTCAAAATTTAATTTAATGTTGGTTAAATCAAAATAAAAAATAAATGTATGGTGCGATATACAACATGCATATCACCATAAACCTCCTGAGAGATTTTTGCACCGAGCTTCTCTTCCAATTTGTGGTGTGCCACTTATAATTTTTTTCCCACAAATTGGCGGGACCTACCTACTTAACCGACTCCGAACTGCATCTGCAAAGCAGATGAATTTTTGCTGAGAAGCTTTCCATGGCAGAAATACACTCGGGGAGTTTGGCAAACCACTACCGAGGGGCGACCCCGTTTTGAAAAAACTTTCAAACCACTTTTGATGTTATCTGCCTCCGGTTGTTTAAATTAGAAAGAAAGTTTGGTTGGAACCGAACATGATATACCCAGTAAAAGTAGGTGTGGTCAACTGGTAAATTGTTGTTCGATTCATTATTATCTCATTATCATTATCAACTTTACTGAAAAAGTGGGAGTAGTCAGCTGGCGATTTTGCTTATTCTCACTGGGCATACCTTCCTCAACAAGTATATGCCTCGTACCAAACTTAGTCATTCTATTGAAAACGGCTCTAAAGTGTCGAATTTTACGAATCTACCTGCATCAGAGTAATAGTATGCCTCATATCAAGTATCGTTATTCTATCGTAAACGGTTCCGAAGTTATTGCGGTCGCTATTTGAAAATTTGTTCGTTCATGTGTGTGCAGTGCCACGCCCCCTTTTCTACAATTTTTCAAATTTTCGTTAATAAAATGAGCTTGTGAATAAATGTACCAAATTGTATTGATGAGCTGCTTCTATTTTCTTATTTTATAGGTTTTTCGATTTCGGTTTCAGAAAGGGGAATGGTTTTGGTTCGATTTTGCCCATTTCAAACGGCGAACTCCCTTGGCCGGAATTTATCTTATGTGTGAAATTTCATTCAAATATCTCAATTTTTACTCTTCTTTTTTAATAAATGTCTTTTTTTCGATTGAATTTTATAATTGATTTCACAGGCTTAAATCTTTAAATTTTCTTGAAAAATTTTATAGAAAATTGTAAAATTTAAATATTTATCTCAGATATAATCCAATCAATACTTGTAGAAATATCTTTACATAAAATTAAGGAAATTTAAGGAAAGACTAGCTTTTTATGGTGAAAATTTTAAGTTTCGGAGTTCTTTGCAAATAACTCGCTAGTACGTAATAGCCGTGTTTTTTTTCATCCGCATCTGCGTTTGCCTTAATATTTGTACTATTTCATAGTTGCAGACGCAGATGCGGATAAAAAAAACACGTCTAATGTTCAAGTTCTCAGTAAATAAATTTTTTAAAAAGTGCCATTTTAACCACCCTGTTATTGTGTGTGGCTCTGCTCGCCAATTTCGTTATTGTAGCTTTTAAACGGATCCGTTGGAGATAAATTGTTATTTTATTTCCGAAAACTGCATCTCACAATCACAATAAATCAACCCTGCAAAATAACAACAATTCAATAATTATTTTGTGAATTTTACCATACGATTTTGTATTCCAAATTTTTGACTGCGGCGCCTTTTTAATAAATCTCAAATTAATAGGAATAAATATTTCAAATTCTTATTGTAATAAAAAATTTAAATTTAGAATTAAAAATCGCCCTATTTTTTATTCCAAATTTTCGCCTGGGGTGCTTTTTTTAATAAATGCCAAATTAATAAGACTGAGCGTGTGACTTTCTGATTTAGTGTGCGTTGTGATTATATGGCTTTATTTCTCAAACTTCTATGGCTTTATTTCATATTAAATATTTCATGCAGTGGAAATAATGTCATATTCATTAATATGGCCTCAGTTCTCAATATGTTGAGAAATAAGGCCATATGGCTTCATTGCCTATGGATTTATTGTACCCCCGCCCTAATAGGGGACCATTAGCTTGCCGACGATGGGCTTCAATATCTTAAACAGTATGTTATATAGAACTTCATTTACAATCTCAACGTGACTCATTCCCCGGTATCGCTTTTCTCCTGGGTTATGTAGAGCACATAAGAGTTGATTCATATAGTCCAGCATGGAATCCACACTTCATCATAGTCAGGTGATGGTACATATTTTCCATCGTCTGGGATTGTGGAATCTGGTTCATAATCTCCCTCGCTATATAGCAATGATTAAACGTATTCGCTGCATAATTTAAATATGTTCTGTATGTTGGTTAATAGGTCCTAATTATAGTCGCGGCAGGAATTTGTCTCGGTCTTGAAAACAAACGTCCATCTCTGCCGTCTTCTGGTGGAAATTTGGAGGTTTAGTTCTGTTAGGCTGCATCTCTAGCTCCATACACTCACCCGTTTCGGTATCATTTCTTCTCTCTTAATAGGCCTCTTCCCTCCTTGATTGTAAGGTGACACTTCTTTTTCTAGGCGGAGATACATCGCACATCCCCCCATTCGCTTCGAAATATCTCAAAATTTTTCTTAACACGTACTCAATCTAAACATTAATAATTATAGATCAAATTAGCTTTTTAACAACTTGCAAGTAACAGACTATACATTTAAAATTATAGAAACAATTAAAAAATTATAATAGAAATGGACACATGCTTCGGCAACTAAACTTCCCACATTACGAAATCGAAACAAATTACACCTAACGGAACAAATTATGCCAGAAACAAAACAATGGAAACTGAAAAGTGCCGACTAACTTAGCAACGACCACCAAAACAAAAAAGAAGAAAAACAAAACCAAAACGTAGCAATAGCTCGCTATACGAAAACAAGAAGTGGGCACGCCACTTATGAAAATGAGAAAAAGAAAATGGGAAAATTAAAAAATAAATAGGCTTGAAGGTCTTGTGAGGGAACCGCCAAACAGGCCAACGAACACCAGCAATTTTGGCGCGCAATCCAGACGATCAGCTGAGCTGAACACTCACTCACTGTGAAAGCACAAAACAAAAGAAACAAACAAGGAAAATGAAGTAATGCACGAAGTGTAGACAAACAAGCACATTGAAACCCGCAAGTCTGGCTTGGAGTGAAATTGAAACTGCATTTGTATGTCAGCATGTAAGTAGGTACCCTGCAGGTAAACATCAAACTAGTCAGGAAACATACCAGTTCACAACTAGTGGTTTCGGACTGTGTACAAACCAGTCTGAAAAGGGCCAAACGTGTGTGAGTAAAAATTTTAAGTTAAACTGACTAAAGAAATTTTCAGAATTGGAAAAGTCCGACTGTTGAAATACTCCTTACCTAGTTTGTCATCGATTTCTTTTAAGGGAAGTACTAGAAAACTAGCAGTTTCACCCAGAGTGAATTTGGTGTTAAAAGAGCCTGTTGCAATGAGCAGGTAAAGAGATGATTGGTCGCGTGCATGCCAGGGTTGTCTGGATAGTTAGCAGTTTAGTCTATTACAGTATCCAGAACGAAGTTGGGCCAAAGTGGATCTTGCATCCATCGGAAATTCGCATTCCTCTGCGGCGACAGCTGGGTCTGTACTGGGTCTGTACGAAGACATTCACCGGGCGGCAGCGGACAAATAAGTTTAACGACTCTGTGTGGATGTTGTTTGACGCCTGGCGTATCTATGGATCAAACTGGGTTTTTATGTGAGACAGGATCTTTCCGGGAAGGCGGGTTTTGTTGAAGAAAAGGCCTGTTTTCATACCTCCAAAACTCCCCTATAAGCCAAGTACTTATCCAAGAAGCTCTGACTTATTTAAAATATTTTCACTCGCGATGACTACAGTTTTTTTATACCTTTCATGAACATTAAATGGTTTAAAACTTCGAGGATTCTAAGTATGAGAAGAAGAAGAGACAGACCCACAAATAAGTATACCGAAATGATCAGGGCGATGAGCTGAGTCGATTAAGCCATGTTCGTCTGTCTGTCTGTCTGTTTAAACGCAAACTAGTTCCTAAGTTTTTGAGATATCTCGCTGAAATTTGTTAAGGGGCCGCCATTTTGTAAAACATTAATAATTTGTCGGAACCAGCAAGATCGGGCCAATAGAACGCACGACTCCAATAAAATCGATTACTCCGGTAAACGGGGTTTGGCCTATAACTGTTGCAATCAAAAAGCTAGGAACGTTAAATTTTGCAGGTTTGGTACATATTATACGAGGTGTGTTCAAAAAGTATCGCGAATTTTGTGTTTTTTCAAAAATTATTTATTTATTCATGAATATCTATTTTGTCCCCTTCAAAGTAATCCCCATGAGATATTATACACTTGTGCCAACGGCTTTTCCAATCTTCGAAGCACTTCAAAAAATCATTTTTTTGTATCTTGTTCAGCTCCTCCTTCGATGCCGTCTTTATCTCGTCAAGAGAAGCGTAACGTAGTCCTTTCATGGGCCTCTTCAGTTTAGGGAACAAGAAAAAGTCACAGGGGGCCAGATCTGGGGAATACGGTGGCTGCGGCATCATTAGTGTGTTGTTTTTGGCCAAAAAGTCGCGCACAAGCAACGATGCGTGAGCAGGGGCGTTATCGTGGTGCAAAAGCCAATTTTTGTTCTTCTTTGCACATCTCCTCGGCCTTCTGAGAACATTTTGTACCACCGATAAACGTTGCTTCGGTCCAAGGTAGCTTCTCCGTATGCCACAGTCAACATTCGGAATGCATCCGCGCACTTAATTTCGTTTTTCACACAAAATTTGATACAGGTTCTTTGATCCATTTTTTTGAATAGGTAAAAATCGAAGACGATCCAAAACACGTGCAAGCAAAGCAGCTGTCAACAATTAACTGAACATTCAAAATGGCCGAGCTTGTCGGCATAAGTGAGAGACATGAGTACCAACATAACGCCACAAAAAAATTCGAAATTCGAATATACGTAACCAGCGAAAATTCAAAATTCGCGATACGTTTTGAACACACCTCGTATATGTAATGTGCGTTGTGAAAATTACCCAGAATGGGGTCTGGGCTATCTATCTTTAAATTAACAGTTGTGCAGAGTTTGTATTAATTGTGAGTAAGGATCGGAAACTTAAAACCGTGATGCGTCTTCATGAAAGCTATAAAGTCTTTGGAACAGTCGAAGAAAACCCTTTCCTTACTGGGTTTTGGTTTATTTTAAACTAATATGGGACTGGTATATTTCTGTCTGAAGTCTGACAATTGACATCTTGTGAGACATAACTATGTTTAAAAAACCAGTCGCTTGCATGGAAAAGAGATGGTTAGCTGACTAGTTACGTTTCGAGTGCATACTAGTTGAGAGTTAGTTCACAACGAGCTGGTTTGAGTGCAGGGTAGCCATTAAATAAACCACAGCAAATGCCGCATGCAAAGCCAAACGGCAGGAGCGCGAGACACTGGCACAAACAACAAAAGCAAAATATACACAACACAGAGACACAACAACCATATGACGTCATAATCCGGCTTTAATTGGAGCTGCGTCGCTGCTTTGGCTACTGCTCCTCATTTTTGAAGCTTTGCAAGTAGGGTTTGCATGTCGTGACGCGCTAAAGTAGAGCTTTTGAAACAAACGATATTTGGGCTAAGCTTTGGCTCATACAATTCCTGAGTTTGAGCATATTCTTTTGGGGTTAATTTTTTCGTTTTGCTTTTTGGTTGCTTTTGATAGTTGATTGGTTGTTGTTGCTGTCGATAATACAAAACGAAAACATGAATCGAAAGTAGAAGTCTAGCGCTACTCGAAAAGATTTTTAGCGAACACAAAAGTTTATTATGCTCAGCAGAGCGGACGTCTAGCGCGGATAGTCGAAAAATCAGTTTGTTTATCAAATTCAAATACCACCTCCGGTCTTAGCTCAGGACAGGCTAATACGACTCAAAATAATAATTGCCCATATAACGGACAAAGTAACGCTCGTACAACAACAAGCGCTGACAGTAATTTCGAACAATTCTTTTTCGGTAATAACTTCGAGTTGATTGTTTTTATTGTGATTTTTTTTTTGCGTTTGAACCACTCGCATTTTTCGAAACTCCTTGCGAAATTTTTGATGCAAATTTGGTGTGAACAAGAAAAGTAGTTGTAACGGTTGTTTTGATTTGCGCAGTGTTCTGTATTTTGTTTAAATATTTAAGCAACTAGTTTTTTTTTGTTTTCTTAACAACAAATAAAATAAAAAAAAATTATTTTTTTTAATTCTGATATTTTGTAGGTATGAAAACTATACTGCGCTTACATTTTTCAAACACTTCATGACAATACAAATGCAATCAAACCAAAAAAGAGCAGTTGATTTTTCCGTATAAATCGATTAAGTGAGCAAAAATTCTCAAAAATTAAAAAAAAACTCTACTTTTCAAAGCTCAAAAATTTTACCAAAGTGCATTAAAATTTTTTTTTGTGAAAATGGAGCATAACAACAAGGGCCAAGCTAATGGCAGCTTATTAAATGGTCATTTACTCAATGGAAATTTGGCATCTGCAGCCACAACAAAACCGATGCAAGCGCCACAATCCTTTCTCAATAGCATTTGGAATTGTGCTGATGCCATAGGAGATTTCTTGTGGTTTATTATCTGTTCCATCGGTTTTATTATACAGGTAAGTGGCATATATGAAATGGTAACTGTTATTTGTCTAAATATATACAGCTGTGTTCAATATAATAGTAGTGAAATTAAAATGGATATTGTTCGGCGAAATGACAATCTGTGTTTTTAATAATTTTCATTTAAAATTTAGCAAATTCCATAACAGAAACCACATAAAAAGAAATTTGAAACTTTACACAAAATTAAGGAAAGTTAATTAAACTTAAAAACAAATGGCCATCAAAATCTTGAAATTTTTTGGCAGAATTTCTAGAATATTTTTGAGTACGCAGTTTTGTAGACCAATCAATTTTAGGTCAACATTGTGCAAGTTAGAACTCGCTCAACTCGCATTTTTTTCGTCAAGGGTATTGAGTGATTTCTTCCATACAACGCATGAAAACCCATTTTGAGGTACTTCTAACTTGCACATTATCATGATAAAATGCAATGAGCTCTAAAACTGCGCACTCAAAAATTTTCTAAGAATTCTTCCCAAAAATATTGAAACTTTGAAAGTTTAATTTACTTTCCTGGACTTGGTGTAAACTTTGAAATTTCGTTTTATGTGCTTTCTGTTATGGAATTGGCTATATTTTAAATGCGAATTATTAAGAACACAGACTCTTTTTATTTCGTCGAACGATATCCATTATATTTTCACTACTATTATATTGAACACAACTGTATACGGTGTATTGGAGACCGTTTTTAGGATGTTGACCAAACAACAAGCTTTATTACCAGAAATTGCATTTCTGTATTAAGATTATTTGTCAAACCTATTATTGGTTGAGAAAAATAGCTTAGTTACATAATAACATTTTAATAATTAATAACATTTAATAATTATATTAAAGTTTATTGCTTTGTAAAGGATAAATGGGTCTTTCAATGTCAAAGCGTCAGATAGTTGGAAGCGACCACTTCCGATTCGTATGAAATTTGGTGTGAAGCCTCTTTTTATTATATAACAAAGTTCTGGCAAAGACAAACAATAAACAAACAAGTAAGGAAAGGGCTGTATTCGACTGTGCCGAAGACTTTATACCTTTCATGAATACGCATCACGGTTTTAAGTGTTTGATCCTTACTCAAAACTGATCATTTAAAGATACATAGCCCAAACCCCATTTATCGGAACAATCGATTGTATGGGAGCTATATGTTATGTAGGTCAGATCTGGTTGATTTTCACTACACACATTACATATATAATAAGTACCAAACCTGCAAAATTCTACGTTCCTAGCTTTTTAATTGCATAATTTATAGCCCAAATCCCATTTATCGAAACTATCGATTGTATGGGAGCTATGCGTTGTATTGCTCCGATCTTGCTGACTCCGACAAATGATTAATCTCTTGCAAAATGGCGGCTCCATACCAAAATTTCATCAGGATATCTCAAAACCTGAAGGGCTAGTTTGCGTAAAAACAGACAGACGGACATGGCTAAATCAACTCAGCTCATCGACATGATCGTTTCGGTATACTTATTGGTGGGTCTATCTCTTCTTCTTCTCATACTTACAAGCATCGGACCAAAGTTATAATACCATTTCATGTTCATGAAAGGTATAAAAATATTTTTAAATTATGCTAGTTTAAAATTTTACATTTGTTTTGTTTTTTTAACCTTTTTTTCAATGTTTCGAAAACTACTGTATTTAAAAATAACTTTAAAACTTTTAAAGGAGTATAAAAAAAATACTTTAAATTCTTGAAAATTTTAAATTTTTCAACATCGAAAAATGAAAATTTTAAACATCACATTTTTTTGTATTATACATATGTATGTACATCTGAATTCATGCCTGAAGATTGGAATCAACATGTTCTCTAACCAATCCACAAGAAGGGCGATCCTGCAAACTGCGCCAACTATCGCGGGATAAGCCTTTTGAATATCGCACATAAGGTCCTATCAAGGGTATTGTGCGAAAGACTTAAGCCTGACGTGAACAGACTGATTGGACCTTATCAGCGTGGCTTCAAAACTGGCAAATCTACCATCGACCAGAGTTTCGAAAAAACTCGTGAGAAAAGAATCGACACACATCATCTCTTTGTTGATTTTAAAGCCGCTTTCGATAGCACGAAAAGGAGCTAAAACAAACTGCAGAACTTAACCGCGCTGGAACAATATTTTATAAAAGCGTGCAATTGTTGGCGTATGCTGACGATATTTATATCATTGGCCTTAGCAACCGCGCTGTAACTTCTGCTTACTCCAAGTAGAAAGAGAAGCGGAGAAAATGAGATTGGTGGTAAACGAGGGCAAAATGAAGTACCTTCTGTCATCATGCAAAGAGTCAGCGCATTCGCGCCTTGGCAACCAAGCCACTGTTGGCAGCAATAATTTCGAAATAGTAAAGGACTTCGTTTACCTGGGAACCAGCATTAACACCAACAATAATGTTAGCCTAGAAATCCGACGAAGAATTACTCTTGCAAACAAATGCTACTTCGGACTGAGTAGGCAATTGAAAAGTAAAGTCCTCTCTCGACGAACGAAAATAACACTCTACAAGTCACTCATCGCACCCGTCCTGCTATAAGGTGCAGAAGCGTGGACACTAACAACATCTGATGAGGCGGCTTTGGAAGTATTCGAGAGAAAGGTTCTTCGAAAGATTTGCGGACCTCTACGCGTTGGCGACGGCGAGTACCGAAGAAGATTTAATGTTGAGCTGTATGAGCTCTACGCAGACGCCGACATAGTTCAGTGAGTTAAAACACAGCGGCTTCGCTGGCTAGGCCACATTGGGCGAAGGGCAAAGATACTCCAGCCCAGCACCCGCCGGTGGAAGCAGAGGAAGAGCGAGACCACCACTCTGATGGAAGGACCAAGTAAAGACCGATTTTCTATCCCGCGGTGTTTCCAACTAGCGCCAGTTAGCGCGACGAAAAAAAGACTGGCGAGCTATGTTGGACGGTCAAAATCGCCCAGGCGGTTAAATGGCCATTTAAAGAAGAAGATACATCTGGTATATTTAAAGTAGACCTGTTTGATTAATTATTTCCTTGAGAGATTATTTTCCAATTAATTTAAAAAAATTATCAAAAACAGTTGTTTTGATATTTAAAATTTTTTTAGTATTCTTGTAGAAGCACATTAATATACACATCAACAATCCTGAAAAAATCAAGATAAATAAAAAGAAATGAAAAATAATCAAAATAGTTGTTTTATTTTTATTAATATTTTTGATTTTGTTTTTATTATTTTTTTTATTTGTATTCATTTTAATTTTTCTTTTCTTGAAAAACATTTAGAATAATCATTACCAGTTAAGAAACTTCTCTTATTAATTAATTACTTATCAAATTTAACAGGTCTGATCTAAAGATATCCAGGATTGTTCTTCAAATATAAGAATTTTTGAATTTTCACCAATAAGTTTTTTTAACTTTCTAGTCGAGTTCAATTAGCTAAACCCAAAATTACTCAATTTTGATCACTGACAATTTTTTTCGTGCAAGTGGAATGTAAAAAAAAAATTTTTTCTATTTTTTTAACATTTTTTTTCTTTGGCAGAGCTTCGCTTTATAATACCAGGAATCTCTCCTCGAACTATCTGACGATTTGACATGGAAAGACCCAAAATATTAAATCAAATTTCGGGCTCACCACCGGGTTTTTTTAATTTTGTAATAGCGGATATTTTCACAATTATTATTATTTTAATGTTATAATATATACAAAATAACAGTAAATAGAAAGAAGACATTAGCAGGCAAATGAAAATATGTCTGATAACCAATGGGTTGGCAAGCGGCGACAGAGGTTCGTTTAGTAGCTTCCGAAATAGATCCATCCGAAAAGAGAAAGGAGGGGTCACTATTGAGCCAATAGAATCAAAGAAACAGTTTATAGAACTTTTGTCTCGCTTGAGTTACCAAACGTCTAACAAAAAGTTTAAGTTAGCCCTTATTTCGATAACTCTACCGGTTTCGATTAATATGTAGTTTTTTAACATAACTGCGTTTTTAAGTTGCTGTCCAACATACGAGTTTTCTTTTACAAAATATTAGCTTAACAATCGCCACGAATACCCAACTAGAAAAGGAGTTAGAGAGTTATCACGTGCAGCCCAACATTCTTTAGCGTGCAGTAAGTGCCCTGGACGTTTTCCGCGCCTCACCTCTACATTTACTCATAGTTTCCCCGAAAACTTACTGCCCAGAACTATTCCGAGGTATTTTACAATCTTTAAGTTAAATTCGAGACCTTATACCCTCTGATAAATAAGAATAGATCCGTCTTTTCCGCATTTGCGCCTAAACCGAAACATCTATAAGCCAAAGAAGAATTCTTTGTGTTGAAATGCTTACTCTCTATTATAAACCCATGCAACACATTATCTTTTGTGTGCGCATGTTTTGTGGAAGAAGAGTTGAGTTTTCAAAACTCCAATTTTGAGAAAAATCAAAACTATAGAGAGTCGCGTGCGAATAATCTTTTCGTCTACATCGGGATATGATTGTTATTTAATATGAATAGCGTACTCGTACTCATAGAAAGTAAAGTTCTGTGACCGTGTCTTGTAAAAACAAAAGGGAACAACCCAACCCATATAAAAAGGCCAAGATTCTCATTATTCGGACGTTTCTTTGCAACTCATCCCGGATTGATCACGAACTAAGCGCATTTACTGCAGGATCTCCTAAAATTACGAATTTTTCTTGGCAAATCAAATAATAAACAAACAAAATCCAATTTATTTACTTACCATATTGTTCGACGAAACGACGAAAAGTTCTAAAAATTTATTTATATTCAATTCTAAGCAAAAAAATAATTTTTTAAATAAGGTACATTAAAATTATAAAATTGTGTTTTTTTTGCTTATTACTTGAAAATATAGGTTTTTTTCTACTAAAACGAATTCGAAAAAAGAAAAACTGTCTGAATGAAAGTTATTGGATATGTTCTGAACTTATTTTAGCTGTAAAGAAAAAATTTCCATACGAAATTTGTTAAAAATGATAACATAGTAGTTAAAAGTTCATTTTACGCTAATTTATCATAATTTAAGCCTGATATACTAAAATTTAAAAACACTAAAGATATTAATACAGATTCTGAAATGTATTTAAAATACATTATACCTGGGCTTACTTGCCCAATATGATATTTTTCCTATAATTCTATCAGAAGCTATGAAGATTTTTTGGCCAAACCCTACATTCATATGGCAAAATATCTATTTTGCAAAAGTGGGGGACTCGAAATCGGACTTAGAGCGGTGGTGTCTTCAGCAATTTTTCTTAGAATCATCTGATGGAGAAAAAAGTTGAAAAAAAAGTTGACCCGCTCTAATAAATATTCATACCGACTCCTAAGACAGAAAAATTTTGACTCAGATGTACAATTAATAAAAAAAAAAATACAAAATTAAAGAAAGAGATATGAACTAATTCCTCTAACAGTTTTAAAAAAAGGTACAAAATTGATCCTGAGTCAACCTTGGTAATTTGTAGATAATTTTACTTCAGTTTCGCGCTGCATTTTTTACTCATTTTTGCGTTGGTTTTTGTTAACCATTTTCTTCCTTTCATAAATACATTATTTGACGTACGCACCTATAATGACTTCCTGTCCCTGATTGCATTACAATTTTTTAAATAAGACTTAAACTAACTTGTGCGTGTATGTATGTGTACCTTTAGTTTTTCTAACCCCAGTTGGTTCATACCATTTAATTGCTCAACCTTTTTCACAAACGAAGGCCGCCAAGATTTGATTAAAAATTCTATTTTCATATTTTCCAAGTGAGCGAACGTATTTTATAATTAAATGTTGAATGTCTGAAATGTTTTACGAGCATAAGTATATATTTTTTTTTGTATATATTGTACATAGAAAACTACTTGCATACTTATATACAGTGTGCGACAAAACTAAAGCACAGAAATTCCCTTGAAAACATTTTACTCAAAAAAATCGTAAGTACATTTTCTATAATGTTTACTCGTTTTTATTAAGGAATAACACATATTAGGTATTATAGATTTGAATAAATAAAAGTAGTTTACCTTCTTCTTCTTTAAATGGTCATCTAACCGCCTGGGCGATTTTGACCGTCCAACATAGCTCGCCAAAAGGCTTTGTTGTTGAATTTCATTGGAACATTGTTTTATGTGGTGGGTCCCAAACCCAACGCACAACCCGTTTCACGGGAGGTTGAATTCTATTCCACGTTTGTATAGCGAGCCGCTTGATCCAAGACAGACGCCCGCTTGCAGCCGCACCACATGGTGATCAGACGCTGCTGTTTCAACCCCCCAACAAGCCCTTAAACCGATTATGTCGGAGTGGCCTTACCAGGTTGTCGCCTTCTCACGTTTAGCTCACCACCAAACGGGTGTTCGGTGGTTACCCAGAGGATACTTGGGCGCAAAGCCCGGAAGTAGTGAGCTGCTTGAACCGCATGCAAAAGAATCGCTCTGGCCATTCCCAGGTGAATGGCGATGAGAAACTTTCCCCACTTGCGTGGACTTCTGCACACGGCCCCATCCTCCAAAAGTAGTTTACCAGCTCATCCAAAAAATGTTGTACAAAGTATCAGATGAGCTCAAAAATTGGAGCGACAAAACTAAAGTACAATCACATATCTATGGGACAAACTTGGTTTTTTTTCGTTATTTCGTGGAATATGCGTGGCTCTTTATGCCAGGCTCACATCGTGTTGGCATTGAGTGTATTATTTGAGTAAAACATCTTAGGAAATAACTTTCCACGCCTGCTCAACTTGTCCGAATAAAGAGTGTTTGTTGTTGTAATTCTCCTCCCGATTTTTGGAACCATGATTTCTATGGAGTATCTGTTCGGTTAAATAGCACGGGCTACGACAATACGTAAATATCATTACTCCTTACCTATTTTTTGAGACGAATCGACATATGTTTCTGCGGAATGTCTTCCTGATAGATCCACCTTAATGGCATTCCCTCCCCCTAAATAAATAGGACGAATATTTTATAAATATCTTTGTACATGAAATGATTCAATTCCAACTCAATCGCATGAATTGGACTCACTCCATGACCGGAGAAGCGTCTACCAACCCCTACACTGCATCAACCATGTTTCATCGATCGAAAGGATAGTTAAATAAGTAAGCGTTGTTTTTTAGGTCTGGGAACAAGCTTCAGAGCGTCCTAATATTTCAAAAAAACTTTTATTTGACAGAAAGTAAGATTCCCTGTCCTATTGTACTACTCCAATTTAGGAGGAATTGTAGAACCATTATTTCTCTTCATATGAAATCAAAGGGGTTTTAAAGCTCCGAAGTGAAGTAATTGGTCTTAAAGAGCACGTCTTTAAATAGTTCTACATGGGATGGATATCACAACTTCTTTCATGAAACTTCTTATGGAAACAAGAAGAAATATTTGGTTTCACGAACGATTGCCCGATCGGTACTATTACAACTAATTATTATCAGCAAATCTTTTCGACTTCTACAGATCATCCAACCTCGTTTAACGGCTAAATAAAAGAACGGGCACCATTGTTTGAAATGTTTTGAAATATATCGGTGTGGTTATTGTGGCTCTCGTTTAACACGATTTTGCAGTTTTTACAACACATTTAAGGAAAAACAAGACCTACCTTCATTTCGTGCTTTGGTTTTGTCGCACAAATTTGTTGGATCGCCTGAAAAGTGTAATTATCATGTAATGTGGCCTTTATCAGTAAAAACAAACAAAAAATTTAAAACCTGCACATAGAAGTTTATTGTTTTATGTTTAGAAGATGGACTTTTCGTGCTTTAGTTTTGCCGTACACTGTACTTATGTACTTTTACGTATAAAAGTACATTTGAATAGATCATTACATGTTTTCTTTGTTGGAAGTTTCATCGTCCATGAAAATTGTTTGCAACTCCTTTTTTAAATTATTTCCAAACATAAGTTTTATGCTAATAAAATATTAAATTAACAATAAAGTTGATTTTTACAACTGTTTTTATTGCTCGCATTGCCTAACAGTCAGGTCACAACTAACTAACTAATTGCTAGGGCATACAATCCCGGAATCCAATTTGCTACTATACCAGAAAAACTACTCTTTGATTTACTTTTTTGCTTAATTTAGTAGGTATTATATTTCTTGATTTAGTTTTATGGAATACTCCTCATTTATCATGTAAAAAAGTCACACCAGTAATTAATTTTTTGATATATATGCGGTTCTTATTGTGGTACTATCTCGACTGTCGCGTTACTAATTTGTTGAACCTCTTAGTAGTACTGTTATTTTCTAAGAACTGTTGATTTGGATTCTATTATCTTAATAATGATCTCTCAATAAATTTTTCTTGGATATCTGCAATCTACTGTTGTTGTTGTTGTTGTTGTTAACAGTGCTTCGCCCTGCCCAATGGGATCGATCACTCTAAATTGTCAACAGGCTCTTCTAACGGAAGCCCGAGGAAACGCGCAGTTTCCACAGGGTTGGACCAGAGTGATGTAGGTGTTAGAAGAGTGGGTTCAACTGAATAGGAGAAGAGATGTATTTTATCATGAGGGGACATACCACATGCAGGGCATGTGTTTGGTATGTTGGGGTTCAGTCTGGATAAGTAAGAGTTTAACCTATTACAATATCTAGAGCGAAGTTGTGCTAGTATGACTCTAGTCTCCCTCGGAAGTACACGCTCCTCTTCAGCTAATTCAGGTGGTTGAGTATTAATAACGGGATTCACAGGCCGATATCTGAGAGATCCGTCTACCGACTCGGTGTGGAGGTCATTTAGAGCCCGTCTATGGTTCCGCAGATCAAACAGCAAAGAGATATGGTGCCGGATCTCATCGTAGTGCTTACGAAGATGTCTCCTTATGTCTCTGGGGGGCGGTGCTACATCCAAAAGATGTCGATTTGGATGACTAGGTTTATGACAGTTCAGAAGGAACTGTCTACTCAAGAGTTACGCGTGCTCTTGAACATTGAGCAATTTTGCCTCCTGATGGAGGTGAGACTCAGATGACATAAGCAGACATCCCGTAGCAGTTCTGATGGCGGAAGTCTCGAAATATAGAAATTAAATAAAAGGGGAGAGAGAACACCACCTTGCGGCACCCCTTGTTTTATTCTTCGTGGTCTAGATTTCTTGTTCCTGAATTTGACTGATGCTTGAGATTTGCGAAAACCATGCTGGTGATCGGCCAATTTCAGATTTGCAATGAAGTAAGGGAGCAGAATGGTCTCTAGTAATTTCGCTACCGGCGAAAGGAGGGATATCGGGCGATAAGACTCTCCTTTGTTCGGCGGCTTCCCTGGTTTTAGTAGGGGAACTACAATCGCTTGTTTCCATATCTCAGGTATAACGAAGGTAGTTAGAGAGAGATTAAAAAGATCCGCTAAATAACTCTGTCCCTCGTGGCCTAGGTGTTTGATCATCTTCATGGCGATTCCGTCGGGTCCGATGGATTTTGAGGGTTTGGCAATAGGCGCAGTGGAGTGTTTGTGTTTGTGCGCACGTCGGAAGACTCTTCTCTTAGTCCTATCCGCAGGTGGATGCATTATAAACAGCCGGCAAAAGGAGCTCGCGCAATCTACTGTCATTATATTTAGTGATGAGAAATCTGGGGATATTCATTTAGAGCACGAAAAGGCTCCAAAACCAACATAATTTTTATTACATTATTTTTTATGTTCTGTAATACCTAGGATTATTGTTAAATTTAATACTTTCACTAAACACATTGCTTATTAAGATTAGCATAGATTTTTCTTATCCCGAAATACCGGTATTAGCGCAATTCTTCGGGGTTGCATGTAACATTCACAAATACATGTATCATTTGCAATTAAAACTTTGCTAAGAATATAATAATAGTATAGTATATTACTTTATATTTGGTGTTAAACAAAAGTTTAGCAGCGAACGATGGATAGCCTTCACACTTAATTAAAAACATTTTTTATTACAAATATCGAAATGTATGTACTTATGTATTTATGCTTGCTTGTTTGTACAAGTATGTATGAATGAATGTATTGCGTCTTGTATACTCTTATGTTACTAAATTGTTAATAAAACTGTTTTGGGCTTTTATTAGTTTTTATACTCAGCTGGCTATAACTCATAGAGTATGTTCACTTTTTTCATATAGACTAGGGAGTCGGAAAAATCGATTACTCAATAATCGATTTGTTTTAGTTAAGAGACATATGGAATCGATTTTTAAAGAAAATAGTCGTTTATTGGTCAATCAATTTTTTATAAGAAAAATGCCTATTCGATATATTATTAAACATATGGTACGAATAATGAATTCAAGTGAAAATGGTTTAAACAAATAAGCGATTTTCATTAATCATAAACCTGATATAGATAATTGCCACAAATATTCAGTGTGACATAACATTTGACTAGAATCAAGATTACCAGAAGTGATTTATATAAATCTAACAGCTGCACAGGTGGCGCAATTTAAAGATAAATTTGTAATACTTTCAATCGATAAAGTAAAAATCGATTTTTAAGAATCGATGTAAAAAATTATGCGAAAATGTAGGTGACGTATAAGTTTCTAAAACTATAGTAAAAGCGAAAACCTCATTTCCCTTTCATTCACTTTTATCAAGAAAAAAGTAACTCCAACTTTGTTGTTAAAGCTCACAGCTGGGTATATAATGTTCAGTTACATTCGATTTTTGACACGCTTACGTGTTATTATTACATTTTATGGTATTTTCTTGATGGCTGAGGATAGCGAGATTTTGCATGAGCTACGCTTGATCAAGGAGCAAATGACGAATATTTGTTTATGTCTACCGCATGTCTGTCTCTAGAGCAGCGCATCTGGCAGATACATTCAAGCAACTGCTGGACTAAGTGTTTTGAGTTGAACGTTGTATTGCTAATTTGTTGACAGGGAAGCAGTTCACTCAAACAATTTGTTGCTAATTACATTTCGAAATATATCATAAAGTTGTTAATTAATAAAGCAAGTTGTCTTAAGTTTTTGCGCAAATCAAATGGTTTATTGTGTTTTTAAAGTAGCAGTAATGCGCGGTATTCTTTGGTAACATTCAGAAAATATTCCTAAACGAGTTCTTAAAAGCAACTTATTTTAGCCCTAGAACTATACTTTTAATATCAGCGAAAAGCTCGTACAGCTCATCGATAAAGATTCGCTGGCATCGCGAAAAGGGCCTTCAATCTTTCAAAGAACTTTTTTTTCGAGCACTCTAAGATGCCAAGTCATACATCAGCACAGAGCTTCTGAATTGCCTTCTTATTTAAAGGAGCATTGTTGGCCTTGCCAAAGTGGATTTTTGACCCCGGGTAAACTTGTAATGTACTTAGTGGAAGTAAATTAAACAAGTAACACTACTGAGTTCCAGCAAAGCCAAATACAAATACTGCAGAAACATACGTACGCAGGCGCTCAGTTACTCGAATAGAATGCGGAATTTCATTAGTTCTTAAATCCCATATTTCGACTGCCACACCATCAGTTTCATAGCTGACTTTCTACTTTCTTTACGAAATGCTAAGAAAATAATTCATAAAGATTTGATTTGCATAAAATATATTTGCCAAAAATGGTAAGAGGAAATGGAAACAAGTAAGGGGTCTAAGTTCGCCTGTAACCGGAAATTATACATATATTATACTTATGTTCTGCCATGAGTTTTTTCTTGATATAAGCCATGCCTATATAACCTGTGTTAACCAATATAGCTTTATATGGAATATGGGCGTGGTTATGAAGCCTATTGACTCCATTTTTGCAGTATAAGGAAAATGTATTCATAGCTTAAGTAATAATCACTTCCGATAATATAAAGGTAAAATATTAAATGTGAGTTCAAACCACGCCCACTTCAAATTTATTTTAGCATAGGTTTACCTATATATTATTATATTTATTCAATTTTGCAGATATCGCCTTTCCAAATTTGGAGGCATCAACCGACTTTTCTCATTTTAACCAAAACCGTTTCTCATTATACGTGAAATATGTGTACCAGGACCATGATAGGTAAACTTTTCGACTTATAATTACTAAAGCATTAGAACAGGTTTGGACAAAAAAAGAGCGGTGCCAAGCCCAGTTTCAAAAATGTACCTATACTTTTCGAATTTTTACCTATAATGACACTTTGGTAGTAAAATAGAATTTGTATGAGGCAGACCTGTTAAATTATGATTATCCATTCAATGATTGATTACCCATTACTTTCAATTTCTAAGGATTATTTTCCAATTAAATAAAGAAATTATCAAAAAATCATAATTTTTTAAGATTATTAAAAAAATCAAAAATAATCAAAAAAATATGTTTTGATTACTTTAGATTATTTTAAATTTTTTTTTTTTTTTAATTTTTTTTGGTTTGCATCAACAACAAAAGAATCAAAAATAGTCAAAAGTAATCTAAACAACATTTTTTTTTTATTTATTTTTGATTTTTTTTTTGATTATTTAAAATTTTGTTGATGTGAATCAAAAATATTCAAAAAAAAATTTTAGAAAATCGAAAACAATCAAAAATTATCAAAAAATAATCGAAAGTAATCTAAACAACTTTTATTGATTATTTTTGCTTTTCTCTAATCGTAATCAACTAATAATTGCCTTTTCTTGAAAAACAATTAAAATAATCTTTAACATTTAAAAAGGCCGTCTAATTAATTGATTACTAATTACTTATCAAATTTAACAGGTCTGATATGAGGTTATGTTTCACAGAGATATTGGCTATTATAGTCGTCGGTGGCCTGTTTAAAAATGTGTATAAAAGTGGGCATGGTCCTTGTTTCTTATGAACATTACTTTTAAATATGCAAAAAAAAAATTATTTTCTTATGATATCTTAAGGATTTTTTGATTTTTGGTTAGTAATGTTTGTAGAGTTAACTTAGGAAAAAGTGGGCGGTGTCACGCCTATTTTAAAAAACCAAACAATGAATTGGATTCTACAATATCAATAACACACCAAATTTGGTCATTATATGTGTATTATGTTCTAAATAGTCGTTTTTTTGTTTTCCAAAACATTCGCTACATAAAAATTGGAAGTGGCTATCATCCGATTTCGCCAATCTTAAATAGCAAGGGATCTACATACCAAACTAAATAACTTATTTCAAACATTTGCTAAAGTTATCGTGTTTTCAAACTGCTGGCGGATGAGCATACCCTAATCAACAGTTTTTTCCTCTTGAGCATTTTGATAACATACGAGTATATACGAGTATATACATAAGTAAGTGTAAGTCTACTTCGATCCGTGTATGCCATTACGAGCTGGTGGTGATCTTGGTCTCTTTTCATTAACTTCATTGCACTACAAAAACGGATGGCAAATATTGATCTTTCACAAGACTCTTTTAGGTTTGGTTAGATTTGATTGAGAGTCTGTATATTTGCTTATTATGTGTTTACATTTCCTTCACTCACATTGGCCAAATTTACCTACTTCGCTAATGTTTCCCACTGATGGGTCAGTTTTGTTTTCTTACAATCGTCAATATGCTCGAAATACTTATAGGGTTATCATGACTTGCTTGGCATTGAATTGTTGTAGCCATGATTTTAACTCAAGCTATTGACCAGACACCTTTTAATTAAAATGTTTTAAAAATTAAGAAAGATCTTTCACATTTTAGTGAATCATAGACATGCCAAAAGGCTGTTTTACCCATGCAAACAAGTGTTTATGCATGACGAAGAAATTTGGTCACTTTTAAAGGATCACGCTTCTGTATTTTTATTTTTTTTATTAAATTTTTTTTTATTAAATGAAAAACATCAATAAAATTATTTTATTTTATAATATTTTTTTTTTTTATTTTATTGTATTTTATTTATATTTTATTTTATTTTTTTTTTTTATTTTATTTCAATTTTATTTTTTTTATTTCATTTTGTTAATTTTGTTTTATATTATTTTATTTTGTTTCGTTTTGTTTTGTTTTATTTCATTTTATATATTTTATTTTATTTTATTTTATTTTATTTTATTTTATTTTAGTTTGTTTTATTTTACTTTATTTTATTTGGACTAAAACAACGGGCCAAGAAATTCACCTGTAGCACTTCAGCTAATTTAAAGTGATTTCACACCTACTTACCCATTCAAGGGTTTTTATTTTGTTGTTATTTTATGACCATTTCTCATTGTTAAATTTTTGCAACTCATTAACATTTGTTTTGTTTTGTTCTATTTCACTTAACTTTTTTTTTTTTTTTGTTTTTATTTATTCACTTTTATTTTCTTTTTTCACTTATTTTATTTAATTTAATTTTATTTTATTATTTATTTACTTTTATTTATTTCATATTATTTTATTTTGTTTTGTTTTGCTTTGTTTTGTTTTATTTCATTTTATTTATTTTATTTTATTTGTTTCTATTTTTTTTTCTTTTTTTTCATTTTATTTTATTTTATTTAATTGTATTTAATTTAATTTATTTTATTTTATTTTATTTTATTTTATTCTATATTATTTTATTTTATTTAATTTAATTTTATTTAATTTTATTTAATTTTATTTTATTTAATTTAATTTAATTTTATTTTATTTTATTTTATTTTATTTCATTTTATTTTATTTTATTTTATTTTATTTTATTTTATTTTATTTTATTTTATTTCATTTTATTTTATTTTAATTTTTTTTTTTTTTTTTTTTTTTTTTTTTTTTTTTTGTGTGTTCGTGGGAGGAGGAAATGCTTTATGCACTAACCGGGTTTGAGCCCTCGTTACTAGATTCTCTAGCAGCGGAACTCTCCGAGTGTGGGACTCCTTCTTATCTTGAAGTATACCGCACTAAAACCTAACCTCCCACGGCCCGCGCATTCTTCCTTACCTGGGACCGCGCTTAGCATTACTTCAGGTAAGGAAGCGCGTTACGTGAGCTCTATGGCTACTCTCACGCTAACTGGCTAGACAACCGTCTTCCCGTTTCGCAAGGAGGACATTCCTCGCGTATCGTCTGACTATGTCCCATCTAACGTTTTCGCAGGTCATCTTGCGAATGACACTGCCCGGGGAAAGTTCGCCAATTGTCTCTTCCACCCGCCTTCTTTCTTCTGCAAATTGCTCGCATTCGAAGAAGGTGTGGCGTACGTCGTCTATGGCTCCGCAGTAGGTGCAGTTCGGGGTTTGAACTTTGCCCATTCTATGGAGATATTCACGGAAATAACCGTGTCCGGTTAAGAACTGGGTCAGGTAGAAGTCGACTTCTCCATGAGGTCGGTTCAGCCATGGTTCTAGTTCGGGGATTAATACCCTGGTCCACCTTCCAGCAGCACTGCTGCTCCATTGTAGTTGCCACCGCCGGATCGAATCACCACGCGCCTGCGTTGCAGCAACGTCTCTACGTACCTCTGCACGAGTGTCGTAAGTCATTTTTCTTTCCTCAGCGAGAAGATATATCGGTATAGTCCCCGCGATGACCAGAACAGCATCTGCGGAGACCGTGCGGTATGCTGAGGCGATTCTCAGGGCCCCTCTACGTTGGACTGCGGTAATAGCGGCCCGATACTTCCCAAATTTCATTGCGTCCGCCCAGACTTCTGCACCGTACAACAGTATAGAGTCTGAGGCGGACGCCAGCAGCTTTCTTATGCATGGCTTTGGTCCACCTGTATTTGCCATTAGCCGACTCAGACTTGCGATGGTCTTCACAGCCTTCTCGCAGGAGCTTCTTAGATGCTCCGAGAAGGTCAGCTTGTTGTCCAATTTCACCCCTAGATATTTCGTAGAGCGGCGCGTCTCTATCTGTTGATCCCCAACATTCATGTTGGTGATTGTGGGAATCCTTCTTTTCGTTAGTATCACGATCTCTGTCTTGGCTGTAGCCAGTTGGAGGCCGTGATTATTCATCCACTCGTCTACACTGCGCATCACTTGGTTCAGTTTAAGCTGTGCCAGGTCGCAGTTTCGTGCTGTTATCACCGCAGCCACGTCGTCTGCAAAAGCAACTAGAAAAGTGCTTTCTGGCATCTGCATTCGAAGGAGACTGTCATAGGTAGCATTCCAAAGATCAGGGCCGAGCACCGACCCTTGTGCTGCCCCGCCTGTTAGATTCACCTTTCTTTGGCCTTGCGTCGTTTCATAGATTAGCCAACGGTCTCTTAAGTAGTCCCTCAATATATCTAACAAGTATATCGGGACCTTAAAGGAGCGTTCTAATGCATCAAGCATGTCTTCCCACCTGGCAGAGTTAAAAGCGTTTTTAACATCTAACGTCACCAATAGTACCACCGGCCTTGCTTGATGGCTTGTCGTCTCGGCCTTCCGGACTGCCTCTACGACTTCTGCTATGGCGTCTATTGTGGAGTGCCCTCTCCGAAAGCCATGTTGCCGGTGGGAGAGTCCACCCTCGTCTTCTATGGCTGCTGTTAGACGTTGCTTTATAAGGCTCTCCATCATTTTTCCCGCTGTGTCGAGCATACATAGTGGGCGAAAGGATGATGGAGAGCTTGGGTCCCCTTTGCCTTTCGGTATGAGGACGAGCCGTGCTGTCTTCCATCTGGCGGGGAAGACACCTGCTTCTAGACATTTGTTATACATGTGTAACAAGAGCTCTGGACAACTATTAGCAGTTAATCTGATTGCCTCCGCAGGTATTCCATCGGGTCCTGGGGCTTTACCAGCCCTCATGCTACGCAGGGCTATTTCTAGCTCTTCTTCATTGAAAGGTACCACGTTGCGGTCATCTCGTGCTGCATGTTCCTCTTCTCTAGTAAGTTGCGTGAGGAATAGCGCTTCCACGATGTTCTTCATGTCATCTTCGTCCATCGTCTGATTTGGTGGTCGAAGTTTCTTCATAACTATTTTGTACCCTTGTCCCCAGGGGTCTTGATCCACTTCCTTACAGAGCTCTTTCCAGCATCTTAGTTTGCTTGCTTTTATGGCGGCGCCGAGAGCCTTTTTCGCCCCCTTGTACGCCTCCGCCCTTTCAAGAGCCTCGGATCTGCCACGTGAGCGCGTCGCCAGTCTTCGCATTCTGTGACATGTTTTCCGGAGTTCCGCGATTTCGCTATTCCACCAATATACCTGCTTCTTGCCTCGCCACGTTCCTATTCGTGGCATAGAGACGTTGCAAGCATGGCGCATGCATTGCATGGTTTCTTCAACCGCCGCATGTGGCGTATTGGTGCCGTCAGTTATCCGTCTGGCTTTCGCCAGCACTGTTCCGGTGAACCTGGTGGCGTCAACTTTAGCTGCATCCCATCTACGGGTTTTGTATGATGCGTTCGCTGCCGGTCTTTGACCAGGATGGTCGAGTTGGAAGGTGATGTATTTATTTTAATTACTGTATTTTATTTTATTTTATTTTATTTCATTTTATTTATTTTATTTTATTTGTTTCTATTTGTTTTTCTTTTTTTTCATTTTATTTTATTTTATTTAATTGTATTTAATTTAATTTATTTTATTTTATTTTGTTTTATATTATTTTATTTTGTTTCGTTTTGTTTTGTTTTATTTCATTTTATATATTTTATTTTATTTTATTTTATTTTATTTTAGTTTGTTTTATTTTACTTTATTTTATTTGGACTAAAACAACGGGCCAAGAAATTCACCTGTAGCACTTCAGCTAATTTAAAGTGATTTCACACCTACTTACCCATTCAAGGGTTTTTATTTTGTTGGTGTTTTATGACCATTTCTCATTGTTAAATTTTTGCAACTCATTAACATTTGTTTTGTTTTGTTCTATTTCACTTAACTTTTTTTTTTTTTTTTTTTATTTATTCACTTTTATTTTCTTTTTTCACTTATTTTATTTAATTTAATTTTATTTTATTATTTATTTACTTTTATTTATTTCATATTATTTTATTTTGTTTTGTTTTGCTTTGTTTTGTTTTATTTCATTTTATTTATTTTATTTTATTTGTTTCTATTTTTTTTTCTTTTTTTTCATTTTATTTTATTTTATTTAATTGTATTTAATTTAATTTATTTATTTTATTTTATTTTATTTTATTTTATTTTATTCTATATTATTTTATTTTATTTAATTTAATTTTATTTAAATTAATTTTATTTAATTTAATTTTATTTTATTTTATTTTATTTCATTTTATTTTATTTTATTTTATTTTATTTTATTTTATTTTATTTTATTTTATTTCATTTTATTTTATTTTAATTACTGTATTTTATTTTATTTTATTTGATTTTATTTTATTTTATTTGGACTAAAACAACGGGCCAACAAATTCACCTGTAGCACTTCAGCTAATTTAAAGTGATTTCACACCTACTTACCCATTCAAGGGGTTTTATTTTGTTGTTATTTTATGACCATTTCTCATTGTTAAATTTTTGCAACTCATTAATGAAGTAATTTTTTTAATCGTGCCATCCAAAGACAACAATCATTGTAAAGGCACGTTAACGGCACCTACGACAAGGGGTAATACTTTTTTTTTTTCGTTTTTTAGTTTGTGCCCGCTCACCTTTGTGCCATTTCTTATATGGTTGCTTTCGCCTTTTTGAATGCAAAAAAAACATGATGAAAAAGTTGTAAAGCATTTGCGGTTTAACCTTGAGATGTGTTTGAAGCTTTTCGGTGAAGAAAAATTCCATTTAACAAGTCAAAAAAAAGATCAGAGTATTTTCGGCAGATAAACAAGCTGAGCATGTAAACTCTTGACGGGGTAGTAAGTTACGTATCTTATCTTGAAGGCCTACTTTTCCTTTAAATATGCAGATCAACGAGCGTGGTTAAATCGGCTCAGCTCAACGTCCTGATCATTTCGTGACTCTTACGTAAGTTAAAACTTTAAATTTTTTCGTACTTGATGTTTTATTTACTAAATTAAACATAGCAAACGTGAATCATGCATTAATGTTCTTCCATTTCATTCTTATGAGAATGAACCGCTGTTTGAATAAACATTTCAAAAAACAAATATTATAAACCCAGTTGTGAGATATATAGAATTAAAACTGCACATGACTTGTACCAAAGTTTTCTTAGTCTTGAACAAAGGTCAAAATTATTAACCGTTTTAAAGAAGTGAGCATCAGAGCTGCTTTCTCTATTTCCACAACATGACCCTTTTCACTTCTTTATCCATTACCCTTAAAATTCTAAAATTTGTAGTAAACTGACCTTACGTGTCTCCGTCATGGTGTTTTGTCCCTTTTCCTCCCCTTCCTTTTCCTAATCTGGCCTCAGTAATCCCTGATTGTTTGGGGAACAAGTGACAAGAGCAACTTGGGTCCGATGGGAGTTATGATGCCTGTTGGTGTTTTACATTCTTGCGCAAATATGGGGGACGCAAGAATTATGGGGAAGTCGGATGCACTGAAACGGGCACTCACTTTCTTTGCGAATACCCAGCTCTAGCCAAAATCAGGAACAAAACCCTATACATTCGAAGAAATCAAGTCAAAAACCCATCGAAAAATATATGTAAAAGCAATTGCGACAGAATGGAGCTCGTGCACTAACTTGGCTCTGTTCTGAGGGTGGATGGCAAAGCAACAAATCATAGCTTTGGAGCGTGTTATGTGGAACACTGATAAATGCGAGAGTTTTTCTATAAGTCTTTTTGAATATGGCGGTCAGTAGTTTTAAATTCAACTACCATCCCTTTTTTATAGGCTGCTGTACAATTTTGACCTATTTAAAGCTAAACCCATCTTGAGTTTTAACAAAATAGGGGGGAATTTCATATGGCGTTTAAGCAATAGTTTTGGCGTGAAAAACGTTCAAAGAAATCAAGGAAACGTTTGATAAATACTAAGGGGACTCTCATCCATCAGTTTCAAGGGCTGGGACTGTGTTCCGTTGTGGTTGTGCTAGCTTTCCGGTCACCCAAAATTAGTAATCACAACAGAAATTGTCGATGAAATCCATGGATTGATGGTGGATGGTCGCATAATTAAAGTGTCGGAAAGAGCCAAGCCCACAGATATCTCTTCTCGTCACATTTTATATAAATAAATATAACCATAACACCACCCCAAAAGGGAAAAATTAAAACAGCTGGTTTCTTCTGGTGAATGTGCACCACAGATGACCAAATTGGGACTGTCGGCCAACAATTTTATTGCCACAGCTTTTTGGCATGCATGCGATGTCACTCATATTTATTACCTTGACAAGGGCAAGAAGCATACCTGGGAATATTTCTTAGAGCTTTTGGATAGATTCGAAGCAGAAACTAACTTATAAATTCATAAATTGGACTACGAACTAATACCTCACCCAGCTTATTCTACAGATTTAGTCCCTCCGATTAATTTCTATATACAAACTTGAAAAAATAGCTGTGGGCTCAGAGGTTTGTTTTATTTGAAGAGCCCATTAGTGAAACCATTGGCTTTTTAGAGCGCCTTGAATTAACCCATTAGTTGAAAGGAATGCGGCAATTGGAAAAACGCTGGACTGAATTTATCGAGCCACGTTACGTTTAAATACTCAAATTTTAACACGTATTTGCACATTTGAATTCCTCATCCTAATATTCGGTTAGTAGATTAACCGAGTTTTCGAATACAACATTAGTTGACAAAAAATCGACTAGCAGTATTCGAGCAGTCTACCTATGACGGCTACTTAATTAACCACACATGAACAGGACCAATGTGCACTGATGCGACTCTCACCTATTTCACCAGGAAGAAAGTACGATTGTCATCGTCACCGGAAAACTCCACTGTCAGATCTCGCACTCTGAACTCTGGAGAATAGTGCGATCTACACAGGGGAAACCCAGACACTCTTTAGTCAACTTCGGTCTGGATACTACACTATTATTTCCAGGAATGGAAACTATTCTATCGAACTCAATTGAAGTCGCAGGAATAAAGAGAGAGCGCCTAGCGACGTTGGAAATCCCGGATAAATTTCACTATGGGCTTTCCATGAGGATATTGAATCAAGATTTTGGTTCTGACATATGTATCTACATGTGATTTTAAATTTTGATTCAAATCAATAATAAGTGTTTATTAGGTTATTTTCTCATTTCACGGGGACTTGTTTTAAGTGGTTAATGAGTACAGATGTGGATGAGTTTAAACATAAATCCGCATGAAAAATAGAACAACTCACCTCGGTTTTCACATCTAACTTTTTTAAGGGCTCATATGGAAATATTTAATTTTTTTGAAGGAACATTCACTGAAAACTCGGTTCATAGTATTCGAGTTTTGACAAAAATTCGAAGAGTTGAGGCAAAGTGAATAGTCGAGTAGCCGCTTCTTAGTCACTAGTCGATTAACCGAGTAGTCGAAGAAATCAACTTTTTTACCCGTCTCTCCTTCCTTACGGAAGGAGGGGTGTCATGACCTAGAAGGTTCCACTGGTCATAGCAAGGTAGTACCGGAGCGTACCGGATTCATATCCAGCCAAGGACTGATAGTTCCCCCTTCGGGAAGTGTTTTTGGCGTTACAACAACAACAAAAACAACAACAACTTTTTTAAAGAATTTTATTGTCTGAGCTACGTAATTATGAGTCCTTCTTCGTGCAGCAACAGTTTTTTCTGCTGGGTTTTTTATCACTATTTGCACATCATGCATAAATTCAAAAACTAACAGTAACAACTAATAATGCCACTAACAAATGCCTCTGACAAAGCGTCAGTCAAGTGGACATAGAGTGTTTGATGGAGTCGAAGGTGTGGCAGATAATTGCAGACTAAACTTATGTGCCCAAGAGCAAAGCGTGAACTTCTATAGACGGTATGTGTATGTTTATATATGCAGCAAAGTGGTTATTGTTTTTGTTGCTGGCATCTCCATTACTTGGAGTTCGCTTTTAAACAAAATGAAAAAACATAACCATTTTAAGCAAACAAATCTGCGGAAAATCTTTAAATCAGCGACTCGCAAGAGGTCAAAAAGTGGTTAGGAACAAAAAATGTTTGGTAGTGTTAAATGTGAGAGGGTGTAGCGAAAATAAATAAAAACAAAATAAAAAAAATTGCTATGGGTTTTTATACCTAAGCAAATATTTATAAAAAGTGTATTTCTAGGTTTACAGATTTCCATTTCTTTTTTTTTTATAGAAAATTTTTAATGAAAAGTACATTAATGCTGAGCTTCACTCGTCGTACATATTCGGATCGGATTTCCTTTGTTTGGCAAGGAATCGACCGGAGATTGTTATTCAATTGAAATCAGATACAAAATATATGTTTTTATGTGTTTTTTATTTTATTTTACTTTTGTTGTTGGTTTTAAGGTTTGTTCATTTTTACATATTTTTGTAAGTTTAACGAGCTCAAAGCCAGTTGATAATAATTCTTAGTTAATTATTATTATTTTTTGATTAGAGGTTATAGTTATAGTACTATTTCGGAAACAGCCACGATTTCTCGTCAGACTAATTCGTATAGTTTTTGCTATTTTCAGAGGATCTTGTGGATAGTCGAACCCACTTACTCTGATTGTAAGCGCAGCTGCCTTACCCATAGGCTTAATTAAACTTTTCCTCTAATTTTATTTTATGTTTTTTATTTTATATTATTTAGTTTTATTTACTTTTATTTCATTTTATTTTATCTTATTTTATTTCATTTGATTTTATTTTATTTTATTTTATTTTATTTTATTTTATTTTATTTATTTTTATTTACTTTTATTTCATTTTATTTTATCTTATTTTATTTTATTTGATTTTATTTTATTTTATTTTATTTTATTTTATTTTATTTTATTTTATTTTAATTTAATTTAAAATATTCTATTTTATGTTTTTTTATTTTATTTATTTTTATTTTATTTATTTTTATTTTATTTAGTTTTATTTTAGTTTTATTTATTTTTGTTTCATTTTATTTTATCTTACTTTGTTTTTTATTTTATTTTATTCAGTTTTTTTTTATTTTAATTTCATTTTATTCATTTTATTTTGTTTTATTTTATTTTATTTTATTTAAGTTGTTTTATTTCACTTCATTTTATTTTATTTTATTTTTTTTATATTATTTTATTTTCTTTTGTTATCTATTTTATTTTTTTTATCTTACTTTATTTTATATTTTTTTTTAATTTTATTTTATTTTTTTAAATTTTTTTATTTTTTCTATTTTATTTTTATTTTATTTACTTTATTTTATTTCATTTCATTTCATTTCATTTCATTTTATTTTATTTTATTTTATTTTATTTTATATTATTTTTTTTATTTTATTATATTTTATTTACGTTGTAATTTTTTCCTCTAATATCAATTAACAAACAAAACATAAAAATGCGAGCTTTGCTCCAACAACAATCACCATAACGATAATTGTTACAGGTACAGTGCGGGTGAATAACAAATAACACGGAAGTGTTGATATGCAAAAAAGTCCTTCTGTATCTAAAACTCTTCTATGAACGCGCCTAAAAATATTCCACTTTCCTTGAGTTGATATATAAAATCTATGTACCAAAGAATGTATAAAAGGAATAAGAAAATGGCACATTAGAGGAAAAGTGCATCGTGACGCTACAGGGCATCATAGCTTAGTTGTTAGAGTACTCTAACAGCGGCTTTGGTGCAGACACTTGGGTTCGTATCTCAGTGTCCGAGAAGGGGTCTGATGAGAAGTTGGGCACTTCGAAACATGTCATCCCATACCATCGCTGTGCATCATAACGTTGTAATTTTTTCCTCTAATATCAATTTTTATTTAATTTTATTTTGTTTTATTTTTTTTAAATGTACTTTATTTTATTTGTTTTGTTTTATTGTACTTTATTTTATTTTTTGTATTTATTTTATTTTATTTTATCTTATTAAATTTTATTTTATTTTATTTCATTTCATTGCATTTTATTTTATGTTATTTTATTTTGTTTTATATTAGTTTATTTTCTTTTACTTTGCTTTACTTTATTCTATTCTATTTTCTATTTCATTTAATTTAATAAATTTTATTTTATCCAATTTTTGTTCGCGTATTAATTGAATTTCAGTTGTTCTATTGTCATTTCAGTGCTCACGTAGCTGAAATAGCTAACACGCATGCACATATAAACAAACCTGAGAGCAATATGTCACCGCAAAACTAGAAATATCAGCATCTTTCCATTCTCCCGTGTTTTTATTTGGCTAATAATCCGGGTGTTAGCTTGCTTACCGCGCCGTTTCGTAGCCGGCAAATGCAAAAGTTGAACTAGGTCAACGAGCCATACGCTGCGAATGTTTTGAGTATTTCGCAGTTTCTTGCAACAACAAAAGTAGCAAGTACCACTACAAAAGCATTTAGCAGCATCGCTAACAACATCATACAGACGTAGTCGTAGTTTTGGCAATCAAATTGTTGCTTTTGTTATTGTTGTACTATTGAAACGAAACATTTACGCGCTTGTTTATTTCCAATTACGAGTGTGTGTATGTGGCTATGTCGTCACGTTGCTGCTCATTTGGGGGTTCACGACTTGACACTTTTGCATTGCTCAAGAAATAGATGCCGGTTAACAACAACCAACAATTATTGCTAACAAAAATATACAAAATATAAGAAATAAAGAAAATAATAACAATCAAAAAGTGGCGTGCAAAAGCTAAATATTTAAATTTATATACATACAAACAAATATTGCTCAATAATTAAATGCTTTACATGCTATTCGTTTATTGGCATCGCTGAATTGTATAGTTTATTGTGTTTCGCTTAAAATATATTTTTGATTATACAGTTAAGTTTCATTCAAAAGTATTACTGGCAAACAGGTTTACCTCATTATGTTTTGACAACTTTACATTTCTATCTTAGATTTCTTAAGCATTTATTTGTTGGGATGTGAAGCGTTGCGTGCGAAGTGTTGGTGGCAATTTTATTTGGAAATTAGAAGGAAGAGGAAGCTATTTTAACAGGTTCCCTGTACAATGAATCATATATGATTCATGTTAGCAATTTTGTACCGTGTCTTATGCGCTCGTGTATCATATATGAGCAATTTCTCATATACTTCATATTACTGAAATTTTTTAAACGTGGTGGGTTATTTTTGTTTATGGTATGGGACATGGCTGCATATACCTTGTATTGTATAAACCTAAAAAAAAGTTTGGTGATTTTCAAATACTTAGCTAAATATCCGTCCCCGCCAATTAAATGTAGGTACCATTTCATTATCGTGACAGGTAGAAATCATTAACTTAATTTTTTTCTGCAAAACTCTTTAGGTAAACCAGTTTTGTTTATACGGAGTGTGCCACACAAATCAGTATTGCGGTCTTTTAGATATTTCGCTAATCAAAGGCTTGTGTAGTAGTTGTCCGCAATTATTAACCTTCCTTCATTTAAAAGCGGTAAGCATAATTTTATAACAGTTGAACCTGGTTTGTCAAGGCCATCCAGGACAAAAGTTGTTCCAGCATACACAACGTATGACCAAGTATAACTATTCACGGAACACATTTTATAAATTTTGATCCCATATTTGCTAGACTTAGATGGAATATAAGTTTTTATGCGTAGACGCCCTTGATGGCTTACTAGAGATTCATCGACGACGATTGTATCACCTGGCATATACAGAGATCGAAATATCGTAACCATGGCATCAATAAGAGGTTCAATTTTGTACAAAATATTTTGATTATCAGGCTGAATGCCCTCAAAATGCCAGCAACGTAAAATTGGTGAGAATCTATTGTACGACATTGATATATTATGAAACAATTGGTTATAGTACAGTGTATCCATTTTCCAATAATGTTCAAACAAAATAATTGCAAAAAATTTTTTTAGTTCGGTACTGTTCAACATCGGTCCAGCGCTTCATTCGACTGTACTTCTTTGACCGCGAGTTTTTCAAAAAGTTAGCATAATTATTTGTTTTTTTTACCATAAGATCGATAAGGTCGTTGGAAACAAAGTACTCGTAAATTTTCATGAGGCTAATGTCACCTGATTCATCAGAAATTGACTGCACATCCTGAACACCTGACTTTCCGGTAAATATTTCCCGTCCAATAGGCAAAATATCTTCCCAAAGTGGGTGTAGTTGGGGTTCTCCCATATTATCCCCTTCTTCAAATTCGACCTCTGAACTTTCGTTTTCTGAATCACCTAAATTTGCCATTAAATCATCTTCCGAAACCTGCACTTCATTTGATACGAAATTCATGCCTTCTGCTTCGCTTTCTGAGGTGTCGGGAGCTTCACTCTCATTTGGTAAATAGTCATCATCACTTTCACTAAAATCCCAATCTCTGTCGCTGTCTTCGAGCATTCTACTAATTTCTTCGGCGGTATATTTAGAGCCAGATGCCATTTTTGATTTATATTCAAAAAAACCTGAACTAAATATTAGTAAATTGCGCTTAACTTGCTTTAATTTTTAGAACGACAGATGTATACGATGGCAAAAATTTCTAACGGATCTTCTCTCGGAACAGTGTTTATCCAAGTTACAAGGTCGATCAGTATTGATAGTAAGCAAACAGAGTAACAGCCCATTTTACTGCCTAAGAAGTCTCAACTGAAAATATTCCTCATTGCAGTAGTTCTGTTTTGTTTTTAATCGGATTACCTTAGTTAGACCGATTACAAGCTATTGAGAGTAGTTTTCGTAGTTGATTCATCAAACGTACGGCGTGAAAATTTCCTCAAGTACGTTCGTGAATCAAATAATATACATGATTCACAAAACGTGTAGCGACAGAAACCTTTCGATTACGTTCATGAATCACATATGAATCAAACATTTTTTTTGGTTTTTTTCATTATTTCTTTTTTCTAATATCATTTAAATGCTTATACCTACAAATTTTGTTCCACAATAATATACAATCTTGGAAAAAAAATTGAGCGTGGGACGATTCGGCTACACTTTTGTATGGGGACAGGGAACCTGTTAAATGTGCAACAATCCAACAGAAGTAATTTACATCGAAGCATGCAGGAGCAAATTGCATTTAACAATTATGCTGCACTCTTGTCGGGTTCGTTGCTTAAGTCTTTAGTTTTTATAGGTATGGAATATTTTTAAACGTTTATTTAATTTGTTTTTGTAGTAATTTCAACTTTGAGTTTTAAATGAATCTTCATTAACTTCAACGCACATAAATTGCGTTTGGCGCCAAAAACAAGCAAACTTGAAGTATTTAGCTGAGCTCTAGCTTCTGGATAAGAAAAACATTTGCTAATTAAATAAAAAAGCGAACTATTGTAACGACTAATTAAGTTTCAAAGTCACACAATTTTTTCGAAGATCAAGGGTTACTAGGTCTAACCTTAAGCTCGAATTATTTTAATCACCAGTAATACTTAAACATGTTTACATATACAAGTATGTACATATGTATGTGTATATATATACTTATCTTTTACACACCTCAACCTTTTTTAATTGGACAAACTGATATTTATTTCAAAATGCAATCAATCACATTTATTTAGATAGAGATTAAATATGAATGTTAAATATTTGATGAATATGTAACGCAGTAAAATTTGTAGGCTTTGTTTGAGGAAATAATAGCTTAACTTGAGATAAGAATAACTATAGCTAGTATTAGTATTTAGCATACATATAGGATGAAATAAACAAATAAAATTTTCCATAATTTTTCGAAGTAGACATCCTCCTACAATTGAGTTTAAGTAGGCAACAACTTTGCCCATAACAGAGGACTGTGGGGCTAATTTTATAACATTGCTTTGCCTCAGCTATCTTCTAGCAAATTTGTTTTTATGGTTGGAATTTCTGACCTGATGAAACGTGCCGGAAAGTGGAATTTCGTCACTATCTTAAGCTGGCATGATGCTGGGGGAATATTTCACCAGTCGCACGTCTATCCAAGAAAATCACACCAAATCTAAAGTGCTTGAAGTCCAATGCATTGTCACTTTTGTTGCTTTCTTTGGTGTTACTCGATGTTGAGTGGTCGTCTCGTCGGCCAGTTTTAAATATTATTTTTGGCCTATATCTCTTCTTTTTCTTATATCCACAGATCGAATTTCAGAGCTCGAGAATTTATATAGACTAGCGATCGCCCAGTGGTTGAAATTGAACCACGAGAATTTATTTCATTTAACTACTTTCTACTAATTTCATTCGCCTTTTCGGCATTTCTTTCTCTGCTGTTCCTTCCCTTTAGTATATTTTCGATTTCTTTGATTTCCTCTACTCTCCAGAGTCTCTATTTTTATTTATTTTTTGTTCTTTTCTGTTTCATTGCTTCCTTTTCTTACTTATCCTTTCCTTTATTTTCCTTTCCTTTCCTATCCCATCCTTTCCTAATTTTATTTTGGTTTATTAAATTTTGTTTTAAAGTTATTTTAATTCACAAAAACCTAACCACAAAAAAATACAAAAGAAAACTACGGTGTTGAATAATCTTTATGAATAGTCAATTATTTTGTTTTTGTAAATACTGTTTGTATCATCAATGAAGTTTACATATTTGCTCAAGTTTTTGGTTGCTTAATCGCTGAAAAAACGGAAATACTTTGTAGGAGTATCAGAGTACTCCAACACTAATCGTCCATATAAAATAGATGGCCCAATTTATATGCCAATAGTGTCCTAGGATTGGATCACCTACTTACATTTCGGAGTACATTTAAAAGATTACTGCGTAGATTATTCAACACCAAGTCGAGAGAGGCAGCAGGTGTACTTTTGAGGACCATCACAAAAAAGTAACCACAACTAAAGCAAAAATGCATGTCCCGTTTATTCACACAACAACGGCTCTATAGTGCGAATACTTGTTTTTCATTGATCCACTACCAACTCTTCGCACTCACAGGGAGAGCCGATCACGCGAGTAATACAAAAACATGCATGACATGTCTACTCACACAACAACGTCTCTATAGAGTGAATACATGTTTGACATTTGTGGTGGTGTAGTTTTTAAACTAATTTTTCTATATTATAATTAATTTTTTATTGACGGTACTGCAGTTTGGTCATAACTATCCACAAATATATAATTGTTAATACCTCAGATGTATAATTCGGCCATAAAGTGGGACAATTTCCCTCAAATTTCGCATTTATATTATAGATGTATGTGTGCTTTCATATACGGACTGGTTTTAGTATTTTCATATTGAAAAGCGTTCAAGTTTCTATTTAACTCAAGCGTGCTCTGTCCGTAAAGCAGAAGTCAATGAGATGATAATAATAAGTAAGTCGCGACTTGGCCAGAAAAGCAGCAATCATTTACTGCACAAATTCGCGTCTGTGTTAAAGTTAAAATAAGAACGTGCACTGATGATTCACTTAGTGCTCTTGTGGGAATACCTTCCCTAAACTTTTTGTTATTGATACTGTTGTCGTGATCGCAAAAACCTCCCCGAAGGTTTGGAGAATATACCGTAGGATTTATTTATATTTTACCCGTTGGACCTTCGAGTTGTAGATACATTATAATCAGAGCCATGCTTTCGTAATCACCATCTACTACGCCTTAACTGCCTAAGAAATTTTGCTTATCAAATGACGCCAAACGAAAGTACCTAGGGAGGCCAAGTCATCCCCAAGCTTTTTTTTCTATCCTGGTCGGGACTTGCCGAGTTCGGGTCTAGATATGAAAGACTTCTAGGCCGGAGCGTCTTTGTTCATTCGTATGACAAAAGCCTGCAAGCAGAGACTTTAGGCTTTAGTTTGCTGCACTATGCTCAATACCCAGACGACTGAGCTTTGCTAGGCATTTTTCGAAGTTTCCATATAATTTAATTTGTTGAAGATACTCATCAGTAAAGATATTCTGATCGTTTTCATACATAACCCTACCTAGAAATATATTTTAAAAAAAATCCTCTCAGCATATCGTGTTTGATTTTTTTATAATTACAGATAGGATAAAACACGGTTAAATCTGCTAAGTTGCAACACTTATGTAAGAGAGCTAAGATTTTAGCAGATAACCTTTGTACAAAATTTCATAGAAGTGTGTCAAGACGTTTTCGAGATAATAGCGAATGCGCAAAAAAAAAGAAATATAATGCGATGTGTTTTCAGACCTAGAAGGCAACCCTACATGGAATTTCTTTTTGTTGAAAGTCGATTTGAAATATCGTACGTTTGATATCCTTAATGGTATATTGCGATATATTTTTAAAAATTTCAAAATGATGGCAAGCCTGTAAAAAGCCTTCTAGTGAAAAGACTTCCATAGAACACCTTGAAATGAAGTATATTACCTATTACCAAAAGTTAATCCAAATGGGTCAAGTCGGTTTCGAAATAATATCGGATATGCCAAAAAATAAATACAATAGGAGCAGGTGGCAACCCTAGGTGGTAAGTTTTCCTAGAAATTTGTTGGGCACATATAATTTCGTTACAAAAAAATCAGATAGGTGGCAACCCCATAAAAGTATGCTGGGTGGCAACCTCTATATATAAATACTTAGAATGCAGTGCACTATCCACTTACAAAATTTCATAAAGATCATGTCATCTTTGGAATATTTCAAGACCCACCATGCTTTCTTTTGATGTGGTCCATGATCCCGACCCATACATTATGGCAGATATGATGAGCGACCCATGGAGTGTAGTACTTGTTCGAAGAGAGAGAATTCGAAAGTAGTGAAGAAGTGATGGATTTCAATTCTATTATTATCTCTTATTATCAACTTTTTTACAAAGGTCTAAATTCTTTCCAAAAGAACGCTAGATAGCTCCGCCGAACCAGATAAGGCTATATAGAAATAAAACCCCTTCTTCTGGTAAAATCCCAGTCGTTATGGCACATAGAACCAGCAGTCGTTGGAATGGGATAGACGCTTTTATGCGATATTAAGAAGACTTACACCTCGATAGTTGGTGCGATTTTCGGCAGCGCTTCTCTTGCGTATTTAAGATCCAATATACAGGCATGCGACCGTCTGGCAACAACTCTTTGTCTTCGTTTTTGAACAATCCGGCCGGTAGTACGGCATTTGCAAATTCAAACGCACTACAAAATAATAACTTCTTTAGTGGTAAATATAAATGCACTTATACGTCCATGCATATATAACAAATTTAGACAAACTAACGCAAACCCGATATACGAAAGCTCTTTACCCAAAAGCTTATTAAATGTTACCCAGCTGATCAAAATCTACTAATAATAAAAAAGACGGGATAAGAACGAGTAGTAATGAGTGCATTATTATTCACTACCACTAAACACTGTTGTTTTCATTGTAGCTCAGTTCCAATTAGCAATCTCTTGTTTGTTATTGTTGTTATTAACATTAGTATTGAGCATAACGCATTGTGCCTATCTACGCTAACAAATCAGCTAACTAAACTATCAGTCCAATCGAAAAATGCTGTCGTTGCATTTAACGTAGCTAATGGCGGTGCTCGCGATTCAACAAATTGCGCTTTGCATTATTTTGTTTTATTTTTCGTTTTTAATATTTTTGTTTTTACTACCTTTTGCAATTGCTTTTATTACAACTTTTTCAAGCACCACTTCTTCCCATTACATTTTGGTGATTTTTCTCACTCTTTTTTATACTAACATACGCTCGCTTGGTAACTTTATACGAAGGTCAAAACAGCGCCGTCAGAGCAGCAGCGAATCAATGCAATTGCAGTCCAAAGTTTGTTTTGTTTGCTTACGGACATACATGTTTGTGTGTGTTCACGTCTTCAGGTGTAATAATATGTGGTGTGAGTGTTTGTTTATTCGCGCATGCTTTATTTTGGCGGCAAGCAATGTGTAACCGCAGTTGCAGCCTGTTTTGTGTTTGGTTGTGCTGCCTGTCGTGCGTGTTGCATTTCAGAAATCACTTGGGAGTTGTCAAGTTTGTCGCTTCAGTCTTTTGTTTGCTAATTACATATTTTCTGTAATATTTATAGCATTCTGGTTGTTTTTTGGCACTCTGTTTCTTCTTTTCGTTAATTGGTTTATATGAAGATGGTATCATAAAAATGCCATTTATACTCGCTCGAGACAAAACAACACTTAACACGGAGGCGAATGTATTGATATAATCTCAAAGCATGTAAATTGATAAAGTTTTGCCTTATAACATAAATTAAAATTATTTTGGTGCTGTACAACGGGTGTGCAAAGTCTGGATGGATGAAACCAAAAAAATGGGATCGAAAGGAGGGTATGCGGGGTTAGGTAGGGAAACAAGAAAAGGAACAAGTGAGACCAAACGGCTTGTGCATGAGCAGTGTGAGATGCTGGCTGATAGAAACAATGCCCTAAAACGTTGCCTAGATAGGTAATGCTGTTATGAGAAAGGATAAATATGCTCCGGCCCAGAAGATTTTAAAACAGACAGAAGAATTGAGCTGCAGAAGGAGGAGGAAACAACCACTTAATTGAAAAAAAAAACGGGCGGAGGTTGACTACTTTTGGGTCTCCAATTGGCGCCAGTTATCGCTAATAAGAGAATGAAGGCATATTTTCTTACACAACCGTCAAAAGCTCCAACTAACGCCTAAGTGCCTGTTTTTAAATGTTTGTCGGGATCACTGACGATACATTGGCAGCCAATGTGTTAAACAAAATTCTAAATGCCGAAGGCAAGCATGCTCACACGCCTGGAGAAGATGAACGGCTATCTATACTCCAATGCCCCTATGCGTAGAATCAGAATTGATTGTGAGTCAAATTATGTTAAGTACCTGGGCAACCGAGCTTTTGCTCGGCATTTTCAAAGGTTGCCATGCAATTAAGTTTGCTTTAAGTACTCATCAGTAAAGATATTCTGGTTGTTTGTATGAAAAAATTTATTTACGCTTTTCAAAAAGAGATTTTAAAAACATATCTTGACAATAGAAAGATGTTTAGTATTTTTTTTTATTGGTAACAAAGTTTAAATATAAACATTTACTTGTTGTTGTTGTTGTTTGTAACAACAAAAACACTCCACGAAGGTTTTGGGGAGTGTTGTCGAAAGTGACAGTCCTTTGCCGGTTATGAACCCGGTACGCTCCGGTACTCCCTTGCGGTACTGCCCGACTGTCGTGGTGGCGATTTGATATGATCAGTTCCACCTTCTAGGTCATGTCATCCCTCCTTCCGTAAGTAAGGAGAAGATGGATAATGAGAGGTGAGAGGCATCATATCTGTAGATCAACCATCGAGTTGCATGACATTACCTTTGTGCATATTAGTCGCCTCTTATGACCGGTATGCCTACCTTGGGCATATTCTAAACCCCTAACCCACAGGGCTTACAAATATTTACTCCTTGGTGGCTGCTCAAAAAGTTTTCCCCATATTTTCGACAAGTCTATAAAGATTTCTAGCTGAATTGTATGGTTAGAGGATGTCGATTGTTATCAAATAATCGAGAAAGAATAGGGCCATATGGATATGGATTTGTCAGTTAGTGCTCCATTTATCCGTCAACATTCTTTGATTTCTTCTTTATTTTTCAAAAAAGAATTATCCATAACTTTTTATATTTAATAAAAATGAAATCTAAGCCAACACTTCCATCCATACCATGTTCCGAGTACCTCTCTGATTTTCTTTCGGAAGCATTGCTTTTAACGTATTTGGTCGCTTAACTCTTGAAAACGCCGCATATAACATACCATGCATAGACATCGATGAATTAAGCTCCACTCCGACAAACTGAAAAGTTTGTCCCTGAGCTTTATGCGCTTTCATGGCAAATGTTGGCCTTCCTGGAAATTGATGACGTTGCATGGTACACTCCTCCGGCCCTTTGGATGGGTGTGATTCTCGGTATATGTACTTCTTTACCGGATTTTGTTGTCGAACAAAAGTGGCAACTCTACTTAGAAATGTTTTTTCTTAATACGCAGCAAAATATCTTTCGTTCATGGCATACCTATACAGGTAATATCATCTCAACAGCTGATTAGATTTTTTTTATTCATACTTGCCTGCAATCGGTTTGTTTACATTTTAACAAGTGCTGTGCAGTTCTGACGTTTTAGGGAAACAATTTCCAATATGGCCGCCGTGCTATTACCGGTTTTACTATGCCATGCTTTCGTTTGATACCCATATGGGTGGTAGCTCCGTAAAAAAATCGCATGTAGTGACATCTAGGTAAAAATTCTTGAAGTAAGGTACCCTATATACATACAAAATTTCATCAAAATCGGCTTGGCTGTTGTCGAGATATTCTGAAACTACAAGAATAGCTCGTTGAAAGTTATAAGATATAATAAACCCAGGTGGCAACAATAAGTGGCAACCCTACTTAGAAAGGTTTTTTTAATACGCAGAAAAATTCCTTTCGTTTAATACCCATATTGGCTTATTTCATTTCAGTTAAAAAAATCATTTAGGTGGCAACCCCGTAGGGACATCCTATGTGGCAGCCTTCTTGAGTGGTTTTCGCAATAGTCTGTACATACAAATAGCTCGTTTAATGTAATAAGATATGCTTCAGTGATGAGGACCCTTGTTGAGTTAAATAGCGTTTCGTATTTCGACCTGAACCTACCTAGTGCTGTCTCTTTTTCTGCAACCTTAATTTTTATGAAGCAATTAAAATGCGACTTTAAACTCATTTAGGCAAATTTCGAACTTTGGTCAAATTTTTATTGAAAATTTTAAACTAATAAAATTAGTCGCCGAAAAACTGAAAAGGTCCAAAAAAAAACATTTTAATACTCATTTTCACACACATATGTATACATTAATATACTGCATAGCTACATAAAACTATTCTCGTTCACATATGTACAAATGTGTTCGTGAAAAGCTCAATCAAATTACAACAAAAAATCAAATATACTGCATATAACATACACCACCATATATCTACAGTCAAAGCGTCATAATATATCTTGTTTCTGTAGTTCTTATTTGTTTTATTTTTGGCTTAGAATGCTTGCTTATTGCTGCCCCGAAGCACGCGCATGCGCTCTGAAAACAATTTGCGCAAGGCAGTGCTATGTCACCGATACCAAGCAATAATGTTTGTTGATTGTTTTTTCTTATTTATCAAGCTTTAAGTTAAATGCATTCATTCTTAGACAATTCGAGCCAGTAACAAATGGCTGAGACGTGTAACTGGTGCGCAACTTCCATTGGCCTCACTAAACACAAAGCAGGCAATTGAACCAAACTCAAGATAGACTGGTCTTGTATGAATTCACAATTTATTAGTGAGTATCTATGCATGTATTACGGTGGGTTGAAAATATTTTAATTCTTAGAATGAGAGGAGAATGTGTATTTTATAAAAAAAGAAAATTTCAAATAAAACTCAATTAAATTAGAAAATACCATAGTTTCAAAGAAAAGAAATATGTTTGCTCTAAAATTATAAAATAAATATAAAACGTGCTTTCGTGTGCTTTCGGTGATATGATTTTTAACACAAATTTTTTCAATTTCTGACTTTCCATTTGCTTTATAGTGACTCCCTACAGATTCTAAAACACCTTTGTGCATTTTTTATTTCCTCTTCACGTTGTAGCGCCACCGTTGGATAAATTTTTATTTACAATAGAACGGGCCACCACAAAATGTTGAGTTAAAAATGTTTAAATTTAACTAAAATTAAATTTTAAATAAAGTAAAAATAAAATTCTGGAAAAAAATAAAATAAAGCTATATTCATATACTGAAAAAAAAAATTATATTTTGAAACCACCCTAATATGCATATTAAGATAGCTGTTAGAATGCAAGTGTATATATTATTAAGTAATAGAAGTGCAGTGCTAAACGAGTTTTGTGGCAAATGCAAGGTAATCACGAAAACTTGAAATCAATACAAACAATTTGTGCTCAGAATACAAATACAAACATAAATATTATTTAAGTGCTTGAGTACCAGCTGCATTCCATTAATTCAATGTCTATCTTCTCAATGACTATTAGCCACCTTTTTTGTGACTTGAAACAAAAAATACTTGAATGCTATTCTGAAAAGTAAACAAATTCCACAATAATTGTTTAATTGGTTCAATTCAATTTTCGTACGAGAATTAGCTTAATTTAGACTAAAAGTGCTGCTCTTAAATATTTACTGAAACATATTCGGTGATGTGTTCCAATATTGTGTTAGCCTTGTTCTTACTTTAAAAGTCTAGGTTTAGTCCAAAAAACAAAATTTATAAACAGAAAGTAATGCCATTGTATAGTGAAATCTTAGTAAGGGAGGTTATTGGCAGCAAATAAGATTACGCGTAGGCAGAATGTGGGGCAGTTGGGTTGAAAATTTTTGAGACTCTCTAGGATGTTTGTCATCAACTCAAGAACAAGTTTTGAAGCAACTCAGAGTTTTTTCACAAATGCGCGCCACTAACTCATGACGAGTTCGAAATTATTTCCAATTTAATATAAGATCTTTTGGAGACTGCAGTAGAAAGATTTTAGCTTAAAGCTGAACTTATTTTGGAAAACTTTTGTATTCAGTTCGGAGCCGTTTTTTAATCAATTCGGGACAAGTTCAGTCATTTCAGAATGATGAAGAACGCATTGAGAATTGTGTTTAAGCGAAATAAGCTGTAATTATTTCTTTTGTTTATTTCACTGTTGTAATTCGCAATCAGCTCAATAAATATTCCATAGATATAGTTTGTGTTTTGCAAATCGGGGTTTTTCAGAGCCACAAATGCTCTCTCCCAAATAATACATATCAGGTGCAGCAGGTGCGTCAAACTCCCCCCCCCCCCCTCCCCTTCTATAAGGAGCAAATAATTTATAAAACTTTTGCGCGGGGCGGTCTGCTAGACCTGAGCCAGACCAAAAAATAAAATAATATGCATATAAATCTTAACTTAAAACAACTACTCGCTTAGAAAAATTTATTAATCCATCCGTTAGATCAGGTCTCTTCGTGGAGGCTGACTGTGGGTCCAAAGTTACCTGATTGGGCATTTTTCTGAAAAATTGCAATACATAGACAAACCTCATCTTTTCTAAAGGGTGCATGGAGCACCGGGAACCTTTGAGCAAACTTATCACAAATTTGTTTAGATTTGATTTCGCAGAAGATACTGCGGAAAAGATGTTTTTGGTCCCCTGACTCTAGATTTTGAAGTTGTATTGGAAGTTCTAAGCATGCAAGGTTTCTAAGCCTAACAATAACTGCAAATTGAAGTATGTCTCGCAAAAAGTATTTTTCCACTGTCGTCCAGTATAAGCCAGTTTTAAAAGAATATCTAAATATGTTCGTTTATGCATTTGCATTCAGAATCTTATATATAAATAGACAAGATGAATGCAATGTAGAACCGTTTTCTGCTAAACTATAATTCTAAGGTATACAAATTATATATGTATAGATAGGAAATTTTGAGGTGTACTTTTATCCGTAAATAAAAAAAATTTAAAAAATCATTTTAATATAAAAAATGTAACATAAAAGTCACACCACTACAGATTTACTTATTCACACTATAGACACGCTGTGTGTGTGTGTACTTGCTTTTTGTGTACTATGCTGAATCGTGAGCCTGGCCGAGGAGTTGCTTTGTAGGAAAAAATTAAGAGCCGTAGTAGTGTGAGTAGACTTGCCATGCATGTTTTTGTGTTATTCGTGTGGTCGGCTCTCACTGTGAGTGCGAAGAGTTGGTAGTGGACCAATGAAAAATAAGTATTCGCACTATAGATACTCTGTTGTGTCATGTATTTTTGCTTTAGTTGTTGTCATTGTATTGATTACTGGCTACGATGCCCAGTGTCAGCTGCTCTCCTGAGAGCACGAAAAGTTGCTTTGTTGGATACATTAAACAAGCAATGTAAAATATGAGCAAATATGTAAAATTCATTGCTGATACCTACAAACATGTTTTCAAAAATAAAATAAATGATTACTCATAAAGAGTATTAAACACCGAAGAAAATTAAAGGAAAATAGAGGAAAGGAAAAGAAAAGAAGGAAAATTAAAGGAAAGAAAAGGAAAAGGAAAGGAAAGGAAGGAAAGGGAAGGGAATGGAAAGGATAGGAAAGGAAGGAAAATTAAAGGAAAGAAAGGAATGGTGAGGAAATGAAAGGGAAGGAAGGGAAAGGGAATTAAAGGAAAGGTGAGAAAACGAAGGGGAAAGAAAGAAAATAAAAGGAAGGAAAGGAAAAGGAAAAGGAAAGAAGTTTGAGGAAAGTAAAAAATAAAATAAGAGAGTAAAAAAAGAAATCAAGGAAAATAAAAATATGTTAGAGGAAAGTAACGACATAGAAAGGAAGAAAAAAAGGCGGATAAAACATACCTACAGCAAAAAAATAAAATAAAATAAAGTTTATTGGTTGAATTTCAACCACTGGGCGAACTCTAGTATAAACAAAAGCGTACTTGATTATAATACCGCAGAGTGTGTAGCATAATTAATATTATCGTTGACAAATATGTAGATTCATATTCCAACACAGACAATTACAATTTATGTATAATAGGGATGTTCTTAATGGAATTGGATTTTTGAAGATTTTAACCTTACCTCAAACTTATCAAGATCAAATATTTCATTTTCGTTGCATACATATAAGCTAATGAAGGTCTTGTAAGCTTACAAATATGCCACTCTTTATATAAGTCTTCAAGCTTTATATGGCCTTACAGAGCTTTTGTGGGCTTAAGTGAATCTTCCTTCTTCTCGCTTTACCATAAAATATAAAGTCAACCCTTAAACTTCAAATTTTAGAGTGCACCCCTAATGCGCCTTAATAAACATATTCAATTAATGCTTAAACTCGATTCTGTCAAATTGTTCAATTATTATTCAGTTCACAGTTAATTGTTATTATTTATTTACACACCCGATACAGCTATTGATTATTTTTCATATTCTCACAAGTGATTGTAGAAGTTTTTGTTTGTATATTTACTCATAGTAATTGCCACATAGCACCCTTTTGTGAATATGTACTGATAAAAGTCTTTGTGCTTTAGCACACATCTGTTAAATTCATGAATATTTAAGTTCTTTGTAATTATGGGTTGTACAATGCAAAAAAATTAAGTCAAAGAATTTATATTCCACCTGTCGATGGCTTATATATGTGCAATAAATATATTTATGTATGCAAGATTTTACCATATCTCGTTAATCTGCGCTTACACCCCAATGAAGGAGAAGTACTTGTGCTTGGTGCATTTAATACCATGACGGGCAAAGAGGTGGCTCACTGCAAAAAGAAAAAAATACAGGAAGGTGGAAAAGGAAAGCTGAAAGCTGTACATACCACCAATAAAACTCGGCTCTTAAGCTGATGTTACCCTTACATATCATAGACTTGACTTTGACTTTGACTTCACTTAAACTTGACTTTGAATGTGACCTTAACTTTGACTTGACCTTGACTTGCCATTGACTTGACTCTGCTTGACATTGGCTTGACTTGACTTGAACTTTCACTTGCCATTAAATTGACTTTGAGTTGAATATGAATTGTCGTTGACTTGACTTTGCCTCGACTGTGACTTTGACTTTCACTTGCTATTGACTTGATTTTCACTTAATTTTGACTTAGCCTTGGCATTGACTTGACTTTGACTTTGTCTTGACCTTGGCTTGGCCTTGACTTGACTTTGACTTACCATTGATCTGACTTTGACTTGAATATGAATTGGCGTTGACTTGACTTTGCCTCGACTGTGACTTTGACTTTCACTTGCTATTGACTTGATTTTGACTTAACTTTGACTTAGCCTTGGCATTGACTTGACTTTGACTTTGTCTTGACCTTGACTTGGCCTTGACTTGACTTTGACTTACCATTGATCTGACTTTGACTTAAGCTTGACTTTACTTTGACTTAGCCTTGGCATTGACTTGACTTTGACTTTGTCTTGACCTTGACTTGGCCTTGACTTGACTTTGACTTACCATTGATCTGACTTTGACTTAAGCTTGACTTAACTTTGACTTAGCCTTGGCATTGACTTGACTTTGACTTTGTCTTGACCTTGACTTGGCCTTGACTTGACTTTGACTTACCATTGATCTGACTTTGACTTAACTTTGACTTAACTTTGACTTGACCTTGACTTGACTTTGAATTGACCTTGACTTGGCCTTGACTTTAACTTGACTTTAACTAGACTTTGAGTTGACTTTGAGTTACCTCTGCCTTTATTATACTCTATTAAGAGCAAGCAATGTTCCCTTACCCTATTAAGATAAGATAAGAATAGCAATTTTCTACTGAACTCTATACAAGCACAGCGCCATAGAGTTTGCTTGGAAATAAAGTAAGTCTTGTCTGCTCAGCCGAACTTGTGAAGCTGACGAAAATCCACTTATAATCTAGCAATATACTTTTTGTCTTCTAAACAAAATCGTAATGACAAACAATAGTTATTGATTTCCCTACTGGGTAGCTATTCACTTACACCTCTGTTTGTGCGGCACGTGCCGGGCCATTTTCAATTGAGCGTATTATAAATCATTTAGTGCTAAACTCAATACCAAATATTGCTACTTAATATAGTTACATACATAAACGAAGCAATAACAATAAAACATAACGAAAACTAAATATCACAACAATGATTATTAATTTTGGTGTCGGCGCAAATTGAATGGCATATGATAAATCAGGAAACCTAATTTAAGGGTTGCAATCATACAAAAGCGTTCAACACTAATTGAGATTCTTTGATATTTCGTATAAGTCTAACGGCTGCAAAATGATTGTGGTTCAAGAAATTTCGCTAACTTTTAGTTCTTTTAACTATGTGGCTGTTTGAGTACAGGTCATAAAGCTCATCAATAAATCTTCTTCTTTACTCGCCTGTGTCAACTCGTAATTTCAGAATTGTGTATAATGCTATTTGAGAAGAGATTTGTAATAGACTTTATGTATAAACAACATAATGAAAATAACAACTTCCTGTCATTGGTGAAATATCTCATATATGGTACTTACAAAGATATACTAATCTCTCGCCAGTTAACTTGGTCGTAATGTGAATCCATAATTTTTTTTGAACTCACATGTCTAAGCACATTGGACAGTAACAAAACAAACACAAGTTAGCCGTGCATCATGATCATCATTTACTGTCGCTTAACCGCCAGCAGATCTGCGTAAAGCTCGTACAGTTCATCGTTAAATTTCCTTGTTGTTGTTGTGGTTGTGGTAACGACAAAAACACTCCCAGAAGGTTTTGGGGAGTGTTGTCGAATTAACAGTCTTTGCTCGAATTGGAACCCGGTACGCTCCGGTACTCCCTTGCGGTACTGCCCGACTGTCGTGGTAGCGATTTATGACCAGTGAAACCTTCTAGGTCATGTCACGCCTCCGTCCGTAAGAAAGGATAAGATGGGTAATGAGAGGTGAGAGGCATCATATCCGTAGATCAACCATCGAGTTGCACGGGCATATTCTAAACCCCTAACCCGCAGGGATGGTTAAATTTCCTTCGATACTCGCAGTTGGCATTACAACAAGGACCAACAATTTTCCGGAGAACTTTTCTCTCGAATACTCCAAGGGCCATCTCATCTTCTTCCGTTATTGTAAATGATTCCGAGCCATACATGAGGCAGGTTCGACGTCCGTCGAGAGAAGACTTTACTTCTCAGTTGTCTAAGTAGCAGTTATTGGCAAGAGTTCTTAAATAGACTATGTCCCTCACAGTTTCGAATTTGTAACTATCAACAGTGATGTGGCTGCCAAGAGATAAATGCTCCGATTCTTTGTTTGAAGACAATGCGCAACCGCCTAGGCGATTTTATTGAGGGTTGAGAACTATTGTAAACACCAAAGGGGACCAAGTTATTCTTCACCCGCTTTTCCATTTAAGTTGGGACCTCCCGCTTTCTCTGCTGTCACGTTCGGGTACCGATAGAAAAACAAGTCTCAGCCATCGACGGGGTTATTTCGCTGCACAATTCACATAAAGTTCATACAGTAGGACCATATGTCTCCCGGAAAAATGTTTCCTCATCTTATCTTCTTAGTCAGAGTGCCCCTCCATTGACACTGCAACATTGACTTAGCGGCCAAGGGATAAAGTTGCTTAAGAATTTAAGTCCCACGATTTTGTGAAGCAAAAAAAGAAGTTTAGGTGATGAAGTTACACACATGGGTCGATGGTCATGTCGATTCCTTGGTGATAGTTGGGTAAGCACTTCAACATTATTACATTATTGAGGATAAAGAAGATCTGTTCAAAAATAGTTTAATAGAAAATTAGGTCTAGTTCGGCTGCAATCTTGTCTACTACCAGAACTTCTCAGTGTTGCTGACCCTGAGTACTATTATTATATAATATACTTTCTCTTAGGCTATATACTTTCATATTTCATCAATATCAATTTTATGAATATTAGCTGGAACTTTATTAGAAAGGCTTTTTCACTATAACTCAATATTTAGTTACTGCACTTTTTTTGGCACGGTTAAATGTTCCAGTGTCTCACTAAACAAAATACTCGCACATCATTTTTATTATTATATCAGACAAACAGTTTAAACTGCGTCACGCTACTGTCACTGTTGCTAAAACAATTATTTTGGCAATAACATATAAGCCTTAATTAATTAGTGCAAGTTTGTACTAAGCAGACCGTTTAAATTTGATTAGTAATTAGTAATCAATTAATTAGACAGATTTTTTAATTGGTAATGATTATTTAAATTGTTTTTCAAAAAAAAAAAACTCTAAAATAATCAAAAGTAATCAAAACAACTTTTTTTGATTATTAACAGTCGTAAAAATCATAATTTTTTTTGATTATTGTTTTTAATTAATTGGAACATAATCATTAAAAATTGAAAGTGATGGTAATAAATCATATTACATGGGTTCTCAATAAAATATTTATCAAACCAGTAATCAATACAATTAGTAATCATTATTTAAAAGGTCTGCTCCTAAAAGCTTAAACATGCTGCTTTATCCGTTGCATACACAACTTTGGCGTTGATCTTGGTTTAATTCGACACAGTTATTTGGATATCCCATTTAGTGTGTTTATGAGTATTTCGCCGAAAATGTCAGTGCTTATGAGGCGATAGCAATTAGGCAGTTATGAGGCTATTGAAAGCTGAAAATATTTGAGCTATGCCTACAATACCGATATATCCTACATTCATTTATAAGGGCAGGTTTTTTAATGTCTCAAAGAATAAAATGATGATACCAACAGGATTTTGAAAGACCTTGGGAAGATCTAGGCTTTTACACAGACGATACATAGCTGCAACTATAGGTTTCACACCACACGCCGATAATAAACTTCCATTCTATAATTTTAAGACATTGAAACAGCTAATAGAGATCTCATATCGTATTCCGCTTGGTCCTTATCAGGGAGTGGGGGCCATTTATCTATTTCGGGTTTATGATACGAATTTATAATAATAAAATAGAAGAGAAGCTCGGCCTTAATCTGCTCGGAAGCATAGCACTCGTAAGGTTCGTACAGCTCATCATTAAAAATTACGCCGTTTGAACCAAACCAAATGGCAAGCTTGAGGATTCGTGCAATAGTACTAGCAATATTACAAAAAAAGTTACTCGCAGAGCGATTCTTGTACCTGATCTTTGTACCTATGTACATGAATCGAGATAGATTTAGAGTTCCACATATTAGAGCTCTTAGGATGAGAAGAAAAATCGGTAGTGCAGTAAACCTCCTTCCGGCTATGTTTGTGCACGATCGGTCGAGTAAAAATTGATATCCTATAAATAAAAATGAATGTGTGTCCTTTATAGGCGTCCGAAGTACTCAACCGATTTTTATGACATTGTCACAGTATATTCTTGGGTTTACTGGTTACAGCACAGGCAACATATGGAAAAATGGGCGGTGCCAGGCCAACATATTTTGTGTTTTGTCTGTGCTTCATTAATATCCACAGTTTATTGTCGATTTCTCTAAAACTCTCACGGTAGATTCAAAAGTCAGTTCGGCACGACACAGGCTGTATATACAAGGTGGCGCAAAAGTAAGCTTCCGATGTTCAGCATATCGGTTGTGGCACGTGCAGTGTGTGCTGTTGCACCGTCTTGTTGGAACCACATGTTTTCCAATCCCAATTCATCAAGTTGCGGCAAAAAGAACTCGTTGATCATTGCTCTGTAGCGCTCACCATTCACAGTAACCGTTTGGCCCCGACCGATTATTGGTCAAATAAATAGTCAGCAATATTCCGCGTTCTGGAGCAGTGTAGCGTAACATTGTTTATTAACGTGTATTTCGCATGTGTTTACTACACAAATGTCAAAACAGAACTGACTTTAGGGGCCAATCGCAAAATTTATAGCATTTTCTGATAGGAGGATTACTTTTGCGCCACCTTGTAGTTTTTGGAAAAGTCTCCAAGTTATATTAAGCTGCAATTCGGTACAGCTAGGAATTTATTTGGTTCCAGTTAATGATATTTTAAATATAGTAATGTGTTCTATATATCAAAAAAACTTTGGAAAAAGTAAGCGGTACCAAGACCAAAAAAAAGTTAAAGCGCTGTATCTTCGAAACTTTGTTTATACCGTAGCCGCAGAGGAAAACGGGGTAGAAGGTGAGGAGGCATAGAAAATTGGAAAATTATAGGGCGTTAGTGGAAAATGAAGAGGGTAAAATTAACTAACGGTCTATGGGGGTAGGGGAAAAACAAAAGTAGAAAGAAAAGTTAAGATATAGAAATAAATGGTGAGGAAGCGGCGAAGAGAGTACAATTTGTTAAATGTAAGCAGTTTGAATTTAGGCAGCACAACGTTTGCCGGGTCTGCTAGTTTGATATAAATGTGGTGCTTATCCGGGCTACTTTGCGGCCAAGGAAGGTTGCTATCGACGATGCCGTTATTGCATCATAAACAGACCCTTTTTTCCATGATATAATTCATTGAGTCAACAATTGTTTACTTTTCGACTTGTGCCATTTATCTTTATACAGTCAATTCTACCGCTTTGTAGCCTTGACAATGATTGTAACTCCATCATATTTTGGCATGAAAAAGTCCTAAGGTTTTTAGCAGCAATCCAAGTCATAATTTAAAGTAGCCATTCAAGTGACTTTGAAAGTTCTCAAAATATCTGGTCCAAAATTTCTATACCGAAATGGAAAGGGGCCAAAATTATCGCTAGTCTTCTTTATTTTCTCATTATACTGTCATTATGGTACACATATACACATGCATAAAGAAAAAAATTCACTACTATAATAAAAACAACGGAAACCGGGATCGTGTCACTGTTGGTCGGCAAAAGACAACACCAAAAGCACGCTAAATATATGTCATTAGCCCAAATGCATTGCAAGTTGACCGTTGAGAGAGTGAAGAGGGAAAAAGGCATGTACATACATGGCAACATAAATACCTTAAAAAAGGGCTTTTATAAACCTAATTTAAAAATACACATACATACATACCAAAATGTAAATAGTCGGCTTATTTATGGCTGACAGACAATGAACGTTGACATGGCTTTTTCAATTAAAAATACTCGAATCAAGAATGCCAATAAAAATATTTACAAAGTTTGTTGTTGTAAAATCAAATTATGCATACATATGTGATGTGTTAAAAATGTAGTTTAACTACTTGTGTTGTTGTTAGCATGCATTTGCATCCGGTCAAGGTCACTTTGTTTTTCCATATGTCTGCTGTTGTAAGTTTTTGTTTCTTTTCAATCTCTTCGTCTTACAGTGAACCTTCGACTTATGTAAATGTATTTGTTATTGTTTTGCTTTTGATTACAACTAATATCTAATAAGTATGTTATTAGTGCTCAATAGGGTGTGCAGCATTTCAACAAAAGCTTTGTTTAAAATGAAATGGCTTGTAATAATAAAAAACAAATTTTTGATGGGCTGCTAAAGAGTACTTCAATAAATATACAAACAATATTTGCATACTTGAATTGACATACTTATGCACAATATGAAATTGTTTTACTTTGTTGACTCAATGTTTTGTAACCGTTGACTATTTTTTGTATTTCCTGTCATTTGTGCGTTCATCGGTGCATGCCACGCGTAGTTAGACAATTTGTTTTGGTTGGAACGAAAGACTTAAGCAACGAACTTTTTCTTTTTTTTTTCTTTTTTATACCTAGTACTGCTACGCACACAAGGTATATTAACTTTAGTCGCATAACGGTGGTATGAAACGGCATAAACTGATCGAGATAGATATTGACTTATATATATCAAATTATCTGTGAACACGATAAATTTTGAGTAAATTTTTGGATATCATAACGAAATTTGGTATGCGGGTTCCTTGGCACTCATCTCCGAGCGCTATTTAAAATGCGCGAAATCGGATGATAGCTACGCCTACTTTTTATATATAAAATATTTTCGAAAATACAAAAAAGTGATTATTCAGGACCATAAATCAAAAACCGTTACAGATATCCAAACGAAATTTAGCACACATATTTATATTAATACAAAGTATGTTTCGGAAAAAAATGGGCGACATCGATTAAGAACCACGCTCACTTTTATACTACAGATCTTGAAAAGGATCATAGATTGTCACAAAACCAAACTTGACAAGGGATGACGGAAAATCGTTCCAACAAAAATCAGCTAACTACCCTGTCGGAAGATCAACACAACAAAATAGATCATAGATATATTTAATAGGCAATATCTTTACGTTAAATAGCTTTATATCATTTCTATTTCACTTTCAAAGTTTCCGTGAATGAAGAAAGTCGAAAAATATAAACTTTTGAAAATGGGCGTGGCCCCGCCCCTTTTATAGTGGATTATTCCATACAACTTTTTATGCCATAACTCCGGCAAAAGTAAATTTATCGAAACGATATTTGGCGAAAATGTTGAATATGTAAAGATAAATGTCTGTCGTAAAAATGGGCGAAATCGGTCAACGGCGACGACCAGTTTTTTAACATAGTTCTGAAAAATTTGTTTGTAAAATGTAAAACGCGATATTTTTATAACCATGGAAGCTATAGCAATAAGATCTTGCAGACATAATAAGCTTTTTAAAAAAACTCAACCGCAAAAAAATTTTGTGAATTTTAGGGAAACAGGCATGCGCCGCCCACTTTCCAGCGTAAAAATGCTGCTATTTTCAAAATCGATTGCTTGCAGTTTGAACTAGATATTTCAGTCAAAATTGGTCAGCTGCTTCTCAGTAGTATGTAGTATCTCTCTCTCTATCTCTATGGCGCGATATACAACAGGTATATCATCATAAACCTCCTAAGAGATTTTTGCGCCAAGCTTCTCTTCCAATTTGTGGTGTGCCGATTTGAATTTTCCCTACAAATTGGTGGGACGTACATTTTTTTGCCGACTCCGAACGGCATCTACAAAGGAGACGAATTTTTGCTGAGAAGCCTGTCATGGCAGAAATACACTCGGAGAGTTTGCCAAACCACTGCCGAGGGGCGACCCCGTTTTAAAAAACCTTTTCAAACCACTTTTGATGTTACCTGTCCCAGGACTTGAACCATGGACCTACGGTGTGGTAGGCCGGCAACACTACCTTCACACCACGGCGGCAGCCATGTATGTATGTAGTATACTCCTTTCAAAAATTAAGCAACTCGGATTACACACAAGTAAAATATCCGGGCAAGTTGTTAATACCCCCCTGCAAAAGGCAAGTTATATACCATTTTTGATTTTCATGTCCTTAATGAACATTAAATGTTTGTAAGTAAACTGAAATAATAATAAGGATGAGCGGAGTCGATTTAGCAATGTCCGTCTCTCCGTCCGTCTGTCTGTCTGTCCGTTTGGCTATTTCAAAATGTGATCAGCACTTATTGTAGGGAAGCTATTTATATACAAATAAATTAATGGCGGCCGCGTGGTGTGGCGGTAGTGTTGCCGGCCTACCACACCGGAGATCCAAGGTTCAAGTCCTGGGACAGGTAACATCAAAAGTGGTTTGAAAAGGTTTTTTAAAACGTGGTCGCCCCTCGGCAGTGGTTTGCCAAACTCTCCGATTGTCTTTCTGCCATGGAAGGCTTCTCAGCAAAAATTCATCTCCTTTGTAGATGCCGTTCGCAGTCGGCAAAAATCTGTAGGCCCCTCCAATTTGTAGGGAAAAATTCAAAACGGTACACCACAAATTGGAAGCGAAGCTCGGCGCAAAAATCTCTCAGGAGGTTTATGATGATATACATGTTGTATATCGCGCCATACATTTTTTTTTAAGTTAAGTTACCCGTCAAAACTCATGACAGAAATGTTTTTATTGAAAACAATCATGACTCAAACTAAAATGTATTAAGATAGACCTGCGTAAACTAGTATGCTGTTTTTTTTTTTTTTTTTTTTACTATTAATTTATTTGAACAAAATGGGTCATAGTTATTATCATTTAAAGGCAGTTTGAAATGGCATGGAATTTAAATTTGTTTCAATGAAATGTAGCACACCGTTTGTACACGCTTTCGATGTTTGAAGCTGGTTCGCCTTCTTTCTTTCGAATTAAAATAAAAGTAACGCTTTCGGTTGCAGTTTCAATCATTGGTCCAGAGAGTGTAATGCACTTTTTCAAACATATTTCGCGAAAACATGTTGTTTTATTTTGATACAATTTGCTAGTCATGCCAGTTCCCCTGTACTTCATTTAACTTTGGGTGAGTTCTTTTGATTCGCAGAAAGTTTCGTGCAAGTCTGCTTAAACACAAAGTGGGCATACAAAAAGAGAAAGAGGTTCTAACCATGATTCCTCAGTGGTATTTTTTGTAAAACGTATTTTGGAGTCTACTGATTCAGACCATAGTTATAAATTTCAAAAATTATAGATTAACAAACTCTTCCTTCCTCTTTTTTCAACTTAAAATCAATTGATAAATAAAGAAATGTATTTATTCTTAACTTCCAGGACTTATTTTACACTGCTTTTGGCTATCCTGAAAAAGAATTGAATACAGATATTGCACTAATAACAGGCGGTGGAAATGGACTTGGTCGATTGCTTGCACAACGTTTAGGAAAACTAGGTACAAAAGTAGTTGTTTGGGACATAAATAAGGAAGGTAAGTAAAGAGGGAACAGCTTTTTGCTATTTCTCTCCCAGATTAAAAAAAACGTTAAGGTTTTTGGTTGTGATAAAAAACTAAAAAAATTTTTATTTCAGGAATTAAAGAGACCATAGAAATTGTTGAAACTGACGGTGGTTACTGCAAAGGATATGTTGTCGACATTTCTAACAAAGATGAAGTGTACAAAGCAGCTGAAGTGATACGAAATGAAATTGGCGATGTAAGTTGAAAAAGTATTTACGAAATAGCAGAAGTATCGAAATCATTATATTGACTTTTGAAAATGGATATCGGTCTTTGGTAAAACGTGGCTCTTTACTTATTTTTATGAGGCCAGTAATAGCAGGATTTCTTGCAAATTTAGTTGTTGGCTCCTTCGTACAGATTACTCTACCAATTAAGCTTATAAGCACATAATCAAGTATCTCCATCTTACCACCGTGAAACACCGAATTAGTCAAAAATAATACTAGTTTACAACTAGAATTTTGAACTTATCCAAAAAAAGGTCAAACCTCTACCAAGAAAGAGGGAAGTGTCCAGAGTTAAAGCATTCTCAGTATTTATTATACGTTTCGTGAAAATGAATTAATATTTTTATTTTTTTCCGATGTGTGTAAGTATGAGGCGAAGAAGATATAGATCCACCATTAAGTATACCGAATTGATCAGGGCGTTGAGCTGAGTATTTGATGAGCCCATCAACATTACAAACATTTCATCTTAACTACAAAGTGGCGCAAAAGTAAGCTTCCGATGTTCAGCATATCGGTTGTGGCACGTGCAGTGTGTGCTGTTGCACCGTCTTGTTGGAACCACATGTTTTCCAATCCCAATTCATCAAGTTGCGGCAAAAAGAACTCGTTGATCATTGCTCTGTAGCGCTCACCATTCACAGTAACCGTTTGGCCCCGACCGATTATTGGTCAAATAAATAGTCAGCAATATTCCGCGTTCTGGAGCAGTGTAGCGTAACATTGTTTATTAACGTGTATTTTGCATGTGTTTACTACACAAATGTCAAAACAGAACTGACTTTAGGGGCCAATCGCAAAATTTATAGCATTTTCTGATAGGAGGATTACTTTTGCGCCACCCTGTACTTGCCCGGATATATTGGTTGTGTGTTATCCGATTTTCCTATTGCTGAAGCAGCTGACCAATTTTCATTGAAATATCTAGTTGAAATTACAAGCAATTGTCTTTGAATATAACGTTACCTTTATATATTCAATATTCTCACCAAATTTCGTTTCGATACATCATTTTTTTCCGGAGTTATGGCATAAAAAGTTTTGTGAAATAATCTACAATAAAAGGGCGGAGTCACGCCCATTTTTCAAAATGTATATTTTTCGAATTTCTTCGTTGAAGAACACTTTGAGAGGGAAATAGAAATGATATAAAGCTATTTAATTAAAGTGGGGTGAACCTTTCCGATTTTGTCCATTTTTTGCCGGAACATGCCTTGTATTCATGGAAATCTGTGTGCTGAATTTCGTTTCGATATATTGAACGGTTTTTGATTTATGGGTAATAATATTGCTAAATTTGACTTAATCAAAAGTGGGTGGTTCCACGCCCATTTTCAAAAGTTTCTTGAAAAATTTATTTTCTACCTTAACATTAATGTACACACCAAATTTTATCATTATACAGGGTGGCTGATGAATTTTGCTACATTAAGAAACTCAAATAATTTTTTTTTCAGTGTATGGAATTCATTTTTCTTTTATTCAGCTCATTAAATTTTATTAAATATAGCTTAATTAGTTTTAAAAATAATGGAATTTAAATGCCCCCCCTGCTCGTCGATGCATGTGCGGAATCTTACCAAAAAGTTGTCCATTACTGCTTGGAGAGTTGAGACAGGAATAGCCGCAATTGTTTCTCGAATGGATTGTCTTAGTTCATTCAAATTTGTTGGTTTTGCTTTGAAGACTTCCTGTTTGAAATAACCCCACAAGAAAAAGTCAGGTGCACTAAGGTCAGGCGACCTGGGTGGCCAACGGAATGTGGAGTTTCTGGATATCAGCTTATTGGGAAATTTTCGTCGCAATTCTGTCATAACAGGTTGGGCTATATGAGGAGCTGCACCATCTTGCTGAAACCACACAGAGTTGAAAGAAATTCTCATTCGGCGTAATTCTGGATAGAAAAACTCTCTCAACATGCTCAAGTAACGGTCTCCAGTAACCGTAACGGTGTGACCGTTTTCTTCGAAGAAGTAGGGCCCGACAATGCAGCGTGATGAAACTGCACACCACACTGTGACACGAAGTGGATGCAATTCCGTCTCATGGAGTATCTGTGGGTTGGAAGCACTCCATATTCGACAATTTTGTTTGTTTATGTTGCCGTTTAAATCGAAATGGGCCTCGTCAGACATGAAAAGCCAGTTCAACATGTTTCCATCCTCTTCCACCATTTGAAGCATCTTCTGGCAAAATTCCAAGCGAATCGGCAAGTCTGCAGCGTTCAGTTTGTTGGCCATTTGAGTTTTATATGGGAATAAGTCCAAATCTTTGTGCATAATTGACTGTAATGACTGTCTGCTTACACCCATTTGAGCAGATAAGCTTCTTGTCGAAACACGTGGATTGTTTTGTATGGTAGCAGCTACAGCAGCGATTGTTTCCTCCGTTCGAACTGAAGGGTTTCGATGGTAAGGTCTTCTGTTGACTGTCCCATGCTCGGCAAAATTGTTTACAAGTCTTATTATGGTCCATCTGCTCGGAGGATTGCCGCCAAACGTGCGCCTATACTCTCTTTGAACCGAAACTACGGACTCCAGTGCGTGATAGCGGCGGACAATCCAAATTCTTGTTTCAGTGTCCCAGTTATCCATTTTTGTTAAATGTAAAAGTCAATCTGCAAAATAAAAAAAAAATTAACCAGATTCATTAAATAGAAAAAAAGTTATTTAATTTTTTTTTGGTAGCGGCTTTCATCAGCCACCCTGTATAAAAAAACAGCTGGCTTAGAAGTTTAGCTTGGATTTTATACTAGTTTTCAAGTAGTTTACAACTAGTTCCTATGGCTGTAGGAACGTAACAGTTTATCGCACTAAAGTAAAATAACCCTCATTACCAGAACACACGAATTATGTAACACCCAACTGACCTTGAGAGAATCTTTTTAAATGGTATTAATTGTCAGAAGATGCCTCAACAACAATGAAGCCAATCAAGCGACAACTTGCCCTGCTTCACAACCATGCCCCTATGCAAATACGTAGGCGCGTGTGTGATGTGTGGATGCGAAAATTTTTTGGTATGCTATTTGAACTTGCTTTTAAATTTTCTCAAGTTGCATGCTTGGCGTTTTACGTATTTCGTTTTGATATAATTGGATGTATTAAATTGAATTCGCTTAAACCGACAGACGTTGACACCCAGGAAAATTAATTGTTTAAGTACTATATTAACCAGAGTTGGATGCCAGTTTAATTTACTTAAGTGTACAAGCTATGCGAATGATCTACGCTCATAAAGGGGAGTATGTACATAAGTTTTTTTATCAATGTGATTTAGTGCCGATAATAAAAAATCAGGTTTTCGTGGTATCTGGTTACAAGACATTTTTTTACACTCCACTCCAATTAACATATTATCGCATCGGTATTGTTTCAGGAAGAAAGCCCTATTTAATAGCACCAGCAGTATTCCAACTTTAGCTATTGTTAAAACTTTAATATCTGAACTCTAAAATAAGAAACAAGTAAGTGAATGAATGCACAAGAGTCTTTAACGAACTGGTGTCAAAAATCAAGTTTTTGTTTGTACGAGTTCCTTGACATAAGGGATATGAAGGTGAAGGTAGCAATGAATAACTAGGAAGCCAAACGATCTAAGCATCTCCAAAACACGCAATGATATACAATTTTTCTAAGCGTATATATATCCGTGTACCACTTCGTGAATTTTTGCTGCAGTTTGCACTGTCATAGCATTCTGAACTTTGTTCCAAGATTCAAAACTGTAATTTTCCTGCAAGATTACGCGATTCTATCTGTGCGCCACCTAGCGGATTTTTCCCACCATATGAACTATATTCAATGTTTTAAGTTGCTCATCGGGTACTTGAATTCCTTTATTTTTTTTATTTTATTAATCTTTTGAAAACCTCTCCTAGATGTTTCTGTCGATGGCCCATTGCACCAAAGCGACACTTACAAGTTTAAACTCGGTCAAAATTATCTAACCGATTAAGCGCCATTGAAAGAAAGTTCGTTTCCAGGTAAGCATAAATGTGCCAAATTGAAAATGATAAGATATCAAATTTTTAAATCAGACCTATTAAATTTGATTAGTAATTAGTAATCAATTAATTAGACTGTTTTTAAATGGTAATGACGATTTTAATTGTTTTTCAAGAAAAGGTAATTTCATATAAATGGATTACGATTAGGGGAAATCAAAAAATAATCATGATTTTTTACGATTATTAAAGCAAATCAAAAATACCCAAAAAATGTTGTTTTGATTACTTTGGATTATTTTTGATTTTTTTAATAATCGTAAAAAATTATGATTTTTTTAAATTATATTTTTAATTAATTGGAAAATAATCATAAAAAGTTGAAAGTAATTTTTAATCAATCATTAAATAGACTCTCCAGAAAATAATTGATCAAACCGGTAATCATTACCATTAGTAATCATTATTTAACAGGTCTGCTTGAAACTTTACTGTTTACTAAAAATCGGTATTTATTCCTCGCGGGAACTAAACAATCCGATTTTCAATATGAGCGGCTAAACCAGCGGAAGTCATACGAAAACTTCAAAAAAGTTATTCGGTTTTCTTACAGTACGAAACGTGTCATTAACTAACAAAATCACCGAAGGTCAAAAAGTGGTTTGAAAAAGAAAAAGTACGTCTCGCCAATTTGTAAAAAAAACTAGAAACACCACACTACAAATTAGTAGAGAAGGTCGGCCTTAATCTCCTCGAAGGGTATATCGCTCCAATTATTTGTTTTTAGTACCTTTAAATTAAGCCCCTTTCTTGTTTTTCCGCTTTTCCATATGCATTTTCGGAATCCCGTTGAGCTAGACACTGGAAACTTGTAACATATTTCCGAACTTCGCGACCATGCAATGTAGACAAAAAAATATCCAATAGGTGGCACACGGATCGAGATATACGTACAATTTATTTAAAATTTGGTATTTTGCGGATCTCCCTATTTCGAAAATTCGTTTGAAAATGGGAATTTTGTGTTCGATTTTAAACTAACCTCCTCTTGACTTAGGAACTTGAAACTTAGCACATAGTTCAGGACGCTACGACAACATAGATTTTGGAAATAAAAATTCCACTATTTGGCGCGCTTTTCTTGATAACTGAAAATCTCTGAAAAATGGATGTTTCCAAGCTAAGGCAATTATTTTTTTTAAAACACAAATATAAGTTAGGCTATTGATAAAACATTTAAAGCGTATTAATTGCATTCCCCCTTTATATTTTCAAATTTCATGAATTGATTACAAGTGGGATGATTAATGTTTCAAAACTAAAACTTACAGATACCATGTCTTTGTTTAAGGGCAAATTTGTTTCTACTTTTTGGCGACATAAATATGAAGGTAGTTATTGAAATTTGTATACCTAGTAGTGCTACGCACACAAGGTATATTAACTTTAGTCGCGTAACGGCAGTATGTAACGGCATAAACTGATCGATATAGATATTGACTTATATATATCGAAAGGTTCAGGATGGAAAAAGAAAATGATTGAGCCATGTCCGTCCGTCCGCCCATTCGCCCGTCTGTTAACACGATAACTTGAATAAATTTTGAGATATCTTAATGAAATGTGGTATGCGGGTTCCTTGGCACTCATCTCCTAGCACTGTTTAAAATGGGCGAAATCGGATGATAGCCACGCCCACTTTTTATATATATAATATTTTCGAAAACACAAAAAAGTGATTACTCAGTACATAATACACTTATAAGGATAAAATTTGGTGACTACATTGAAATTGAGGCATAAAATAAATTTTTCAAGAAATTTTTGAAAGTGGGTGTGCACCGCCCACTTTTGATTAAGTCAAATTTAGAAATAATATTAATCATAAATCAAAAACCGTTCAAGATATCGAAACGAAATTCAGCGCGCAGGTTTTCAGGTATGCAAGGAATGTTCCAGGAAAAAATGGGCGGGATCGGTTAAGGTCTACGCCCACTTTTATATGAAAGATTTTGAAAAGGATCGTAGATATATTAAATAGTCAATAACTTTGCGTAAAATAGCTTTACATCATATATATTTCAGTTTTAAAATTTCCGTAAACAAAGAAATCCAAAATTATATTATATTAAATAGTCAATAACTTTGCGTAAAATAGCTTTACATCATATATATTTCAGTTTTAAAATTTCCGTAAACAAAGAAATCCAAAAACTTAAAATTTTCTAAAATGGGCGTGGCCCCGCCTATTTTATAGTGGACTATTCCACAAAACTTTGTATGCCATAACTCCGCCAAAAACTGATTTGTGGAAACGAAATTTGGTGATAATATTCTATATATAGAGGTAACTGTTTGCTGTAAAATTGGGTGAAATCGGTTAATGTCCACGCCCAGTTTTTAACATAGTTCTGAAATTTTTTTTTGTAAAATTTAAAGAGCGATATTTCTACAACTAAGCAAGTTACATCAATTAGATTTTGCACACATAATAAGCTTTTTAAGAAAAACTCGGCCGCAAAAAAATGTTTTCAATTTCGAAGAAGTAGGCGTGGCGCTGCCCACTTTCAGCATACAATTTCTGCTATTTTCAAAGACAATCGCTTATAATTCGATCTTGATATTTCAATGAAAATTGGTCAGCTGCTTCTCAGTAGTATGTATTATACTCCTGCCAAAAATTAGCCAAATCGGGAACACACAAGCGAATTATTCGGGCACGTAGTTTATACCCCACTGCAATAGCGAAGTTATATATCTTTTTTGATTTTCATACCTTTCATAAACATTAAATGTATGTAAGTATGAGAACCAGAAATGAAAAGTTCACTAAAGTGATCAGCACGATGAGCGGAGTCGACTTAGCCATGCCCGTCTCTCCGTCCGTCTGTCTGTCTGTCCGTCTGTCTATTTGAACGCAAACTAGTCTCTCAGTTTTACAAAAGAATGCTGAAATGCGTGGTTTTGCTTTGGCAGTTTTATAATAATTGTTGTTTTTACGTTTTGATACATAGAACACATCTATGTATAAAATGTCATTAACTTGAACCAAATAACTATACCGAACTGCAGCTTTATATGACCTGGGCGATTTTCCAAAAGTTATATACAGACTGTGTCGTGCCCAGCGAACTCCTGAACTTATCGTGAAAGTTCAAGAGCAAAACAAAACGTAAAATATGTGGGCGTGGCACCGCCCACTTTTGAAAAATTATGTAGATACATATTGATTAAGTGACACATAAATCCAAGTTTCATTAATTTTGACCAAAAAACTTCGGAATTATGATGAATTGAAACTTTATATAGCCTGGGGGCGTGGCTCCGCCCACTTTTCCAATACTATATATTGTCTATGCTGTACCCAGTGAACCCAAGTATATTGTGAAAATTTCATAAAGATCGGTTGAGTTCTTTGGCGCCTATAAAAGACACCCTTTTTTATATCTATTTTTGTTACGCGCACAAGGTATATTACCTCATTCGGCATAAACGAATCGAGATATATATTTATTAATGTATATCAAAACCTTCAGGTTGAAAAGTAAAATATGCGGGCAAGTAGTTAATACCACCCCACTGCAAAAGCGAAGTTGTATATCTTTTTTGATATTCATTCCTTTCATGAACATGAAATGTTTGTACGTATACTGAAATGATCAGGAGGATGAGCTGAGTCGATGTAGCCATCCTTTTTTCGATACGTCTATCTGTCTGTCCGTCTGTCTATTTGAACGCAAATACGAACTGAAAGTAATAAAATAGACCTGCGTAAATTGGGATGACATAATAGATCACTTCTAGGTATATAATGTTCGGTTCCACCCGAACTTAGACTTTCTTACTTGTTTACATTATCTTTTTAATTATTTTATTTTTATTCCGATATCCGACGGATGCCATTCGCGGGTGTGCGGATCTATTCGTGAAAAAACAGTTCCAGATTAAAATTGAAAAACTTAGAAAAATCAATTTTATCGATTTCCTTTGAATCAACACAAAAAATATACGAAAATATCTTTACAATGTAAATTCGTTAGTTTTCAAGATAAAATAAGCAAGTATTTTGTCGCGAATAGATTCGACTCCCTTCGCAAAGCATCCGTCGTAATATGCATGCATAATAGAAAATTCTAATTTCACAATCACAAATGCCTACAAGTATGCAGCGCTTTAGACCTCACACCACACGGTGCCCACTTTTTGGGTTGGCGCGACTCACTGTTTACCCATTGGTGGTTTGCAGGGGAGTGTTTTTGCTAAAGCCGGCGTCAGTGCTTGCACCTAAAAATATGCTACATGTAAAAGAGAATTGAATTTCTCCCAGTTCATTGGTGGTTTGTTAAAAAACGAGAAGTTTCATTGGCGTTTTGCGAACAGATTAAAGCAGGCGAAATGGCTCAGTCTATGAGCAACTTATGTACCTATATGCTAAAAACTGAGGGTTATGAATTCTAAACATTCTAAAAATGTTTTAAAATCAAAATAAGCCGTTCCTTAAAGCTGTACATTCATAAATTCTTAGCTTAATCAACTAATACAGCCCTCTAAAATATTGAAATTAACTTACCCAATATTGTCACTACATAACTTAGAAAACAACAAGAACTAGCATCAAATGTAAGGTTTCTAAAAATGTTTAAACTGTTTGCCTTGACATCAATATCAATTATTGACTGGCGCGTACATACAAATGAATATAGATAATTATATATATATGTATACAGTTGTGTTCAATATAATAGTAGTGAAATTAAATTGGATATCATTTGACGAAATAAGAAGAAGCTGTGTTTTTATAATTTTTATTTAAAATGTAGGGAATTATGTAACAGAATACACATAAAAGGAAATTTCAAAGCTCAGAAAAGTTAATTTAACTTTTAAAAACTTACATCAAAGTTTCAATATTTTTGGAAAGAATTTTTAGAAAATGTTTGAGTACGCAGTTTTATAGCTCATTCATAATGTGCAAGTTAGAAGTGTCTCAAAATTTCCCCTGAACTTGTAGACTGTTTTTGTCAAGGATGATGGATATTTTTTTCCATACAAAATTAATTTTTTTTCATGCGATGTATGGAAGAAACCACTCAGCACCCTTGAGGAAAAAAATTCTGAAAATTCATGGACATTTTGAGCGAGTTCTAACTTGCGCAATGTTGTACTAAAATTGATTGGTCTACAAAACTGCGTACTCAGAAATCTTTGCCAAAAAATTTGAGAATTTTGATGGCCATTTTTTAAAGTTTAACTAACTTTTCTGAACTTTGTGTAAACTTTGAAATTTCTTTTTATGTGGTTTGTGTTATGGAATTCGCTATATTTTAAATGAAAGTGAATAAAGTTAAAGCTTTTAATTTCACTGCAATTATATTGAACACAACTGTACATATATATACATATGTTTGTACGAACTCACACCTAGAACGACAACCAGCGTTAACAAATGGCTAAAATCTTAGATGTTATGTAACAGAAATCTTGTTTTTAACGCATTTGCAAGTGAAGCATAGAACTTGCGCAATAAGTTGCATTAATACTATCTTTGTAGCAATAAAATTAAACAAAAGAGCCACTTAATGCAAATGAAACTTAAAGTGTATGGAGTACATATAATTGGGGTCACCATAAGTCGACTTACAACACCGAACACGTAACGCAAAGAACGAAAATGTTAAAATACGAGTTGGACTTGCAAAGGCTTTAAACGAGATTTTCGACATTAATTTCCTTTTCATTCGGTGGCAGGTTGACTATTACAGCTCTTAAAGTATCGAAGTCGATGCGAATAACTTATGTTAATTATTAATAATAGTGCTAATAACAAATTAGAACTAGCTTTAGCTCCAACTTTCAATTATTTCTACAATAGAAGCTTTCAATGATGGCCAGGTGAAGTCATCCAACCATGTCCCGCCAGAACTAGGCCGCGGTACTTACGCCTTCGGGACGAGGTCAGTCTTATTTGAAGTTATATCGTTGCAACGTAGGTTTTCTTAAACTATTTAGAGACGTCACTCCAATGTCTTGTGCCATCACCATGGACATTGTTTTATCTTCCATCAATCGTTGGCTTGACACCCCACCTCGCATTCACCCTTCACTTTACTTACCTAGTTAGCCGGTATCGAACCCGAAACCAACAAAAGAAGCATGACCGAAATCGGAACCAAACTTGAACGGGAACAAAAGTCATAATTCGGATTTCTCGGATTTGCTTTATCTGATTCGGAACCGAAAACGGATTCTAAATAATAGTCCACAATGATAACCTCATAACTGCGGCTGTCGTGGTTGTCTGCTCCTCGAAATTGGTCTCCAACCGTCCGAGTGTATTTTTGCCATGAAAAAGTGAATCGGCCGTTCGGAGTCGGCATAACGCATGCAGGTCCAGCCGAATTTTATCAACAAAAATTAGAGTCACCATTCCACAAATTTGAAGAGCGGGCGTTTCTTTGCTTCATCTTCTATGAGGTTTATCACTCCCTATTATCATTATAACTCTGAAAAATTTCTCAAACAGTCGGAACCAAAATTCTAAGTCAATTGGAACTTCTTAGTATTCGGAATCGGAATCGATCATTTAATCAACAATATATGATGAACGTTTTTGGTTCTTTGAAATTCTAACACTTAGAGAGTTTTAATTCCAAGCCAGACCTGTTAAATTTGATTAGAAAGAAAAGACAATTACTAATTGATTACTATTACAAAAAACTAAAAATAATCAAAAACAAATAAGGAAGTCTAAGTTCGGGTGGAACCGAACTTTAAATACCCAGCCCTGTTTAAGTGGTCGTGGTAAATTGTTGTGGAGTTATGACCTATAGAGGTTTTAAACTTTTTCTACTACCATGGGGGCAATCTTTATGAAATTCTCACAGAAGGTTCTTGGCTTCGCTGGTTATAGTATAGCCTATACATAATTTTGGAAAAGTGGGCGGTGCCACGCCCTCATGCCATATAAAATTTTATTGTTGTATAGGCGTCCAAGGTACTTAACCGATCTTTATGAAATTTGGGCAGTAAATTCTTGGATTCACTGGTTCCAGCATAGGCTATATATAATTTTAGAAAAAGTAGATGGTATACCTCGTTTCATGTTTCGCAATTTTATTTAACAGGGTTCTGAAGTTAATAATAGCTGAAATTTGACATTTTGTTTATTTATATGTGGGCGGTACTACGCCCATTTTCCTAAATTTTTTAAAAATCATTAATAAGATCATCAGGTCATTGTAAGAAGAAGAAGAAGTTGTTGGAAAGAGTGAATCTTTGTTGCCATCATAAGTAAACGATTGAAAATTGATATGGAAACTGTTCAAAGAAGTCAGTCTCCAAAAGAGAGTATTTACATTTAAGTTATAGCCACAGTTTGCCCCAAGATGTATTTCCGCCTAGCTAAATATTGATTAACGGAGCACAAGCATTTAACTTTTTCTCTTCTGCTTCCAGGTAACATTGTTAATCAATAACGCTGGCGTTGTATCTGGTCGTTACCTTTTGGATACTCCAGATCATCTTATTGAGCGTTCATTCAATGTCAATGTAATGGCACATTTTTGGGTGAGTATACCTGCAATTTGTTTGAATCGTGAAGTTCTTAAAGGTAAAAGCTGAAAAGTTTTCCGAAAATTTGGTTAAAGTTATTCTTTTAATGTAACCTTTTTCCTGGGTTGTTTAAAGCCTGCTTTGGTTATACTTCTAATTCTGTTTCTTTTGTTGTTCAATGCAGACCACGAAGGCATTCCTACCAAAGATGATTGAACAACAACGAGGACATATTGCAACAATTGCTTCTTTGGCCGGTCATGTGGGCATAACCAAGCTAGTCGATTATTGTGCTAGTAAATTTGCTGCGGTAAGTTGGTTCTTCTGTTGATCTAATGTGAAGATTATGTATGAGTAGTACACCTGGGTTCGTAGGAAGCTAACCCAAATACCTCGCCTTTTAAATTCCTTCACACTACCGGGTTCCTTAATTCAACCCCGACGTATCCATATAATCGATTTAGAAAGGGCTTCAGTGACTTCGAAAATAGTTGAAAGATAACTCACAAATTGTTAACTTGAGTACGGAAGTATTAAAGATTGGGTTTGAGCTCGTTTAATTTCTACTGATGGAATTGCCCGAATCTCATGAGATTATCCCCCACATGGAGCAGCCTGAGCAAGGTGTTCAAGGGTGGTAGTGCACTACACATTACCCCAAATCAGAATTCTCAACGACGAAACCGAGTATTGGTCAACGATTAAATCCCTGTCTAACCAACCGGCCGCCGTGGTGTGGAGGTAGTGTTGCCGGCCTACCACACCGAAGGTCCATGGTTCGAGCCCTGGTACAGGTAACATCAAAAGTGATTTGAAAAAAGTTTTTCAAAAACGGGGTCGCCCCTCGGCAGTGGTTTGGCAAACTCTCCGAGTGTATTTCTACCATGACAGGCTTCTCAGCAAAAATTCGTCTCCTTTGTAGATGCCGTTCGGAGTCGGCAAAAAACTGTAGGTCCCACCAATTTGTAGGGAAAATTCAAATCGGCACACCACAAATTGGAAGAGAAGCTTGGCGCAAAAATCTCTTAGGAGGTTTATGATGATATACCTGTTGTATATCGCGCCATAAAGAGAGAGAGAACCAGATGAAGAACAACGATAAAGTATCTATAGCGCTTAAAAATTATGGAACGCATCCGAAATGATTCTTTAAAACGAGCCAACCGGCAGTTTAGCAAAATAGCGGAGCACCTTCCAAAGAAGTTATGGAAGACACCCACAAGGCCAAACCCACACAAATCCATTACCTTTGACAGCATCACCATTTCGTTGCTAATACGTCTTGACTTGGATCAGTAAGCTATCTAATCCAATTCTTACACTCTCGCTGTAAGGGTTTATCATACCTAATATATCGAAGCAAACATCGAGACCCACACTAGTAGCAAGGGCACCAGGCATCGAAAACTTGCTATTAGCCAGTCATCATCAGAAGTGTGGACCCTAACGTTGACTTCTTCTATTTAAACATAATAGATATAGCTTTCCAATCTCTTTCGTTTCAATTCCCGCGTAATTTGATACTATCGTCAATGGTCACCCTGTTTAGGAGATAGGAATGTCAGGAGTGAATGCTATTGAATATAATATCCCCACCTAGTTTTTTATGTCCAGCTTCTGCATCCTTCACGATATCGAAATCACCATAATCGTTTATTGGCCTTTAACCGAATAGGACATTTTGGGTGGTTAGCAACAAGTCATTCTGCTTAGCGATAACTCCAATGGAGGTGATACCTTCCTACCATGGCATACTAAAACAGGTAATAGCAAGGCGGCCATGCTGAAAATCGCTGCTCTTAAACGTCAAAGCAGCACAGTAGATGTTAAAGTGTAAACAAACTGATTTAAAGCAAGTCTGACAGTTTAGAGAAAATGAAAATGAAAAAAAACTAATCAGCTGTTGAGTTTATATTAGCTGTATTGGTATGCCATGCTTCCTACCTGAAATTTCAGGAGAGGCCTCTTATTAAATCTGATGCCGAATGCGGATGTCGGTGGGCAGCTTTCTGGGCTGGAGCTTCTTTCCAGCTAAGTAAAAACAGTATACGAGTATACAGCAGCAACGGAAAAATGTATTCTATAGTACAAGATGAACCTACAACAATACAACGGTGATAAAACCATGCAAGTACATATAGTAGTTTTTTAGTTATGCGGGTACAAACACATGTAAACAAACAGCAGAAATTAAATGGATTGTTCCGTTGGCTTTGTTGCTCTAATTAAGACTACCCAATGTATGCATTTTTTCATACCTTTTGCAATTTCACTATAATAATAAACATGTGTTGAAGCAATTTTTTTTGCCACCACTGTGGACATCAGCACTAAAATATTTGGTTGCTGAAATTGATTTTAAACTTTTAGTTGGAAATCTAGCAATATATTGGTGAAAATTCCATTTAATTCCATGAAACTGTTTTTGAGTGATGCGCGAACAAACATTTAGGCAAATAACAAAAATTAAAAAAAGGCAGTTTTGGCTTCAAGTATTAATCTAAAAAGAATCCCCACACATGAATTTTGCACTTATATATAGACAGCGGCCTGTTATAGTTTTTGATAATAAAAATATCATATTACATCAGTTAAGCTCATATAACAAATTTGTATCTCCCCCACAGGTTGGCTTTGACGAGGCTTTGCGTCTAGAATTGGAATGTCTGGGACACAATAACATTCAAACAACTTGCATTTGTCCATTCTTCATTCAGTCCACGGGCATGTTCGATGATGTTAATGCTAGGTGAGTGAAAATACTATAAAATTTACAAAAAATAAAAGGTATCAAATCCAACAAAACTTTTCAGATGGGTGCCCACACTAAACTCCAATGACGTAGCCGATCGTATCATACAGGCGATCAAGAAAAACCAGAAAGTCACAATTATTCCAGGCTATATAAGAATTTTGCTTTCGCTCAAATGGTAAGCACGATTTTGAGGCTCACAACGGATTTCTTTTTTAACTAACGATCTTTGCTCTTCTCTGCCACAGGATATTTCCTTGGGGCTGTGTTGGCGGTTTATTACGTCGTCTCGTTCCAGATGCTGCGCCACATGGCGTTGCACAAAATCCTTTGGCTGCCACGCCTATCGCTTCTGCTAAGCAACCACAACAACTAGAATCAAATGGGAAAACTGGAGCCAACAAAGTCGTACGCAACAGCGTCATACCAAAACACACAACCGAATTGTGCTCGAACTTTAGCGAAACGCTCCCCAAGACCGCTTCACTGTTGGTGCAACGTACCCCATCATTGGGCGAGCGCGTCCTGTGAGCAACTTTATTTATTTTGCATTTAATTTATTTTGCGTTTTTGGCATCGTAAATTCTTGCGCCAGTGGCAGCTGCTGTGGCTTTCCATTATTTGTGCGCCATGAAGAATGCATCAATCTCTAGTGATATTATGTTTACTTAAATTTTGTATTTTAGTTTTAGTTCTTATTATTTTATTTGGTTTAGCTTAGTGTAGTGTCTTATTTTGTTTACTAATGAAAATAAATATTTAGGTATTTTTAAGACAACCAAAATAAGTAATTAATCTAAAAATTTTTCATTATTCAGTATAAAGTAAATTAATTTTTTGTTTCTAGATAGTACTTTCAACAAAAAAATGTTTAATATAATTTGTTTGTGAATTGTAATGGGTGTAAGTCTAGCTCAATAACATCGTACTAACTAATGTAATCTAATTGATAAGCAATGAAAATATTACAGTCATAAAAATTAAAAATTGAAAACGGAATCAATATTTTATTATGTACTAAATGCACGAGGTAGTGTGAGGCTAACAGCTCAACCATATATAAACGCACAAAAGTTTTGAATTGGCTTGAAACGCACAGAATTCAATTTCGGTTGATCTCATACAATTTCTATTGGCAAAAAATTCACGCTGTGCGTTTTATGTGGCTGAGCTGTTAGTCAAGCACCCTCTCCGAACTAATAATAGATTGAGTCCGATTTTAATCATTATATCCCATACCAGGGGGAGAGCTGTCAAATTACATAAATTTTTTTTGAAATGCTAAAGAAATTTCTTAACTTCGTAACCCCCGAGATAAGATATGGAGCTTAATTAAATCGCTTATTGCAGCACTCATTGTCACGTTTCGTTTGCTACCCATTTTTTCTGGCGATTTTGAATAACAAAACTGCTTCACAACTTAGCCAAGCCAGTTAGATTCAATCATTTATAAACAAAATAGTATAAGACCGATAAAAGTCTTGCAAACTTACACGATGTTCTTATTCAAAATCGCCAGAAAAAGTTTTGATTGGTCTGATTTCTTAAGTCGACTTAAGTTGTTACAATAAAACGCCACAGACCTTTAAGACAGCTTTCAAAGAAAGCAAGTAGCTATTAGTCCGTATAGTCAAATTCATACAAGTTAATCTCCCCGGAATGAAACCATATTGGCATTTAGAGACAACGCTACTCACATGAGCAAATAATTCAAGCTGAACTATGTGATCGAACATCTTAGCTAAGGTGCTTTGTTTAACTATGCGCCTATAGTTAACTATAGCTTTAAAGCAATTTTTGAAAAATAAAGGAGAGAATCGCTTGAATCCCGTCCAGTCCAGAAAGTCGTGATTGTGGGTAGAGATGCAGCTGTAAGCCTAGGAAATAAATCATTATATTGCAAGCTGGTTGGAAAAACATTTGGTTTTCTTCTGGAGGCAATAACATACCAGAAACCTGATTGGTTATATTTAAGATTATTTTCAATTTTACATATTTAATTTCTAAAAAGAAAGCCATGGAGGTAATCAAACTCTGCCTCGTAGTTGTTTTCCTTATATTTTTTTAAGCTTTATTTTTTGTGTTCTTAATATTGCACAACCTTGTACTAAACCAAGGTGGCTTGTTACGGTTAACTAACATTTTCGAAGGAACATAGCGAAATATGGCCTGATTAAGATTTTCGTATAAAGTTTTGTATTTCTCGGCGGGACCATGGCGCAACCAATAAGGTTGCCGCATAGCGACTTACATGCATCCATACATACATTTTCAATGTATTTTGTTGTTGTAATTCGTGGGTTTAGTGTCAAAAATGTACTGAGAAATGAGCGTACTGTCAAAATTCGAGAAAAAACGTGCAGTCAGCTTGCCTAATGCGGGCGGGACTCATTAAGAAATGCATATGAATTTTATTATTCAACAGCGCGTCAACCATTGTTTACCCGTACTACTTTGGCATCTTCTTTTGCGAATCGGAGTGGAAGGTAATGAATGAAGGTACTCCGAGAGAGTGTAATGAAGGAAATCGCGTTCAGAGTTGTTTTAAAGTAGAAACTGCAACTAAAAACTTCAATTTAAACTGAAATATACATTCTATAGTAACTGATAACGTGTTATAACTGCTTTATATTCAATAATTTGGAAGTTTCAAGTCTTCATGTTCAATATTGCAGTATTTAAATTTGATCAACTTTGCCGTATCCGTCGAATCTGTTGTTACTCACACAAGCACTCGCATTCTACTCAGCTGTCAGTTTTTTCAACGTATTGCCGTATTGTATCTGCTTATCGCATAAGTTGCGCTACTAGTAGACATATACTATGGCGTCAACTCTTTGCGACAATACGCTTACGTCGCAACTGTATTTCGGCGAATAATAATCTAATTCACAGTTTAGCGAGGTTTTCAACCAAACCACTATCAACACAGAACGTAGCATGTGTGAAATATATTACATTAAATACATTAGTACAGGGAGCTTATCATATTTGTGTCTTAACAATTGCTTGGTGAAACTTAAATATTAGTTCAATGACAGATTATTAACTCATTTACATAGTACAGGGTGTTTTTTTTTACAGGTTTGTTTTTCGAATAGAGATAAAACTGGCATTTTGTGGTCAAATCTGGCAACTCTAATGTCATTTATGTTCAGTTTGGTTTGCCATTTCATCATGAACAGGTTGACAAAAGAACAACGTTTGCAAATCGTGCAAATTTATTTCGAAAATAATGGTTCAGTTCGCGAAGTTTACCGTGAGCTCCGTCCATTTTATGGTCGACATAATCGTCCATCAGAGCAATTAATTCGGTTAACCATGGATCGTTTTCGCACTACGTTTACTCTATGTGATAATACGCATCCACAGAGACGTCGAACAGTGCGCACCGAAGAAACAATTGCCGCTGTAGAGCAAAGTGTTGAAGAGGACCCGAATGAATCGATTCGCCACCGTGCACAGCAATTGGAGCTTTGTCCATCAACTTTATGGAAGATTTTGCGCAAAGATCTTGGCTTGCGACCTTACAAGATCCAGCTTGTGCAAGAATTAAAGCCGCGAGACCATGCAATGCGTCGTGATTTTGGTGTATGGGCCGAAAATGAGATTGATTTCGATGCTGATTTTCATCGCAAAATTTTGTTCAGTGATGAGGCTCATTTTTGGTTGAATGGCTACGTCAACAAGCAAAATTGCCGCATTTGGAGTGAAGAGAATCCACATGAGACCCTTGAAACGCTGACTGTTTGTGTGCTCTATGGGCTGGTGGAGTCATTGGGCCATACTTCTTCCGCAATAATGCTGGAGAGGCAGCTACCGTTAATGGAGACCGGTATAGAGCCATGATAACCGACTATTTTGTTCCCGAATTGGATGGCATGAATGTGGATGAGTTGTGGTTCCAACAAGACGGCGCTACATGCCACACAGCGCACGTCACAATCGATTTATTGAAGGAAACATTCGATGAGCGCATAATTTCGCGGAATGGACCTGTCAATTGGCCACCAAGGTCGTGTGATTTGACACCATTGGATTATTTTCTTTGGGGATATGTGAAGTCGCTCGTCTACACCAACAAACCAGAAACGTTAGGGGAATTGGAAGCCAAAATTCGTGGCGTTATTGCCGACATACGGCCCCATATGCTCGAAAAAGTGGTTGAAAATTGGACCTGTAGAATTGGCTTTATTCGAGCCAGCCGCGGCGGCCACATGCCCGAAATCATATTTAAACATTAATGGCATAAAATTATCCTTCCAATAAAGCCAAATTGATGGACCTTAAAACTTTTTCTTGTGTTTTATTTCAATTCAAAGTTCTATACCCCTAAAAAAAACACCCTTTATATGTCTGCTAGTAGCGCAACTTACTCCGAATCTGCACACACACACAAACCACACAGGGTGCGTTGTATGCAATAATAAAACAATCAAATTTAAATACTGCAATATTGAACGTGAAGACTTAAAACACCCAAATTATTGAATATAAAGCAGTTATAACACCTAATCAGTTCCTGCAGATTGTAAACTTTAGTTTAAATTGAAGTTTTTAGTAGTAGTTTTTACTTTAAAGCAACTCTGAACGCGATTTCCTTCGTTACACTCTCTCGGAGTACATTCATCCACTGCCTTCCACTCCGATTCGCAAAAGAAGATGCCAAACTAGTACGGGTAAACAATGCTCATTTATGAACGCGATTGCTGGTCCTAAGTAATGATTTTGGACTAAAGGCGTGGTTTTCTCTAAAGCGGTGCCGCTATATAGCGACCATCACATAGCGGTAGAGTAGGTTGTCAAAAACATTGCAATATAAAAGTAATTACATGTAAACCAAGAAGATGGTGAAGTTCACCGTAACGTAATGTAGCAGCAAGCATAAGATATTACGGCCGTCATGACGGTCAAAACTAGTTCTTCAACGTTTTGCCCACCGTCATTGCCATATTTTGACAAAAGCAACAATTCGGACATTTCAATGTCTTAAAAATAAGTAAGGAAGTCTAAGTTCGGGTGGAACCGAACCTTATATACCTAGTAGTGATCTATTATGGCATACCAATTTGCGCAGGTCTATTTAAATGCTTTTCAGTTCGTATTATAAAGCCAGCTGATTGTTTTTAAGGCCCGGTTTTTCAGTACAAGTTCAACTCAATTTGTCAGTTAAACTAAGCTTAACCTTGTTACGCAGTTTTTCAGTCAACTTTAAACAAAGTTTAAACGTAGTTTAAGCGGCCAATTTGGCAGGGTTAAACTCTAGTTAACCTGTCATCTGTTTGCATATTTGGTGGTTTTGGTTGTGAATCAATAAACTGAACGCAATTAAAAAAGGACGATATTTTTATATTTAATTAAATACTGGATATATCATCTGACGAAAGTGATTATAGTGATGCAGAAATTAGCAAAAACCTAACTATTACAATACTGAGGATAAGCAATGGCGTTGAATATGTAAACAAATGTCATCTGTTGCCGTATCTAGATAAAAAAAACCATTGTTGCCGTATAAAAAGCAAATCTTAAAAGCAGCCTTAAACTCTCACTGAAGAACCGCTCTGCAGTTTAACTGGAGTTTGAATTTATGCCGAGTTTAAACAAACTTAGTTTAAACTGAGCTTAACCAAGGACTGAAAAACCGGGCCTAATAAAAACACTTCTGTCATGAGAGTAAATTAATTTAAAAAAAATATATAAATGTATGGCGCGATATACTCGTACAATAGGTATTTCATCATAAACCTCCTAAGTAATTTTTGCGCCGAGCTTCCCTTCCAATTTGTGGTGTACCGTTTTGAATTTTTTCCTACAAATTGGAGGGGCCTACAGATTTTTGCCGACTTCGAACGGCATCCACAAAGGAGATGAATTTTTGCTGAAAAGCCTTCCATGGCAGAAAGACACTCGGAGAGTTTTCCAAACCACTGCCGAGAGGCGACCCCGTTTTGAAAAACTTTTTCAAACCACTTTTAATGTTACCTGTCCCAGGACTCGAACCTTGAAGCTCCGGTGTGGTGCCGGCCTACACTACTCCTACACCACGGCGGCAGCCGTTAATTTATTTGTATATAAATAGCTTCCCTACCAACAACTGCTAACCACATTTTTCCAAAATACCAATACATGCACATTTTATGCTTGAAAAATTTGATTTCAAATAGACATACGGACGGGGAGACGGATATGGCTAAATCGACTCAGCTCATCGTCCTTATTATTTCAATTTACTTATTGATGGGCCCATCTCTTCTTCTTCTCATACTTACAAACATTTCATGTTCATTAAAGGTATGAAAATCAAAACATGTATATAACTTCCCTATTTCAGTGGGGTATTAAGAACTTGCCCCGATGATTTACTTGTGTGTTATCCGATTTGCTCAATTTTTGGCAGAAGTATACTACATACTATTGAGAAACAGTTGACCAATTTTGACAACAAACAATCGCTTTTTAATTTTTATGCTGAAAAGTGGGTGGCACCACGCCTATTTCCCCAAAATTCACAACATTTTTTTTTCGGATCAGTTTTGCTCGAAAACCTTATTATGTGTGCAAGATCTTATACCTTGCAAGGTTATAAAAATATCGCGTTTTACATTTTACAAACAAATTTTTCAGAACTATGTTAAAAAACTGGGCGTGGCCGTTGACCGATTTCGCCCATTTTTACGACAGACATTTATCTTTATATATTCAACTATTTCGCCAAATATTGTTTCGATAAATCAATTTTTGCTAGAGTTATGTCGCAATGCGGCATTGAGAATGGGAATCGAAGAAGAAAATGCTTTACCCATTGATTTGCAACTGTCGAAACAAAAATGAGACTTTCTGAATGAAAGCAAACTACGCATGATTCCAATTTTTGAAACAGTTATTCTGTGTGGCCGACAAGGACTTGCTCTCAGAGGTTCCAATGATACGGGAAGAATTTCTGAAGACGAACCGTTGACGTTGACGAACTTTAGAGCTCTCTTAAGATATCGAGCCAAAACTGATGAGCAGTTCAAAAAACACCTGAGCGATTCACCAAAGAATACTATGTACATAAGCAACCGTGTCCAGAATGAAATAATCAACATTTGTCACCACCTCATCATGAGTTACAGCATCGATCGAGTGAACAATTAGTTCCATTTGCCTTCGCTACTTGGAAAAATGCGGCGAAAAGTTCATCATTCAGGAAGATTTTTTGTGTTTTATTCCTATCACCGATTTCACAGGAATGGGAATAGGAACTGCTTACCTTGATTTCATAAAATCTTCCGGACTGGATTGCAGGTATTTCTTCGGGCAAGGATATAACGGTGCGAGAGCGGTTAGCGGAGACTTCCAAGGGGCTCAAGCTGTTGTCAGAAAAACTTATCCACTCGCGCTCTACTCCCATTGTGCTGCTCATAGCTTCAATTTGGCGGTAAGCTCTACGTGCAATATAACGGGAATCAAAAATTGCCTGGGAGTTCTAGAGAATATCCGTTCCTTCTTCATTTATCCGAAACGCCAAAATGCCCTTCAGGATGCGATAAGTGGCAATGAACATCTATCGGAAACTCGAGTGAAGAAATTGAATTTTGTAAAACCAGATGGGTAGAACAGCATGAGTACGTCGCTTGAAGTGATTTCCACCAACTGGAAAGACCCATCGACTTCGTCAGGAGCTTCCCAACTGCTTTCAGCTATAAAAACCGCAAATTTCCAGATATCCCGGCATATTTTGACCTCGGTGGATTCTCTCACATTGTCTTTGAGTCGAGTACTTCAAGGAGAAAATCAATATCTGGGAGAGGCTATCAAATTGGCTGATGCTACGAAACAAATTTTTGATGAAAAGAAGAGAAAACGCTAAGGGGATTTTAGACAAATTTTCAAAACCGTGAGCGAAATTAGCGAGCAATACGAAATTGAATTGCGAAAGCTAAGGATTGCTTCGAAACAGACCCAACGTTCCAACGTACAAACTGATTCAGTTGAAGATTATTACCGTATAACAGTCTACATACCGTACATTCATTCGTTTCTGACACAATTGCAAATGCTTCGCGTTATGGCAGTTTTTTCTGTGACAATAGCGACGAATGAACGATTCTTCTCAACTTTGCGACGACTAAAAACGTATTTGAGATCAACAATGACTGAAGATCGTCTGAACGGCGTATCGTCACTCAATGTACATCGCGATGTCAAAATCGAACCGCAAATAATTTTTAAAGATTTTTTTCAGTACCTGGAAGAATTAATTTATTTAATAATTGTAACTAAATATGACTTTTGACAATAAAATTTCCGTACTCCGAAAATAAATTTCTTATCTTTTTTCATTGATTACGTAACTTGAGTTTAAACCCCCCTCGGATATTTTCTGCGCACGGGCCTGGTGGTAGCACTGCTAGGTATAATAATTATTCTCACATTATATATTCACAAAAACAAACGAAACACCGCATAATATAGGAAATGAAATCGCCAGATTGTGGGAAATACGTTCATATAAGTTTGCAGAAAAGCGGGGCCGCTCATGGCGGTGACAATAGCTAACGTTATTTGGCGCCCGTAATATAGCGGCACCGCTTTTCGAGGAAACCACCGCTTAAGCCTTTTCTCTATTTCGATCATTTAAGACGACGGCCGCCCTGTTTCTGACCTATCTGATTAAAGGTCCCAGGTTCAAGTGAACATTAAAAATGTTTTTTTTTTTTTTTTTTCAAAACGGGGTCGCCCCTCGGCAGTGGTCGGGAACCCTCCTAGTGTATTTCTACCAAGAGAAATCTTCTTAGCAAAAATTCATCTGGATTTGCAGATGCCGTTCAGAGTCGGAATAAAACTTGTAGGTCCCGCCAATTTACCTTTCATTCCTTAACTAAATACTTGACCTACTACCATACAAGTAGTCTAGCAGATATATAGCATATGATATAGCTACAAGGCCTACCCCAGCTGTTAGTGAAAGTTTCTATGAGCTTCTTACAGACGAGTTGACAATCCTACCCCATCGCTTCGTGTACGTGAGGTATCTTCAAACAACGCATTGTGCTTTGAATTCTTTTCCACTTTTTATATATTCTCCTTGCTCATGTATACAACAAAGCTTATTTTATACATTTTTTAATTTCTACCGGATTCTAAAGGGTGTTTTTTTGAGGGGTATAGAACTTCGAATTGAAATAAAACACAAGAAAATCGTTTTAAGGTCCATCAATTTGGCTTAAGTGGAAGGATAATTTTATGCCATTAATGTTTAAATATGATTTCGGGCATGTGGCCGCCGCGGCTGGCTCGAATAAAACCAATTCTACAGGTCCAATTTTCAACCACTTTTTCGAGCATATGGGGCCGTATGTCGGCAATAACGCCACGAATGTTGGCTTCCAATTCCCCTAACGTTTCTGGTTTGTTGGTGTAGACGAGCGACTTCACATATCCCCTTGGTGGCCAATTGACAGGTCCATTCCGCGAAATTATGCGCTCATCGAATGTTTCCTTCAATAAATCGATTGTGACGTGCGCTGTGTGGCATGTAGCGCCGTCTTGTTGGAACCACAACTCATCCACATTCATGCCATCCAATTCGGGAACAAAATAGTCGGTTATCATGGCTCTATACCGGTCTCCATTAACGGTAGCTGCCTCTCCAGCATTATTGCGGAAGAAGTATGGCCCAATGACTCCACCAGCCCATAGAGCACACTAAACAGTCAGTTTTTGTGGATGTAATGGCGTTTCAAGGGTCTCATGTGGATTCTCTTCACTCCAAATGCGGCAATTTTGCTTGTTGACGTAGCCATTCAACCAAAAATGAGCCTCATCACTGAACAAAATTTTGCGATGAAAATCAGCATCGAAATCAATCTCATTTTCGGCCCATACACCAAAATCACGACGCATTGCATGGTCTCGCGGCTTTAATTCTTGCACAAGCTGGATCTTGTAAGGTCGCAAGCCAAGATCTTTGCGCAAAATCTTCCATAAAGTTGATGGACAAAGCTCCAATTGCTGTGCACGGTGGCGAATCGATTCATTCGGGTCCTCTTCAACACTTTGCTCTACAGCGGCAATTGTTTCTTCGGTGCGCACTGTTCGACATCTCTGCGGATGCGTATTATCACATAGAGTAAACGTAGTGCGAAAACGATCCATGGTTAACCGAATTAATTGCTCTGATGGACGATTATGTCGACCATAAAATGGACGGAGCTCACGGTAAACTTCGCGAACTGAACCATTATTTTCGAAATAAATTTGCACGATTTGCAAGCGTTGTTCTTTTGTCAACCTGTTTATGGTGAAATGGCAAACCAAACTGAACATAAATGACATTAGAGTTGCCAGATTTGACCACAAAATGCCAGTTTTATCTCTATTCGAAAAACAAACCTGTAAAAAAAACACCCTGTACTTTGAGAAATAAGTACGCCAAGCGAAGGAACGCAACAACCATGTCACAGTGAAGCACGAAAACATAATTTTCACTGGCATAAACCTTCACTTAAAAATGTCTTCTAGTTATCTCGCTTAATAGATATGTATTCATTGGGCCATAATCATAGTCGTTGCTTAACACGCATTTTAATTAAAATCTTTAATTAACTTAAAAAATACATTTAAAATGTTGGTCATTTATAGTCATATTAAAGAGAGATTATGAAGAAAATTAAATTTTTATGTTTTGCAATGTCACCCTGTGTCAGATATTAAATTCACAAACCATAGCATATCTGTAGCATGATCCAACTACAACAGGTCGCAGCAGCTCGACAAACATACAGACACACAAAAATCTTTCGTGTATTTTGTTTTTGTAATTTGTGAGTTTAACGTCAAAATCGTACTGAGAAATGAGTGTAATGTCAAAATTCGAGACAAAAGTAAAAATCAGCTGGTCTATTAACACGACCTGTATTATTGGATCATAATCTGTAGCAACAAGCTAAAAAAACCGGACACAAAAGGTGATTTTTAAATGTTCAAATGACATTTTTGTCATTTTAAAATTAGAACTCCGTCTAAGATATAAAACGTATTTTAAACTGACAATGACAGATATGAAATGATGTTTATTATAGAATCATTTTTAAGTTGATAACATTTTTATTTTAATTTGACTGAGATTATGGGCCATCGTGTTTAGAAGTGATGTGTCTAGCTAAGAAAAAAAGGGTGTGAGAGAATAGAAATTCACCAAATGTCAAAGTCATTAAAAGTTAAGTTTTTTGCAACTTTGATTTCGACTTAAAGTCGAAGTATTCATTATGTTCATTTTCACTAAATCCGTATGTTGTAACTTTTCTGTCGAAGTCAAACTCGGCCGAAAAGTTCAATGTGTCTCCCGCTTTACGGCCGTTGTGTCAATATTCGGTTCACGCTAACCGGCACTTCTGTCAATTAAACTGCCGATTAGCGATAATCGGCCTCTGAGAAAACGGCCCTTAATAAGTAACAATAGTTGCGTTCCAATCAGCTATCCAGATCAGTATCACGATCAGGATCTCAAGGGAACGATACGGATCAGTTGTATGAAAGTTGTTTGTGTACATACGTGTGTTTATATATTGTGACGAATTCGATGATTCCTAATTATCAATCCTGGGTTCGATCACTATAAAGTCAAATAAACACACGCACAGATATTGTAACTAATAGCTAGTTTTATTTACTAGTAATAAACGCAATACAAATTAAAAAGTTTGGTAACTTCGCAGTAGTTCACTGAACAACACTTGAAAATAAACTGATCAACCTGCCATGCTTGGTCACTGCCTTATATAGTCCGACAGGGTGCTTGCCCACGCACCGAGAACTTTCTTGGTATTCGCTCTTCGTGTTCTCGAAGGATCGGTGTTATTTATTGGCATCTCCTCTTTGCTGTATTCACACACACTCGCGTCATCTCTCTTCCTCTTCCTTGGTACACGCTTGCATGCATAAGTGTAGCCATCGTTATCTCTGTTGTGTTTAATTCGTGTTGGGAGCGTTATTGAGTTAGGGATGGTACATGCTGGAGAAGAATCGCCACAATATGTATGACTGTGCTACCATGCATATAAGGGTTGGCTGGTTAAAAATCTACTTCAAAAAACTAAACGAACAGAGCTTCTATACGGATCCGAAATTGATCCAGATAAATATCAAGATCACAACGTTCCCTACCAGAACACTGACTGTCATTTGACATAACATCTGATCGTCAGTACTGTCAGTATAATTGTCAGCAGTCCAAACAAACTTTACATCACGAACACAAGAGGGCTTGCGCAAAGCTGATGTAAACAACTGTGTACGTGTGAACTTTTATTTCACTCTAACACAGTAAAATCGCCTTTTAATTAAGCATAGAGCTGTACTGCTCACTCCCACTTGAATTATTGGATCAGTGCTGTCTATAAGACTATCATTGACTGTCAAAAATGATGCACTACTGTTTATACCAGTGATGACCATAATAATGTCACAACTGACCAATGTAAAAACGCTTTTTTAAATACAGGAAAATTTATTTCTTAACATCTTAAAATTACTTGAACATTTCTTGTCTTTTTTGATTTAAATGAAGATAAATAATATATATATATATAATAATAATAAATAATGGATCAATCGGCTGGAACACATTTTCAGATGCAACTGCATCACAACGTGAGCCACTTTCAGGAGCGAAGTCCTCCCAGAGCGGAAATACACTTTTCGACGCAATCGGCAGCGGAACAAAACTTTCGGTTGCAGAAACACTTTCCGCGACTGGAAATGCAACTGCATCAACACTTTCCCGAATCAATTATTTTGGTACGCCCCACACATTCTGCCAACTTTTTGCATTTTTTCTTTTTTAATGGAGCTTTGATATGCTCTTTTCTTCATTTTTAAATATTTATATCAATAAAAATGGTTCAAATAGGCCGCTTCTGGGTTTTATAAAAATTCTCAACTTAAATTTTTAGTTTTCGCATAGAATTCGCGACGGTTAAAAATTTTCTGGGAATTTTGAAAATGCACCATTGCTGGTGATCATTTGATAGTCAAATGACAGTCAGTACTGACCACATGATTCAATTGGATGAGCTATTCTCGCATACATAGAATTTTATAGATCATTATATATCTGTCTCACACTGATAATGGCGACCCCTAATTGTCACTATTTTGGTCAGTACATGATCAGCCCTGAAATTTAGAGTGTGAGTGTGTTAGTTAAAAAAATCAGCGTTTCTGGTAGGGTTGTTTTTGCATTTACATCCAAATTTCTATCTGGATCTGGATCACTCCTGATTGGAACACACCTAATAAAATCCACAAACAGGAAATACTTTGTTAAGATTATCTAGCGCAGGGTGGAGTTATCATTTTCTCACACCACACCCTGTGCCCAATTCATAGTTTCACTTCCGTTAACGCATCTGGCATTACTATGCTAACAAAAGTGTGGCAAGTTTCCAATTTGACAGCTGTGCTAAATCGAACTATTCACAATGAACACGCTTTAAGTAAGCAGCATTGTACTTCACGGCGAAAACAATCGAAGAATTTTAATCCAAATTTGCTATAAGTTATATTATTATAATACCGATATTTAATAAATTGATGATTTATTAGGTCCTACATACTTTAAACAAAGTACCCGTACCAGCCACTTGCTACTCCGTCAGCTTAATAATATTATTGAAACAGTTCAACTTGTGTGTGTCCATCTTCAAGTCTGCATTCAAAACCAAAACCAGAATGGAACAGTTTACAATCGTCCGACAAGCGACGCGGACGCAACAACGGAGTGCATCAAGTTAGCTACGGTAGAGCATTTTACTGGAGTCGTGAAAAGTGGTGGTGGAAGAAAATTTATGTGAAAAATCAAACAATTTACATTGTGGAAATTCGGTTTGTGTGAAGTTAGTAAACTCAACTAACGTAAATATTGTCGAAAATCAAATAAAAAGCAGTACGAAGTGCAGTTTTGAAGAAAAATCGTGATTGTACAAGAAAATTTAATTAGAAATCGGTAAAGGCAAAGTGAGAAGTAGTGGAAGAAAAGTGTACGCAAAACAAGAATTTTTTGTGTACTCCACGAGCGAACGAGTATACGAAGCAGCAGCGAAGTTTGCTGCCGTCACGCCGTTACCGAAAATCAAAGTCAAAAAGGAATCACGGCGAAAATTTGTGAAACTAGGAGTGAAAATCCTTTAATAAAAGTAAGAAAATTTAATTTTTTTCTATTTTTTGTTTTAGTGCAGCTTTAAAATTGCAATATATAATTTACGTTTTCACAACAGTTTATGAGTGGCTTTGTATGCATGTGTTTGTGTGAGTTTTTCTAATAGTGAAAAATGCATGCAGAGTATCCCTTGCATTCCAATGTGCCAGCAGCAAAAGCAATAACAACAAATACAGCAGTTGTAAAATTTATGTGCGCTCAGTGTTGAAGAGGAGAAAAGAGAGTAACCATTGAAAAAGTTGGCAAACAAGTAACCGCTAAAGTATCTGCAACTTCAAAATTTAATTTAAATACATATTTTTTAAAAAAAAAGTTGGATGATATTAAACATAGCACAGAAACACGCAAGTTTTTAATTTTTTGTGTCTGCTGCTTCAATTTAGCTATTCCCAACCAAAAGTGTAGTGTATCTGTGTGTATGGTATTTTTGTGTATGTGTGTGTACATGCACGGATTATTGGATTATTACCTGTTTCGCTTCTTCTGTCAACGCTGTCGACTTCGCCGACGTCTTGCACACCGTTTTGACAATTTACGTTTTACTCGCTGCTCGCAGTCGGCGTCCCCGCTTCTACACAAAAACTTATGTACGTCTCCCCCGTAAATATACAGCAGCATAGTCAACGCCGTCGACAACATTAATGGCATAGCAGAGGCAGATAACGACCGCATCACATCACATTAAATGTAAATATTATTTTTGTCTCGACATTTTTACAAGTGTTTTTAGGGGCATAGCGTCTATGCCATAGCTACATAAGAATATAAAGGTATGTATGCTTGTACAAATATACTTAACGAACCTGTCCAATTACATGTCCTTTTTATGCCTTTTAGCTTTAATAAATTATTTCGCCGTTTATCGCACAAACACTTTTGTCTACCTTAAGAAACCTTTCCTGTGTAATAGATAGTAAATATGGCAATCTGTAGTAAGTATGAAGTTTAAGCAATAAAAGAACCCTGCGGGTTAGTGGTTTAGAATATGCCCGAGGTAGGCATACTGGTCGTAAGAGGCGACTAATATGCACAAAGGTAATGACGTGCAACTCGCTGGTTGATCTACGGATATGATGCCTCTCACCTCTCATTACCCCTCTTATCCTTCCTTACGGAAGGAGGCGTGACATGACCTAGAAGGTTTCACTGGTCATAAATCGCTACCACGACAGTCGGGCAGTACCGCAAGCGAGTAGCGGAGCGTACCGGATTCAAATCCGGCCAAAGACTGTTAATTCCACAACACCCCCCAAAAACTTCGGGGAGTGTTTTTGTCGTTACCACAACAACAACACCAGCAATAAAAGATCCATGGCTTTTCATTACGGGACACCACGTTTTAATCCAGTTGAATATTGTTTATGTAAGCTTACTCTAGATGTTGAAGTAGATCGTAAAGTTTAAACCTAAAGTTTTTTGTTTATAAACCGCGAGATTGCTTACTTTAAAAAAGTTGAGTATAATGCTGCAGATGCCTCTGCCGCGTGGTAATTGGAGTTAATGGGTATTGAAGAAACCTAAATTGCTTAAAACTTACAAGGCTCCTAGAATTGGGAGGAATAGTTTTAGAATGTGATCGGTTTGGATTAATCTATCACAATTTCAGAACATGAAAAATCCGTGTACCGTGATGGAAAGTCTGTCCAAAGATGGACCATACTAACTGATCAAAAACCAAAACGTTCCAACAGGAGCAATAATAACGCCTTGGAAACCCATTAGAGAGCGCACCTAAGTTACGGAGGAGCTAATGTTCTAATTTCTACATATAGAGGGAGATTATAAACCTGGTACCTCCGCGGTGATAGAACATTTGCTGCATCATCGGTCTATGGAAAATGAGAATAATAACATTACGACGAAAAAATAATATAGCACAGGGAAAAGAAGAAGTAGCCGCAACATGTGCAAATACAAAAAAGAGGTGTTGAAAAATGATTGAACTTGATATGCCTGAATTAGCTACACGAACGAAATTAAATGATTCTAGAGGCAAGATGACAACGTACCGTACAATTTCTTTAACCGGATGCTGAAGATATTTCGAAGTGCCCAACTTCTCATCAGACCCCTTCTCGGACACTGAGATATGAACCCAAGTGTCTGCACCAAAGCCGCTGTTAGAGTACTCTAACAACTAAGCTATGATGCCCTGTAGCGTCACGATGCATTTTTCCTCTAATGTGCCATTTGCTTATTCCTTTTATACATTCTTTGGTACATATATTTTATATGTCAACTCAAGGAAAGTAGAATATTTTTAGGCGCGTTCATAGAACAGTTTAGGATACAGAACGGCTTTTTTGCATATCAATACTTCTGTGTTATTTGTTATGCACCCGCACTGTACCTGTAACAATTATAGTTATGGTGATTGTTGTTGGAGCAAAGCTCGAATTTTTATGTTTGTTTGTTAATTGGTATTAGAGGAAAATTTACAACGTTATGCACAGCGATGGTATGGGATGACATGTTTCGAAGTGCCCAGCTTCTCATCAGACCCCTTCTCGGACACTGAGATATGAACCCAAGTGTCTGCACCAAAGCCGCTGTTAGAGTACTCTAACAACTAAGCTATGATGCCCTGTAGCGTCACGATGCATTTTTCCTCTAATGTGCCATTTGCTTATTCCTTTTATACATTCTTTGGTACATATATTTTATATATCAACTCAAGGAAAGTGGAATATTTTTAGGCGCGTTCATAGAACAGTTTTAGATACAGAAGGGCTTTTTTGCATATCAACACTTCCGTGTTATTTGTTATGCACCCGCACTGTACCTGTAACAATTATAGTTATGGTGATTGTTGTTGGAGCAGAGCTCGGCGGCCGCCGTGGTGTGAAGGTAGTGTTGCCGGCCTACCACACCGAAGGTCCATGGTTCGAGCCCTGGTACAGGTAACATCAAAAGTGATTTGAAAAAAGTTTTTCAAAACGGGGTCGCCCCTCGGCAGTGGTTTGGCAAACTCTCCGAGTGTATTTCTGCCATGACAGGCTTCTCAGCAAAAATTCGTCTCCTTTGTAGATGCCGTTCGGAGTCGGCAAAAAAATGTACGTCCCACCAATTTGTAGGGAAAATTCAAATCGGCACACCACAAATTGGAAGAGAAGCTTGGCGCAAAAATCTCTTAGGAGGTTGATGATGATATACCTGTTGTACAAGGTGGCGCAAAAGTAAGCGTCCGATGTTAAGCATATCGGTTGTTGCACGTGCAGTGTGTGCTGTTGCACCGTCTTGTTGGAACCACATGTTTTCCAATCCCAATTCATCAAGTTGCGGCAAAAAGAACTCGTTGATCATTGCTCTGTAGCGCTCACCATTCACAGTAACCGTTTGGCCCCGACCGAGTATTGGTCAAATAAATAGTCAGCAATATTCCGCGTTCTGGAGCAGTATAGCGTAACATTGTTTATTAACGTGTATTTCGCATGTGTTTCTAACAAATGTCAAAACAGAACTGACTTTAGGGGCCAATCGCAAAATTTATAGCATTTTCTGATAGGAGGATTACTTTTGCGCCACCCTGTATATCGCACCATAGAGAGAGAGGGATGCTGAAGATAACCCTAAAAGACGCTGCTGATAGATGCATCAGATTTTTCATATTGCTACCACAAATCGGCCATCACCGATTTGTTCTACGCCCTGATGACCCCTTCAGCGCTTCCTTTCAAAAGACGGCTCATGTGAAGGTCAGCTGTCTTGTAGGGAAGTAATTCGAGCAACAGAACTAAACCTAACCGGCGTAATCAGCTTATCCTCTCAGCAATTGATTTTGAAAGCAGACGAAGGATGAGCCCCCACGAGATATAAAAAACAATTGGAGAATGACTTTACCTTGCTGTGTGTTGAACCGAAGTTTTTGCTGAAAATTGTATTCTGTAAATCCGCTTTCAGCTGCACTACATCAATCCACTCTTTCGCTTAAACGCCTTAGAATACTTGTTTTGGGCATAAAGCCATACATTTTGTAAAATAAATTCGACAAATACAAATTCATTTTGCAAAGTGATACGATGAGCGTGGATATATGTACCATTAGGTTGATGTTGTAGTTCCCAGTTTTCGGTTCTCTTTTTTTAACGAAAGTCGTAGATAACTTGCAGTTATAGCGGTTTGGACCTGTTATGCTGTCTCAGCTTGAAGCACTTTTCTAATAGGTTGTCAATTTGGTGGAAATCGCCTGTTTAGCATTTCTTGATGCTCTTGCACTGTTTTCGCGTCACCATGCTATTAAGAAATCAGTCCTGAGTCCCGCCAATTTGAATCGGGTAGTTAGTGACTTGAAAATTTTGTTGTGGCTTAGCACTTTCTTACCCCCCGATATTAGGGTGGTTGACTGTCGGTGGCAGGCTACCATCGATGGATGACTAATATCAGACGTATCGACGAGCTCTATATTGTTGCCCCGGCGGGTTAGGGGTTTAGAATATGCCCGAGGTAGGCATATCGGTAGTAAGAGGCGACTAATATGCACAAAGTAATGACGTGCAACTCGATGGGTGATCTATGCATATGATGCCTCTCACCTCACATTACCCATCTTATCCTTCCTCACAGAAGGAGGGGTGACATGACCTAGAAGATTCCACTGGTCATACCAAATCGCTACCCCACAGTCGGGCAGTACCGCAAGGGAGTACCTGAGGGTACTGGGTCATATCCGGCAAAGGACTGTCACTTTCGACAACACTCTCCAAAACCTTCAAATGAAGTAATATACCTTGTGTGGATAACAAAAATAGATATAAACTAGGTATAAAAAATGTGTGTCTTTTATAGGCGCCAAAGTACTCAACCGATCTTTATGAAATTTTCACAATATATACTTGGGTTCACTGGGTACAGCATAGACAATATATAGTTTTGGAAAAGTGGGCGGAGCCACGGCCCCAGGCTATATAATGTTTAAATTCGTCATAACTCCGAATTTACCTAAATTAATGATATTTGGATGTATGTGTAACTTAGTCAATATCTACATACTTTTTCAAAAGTGGGCGGTGCCACGCCCACATATTTTGTGTTTTGTTTTGCTCTTGAACTTTCACGATAGGTTCAGGAGTTCGCTGGGCACGACACAGTCTGTATATAGCTTTTGGAAAATCCCCCAGGTTATATAAAGCTGCAGTTCGGTATAGTTAGGAGTTTATTTGGTTCAAGTTAATGACATTTTATATATAGATGTGTTCTATGTATTAAAACGTCAAAACAACGTCTACCGGGTTTGCTAGTATATTATAAAATGGCGAAAGCAAACAACGAATTTCAGCATTCTTTTGTAAAACTGAGAGACTAGTTTGCGTTCAAATAGACAGACGGACAGACAGACAGACGGACGGAGAGACGGGCATGGCTAAATCTACTCCGCTCATCGTGCTGATCATTTAAGTGAACTTTTCTCTTCTTCTTCTCATACTTAGATACATTTAATGTTTATGAAAGGTATGCAAATCAAAAAAGATATATAACTTCGCTATTTCAATGAGCTATTAACTACGTGCCCGAATATTTTGCTTGTGTTTTCCGATTGGCTAATTTTTGACAGGAGTATAATACATAATACTAAGAAGCAGCGGACCAATTTTCATTGAAATATCAAGATTGAATTATAAGCGATTGTCTTTGAAAATAGCAGAAATTGTATGCTGAAAAGTGGGCGGCGCCACGCCTACTTCTTCAAAATTGACAACATTTTTTGCGGCCGAGTTTTTCTTAAAAAGTTTATTATGTATTCAAAATCTAATTGATGTAACTTGCTTAGTTGTAGAAATATCGCTTTTTAAATTTTACAAAAAAATTTTCAGAACAATGTTAAAAACTGGGCGTGGACATTAGCCCATTTTTACAACGAACAGTTATTTTTATATATTGAACATTATCATCAAATTTCGTTTCGACAAATCAATTTTTGGCGGAGTTATGGTATAAAAAGTTTTGTGAAATAATCAACTATAAAAGGGGCGGGGCCACGCCCATTTTCGGAGATTTTTATTTTTGGATTCTTAGTTTACGGAAACTTTAAAAATGAAATATAAATGATGTAAAGCTAGTTATTACCTATTTAATACAGCTACGATCCTCTTCAAAATCGCCCATTTTTTCCCGGAACATACCCTGTATTAATGTAAATATGTGTGCCAAATTTCGTTCAGATGTATTTAACGGTGTTTGATTTATGATTAATAACATTTCCAAATTTGACTTCATCAAAAGTGGGTGGTGCCACTCCCATTTTCAAAAATTTTTTAGAAAATTTATTTTATGACTCAATCCCAATGTATTCACCAAATTTTATCCTTATAGGTGTATTATGTACTGAGTAATCACTTTTTTTGTGTTTTCGAAAATATTCTATACATAAAAAGATATCTCAAAATTTACTCAAGTTATCGTGTTCACAGACGGACGGACGGGCAGACGGACATGGCTTAATCAATTTCTCTTTTCGTCCTGAACATTTTGATATATATAAGTTAATATCTATCTCGATCCGTTTATGCCGTTAAGCGACTAAAGTTAATATACCTTGTGTGCGTAGCACTACTAGGTATAAAAATAAAAATTGGGCGTGGCTCTCAACCGTTTTCGCACAACAAACACTTAAAGTCCTAATATCATTTGGATTGGAGAATGCTCATTCGGTTCGATTGTTCGATTTATGGCAATGAAAACAGCTTGTGGATAGTTTAACTGAAAAAAGGGCGAGACAAGATTGTTCGATATTTTGGTACTAATATCCTGACTTGAATTTGAACAAATTAAAAAAAGTGGGCCAGTATATAGCTTATAAGAAAGGTAATGCTTTAAAGTTAAATTTTTTTTTTCGTATCTGCCTACATACGCCCACGCTGATTTTTCGATAGTTAGTTTTAAGATACAAAGAACCATCAAGATGTCGAAACTTATCACTCTACCAGTAAATATATTATCACATTTTCTGAAATTTACAACAAAAGAGAAGTGGGTGTGGTATTAGCTTGATTTCGGGTCATTTTGAAAACCAATATATATGAGAAAAGCTTTGTAACCCAGCGGGTAGGGGTTAGAATATGTTCGAGGAAGGTATGCCAGTTGTTGTTGTTATTAACAGCCCTGCAAAAATCTAATGACTGAAACTCCAATATGTATTCATGTCGGTAAAATTGTGGTAGTGGTAATTTTTCGAGTTATATACGAGTCAAATGACTAGTAGCTGCATATATATAATCTTACTTATATTATAAATGCGTAAGTTTGTGAGTGAGTGTGTTTGAACCGTTTTCACGCCCATACTACAGCACCGATCTGTACTAAATTTTGCACACTTATTTCCCGATGTCTCGGATAGGTAACAAGTTTCATGAAATCTCAATACCTCATATGGTTATGGAGTTATGGGCACTAATGTGACCCAACTAACCCAAAAATGTATTTTATCCAATGAATTTATGCAATTTGGTGCCCTAAAACCTTAAAATGTGCTTACACTATGGGTATTGAAAGAAAGGGGAAGGCCACAGTATTATTTTGGGCTTTGCAGTATTTCGATAAATTAATCGATAACTGAGTTATCGATCAGAATATGGTTGCCCAAAAAACCATGAATTTGCATACAATATTCGTATCAAACGAATGGGGAAGCCACAGTATTCTTTTGGACCCTCCAATATTTCGATAACTTTATCGATAACTGAGTTATCGGCCAGAATGGGGTCGCCCAAAAACCCCTGAATTTGCATACAATATGGGTATCAAACGAAAGGGGAAGGTCACAGGATTCTTTTGGACTCTGCAATATTTCGATCAATTAATCGATAGCTGATTTATCGGTGAGAATGTGGTTACCCTAAAACCCCTAAATTTGCATACAATATGGGTATCAAACGAATGGGGAGGCCACATTATTCTTTTGGACCCTGCAATATTTCGATAACTGAGTTATCGGTCAGAATGGGGTCGCCCAAAACCCCTGAATTTGCATACAATATGCATATCAAACAAAAGGGGGAAGCCCACAGTATTCGTTTGGACTCTGCAATATTTCGATCAATTAATCGATAACTGAGTTATCGGTCAGAATGCGGTTGCTCCAAAACGACTAAATTTGCATACAATATGGGTATCAAACGAAAGGGGAAGGCCACAGGTTTCGTTTGGACATTGCAATATTTCGATAAATTAATCGATAACTGAGCTATCGGTCAAAATGTAAAAGCCCTGAAACCTCTAAATTTGCATTAAATATGGATATGACACGAAACGGAAAGGCCAAAGATTCATATGGACTTCTCGATATTTCAATAAACTAACCGATACTGCTATGTTTCGTTTTATAAGTTAATCGATAACTGAGTTATCGGTCAAAACGTGACTAAAAAATTCATCGCCATTTCTACAAAAATACTATTAAAAACTAATTACTATGGTTTTAATAAGTTTAGTTACTATACATCAAGGCGAATTCATATAAGGTGAGAGCAAGGCGAATTTAGCATGTTCAGAAATGTCAGACCAAAAGAAAATAACGTTCATGTAATGAATTCGCCTTGCTATACATACAATATCAATTTTATTTTGCGTTTTCGGTACTTTTTCTGTCACTTAGGGAAAACAGATTCAAGACGACAACGACGGTGCGGCATCTGTCAAATTATTTTTACACATGTTCTTATGTAGAGGAATTTTTCATGAATGCCGCTGTCGCCAGATTAGATTCTATTTCTAATTTGACAGCGACGGTCGTGGCGTCCTTTTTTCTTTTTGTGAATTAAATCGAAAATATATGCAAATTGCTTTAAATATGTGTTGAAATTGATTAGTTTTATGATTTTTTTTACACATGCAATACTTTTTTCTAAATGTTTATGCTGTTGTTTGAGCTAATGCAGAACTGTCGTTGCCGCTTTCAATATTATCATGTCGTCGGTGCTTGGCGGCAATTATCGTCATGCTTCGGTTTTTCGCCGTTGTTCGCAGTCGTCGTTTTGAATGTCGGCCTAGCTATTGTCGTCGTTAATAAATATGAGTAAATCGTCACCTGTCAAACATAAAATCAAATATTTTGAATGAATTTTTTGTAACGTTTGAGCAAAATAGTTGTGCATTTTAAAGATATTGATATCGTTTCTGCGGAAAATATCCTTTTAGCAAGTTTAGCAATTCTTCATATTTTGGTTGCTTCGCTGTTTCGTAAAAATTAAACTTTTATGAGTGTTTATATAATAATACAATTTATGAAGCTCTTAAGGTTTGTTCTGTATGTATCTCTTCTTCAATTTGATCTGAAAAATAATTAATAGCTTTGGCTTTTGTTTAGAATCCTGTATTAGAAGTTGGTGCTCTATGTGAATTTAGTTGTTTACAAGTGCTGCTAAGAAATTTTTAATATTTGGTGTGTAACCTGATTATTTAAGGTTTTTTGTGTATCATTATTTTAAGGAACATGTGAACTTTGAAACTTATCTGTTTGATAACTAAAAATGTTTTCAAAAGAAGCTTAGTTATTTTGCTTATTTCTGTGATGCGAGCGGAGCCGCGGGTAAATGCAAGTACTTATATATTGCTAGAAAATGATGAGCATCAATTTAGCGAAGCACCCTAATGAAAACCGTGTTAGAGACGGGATATCGAAACCGGACTTGTGGCATAATTTGCCGCTAATTTTCCGTAATTTATCCAGGAAAGAATTAATTTTGCAGTTCAAATATTTTTAGACTTTTCGTATAGGGAACTTCGTGTCAACTTAGATAAGCACCCTAATGAAACCACTAAGACAGTCGGAAAAACAGCTATACCACAAAGCTAAATAGAATTTTTTAAAAGCAGCGTCAACCGATGTTTTCGCGTTCAGTTTGTATTTTGGAAAGAAAGAACAAAACAAATTTTTATTCAGTTATTACTAGCAAACATTTTTTTTGTTTGTTTGTTTTGTTGCTAGATGCTGCTTTGAGTTCATGCAAGTTACTTATACGAAAAAGTAGAAAAATATTTGAACGGAAAAATTAATTCTTGCCCGGCAAATTATCCACCTGGTCGCGACTCGATTCGTTTCGGGTGCTTCGCTAACTTGATGTTCATTAGAAAATGCTCTGTACACTCGCCAACATCACTGTGCAGATATATAGGAAACGAACGTACCTAAATGACACATTTCGTTTTGAAAAATCCATGAGCGTATTTTACTTTCATTGAAAAATATTTTAAGATAAGATACAAAATTGTAATCTTGTAACTAGTAGATTTGTATAAACTTAAAATAACGCAAGCCTAGCACATCTTTAATATCCTCTGAGGTATATTACGCCAAATTACTACTATTTTCTTCAATACCGTCAAAGCGAATTATAGCGGGTGGTCTACAGTGCTAAATTTCGATAACAAAAAGATAGGGGTGTTTCATAAAATTCCTCAATCTTGAACCGCTCCTGTAACGATTTGACTTTTCAGTATATTTCATAGCTAACAAAAATACACGTAAACAATGCAATCTCAAAAATTGAAATTTGAAAATTGAATTTCGCTTATCTCTTTAATTTCGATTTTAAAACACACTGCGGGCATAGCATGCCAGCAATATAGAAGTAGTAAGCTGGGACGCAACACACAAGAAATGCTTGCGTGAAACCATAGCAATGGGTGGTTGCCAAAGCAATCTGCGCATGTGGTGGTATTCGTGCTCAAACGTACTTGTCGGCTCGCGTTGATGAAAATCAAAAATTTTAGATTTTTTAGTTTGCAAGTTGGTGTATTTGTTTTTGGCGCATGCGTTTTACAACAACAACAGCTCAGTCGCCTCGCGGCTCTCATGACGAACACATGTACGGATAAAAAAAATGTTAACGGTTTAATCCTGTATGCCATGAAATGCAATATGAAATAAGTCTTGTTCTTATTTTAATGCCCTCAAAATTAATAAACATTAAAGATTTTCGAGTAATTAAGGAATAATAATAAAGTATACAGGGTGGCTGATGAATTTTGCTACATTAAGAAACTCAAATAATTTTTTTTTCAGTGTATGGAATTCATTTTTCTTTTATTCATGTTAAAGCTCATTAAATTTTATTAAATATAGCTTAATTAGTTTTAAAAATAATGGAATTTAAATGCCCCCCCTGCTCGTCGATGCATGTGCTACATCTTACCAAAAAGTTGTTCATTACTGCTTGGAGAGTTGAGACAGGAATAGCCGCAATTGTTTCTCGAATGGATTGCCTTAGTTCATTCAAATTTGTTGGTTTTGCTTTGAAGACTTCCTGTTTGCAATAACCCCACAAGAAAAAGTCAGGTGCAGTAAGGTCAGGCGACCTGGGTGGCCAACGGAATGTGGAGTTTCTGGATATCAGCTTATTGGGAAATTTTCGTCGCAATTCTGTCATAACAGGTTGGGCTATATGAGGAGCTGCACCATCTTGCTGAAACCACACAGAGTTGAAAGAAATTCTCATTCGGCGTAATTCTGGATAGAAAAACTCTCTCAACATGCTCAAGTAACGGTCTCCAGTAACCGTAACGGTGTGACCGTTTTCTTCGAAGAAGTAGGGCCCGACAATGCAGCGTGATGAAACTGCACACCACACTGTGACACGAAGTGGATGCAATTCCGTCTCATGGAGTATCTGTGGGTTGGAAGCACTCCATATTCGACAATTTTGTTTGTTTATGTTGCCGTTTAAATCGAAATGGGCCTCGTCAGACATGAAAAGCCAGTTCAACATGTTTCCATCCTCTTCCACCATTTGAAGCATCTTCTGGCAAAATTCCAAGCGAATCGGCAAGTCTGCAGCGTTCAGTTTGTTGGCCATTTGAATTTTATATGGGAATAAGTCCAAATCTTTGTGCATAATTGACTGTAATGACTGTCTGCTTACACCCATTTGAGCAGATAAGCTTCTTGTCGCAACACGTGGATTGTTTTGTATGGCAGCAGCTACAGCAGCGATTGTTTCCTCCGTTCGAACTGAAGGGTTTCGATGGTAAGGTCTTCTGTTGACTGTCCCATGCTCGGCAAAATTGTTTACAAGTCTTATTATGGTCCATCTGCTCGGAGGATTGCCGCCAAACGTGCGCCTATACTCTCTTTGAACCGAAACTACGGACTCCAGTGCGTGATAGCGGCGGACAATCCAAATTCTTGTTTCAGTGTCCCAGTTATCCATTTTTGTTAAATGTAAAAGTCAATCTGCAAAATAAAAAAAAATTAACCAGATTCATTAGATAGAAAAAAAGTTATTTAATTTTTTTTTTGGTAGCGGCTTTCATCAGCCACCCTGTATGAACAATACCAAATGAAAATGAGGATTGACGCTTTTGAATGTGCGTTGCCGGACAAGCGACAATCACCCGACACTCACACAACCACCGGTTGCTATGGTTACACGCAAGCATTTGTTGTGCGTTGCGCCCCAGCTTTACATGTGTGACTCCGGTGTGAGCAGTACAGCTATATGTTTATCTTAGGTCAAAAAATAAATGAGAAAGAGCAAGATGTAAAACCACACACACAGGAACGTGAGGAAAAGAACAGTCAAAAAGTCTACTGATGTTTTTAAAAACGTGATGGGCGAAATGTGGAAACTTTCGGTATGGCTCTGGGTAAATTGACTAATCTTTTTACCCGTATCGTTTCTGTCTAATGGGCATGATCGCTCTAAGAATTGTCAACAAAGCTCTTCTAACGGAAGTTCAAGGAAACGCGCAGTTTCAACAGGGTTCGACCAGAGTGATAATGGTGTTAGAAGAATAGGTTCAATTGAACGGGATAAGAGATGTTTAGATGTTGTTGTTGTTTGTAACGACAAAAACACTCCCCGAGAGTTTTGTGGAGTGTTGTCGAAGTGGCAGCTCTTAGCCGAATATAAACCCGGTACGCTCCCTTGCGGTACTGCTGGTAGCGAAGTATCACGAGGGGACATACATACCACATGTAGGGCAAGTATTTGATATGGTGGAACTCAGTCTGGATAAGTAAGAGTTCAACCTATTACAATATCTTCTTCTTCAGCTATTTCAAAACTTTCGAAGAAGGTTTTTGTCGCTAAAAAAACAACCACGACAATAACAAAGCTTTGTGTGCTCAACACAACTAAGTATAAAAAAGTAGAAATGAAAATGGAAACATTAATATAAAAAACATAATTGAATGCACAATAATTTTTTTATATTTCACGTTGCACGCAGCAGCTGTGTGTACTCTCCGTCTACTTGTAACATAACAACGAGTATGAACAATAATAAAAGTAAGTACATAAATACTTTGGCAACATTACCGCCTCCATTACCATTACGAATATGCACAAGTGCTTACTGCTAGTACGGCGTTGCAGCTCATTTGCAATGGGGTCAAGGTAGAGCGAGTCGAGCCCGGCCAGCACCACGCTTTTGCATTTCTGTTGTTGTTATACTTTGCATGTTGCAACTGTTTACTTCGCTGTTTATTATTTGTATTTATATCTGCAGGTAGTAAGCATATTGTTTGCTTTTATCTTTATTGTTGTTGTGCAACACTTTTGTACGAGTACGAGCTGTATTATTGTCACTGATATTGTTGCCTTAATGCACACGTAATTTAGCCAAATGCACGTGAGGAAATACCAGCGCCACCATCGTCGCCATCATAAACACCTGTCGTAGAAATCGCAAAAATAACCAGCAAGTGTATAATACTAAAAATAACAAACAAACAAGTGCAACAATAGCAAAAACACAAGGCTTTTACATGCATTTTAGTGCCAAAAGAAAATATAAAAACTTGAAATTAAGCGAAAGTGCGAGCAACGATGTGGACTAAACTGGACCAACAATTTTTTTTTTTTTGATTTTACTGTCCAAACTTTTCAGAATTTTTAAATATTTTTAATTCTAATATTATTTCTTAGAAGTCAATCGTTGCTAGCTAAGATTTTTTAGGACCAACCAATCTCATTTTTGCTTTAGAAGTGGCAAAGAGAAGTAAAAAGATTTAGATGCATGAATTTTTTCTTGTTTTTGCATCAAAAATTTGTCAAAAACCAATATAAAATTGGCGTCAAAACATTTTTTTTTTCAACTTTTGACGTTAAAAAATGAAATTCCTTGTTTTTCTTTTGAACGTACGCAACATGCAGGCGATCTCTCTGTCAAAGAAACGGCATCCCAAGGTGCACTTATGACTGTCGAGTTGGGACTTTTATATTAAAACTGAAACTGACTGCATCTACCACAGACCAGCCTCCGCTACAAACTTTAAGATGGCTTTCGAGAAGCGACTGGAAAAATCGGGAAATCACTCAGAAATTCAACATTCCAGTTTTCATGGACGGATCCGAAATCCGTATCTCTCTATGACCCTCTTAAAATAAAGCACGATCTTACTCATTCTCAAATGGAATGGGAGACACATATTAGATGATAGGGAAGCGAAAAAGCAGATGACCTTCCATGTCATGGATGGGCTCTTGATGCTTCAGCAGAGAAGGAGGTCCTTGAACCTTTGAGACTTATCAGGGCCGTGTCTCTAAGCACTGGCTTAGCGTTAATTGAATTCAATTTTTTTTAAGCTGTCTAATGTGGAGAGTCGTGCATTGCATTCAAAGGGATTTTTTGTACGTCGACGAATGCATCGCCCCAAATGATCCCGGTTTAACAAACACTGCATCCGATCATGAACCCTTTATTTAGTTCTTGGTGTTGTTTTGGGGAAGTACTGTCGGAAGTGAGAGTCCTTTGCAGAATATGAACCCGGTACGCTTCGGTACTGCCTTGATATACAGGGTGGCGCAAAAGAAATCCTCCTATCAGAAAATGCTATAAATTTTGCGATTGGCCCCTAAAGTCAGTTCTGTTTTGACATTTGTGTAGTAAACACATGCGAAATACACGTTAATAAACAATGTTACACTACACTGCTCCAGAACGCGGAATTTTGCTAACTATTTATTTGACCAATATTCGGTCGGGGCCAAACGGTTACTGTGAATGGTGAGCGCTACAGAGCAATGATCAACGAGTTCTTTTTGCCGCAACTTGATGAATTGGGATTGGAAAACATGTGGTTCCAACAAGACGGTGCAACAGCACACACTGCACGTGCCACAACCGATATGCTGAACATCGGAAGCTTACTTTTGCGCCACCTTGTACTTACCCGACTGTCGTGGGAGCGATTTGGTGTGACCAGTAAAACCTTCTAGTTGATATCACCCACTCCTTACGTAAGGAAGAGGAAGGTTGGTAATTAGAGGTGAGAGGCATCATATCCGTAGATCAACCATCAAGTTGCACGTCACAAACCTTGTCGATTTTAGTTGCCTCTTACGACCGGCATACCTACATACGGGCATATTCTAACCCCCTAACCCGCAGGGATTTTAAGTCAAAAAGGTTAATTTCAATGCTGGAAGCAAAGGTATCTCCTACGACAAATCGCTCAGAGTAGTCGTGCCCATTAGACAGGGCGAAGCACTGTTAACAACAAATCGCTTTCACCCCCTGCGGGGTCCGCTGGTTAGATTTTGTTCGAGGTAGATACGCCTGTCGTATGACCCTGTTCCGCTGTCAAAAGACTGACAATATCAGTGTAACCCTGTTTTGTACGTCACGTCCAATTCCATAAATGGATGCGCCGACTAGGCATCACAACAAAAAAAAATCGCCCACACTTCTTACAGGATCGAGAGCTTTGGGTGAAAGTCTTGCTCACTATGGGTAAATCAAAGTGATGTTCCTAGTATCGTTACCGTCGCTTGTCGGAGTAGGAATTGTTGGGTGTAGCTGAAAGTAGAGGTTCGTCTCTTTTTTAAATATTAAAACTGTTGGGTAATTTGCCGTAAATTATCCGTGAAAGAAATAAATTTTCCGCGGCCATATTTAAAAAAGTATTGTTTGCCCCGCTAACTTCATGTGAATTTTGAATAATGCCACTTAATTTCGGATAATTTACGGCAAATTCGTGTGCAAGAATTATTTTCCTAACTTGTCTCTTAACTAGGTTCTTGGAGTTTGCCCCGTTAACTTCACATGAAAGTCTTGCCAACTTCAAAGACGTTGCATAAGGGAGTCATGCCAAGACACCACTGATACAGCGGCAGTTGGATCATTGAAGCAGTTAAACCTTGCAACCCTATTTAGAGTAAGTCAGCAAAGCTGGAACCTAATAGTGAGCACTTCTTCCTTATCCAAGCAAGTTGTTGTTACTGTTAATTACTGTTATCGCAAACACATTCCCTCGAATTTTTTGAGAGCTCTGCTGGGATTACAGTCTTTGTATGTATGCATAGGCGTTAGTTATAAATAGACATCGTAATTTTATGAAAATTGTATAGGCAGAAAATATGAGAAAAATATGCAATCGATACTTCGCCCACAGGGCCTTGTATTAAATCAAAGCAAGTTCCTGAGTTAAAATTTTATATACAAATCCACTTTAGCTTCTGTCTATTTAATAATTCAAATAATTTTTTGTATGTTGTCTAACACACCAACATACATATATACATACATTTTTGTTTATACCCTGCAAAAAATCGTGTGAGTAATCCCTAACGAGGGCGATCCGCGATTAATCTCTTTAGTCTACATTTGGCTATAATTGAGTTTATGTATATAAGTAAATTTTTATTTGTGGAGTAGCCCTTTCGTACCAGTTCTGGTCTCTCAATAGGACATGCTCAAACAATTGTGAATAGTTCAACCCATACAAAGTGATCAAAACTGGCCTAAGTCGCATCCTTCTTTGCGACTCATACCGGATGCATCCTGGACTAATCCCATTTTTTTGCAGGGTATATATTTATATATATATTTCTTCAGTGTGTCTGTATATGACGGAACTCCTCCTTTTGAACTTTGTTGTGCGTTTTCAAAGGGACTGAAAGATAGTTTAGATTTACAATTTCATTACAACGGAACTAGGGTCGATCCAAATACGGACCCAGGTAACCCTGGAATGTGTTTGTCCAATATGAGAAACAACACAGTGTTATACGGTGTAACTTTTGTTACGATATCTCTAACCATGAGAATTACCCAAAAATATTGACCTGGGATCGCTCTAGAATGTATTTATAAGGCATGTGTAGCAAACAAAAGGTAGTGACGTGGATAATAATATAGGATGATGATAGCAGTTAGTTCTTTGGAAGATATTGTCCAAAAAAAGATTATATATTATAGGTGCAGTTTTGGGGAAATGTAGCCCAGGACTCCCCAAATGTGTGCTTACGAGATTGGTATCCAAAGCCAGGCATTAGAGAGGGTATAGATTTGAGAGACAACGAGTAGCATTTCATAAAAACATTTTGAAATTCCGCTAACCATTGACTACTTTTGAATTCAAAAATAATACAATGACGAAAGCACTAATGGTGGAGAGCTAACGGCAAGCATAAAATTTCAAGCTTTTTATAAGAAATGTGTGTGTAACTATCTGAATTTGGTACAAGTAGAACAAATAACTTAATACCCACTTAATCCTTCAGTAATATAAAAAGGACTCTAATGTGCTTGACTTCAAGCAGACCTGCTAAATAATGATAAGCAATTACCGCTTTTATTAATTATTTTCTTGAGAATCCATTTAGTGATTGATGACCATTACTTAAAATTTTTAATGATTATTTTTGTTGCTTTTTTGTACCAACAATTTTTGTTGATTTTACGGCCTGTACATTTTCAAGTATTCATGAAACCAGCTCAAGGTCAGCTTCCGAAATGGATCTATAAGAAAAGCTATGCCGGTGTCGCTAAACATTTTCCCTACTTTATTCCATTAAAAAACTTTTAATAAATTATTAAAAATGATGATTAAAAATTAAAACAATAATAATTTTGATAAAAATTCAAAAAGTGAATAATTATTATTCTTGGCCTTGAGGTCGTTTCATGAATACTTTTTTATTATTTTTGATTTTTTCTAATCGTAATCAATAAATAATTGCCTTTTCTTGAAAAACAATTAAAATAATCATTACCAATTAAAAAGCCGTATAATTCATTTTAACTGGTCTGACTTTAAGTATGTTCAACAGAAATGATTTGGCCACCATGGATACTTTTTTCAAGAACAGTTATACATTTGTTGTACTACATAATTGGTTTGTACCAGGTAAAAGACATCACATCACTCTTATCAACTTTTTATGACGTGAATGACACTAAAATAGATTCCTATAGCCCTAGAATTTCGAAAATCCCCAAACATTAAAAAAATGTACTTAGAAAAATATGCAAGAAATACGCATAAAATATGAAAATATGCATAGATGTATATCATCTTTATTTTCAATAAAACGAGTTCCTGCCTGGGTCCGTGATCTCTAGAACGCTAAACAAAAATATGCAATTTCATAGAATTCCGATGTCTAGTTATAAACTTTAATATTTTAATATTAATTATACTTGGAGCCAGACCTATTAAATTGCCTTAGAAATGACAAATCAGATTATTAGACGTATTTTTTTTGTTGGTAATGAATAGTTTTTCAAGAAAAGGCAATTATTTATTGATTACGATTAGAAAAAATCAAAAAAATAAAATAAAAAGTAAACAAAAAAAATCAGAAATAATCAAAAAAAGTTGTTTTGATTATATTTAATTTTTTTGAATATTTTTGAGTTTTTTCAGTATTTAAATAAATAATAAAAAAGAAAAATCAAAAGTAATCAAAACAACCTTTTTGGATGTTTTTTTGATTATTTTTTTAAGTAAGTGGAAAATAATCATTTAAAATTGCTTATAATGGTATTCAATCATTAAATGGATTTTCAAGAAAATAATTAATCAAACCGGTAATCATTACGATTAGTAATCATTTTTTAACAGGTCTGCTTGGAGCCTAATATAAGTCTTCAACATCGAAGCAGTGTGTTATCTTGTTAAGTTCGCTTTCATAAATATTTTTCCTACTGATGTTCCTGTGGCCTAGGGGACTTCGAAATAAAAAGAAACGAAAGCAACACTGTGTGACTTCCGAAAATATTAAGTGAGTGAAGAAAAAACTCATACAAAAAGAAAAATCGATGTGTCAAAATTACTAGGCGGCAGAGTTGGCAAGCAAACGAGGCACAAACACAAACCAGCCAAGCCTATGCGACCATAATGTGACGCAGCAACGCTAACACATTTGGCTTTTACTGTGAAAGCCTGCTATGAAAAAACAGCTTAGAAAGCATGTCAAAGAATTTAAAAGGGGAGCAGGGGCTAAATGTGCAAATGAGTGTGTCTAGGCAAGATGCCCAGCAAAAAATTGTGCGAGCGATTATGATAAATAAGGAAAACCATTATAAACGTTATAGGTAGTTAATTAAATTTTTTAATTTCATTTTTAGTTTTTTTTTTTTTACAGTTTTAATGTACTATTTTTCACTTTCTTATTTTTTTACTTTTAGATTTTTCTTTCCTTTTTTTAAATGCTTATTTTTCTAATTTTGATTATTATTTTATTTTCATTTTTTAACCTAGATTAATTTTTCTTTTATTTATTTTTTTTCTATTAAATTTTATTTTATGATACATAAGTTCTTTTATATTATTTTAAAGTTATTTTATTCAATTTATTTTATTTTACACAAGTCTAACCACATAATGTACAAAAACAAAAAAAACTATAGTTGTAAGTATTCTGAACTTTAATAATATCGTCGCCGTCTTTTCCAGAGCATCAATATGCTAATTTTCCGATTTGGAGTTGTGTGCTGAAGTCCGCTTTTAGGACATGCCTTGTTGTTTCGTTATCCGGGAGTTGAGCTCGAGGATACATTTTAACTACACTTTGTGGGTATTTTTGAAATATTTGTGTTCCCAAGAAAGAATTGAATGCATCTATTGCTTGTTAATTCTTTACCTTGTATGATACTTTCAAACTGTCCAACGAAAAGAACACATATCGAATAAATTCGGATAACCGCGTTTTTATGTATTCAACAATATGGCCACCGTACTGATAGGCCAAGTAAATTTAGGCTTGTACTAAAAGCCAAATGGGGTAAATTGAGCTTTTTATAAGGCGAAAAAAAGTAATTTAAAAAAAACAAAAAAAGTAAAAAACCTAAGACAGTGAAAAGTAATAAATTAAAACTGTAAAAAAAACTAAAAATTAAAGTGAAAAATTAAAAAAACAAATAAAATAAACTTGCAACATTAAAGTAACGAAAACAAAAAATTATAGAAACAAATAAATAAAAAATATATGAATAAAGAATAAAAAATAATAGTAAAATAAACTTCCAACATTAAAATAATTAAAACAAAAAATAAAAAAAAACAAATTTTTTTTTAGCATGAAAAGAAAAAAAATTCAAAAAAAAAATATAAGAAAAAAAGTAAACAAATATAGCATAAAATAAAAAAAGTAAACAATTTAAACCGAAGAAAAAAATTCAAAAAATAATAATGTAAACTTGCAACATTAAAATAATTAAAAAAAAAAGAAAAAAATATGTGAACAAAGAATCAAAAGAAAAAAATTTTAATTGAAAATGAAAGTAAAAAATAAAAATATATACTTGCAACATTAAAATAATTAAAAGAAGAAAAGGAAAAAATCAATTAAATAATATATAAATATAGAATAAAAATAAAAACTATTACAAAAAAAGAAAATAATAAAAAAGCAAAAATATAAGTAGTATAATTATAAAAAGTAAAAAGAAAATAAATTGAAAAGTAAAAGAACAAATTAAATAAAAAAATGTAATTAACTAAATAAAATAAAATAATAAAAATAAAGCACAAATTCAAAGAAATAAATACAAAAATATAAATTTTAGATTTCATATCTTATAACTTTTCATAAAATGCAAAATTTTTTGTTGGTTACATATGTGGGGGGTTCATTTTGCACAAATGTCTTCCGCTGTATTTAAAGAACATACTTGAATGCGTATGAAAGGGTTATGCGATGCGACGGCGTGGAAAATGTCCTCTAAACGCATACACCTACACATGCGCACAAATATTTAAAAAGTAACAACAAAATCTTCTCTTGATACAGTTTCATATCTGCGTATGTGTTGAGCGCGTGTGTTCTTTTAAAATCAGCGCTTATCATTTGCAACTCATTGTCAGTTTTGTAACTCTTTATATCGCCTTGAGTAAGGACAATTTGTGTGCGGGTGAGTGTGTATGTGCGTGTGTGTGTGGTGCTTTTTTATTGTTTTTTAATCCATCGTTGCATAAAAGTAAAAACATTTTCACAAAAATATTTGTATGAGCAGATGTGTAAGTGTATCCATATAAGGACATCTTTTATCCTTTCTTAAGTTTAACCAACATATCATATAACTCTGTTGTTGTTGTTGTTGCTGCTTTTCAACGCACACTTGCTGCGGGCATCTGCACAGAAATATCCTTAACGAAAGGAAGTTGTCGCCTTCCTTGAAACACTTAATGTTACAACAGCAAGAACAACAACAACAACGCAGAGGACTTATTAAAAAGCAGCTGTTAAAACAGTAACAACCATAAATGATGCAAAATGTATGCAAATGCTTTTTTTTTGTTCTTGTTTTTTTTTTCTCCTTTGGCTGGCTGGTGACAGTAGGTGCACCAACAACAATAACTACAGTGACAACAACTTAAAAGTAGCAACAATGTCAGCGACAGTGAAGAGTCTCAGAGTTTAATAATGATATGACGAGTGACAAGGATATACGTCAGGCAGTCATACAAACACACACACACACATTCATATATATTTATGTATGTGGTAATATGTAAATGTAAGCCCGTAGGTTTGCATGTGTCGGAAGTTTACGACTTTAAATGAGATAAAAAATTGTCCATGGGCTTTTGTGACTAGTTCTAGTTTATTGCTTTATGGATTCGAACTGGTGCAATGCAGTAGAAATGTGATGTGGGCAAACTCTTCCATTGGAAGCTTTGCTTAATCGTAAATACCTGGTGGCTTGTTATTGTTACAGTGATCTTGTTGTTGTTACAATACTTCTCCAGGTCCAAGTGGCACGATATTGACATCGATTTCATGTAACGAGGGTCGTACAAAAATTAGCAGTTTCAAGAGTTTTGGACCAACATGAATTTAAGTTCTAGCAGAGTCTGCCCTGTTGAGGAGTTCAAAATATGATTTGTTTCATGCGGGTTTGTATAAATAAGAGTTTAACATATTACAATATGCAGATGAAAGTTCGTCTTCTTCTGCACCGACAGGTGGTGCTTGGGACTGTATGAGGGCATGCACTGGGGATAGCTTACAAAAGACTTTACTTGCTCTGTGTGAATGTTGTTCACGCGTTCTTTGTCTTTTCTCCAGTGGCTGATTAAGCACCGGAATGGAGCAAGTTATCCTCCTGGTGGGGGATAATAAATGAATAATGCTGCTCTACTTTGGCCCCCAAACCCGAAATATTACAACTCAACCCCAGTGTGTCTAGTGAATAATATATATATATTAACAAATATAAACACGACTGGTCTAATATGATGCACGCGAAGTTTTCTAAGGAAAATACCAATGTCTCGCAAGTGCATTCAAATGGTCAAGGCCAATCCATCTTCCTGTACATATTTTCTATGAAACTCCATAAGAACTGAACTGGAATTTTCCCAAAACTTTTCAACTTGACTCTTCTATTCTGAGAGCTTTACTTTATATCTCAAAAAAGTGCAAGCAGCTATCTGACATTGGATGCGCTGGTGACTGGCTTCATCGGTACGCTCTCCCATAAATGGGGTATAAACATCTCTATGCTGAGATAACATTCCTTGGTGGGGTAAAATCTAAGTCATTCCGGCACAGCTGAGTGTATAATTTTCGATTATAACCGCATTTAGATTCTCTTACGAACATTTCTTATTGCCACTTCCTTTTAACACTTTGACCAACACCGTTTTACTGCTGGGTTTCTAGGAGTCATTTTTTGGTTGCGTGCATGCGTGCATATGTCATCGACTCACCGTCATCATCTTCCAGTCAACATATCATCAGCGTTTACATTGTTTGAATCGTGTTGTTGTTGAAAATGTTGGTGGGTGTTCTACTCATGTTATTGTTATTTTTTCATGTATACTTCTCTCGAACTTCGCGACGAATATTCATGCTCATGTTGTGTTACCAATTAAATATGTATATTTGACTACTTGTAGAATATCTTGCCGCTCTTTGGCCGCCACGAACATTGTTCTTGAGCTACTATATTCTTTAAATTTATTCAAACATATTTTTAAGAAACTTTGAAGTGAATGACACGTTGAAGACTTTCCTTCAAACTTGTGTGGTTGTGGTTCGATGCAACACACATACCGGAGCTGAGTGCATCTCACAACTGCTCTGGTAAACTGGAATAAAGTTAATAGGTGAATTCTGTAGGCAGTATCTAGTCACTAATAGAGACAATTTGTGGTCAATTTCAATTTTGAGACAATTTGGTATGCAGTAAGTTGTCTCACATCTCTAGTCTCAAAAAAAGTGTCACGAATTTGTTAGCTGGTTTTAGGCAGGTCACAAACAAAAAAATGGTGGGTTAAAAATTTTAAGAAATAAAAATTTTAAGTTTAGAACTATTCGTATATTTAATAAAATAATATTTAATTAACAAAAAATAAATAAAAAATAATATAAATTTTCCGCGATCCTGGGTTTGAACATGCTTCGCACACGTTGTACTCCAGACACTTACTACCTGCGCTATTGTGGTATTTATCCGGGCGCTGTCAAATGCTATACTTAAGATGTATGCAAGTATGTTTTCCCCACATATTATTGGTGATATTTTGTGATTTTCTCTTACAGAATACCGAAATAATCTGAAGTCACAAAAGTTGTCTCTAATGAAAAGCCTCAAATTAAGTGACTTCAGATGGACAGACTTACAGAATACAGCTATGAGTCTTTTAGTCACTCTTTTAGATCTTGTTTTCGAACTTGTTGTTTGCTAAAAATTGAATGCTTTGAAGATAATTACCACACCAATACGGCAGGTAAACTGACCTCCTCCTGAAGGTTATTTTTTTTATGAATTGGCAAACTGTTAAAAATACCCCTTTTGAAATAACTTAAAACTTCTTTTCTTACCGGCCTCTTGAAAGTCTTATCACATGCTTTTAAAGCTCATAATTGGAAGTTTTCCTTAACAAATATGTAATGAACCATTTATTTATAGAACGAAGAACTGGCAATACTGGTGTAACAAAGAATGCAACAAGACACATAAGTGGCTGGCAATGCTTGTGCTTGCCTTAAGTTGATATTAGGCAAAAAAAAAATAGAAAAATTTGTCCAATTAAAAGCCTTCGGGACTGCAAAAAAAGTTGTTATCACACGGGTTGACATTCCCTGGCGAAATCTTACAACAATTCTCGAACTAAACCATTTGGCGGTAGTACTAGCTCTAGCTCAATACCCAGCAATGTTGTCTACTTTTACCTGGCGATATCATTGGCGGTGGAAAATGTCTCCCAGTGCATTACTAGGAAGCTCGGTTCGCTAGCTATCAGCCAGTTTTATTTCATAATTATCCATATTCGATATTTCAAAGTGTCTTATAACAATCGCTTTTGTAACCGGTACAGAAGGAGGGATTCAGAGAGTTGCTTTAAGACTCTTTTTTTGGAGACTTGTTCGATGATTTATTTGCCGTTTACGACCAGTGTATATAAAGAAGAAACAGAAGGTACTTCTGTTCAGTGGACGGATAGAATACTCAAGGAATCCTGTTGGATTGATTTTCATGGGTTTCTATGCTGTGTTCTCACAGATCATGGACCTTTCTTGACATTTCAAAATGTTAAAATTTTTCAAAAACCAAGCAAAGGCGATACTCATACGAATCGGTCAGGTAGATCCTGAAATAAAATGTCATGTTCGAAAAAAATTGTTTCTAGAAAAATGCGTTTAACTAATATTTCCCCGACAAAAATTCGAATTTTGGAAAATGACATGATTAAAGTTGTCAACTTTGATAATATTTATTTTCTAGTTTCATGACCAGAAAATCAGCTAATTCCTCCTACTGCGCACTCGAAAATTTTCTAAAAATTCTTCCCAAAAATGCTGAAGTTCTTATGTCAATTTTTAAAAGTTTAATTTACTTTCCTGAGCTTTGTGTAAACTTTGAAATTCCTTTTTATGTGACTTTAGCTTCTACTTATATGGCTATGTCCTTCAGATTCATGTACCAGCATACATCATGGTTTGATGGGGAGTGTCTCCTAAAGGCGTAAATTCCTTGCGAAAAGGGAGTGAAAACTGTAGCAAAATTCTATCAACCAGACGCCTTGGAGGGCGTGGTGAAAAATTAGACAATAACGCTTTTCAACGGAGAGCACGGGGGTTTTCATCGGTTCATAAAGCTAGTTCAACCCAAGAGTAGTTACGGCGTAATATTCCTGCTTTCTTTTCTGCTGAAGATTGGCCGTCGGACAGTGCCGACTTAAATCCTCTCGATTACAAACTATGGTCGGAATCAGAGCACATGACTTGCAAAGTTCGCTACCGAAATTTAGAGAGTCTCAAGCAAGCACTGGTTGCCGCAGCTTCATCTATAGCACCGGAAACTATACGTGCCGCTAAAGCCGAATGGCCAGACCGTTTAAGAGCCTTTATTAAGGCAAAAGCCGATAATTTTGAATAATTTTTCTTGTAATAAATAACATTAACACTCAGTCAACAAAAACAAAATGCAATAATGTCTTAAGACAACTTCATTAATTTCCTTAATTATTTTCAAATTGTAACAGAACTTATGGCCGGACCAAGTATATCTTCACATATTTGGTTCTATATGCCAGATGCAATGCCGCCCCAATATATAAAAGATACCCGCTATGCAATGAAGTTTAAAATTTTTATGTGGTGTATTTTTGGTGGCGTGTCATAATATCAATGGAATTAATGTCATTGATATTATGGCACGCCACCCTATTTATATACAGATATATTCTGGGTGAGCTAGAGGCCTGGAACATGAAGTAGTTAAGTAATCCCATAAAGCTCATACTTAAAAAGATATCAGTTATAAAAAAGAAAATAAAAACTCACATCGAAAATTCGTATTTATAGCACGATTACTTTGGACCACATGCTATTGTTGTTGTTGTTTGGTTTTGCTCTTTTTAGCGACAAAAACACTCCACGAAGGTTTTGTGGAGTGTTGTCGAAAGTGACAGTCTTTTGCCGGGTATAAACCCGGTACGCTCCGGTACTCCTTTTCGGTACACGCGGGAGCTGTTTGGTAGGACCAGTTGAACCTTCGAGGTCATCTAACCCCCTCCTTCCGTAAGAAAGAAAAAGGGTGGTAATAAGAGGTGAGAGGTATCATATCCGTAGATTAGCCATGAAGTTGAGCGCCATTACCTTTGTACATTTCAGTAGCCTTACCCGCAAGGGTTGTTGTACTAATGGCTAATCCACTCCCCGAAGTTTTAGTTTTACAGAGGTTGACAGTGCTTTCATGGATATGGATACGATACCGTGCGGAATTAACGCCTTCTGGTATTAGGGTTTCGCTATAGAAGTAGCCACTTAAACAGAAACACTCACTCAGCATCGCTTAAAATTATTATTCTGAATGGAGTCAAGTCGGAGCTTTTTAAGATAATTAAAACTCATTCAACATTAGATAATTCTACCTGAAGTATACAAATAAAAAATTGAAGTCATTGCACAACTTTTAACTATTTCTGTTACAAACCTATTGAGTTTATTTTCTAAAACGCACACTCTCTTGCCATTTCGTAAGTGCTAATTGCAAAACTAGGTGGATACTTCGGTATACTCACATATAAACGTCCATACAGAGCAGTGTAAGTGCTGCTGTCCTAGCACAAAGTGGTACACAGTCAAGTCAAGTACGTAGCGCTCCATCTACCTGCTGGCTGTCTGACTGTTTTTATCTAATGCTGGCAGCACAATCTTTATTCTTCGTTCGTAGGATTTCGAAATAGGTACCACTCAGCAGTTTGTGCTACCATTTACACATACTTATTTTTCATTTTTTTCTTCTTCTTCTTCATCTTCCTCGTCTTCATTTCTACCTACTTTCTTTTATTTCATTTTAGCTCTGACTCCCTCATTTAGTGTGTTAATTGATATTAGATTTTGTGAGCGTTGCATGCCCAGACAGGAAGTAGATGAAGGAGGAGCAGTAGAGTAATGCAAAGGACGTACAAAATGTACAGCAAAAAGGTGGAGAATATGGTGCGACGTGATTTTGTTCCCTTCCAAGTGCGCAAAAATTATTGTGACACCTTCCGTTTGAAGTGAGATGACCGCGTCGAGCTCGAGTAGTAAATGAGGTGTTGGCTAAAACTAATAAACGTGCGTGCGTGTTCTGCTTTGCATCTTTTGTCTATCTCCTTGAATGGGTTTTATGTTTTTTCCGCTTGAATTGTACTCGCCGGTTGGTTTGTGTGTTGTTTCTTAATGTCTTTAATACACCCACACACACACACTACATAGCGGATTTGTTCATTACTTCTCTACTCTGTACACATCTCTTCTGGTACTTGCTCGTTGCTTGTGCTTGATTGCATTGCTTCCTTTTTTACTTGGCCTGTGTCATTGTCTTTTTTTTTTTGTTTGAATTACAATTGCGTAATGTCGGAAGGAAGTCGGAAAGTCGTTGCATTGTTGTTACTGCTGTCTTTGAGGTCGTTATTGTTGTTATATACATTTTATTTTTGCTTGCAACTCCACTTTGTCTATGCTTTTTGTCATCAATGTTCAGTGTTGTTCTTTAGTTCTTTTTGCTTTTTCTTTCCTTATTGTAATCTCTTTTTACCATTGCTCTTACTCTGCAAGTTTAGTCAATGCAATACCGCTTTGTCATTTAACATGAAAATCACCTCTAGGCATGACTGCAACACACTACTGACTCACTCTCACTGCCACCATTGTTTATTTCCTATTCAACAAACTCACCCACAATAGTAATTCATTACACGAATACTTACCTTTCCATGGGGTTTTTGAAGTAACTTGCCACATAATCAAATATCTTGGCAACGGTTAGAGCTAGAAGAATTTACCACAGCGGTTTCGGGCCTTAGAATATACCCGTGGTAAGGCATGCCGGTCGTAAGTGGCGACTAAAAGCCAGAAAGCGTAATGACGTGCAACTCGATGGTTGATATACGGATATGATGCCTCTAACCTCTCATTACCAACCTTCTTCCTTACGGAAGGAGTTGGTGAGATGACCTAAAAGGTTCCACTGGCCATACCAAATCGCTCCCGCGATAGTCGGGCATGTACCGCGAGGGAGAAACCGAGCGCACCGGTTTCATATCCGACAAAGGACTGTGACTTGCGGGAGTGGTTTTGTCGCTACTAGATCCCCCCTTCCTTTTTGAAATGATTATTTGCATCATATTCATCATACCACAAACTATATATCGTCTGCTGAGTGGAAGATCTCTATATCCAGCTGCCGGTACGGAAACGCTTATCCACAGAATATTTTCGAAGAAGCGTCCTATCTGATAATTTTTCACAACTGCCCCAATTGCAGCTGAAAATTAGCGAATTTTCTTTGAAAAAATGACTTTTTAAATCAAATTTTGAGATGGGATGATTTCAGGCGCGGATCCAGAAAATAATTTCGGGGGGGAGTCCAACTTTTTTTTTTTTTTTGTCATAAAAACGATTTTGAGAGTAAAGCTAGGTATTGTGCTGTTCACTTGAAAATTTAAATGTTTTGAAGTGTGCCTGGCATCGTTTCCCATTAGACTCAGTCATGGACGCTGGCAACATTTTGCAGTGAAAATCGTCGTTTAAAAACATGTTCAAGGCATGAAAAGATCTGAATCTAATGGGAAACGATGCCACGAAGATATTCTATGTTCAAAACATTTACCCCGTTATTCATAAAAAATATTAAAGGTTTATAAAGCTTTTTTAAATGATATTTCCATACAAATTTTCAATTATAAGAGCTTAAAAAACCTATTTTATTTTTGATTTATAAGAGGGTTAAAGTGTCGTCTCAAATAGTTTCTAGGCGACTTGAGACATTTTCACCTGAAACCCACAATACCAAGCATAAAATGGAAATGACAAAGTTACAGTTTAATATTATATACATAAGAGGCTTTTCCAACAAACAACAAACAAATGTACTGTGTCAATTACAAGCATTGGCGCTCCATCACGTAACCACGGTTGCCACTTTAGTCTGATTGGACCAAAAAATTATTCGTGCCACTTATTTCTTTTTTTTTTAATTTTATTATGTTGATTTTTTTTACTCTAACAGTCCAGAAAGTTTGGACCCTCCCTTATCCATCCCTGACGCAAAATCCATATAGTTTCACTTATTAATGTAATTTTTTCTCTTATTTGACACTTCAGGGAGTTTGGACCCTCCCTTATCCATCCCTGACTCAAAATCCATATAATTTCATGACCTAAACTTCCTTTATTTTAACTTTTATTATGTAGACATATAAAAAAATGTCACTAATTTGGACATTTCGGGGGGAGGGGGTTCGGACCCCAAGACCCCCCCCTGGATCCGCGCCGGGATGTTTTTGAAAACAGTTGTTGCTCTTCGAAAATATTTTAGTCTTTTTCTGTGATAGGGCGTTGTCGCACCTTCAAACGAGATAGTTTTAGGTGAACTAATTTAAAGGCATCGTCTAAAGGGACTATCATAATTACCGCCGAAAAGTATCACATTGCAGCGTCTTCCGTGGAAGGATACCATTTTGGTTGTTATTTGAAATTGGCCCACAGTGTACCGTGTGGCGCTTCTGCTCCTTGCATTTGTCTTCATTTAATTTTTTTTTTGATAGCAAAGACAGTTAGTTATTCTATTTTTCTATCGGTCTTGCTACTTTTGCACTCATCACCATCATCTTGATTGTTGTTGTTGTCACACAATCGCTTTGCCTTAGCACAATCCAACTGCCTGAATTTAAATGTATTAAATTGCATCGCTGTTGGGGCTTTTCCTACATTTTAAGACTTCTCTTGTTTTTGGCTTCATTTCGTTATGAAGTGACTTTGGCAGCACTAACTGACAAACTCGCCACAGTAGTAGGTGTGTGTGTGCATAACTACCCTTCAATCAAACCTACTAGTTGTATACTAGTTTAATACTAGTTGGCATAGGCAGTCCAACCACTCGAAGTTCTGTATTATTTCAATATTAGCAACTATAAAAACTATATAACATGGCGGTGGCCGTCGAAATATCATTTGCCAGCCACTGCATCAGCATCATACTAGTTAGCAGACTAGTCAGCCACTGTATCTTATAACGTTAAACGATTTATTCTTGTATATTTGTATAGTTGTATATTTGTATATCCACTACTATCTCAGGAAGGACTTAACCGATTTGGATGAAATTTGGTATATGGGCAGTATCCTTTGTTTTAAGATTTTCTACTTTGGTGTTGCCACTTGGGGTGGTTCACAGGGTTGCCACCTATATAAATTTTTTTTAAATATTAAGCAATATATGGAAATATGGGTATCAAATGAAAGGTATTTTACGCCGTATACCAACCAAAGTATTTTCGAGTACGGTTGCCACCTAGGGTTGCCACCTGACCGCATTTTATTTGTTCCTTCAGATATCGACCACTATCTCGGGAACGGCTAAACCGATTTCGATGAAATTTGGTAGATGGATAGTATGCTTCCTTCTAAAATTTTCTACTTGGATGTTGCCACTAAAGGAAATTCAAATTAAAATGTACTATAGCGTTGTTCACTGAACGGTTGCTGTCCGTATACTGAATTGTTCTCTTCTTCGCTCGTGTTTGTATTTATCTATCAACAGTTTTGGAGGGTTGTTGCTACTTATAATAGTGGAAACGTTGCAGTCGCTCTTTCTGTTATTAACCCACGAAATTCTAGTTAGTGAACTAGAATGTTTACCTACTAGTTTGGCAGTTCACGGCAGGGTAACTATCTATGAGTGGGTAGTAAAAGTCAGTTACGAACTGTGTATTTCTATTTTGCTGCAACCAAATAGACCACAGTGTCGATGGCATACTGGCAATGATGGCACCCCAAAAATGCCAAAAAGTCTTAACCAACTCGAAAAACGAATCAGCAGCACTTTTAACTTGCCTGCCTTCACTTATGACTGAAGTATGTAGTTTTTGCCTCCCACACTCTCACCACCCGCTAGTCCAGTTTAGAGGTTTAGCGCTGGATATTTACTTGTACAACTACAACGTTTCTCTCGTCTCAGCTTGCTCTTGGCACTGGCTGCATTGCTAAAATTGTTAAAGTCCCTTTGCTCACCACTAATTGTGTGTAAGTGTATGTGTGCAGAGTACGTGAATTTCTTGCTCCTGCATTTATTTGAGGTTATTTTTGTTGCTGTCTGTTTTTTTGTTTATGTTTTTTTTTGCATTTTTGTCCAGTTGCCTGCTGAATTGATGGCATTTTTCGCTGTGGTAAATTAATAATTTAAATTGTGTTGAAAATGAGCTATGTTGGCAATGTCATAATGTGAATTACGTGTGAATTGGTCTAAAATGTGTATTTTGCATTGTAAAGTTAACGGTAAAGTTTTGTGGCTTTTCGCATGAAAGTAAAACTTAAATATATCATGCGGTGGAGAGAGAACTCAAATTGGTTCGCTGCTTGCTCTCAGTGTTCAAAATTAGTTGTGCTTTTTCGCGTCATTTATCAATTGATTATCACCATGATTGTGGTTAATAAGCGTAAAGAATTGGGTTCATTCTTTGCAGCGAAAAATAGATGAAAGATAGAGATAGAAAGTGAAGCTAAGGCGACCGGATGGTTCAGAGAGTCAAACAAATCGTTCCGCGTCAGTCAGGATGGTACCAGAGTGTACCGGATGCATTGCGACATATGACTGGAGTTATTCGTAACTTTTCCAAAACCTTCGAGAAGAGTTTTTGCGGTCAAAACAACAAAAACAAATGGCCAGTTAAACTTTTAAATCAAGTGGCCTTACCAGTTTGTCGTCTTCTCACTTTCGCCCACCACGAAACGGATGTTCGGTATCTGGTAGCACTGCCAATTCCCAACTTAACGGCGATCAGAAACTTTTCCAACGGGCAACTGGACCCAACCTCCTACCAAAAACGCAACTTTCGTCACATTTCAGGTTTTTAAAAGTTCGTTTAATACTACATGGAAATACGTCGACAAGCACCCTTACCTCGGTTTTATTTTAAGCCCGCCAGCCCACTCACAGCAGCAGCATTATTATCATAAAGTGCGGCTGTCATCATGGTTGTACATTGAACTTGATACTCAACAAATTTAATAAAAATACCAAAAACGACCAACTACTTCGAAGGAAGGTCGCTGTGAAGAACGATTTGAAATCTCTTGTTGTTTTCCATTGTAAGGCCATAGCCCGTTGTTGTCTTTGTAGTTAATAGTAATTCCTTCTGCTTAAACCGTACGGCATCCATCGATGTGGATTTAATAGATGTCTACTGAAACGAGATCCCCTGGTAGAGTAAAACTCGTGCAATTCTAGTCGTAAATCTGGCTGTCATGGGAATGATTTAGATCTTTAAGGTCAGCTCTGTAAATTTGTTGGTAAGTGGATTGCAGTGGAGAGTCCCCTGTGACTCCAGTTAGAGCTAATGCGCCATATTCATGCCTTAAGTTTTACCACAACTTCGGCCCCAGGCAGTCGTCGACAGTGTTTTGAGTGTGTTTCTGCCATGAAAAGCCTCTCATTGAAAAATTGGTCTTAGCAGAAACTGTTCCATATCGTCAAAATATGTAAATCCAAGCAATTTGTGGGAAAAATTCAAAGAAGAAATTTAAGGAGAAACTCGTCCTTTACACTTGAAGTACAAATTTTCATTCATAGCATTAAGTCCTGAAGTCGTTGCGTCATACCGTTTCCGCATGTTGTCTGGCTATGACCAATACATTGGAACTGAGAATCTTTTTTTTTGAATCCGCCGCTAACATTTTTCTATTCAAATTCAAATACGCCCTTACAAATCCCTACCAAAGTTCGCTCACCTGCTGTTTCATGTCCCACCAGTAAACATTTGTGTCTTGAAAGTTTTCAAAGTAAGTCGGTAAATTCCACGACTGCTTGTAGTTACTTGAGTATTATTTTGCAATTATTTTGTCATTCGCCTATTTGCTCAACAGACATGAAGTATTTATAGCGCTGCTGTCAAATGGGTCAAGCAACGAGCGCAGCAAATAACAAAATCGATTAAGCTTACGTGCTTACACTAATCGCCCACACCTGACTGTTACGGGAACAACTTGCAAGTTGCTTAGAAAAATATTTATGTACCCACTGCAAGTATGCTAATACCTAGAGATATATTTGTATGTTGTACAGTTTAAGGCGGCTATATAAATCGGGTTCGTGGACGAAATTTTTGTGCTATAAAATTCTTTAAAGGCAAGGATCAAATTTCTTTTCTTCTTTTTTTTTGCATATTTATTTGATGGTACTCAAGCTAAAAATGCAATCTTTCGGTTTCTTCAGTCATCTTAAAAAATGAATGTGTCTGTCCTTTATAGACGTTCAAAGTCTTCAACCGATCTTGTGGTCATAGCGTACATCATAATAATATTAATATTTGGCAAAGTGGACGGTGTGACGGCTCTGACCATATAAAGTTATCTTTTGTTTCCAAACTGTCATCCCAAGCCGTTAACCCAATGCATAATGAATAGTGCCACCATATAGCTGTCCAACACTGTATTGCTGTCTTTGAGATTACGTCTGTTGTTACCGCGCGCGACACAAATGAGCATTTGAGTTAATTTGAAATCGTTTTTAAATTAACTTAATTCGCCTTAAACCAAGTCTACCGACTTGTAAGCCAAAAAACGAACCACAAAACAATCAGAACAAGATAATCTAATAAGATGCGCCTAAGTCCATATGTATAAGACCATAAAGACTTGAACAACGTGGCAAAAACAATGCGCTGAGTTTAGCATTAAAAGAAGAATCAGAAAAAAACCCACAATTTTTAACAAGAAAAAAGCTAAAAATACATGAATGCAGAGCATAGAGTTGAAAAAGTATTTATTTCCAAGCCGAAACTAATGTGAATGCGAGTACATTTGCTTTGCCGCGCTGAAGTTGTAAACGTAGAAAAGCATCTGCACCGCCTAGCGCACACATCTTCCAACCCAAGCATTCAATGCTTCTTTTATTTCCATTTATTTCTTGCTTCCACTTTGTTGCCACGTACAGATCGGCTGGATCTGCCTACTCGCCACTTTGCTGCATAAATTGCCATTTCTAAATTGTATTTATTTATTTCTGTAGTTGTGTATGTGTGTGTGAATTTATTTGTTATAAAAAAAAAGTTGGATAAAAATAAACTAAAGACCGATTAGTAATGTTTAAGAGATGCAGAAAAGGAGAATATGAGCAAAAAGGGAAGGCTTGCTCAGACAGCGCCTCAATTTACAGTGGTGCACAAAACTAAAGCACATATTTTACAAAGGTCAGTATTTATTTAAGCCTGAATACCATGAATTTCCTCTTGGGCGTTCCAGACTTCAGCCCGGATTTTAGCTTGTAAATTATTCCACAGCTACAAAACGAACTAAAGCCTACACCTACTGCAACGCCTAAGAGGCTAGTTTAATTGGAGCTAAGAATACTCAACACAAGAGTAAATTTTTTCATGGAAAGAAAACTGTAAAATAACGTAAAAAACTTGAATAAAATAAGATTAAAAAAAATATAAAAAAATTAAAAAAAAACTAAAAAAAAAATTTTAAAAAATTTAAACAAAATAAGATGAAATAAAATAAACTGAAATGAAATGAAATGAAATAAAAGAAAATAAATAAAATAAAACAAAATGAAATTTAATTAAATGCAATGAAATAAAACATAATAAAATAGTACAAAATAGAATAAAATGAACTGAAATGAAATGAAATAAAATAAACTGAAATAAAATAAATAAAATAAAATGAAATAAAATAAAATGAAATGAGAAAGAATAAAATAAAATAAAACCAAATAAAATAAAATGAATTAAAATTAAATGAAATGATATAAAATAAAACAAAATAAAGCAAAGTAAACTGCAATAAAATGAAATAAAATAAAACAAACTAAAATAAAATAAAATGAATTAAAATTAAATGAAATTAAATAAAATGAAATTAAATGAAAAAAAAATTATTAATTGATATAAAATAAAATGTAATCAAATTAAATGAAATAAAATAAAACAAAACAAAATAAACTGAAATTAAATAATGTGAAATGAAATAAAATAAAATAAAATTAAATAAAATGAAATTAAATGAAAAAAAAAATATTATTAATTGATATAAAATAAAATGTAATCAAATTAAATAAAATAAAATTAAATTTAATGAAATCAAATGAAATGAAATGAAATGAAATAAAATAAAAAAACATAGAATTAAAGAAAATAAAATTAAATCAAATGATATGAAATAAAACAAAATGAATAAAATAAAATTATATCAAATAAAAGAAAATGAAAAAATGAATATTGTAAAATTATTTGGATAGGAGGATTATTCTGACCGCTTTTGATTCTGGATTTCAATCAATAGGCGAGCTGTAGTATTTTTGACTGCTCGACGCAGAAGACTATTCCCAAAGTAAACTCATTATGTTTCCTAGGAATTCCATTACAATCGATGACAATTTTGAAAATGGACTAGCCGATTAGGCAGGACTGAGTACTGCTACAAGAAACATCAGGCTATCTCAAATGGATCTCCAATTGGTACTAACAAACTTTAATAATTGCGTTTTGGAATCAAGCTCTGATACAGATTTTGATATAATAAAGTAGGTATGGATCTCTTTGTGGCTTTCTTCGAAATATGCTGCCCACCTATGTCGAATCTCACTTTAGTGCTTTAGTTTTATGCGCTACTGTACTATTCTTATGAGTGGCTGAACAATTTTATTTTCACTCTTTTTAATTTATTTTTTTTAATCATTTGCAGAGCTAATGTTGGCTTGTCTAAATATAAGCCAGTGGTGCACTCAAAAGCTGCACTGGGTCGCGTTAGATAAATCAGCTTCAACTGTAAACCGTACTGAAACACAACAGTGAAGTCAAAACACCACACCAGGTTGCTTAACTGTTTGAGGTGTTATCCACTGAATTTCATTTTTTGGGAATGATAAAACCCCAAAACACTTGATACATCAATTGAGTTCTCTACAAAATCATTCATTTTATACTTCTAGCAGAGCACGGCTTATGCGCACAACCCACTCCCAACACTTCTCACCATTTAACGATTAGCTTGAATTGGCGGCTAGCATGCCGCCACTGTACATCACTGTTACCCACATGAAATCATATTTAAGGTATATTTATGTATTCACTTTTGGTATTCCCGTCGCTGAGGTATAATTTGAAATGCTAGAACGCCTCTTCACAACACTTTTGCCACTGTCTCTTCGTAGCCTGTTGTTAAAGCCGCCGATTTGGTTGCTTGACTGGTTGGTAGGTCGCATGACTTGATTGACGATCGGTTGTCTGCGCCTGCGCGCGCGCACATTAACATTTCGCGGTACATTAATTCGAACAACAGCAACAAAAAAATAACAAATCAAGCCGCAGCTATATTATATAGTGTTGCTGAATACATTTCTGATTATGATGGCCAAAGACCATAGAAAAGAACAACGGATAGAGACAACTTGCTGGTTGAGGTAGTTCCAAAAGGCTGCGCGCTCACACCAGGCCGCCTACCGTGCAAGCAGGCAGTAATGTTTAATATCATTTTTGTTGTATGCTGAAATGCCACGCAGTGGAGAAATTGTAATAAAAATGACAGAAAAAAGGCAATAACGTCAACGACAACAACTACAACTACAACACACAATCTTTGAAAAATTAAAAAGACAGCGCTGATCGACTAGCCAAAGAACAAGCTCTGCCACATGCGCCTTTTTATGTCTCTAGTTGGATGTACAGTGGTGGCAAAAAAAGTAGAGCCATGACAAGTAATTTTTAGTTAAGTTAAGTAGGAACCATTCCATTTTTTATGGTTATTCGTTTCGCCAAGCGATCCACTCTAATCCAATTGTGGGCTCCTTATAGTTCTGCTATGTCTGGTGGGTACCCTGAGGACGATAGGGCCAATCATCTTAGTAGGCGCTGGATTTTCAATAGCTGAGCTGATCGATGTCTGTGTAAATCTTCCGCGTTATACGACGTCTCCAATGCGCAGAGGTCCATAAATCTAAGTCTCAAGTCTGTTGTCAGCGTCCAGGTTTCTGCGACGGTTTTGCAGCGAAATCAAACAAAGCGGATTTATTGGCTAGGTTATGCTATGCAAGTTAGTAACGATGCTCCGGCCCATAACTTATTCTCGGCACCCTCCTCTAGAACCATCGGAAGAGTGTGACCACCACTCCGTTGAAGGATCAAATAGAAAACGATTTAAGAAAGCGTGGTGTTTTCCGCCGTTGGAAAAAGTAAGAGGGTTTAAAGTGCTAAGTAAACTAAGGACCCTCTAGAGATTAGTCACCAGTTTGGCTTTTCACGTTAACAGACTTTTGCTTCAAACCTTCTGTCGTTCGTCGAACTTTTTGAATAAATTTTCGGACGCTTTTCTTGATGGCTCACGTTATTCTCGCCTACACCTTCCTTTTCTGCGCTGACAGAGCAGATGTGACAGCCGACCGGACATCTTTTGATCTCGGTTTTAATAATAGAGGGATCCGAGTCGACGTTTACTCCTGATATTGTACTTTAAACGTTCCAACTGTGGGGCCAAATGCAGCATTTTTGACCATAGCAACGTTTTTAATTCGCCAGGCACGTCTTTTATATCAAGCGGTTTCCATATCGTTCGTCTGCTTCGTCGGAGGAAGTCTGCAAAGTATTATGTTCATATTTTGTGGGGGGTTCCAGTAGAACGTACAGCCTAGGAAAGCAGTTACACTACGTCTCTCTGTAGCAACCCGCTTGATCCAAGACCGCCGCTTGCAGCAGAGCCTCACATAAATCAGGCACTGTCCTAGGAAGCCTTGCACCAGTTATCTCGATGGCCTTGAAATCTGTCCCTTTTTAACTTTACCAAACAGATGCTTAGACGCGATATACAAGTGTCAGGAGCTGCTTGAATCTGTCGATTTCGTGGAGAGTGGTGAGTATGCTTTCCACACTTTTGTAGACCTTTGCACACTGGCCCAACTTCGCAACTAAATTTCAATAAACAACCAATGCTCACCATTTGTTATTAGTTTCTGTTGCCATTATTTACCGCGTCACTGTGTGTACAACATATTGATGTTTGTTGGCCAACAAAAACCTGCAACGACACAACGTCCACCACAATCAGCGAGTCAAACGCATAAAACTTGGTATGACAACAACAATAACAACAAAATTACTGGAAAACATATGAAATGAAAATAAAAAGAGTAGATAAAACATTAATTATTATTAATTGCTTTTTTGTATTCGAGCGCACACTCCCTTGCTTGGCTGGGCTGGCGGTTGGTGCATACCTTCGCTCAGCTGCCGCTTTCTTCGTATTGACTTGTGAATATCTGTATGTGGATTTGGACCGAATGCTCAAACACAAAGCTACATACATATGCGTATTTATGTTTGCTTATGTTGGCCTTTTTATTTGCGCTGTGTTTTCGTTGCTCCGCGTCCCACAGTTGCAGCATTTAGTACAAGCTGCTCGTAGTACGACTCTACTCGTTTTAATTATATTTCAATGTTTTTTCTTCGCAGCGCAGCAATAAATGCGCCAATAAACGAAATATTAAATATTTTACCTATACTCGTGTTTACTTACGAATGTCATGTACTAGCAACAATAAATAAATATATTTCAGCGAGTGTGTTTTTATTCGGAAGCTATTTGTTTAAGTTATGCTTAAAGTGAAATATTAATTTATAAAATATATTTTCTCAATGAGATAAATTAACAAACACAAAGGCATTGCTACTTTCATTCATGCAGATATATTTTTGTACTCTTTTTTTGGCTCGATATTATGCCCATGCTTTGTAATTCTCAGTCAGCTTATATAAATGTAATTGTCATGTTGGATCCTAAACTGATTGATCGGTCAATAACCAAATTGATCACTAACAAGAAGACCTTGCCACGCCTCACTGCGTCACAGAACTTATAATAGACCGAGTCCGATTTCCGAAACCAGTTGAGATATTGAACTTAATCACATCGCTTATTTCAGCACTCATTAGCACCTTTCGTTTGAAACCCATATTTCGCTAACATATTTTGGGTCACCCTGATCCACAATTTGTGCGACAAATCCTAAACCGGTCGAGTTATCTACATAAGGGATATCTTAAATTTTAACTTAGACGTCTAGTAATACAACGGTGAAAGTTCAATTCAATTCCTTCAAGCAAGTTTTGAGAAATGTGCGCCCAAACATACAGACAGACAGACAAAAATTATAAAAACTTTCCACCTATGTTTTCATCTCAGCCGACGCCTCCCACTCAAAGTTAAATTTGCGGCTATATTCTTAGTTGGCTTTACTGTAAGACTATAAATCTTTCAGTGAATACTCCAAGATCATCGATTCGACACTGTCAATGATTCCGAGCCGTACATCAGGACAAGTATAATGAGGGACTTCTAGAGAGTGATAGAGCTTAATATCTGTTATGGAGGCCCTATATATGAAGAAGGAGACTTGTGTTAGTGGAAAAGGGAAGAATAATGCAAGGAAACAGAGGGATAGAAGGAGATAAAGGGGTCTTTAAACTAGGTAATCAAGGCTCTTTGAATGCTTTATGAACATATATCAATGGTTTTTAGCGAGTATTAAAGAATATTTACGGCATTGTTATGTCAAACACAACCCAACGCAATAAGTCACCTCAATTCAATTCAACTCAACTTATTTGGTTAGAAACATTAGTACAATAAGACATAATTGCTGTATTTTTTAGTACAACCAATATTACATAACATTAATACTAAAATGAAACATTCAGTTACAAGCATATAACATAAAATTCAGAGAAAAAATATATACATAAAAGATAAAAGATATAATTTTAGATCAGACCTGTTAAATTTGATTAGTAATGAATTAATTAGGAGGCTTTTTTAACTGGTAATTATGATTTTAATTGTTTTTCAAGAAAAGGCAATTATTACTTACATTTTACAATTAGAAAAAATCAAAAAAAAATTAAATAATGAAATAAAAACTTATTTTGATTACTTTTGATTATTTAAAATTTTTTTTTTACATTTTTTTTGTTTTTTTTTTTTTTTATTTTTTTTTTTGTTTTTTTTTATTTTTTTTTTGTTTATTTTTGTTTAATATTGCTGAAGTGCATATTTATGTGCTTCTACAACAATACTGAAAAAAATCAAAAAAAAAAAATTTTATTTATCAAAACTTTTATATTTTTTTTTTATTGATCGTAAAAAAGCATAACTTTTTTTTATTATTTTTTTAATTGAATAAAATTGAAAGTGATGGTAATCAATCATTAAATGGATTCTCAAGAAAATATTTAGTCAAACCATTAATCATTACGGGTAGTAATCATTATTTAACAGGCCTGATAAGAAATTGTTGACATGATCTGAAACAAAAAATTGAAAAAAAAAATAAAATAAAAATTTTAAAAGTTTCGCAAGCACTAAAGATGATGTAAAAATCCTATATAGCCGATGAATAGGTTTACGTATATCTTTCACATGCCGTGTCACAAATTAGATTGTCTTAAAGCTAATTCCTTAAGCATATATTATAATAGTTTAAATTTTGAAAACATGTCAAAAAAACTATGCTGCCTGTGTTATAAAATCCTTTAATAAGTTTTGAAATGTCCATCTTTATGAACTGTCATTTCTTCACTTTCATTTGATATTGCAAGATTATGAAATGCACAGAAATCTTGTTGCACTCATGCTGTAGGATAGCTTATGACAATTTACACTGCTACACTTTATTGGCCTGTCTCGGACACGTATCTTTAGAGCACTAACAAACGCGTTTCCACTCTATTCGTATTTTTTTTTTTTTTTTTTTTTTTTTTGCTGAAGTGGACCACTCATTAAGTTGGTTTTTTTTCACTTATTGTGCTGTTAATTTGATACTTCAATACTGCTGAATGAGTGTGGGCTCGATTAGTTGGTGTTTTTTTTCCAAAAATTTCACAACAATTTATGCCACATCATTTTCCCGTAGTACTCAAATTACAAATTGCAGAGCCTGCGTGTGAGTATTTTTTCAGCGTTAGTTTATGTCACACAACCGAACATAACTTCCCTTAACTCTTGGCTCTTTGCGCTGTCACAAATTCAATTTTTTTAATTTTTTTTGGGTTTTCTGCGCTGGTCGGTATTTGAGTCGAGAGCGCTGCTTGAACGCATTCTTGTGCCGCCGAGTGTTGCGTAGGCTACTCCTTTTTATCACTCTTTATTGAAGCATTTCTTTTTATACTCAGCTGGGCATAGCACACAGAGTAGATTAACGGTAGCTCATACCGACATAAACGAATCGAGAAAGATATAGCCATATGTACATACGAGTATATGTAAGTATTCAGGAGGAAAAAATTTATTGATTAAGCCATGTCTGTTCGTCTTAAAAATAAATGTTTGTACAATTTAATTAGTAATCAATTAATTAAACGGCTTTTTTAATTGGTAATGATTATTTCAATTGTTTTTCAAGAAAAGGCAATTATTAATTGATTAAGATTAGAAAAAATCCAAAAATAATCATGATTTTTCACGATTATTAAAAAAAAATCAAAGGTTGTTTTGATTAATTTTGATTACATAAAAGGAATTTTTTGCATATTCTATTACATAGTACTAGCTGGACCCGTGCGCTCCTTGCGCAAAACAAAAAAAACAAAAATGGTTTGAAACCTTTTATTAGTCCAGGTCCAGGATTTTTCAAACCTTTTTCTTATAAAAAAAGATTTTCAGCTACACTTGTTGTGAGACCACAAAAAATTATACAAATATGCGCAAACAGCTATTTGAAATTCCACCACTTATATTACATTCACATTGAGCCATAAACTTGAGTTGATTGGCAACATCAATATGAATTTAACTCAAAAAATGTCCCTTTAACTCGAGTTTATGACCCAATGTGAACGCAGTCTTAGTCACTTATTTTAGCAATGTTCAAGTGCAGATGGCGCGCTCGCAGTGGGTTGAGCGCTGTGATATTCGCAATGCCTTTAATTATTCTAGCACTGTTCAGTCTTAGTATTCAAAGTTAGATGTCGCGAGGCATGTGAATGTCACAGTCACAATAGCGTTGCAGTACAAACAACGGCCGCCGTGGTGTGGAGGTAGTGTTGCCGGCCTACCACACCGAAGGTCCATGGTTCGAGCCCTGGTACAGGTAACATCAAAAGTGATTTGAAAAAAGTTTTTCAAAACGGGGTCGCCCCTCGGCAGTGGTTTGGCAAACTCTCCGAGTGTATTTCTGCCATGACAGGCTTTTTGTGCATTTACAATCATTTATTTGAAAGAATTCATTTTTATAAAATACGCTTAAACAAAAGCTTTCCGCTAATTAAAACATGGTTTCGCATGTAGAGCTAACCCCCACCTTTAAAACGATTTTTTATTTATTAATATTGGTTCCAAATGAGAGCAGAAAATTAGGAACTAACACAAAAAGACCTTACAGAAATAATATATACAAGGTGGCGCAAAAGTAAGCTTCCGATGTTCAGCATATCGGTTGTGGCACGTGCAGTGTGTGCTGTTGCACCGTCTTGTTGGAACCACATGTTTTCCAATCCCAATTCATCAAGTTGCGGCAAAAAGAACTCGTTGATCATTGCTCTGTAGCGCTCACCATTCACAGTAACCGTTTTTCACCGACCGATTATTGGTCAAATAAATAGTCAGCAATATTCCGCGTTCTGGAGCAGTGTAGCGTAACATTGTTTATTAACGTGTATTTGGCATGTGTTTACTACACAAATGTCAAAACAGAACTGACTTTAGGGGCCAATCGCAAAATTTATAGCATTTTCTGATAGGAGGATTACTTTTGCGCAGTAACCGTTTTTCACCGACCGATTATTGGTCAAATAAATAGTCAGCAATATTCCGCGTTCTGGAGCAGTGTAGCGTAACATTGTTTATTAACGTGTATTTCGCATGTGTTTACTACACAAATGTCAAAACAGAACTGACTTTAGGGGCCAATCGCAAAATTTATAGCATTTTCTGATAGGAGGATTACTTTTGCGCCACCCTGTATGATGTGGATGTGTTATTTATGTGCTTCTACAACAATACTGAAAAAAATCAAAAATAAGCAACAAAAAGAAAAATCTAAAATAATCAAAAAAAAAGTGGTTTGATTACTTTTGATTATTTGTGACTTTTTTTCAGTATTGTTGATGTGTATATCAATAGTAATCAAACCAACTTTTTGTTGATTATTTTTGATTTTTTTAAATAATCGTAAAAAATCATTATTTTTTTGATAATTTTTTTTAATTAATTGGAAAATAATCATTAAAAATTGAAAGTAATTGGTAATCAATCATTAAATGTATTCTGAAGAAACTAATTAATCAAACCGGTAATCATTATGATTAGTAATCATTATTTAGCTGGTCTGCCTTTAGTTAATATAACAAAATTCGTAAACAGATGACAATAATTACAAAAATTGGAAAGTGGACAAACTGGTTAAGGACAACGCCCAATTTTATATAGAAGATTTTTAAGAGTCATGGAATATGATCGAACAGTTTCGGAGTTATCGACCAATATGTGGACCAGGGTAACTCAAAATGTATTAGTACAATATGGGTGTCAAATGATAGGTTTTAATGAGTTCTGCAATAAGCGATGTGATTAAGTTACATAACTTTACTGGTTTTGGAGATATAACGATCAAAATCAAACTCATTCTACTACAAATTCTGAGACACAGCGAAGAGTGGCCGGGTTTTGTAATTTTGTGTACAAATTAAACAGAAAGCAAATTAAAATTGTTTATAATTGATAATAATGTTTGTTGAATTGCTTGTAAATCGTTAAAGAATTTATGTTGCTGCACCGCTGAAGTCAACGAAAGTCCTGGTTATTTTTTATTTTTAGTACTGACCAACAAATTATATGGAAACATGGGTTATGTCTAGTCCTGTTAAATAATGATTACTAATCGTATTGATTACCGGTTTGATTAATTATTTTTTTGAAAATCCATTTAATGATTGAATACCAATTACTTTCAATTCTTAATGACTATTTTGCAATTAATTAAAAAATTATCAAAAAAAAGTAGTTTTGATTACTTATTTTGATTTTTGATTTTTTTTCAGTATTGTTGGAGAAGTACATAAATATATACATCAACAATACCGATAAAAACCAAAAATAATCAAAAAGAATCACAAAAAATTAAAAATAATCAAAAGTAATCAAAAAAACTTTTTGTTTGATTATTTTTTTTTCTAATCGTAATTAATTAATAATTTCCTTTTCTTGAAAACCAATTAAAATATTCATTACTAATTAAAAAAGCCGTCTAATTAATTAATTACTAATTACTAATCAAATTTAACTGGTCTAGTTATGTCAAGCAAAAAATAACTCTAACTAACTTGCTAAAGGTCACAGCTGGGTATATAATGTTTGGATACACTGTAACGTATACCCTCTTACTTGGTTTTACTTAGGTTTTTTTTCCGAAATTTTATTTTAACTTCTAATTGTCGACTTACATGCACATTTTTTGTTTACTATGTGGGTTTTTGTTTTCTTCAATTCTTTTGGGCTTCTAAAGTTTCTTTGTTGGCAATATATTTGTTTGTATTTCGAACTGCTGCGGTAGTTGCGCATTACCAAGTTTGTTGTTTTAGCAATTGTTTTTCTTAATGATTTTCTCACTGCAAAGTTATTTTACTTTTCGGCATTTTTTTCTGTTTTCGCTCCCTCTCTCATACTTCGTCATCTTCTTCTTAAGTGGCAAGCAGGCAATTTGTTAAACTCTTTCGATTTTGTTGGCGTTGCCTACTTTTTACTTGTTTTCTACCTTTTTTTCGTCAAGTATTTTTAATGCCACTTTCAGTGTTTATCTTGCCGTTGCTTTTGTGTGTTCTTATTCTGTTATGCCTTGCTTGACTTTAAAGCTCACCTTTGCCGCAAGCGACAACAGCACAAACGCATCAATTTAGCTCAGCCGCGCGTTGTTGTAATGTCCTTTCATTTATTTGCTGTTGCTGCTGCTTTTTTATTGGTTGTTGTTGACTCCACATGCTCCTCAATGGTCAATATGTTACCGTTCTTATGTTTCTTGTGTGCCTTCCCATTACAGTTTTTTGTGTTGTTGTTTCATTTACCTGTTTTTAAAGCGCTGCCAACCGCTTGTTTACTTTGTACGCCCCGCTGTTGCTTCTACTGCTGCCAATTGCTTTCCCAGTTATAGCCACAACCTCACCCTCCCGTGTTGACTTGGTCCTGCTTACCTCACTCACTCAGGGTGCGTTTGCTTGTTTATTGGCTGATATCATTAGCAATTGTTTTTGTTTTTGGATGCCTGCTGTTGTGCTCACATTTGATACGCCGCTGCGTCCGTACATACGCTGACAGTTGTTGATATGAAATACGGTGCTCGCATATGTGGTTGTGGGAGTTTTTCTCCATTTCTTCATAGCTGCTGTTGTTGCTTGTTTTGCTGTTTTGTGACATGACTGTGTTGGCTACGGAACTGATGCCACCAGCTGGTACAGTAACAAAAAACTTAAGCAAGGCAAATACGGAAATGGGTAAGAACAGCTGCGTCCTTCGTCTACGCACCTGCACGCCCCTACACTCATCAGCTACACATTTTTATTTAACTTCAATTTAATGATTTTTACTTTTTGTTAAGATTTTCTTTTTATTTCTTAACATTTTGTGCAATTGTTTCATGCATTTATATGCTTAACCGTTTCATACGAAAGTCGTTGTAATGGGGCCGACTTTCTCCTGTAGGTTTCCCATATCTTCCACGATATAGAATAAAAATTACCAGTTTGCTCTCCGTATCAGGTAAGGTTAAGCTCAATGAGTGTTCCAGTTGAAGGTTTATTCGTTTAACCATATAATTAATACCTATGCTGTATTGAACCTTCTATTTTTCTAAACGGCCGGACGGAATATGCAGAGATTGTACTTTCAGAAATCTAAGTAGTTCTATACGCAGCCCTCAGTTCTCATCTTGCTGTTAGTTTCTGCTATACGCCAAATGAAACCCATATCTACCCTCACTAGAGATTTGTCTATTCTATATAGTAAGTCCTTGCTTATCGTATCCAAGATTTAGCCATAGGGAGTTTTGCACAGACATGTTAATTAATGATTACTAATCGTAATGATTACTGGTTTCATTAATTATTTTCTTAAGAATCCATTTAATGATTGATAACCATTACTTAACATTGTTTGTTTTTTTTTTCATTCATGAAACGAGCTCAAGACCAAGAATAATAATTTTTTCACTTTTTTTGAATTTTTATGAAAATTATTATTGTAATTAATTATTAAAGTTTTTTAATTGAATAGAGTAGGAAAAATGTTTGGAGACAATGTGATTTTTTGTTGTTGATTATTTTAGATTTTTTTTTTTTGGTTGATTATTTTTTATTTTTTTCAGTGTTGTTGTAGAAGCACATAAATATACACATGCACATACTATGTATAGAAGATTCAAAAAATTCCTTTTGTACCAATGTAATCAAAAGTAATCAAAACAACTTTTTTTGATTATTTTGGATTTTTTCTAATCTGAATCAATTAATAATTGTTTTTTCTTGAAAAACAGTTAAAATAATCATTACCAATTGCCTAATTACTAATCAAATTTAACCTCATGTGGGTGGAACTTGGCAAGATTGCCGCTTAGGATGCTATCAAATTACTAAGGGAGATTTAGAGAATATAGCTCATTCACTGAGCCCAAAACGAAAAATACAAACACTGAAAACACCGCCAGAAGATTATCGGCAGTGATATTTGACAGTCTTTGGTCGGGTCTGTGGGTCGTTTCTATGATAGATAATACAGTTTATATTTAGATGAATTTTATGAGTTGCCTTGCCAAAATCTGCATAGTGTTTAGAACTTAAAAAGGTAGAAAAACTCCTATTTCGCTCTGTCTGTTTTCCCGTTATCTCAAAATGTCTCGGATAATAAGATAATATACCAAAAATACTAATCGTCTATTCAAATTCTATTTCTTATTTATGATACAAATTCCTAACAATTTAATTTTTTATTTTTCCCTTTTTAGGTAAGTTGCATACCTCCAGGCGTATAAGGAGCATGTTGTATAAAGGTAGATACATATAACTTTCTTACAATACTCTGCTAACACATTTTAGCAAAACCTGCTCCTACACCTACATCGATAAAGAGATCAAGACGAAACAATTATACTAAAGGTGGTGCAACGTCGAAACCGGGTTGTCTCCAAAATACATCAAAAAAAGCTGATTGTGGAAAATCGTGCTGAAAAAGACAAATTTTTTCGCTTTTTGTATCAATCGTGATGTTTCGTCAGATGTTTTTAAGTATGAGAAGAATCCATATGAGATGGATCCATCAAAAAGTACACCGAAGTGTTAAGGACATTGAGCTGAAGCGACTCAGGCACTACCTCAATTGATTTTGAACTTTGGGGTAGAAATCAGTAACTTCTTCGGTCATAGACTCATTAATGCTTACTGGGCTAAATATTCGCATTATATTTGTGGACTTCAGAAATTATTCAGAAATCGTTTAAACTACATATATATAGCACTCATCATTAAAAGCAAAATATTCCTTAGAAGGGCATGCCCTATTTTTTTAGACATGTCCTGTCTGTACTCGTTGCAAGTATAGCTCTAAAAAGATCGGGTTCCCAATAATATCGAAATCGAACGACTCGAACCAATATCGATACCCATTTCACACGATAAAAATTTTTCTTAGCCGAAGTTGCGGTGAAAATCCCATCAAATACGAACCGATAAAAAGCTGTAGTATCAGAATGGGGCAAATCAAGAACAGTTTTATGCTGCATTATCCTCTTACAAGTAGAAAAGACCTACCAGATCATGTATGCAAAATCATGCTTGGATTACCGACGTTATTCAATTAACCTTTTGAGTTCAAGACTGGTTTTTGTTATTTTAAAAATTTTATTTCAATGTTATAACTCTACATATACTAAAATTGTAACAAGTCGATGTCTGTACATTTCAGATATTAAAAAAAAGAAATATAAGAGGGATCATTATTGAGCCAATAAATCCAAATCAACAGTTTTTAGAATTTTTGTCTGTCTGTCCGTATGTTTGTTCGCGCTTCACTCAAAAACTGCAGGATAGAATTTAATGTTACTTTCACAATTCCATTTCTGGATGTCTAACTTAAAATTTAAGATATCCCTTATTTGAATAACTTGACCGGTTTCGGCGTTATCGACCAATATGCGGAGAAGGGTGACCCAAAATGTGTTAGTACGGTTGTGCATTTAACTGCTAATGTTTTTTTTATACCCACCGTGTACTCGTACACAGGGTATTATAGCGTTGGTAATATAACGGTGGTTTATAACGGTACAAAATAATGGAGATAGATATTAGGTGCCATATATCAAAGTTCTTAGAATGAACAGAGGAATCCATTAAGGCCTGTCTGTCCGTCCGTGGGCACGATAACTTGAGTAAAAATTGTGATATTTGAATGAAATTTGGCACACAGGTTGCTTTCTGGCCAAGGTAGGTTGCTATTTAAAATGGGCGAAATCGAATCATAGCCCCGCCCTTTTTTCGATATCGAAAATTTCGAAAAACGTTTAAAAAGAGATAATTCAATAATAAAAGCAGCTACAATAATGGAGCTTAGTAGATATATTGAGTTGGTAGTCTTATTTACAATTTTGCCGAATTTTTGGAAAATGGGCATTGTACCGCCCACTTATTAGTCAATCAAATTTCAAATTCGACTGTTAATATCTGCAGAACCGTTTGCGCTAGATTAACGAATTTTTATAGGAGGTATACTATGGTTGTGGTACATACACCCACAGAAAATAAGCGAAATCGTTTTTCCACCACGCCTACTTTCTCATAAAAGTTATCAGAAAACGAGGTAGAAATACTGAACTGCCCATATCTCATTGACTGATACAGGTAGAATGATATAATGTGAAAGTTACCTCAAATTTCTTATTCTTTATATGATTTTTGCAAAATTTTGGAAAGTGGGCATGGCACCGCCCGCATATAAATGAACAAAATTTCAAATTTCAGCTATTATTAACTTCAGAACCGTGTTAAGAAAATTTATGAAACATGATACGAGGTATACCATCAACGTTTTTCAGTTAAGTAGTTTGGACACCAAACACACGTTTATTTTTATTTATAAGACTGCCCACATGTTAGTAGAAAAAGTTTAAAACCTCTATAGGTCATAATTCCAAAACAATTTACCACGACCGATTTTACACAGCTGGATATTTAATGTTCGGTTCCACCCGAACTAAGACTTCCTTACTTGTTTCTATATCTTGTTGGTGGTTTTATTTTACCTTGACACAGTTAATGGACCAATGTGGGTGGATATGTTTTTGGCATACCAGGAAATGTACTTCGTTTGCATCTACGAGCGAATTACTCTTCCAAATAGAACAAAAATCAGCGTTCATTTACTCGATCCTTTAAAACTATCGCTTAGATTATATCGATATCAAAAGCCAGCAATATCATCTTGGTGGTCGAGTGTGTTCTACCGCCTCTCTTTCAATCGTTACATAAATACGCCTTTAATCATTTGATAGCGCGGTAAATAAAATCACCATCTTTTACAGACTTTATTTAGTTGAAGCTGAGTTGATACTTTCAGCTTTCTATTTATTATTCATCAAGTGTTTTCAACAGTTTTTCTCTTCACACTGCTCGTTTCCTTTTCGTTTAACCAATATTTCCCATTATTCTCAATTCGTGTTATTGTTGTACTCATGTTACAAGCTGTCGCGTGGTTTTGTTTGTTTGATTTTTTTTCTTGACGGAACTTTTTTTTGCTGTTTTTTTTTTCATTGCCGTTGTGCACTTTTTGGCATACTGTGCGCCCAGCGCGGACATCGACTCCGCTGGCGTGTCTGCCTGCCAGCATGATTGAAGAATTTATGAGATTGGTGGCATTTGAGTAATTTCGGTGGGATTTGCTGTGTGCGAATACATTCGATAGGTACATATGTAGCTTTGTCCGTGCAGTTGTACATTTGCACTGCAATAAAAGCTCGGCCTAACTCCGCCTAAAAACAGCATTGGCTGTAAAGCAAAATCCGAAAACAAGAAAACTAAATAAAATATTGGAATCATGCGCGTGTAGTACAAGTAACATGAGGAAATAAATTGTTTGCAATTTTAAAAATTTTATTCTCTTTTTTTGCGTTGCATTACTACTCATTTTTCATTTGTTTCACATTTTTTCTTCTTCTTTTTTGTTTGGTTAATTTTGTCTTTATTTTTGTTTGTGCCTAAATATTTTTTACAGCCAATTGGACAGTTGAATTATCATGAAATTGCTGGCAAATTGCTTGAGTTAATTAAAAACTTAATTGTGGCTGCTGCTGCTGCTGTTGTTGCTTTGACTTTGGGTACGGCTTCTGCTGCGTGACAAACGCGCAAAACGGGTTTAGGCTCTCTGCGCGTCCGCGTATTTGCCATTTGTTGTACTAACGGATTCAGTTATAATTCATGCGTGTTGCCTATAAAGCAATCAAAATTCATACAACATACGAATTGCTTCTTTTTTTTTTTTGATTTTGTATAAATCGTTTATTAAAATTTGTGGAGGGTAATGACTGCTCCGCTGGGATTATGCTTAAACCGCAGTTATGCTGGATAACAAGTTTGTGTAAATTCGCAATAGCCTAATTAAGGTTTTTGAAATTTTCGCCACTAAATTTATAACTCATAATTTCTCCATTTTTCGATTTTATCTCAATGCCGGCAAGCTGCAAAATGGCATTTGGTTGAAAATGTTAAATAACTCAGGAAAGTACTTAGGTATATCGAAAGTTCATAACAAAACGCCCAATGATTGTAGTTGAATCCCAGATGAGCCATTGAAGCTAGGGCAAGTTATTTGATTATTCTTTCTCTAAGGCCCGGTTTTTCAGTACAAGTTTAACTCAATTTGTCAGTTAAACTAAGCTTAAACTTGTTACGCAGTTTTTCAGTCAACTTTAAACGAAGTTTAAACGTAGTTTAAGCGGTCAATTCGGCAGGGTTAAACTCTAGTTAACCTGTCAGCTGTTTTGCATATTTGATGCTTTTGGTTGTGAAACAATAAGCTGAACGCAATTAAGAAAGGACGATATTTTTATATTTAATTAAATACTGGATATATCATCTGACGAAAGTGATTATAGTGATGCAGAAATTGGCGAAATGCTAACTATTACAATACTGAGGAGAAGCAATGGCGTTGAATATGTATACAAATATTATCTGTTGCCGTATCTAGATAAAGAAAAAACCAATGTTGCCGTATAAAAAGCAAATATTAAAAGCGGCCTTAAACTCACACTGAAAAACCGCTCTGCAGTTTAACTGGAGTTTAAATTTATGCCGAGTTTAAGCAAACTTAGTTTAAACTGAGCTTAACCAAGGACTGAAAAACCGGGCCTAAGTCTCTCCATCTCCAACTTCTTATATTATTTTCTTCACGTTTTCCTGTCCTCGTTTCCTGAATCGTTTTCAATTGTAAAGGCTGGATTATTTGACAGTCCTTTTACCACAGACCAGAATTTGCTTGCTGTAATCGTTAGATTAAATACCCATGATTACGATTACGGTAATGGTAATGTCAATTGTTTTGTAATTCCAATTGTTGCGCCTTAATCTTGGTTCGTACTGTTATTTATTGAATAATTAAATTTAAAAAAAAAATTCCTTACGATTAAATTTATTGTAATCATGCGTACACCTAATAAACGATGTTTTTTTTTTTGTTTTAAATTCGATCATAAATGGCTTCGAAGTGAAAATTTATATTGCTATAATCTTGTTTCATTTTATGTGTAATCAATGAATTACACTTTATTTATTTTTTAATTACGATTTCTATGATCATTAAAGTAGGTTTTTGTTAGTATAATTGCAGTAATTTTAATAGATCCTATATCTGGCATCGTAATTCTTTTCACGTGTAATGCATGTTCTTAAATTACTAATCGTAATCGTAATTCTTTTCATGTGTAATGCATTGCATGTTCTTTTACTTGCTTTAAATTACTATCAGTGCATTCATTAATTAGGCGCATGTGACTACAATAAACGCTACGATTACAGTAACTGCAATAGATCCTATATCAGTAATCGTAATTCTTTGTAAAGGGTGTTTTTTTAGGGGTATAGAACTTCGAATTAAAATAAAACACAAGAAAATCGTTTTAAGGTCCATCAATTTGGCTTTATTGGAAGGATAATTTTATGCCATTAATGTTTAAATATGATTTCGGGCATGTGGCCGCCGCGGCTGGCTCGAATAAAGCCAATTCTACAGGTCCAATTTTCAACCACTTTTTCGAGCATATGGGGCCGTATGTCGGCAATAACGCCACGAATGTTGGCTTCCAATTCCCCTAACGTTTCTGGTTTGTTGGTGTAGACGAGCGACTTCACATATCCCCAAAGAAAATAATCCAATGGTGTCAAATCACACGACCTTGGTGGCCAATTGACAGGTCCATTCCGCGAAATTATGCGCTCATCGAATGTTTCCTTCAATAAATCGATTGTGACGTGCGCTGTGTGGCATGTAGCGCCGTCTTGTTGGAACCACAACTCATCCACATTCATGCCATCCAATTCGGGAACAAAATAGTCGGTTATCATGGCTCTATACCGGTCTCCATTAACGGTAGCTGCCTCTCCAGCATTATTGCGGAAGAAGTATGGCCCAATGACTCCACCAGCCCATAGAGCACACCAAACAGTCAGTTTTTGTGGATGTAATGGCGTTTCAAGGGTCTCATGTGGATTCTCTTCACTCCAAATGCGGCAATTTTGCTTGTTGACGTAGCCATTCAACCAAAAATGAGCCTCATCACTGAACAAAATTTTGCGATGAAACTCAGCATCGAAATCAATCTCATTTTCGGCCCATACACCAAAATCACGACGCATTGCATGGTCTCGCGGCTTTAATTCTTGCACAAGCTGGATCTTGTAAGGTCGCAAGCCAAGATCTTTGCGCAAAATCTTCCATAAAGTTGATGGACAAAGCTCCAATTGCTGTGCACGGTGGCGAATCGATTCATTCGGGTCCTCTTCAACACTTTGCTCTACAGCGGCAATTGTTTCTTCGGTGCGCACTGTTCGACGTCTCTGCGGATGCGTATTATCACAACGTAGTGCGAAAACGATCCATGGTTAACCGAATTAATTGCTCTGATGGACGATTATGTCGACCATAAAATGGACGGAGCTCACGGTAAACTTCGCGAACTGAACCATTATTTTCGAAATAAATTTGCACGATTTGCAAGCGTTGTTCTTTTGTCAACCTGTTCATGATGAAATGGCAAACCAAACTGAACATAAATGACATTAGAGTTGCCAGATTTGACCACAAAATGCCAGTTTTATCTCTATAAAAAAAACACCCTGTATGTGTAATGCGTTGCAAGTTATATTAAATGTTTTTAAATTACTAATCGTAATCGTAATTCTTTTCATGTGTAATGCATTGCATGTTCTTTTACATGCTTTTAAATTAGTATTACTGCATTCATTAATTAGGTGCATGTGATTACAATAACAGCTATGATTACAGTAATTGTAATAGATCCTATATCTGTAATCGCAATTCTTTTCATGTGTAATGCGTTGCATGTTCTTTTACATGCTTTTAAATTAGTATTACTGCATTCATTAATCAGGTGTATGTGATTACAATAACAGCTATAATTACAGTAATTGTAATAGATCCTATATCTGTACTCGCAATTCTTTCCATGTGTAATGCGTTGCATGTTCTTTTACATGCTTTTAAATTAGTATTACTGCATTCATTAATCAGGTGTATGTGATTACAATAACAGCTATAATTACAGTAATTGTAATAGATCCTATATCTTTAATCGCAATTCTTTTCATGTGTAATGCGTTGCATGTTCTTTTACATGCTTTTAAATTAGTATTACTGCATTCATTAATCAGGTGTATGTGATTACAATAACAGCTATAATTACAGTAATTGTAATAGATCCTATATCTGTAATCGCAATTCTTTTCATGTGTAATGCGTTGCATGTTCTTTTACGTGCTTTTAAATTAGTATTACTACATTCATTAATTAGGTGTATGTGATTACAATAACAGCTATAATTACAGTAATTGTAATAGATCCTATATCTGTAATCGCAATTCTTTTCATGTGTAATGCGTTGCATGTTCTTTTACATGCTTTTAAATTAGTATTACTGCATTCATTAATCAGGTGTATGTGATTACAATAACAGCTATAATTACAGTAATTGTAATAGATCCTATATCTGTAATCAAAATTCTTTTCATGTGTCACCTATTGCTCGTTCTCTTACGATTCCATTTTTTAAATTACTATTTCCTGCGATTACAATTAAAACAATTAATCGAATTACTTCGATCGATTAAACCATTACTATTTGTTATGTTGCTACTGCTTTAATTATTAATTTAGCCTGTAAATAAATGTTGCCTTGTACTTGCAATTACAGTAATTGTAATATATTGAAACATGATTACAATTGGAAAAAAAAACTTGAAATTGCGAATACTAAACGTCATCGTAATGCTAATACCGGTCGCCCACTTTGTGTTTTGAGTATCCGCTCCCAGGGGTTTGCGCATGCTGCTGATGGCCAAAGACATAAAACTACCTATTTCTAGCTTCAAAGCCTCTTACTGAACCTCGAAGTATTTTGTAGTTACGGTGACTGCTTCTAGGTTGCTTTGTTTTAAAATACACATCATTTAACAAAGAAAAAAGGAACATAAATATCTCGATATTAATATTTGTGCAACGTACAAGTATTTCTACTACTTTCCGACTTCAGTCGTCTTTTATAGTATTCTTAACTGTATTTTAGTTATTAGCTTCACATTTCATTCCTTTGGAATTCATCTTGAGTTCAGTCTGCGCAGTTTGCAATAACTTAGTAAGTACTCAGGCAGTTCCTTATGTCTTATAAATATGTCAGTAAGTGTGAGTATGTGCTAAAATTAATTTCGAATCACTTTGTAAGCTTTTAAATTCTTAGCTGAACTTTGTAGTAAAAGTAGTAGCTGGAAAATCAAACTAGAGCCTGAGAAAAAAGCTGGCCAGCAAGCAAAACAACATCAATAACAAGAGTATAAAAGTTATAAGGTTGGCAGGCTAGGCTCTGGCTGCTTGGTAGACGGACATAAAATACGAAATGAAAAATCGTCGTTTCAAAGTTGCTGAGTTGGGCAACAAATTGCTTCTTAGCGCTATAAAGCATCGAACGAATTTCCAACAACTTAAATGAAAACTCTCATGCCACATACAGCTGTGTTTAATATAATAGTAGCGAAATTAAAAGTTAACGCAAAGTTTAGGCAAGTAAAAAAAAAACTTTATAAAAAGGCCATCAAAATCTTCAAATTTTTTGGTAGAATTTCAAAAAAAGTGTGTCGCAGTTTTGTAGACCAATCAATTTTAGTACAACATTTTGCAGGTTAAAACTCGCTCAAAAATTTCCCTGAAATTTCAGAGTTTTTTTCGTCAAGGGTGTTGAGTGATTTCTTTCATACAACGCATGAAGAAAAATTTATTTTTTATGGAAAAAAATACCCAACCCAAAATTCTAAAAATTCAGGGGAAATTTTTAGGTACTTCTTACTTGCACATTATCGTGCTAAAATTGAATGAGCTATATATCTGTGTACTCAAAATTTCTTTAAAAATTCTGCCCGAAAATATTGAAATCTTGATGTAAATTTTTAAAAGTTTAATGAACTTTGCCGAACTTTGTGTAAACTTTAAGCTTGTTTTTTAATGTGGTTTCTGTTATGGCACTCGCTAATTTTTAAATGAAAATTAATAAAAACACGTCTTCTTTTCATTTTGTGGAACGATATCCATTTTAATTGCACTACAATTATATTGAACACAACTGTACATTCATATAATAAAATAAATAGTGTTCACTGTAACAATCCCCGCTCAGTGCAGTCTAACTGTCGACTAACACAAACTATTAGCGCTCGACTACGCCTCTCTCACCAATTTATGTGGTCAACAGCTCTGTATTTTGTTTTATTTGTATGTAGAACGTTAACGGAAGCGGCGCTCAACTCAAACGCAAATAAATTCCACACAAGAAGTTTGATGGTGGGGTGGCAGAAATGGATGAGGTGGAGATGCACATTTCGAGATGGCCCAACACTACGAGAAATACAAAATTGATGCATTCAACGCGCTTGGTTGTTACTTTTATAGTAGTTTTATTGTTGTTGTTGTTAACTGTAACAGGGATCATGCAGGTTGCAACTTGCCACATCAAGCGCACTCAGTATTTATGCTTGCAAATGTTGGTATGTATGAGAAGCGCTCTTTGTGGTAGTATGAGTGGACTTTGGGATCAACAAAAGTTCGGTATAATTCGAGGCTAACACTTGCTTGAGCGCCTTACGACGTTCCGTTTCGAATTTTAAATCCAGACTCTCAACGTGATATGCAACTTGCCGCCAATCGATCTCTTTTTCAAGCAAGCGGCATTCCAAGGTGCACTTAAGCTTTGGGAGTTGGGAATCTGGAATAAGCGTTCATACGTAAATGTGTACGACTCCAATAATTCAAAGAAAACGGACGACATCTCTCTCAGTACACATTTTTGCGTTCTTATATGTACTTAGAAATATCTGCGCTGTTTCGTTGATACCCATATTGGTCGCTCTCACGTAATTTAAAATAAAATTAAAATATGTGGCCACCCTGTAAAACATTCTATGTTTAAACAGTTCATTATGAGAGCTTGAAATATACTATATTACCTAAGGGCCAGAGTGCATCCTAAATCGTTTTCGAGACAAAAGCGGGTAACAAAAAAAATTAAAAAAGAATATAATGATAAGGTGGCAACCCTAGGTGAGAACAATATCTAGAATCATTTTGTTGAAGTACTATACAAAATACATTTCCTTTGATATCCATATTGGCTTATTTAACTTAATTAAAAAAGTTATACCACGTGGCTACACTGTAAAAGCTTGAAATGTAGCATAATACTTGCATTCAAATTCGTAAAGTCGTTTTCGAAGTAATAAGAGATATAAGAAAAATAATATAATAGAACCAGACCTGTTAAATTTGATTAGTAATTAGTAATCAATTAATTAATCTGCTTTATAATTGGTAATGATTGGTTTATTTGTTTTTCAAGAAAAAGCAATTATTAATTGATTACGATAAGAAAAAATAAAAAAAAATATAAAAAAAATTTAAAAAAAATCAAAAACAAATGTTTTTGATTACTTTTGACTATTGTTTGATTACTTTTGATTTTTTCCAGTATTGTTGATGTGTGTGTTTATGTGCTTCTACAATACGGGAAAAAATCTAAAATAATAAAAAAAATTCAAAAGTAATCCAAAAAAATTTAAAATTATCGAATGTAATTAAAACACAGTTTTTGATAATTTTTGATTTTTTTAATAATCGTAAAAAATTGTGATTTCTTTTTATAATTTTTTTTTTAATTGGAAAATAATCATTAAAGATTGAAAGTAATGGTAATAAATTATTAAATAGATTCTCAAGAAAATATGTAATCAAACCGGAAATCATTACTATTAGTAATCATTATTTGACAGGTCTGAATAGAACTACATATACAGCAAAACTATGTGCTAAAAATCCATAAATTTTTTTTTGTGTTTAAATAATTGTTATATTTTTTTTTTCAAATACGTGGCAACCCCGTAAAAACACCCTAAGTGGCGACACCTAGGTAGTAAATCATACAATGTTGCTCATAACTACATGCTAAAGAGGGGACTCGTCACACCAACAAATCAACCAAATATACTGCACATCACCGAATTTGTATAGGTCTCCCCAGCCCACGTTGAGCTTGTGTGTTTTTAAAAGTTGGCGCTTGCAATTGCAACAAACGCAAAAATTTCAGTATTCAAGCGTTTAAGCCGCTTTATGTTGTGCTCGCTTCTTTCTCTTTACTTTTTGAACGCTTTATTTTGTTGGTTTTTCTACTTCAAAGTTTAAACTTTTTTTACTTTTTAGATGCAGCTTTGCTGATTTCTTCATGTTGCGCGATGCCTCTACTTTGAACTCTTTAAACTTAATTCGTTTCTTAGTTGTTGTTGTTGTTTTCATTTCTATTGCATCATGCGCAGCTTGAGCTTTGAAAGCTTCCTAAAGTGACCCCCGTCCCAGTCTGTGTTTCTCTGTGCTTGCTTTCTAGCTTTTTCTCTAACTTCCACAATATTTGCTAAGAAAATAAAATTAAAGCAGAAAATTAAAAAAAAAATTAGCAACGAAAATAACAGGAAATTACCCATGTATGTGTGCATATCTATGTGTGTTGTATGTGCGTTTTGAGGAAAATTGTGCAAAATGCAAAAAGCTTAGAATTTGCTTTGGTTGTTGCAATTAGAGAATGCGTGTTAAGTAGAAACTCAATGACGACACTGTGGAGGACGAATGTGGTGAGTGAGGTCGTTTGATCGTACCGGGTTTGCCAATAAGACATTAAGGTGTGGAAGACAGCTTGCTTCACCTTTGCAACATAGTCGATTGCTGTATTAGTTTTGCTCTGTGAATTTGTGTGTGTGTTTATGGAGGCAACAAACAACATTTATTTGCTTTGAGCAAAGCAACACCATTAGGCTACTAATCAAATGTTACAACACCTAGCAGATAGAAAGCACTTTAGTTTGTCGTTATCCTTAAAGTGTTGGCGGCTACATATAAATGTATGTATATATGCAATTAGCTGGCGAAATGCCCTGCCTACCTATATACACACATAGTATTGACACAAATAGAGCTCTGGCTAGTTTCAACCGATTATTGGTGTTTTAATTGAAATTTCTGCTATGAATTTTTGCTTTCTACAGAGTCATGTCGAATCTGAACGTTTGAGAAGCATTCTTCTTTTTCTGTAAATGGTCATCTAACCGCCTGGGCGATTTTGACCGTCTACCATAGCTCGTCAGTCGTTTCTTCGTTGCGCCAACTGACGCCAATTGGAAACATCGCGGGATCGCAAATCGGTCTCCACTTAGTCCTTGCATCAGAATAGTGGCCTCCTCTTCCTGTGCTTCTACCGGCAGGTGCCGATAAGAATACCTTCTTGGCTGAAGCATCTTCGCTCATTCGCACTACGTGGCCTAGCCAGCGAAGCCGCTGTGTTTTAATTCGCTGAACTATGCCGGCGTCTGCGTAGAGCTCATACAGCTCAAAATTAAATCTTCTTCGGTACTCGCCGTCGCCAACGCGTAGAGGTCTGCAAATCTTTCGAAGAACCTTTCTCTCGAATACTCCCAAAGCCGCCTCATCAGATGTTGTTAGTGTCCACGCTTCTGCACCTTATAGCAGGACGGGTGCGATAAGTGACTTATAGAGTGTTATTTTCGTTTGTCGACAGAGGACTTTACTTTTCAATTGCCTAGTCAGTCCGAAGTAGCATTTGTTGCAAGAGTAATTCTTCGTCGGATTTCTAGGCTAACATTATTGTTGGTGTTAATACTGGTTCCCAGGTAAACGAAGTCCTTTACTATTTCGAAATGATTGCTGCCAACAGTGGCGTGTGAGAAGCATTGTATGACAGTACTTCACCCCTAAGGCGATAGAGATTAACACTAGAAAGCTAACCTTCGCTCACACGCTATAAAAACTAACGATTCGTTGATACGACGAACAATTCTCGACTTAGTGATGCCACGCCCTCTCAATGTATTGAAATAAAAAGTACCCTATCTTTTAAGTTGAACAATCTTTTAAGTCGATAGTAAATTTTATCGAAATCGGTTCAGTAGTTTTAGAGTCCATTGCGGTCAAAGTTTGTTACACAAGAAATATATATAAAAGACTAGAGGGCCTGCCCAGAAATTTACCTGAATGGATCTGAAGTATTGCCTATTCCCATCTCTATCAATATCCCTATCCCTACCCTTCCCGAGATATGCGGCATGAAAATTTTCATTTGTATGGGAGGTGTCAACGCTCACTTCTCCCTTCAACCCTTTTTTCTTGAGGTGTTAGAGATAAGACTCATTTAGCTCCTTACCAATTTTCAATATTCTACTGTAAATACATTGAGAGATATGCAGTAAGGAAAGTCTCATTTGTGTGGGAGGTGCCACGCCCACTCCTCCCTTCTCCCCTTTTTTTCTTGAGATGTTAGAGATTGATCTCCCTAAGCTTCTTATCAATTTTCAATATTCTAAAATAAATACTTCCAAAGATATGCTGTTTGGAAAATCTGGTTTGTATGGGAGATGCCACGCCCACATCATCCAGTTGTCCGGATTGTGGATCTAAACCATCCTCGAGCCCATTTGAGTATACAAAATTCATCAATATCGGTCCAGGCGTTTAGAAGAAGCTTAGTGACACCATACGGACGCACAGAAGATTTTTATATATAAAGAAGGTGAGAAATATATTGCAAGCCTAAAATGCTTAATGTTAAAGAGCACGCGGAATTATTAAGCAAAGAGTTTTAATGAACTGCTAGAATAGCTAAAGAAGAGAACGTTCTTCCCAGGGAGACTAGAGTCATATTAGCACAACTTCTTTCTGGATAAGGAAATAGGTTAAACTCTTACATGTCCAAACTCAATCGCACCATATCAAATACATGCTCTGGGGTGTGCCCCCTCATGACACCAAACATTAAAAGAGATGTTTAATAGAGCACTAATTTCGCTTTGGTCCAGCTCTCTTGAAACTGATAGTCTTCCTGGACTTTCGTTAGAAGCTTTTGAAAGCCATTATATGTTCGTGGAATGATGCAAACGACCCTCTGATGTTGCTACATCGCTTGTTCAGCGACAACTAACAAGCTGTATGAATGAGCGCACACAATTGTATGTTGAAACGACGACCTCTGGTATAAATACATTTGTTTGTTATTTTCCTTTGGATAAGCTATCTCATTTTACTTTTAATATTCGAAATTCTCGACAGCCATTTACAAAGCGACACTTACTCATTTCAGGCAGGGTTGATTACTCGAACTAATTTCTCAAAGCCGTAAATAACGAAATAAAATTTAAAGAAATATTAATTATACCGTTAAATCTTAAAAAAAAATGGGTAAAACTACTTTTTAATATTCTCCACTATTTACGATTTAGTAGCTTTATTACTTATTAATTTCGAGAAACATTAACTACCTACTAAAAATGCCTTTCTATTCAATCGCCAATCATTCAATCAAAGACAAAATTAATTGTGCGGCTATTAATAAATTCTCTCGGCTCATTCATCTTTAACATATGATTTAAACAATCTTTGCGATGAGCATATGGCTTAACGTTTTTTTATGGCTTTGTCCTCATTTTCAAAAAACTTACAATACGAGTACACCAATAACCAAGCAACCAATCACACGAGCAATCTGTTAATACCCAACTGTGCGCATGGAATTTACACCGACGGCCATTTGGTATTTTTTCCAATTCAACGCTCTGTTGATGAATCATTGGCTATACACAATATTCCCACATTAAGCCAGTAATGATTATTGCTACAACCAAGAGATTTCAAACAAATTGACAGGTGGTTTTTATTCTTGACATAATAAAGCGCGCATAATGGGGCAGAGCACACACACAGCGCACAGACATTTAACAATTTTCAATCCGTCATACTTTCCAAATATGCAAATTAAAAAGAATAATTATGAGCTTACGAACATATGCATATGAAAGTTATTTAAGAGATTAACAAATGTAAAAGCAATGATGGCAATCAAATTGTTATGGACGAAGTGCTAATTCTACGAAATTCTACAGGATTAAAATGTCTTGAATTGAGAAATGGTACTTTGTTGTTTTACTGAATTAATGATATTATGTATAATAGTTTTTAATGCTTGTTGTATTCTTTTCTCTCCAACATTTTTATTATGCCTTAATGGCTGTTCACACAGTCTTTTCTTTTCGAACGGTTGTTTGGATGGTGAAATGAGCCATAGAAAGTATGCCTATTTGTGACATTCAAAGATTTTGTGTCTTTTATAGGCTTATGCCATACTTCCCACAGGAATGTACCTGATTCGGTTGAGCATGAAATAGTATTTGCCGGCTGGATTACTTGAATTTACTTTTGAAGATCTTGAAAACGTCAGCGTACTTATGGGAGGAACACTTCTCCACATTCTTAAATAGCGAGGGAGATGATGAGCCTGTTAATTGCCCGATAGAATCCCCGAAAATAGAAAAAACGGGCAAGGCTGAACTACAAAGATCTGAGAATGGCAAAAAAAAATAATATAACTGTTGGTAGTGATGGCAAGATTAATCGCAAAGATTGAAATAATCGATTAATTTTGAGCAATTAATGATTTAATTGTATCGTAGACTTACTTTCAATTAATTGCAATTTTAATCGATTAATTGGCAAAATAATCGTTGTGCGTGGCAGCATTGTTTCTTTGTTATTTCTTTCATCACTAAGATCCTTATATTACTCAAAATGGCTCCCATCAAAAGTAAAGCGGGGAAATATTTCATTAAAGAAAATAACAACCTGGTTGTTTGTAATTTTTGCAAAAAAAAGTTAAAATTTTCAAACAACACATCAAACATGTTCCAGCATTTGAAATTGAAACATGCAGCTGAAGTTGATAAGGATAATGTAAGATCAAATAGTTGCTTTCCTTCAAAGAATGAGTGCGTAATAAATTTTTTTATAGCTTGATTCCAAAACAAATGACGATGACAGTGAAACCATTGATGAAAATAGTGTGGATACTGTGGTCGATATGGTAAATGAATGCGAAGGTAACACAGATAATAGACCGAGTACTAGCGGCAGTCAGCCATTAATTTTGCAAGCATTCACCAACATTCGAAGCTATTCCTCCGGAACAAAAAGCAACAAAATTACAAATGGACTCATGCGCATGATCGTCAAAGATAATTTGCCGTTTACCTTTGTCGAAGGTATGTTTTGTGTTCATTAATTGTTCTATTATTTTATTCTAAAAAATTTAACTTTTATTAAAGGTGATGGCTTCTTAGACTTTATGAAGGAAAATTTCCCACTTTACAAAGTCCCATCAAGGAACACGATAAAGGCTGAAATTGATAAACTGTATGAAGAGGAGAAAAAAAAATGTGTGTCATTGCTTTCAAATTTGCATTGTGTAACCCTAACCACTGATATATGGACTAATATAGACATGAAAAGCATGTTGGGAATAACCGTTCATGGGTTGCTTGAAACAAAACCATTTAATGGAACAATTGGTGTTTATGAATTGAGTGAGTCCCATACAGCTTCCCATATATCTGAGATTTTGTCCGATGCAATGAAAACATTTTCTATTGAGGAAGATAAAGTTAAGGCTGTTGTCACAGACAATGCAAGAAATATTGTCAATGCAATCTACGAAAAATTCGGAAAAAATCGTCATATTCCATGTTTCGCCCACACGCTGAATTTGGTTTGTTCGAATTCATTAAATATTTCTGCTGTACAAGACATTGTTTTAAAATGCAAAACAATTGTGAAATGGTTCAAACGCAGCGTTAAAGCCAATGACGACATGCGAAAGGTGCAAGCAGCTGCTGGCGTACCAGAGGGTAAATTTTTAAAACTTTTATTAGATGTAAATACGCGCTGGAATTCCACCTATTATATGATCGAGCGGTTCATCAAACTTAGCGCCTACGTCAGCCAAATTTTGTTAAATTACCCGGATTCTCCGCCCATGATAACTTCAAGAGAGAAGGATGAACTAATGGAAATATGTACAATTTTAAGACCTTTAGAGGCCATGACAGTGCAGATAAGTGGCGAACGGCATGGAACTCTCAGCCAAATAATACCACTAGTTCATTGCGGTCATGAGCAAATTTCGAAAATTCACCCATGTCAACCAGCAGCACAAAAACTGAAGCAAGAAATTTTAAAGCAATTTGACAAAAGATTTGCCACCATAGAACAGTCTTTTCTCTTAGCTGCATCCACTATCTTGGATCCAAGGTTTAAAAGGCTTAATTTTAAGGATCCGGTGGCTTTGGCATCGGTATTACGATACATTCGTGCTGAAATGACCAAAAGTGATGACAATATGGAAACAGCAAGTGAGTCATCGATGGAATCAGAACACGATTTTGACTTCTGGGCTCCACACAAAACTCTCGCGCACAAAAAAAAAAGAGAGCATGTGACGATGTGCAACTTCAAGACGAGCTCTCTTTTTATTTAAACTCCCAAGTTTTGCCACTTAAATCGAACGTAGTAGATGCTTGGGATGACATGAAAACAGTTTATCCGAAGCTCTATGAAGTCTCTAAAAATTATTGCCATTTCATTGGCACATCAGTGCCTGCGGAACGGTTGTTCTCCAAGGCCGGATCCACCGCAACATTAAAAAGAAACCGACTGACAACTAAACGGCTGTCAAAATTATTATTTCTACAAACTTGGCTAAATAAAAAATAAGGGGATAAATTAATAGTTTGTAAAATGTGTAAAAAAATAATCACAACAGATTTTCAATTTTTGTCAAATATTTTTTTAAACTTTTTGAAAAAAAAAAAATTATATAACTTTGTATGTAAACGCATATAAATTTCCTTTATAAAATTATATGTTCAAATGAATGAATGAATTAATAAAATAATATTTTCAAGTAAATTGTTTTTAATTATTTTCATGCATTATCGCAGCTTTTTCAAACAGGGGTCTCAATTGTTTTATCATTATATTTTATAAATCGACAATTAATCGATTAATTCTTATTAATTGCAATTAATCGCAAATCAATTATTTTACTTCTGCAATTAATCATATGATTAATTAATCGATTATTTTTATTTTTTTGCCATCTCTAACTGTTGGATATCGGAACCAAAGAGTTGTTAAAAATCATTCATCAACTCTTTTGCAAAATATCTTCGGACAAATACATGCCTCCAATTAGTGTTTTGCCCAATCCACAACCAATGGGGGGCATATTAGGTTCTATCTAGCGTACTGTTGCAAAAACTGAAGCCCATAGTCAATAAGTTAATTGCACTTAATTAGTGCGTCTAAAAACCTAACGTTGACCACATCTTTGCGATACGCAAACTTCTCTAGAAGGCCTATAATAATCGGAATCCATAATTTCTTTATGGAGCTTAAACGGTTATGCTAAACGACGTTGACCAATGCCAACCACTCCCTCAGCATTAAAAAAACAATTTCCGAGCCATTCTAAACCAAACGAAGAATTAGAGAAGATTTCTCCTAACCGTAAGTTACTTATCCCGCCGCTGAAGAAGATAATTATAGTCATATCAGTCTTTATTTAGGCTCTACGTTTCGTGGTGCTGATAAAGAGGCGAAACAAATAGGTAGTCGTAGTGAGAAGAACATGGAGAGGAAGAAATCGAATTACTACAGTTCTACATGGAAATGAGTTGATGAGCGGTAAGAGCTTCCCACAGAGACCCCTGCGGGTTAGGGGTTAGAATATGCCCAAGATAGGCATACCGGTCATAAGAGGCGACTAATATGCACAAAGGTAATGACGTGCAACTCGATGGTTGATCTACGGATATGATGCCTCTCACCTCTCATTACCATCTCTCCTTCCTTACGGTAGGAGGGGTCACATGACCTAGAAGGTTCGGCTGGTCATACGAAATCGCTACCACGACAGTCGGGCAGTACCGCAAGGGAGCACCGGAGCGTACCGGATTCATATCCGGCAAAGGACTGTCAGTTCGACAGCACTCCCCAAAACCTTCGGGGAGTGTTTTTGTCGTTACAACAACAACAGCTTCCCACAGCGAAGTAGTGTAGCTTGTTAAATCGGCTTAAACGGCTTCGCTAGCTGAGTCATATGATGCTCATAAACAAAGAAGCGCTGGGCCAGAGGATTTTCCTATTAACATCCGAAGTTAGCAGATAAAGGGCCTCCCCCGCCGACTGAGCTGAAAAAAAAAGTTGAAGGATGACTTGACTTTCTTTGTTGTTTCCAACTGGCGTCAATTATCGCAACGGGAGTTTAGCTCAACTGAATGATGACGATTACAAAACGGTCTGTTTTGGGCTTGATGCCATCACTCAAAAATTCCTCAGCTCAATACTTTTATGGGCGCTGGCTACTGTGTCTCTTTGTGAAATGCATATCTTGCCTTGACCTGTGTCACGTTCTTATATGCTCCGACCTTGGCAAAAGGAATCGTTGTATAGATGTGTACGTTGTCCTCTACTGTCGGCATTATAAGATGCCTTAATCAATTTCTGGATTCTGCTGTGACATTTCCCGAAGTCCGCCTAACCCTACGGTGTTCTAAAATACATCGCATGAAATAGTAGGTTTGATTAGTGCCCTGACGATAGTAGTAGTAGAACTTGTCACCTTAGTATGGGCTACCTCCGCATTTGGGTTTTGAACCACAGGCATCGTGAAACTCTCAAAAGATACATTCTCATGTATAGGTGGGGTCATGTAGACACGTACTTTTCTAAATAATCTCTTGTTTGTTGTTTAAAATTTTCATGATTGAATCAAACCTGTTAAATAATGATTACTAATCCTAATGATTACCGGTTTGATTAATTACTATCTTAAGAATCCATTCAATGATTGATTACCAATTATTTTAAATTTTTAATAATTATATTCCAAATTATAAAAAAAATAACGGGTTGGTGTCGAAATTCTGTATGTACAAAATTCTAAAAACAAAATTCTGCTTTTTAAAATTCTGCTTTTTTAAAATTCTGCTTTCAATGTTCTGTATTACAAAATTCTGTATTAAAATATAATGTTAACAATGTTAAAGAGGTAATGTAATTATTTTGAAAAAGTGCGCAGCTACGCGAACTACAGTTATTCTGTACAAAAGACCTTTCTGCATAGGCGGCCTTCGGCCGCGCTTATTTAAATAACCCTGGGCTACGCCATGCCAAGTCCAGGTGGTTGCCCTGATCGGTGGCAACATGCCACCGATCCGACTCTTTTGCGCGTTTTTAAGTACAGCCTAATAATTTACAACAACCACATGAAAACTTGCGACAAAACAAATAAAATATATACATATGTACATGTGCGCACTTTTTCAAAATAATTACATTACCTCTTTAACATTGTTAACATTATATTTTAATACAGAATTTTGTAATACAGAACATTGAAAGCAGAATTTTAGAAAGCAGAATTTTAAAAAAGCAGAATTTTAAAAAGCAGAATTTTAAAAAAGCAGAATTTTGTTCAAGCAGAATTTTTTTGCAATTTACAGAATTTTGTCACACAGAATTTTGTAATACAGAATAATGACACGCTCCCAAAAATAACCAACAAAAATCATAATTTTTTACGATTATTAAAAAATCTAAAATAATGAAAAATAATCAACAAAAAAAGTAGTTTTGATTCCTTTAGTTTTTTTTTAATTTTTTTTTTGGTTTATTTTTATTTCTTTCAATAGGTCCAATATTGGACCTCAAGCCAGCTTCTAAACACATTTAGGAAATAAAAAGGTCGCAAAAAACAAATATCTTTCAGTATTGTTGTACGAGTAGAAGCACAAAATATACACTTTACAATACTGAAAAAAATCGAAAGTAATCAAAACAACTTTTTTTTTGATTATTATAGATTTTTTTTTTAAATAATCGTAAAAAATCATGATTTTTTTAATTAATTGGAAAATAATCATTAAAAATTGAAAGTAATTTGTAACCAATCATTAAATGGATTCTCAAGAAACTAATTAATCAAACCGGTAATCATTAGGATTAGTAATCATTACTTAACAAAACAACTTTTTTTGATTTTTTCGTTTTTTTTCTAATCGTAATCAACTAAAATAATCATTACCAATTAAAAGGGCCATCTAATTAATTGATTACTATTTACTAACCAAATTTAACAGATCTGGATTGATTGTTATTTAGTCGTTTGTTGTGGCAATGCAGGCCGTGCGAAATAAGACAGTGCTTCGCCGTTTAATCTTTTCAAGCCGGATCAAATCAATATTGCTCCTTGCCGAAAAGCAAATCCATACACCTACCGCAGTGCTTTATTCTCAATCATCGGTGCATTCATCGTTTCGAAAATATATAGTACAGACATTCATATGACGACACTTCGCTTACTTGTCTGAATTCCATTAATAACACTGTTTGAGTAGAAGTTCACTACATTTCTTTTATTACATGCTAGAAAAAGCTCGCTAAACTAAATAATTCTGCAAAAACTTTGCTCAATAAAAACTCAACCCAGAACACGAAGCTTATCTCTACATCAAAGTGCAGTAAAAATGCATTAAGGACATGTATAAAATAACACCAATGTGGCCCAAAAAGACGAGACAAGCAAAAAATAGCCTGATAACAACTCGAACAGAAAAAAAAAGACCAAAGTAAAGTCAACAACTAACAGCCAAACATTTGCAGTCAACACCAACTAGCCACCACACAAAATTTGACGTGAACTGTAGAAAACTGAGTGACAACAACAAATGAAGAAATTACGAAAAATCAAACAAAAAAATGTTGCCAAACTTTCAACACAGACATGAGACGGAGATGGCTGATCATACACTCACGCGGCCGCTAAAAATAATATATTCAATCGATGCACGCCGCATCTTGTGGGGTGGATTTTATGCCCAGTGCGGTTTCTGTGGATGCCATCCAGATTTCCGAAAATTATATTCATTTTAGAGCAGAATCTCAACCTAGGGACGCTCCCTGCTGTTCTTATACTTAATAGTCACTTGCATTCTGGAAATTGTAATCAAGATCTTCTAATGGAAGACCTAAGATACTAGCAGTTTCAACATACCAGCCCTCAGTGCAGTGTTCTTGCAGATTTATGTTTTTGTTCTCAAAGTCTCTTTGAAGTTCTAGGGTAGTGATACCATTGGCCTGTGCCGGGAATGTACCCTATAACTTTAAGAGCGACTTTTGTCTGTATAGGACAGCACCCTATGTTAAGCCGCTTCTAATCCTCCTAAATTGAGATGGTGCGTCTAGGAACTTAACAGATGTCGAACGACCTTCCAGGTACTTAGCGATTCACCTTTTTAGCGTCATGTGAAGCGCTGTTTTCTACGTCTGCGAGAAGCCTTGCATGTTGTCTGAATTTCGCGGGATAGTGAAATATTCTCTAATAGTTTGAGTTGAGGGGAGCGTTACCGGTGTGCAGTCCTTGCCGGGTATGGATCCGGTACTAGCACCTTCTGATACTAGACTGGTATGGTCTCAAGTGTCTTCGCTGCTAGCCGGATATAGGACTGTAAGACAGCCACTGGTTTGGGGGTTTCCCAGGCTTCAACAGAAGTGTCTTTTGCCTACTTCCATATTTCAGGAGTGACAAAATATTGCGAACTGACGTCAGTTATTATATAACAGTAATGCCAAGCTAGATGTGATGAACTCAGCTAAAGTCGTCTAGGCAGTTAATCGTCAATTTAAGAAAGACAAAAGGAGCATAGAGAAATTAGTACACAACAAGAATAAGAGAGGAGCCAAATAGTCATCATATATATTATTTCTGTAAGGTCTTTTTGTGGTATTTCCTAATTTTCTGCTCTCATTTGGAACCAATATTAATAAATAAGGTATCGTTTTAAAGGTGGGGGTTAGCTCTACATGCGAAACCATGTTTTAATTAGCGGAGTGCTTTTGTTTAAGCGTATTTTATAAAAATGAATTCTTTAAAATAAACGATTGTGAATGCACAAAAAAATCAATTTGTACTTTCGCATGCCTCGCGACATCTACATTTGAATGCTAAGACTGAACAGTGCGCCATCTACACTTGAACATTGCTAAAATAAGTGAATAAGACTGCGTTCACATTGGGACATAAACTCGAGTTAAAGGGACATTTTTTGAGTTAATTCATATTGATGTTGTCAATCAACTCAAGTTTATGGCTCAATGTGAATGTAATATAAGTGGTGGAATTTCAAATAGCTGTTTGCGCATATTTGTTAAATTTTTTAGGGACTCACAACAAGTGTAGCTGAAAATCTTTTTTTATAATTTGAGAAAAAGGTTTGAAAAATCCTGGACCTGGACTAATAAAAGGTTTCAAACCATTTTTGTTTTTTTTTTGCGCAAGGAGCGCACGGGCCCAGCTAGTTTATAAATAATACAAATGAGTTCTCTAGCAAACAAACCTCTGGGGAGCCTGCGGGAATATCTTAAAAAAAGATTCATTGGGTATAGAGAATTGAGCAAGAAATTAACTTATTTCTTCAAAAATTTGTTTTTTTTTTTCTTGTTTGCGCAACAGCCTGTTGTCGAGTACAGGGTGGCTGATGAAAGCCGCTACCAAAAAAAAATTAAATAACTTTTTTTTTATTTAATGAATCTGGTTAATTTTTTTTTTATTTTGCAGATTGACTTTTACATTTAACAAAAATGGATAACTGGGACACTGAAACAAGAATTTGGATTGTCCGCCGCTATCACGCACTGGAGTCCGTAGTTTCGGTTCAAAGAGAGTATAGGCGCACGTTTGGTGGCAATCCTCCGAGCAGATGGACCACAATAAGACTTGTAAACAATTTTGCCGAGCATGGGACAGTCAACAGAAGACCTTACCATCGAAACCCTTCAGTTCGAACGGAGGAAACAATCGCTGCTGTAGCTGTTGCCATACAAAACAATCCACGTGTTTCGACGAGAAGCTTATCTGCTCAAATGGGTGTAAGCAGACAGTCATTACAGTCAATTATGCACAAAGATTTGGACTTATTCCCATATAAAATTCAAATGGCCAACAAACTGAACGCTGCAGACTTGCCGATTCGCTTGGAATTTTGCCAGAAGATGCTTCAAATGGTGGAAGAGGGTGGAAACATGTTGAACTGTCTTTTCATGTCTGATGAGGCCCATTTCCATTTAAACGGCAACATAAACAAACAAAATTGTCGAATATGGAGTGCTTTCAACCCACAGATACTCCATGAGACGGAATTGCATCCACTTCGTGTCACAGTGTGGTGTGCAGTTTCATCACGCTGCATTGTCGGGCCCTACTTCTTCGAAGAAAACGGTCACACCGTTGCGGTTATTGGAGACCGTTACTTGAGCATGTTGAGAGAGTTTTTCTATCCAGAATTACGCCGAATAAGAATTTCTTTCAACTCTGTGTGGTTTCAGCAAGATGGTGCAGCTCCTCATATAGCCCAACCTGTTATGACAGAATTGCGACGAAAATTTCCCAATAAGCTGATATCCAAAAACTCCACATTCCGTTGGCCACCCAGGTCGCCTGACCTTACTGCACCTGACTTTTTCTTGTGGGGTTATTGCAAACAGGAAGTCTTCAAAGCAAAACCAACAAATTTGAATGAACTAAGGCAATCCATTCGAGAAACAATTGCGGCTATTCCTGTCTCAACTCTCCAAGCAGTAATGAACAACTTTTTGGTAAGATGCCGCACATGCATCGACGAGCAGGGGGGGCATTTAAATTCCATTATTTTTAAAACTAATTAAGCTATATTGAATAAAATTTAATGAGCTTTAACATGAATAAAAGAAAAATGAATTCCATACACTGAAAAAAAAAATTATTTGAGTTTCTTAATGTAGCAAAATTCATCAGCCACCCTGTATATGAAAATGCAGTAAATCTCCCGATAGCCAAAAATGCTACTCAAACATGGACACATTTCATAGCTCATAGAGCTAGAGCCACAAACATTCTTTATGTAGCGCGTCCTTTCGAAGTGAGCACAATGAATGAATTATAGCAACAACATGCTGCTACATATGCTCGTCGTGCATACATCTTTACATCATTGTTGGTAGACTGTGTTGTTGTTGCTTTTCTGCTTATTTTGTCGGCACTATGAAGTGGTCGTATCCCTGCTATATTCTCATTCGTGCATTGTTTTTGTATTGTGCTGTGTACCGCGTTGCATTGCTTGTAGTGGGCACAATAGTTTTAGGCGCGCTTTTCTTGTCTGGATTTTTGTTTTATTTTTGTTGCACTATAACAATATGTAGGCATTTCTTTACCTTTTTTCCTTTTCACATTTAAGCTTTTAAGTTATTGTAATTTCAATTAAAAGAGATTACCATTAGAACAGAGTTACCAGTTTTTGTTTTGGGTCGTAAATCGTGAAGCTTTGGGAGAACTCAAGCCCACACCTACGCCCGCACATGCACAAGCTCTTCATTTGAATGCTTACCTTAAGTATTCCATGCTTATGTACTTTTCTGTATACAGTCGCTCAAAACGAACTTGAGATAGTAATTAAGGAAGACTCGCTCTAACTAAGCTAGCGTCTTGCGTTGGCGGATAAAGCAAGATTTCTAGTGAACAACGGAGGTGGAATAAAAACACTAAATGAGGAATCCTTATATTCTTCTATACTGGCAAACGAGCCATTGAGCTGAGGTGGTATTTAAGACAGCTCGATCCATTTAAATTCAAATCTTAGTACTTTGGCTAAAGTTCAAAGCTACAGTATGATTTGTATTAGCGGAATTCTTGGAGCAACTTCCAGCGAGGCCTTGAACGTTACATCAGCGGGTTAGATGCTTAAAAAAATTAAGTATATCTGTCTTGTCCTTAGACTTCATGGCAATGGGGTAATGGTCCCTGGGACACTCTTGCCTCCTAAAAAACTTAGCCAGGCAGGCAGGCGCTACGAGCCGCGTGTATCTTTAATATTTTGATTCCCATTAAGGAAGACTGGTTATGTGGGATAGTGGAGCATGTTACCGGTGGAAGAATAAACATCTACACTGATGGCTCCAAGGCGCATGGAAGAACGGGCGGTGGATTTTTCTTTGACGACAAGTGCCTAGTTTTTTATTCCGAATAGCAAATTCTTGCATACTGTTTCAAGCAAAGGTATTTGCCATAACGGAAGCTGCAGAGAAATTTTTATATTTTGTAATAGTCCTCTCGTTTAATTAAAAACTTGTCCTGAGCAGATGGCTCTGCAGAGCAGGTTTCATTTTAGGTTAGGGCGGGAGGCAGCTACTCCTGAGCAGGGCAGTTCACTTGGACACATTATTGATATCACATATAACAACGTCGCCATTAGCTTCCAGCTATTTGGCAAATCTCCAACTAGCGTAAATATCGGATAAAGATAAAAAGCTACCACGCCAAAATATTTGATTATTCTATCTCTTCATCCTCTATGCAGTTCACTTAGCTGAGATTATTCGAAATATTCAGCCGAACCACATGTCCTCCAATCCCAAACAACGATAGCTGGCCGGAAGGACCTCGACACCTAACAAGAGGTGATGTCCGTGTAGCGCTGTCCTAGGTAATATTTAACTCTTAGAGCACTACAGCATCTTCGCTAAGTTCTTAATGAGGGCGACCTTCGTCTGCCAGAGAGATTCCCAAACGTTTGCCAATGGACCCACCACAAAAAGCAACAGGCTAGCTTTGCTTTCAACATAAGCTTCGGTTACAGCTTCTTGACCAAATAATCCGAAAGTACTTTACCTTGTCAGACAGTACCAGCTGTACTTCTCCAACTGAAGGAAGTTCACATACAGGAATCTTGCAAGAGAGTAGCTCTGTTTTACTTGTTTTGACAGCCATGATTGGATCACAATCAGACTCTTGTGAAGGGTATCAGCTGAACTCGACTGTGAGATAAAGAAAGCGGAGAGAAAGAACCAACAAAACATTTGCTCTGCTCTTGTCCGTCCCTTAGCAGTATAAGATAACGTCTTCTTTTGACATAGTTTGAGCCAGCTTAACTGTTTTTGGTAGCACAAAAAAGCCAATTTCAATTCGCCTAAGTGTGTCATTGCTTGGCCTGCCTGCGTCTCAATTTCTCTTGCGGCCCCAACGGATAGTGGTGAGCAACTCGTAGGCTGGTCTGCGAATAACCCCACTAATAATTTTCTGTTTTTTCCTGACGCTGGGTTTCACCGTGAACTGCTTGCTCAACATTAAGTCGACCTTCGTATGCGGCAGACACACCGTCAGAACATTTCTCTGCTCTCCAGCTGCCTTAACGGGGACTTGGCACCGTCGGTGGATCGCAATCGTGTGCAGCGAAAATCTGGCTGTCGCAGTGGTTTCAACTTGTCACCACAGTCCCAAACCAGTAACTTGCTCTCGTTCACACTCGCAGCTCAGGTGCGAGTTTTAAATAGCTATGGAAATATGCGCTAAGTGAACTGTCACATTTTGATGTTGGGCTACTGTATGTCTATGCAAACTGAAAAGAAAATCAACTCCCGCTAAACCTGTCACACACACACACAAAAACAAATACTTCAAACCCGAAAAGTCTGTTCCAATTGTTCAGCTGCCTGTCGTTCGTATTGTTTTTTCAGGCTTTTGTGCTATGACAAGCATTTTATTATTATATCTCAAAAAAAGTTTTATCCCGCCACTTGAAAGTTTTCAACTGAATTTTTAAGGTTTCCATGTTGGATTCTTTATTGTTGTATTCTTCCGTTACAGCTCCATTACCCTATCAACAAGCCTACTCCCCGCTTAATGTTGTATATCTGCCGTGTAAGTGCTAACATACATTCGATAAACAAAACCAAAATCCAACAAAAAAGGCTTGAAAATATTTGACCAGGTTTTAACTACAGCTTTGGCACTTATGCGCAGATACCTGCTTAAGTACTTTAATGCTTACCCAATGTATGCATATTTATATACTTATGTACTTTGTGCTATTTGGTTTGTTATACATGGGCGTAGAGTGAACCCCACTGCTTCATCAAACCAGATTAGTAATTAGTAATCTATAAATGAGACGGCTTTTTTAATTGGTAATGATTATTCTCATTTTTTCAAGAAAAAGCAATTATTAATTGATTATGATTAGAAAAAATAAAAAATAATCAAACAAAAATCAGAAATAATTAAAAAGAAGTAGTTTTGATTACCTCTGATAATTTTAATTTTTTTTTATTTCTTTTTGATCCTTTTTTATTTTTTGTGATTTTTTTCAGTATTGTTGATGTGTATATTTGTGTGCTTCTACAACAATAATGGAAAGAAATAAAAACTAATCTAAAAAAAAATACAAAAAAAATTATCCAAAATATTAAAAACAGAATTTTTTTGATTATTTTTGATTTTTATAATAATCGTAAAAAATCATGATTGTTTTTGATTATTTTTTTAATTAATAGGATGATAATCATTAAAAATTGAAAGTAATGGTAATCAATCATTAAATAGATTCTCAAGAAAATAATTAATCAAACCGGTAATCATTATTTAACAAGCCTGCATTAAACATTTTTTCAAAGAAAGTTTCCAATGGAACTGGCGATGTGGATTGATAGTGCTATCTTCTGGGTGACTAATAAAACACACCACAGGGTAATTTCCTTTCCACTCACCCTCACCCTTGTCGTCCATACTCTAAGTAACACAAATGGAAGCCTGCGCATATGACATGGGAGTTCTAGTAAAAATGTGGTTTAAAAGCACTCAGACTAGTTTCTTAATTGGCGCAACTAAGATGTACAGCAATGCAAGCGGAATGCAGTTTTAGATTGCAAGCTTCAAACCATCTTAAGCTTAAGAAGGGTTGAGCATTATGTGGCTGAGCTATGTTATTGTTCCATCATTTAGGAGTCTAGCGGGTTTTGACTAAATGCTACAACAACATGTTGTGTGATTGAGCTGTAAAGGAGGTGTGGGTTAGGAGCTCAATACCTCTACTCTGGATAGTGTTTGTAAATAAACTTCTTCTGGACCTTGAAGCCAGTGACTGCCGAGTGATCGGTTGTTAATTTCAAGACACCGATCTGCGGGGTTATTCGATAGAAGCGCAGAGTTTTGTGGGCTTGCTGCTGATCTCTTAAGATCTCTGCAACCAGATTGCCCACGGTTGAGGGAGTACAGCTAGTATTGACTGATAGAGTTAGATATTTCAAAACTATTTCTTATAGGAAATGGTCTTGGAAACCTAATGTGGAAGATAAGAACTCGGGCTTCGGCCTAAAGGTGGAAAACTGGCTTTCTGAGATGGTGGTCAATCGATATACTTCTGTGGAGGGACTGCTTAGTGGAACGGCTAGCGCCATCAAAAGCTAGTATCTGTGCAGAAGACTGCTCTGGTAGGTATCAGTCATACGGCTACTCCGCCTTGGTGCTAATCAGGTTTCCTTACCGCTTGGTAATGCTTTTAAGAATATTTGATTGGCTGTGCTTCGTGGGTTTATTTATAACATCAATATACATGACATATTATAAAATTGTAACAGGCCGATGTCTGTTCTTTGCAGAAACTCAAGCAAAATTGATAGGCGGCGAAGCAACATTTTTTAAAATTTGTATCTGTTTGTCTGTGTGTTTGGGCGCGCTTCACTCAAAAACTGCTGGATGGAATTGAACGAAATTTCCACCGTTGCATTACTAGACGTATAATTTAACATTTTAGATGTTTCGATAACACCACCGGTTATGGAGTTATCGACCAATATGTGGACCAGGACGAACCAAAATTTATTTCTACAATATGGGTATCAAACGAAAGCTGGTAATAAGGGATGAACGATGTGATATGCTACCATATCAGAACTGGTTTCGGAAATATATTGATAAAAATCGGATACTGCTTTGAGACGCAACGAAGCACGGCCAAGTTTTCTAGTATATGATTCTGGTGAACCAAGATACTTGTACCAAATAAATTCGACACCAAAGAATATGAGTTTCGATCTCATACGGTTCCGATACAACCGTTTCAAAGTTGGTGCTGTTCAATTTGAATCCGTACTGTTCCCTTTAAAATTATTCCAAACGCAGTATGCTATAATGAGGTCGAATCACTCCCACTCGGATGTGTTTATTCCGAAGGATATTGCCAAGCAATTACAAGCGCGATCACTTTTACTTAGAATTAGTAACCCCACGTGTTTTCCTCCTTTTGAAACTCCTATCCCACCATTGCTCTAATCGCGGTTACGCCCCTGCTTGTATGTAACTTTTTAATGCTTTGGCTTTACAAGTGGCGCTGTCAGCTCAATTAAAATGTCGAGTGCTGTAAAGTGTTCAATAACTGTATAATATACGAGTACATACCAACATTCATATGCTCACTCAACATAACTCTGCATGTAGTATATGAAGTGCATGAATGTGAACTCGATATTCACACTTTGTTGCTTTAATAACTCTGTGGTCTCAATTCGTTTGAATTCAATACAAATTTTTATTGCAATAGGAAATCAATTGACTTCGTTTTTATACATTTTTTGTTTTTGTTTTTGCCAAAACTTTCTACATACATATATACACATAAATACATGTGGCTATATCACTATTCAAGGATTTTTCTGAATAAGTCTGTTTCTGCTTGTCTGCGTGTGAAATTTTACTTTGGAAGAACGAAAACAAGAAAAACTTTTTAAGATTTACAATGCCTGCCATGTACTGGAGGATGTGTATTAACTCTTGTGAGACCATTTAAAACCAATCAAAAGTTTTTAGAAATATTGTCCGAAAAATCGATTTTCTTATGGTTTTATTTTTATTTTTTAAATTGCCATTTTCAAAGTTTAAACAGTTTCTTTGTATTGAGTTAGTCACTTAACTTGGCATTTGACTTTGGAATTAAACGCATTCATTGGCTTTTGAAGTACTTTGCCATTTTGAAGTAAAAGTCTTAAGTCAACAAAAAGAGCCCATTACGTTGTTAGAAAATCTCTTTACGGGTCAATTCTGTGAGTAACCGGTTATTTTGTACCTGAAAGATTATCTAACCGAAAATCGTAACTGTTGGCAATGCAGTTCACGTAAGCACGATTCTAACGTACATGGCAACGCTGTCAAAAACAAACAATGCGAAATAGAGAATAAAATGCAAACTCGAACGAAACTTTGTGTAAAAAAGTGTTTATATTGTTTATTAATTCTTGTGAACTAGTATGCGTACAAAATTTTTGTGGTATTTTCTGCCCACAAAAATATTCACAAAACACGTGCAATTTGTTGCGGTTACGCGACGTTACCACCTATTTTGGTGGCTACGAAATGGAACTGCAACTTAAGCCGCTAAAATACCAAAAGGGTGTAAAAGTTTCCAAATTATTTATTTGTCGGTAAAACGGACGTTGTTGCCACACTAGAATTAGGGCGTTAATGTATAATTTTGTAACGAAATTCCTTATTTATGTACACGACCATCCTTAAAAATAACTTCTTAAGCGTCGTAAGAATTATAAAAAAAAACATTTTTGATTTATCAAAGTCCGTTTCTAATCGGGGCTGAGCCCCAGCAGACTAACCAAGAAATCTCGAAATAGGTGGGTGCTAGCAGTTCTTCAGGCATTGTACTGCCCGAATAATTTTACTATCTCCCCACTCTGAACTTTCAATTCCTTTGCTTATTTCTTCCTCTACCTCCCGCTCTTCATTTTTCCCTTACTCTTCCGAATCCTGCACCTCTTTTTTCTTTGTAATCTCCATGTTTCGGACTAAATCTTCCTCTCCAAACCAAATATTATACATATGGACAAAACTCGATAAACGAAACCACGTAGAAATTTTAATTTTTTTTTTTTTAATTTTGTGTGCCAGAGTATGCTTTGCTCGACGTGGCCACTCGTAATCTATAATTTCCTTCGAATATATACCTTATTTTCTCTGTTGTCTCTTGATGAACAAAAATTATAAAAATTACATTACGAAACGAAAAGATAAGTTGCCCTTCAGGAATATTTTTTGTAACGTTGTGTTTACTTTTTCCAGACTGTTTTGGTTAGCTGGAAGTAAATCAATAAAATATTTCTAGGATAAAAATGTTATGAATACGTACCAGTCCGAAATAAAATTTTTTTTTGTGCAAAATCTAGCACGTCCACAAATGGGAAAAAATAAAATTTCTTCGAGCATTTTCACCGCCGAACATATATATAGGTATATATGCACGGGCGTACGGAAGGCATCAGCAGGTTTGAGAAAAGAATTTTTGTCTACGGAAAAGATAGTGAGGCTCCTGCGTGTAAATGATCTTGTGCAGAATGGTCAACGTTCTTATTTTTAGCAGACCATCTAGAGAAATATCAAGCAACCTTTGTTCGTAAGCAGTAACAGAAACGGAAGCGTGATCAAAACTTTTCAACGCAAATACATACCTGGCAATATTGTTGTAAGCGACATTTAGCTTCTTTTTGCTCTCGTAGTCATAGTTTGACTACACTTCACATTTCCAGTCTATTTTTCATATAAAGTCTAATATTAGTAGTGTTTGTAGATATGTCTTTGTTCAGAAAACTTAAAAATCTCGTTGAAAGACGTCGTGGAGCTATTCTTACCTAAGACACCTGAATATAGGTTATCTACAATGAAATTGAACAGTCAAAACCATATTTAACGCTTCAATACACTTCTTATCCAAACGCAAATCGCATGTGTGACGTAACAGTCTTTTCGTGTAACGTAACATTCCGAGCAGTTGTGTGTCCAAAAAGCACAAAAAAATGTTTTTCAGCGTAATTTAGGCTATTTATTCAAAGGCTATAAAAATTCGAATAATTAATATTTTATATAATAAATTATATTTTATATTATAATAATATTAGAATAAACGGATAAATTGTTCGAATAAATACTATTCGAGTTTTTTGAAACTAATATTATTATTCGTTTATTGGAATAGTATTTATTCGAATATTATTCGAAAATAGTCCCACTCCTAGTGGAATATATATTTCATTTACTACATACTTTATTTTACTCCTGTAGCAGGCTTTTTAATGCATATGCAAAAAACCTTGAAAATATCCAAATCTATCTCTTTTGTAGCATTTTGTGTTGAAATGTGAGTCTGAATGTAACGTAACAGTCCGCGTTTCGGTCCATATGTAAGGCAGCTTCGCCTTGAGTATTTCTCATTAGATTATATTTCGAACAGTTTACTGTTAGTTCTGGTTGTAGGCAAGTAACTATCGATATAAAAATCTTCAAAGTGTCTTCATACTATCGCTGTTGTAACCGGGTGCAGAACGAAATATACTTCCTCTTAAAGGCAGGATTAGCCAGTAGGCGGATAAATTTGTCGGCTAGATAAATTCTACTTAATTTTCTCAACCTCCTGTTGAATAATTGTATAAAATTTTTGAAAAGATGGCAGCAGTGCTAACGGAACGAAAACTGAATGTCAGAAACAGCTGTAAAAATATAAATATTAAACAAAATTTGGGCAATTTTTTGAGGAACATAATTTTTTGGATTACCTCTTGTGTATTCTTCTAGGTAATCCAAGCGGTTGCGAAAAGTCCTCTAGGCTATACTGCGCTCACTGGTTTCATAAAATGCTTCTCACAATGCATGAATAAAAAACGTATGTCGGTTTCCATAGCAATTGTTAATTTTATAGCCGAAATAATTTCAATTGACAATCAATCAGCAGTTTTGTCTTTTTCGAACCGACAAATTTTAAAGGTTAGATTGGCTGCCTGTTAAATTTGTCGACGGGAAAGCCATTACATGCACTAAAGAAACCACAATTTTGTTAAGAGACGAGATAAACTGTATCACTCAGTCGAGAAAACGACCCTTAGACTGTATATTATTGTGAAGACTAGTTAGCAATTTCTAATGTTTGTGAGCTGTGCATAAAAGGAGAGGAGATTAGAGAGCAATGTATGGCTTGTTGCTGCTCTCTAAAAACAAACGTTGAAATAATCGACGGTCCAGTATTGCATAGAGTAGTTTTTCAACTACAAGGTGGCGCAAAAGTAATCCTCCTATCAGAAAATGCTATAAATTTTGCGATTGGCCCCTAAAGTCAGTTCTGTTTTGACATTTGTGTAGTATACACATGCGAAATACACGTTAATAAACAATGTTACGCTACACTGCTCCAGAACGCGGAATATTGCTGACTATTTATTTGACCAATAATCGGTCGGTGAAAAACGGTTACTGCGCAAAAGTAATCCTCCTATCAGAAAATGCTATAAATTTTGCGATTGGCCCCTAAAGTCAGTTCTGTTTTGACATTTGTGTAGTAAACACATGCGAAATACACGTTAATAAACAATGTTACGCTACACTGCTCCAGAACGCGGAATATTGCTGACTATTTATTTGACCAATAATCGGTCGGGGCCAAACGGTTACTGTGAATGGTGAGCGCTACAGAGCAATGATCAACGAGTTCTTTTTGCCGCAACTTGATGAATTGGGATTGGAAAACATGTGGTTCCAACAAGACGGTGCAACAGCACACACTGCACGTGCCACAACCGATATGCTGAACATCGGAAGCTTACTTTTGCGCCACCTTGTAGATACTTTAATTCAACTAGAGATCGCCCAGTGGTTGAAATTCAACCAAAAAACTTTATTTTATTTTAACTATTTTTAATTTATTTTATTATTTTCTTTTCTTGCTTATCCATTTCTCTCCTTTCCGTCACTTCCTTTTCTTTTCTTTACTTCCTCGCCTTTCCTTTCCTTACCTTCCCTTTCCTTTAGTTTCATCTCCTTTCATTTCCGCTCCTTTCCTTTGATCTCCTTTTCTTACCTTTAGTTTCCCTTCCTTTATTTTTCTCTACTTTCCTTTCCTTTTCTTTTCTTTTCATTTCTTTTCTCTTCTTTTCTTCTCTTTTCTTTTCTTTTCTTTTCTTTTCTTTTCTTTTCTTTTCTTTTCTTTTCTTTTCTTTCCTTTCTTTTTTTTCTTTTCTCTCCTTTTCTTCTCTTTTCTTTCCTTTTCTTTTCTTTTCTTTTCTTTTCTTTCCTTTCCTTTTGATTCTCGTCCTCCCCTTCACTTTCTTTTAATAAATTTTGTTTTATTTTTCTTGTTTATTTTATTTTATTTCAATTCACACAAACCCAAACACAAATACATAAACAAAATTAACTCCTGTGTTGTATACTCTTTATAAATAATCATTTGTTTTGTTTTTGTAAACAGTGTTCGTATCATCAATGAAGTTAACATATATGCTCATATTTTACATTGCTTGTTTAATGTCTCCAACAAAGCAACTCTTCGTGCTCTCAAGAGGGCCGCTGACACTGGGCATCGTAACCTGGGATCAATACAATAACAACAACTAAAGCAAAACTGCATGACACGTTTACTCACGCAACAGCGGCTCTATAGTGCGAATACTTCCCAGCTAACCAAAGGTAGGAAAAAATACTCCTTTCGGAGACATAAAACGCACAATTCTCGGAGCTTTACACTCCGAAATGAGCTCTTTTCGGAGCCCAAATGGAGCTAAAAATCTTTCTACGTGGGCACCACAAAAGGAGTCATAAAAAGAGTCCAAAATGAGCCCGAATCCGATGAATTTGCAGTGTTTTATGGCTCTTTTTAAATAAACTTCGGAGTATTTTGAAACTTTTTTTGGCGCCTTTTTATTGATGCTTTTCTGAAGCTTTTTTGAATCTTTTTAGGCACATTTTGTTTCCATTCTGAAAGTTTTTCGAGCCTTTTTGGACTCTTTTTGGAGCCTTTTTTGATGCTTTTCTGAGCCTTTTTATTGAAAACAAGTTTTATGTAAAAATATTTCTATAACTAAATATATAGGTACAACTAAGCGTATACATTTTTCCTTTGGAACTTATCACTTCAATTAAAAATTGTATTATTTTCGTTAAAATGTTATATAGAATATACATACAGTGATGGCAGGAATAATAGAAACAAAATTGGAAGTAGCTTTACTCGTAAAATATATTTACTTGTGTTTTTAATAATTTTCATTTAAAATAAAAAGCAAAATCTTGTACAGAAACCACATAAATACAATTGTCAAAGTTTACACAAAGTTCAGGAGAGTTTATCAAAGTTTTAAAAATTGCCATCAAAACAATTACTATCTACAAATTTTTTTTTTACTGCAAGGGACCCTAACCACAGATTTTGAGAGGTTATAAAGCTTCTTTATAATGCCTACCGCATACCTTTGTAATCCTCTCTGAAGTCTTTTTAAAATATTACATAAAGTAATTTTAGACAAACTAGAGTTCGCCCAGTGGTTGAAATTCTACCAATAAACTTTATTTTATTTTGTTGCTGTAGGTATGTTTTATCCCACTTTTTTTCTTCCTTTCTATGTTGTTCCTTTCCTCTAACATATTTTTATTTTCCTTGATTTCTTTTTTTACTCTCTTATTTTATTTTTTACTTTCCTCAAACTTCTTTTCTTTCCCTTCCCTTCCTTTTATTTTCTTTCTTTCCCCTTCGTTTTCTTACCTTTCCTTTAATTCTTTTCCCCTTCACTTCCTTTCATTTCCTTACCGTTCCTTTCTTTCCTTTAATTTTCCTTCCTTTCCTATCCTTTCCATTCCCTTCCCTTTCCTTCCTTTCCTTTCCTTTTCTTTCCTTTCTTTCCTTCCTTTCAATTCTTTTCCTTTCCTCTATTTTCTTTATGAGTAATCATTTATTTTATTTTTGTAAACCCTGTTTGTAGGTATCAGCAATGAAGTTAACATATTTGCTCATATTTGAAATTGCGTGTTTATGTCACCAAAGCAACTTTTCGTCCTCTCAGGAGAGCAGCTGACACTGGGCATCGTAGCCAGTAATCAATACAATAACAACAACTAAAGCAAAAATGCATGACACAACAGAGTATCTATAGTGCGAATACTTATTTTTCATTGGTCCACTACCAACTCTTCGCACTCACAGTGAGAGCCGACCACACGAATAACACAAAAACATGCATGGCAAGTCTACTCACACTACTACGGCTCTTAATTTTTTCCTACAAAGCAACTCCTCGGCCATGCTCACGATTCAGCATAGTACACAAAAAGCAAGTACACACACAGCGTGTCTATAGTGTGAATAAGTAAATGTGTAGTGGTGTGACTTTTATGTTAAAGTTCTTATATTAAAATGATTTTTAAAATTTTTTTTATTTACGGATAAAAGTACACCTCAAAATTTCCTATCTATACATATATAATTTGTATACCTTAGAATTATAGTTTAGCAGAAAACGGTTCTACATTGCATTCATCTTGTCTATTTATATATAAGAAAAAGAACTTCGACAAAGATTTGTATTTAGCTAAGCAACTGCCGCTTAAGTTCTTGGAATAGGTTAAGTTCTGTGTCCTCTGGACGATCCTATGTTGAACGGTTATTAGAAGTTCCGAATACGCAGTTTTTTCTTGCTTTATAAGGCCTACGGCATATATATCGTATATGTTTTAATTTTTTTTAATACGGGTTACTGTGTAACTTGTTTATACAAATTGAAAACTCCTCTGGGTGATTTGAACGTTCCTGCTAGAGTTTGCCTCCTACATACATATTTTGCCCCATCTCAAATTGTTGCGTTTCTTGCTCGATTAAAGCTTGCTTAAAATTAGTAGAAAAGGTGATAGATTTAACGATTACTCAGCAATTTCAAGTATTCCAATGCTCTACTAATTAGTCAGAGTAAGAGCTTTGAACTGTGTAATAAGTTAATTATAGGACATCAAAAACAATTTTTGTTAAATTTCACTTAATTAAATACTCTTATAACTTAATAACTGACTGGCTGATGAGCAATTAGTAACATTCGTGAGCTAATTTCGTTTATTTAAATTTCATTTTTTGTGAATGTTTTTCCTTTGAATTTTCTTTACATGCAAATAAGCGTTTAACTTTTACTTCATTTGCTGACATAATTTCCGCTCTTCTAGCCGTCTAAAAGCACTTTGCGTGCATTGTGTTGTTGTGGTATTTAGCGAAGAATATGCAAGTGCGGGGGGCCTGAAACATCAAACCTATTTTTGATGACTTTGAAGAAAAGCCGCATTGCTGTATGCCGTAGCAGCGCCATTGCGCCTTACTCTCATTTTATAAAGTGTGATACAAATAATAATGACGCCTGACAGACGTTCAACTCTAAAATGTAATTAAAACGTTAATTATTTCTCCTGACAACACACCGCACACCACACACACACAACAAAATACACGTATGTACTGTTTTCTCTCTGCCCAACTCTGCTCGGATCACTTCCTTCTTCAGCTGCAGCTTCGTGTTTCATGACCACTCACCGCCATTTAATTACATAAGTACACAAGTATGTACTCGTATGTTTGTATGTGATTGCAATGGCTTAAAATGCATCATGTTTGTATGTATTTGCGTACATATGTTATGCTTATGCCTATGCTTATGATGCTTATGCATTGGAACGAACTTACGAATGCCCGTATACTTAATGAAAACACTTTAAGTAAAACGTTGTAGTCACTTAAATGCCAGTCATTTAAATGAACTACTACATAGCTTAGAGCATTATAATACAAACAAGCACACACATCAATATGTATGTAAATATATAAACATACATTAGTCTTACAAATCAACGAGTGCCCCAACCAATTTTCTTCGCACCTGGCCACCCTATTTTTGCACTACACTGCTTTTGTACAGTCGCTGTGCGGGTTATTAGATACGACAGCAAGTTAGCCTAAGTTAGATTATTAAAAAAAAGGAGTGTAGTGATCGTTGGATCCCACGAAGAAAGATTGCATAAGCCATCCTGACTCTTGGTAAATTGATCTTGGTCACTGTGTAGACGAACCTGTTGTAAGATAGCCCGTTTATCTCAGTAGTAAGTTGTATTGATAAAAAATCAGAAGTGGAATATTGAACGAAAGTGTGTGCAACCCTTTAAACAAATCACAATTATTGGAAATAAGATAAGGTGAGAACGCTAGGTAAAGGAAACTTTTGTGGGACGTGCACTAAAATAATTCAGAAGTGGAATATATGTTGAAAACTAGTGTTAGTTAAGCTCTGTGAGTGTAGTACCTCCAAATGGGTGGACAAACCTTCGCGCAAAGATTATTTAAAAAACCAAAAGTCGGTGTGAAGCTAGCTGGCACCTCCAAATGTGAATAATTATATAAATGACACGTCACTCGTTTGTCCACTTTTAATTTTTTTTTATATCACAAAACCGATTTGTTTTTTTTTTAATATCTTTTGAACAGAGAGTGTACAAGCAAAACTTTTTTCTGGACAAACCAATGACTGGTCGTTTTTTTTATTTATTCCCATTTGGAGGTGCCAGCTTAAAAAAATTGGTTAAAGGAGATTAATAAACCGTTTGAAGAGCCCAAAGTTGTTATACTCAAAAACTGATTACTCTAAAATCTGCTAGAAGATGAGTTCTTCAAAAAAAAAACTCAGCGGCTTATTATATATTTGTTTTGAACTGATATATATCGTATATAAATTAATTGGAGCTTAACCCTAGACGCGTGACCTTTGATTCGACGAATACGCTATTGAAATTTCTCTTTGTAAAACTGCCTTTCTAAAAGACTTAAACAAAATACAGGGTGTTTTTTTTACAGGTTTGTTTTTCGAATAGAGATAAAACTGGCATTTTGTGGTCAAATCTGGCAACTCTAATGTCATTTATGTTCAGTTTGGTTTGCCATTTCATCATGAACAGGTTGACAAAAGAACAACGCTTGCAAATCGTGCAAATTTATTTCGAAAATAATGGTTCAGTTCGCGAAGTTTACCGTGAGCTCCGTCCATTTTATGGTCGACATAATCGTCCATCAGAGCAATTAATTCGGTTAACCATGGATCGTTTTCGCACTACGTTTACTCTATGTGATAATACGCATCCGCAGAGACGTCGAACAGTGCGCACCGAAGAAACAATTGCCGCTGTAGAGCAAAGTGTTGAAGAGGACCCGAATGAATCGATTCGCCACCGTGCACAGCAATTGGAGCTTTGTCCATCAACTTTATGGAAGATTTTGCGCAAAGATCTTGGCTTGCGACCTTACAAGATCCAGCTTGTGCAAGAATTAAAGCCGCGAGACCATGCAATGCGTCGTGATTTTGGTGTATGGGCCGAAAATGAGATTGATTTCGATGCTGATTTTCATCGCAAAATTTTGTTCAGTGATGAGGCTCATTTTTGGTTGAATGGCTACGTCAACAAGCAAAATTGCCGCATTTGGAGTGAAGAGAATCCACATGAGACCCTTGAAACGCCATTACATCCACAAAAACTGACTGTTTGGTGTGCTTTATGGGCTGGTGGAGTCATTGGGCCATACTTCTTCCGCAATAATGCTGGAGAGGCAGCTACCGTTAATGGAGACCGGTATAGAGCCATGATAACCGACTATTTTGTTCCCGAATTGGATGGCATGAATGTGGATGAGTTGTGGATCCAACAAGACGGCGCTACATGCCACACAGCGCACGTCACAATCGATTTATTGAAGGAAACATTCGATGAGCGCATAATTTCGCGGAATGGACCTGTCAATTGGCCACCAAGGTCGTGTGATTTGACACCATTGGATTATTTTCTTTGGGGATATGTGAAGTCGCTCGTCTACACCAACAAACCAGAAACGTTAGGGGAATTGGAAGCCAACATTCGTGGCGTTATTGCCGACATACGGCCCCATATGCTCGAAAAAGTGGTTGAAAATTGGACCTGTAGAATTGGCTTTATTCGAGCCAGCCGCGACGGCCACATGCCCGAAATCATATTTAAACATTAATGGCATAAAATTATCCTTCCAATAAAGCCAAATTGATGGACCTTAAAACGATTTTCTTGTGTTTTATTTCAATTCGAAGTTCTATACCCCTAAAAAAACACCCTTTATATTTGAATTGTTACAAAATAATAAAGAAAAAGATTTATTTTTAGCATTAAAAACTGGTACATGTGTGTACAATAATTCAAACTAAAAATTAAATAACTATATTAGAAATAAGTATTTTAAAGAATGATTGTCGCATCGATGAATGGTTGGGGTTTATAGAAAGTGAGCGAAGGTTAGATTTCTAGTATTAAACGCCTTGCCCTCGTTGCCCGCTGCTTAATAATTCACGCCAATCATCCCTTAGCGGAATTGCCAATAGCCAATTGGAAACATTATGTGGGTGTCTCCCCTTCCACTCCTTCCAAAGGAGGGTGGCTGTATAAGACCACCTACAGCTGTACAAGACCTAACCAAAAGAGAAAGAACTTTTCCTCTCAATCTCCTACTCACTAATAGAAAGTACTTGGGGTAGGTGTTCTAGGTGGGCATTATTTTCGCTGTTAACTCTGGGTTCTCAGTAATACTTCGCATATAGATAAGTACATTATAGACCTATCATGAGCATCATTCTTTCATTAAGGTGTGGAAGTACATATCTTAGCTACGGAAGAGTGTCAAGTATTTGACTTTATATTTTCTATTTGATGCCTGACCATCGTACCTCAGAACTGAACCTCATTATTATTTTAATACGGATGCTGCTCCCAGCCTCAAACAAGTAAAAGTGTTCCTCTTACGTTTATGGAGTATCTATGTATGTAATGCCCTCATGTATATATCTGTGATCGATAGCCTAAGTCGATATTAGCGTCAGACTTAGGCCTATTCCGTAGAAAAAAAGAGTATTGGAAAAGATCCTTAGATTTATCTAAAATCACTCTTCCGTTCAACGCTGGGATGCTTGAATCCCTCCATATTTTCGAAATTAATTGCCATTAAATTCTTTTTCTTGCAATTATGTGCTAGTTGAACTCCCTCTGTCTCATATAGGACCGAACTACTCGGAAATGTATCAGTGAGGCTTATATTAAACTTGAACTGCTTCATTAAAGCTTTGCGGCAAGATAAAATAAAATGTTCTTCGTATTCCACTAAGTATTCACAACTCGATTGATCTAATCGGTTCTAATCAGTTGTACACCGCCGTACGTACAATGTATATCCAGGTAGTCGATTGGCCGCTTTGTGATCGCCTGAAGCCGTGAACCGGCATTAACCACACATTACTCACACGAAAGAATGCCGAAATGCTGTGACTGGCACGAAAGCGTGTGTGTCGTTTATTTTGTATTTTGATTCTCTGCTTTTCCGTCGCTTTCTATTAGCTCCCTTCACCGCTTTCATTGATAACCCTCTAAAGTCGAGTGTTTGTTGGAGGAGTTATTGTGTGTGGACATAGCCGTGATGCGCTAACGCTGTGGAAGTAAGGTTAAAAGAGGCGGGGTGATGTTGTTGATGGCAGTGAGGTGGCTCCACTAATGCTAGGGTCGTAACGAAAAAAAAAATATCTTGTTTCATATGTACGATGGACGTTAATAGCCCCGTCAATCGAGTTTGTTGACTGCAGTCGAACGATCTGAGATCGCCGATTACTTAGCGTATAGAGCATGAAGCAATGCCAGCAATTGGAGAAGAAGGTACAAACTCCTCGTATGGAGTACAATATTGTGTTGATAAGCATTGTAAAAGGTATGAGTCAAGCGGCAGCAGCAGCCATTCAATTCCAGCACAAATCGTGAAGGTAAATTGTGACCGGCGCTTTAGCTTTGACTGTGACTCTGTTGCAAAATACCTTTGCGCATACATACATACATATATGCAGAGTAATTCCCAATGGACCGCAGTCAACTGCACCAACTGCTGGCAGCACCTCTCTCGCGTTCCTTTGATTGCATCGTGCTATCTTTTTGGACTTGTGGACTCGCGTGCGCAAATGCATTTGTACAAAACGGCCGTTTCATATTTTCAATATTTCTTTTTTTTTTCTTCTTCGCCTTAAAGCCAAGTTAAGCTTTCGTTTCTTGTTGTTATTCTTGTTCTTCTTGGTATTGATTTTGTTGCTTTGTTTTATTATTATAAGTACTTTACGTTTTGCCGTTGTTGTTTCTACTTCAGCGCAGACTCGTAATCGCGTATCGAATCGTACTCGTTGTTGGACTTATATCATCAACCTCGACTTGGACGTTTCTTAATCTCTTCTGTATGGTTGTTTGTACAAATGTATGTATGTGCCAATGCTTGGATGTGTAGCAGTAGTTTGTTAAAAATGTATATATGTATGTGATGTTGCACATTTTACCGACCCGTTCTTTTAAAGAGTTGGCGGTGCACCATACGAGCCAGCGATCCTTTCTTTATATTTATTGTTACTGGACTTTGATTTCTTTTTGTTCCACCTTTTGGATTGTTATCTCATTCGTTATCTTTGGTTGCTACATTCGAATATTTATATAAATGGAGTGCGGAAGATGTCTGTTTGTAGCATTTCTTATTTCAGCTCTGTATGTTTGGGAAATGTAAAGAAAGCGCTTTGGGAATATTTCCTCAGGGACATTAGCAGTCAAAATTACCCAAAAAAAAACTTCAAGTTGACTTCTATTATTATTCTTTATTTGTTTGGTGTTTAAACATTGTTGGTATACATTGTAAAATCAAATCTATTCCGAACCGATAGGTTCTAGGACAAACGCACATTGCTGTTCCGAGTTACAGTGTCTTTTTACAGTGTACTTACGGATGGTAAACGAATGTTAGCTGACTGAGATTAAATCTGGCATCAGCCTAATGCAATAAGCTGAGTGTCGAAAGCTCTCTCTGCTAGAAAGTGAAACTCTTATTGGAAAAACCTTGGTATGTTCATAAGGCCGCATTCCACATATTGAATCTTATGGTCGCCTCGGAATGAATTCATTGGTCAACTTATGTAGAGACTCCAAATTCGTCTATGAGTATTTACCATATATTTTCCCAAGCAGTGATCAGCTAATCAGTTGTTGTAGCCACTGAAAGATCCACGAAGGCTTCGGATTTCGACCTTATTAATATCTTTGCACAGAATTTCCATTTGGTTTTGTAGTGTTTCTAGTCAATTTCTATGAAAGCACAATCCACTGATCAATGTGACCGCTGACCTGCTCGTGCTTTTTTGAAGGTTTCCTCCCTCAATGTCAACATAAGGGGCGAAAGAGGCCGATAGCTAATTTGTTTTCTCATAGTACCTAGTATTTCAATGTTTCACTCTGGGTTCCTTTGGTTCAACTTATCAACAATATTGGTTAGAAGGATCCGCTTGTCTATAAGAGCTGGCTCAGTTCAACCGACACTCGTTAATCGAAAATCTTAAATCTATCTATAACTATTAATAGAATATTCTCCTAAGTTCCTCCTAATATGCATTTCGAACTTCTATATATAGGAGCTCACCACGCCTGCTAGAGATAAAGTCTTCTTTCCTTTCCTAAGTGGCGAATATAACTGATAAATGCGTCGACACTACTGGGTGTGTAAACAGGATAGGTAAGTTGATAGAAGAATTTAGGTTTGACTTCCTTTTAAAACCTTGGTAAGAACCCGCAGCAACACTTTCTCCACTCTGCCCGCTATTTAATGTTGAAGAAACGCTGAATTCAGAAACCAAAACCGAAATTAGTTGCTAGGAACAAACCCTGAGACATTTTTTTTAAGACCAGAAAAAAAATTAGTTTGCAAAAACCAGAGCCGCAACTCCGGAAACCGAAATTAGTTTAAAAGATCCAAACCTAAGCCGAAACTCTTGAAACCCAAAGTATTTTTGAAGAAGTAAACCGGACCCGAAACTCCTAAAACTGAAAGTAGTTTCTGAAACGGAACCATCCCGGAGCCGAAACTAGTTTACAAAAGGGAAACCGAAATTAGTTTGAAACAGACCTGCTAAGTAATGATTATGAATCGGAATGATTACCGGTTTGATCGATTATTTTTTGGAAACGCATATTTATAATTGATTACTTATTGTTTTCGGGTTTTAATGATTATTTAAAAATTTTTGGCATTACTTTTAATTATTTTTTTGATTATTTTTGATTTTCTTCATTACTTTTGATAATTGTTGATTTTTTCCAATGTAAATCAAGAGAAGCTCGGCCTTAATCTTCTCGGAGGTATATCGCTCCAAATATTCAATTATTTTTTTTTTAATCAATTAGTATTTACGGCTTTTTGGAAACAATTAAAATAATCAATATACTAACAGAGCCATCCAATTAATTGATCACTCAATCAAAGGGGAATTCAACAGGGCTGGTTTGAAAGAACGAAACTTGTGACGTATTCGCTTTCAAACCGGAAATTCGTTTCAAAAAACGGAACCGCAACCGAAAGTCTTAGTAATTATATCTCGAAATCTAAGAAAACCCATGCGAACTCTAAGTTGACTTTCTGACTCATTGCTCAGCTCGCAATTCGTTCCCTTTCCGAGAATAAGATTCATCTTCTAAAGCATGCGAATATTGCCGTCCTTAATAGGCGCACTACTGTGTCAGCACTCTTTCGAATTCCTAAAATTTTATTGAAGCTTTCGTTTTTGTATAACATTTTTTACTTTGGCTTAATAATCTCCATTTAATATAGATTAACTTTTTATTTCTGGTTGCAAAATATTTGCCGCTGTGTGGTCCTTAATCATCACACACACAGACATACCCCTACTAAGCTTCACCTACACTTACGTAGTAAATGAAAGGTAGTCTGCCACGAAAGATTTAACTGACACAATATTGGCTAACTGACTGCGGTTTGGCGGTTTTGCGGTCAGTCAAAGCATTGACGTCGAAACCACGGTTTACAGACTTTATTTACTTGCAGAGGCTTCAGTCAGACGCTCGTTGTTGTTAATGCGCCAAATATGCAGCTTGGCTTCCATATTTCGCTTTTAACGGGGTGTTTTTTTGTTAACCCAGAAATTAACAATTTTTGTTGTTGGCATTAGATACCGACAAAAACAAAATATATTTACTCATTTACAATTTTGGAACTTTTCAGCAGTGCCGCCTTGTGGTGGCTTTAAACTTGATATATATTTTCCTTTTCTTTAAAATTTTATAATGAATCCTTTTCTTTGGTCTCTTTCCAGGCAATTTCTTGGCATTCGTTGTTTTTAACGGTATGTATTTGAAATTTATTTTTATCAACTTTATATCCTAAAATATGCCAGCGTTTATGGTTAGTGTATGATACTGGGTAGAGTTGCGGGACGCTATGGAAGTGAAAAGCAGTCTCAAAGTGGAGCAGCCAAGGCTGCGAAATACTGACTGCGGGTACGGGTGGCTGATGAATTTTGCTACATTAAGAAACTCAAATAATTTTTTTTCAGTGTATGGAATTCATTTTTCTTTTATTCATGTTAAAGCTCATTAAATTTTATTAAATATAGCTTAATTAGTTTTAGAAATAATGGAATTTAAATGCCCCCCCTGCTCGTCGATGCATGTGCGGCATCTTACCAAAAAGTTGTTCATTACTGCTTGGAGAGTTGAGACAGGAATAGCCGCAATTGTTTCTCGAATGGATTGCCTTAGTTCATTCAAATTTGTTGGTTTTGCTTTGAAGACTTCCTGGTTGCAATAACCCTACAAGAAAAAGTCAGGTGCAGTAAGGTCAGGCGACCTGGGTGGCCAACGGAATGTGGAGTTTCTGGATATCAGCTTATTGGGAAATTTTCGTCGCAATTCTGTCATAACAGGTTGGGCTATATGAGGAGCTGCACCATCTTGCTGAAACCACACAGAGTTGAAAGAAATTCTCATTCGGCGTAATTCTGGATAGAAAAACTCTCTCAACATGCTCAAGTAACGGTCTCCAGTAACCGTAACGGTGTGACCGTTTTCTTCGAAGAAGTAGGGCCCGACAATGCAGCGTGATGAAACTGCACACCACACTGTGACACGAAGTGGATGCAATTCCGTCTCATGGAGTATCTGTGGGTTGGAAGCACTCCATATTCGACAATTTTGTTTGTTTATGTTGCCGTTTAAATCGAAATGGGCCTCGTCAGACATGAAAAGACAGTTCAACATGTTTCCATCCTCTTCCACCATTTGAAGCATCTTCTGGAAAAATTCCAAGCGAATCGGCAAGTCTGCAGCGTTCAGTTTGTTGGCCATTTGAATTTTATATGGGAATAAGTCCAAATCTTTGTGCATAATTGACTGTAATGACTGTCTGCTTACACCCATTTGAGCAGATAAGCTTCTTGTCGAAACACGTGGATTGTTTTGTATGGCAGCAGCTACAGCAGCGATTGTTTCCTCCGTTCGAACTGAAGGGTTTCGATGGTAAGGTCTTCTGTTGACTGTCCCATGCTCGGCAAAATTGTTTACAAGTCTTATTATGGTCCATCTGCTCGGAGGATTGCCGCCAAACGTGCGCCTATACTCTCTTTGAACCGAAACTACGGACTCCAGTGCGTGATAGCGGCGGACAATCCAAATTCTTGTTTCAGTGTCCCAATTATCCATTTTTGTTAAATGTAAAAGTCAATCTGCAAAATAAAAAAAAAATTAACCAGATTCATTAAATAGAAAAAAAGTTATTTAATTTTTTTTTGGTAGCGGCTTTCATCAGCCACCCTGTATATAAATTTGTTTTGACGTACACCTGTGTTCAATATAATAGTATTGGAATTAAAATGGAAATCGTTCCACGAAATAAGAAGAAGCTGTGATTTTATTAATTTTCATTTAAAATATAGCGAATTCCATAACAGAAACCACATAGAAAGAAATTTTAAAGTTTCCACAAAGTTCATTAAATTAAAAAAATTTTCCATCAAAATATTCAAATTTTTTGGCAGAATTTCAAAAAAAACTTTTGAGTACAAAGTTTTACCAATCAATTTTAGTATAACATTCTGCAAGTTAGAACTCGCTCAAAAATGTCCCTGAATTTTCAGAATTTTTTCGTCAAGGCGTTGGCTGATTTTTTCCATACAACGCATAAAGAAAAATTTATTTTGTATGGAAAAAAAATACCCAACATCCTTGACAAAAAAATTCTAAAAATGCAGGAGAAATTTTGAGGTACTTCTAGCTTGCACATTAAAAGTTTTATAAAAACTCCTCCCGAAAATATTGAAATTTTTATGAAAATTTTTAAAAGTTTAATTAACTTTCCTGAACCTTGTGTAAACTATGAAATTTTCTTTATTTGGTTTCTTTTAAAGAATTCGCTAGATTTGAAATGAAAATTATTACAACCACAGGTTCTTCTTATTTCGTCGAGCGATATCTAATTCAATTTCGCTACTACCCTGTAAAAAACGTTGGAGCATCAGAGTACTCCAACACTTATCCTCATTCATATAAAAAAGGTGGTCCAATTTACATAGCGATGTCCGGTGATTGGATCACCTAATCTTATTCGGAGTACCATTTACTTTGCTTCTGAATAGTCTATAGAGCACCTACGTTGGAGTACTTTGAAAATGCTGCCAAAAGATTACTCTATAGAGTACTCTAGACAAAAGCGAGAATGGGAGTATGTGTTCTTCTGAGGACCACCTACTCCCGCTCTCGCTTTGCTGTTGAATACTCTATAGAGTAATCCCATGGGAGTATTTTGAGAGTACTCTCACGTAGGTGGTCTATAGAGTATTCAAAAGCAAAGAAACGGAGTACTCCGAGATGGATTAGGTGATCCAATCACCGGACATTGCCATGTAAATTGGACCACCTTTTTTATATGAATGAGGATATGTGTTGGAGTACTCTGATACTCCTATAGGAGTATTCTATGGAGTATGAAACGGAGTATTTCCGTTTTTTGCAGGGTATTATATGGAACACAACTGTATGTGTGTGTATGCGTGTGAGCGTGTATTTATTTAATGTGCTAAAGAAGCACCTAAGCAGTAGAGCAGGGTTGCCATAAAAAACTGTGCTACCGGAAAAACGGACCATTGCCAGTATTTATCATTCTGATCTCTAAATAATTATTGATTAAAAATGTGAGATTTTTCACCTTTTTACTCATGACTTTCGCCATTTGTTTATATGAAGTAGCCGACGCTCACCAAACGTCCACGTTCATATTCGATTAAGACAACCAAGCGACTAATAAATGTGCTAGTCTAATATACAAACTCGAACAGCTATACCGTTGAATATGTTGTATAAATGGCAAAACAACTCGTCGAAAGTTTAGGTGACATTCCAGTAGCAACGTCAAGTCAACCATCGAGTTGGACTGAAAAGCGTTAACGATGAATGGATACAATTCCGATTACATTTCAATGAGTAGCTCGATTTAGAGCAGAGAATGGGTGCCACCATTTCTTTCACTAGAAGTAGGAACCTTTAGGGAATGCGAATGAGCCGTAGGTGGAGTGATTTGTCTATGTCTGATAGTCTATTGGAATTTCTTTGACTTCAAATAACTCTTTTCCGCAAAATCGAGGCCGGAACTATTTTTAAGTAAAGAATTGGAGCCGAGACCCCGCAAAACCGAGATCGGAACTATTTTTAAGTAAAGAACGAAATCGGTTCCAAATTTGTACGTAAGGACGAGATTGGAGCAGAATCTTATATATAAATAGACAAGATGAATGCAATGTAGAACCGTTTTCTGCTAAACTATAATTCTAAGGTATACAAATTATATTTGTATAGATAGGAAATTTTGAGGTGTACTTTTATCCGTAAATAAAAAAAATTTTAAAAATCATTTTATTATAAAAAATTTAACATAAAAGTCACACCACTACACCTTCACTTATTCACACTATAGACACGCTGTGTGTGTGTGTACTTGCTTTTTGTGTACTATGCTGAATCGTGAGCATGGCCATATGGTCGCTTCAAATGACATAGCGTCTTCTTCTTTCTCATCCACACCTTATGTCAAACTATCATATCTTTGTTTTTTGCTTACATTCTTTGTTTACAGTTCTTGGAAAAGCTATTGAGTTCGCTTCGTGTTTTATTTATTTTTAATAAAAATTCGCTGTGAATTGATATTTAACGAGTGCTTTGTGATAACATTTTAAGAAAATGTGTGATTTATGTGTGTGTTATACGTGAAAAGCTTAGAAAATAGGCGAATCGTTTTTGCGCGTTCCCTCTCCCATGTGCATTTTGACATAAGAATTCACCGACGTCAAACGGTAATTTCGTGTTGTTGGCCGTTCGCGTCAACCATATAAATCATTAAATCATGGCTACGATGCCCAGTGTCAGCTGCTCTCCTGAGAGCACGAAAAGTTGCTTTGTTGGATACATTAAACAAGCAATGTAAAATATGAGCAAATATGTAAAATTCATTGCTGATACCTACAAACAGTGTTTACAAAAATAAAATAAATGATTACTCATAAAGAGTATTAAACACCGAAGAAAATTAAAGGAAAATAGAGGAAAGGAAAAGAATTGAAAGGAAGGAAAATTAAAGAAAAAAAAGGAAAGGAAGGAAAGGGAAGGGAATGGAAAGGATAGGAAATGAAGGAAAATTAAAGGAAAGAAAGGAATGGTAAGGAAATGAAAGGAAGGGAAGGGAAATGGAATTAAAGGAAGAAAACTAAGGGGAAAGAAAGAAAATAAAAGGAAAGGAAGGGAAAGAAAAATAAGTTTGAGGAAAGGAAAAAATAAAATAAGAGAGTAAAAGAAGAAATCAAGGAAAATAAAAATATGTTAGAGGAAAGGAACGACATAGAAAGGAAGAAAAAAAGGCGGATAAAAGATACAGCAAAAAAATAAAATAAAATAAAGTTTACTGGTTGAATTTCAACCACTGGGCGAACTCTAGTTTCTTTAAAACCGAAACCGAAATTATTTGTAAGTGAAACGAAAATTTTTTTAAGTAAAGAACGAAGTGGGAACTGCCATTAGTAGTAAAGCGCGAAATCGGAACCGAAACTATATTCATAACTGAAACCGAAATCATTTATTAAGAAAGGAGCAGCACCCGAAACTCTTTTCAAAACGTCGAAGAGGTTAATAGCAGACCTGTCAAATTTGATTAGTAATCAGCAATCAATTAATTATAGGGCTTTTTTGATTGGTAATTATTATTTAAATTGTTTTCACAGAAAAGGCAATTATTAATTGATTACGATTAGCAAAAAAAGATAATAAAAAAAATTGTTTTGATTATTTTTGATAAATTTTTTTATTTTTTCTAATCGTAATCAATCAATGATTGCCTTTCAAATTATTTAAAAAAAATAATAAAAAAAAATTGGTTTGATTATTTCTGATTATTTTAAACAATAATTGGAAAACAATCATTAAAAGTTAAAATTAATGGTAGTAATCATTAAATGGATTCACAAGAAAATAATCAAACCGGTAATCATTATGATTAGTAATCATTAAATAACAGGTCTGGTTAATAAAGCTGCTAGGATTTGTCCTTGAAAAAATTAATCACTTCAAATAAGCACAAACTCCAGCGGAGCGGTAACCCTGGTAAGAGCTGCGACGTCTAATAGCCTGCGAGCGTTAGTTACGAGCAGAGCGCATTGCATGTGAAATGTGGGAAAACTAGTTTATGACAACATAACAACAACAACACAACATTGGGCGAATAAATACACTATTTATGCGAGCAGCTTAAGTGGCAATGGCAAAGATAATAAAGACAACAACAGAAACTACAACAACAACACATATTATATATTGCAAAAAATAAGAAAACCGACAAGGATTTAGCTAAAGTAGCACAAATATTTATTAAAACAAAAAAACCACTTGAAATGTAGCCGAGTGAAAAAAGTAAAGGACGACGAAGAAGTGGAGAGAGTGGTAGGTGAAGGGGCTCTACGCTGTCAAAGCTGCGTAACAAGTCTTCTTATAATTTGTTTTACTTCATTTTGCATGCATTTGCCGCTGCAATTGACTCACTCGCCAAGTGGTTGTGTTGTGCTGTTTGCCGTCTTTACCATCTTCGTCACAATTCTTTCGAAGCTCCACTTCACCTCAACTTCACTACATTTTGTCGGTATTTTTAAAACCACTTACAAGTCGACATACGCGTGCTCAACCAGCGCATGCAGTCCATTTAAGTAGAGTCTTGCCGGCACAACTTGGTTTCATCTAACTAGACGCGTTGCAATGTGGCTGTAGTCCACTAAGCTCACCGCCATCGCTTTAGAGGTGTGTAATTCCCATCGCATGGCTAGTGCCGTTTACTTGCCGGCATTTGTCATATTTTTTCTATGCTCACGCCTTTCTTATTGTTGTACGGATGTTGTTCTTTTATTTTGTTGTTCTTGTTGTTCTTTTTGTTGCTATTGTTGGTTGTGTATTTCTGTTGAGCTGATGAAGCTGACAAAATACGTAGTTATTCTGCATACCATTGCATTACTAAAAAAGTAGAAAACAACTAGGAGCCATAACTTTGGCTTTTTCAGTTGTTGGGGTGGCTTAGAAAATCATGTTAAGGGATTGAACTTGATACTTTCAAATCAAAGAAATGTTCACCAGTTGAGTTATTTTCGTCAGTGCCGACAGTCGAGCCCTGCGTGGCCTTTGCTTATTCCTGAGACAAATTGTAAGATGAAGAGAAGCCAAAGCTGCGCTCGATTGAGTTCGACATAGCCGTAGTAAATAGCGATGTTTTAGTGCTCCAATCAGATCTTAATAGCACCGCTTTCAAGTCCTCAGCATCCTTATACAAAACTAGCCTTGAAAGTTATGGGGGTAGCTCTTCGGGCGTGAATCCGGTTCGCCTGGACTCGCCTTGGACTCTATAGTTTTAAGTAAATTCTTCCAAAGGCTTTTTTCTATAGAGAAGTTCGGAAGTCTTCACATTCCTCGTGTCTTCTTTAGGTGGTGCTTTAACGCCCAGGCGATTACATACGATTTGAACAAAGAGCACTCCTTATTCCTAATAAAGAAAGCCATCCAGCGAGCCCCAATTCGCCCTCCACTTGATTTTTCCAAAGCTGTAGGGGTCCTTCTCTGCTGCCACCGCAGATTTATATCAAAACACGATCTAGTGGAATCTTCTACGTCATTTGACCCCCTCTTTCTGTAAAGAAGAAGAAAATAGGTAATGAGGTGAGAGGCCAGACCGACGTTTTCTATTTCGGATTCAAGCTGGACTATGGTCTTGAGAAATATTTACACATTTATATAGCGAGCGGCTAATCCGAGACTATTGTCCGCTTACAGGCTCACTTCTTCGTGGACAAACGCAGTCAGTATCAGTGAGCCCTTAGTTCGAATATGTTGGATTAGCTCCAGTTCCCACGAGGATTGTTGATAAAAATATTTTCGGACAAGCGCTGGTCAACAGAATGTCACTCAAAAGTAGTTTGCCGGATCCATAAGAAAAGCGATCCGACAAACCACACCAACAAGCGCGGAACCGACGTGAAAGACTAAATCAAGCCCATCGACGATGAGCTGATGGACCCCATCAGTGCGCCTTCAGACCGGGTTAGTTTGCTCCATACCAAATCTGTATGACACATACCATCACTTTGTAGATTTCAAATTAGTTTTTGATATCGCGAGAAGGAGCTGCCTGCACGCTGATGTGTCTAAGGGAGGTCCACCTGCAAAGCTTATCTGTGCATGCCAAATGACGTTGAGCAACACCAACAGCCACCGTACTGGCTTTCGAAAAAGAGATGGAGGATAACTAGAAATTCTTGGTGTCACATTGGTTATCACTTTGAGCGTCGCAATGTGGAGAGTGTGCTGAAGCCAAACTGCCTCCTAAGTGGAACATCTGGTGTTTAGGTGCCTTTCGTAATCAGTCGGTAGTGTCTTTAATTTGGGAGCGTAATGTGTTGAAGTTGTAACAGGACTATGTGTGCACAACATCGATATTGAAGAAAAAGGCGCACGGATGGTCCTTTTAGTCTGTCTGTCTGTATGTTTGTTCGCGCATGTCTCAAAAACCCCTGCATAGAATTGAATTCAATTTTCACTCGTAATGCTAGCTGTTCTACTTAAAATTAACTAAATCCCCTAAAATTGAGTGACTAGTCTGCGTGCAAACAGAGACATAAGGCGGAATACATGGCTAAACCGACTCAGACCATCGTCCTGATCATTTCGGTATACTTAGCCGCTGGTCTGTCTCCTCTTCTCATACTTAGAAACATCGGACCAGAGTTTTTATGCCATTTAATGTTTATGAAAGGTATAAGAATAAATATGTTTGGTCTGAATTGGACAAATAGAAGCCAAACTAACAATTTTTTTTATATCTGTCTATATGTATGTTTGTAAGGGCATCATGAACAAACGTATTCATGCAATTGTTTTTTTTTTCACCGATGTGTGTCTGGAGGTCTTTCTTGAAATATAGAATACATTTTTCCAATTCAATACTGTGTTTATTTGACGAAGCCTCGCACTTCCGCGACCATCTTGTATTATCATAAAATTTTACAAACTGTCAGTATTTTGTCTCCGGTTCTTAAAATATTACTTTAAATCTGGTTTGAAGCACCCACATACCGTCAGCCCTTTTCCCGTAAATCTAGTTTAGTGTATCTTTTGTTGTGACGTTCCGTATTTGAATTTTATGCATTTTCTGCAACGATTTTCTTGTCAGCCTTCATTCACACGCACATTTACGAGCAAACAATTTGCAAGTAAACAATTTGTTTTTGTTCTTTTTTGTTGTAATTGCTTTATTGCTTTACAACATATTTTGTAGTATACCAGTACTTGATAGGTAAATAAAAATAAATTGTGTAGAAGTGAATAAGAAAAATATATAAAATATGTACATTTGTAATTCGAAAACTTGCGAGAGAAAGGCATGAAAAGGACTGTTTGCTGGTTTGGTTTAAGCATTTGCAAATCCCTTTCTATGTATTCCGTCCACGTCTGCACTATTTGCACTTGCTGCTCTTTCGTTCGTGATTAATAAAAATAACTGTATAACTAAGTAAATGGCAACAACAAAATACGAAAGAAACAACTATCTAACTGTACTAATACCGTGAAATGTGACGAAATTAATAACTTCCTTAATTGCCGCCAACAACGAAAGCTAAAAGTTACCTCTTCAGTTCCAACTTGGAGGCATCTTTTGCTTTTTTCGCTGTACAAATGAAAGTCCATAAATGATTCGAGTCGAGCATTTACGATAGTTCGCTACGGTTCGTCAATAAAATATGAGCTTAAGCAAATGCATGAACGGAGCTATACTTAAAAGGGGACTAACAAACGTTCGTCTGCTTCAAAAGAAAAAAAGTTAACCCGACAATACATTTATTCCAATTGTTGTTTTTGTTTTAGCGATGAAAATTTTTACCCTCATTTTAAATAGAAATAAAATAGGCTTATAAACCTCTTATAATTCGAAACTTGCATAAAAATGTCATTTTTAAAAGCTTGGTTCAATCTTATTTTTTATGAATATGGCGGGGAATATGGGTTTAGGGGCGTGTTACCGCCGACGAAAGTCCTCTTTTCCGTTTTGGTATTAAAACTTTTTGATACTAGCCCGACATACGCGGAAGTTATTTGTTTGACGTCAAACGTCGGAATCGTCTCGAGTAGTACCTCACTGCATTTTGCGGGCGTTTAAAATCCTCTTCAAGCTTTCGCAAATCATTCTTACCCGAATTTCCGCAAAGGTGATTGAAATCTTATAGTCCGTTTCAGTGGGATTGGAGACGGAATTGATCATAGGCCATAATTTGCCTGAGGTGCTCCTAATTTTCTTTTCATTTGTGCTAATATATCCGTCGTCTGATTTCCGTATTGAGATTTGTCTGATCGATTCGATAGAATTTCCCATATTTCTCCGTCTGGTATAAGAGTTTCGAGGACATTGTCGCACTTCACTATAAATATGGAGTATAATCTAGATGCAATGCTCTGAAGTGATAACGTGGAAGCGGAGGTAGGATGCTAGAGTTAGCTTTTGTAGCTATTCCACACAGTTTTTAAGTACTGATCTGACAATGGTGATATCTGCCGAGCTATGAGAATTTCCTACCACGCGAGGGGTAGCGTCTCCATTTACTGTGTTGACGTATCATCTGTCTGCTCTGACAACTCCTACCTTCCTAGCATCGTCCGACCTCCGAGCATTACACGATTATCGTCGCTAAGTGGTGCACTTATACTGGGGCGACCTGCCTGCATCTTTTACCCTATCTCCCATTACTCACTTGTTTCCTTTCCCTTCTACCCCCCATTATATTTCCTTTCTCCATATACATTTACTCTTCACGTCTCTATGCCCTGCTTGAGCCATGTGTTGCCTGTGTTGCCCTCAAATCTATATATGTATAAGTGAATTGCTGTTCGTTAGTCTAATTTTCGAATTTGGCTAATTTTGGTCTTAAATTATTCGGGGAAGTGCAGAAAAGGTTTAAAAGGTAAAAAATATGAAAGTTGTATAGGGATAGCGAAAGCGATAGGGATAGGGGATATAGAGAGGTATAGTTATGAGGATAGGGATAGTGATAGGGATAGGGATATGCAATATTTCTAGATCCATGCAGGTAACTTTCTGGGCAGGACAAAGTGTGCCGAGCCCTCTAGTCACTTCATATTTTCAGCTTCATCTGAGCCGTCTAGGCTGGCATCTTGGAACACGCTTTCTTTCGTTTTCTCGTCTGCAGTTGTAACCGATCGTTCTAAAGCTTTGAATGAAGTTTCTCTCATCTTTTTCCCAGGAGTAGGTATTTGTGTCGCCAGCTAAGCGAAGTTTGGTTAGTGCCCTATTACATGCAAATACAATCGCCTTAAACGAACTCATGAGTACCAACTCATATCTCCTCCAGCTTGCTATGCCAACCATTAGAAGTCAATAAAAATATGAAGTATTGAATTGATGTTGCCGCCGCAAGATTTGTTGTACTCCGCCACATACTTAAACTTTTTTTAAATGCTTAGCTGTTAAGCAGATGCCACCTCAAGTGCTTGTTTATGCAATTTGCAGTAAAACTTTTTTATAGTTTATTGCACTAATGGTACTGGCTATATATCTACTCGAATACATTCATACAACCAAAAATGCATTAATGAAAATTAGCAGAAATACTTAAAGTGAAAGGCTGTTTGCTAATGGATTTAAAAGGAAAAATAAACTCTGTCAGATTAATTTTTATTGCAAAAGGCCCTGTTAGACATTAATAAATTAGCATCAGAGAATAAAAAAAAAACCTATTAATTAAGAAAATAGGGAGAATGAAATTAATCTTAACTAGAAGGCGCCATTTCAAAAAGAGTTCAAACCGGAGCTAACTGTTTGCTGCAATGTCTTAATTGCACTGCCCCGCAAGGTTAAAATATTTCCGTGGTGTAAAGGATATTCTAAACTTTAAGTTAGACATCTAGCGTTAAATCAGTAAAAGTTATATTAAATTCTATGCAGCGGGTTCGCAGAGATGCGCGAACAAACTTACAGATAGACAGACAAAAATGCCGTATAACTGTGATTTTGGCTACGATTACTCAATAATGGCCACAGTATGCTTTTTCTTTAATACCTACGAGTATAATGAGTGTGCATTATACATCAATGCATTGTTTAATGCTTTTTAACTAAAATTTAAGATTCAACCCCGTTAGATCCCTTGAATTTACGAGCGCAAAAATTTAATATAAATGTTAAATGATCTTTCAGTTGAAAAGAGTATTTGGTAGTTTAATGAGCGCAGAGTATATATTGATATACGTTTCACTAAAAGCCATCCTCTTAGCACACGAGCCATTCAATAATGTGTATCCATCAGAGCTCCAAAATAAAACTCAAACAATTTTAAGCTACAATTTACAGAAAGATCAAATTGCTTGTCAAGTCAAGATTTAAATCCCGTTTCAAGTGGCACCAAAATTTTTCCGATCAAATCAGAAGGCCCTTGTACCGAGAATGAAACACCCAGCCCAGTAATTTCAGTAGCTACACTCTCTATCAAGTTTCGTAATTCTATCGTGAACGATTTTGAGATTGAGTTGAACTTTGAAAATTTTTTTTTTTAAATGAAAATGTGTTCCCTATTTTCTAAAATTTTGCAAAATTCATTACGATGATTGCAAAGTCAATATAGCTAAATTGCACCATTTTAGATGAATCACCTAGTTGAAAAAGAAGCTCTTCTCCGGAGTCCAGAGGGCCTTACCTTCTTGATGAATTCGTTATACGAAATAAGCCAAATTGCAAGGCCTTGGCTTTTTGCTTCCCAGGAATGTCTTATAGAAGGAGTTCGCTCCAAGCACTTTTGTGCTTGACATCTTACCACCTCGCTTATCGAGAAGGGAGACAGGAAGTGCTATCTGTGGACCGTTGCGGAAACGCGCCTTGCTTGAATACCGAAATCGATACTGAGATAGGAGCCGAAACTAAAACCGAAACCTGAAACGAATCAAAACTAAACACAGAAACCTAACCAAAATTAAAGAAGAACCCATAACGAAAGTGAGCTTAAACCGAAGCCAAAACTAATACTTGAAGAGGCTCCAAAATCAAAATGGAAATTAAACTCATATTCGAATTCGATACAAATTGAAAACATATTTGCAATGAAAAGCGTACGATCCTGGCCTTCGAAACCGAAACCACAATTGTCAACTAAATCTTGTTAAGCGAAGGAAAATATTATTTTTGAACTCTGCTCTCCAAACATTCCACATTTCCCATTCACGCTGTCAATTGATCTTTCTCTTTGCATTTGTTTACATACATATTTGAAATGAGAATTTCGAAATGAAACTGAAATTTAAATGTGTTAAGATTTCGAAGAATTTGCATTCGAGTTTTCAGAAATAAAAATGTTTTGTTTTCTTTTTTTTTCTTTTCCACTCAATACAAAAGTTCACTTTAAATTGAGATCTCTCTTCGACTTTTTTGTTTGTGAATTTAAATCGCCCATTCTGAATTTGAAATGAGCTGTGCAATGCCGTCAAGGGCTTGGGGTGTCGTTGTTATTGTTGTCTGAGTTTTTGTTGTTGTTTCTGCTGTTGTTGTGCTTCTGTTACACTTGCAACGGTTCATTTTCATTTTGTCACACATTTTGTTGCATCTGTGGCAAGCAGTTGCAGGGCTTAACACGCACGTAACACACACGCACGCACTCGAATATACATACATGAATATGTACAACCTGAATGTACAAGAAAAGAAAATGTTCAAACTTAAAAAAGAATTAATAACATTCACACTTGACACGCACGTTGGCACAAAACAACAACAACAACAACCACCAGTGAATGGCTGAACATGAGACAAAAACGGGATAAAGGAGTGAGAGAGGGCTGAAGGTGAGAGAAGTTGCTGAAAGTGAGACAGGAGGGTCACGGAAACATGCTATTCGCGACAAAAGTGTTGTGCGTATTATAAAAAAATTCATCAGCTATAAAAATAATCACAACAACAACAACGCAAATGGTGTATAAGTTAAATCAACATGAGTTCCTACAAACAGTTAAAAGGGCACAAACGGTGATTTGTTGGGGAAAACATATGAAACGAACTACAGCAAGCAGTTGGATGAGACGGATCTACGTACCGTAATGATTCGGATTTTACCCTACCTAGTGCTGTCAATTCAGTATAACCCAGTTTAAACCGCATCCATCAGAGGACATGCCGTCAACAACATCAAGATCGGAAACCATATCACAAGGCCTTTTCATCCAAAGGCGCACTGGTAGGCCCGTAACAATAACCACACAGAAGCTTCTGTCAGCTTCCGCCCGATGAACGCTGTCCTTCAAAACAAAAGCACCACCCAATAGGATGACCTTTTACTGGCCCAGAGAACCCCCGACATGCCTAGTGTATGTGAGTGGCATCTACTGTATCCACCTTGACACAATTTTTACTTCCCGACCAGACCAGACTCTTCTAGCAGCATACTCACTAACTGCGAATAATACAAACCTCGACCCCGGAAACGTTCCCTGCAAGCTCGAGAAATAATTTTTTTCTAAATTTATATAAGTATTTATTTATACAAAAATGTCGTGCATGATAGCAAACTGCCAGGTAAAAAGCGAGTCCGAACACCTTGTAGCATGCTGGTTGTGTGATGGACTTCCGTACGCTAAATGCACTGGTTTTACCGGTAGAATAGCTGATCTGCTTAATGAAGGAAAGGCCTGCGCTGGTTTTGTTCCAAATTCCGATCGACGGAAGTTGATCTCTGTAAAATCTTTCGGCATGTCAGAAACGGGTTATCGGAAATCAGCAAAGATTTGTCATTGCTGACTGAAAAATTCAAAAAATATGAAAATATATTCAAAACCTTGGAAACTTTAGATAATTCGCCTTATTTGGAATGCCCTGATAATCGTGAAAACAAGCGCAGACGCGCGGATGATCTACCTACTACCTCAACAGTGCCGAACTTATCGATTTGGCTTCTCCAATTCCTAGTACGGTTGTTCGAGCAACGGCCAAGAACGCCCCTTCAAAAATATCCATTAGGTAAAACCCGGAACCTCCAACTATTGCAATGGTGTCTGAACCAATCGTTAGTAAGCTGGTTGTGGTCCCTTGCAAAAAACCTATTTTTGTGTCTAGGTTCCATCCAGACACTACCGAGGATGACTTGATGTACCATATTTCTTCTAAAGTTAAAGATCAAAGCGTAACTGTTAGAAAATTTAATTTCAAACATCAAAGAAGTATGTCTTCGTTTAAGATTGATGTATCTGGGAAAGATTTCGATGCTCTTTTGGGCAGCTCTTTTTGGCCTCCCGGGGCTCTTGTGCGGGAGTTTGAATACAGACCAAATAGGAATGTTCAAAATGTTGCGAAAATTTCTCGTAATAGCGTTGAGTCAAAGAACTGAGCACTAAATCCGTGATTTTATCAAAATGTCAGAGGTTTAAATACCAAATTAACAGATCTCTTTTTGAAATCTTTTCATTGTAACTATAACTTTATTGCTTTTACCGAAACTTGCCGAAACCCTCATGTTTTCAATTCAGAGTTTTTATGTAACGAATGTCAAGTATATAGAAATGATCACTTGAACAGAGTCGGAGGCGGTGTTCTATTTGCTTCATTCCTCCATACCTTTAGAAGAGGTTAATATACCTAACATCGATTTCATTGAGTTCAAATGCATCCGCATTCAGCTAGAGAACGTCTCTATGCACTTAAATGTTTGCTACATCCCTCCAGCACCAGATTTTTCAGTCTACATGCAACATGTCTCTCTGCTCAAAAATGTTAACTTTTTGACTAAAGCTTCAGATTCAATGATTGTTTTGGGTGATTTTAACTTACCTCATTTATCGTGGAACATATCTGATTGAAGTTAGCACAGATTCGAGACTAACTTAATTTTGGGTTTCACCAACTGAGCGACTTAAATAATTTTGAACACAACAACCCTATCACCTGTTTTATGCATATTTCCGGCTGGGACATTTTACAAAACAAATTAGAAGCGTTACTGACATTTAGGTTTTGAACGACAGCAATACTGACTTAGTCGAGAATAAGTCAGCTGGCAGGCTGACTAAGTTGTGAATTAGTTAAGTTAGATGGTGAAACTGAAAAAGTGAAAATTCGACTTAACTAAATTAAGTCGAGCTGGTGAAACCGGACCTTAGTGTATGTTTATGATAAAAGCAAATTTACTGTAAATCGTTGTGATCCCTTGGTTTTACCAGAAGACCTCTACCATCCTTCTATGGATTCACATTTTTTTTTGGCAATTTTGAAGTAGGCGCGGTGCCGCCCACTTTTCAGCATAAAATTTCGGCTATTTTCAAAGGCAATCGCTTTTAATTCAATCTTGATATTTCAATGAAAATAGGTCAGCTGCTTCCCAGTAGTATGTATTGTACTCCTGCCAAAATAGCTCACTGCAATAGCGAAGTTATATATCTTTTTTTCATACGTTTCAGAAACATTTAATGTATGTAAGCATGAGAAGAAGAAGAGAAAAGTTCACTAAAATGATCAGCACAATGGGCGGAGTCGATTTAGTCATGTCCGTCTCTCCGTCCGTCTGTCTATTTGAACGCAAGTACGAACTGAAATTATTAAAAGAGACCTGCGTAAATTGGGATGCCATAATAGATCACTAATAGGTATATAATGTTCGGTTCCACCCGAACTTAGACTTCCTTACTTGTTCACTTCTAACTATTCTGCCGTGACCAATTCATACTTTCAAAATTATCCTTATAAGCTACACGGGAAAAATTTAATTAATCCACCAATTGTATGCGCCAAAGATGTTCTTAACCTTAAAACCTTAAAAGAATCTTTTAAATACTGTTCTGATAGGATTTCTACATGTTTCTTCAAAACTGTGCTAACCATATTTACCAGCTCCTTACCAATTTGTTCAATCTATCACTAAAGTGTGGTGTTTTTCCAACTGCGTGGAAATAATCGTTCCTTCTACCGCTGCATAAAAGCGGGAGTAGGTCTTCTATAGAGAACTATCGTGGCATATCAAAGCTTTCTGTCATCCCAAAATTGTTTGAAGCTATTGTTACAAATCAACTTACGGGTCCGATCTCTACTTTGATAGCTGACTGCCAACACGGGTTCAGTAAGGGAAAGTCCACAGTTACGAATTTACTTGAGTTTACCAGTCATGTCTCAAATGGCTTTAGAAAAATCTGCACACCGACGTTATTGATACTGATTTCAGCAAAGCTTTTGACAAAGTGTGCCACTCATTACTTATTCATTAACTCGATCAGTTGGGCTTTCAGCCGGGTCTCAATAGCTGGAACTCTTCTTATCTTTGTGACAGGACACAAAGAATAGTGTTTAAAAATTTAGTATCCGATGTCATTTATGTCTCTTCGGGCGTTCCTCAAGGAAGCCATCTTGGCCCGATTCTGTTCTTGTTGTTTATAAATGATATTTCTACAATAATAAAATTTTCAAAAATTTTAATGTATGCTGACGACGTAAAGCTTTTCATGTCATTCGCGTCATTTGAAGATAGAAATAAGTTACAATCAGATCTAGATACACTAGTTACTTGGTGCGATTTAGATAATATGCCACTAAATCTTAAAAAATGTAAACACATGCGTTTTTCGCATGGAACTTTTCAGCCGGCTTTCCATACTGTTAATAATTATAGTCTTGAGCAAGTTTATGATTTTGTTGACCTGGGTATTACTATGGATTACAAGCTCAGTTTACACCAGCATATTAACGCAACAGTCAATCAAAATCAGTTCAAAACCAATTTTTACTATTTGCCTTAAGAGATTTTCATTGGGATCCCTTGTATACTTTGCCACCGTATACGAGTCGCTTCGAACCATTAATCTTCACACCCTTTCTATTCGGAGGGAAATGCTTGGAATTGTTTTTATGAATAAATTAATAAATAGTTCGCTCTCAAGCCCGTTTCTTCTGAGCGAAGTGAACTTCAATGTACCCTCTCGTCCATCAAGGCATTATAAAAGACCTGTCTTGAAATATTAAATGAGCCTTTCCGCTGTTTGCGTCAAGAGTATAACCCTCATTCTGGTAAATTTGATATTGCGGACTCGCTTTTCGCCATAAAAAAATCAATTCTTTCTATTCTAAATATTCTAATTGTTTTCTTTGATGTTTATATTAATTTACAATAACAAACCAAAGCCTTTCAACGACTCGGCACTAACGAACAATCCGCGCGTTATGTGGATGCGCGCCTCGCGCCGGTCGGGCGGAACATGGTGGGTAATCCGTTTGGGAATTATTATATCATAGTTGTAGCAAAAGCAGGTTATCTTGTGCTTTGATTGTTGCACTTTCGTCGTCGTGCAACTGCACCTGGAAAGGGTTTTCAATATGTTTAGCCGCACACAAGTATCCAATCGGACCAAGAAATCGGCGCAACAGTGGGCTGGGATACTGCTATGCCCTGAGACTCAGGTGATGTTTATTGTAAAATATCTTGAAAAAATGGAGAGAAAGGTCTGACATTCCCAAATAACTCATGGCCGCACCACTGTTGAGCTAAGAGCCTGAATAGCTGTCCGAGTAAATGCTCAATTTCCTAAATTTAGTATCTATTAATAGCATCCCATCCACAACCATCTTTGATTCCTGCGACTCCCACTTGGAAGACACTTTGGACCGACGAAGCAGATGAATGAAAGTACGGACGGTCGAATTAAACACTTGTATACTGGTACCAACTATCATCAGGCTCATTCAGGCTCTCCACACAGAAAGTTCTAAGTATAGAAACGACCCAACAGTCTACAGGCTTCACAAATTACTAGCTAGGAACACCTAGGAATATGCAAGACCAGGCCTATCCCTTTGGTGTTTATGCTTGTGCCTGTTTTAGTGTGCGTATTGGGGCTACAACTCATTGACGTTTTATTTATTTTATATTTTTTCATGTTACCACTAAATGTTTCACTTCGTAAGTTTTCCCTTTCTAACGGCTTTTTACAAGCACGTACATTCATTCAACTTGGCTCGAGGTGGGCTCTACGACCTTCCGTTTTAATCCCCCGCCGTTGGGTATGCCCCCATTCAATCTCATTTATAGTTCAACTATGTGCGGCTAGCACTTTGTTTGAGATTAAAGTTTTTGTATATTTGTTGTATGTTATTGTATTTGTTGTTGTTGCTTTTCTCTTTTGATCCCTGATGGGCTGTGTGAAGCCATTAGTATTGCCGCCACCGCAGCTGTTGATGAGGAGGATGGTGTTAGATGTATGATTTCGTATGAACTGAGTTGTTGTGTAGCATCTTTTCCCCCCACACAACATTTTTATTTAAGCGGCACGTTTTTTTTTTGTTTTGTGGTTGTTGTACTTTTTTGTTATAGTCTTCCTTGCGTGCTTGGCATAAATATGCGTTACTTATATTTACCAGCACAAAGTGTGCATTGGGACTTCGAACATACTACACAAGAGACGAGAAGGCTCTGCAATGAAACCCAATTGGCATTTACTGTGAATTTTCCAATTAGCTATGCTTTTTGCATTAGCTAGTGAAGAACCTGTAGTGCCTTAGAGACCTGAAAGACTAAATTGTAAAAAAAGTTCACTGCCACCCGTATCTGAAGGAGGTTTAGGCTAAATCTTTGTTCCACTTCTTTGAAGTCATGCTGTAGAGGTTAGATAGCCACTATCACCTCATGACTCAGCGTTTGTGGTCGAAATTATGTCGGGGGTAGGAGAGTCGAAACCCTAGAAAAATATAAATTGCGCTTTAAAATGTGGCTCGCGTTCATTCACTATTCTTTGATAAGCTGTCTCCTTTCTCAATCATTTTATCTGTTGAAACGACATCAATATCGCATTTGTTGCCCCGCAGAACTGACGATCCTCAGTGGATAGAGAGGCACATTTTCCTTTGAACTGAGAGGACAAATGAGAAGTAAAGTCCGCTCTCGTCTAACAATGCGCCCATCAAACCTCTCCTGATGTATGGCCAGGAATCATGGACAGTGTCGTAAAATGATGAAACGGCAGTTGAAATAATCAAAAAAAAAAATTTTCTGGAAGATTTAAGATCCTTTCCGTTATGCTACCAGCGAGTGTCGAAAGATATTTATTAATAATCTCTATAAACTTTCAACTGATATAAGCATAGTAAAGCGAACTCAACGATTTTGGTGGCTTGGTCTTGTTATATGAACAAATAAAGACTAAAAAGCACGATCTGAAGCTTTAACGGGTTTAAAAAAAATTGTTGCAGCAGCAGTCTGGCTAGCACCAGAGATCAGAGACCATAGAAGTGGCGAAAAAGGTGTTCAAGAAAAAGAGGTCACAGAGTGAGTTTAACATCAGAGTAAAACACAAATTTTGTTACCGATAATATGCATGAGAATATGGGGGTAACATTAGTAACACTTAGCGACTGTGCACTACTAGTTTGGTGATGAGCACTCCTGGTGGTTGCAAAGGTTGGTCACCGTTACTGTGCTTCCATTTCAGTTCTTAACTAGGGATCTTTTGTAAGATTCTACAAGTCTGGAGTGTTACTGAAAGAAGGTCGTTCTTGTCCAACAACAAAAAAAGTGTATAAATATAACTACATACGCATGGAATCAAGCAACTACATCTACTCTTTAATTTTGTCGGATTAGTTCATCTGAATCTGGCGGCCGCCGTGGTGTGGAGGTAGTGTTGCCGGCCTACCACACCGAAGGTCCATGGTTCGAGCCCTGGTACAGGTAACATCAAAAGTGATTTGAAAAAAGTTTTTCAAAACGGGGTCGCCCCTCGGCAGTGGTTTGGCAAACTCTCCGAGTGTATTTCTGCCATGACAGGCTTCTCAGCAAAAATTCGTCTCCTTTGTAGATGCCGTTCGGAGTCGGCAAAAAATTGTAGGTCCCACCAATTTGTAGGGAAAATTCAAATCGGCACACCACAAATTGGAAGAGAAGCTTGGCGCAAAAATCTCTTAGGAGGTTTATGATGATATACCTGTTGTATATCGCGCCATAAAGAGAAAAAAAAAAAGAGAGAGTTCATCTGAATCTAGGGGGTTGGAATGGCCGTGTTTTCAGTTCGCATCTATGATACTTTTCAATCCAGCAATTGTTCGCCCAATGTCTTCAATTTCAAAACAATTCAGTGGAGAGGTCGCGTCTCCAATCCACTTCTCCCGGTATAGGTCAATTGGACCAGGAGGTCGGAAGGGCCGTGTTTTCAACCCGCATTACTTACGTATGTTTGCATCAAGCGCTCTCGCATTTGCTGCCATTAAAGTGAAATACAGTTGGAGAGGCAGGGTCTCCAATCTGTTTCTTCGAAGGTTTATGTTTTCAATCCGCTCTGATATAGGTCAAGTAGGCTGTCTCTTTTATGACGCTGTCTCCGAGTGTGAGATATCCCAAATGAGCGCTCTTCACCAGCCTAAGACATACTTTCTTCAAACTACCTAGATATTTTTGAGGTTTCCTGCTCAAATTACAGGTCGCTAAGATTTGGTTGATTTGTGCTAGCACACTCTTACTCAAGACACACCAGTCGGATTTAACTCAAGCAACAGCTAACACTTCAGCATGTCTTCTTCAGGCTAGAGATAGCTTGATATGAAATGGTTCTTGAAATAAGCTATTGAGCATTTGAGGGCAATTTCCTATAAGTTCGTCTCGGGGGGGTTAGTATTCAATCTTGTCAATCGGACTACTTATGTAAATGCATATTTCGTGCTAAAAAGGGTTGGAGCGCTTTTGATGGAAGCAGTTGATATAACTTCCTCGAATTTACAGAGTTGGTTTTGCAAATTGTATTGCCCATACTCCATCCATCCAGAGTGCCTAGATAATTATTTGTTACGTCTGTCCCAAACATTTCAATCGCAAGAAGGAATGCTAATTTTCGATGGGGAATCAATTTGACGTCCGTCTAGGGCTTTGGACCTACAGAGTTTTCGGCACTGCCAAAACATCTCGGAATTCAAGCAATCACGCACCAAACATCATACCAAGAGTATGACTACAAAAAAGTGGCTTGTGTTTATTTAAATTTTGTTTATCTGCTTAAAACTTTCGGAATCCCTAGAGTAGTACCTGTTGACGAAAGATATGCACATCCCTTTGTGGTGCTTCCATGTTTGCGATTTTGTGCATTCTCCCTGTGGAACCTTCACAAATTTTATCTATAAACATTTGTCAAAGTTTGTACACCACAACGCTAAGCTATGAGATTTAGTCCGCCCAATATGTACTCTCTAGCGGGTCTCTTCCACAAAGCTATTTAGATGCGAACTCACATACTACTTGCATACTCGCACATTCAACGAGAGAAATGAAAAATGAAATAAGGTTCCGACTCCCAAAGACTCGACTGCCACCTTTTTGCCAACACCATTAACTACCTGACACGCTTGCGGATCATTTGCCCTAGGAATTATCAATGCATTTTGCACAAACAACTACAACAATAATGACGAAATCAGTCTTATTTTTTATTTTTTTTTCAAACTCAACTGGGACTTTAGTATCAAATGCAATGTGGATTCGCTTGTGCGACGAGCTTCATACAGACGACTGACAGTCTGGCTGGCTGTCTCTCAGCGCTGTGAACTGTTGGTGTTGCGTTTTGCACGTCTGTTTGTCTGTCAGCTGAAGTGTCAGTTAGTCGTCGTTGTTGTTGCAGTTTGCTATGCCCTTCGCTTGGCAGTCACTTTGCCGTGTTCCTTGGATAGTTTATTTGGGTTTTTTATTTTTCTTCTTCTTGATTTGCCAGCGCAAAAGTAGCTCTTAACACGCACACCATAATTCAGTCAGGCGGCAGCGGCACAAAACACTGACAACACCAACAACTGGTAAAATAATAATGACGATTGCAACAACAACAACCACATGCAAAACATTCGTAATAATAATAGCAAGAATTTTGTAGTTTAGCGCCTGGAATTTGTTCATTTCGTTGATTTTTCCTCACATATTTTATTGTAAAGGGTGTCTCGTTGAGGGGCCATTTTTACATATTCACATCAGACCAGTTAAATAAGGAGTACTAATCGAAATGATAAGGGGTTTAATAATTATTTTCTTGAGAATCCATTTCATGATTGATTACCATTACTTTAAACTTTTAATAATTATTTTTCAATTAATTAAGAAATAATCAAAAAAAATCATGATTTTTTACGATTATTAAAAATAATGAAAAAAAGTTGGTTTGATTACTTTTGATTATTTTAGATTTTGTTTGATTATTTTTATTTTTTTTTTGATGTTTTCTAACCGCAATCAATCAATAATTGTGTTTTCTTAAAAAAAAAAAAAATTATGATTACCAATTTAAAAAGCTGTCTAATTAATTCATTACTTAATGCTAATCAAATTTAACAGGTCTGATTCAAATTTGAAAACAAAAAATAAATTTTTTTGGGCCGTTTTGAAGTATTGATACCAACAATACATCTACGACTCAAGCTCTTAAGTCCCTAACGGTTAATGAGATAGTGCGGCGTCCCTGTTTCACTGTAAAGTACCACACTCACCAAGACATTTTCAAAACATAGGTTTTGCCTAGGCTGCAAAACCCATACCAAATGCCTTCAAGGCCTAACTTTGGAAAGAGGAGTTTATAACTAAAGTTCGTTTATTTCGTGACTCTCGTGACAATTTCCTATACAGAATGGGACCCAAAAAGTAGATCGAAATCAACAAAAAAGTGACGACTTAACTCTGGCACTGTTAGCGAAGACGTTTGCAACCTAAATTTTTGTAAGCGCAAAAGATCGAATCTACTGTGTCCATTTCAATAATTCAAATTTGCCAATGACATATTCCTTGAGGGTGGTCGTATACGCCGATGACTTGCCGACACTGATCACGGGTAAATTCCTGTCAACGATTAGTGAACGAATGGAGACAGCACTTTGAGATATTTCACGGGGGTGAACCCGACAAAAACGAAATTTGTTCTGTTCACTAGACGAACAAAAATCCCCTCTTTCAATCTGCCCAGACTGAACGGTACGACGATAAATCTCTCCTCTGAAAGCAAATACTTTGGCATAATTCTTGACGGGAAGCAAAATTGGAGAAGGAATATTGAAGAGAGATCAAAGAAGGCTCTGGCAGCGTACTACACCTGTAAGAGAGCCTTCGGAAAGAAATTTGGACTATTACCGTACATATTCCACTGTATGTTGAACACAGTCATCCGACCGATACTAACGTTTGGAGCTCTAGCCTGGTGAAAGGCGGCTGGACAAAAAAAGCAATCAAGTGAAAGCTGGGAAAATACAAAGGCTAGATGCCTGGGCATATCGGGCACAGTAAGCAGCGTACCTCAGGAGGGGCTAAATGTCATCTTCCACCTGGTGCCACTGCACGTGTTCGTTCAGGGTTTGAACGCAAAGGGAGCTCTCAGACTGAGGGAATCTAACCTTTGGAAGCCAGCCAACTATGGACACGCAACGATACTGAATGGCATGGCAAGGGGACTAAATGGGGTCAGAACTGACCTAATGGCCGAAAACGCAGTATATTGCGTCAGTTATTGACCTCGAGGCGCAGAATGTAGTATATCCCTCGAGGGAGAATTGGGAAGAGGGCTTAGTCACTGGTAGAGAGATTACAATCTACACGGATGGCTCAAAAATGGAAAATGGAGCTGGGGCTGGGCTATACTCTAAAGATTTTCAAGCCAGGAAGTCATATCGGCTCCCTGACTCGTGCAGTGTCTTCCAAGCAGAAATATATGCCATAGAAAAGGTGCCGAACTTCGCTGAAACCTCTGAATCATCTCGACATTTCTCTCTGCTGGTTCCACGGACACAGAGGGATCGAGAGAAATAGCTGATGAGATGGCCAGGAAGGGCTCCGAAATGGGCATACACGCGGCAGACAACTCCGTGCGACCGCCATTGGGTAATCTGCTAGGGAAAATCGATGAGCAATCTTTTAATACAACGAATTCACTAAGGACCAACCGGGATGACTGCGCAGTCTCAAGTTCAATATGGCCATTTTTAGACAAAAAAAGAACTAGTTTCCTTCTCAAACTAAACAAATCTGCGGTAAGGGTACGTGCAGGTGTCTCCACAGGACATTATGATATGTCACCCATGCTTCGACGATGCCGTATGCCAACAAGCTCCCTATGTAGAAGCTGTCTGGATGAGGACGAAGAGGAGTCGTTCCATCACTTTCTCTGTAGATGCCCAGGACTACAGTCAAGGCGTCTCAGATTTCTGGGAGCACGCTTTTTCGACAGTCTGGCAGATGCGAGGGAAGTGGATCTATCACTCCTTCTCAACTTTCATATGGGAAAGTTAATGGTTTAAAAAGAATTAAGTGAGTAATACCTGGTTGGATAGATGTGCCCCCCCCCAAACAATGGACATAAGTGTATCCGAGTGGAAGTTGGGGTTTATCTGACTATTAGGCAAGGATATAAACGAACTTTTAAAGTGGAATATTAAAATCAATTATGTTAAAGGAACGGACTAAGTTAAGACCGTCTGTCGAAGGCAGCATCAAACCACACAGTGCGTTCTAATCTTTAATCTTCTCTTATTTAGCACAGAAGGTCTGCCGGGGCTGCTAGGTACTTCTAAATTCGCTTTGAAAGTCGTGGCTCTGCGGTGAATAATAAGCAATCAATAAGGATAGATAAAGAAATTTAATTAATGGATTCCATGAAATTTATATGATTCTCAAAACGGGGCTCGATAGCATCTTGCTCAACTTTTCCTAACCGAATTCGAAAATGCGTAGCTCAGAAACTTTTGTAGACTCATAAGTTCTATGCTTGGGATGCGTAAAGTACCCATGGTACGTAGGCCGATAAAATAAAAACATTTTATGAGGTCAGAAGAGGCAAACGTAAACTGAAAATCTTCGGATAGAGAACCATCTCAGCTCTGGCGTTTTCGAACCTAAATCAAATTGTTAGCGCTTGAGAGGTCAGTCTGTTGACTTCCCGTACTGATTTCTGGCATAAAACAGCGAATGTCAGTGCTACCATCCAAAACACTGCATGGCACACCCTGCAGTCGTTTTTTGTATGTTGTGTTTCACCCTCTTATAGTTTCCCTCCAAAGTGTTTCCTCTTTACTTTGTTACTCTACGATTTTCCAGTTTGTGTTGCCCTTTCAATTTTGGATTTGTTCTCTGTACCTTTTAGTAAGTTATTTAATTTTTTTCTTTTAGTTTTTTTTTTCGTGTTGCTGTTTATCTTATGCGTTTTTTTGTTGGTTCCCAAATGTTGTCTATAATTTAGTTAATGTGCGTTTTGCGTTTTTTTATTTTTATTTCGTTTGCATGCCTTCTTGTTTTTGTAACACACATGTTTTTTTTTTTTCCTTTTCACCTTTCCAAATTTTGTGGCCTTCATTTCTTAAAAAATAAATAAAACTCGTGTTTGTAATATCCATTTCGTTCCTGTCACATATCCATTTATTCTGATTGTCGTTTTCGTTTAATTTCCACGATTCCATCAAATTTGTGACCTAAAGGTGATTGCGCTGATGACGATTTGTGGCTGGAGTTGTGGGCAATTAGCTGAACATGAATGAAGATGTGTAGATATGTATATTGGAAGAGACAGGGGCCCATTATAGTAACGGCATTAGATTAGACGAAGATTTATTCGAGGTATGTCGGCAACGCGTACCACTTAACAGAAGTTACAGTTTGTACTGAAATTTATTTTCTAATTAGAAAAATATTTTTTTTTTGCTTTCAAACAGCGACTTCTTCTAAAAAAGGAAAACATGTTTGCTGTCGCTCGAACCTAGGAACTGTTGCATGTGATTCAAAGTACATATCGGCTCAGGTTGGATATTTTTCAAAGATAAAGCCCACACATTATTCTTAGAGGTTCAGAGAAATTGGAATCATGTCTTATCCGTTTCAAAGAGGTCTAGACGCATTCTCTAATCTGAAACAAGAAATCTAGTTTTAATAGTAACGATTAAATAATTTCCAAAATGAGATCAGTATTAGATACCACACAATGGCCTATTATTTCCTGTCAACATCTGCGATTTTTACAGTTCCTGGTTTTGCGATTAACTTCCTGTTTGTAGCTGATTCTTCCAAACCTTATTCTACCCAACTTTGACATTGTATGTTGCATAAGTACGTTTTGCTCTGAATCTGCCTATGTTATCTTATTCTTTTACTTATTTGTATCCGAATACTCGCATATACCCGACAAAAACTGTAGTTAGATATTGATTAGAGGTAGATAAGATAACTAGCCAGATTCTCTAATCTCGACTCGAGAAACACTGGAGAAACATAGTGTTCTCAAACAAAATGAGGCATAATTCTCAAATCGAAGCACCCCCAACGAATCGGGTCGGAACCAGGCGGATAATTTGCTTTCTTGTCTAAATCATGGTAAAATATCGGGGAATTATGCAACAAGTTCAGTTTCGATATCTCGTCCCTAACTCAGTTTTCATTATATAAAAAAGTCGAAAAACAATAAATTCTTTCCCGGTTTTCATTTAGGTTCTTCGCTAACTCGACATCAACTTATTCGGAGAAAAAATTACAGGGCAAAGTTAATTCTTTCCCTGCTAAGTCACGGAATTATCCACCGGGTCCCTACTCGATTCGTTCAGGGTGCCTTAAGACGAAAATTTTCATAATTTTTGTTGTACTATTACATAAATCGAATTCATAAATCCGCAGAAGTTTTCTTGAAATGAAAAATCTCATATTCAAAAAATTAACTAACTATACAACTATGAGTGTAAATGTTAAATATTGACTTTTATAGGGATTAGTTAAACTTTTTCTATCTTTCTCAAGTCAGACCTGTTAAATAATGATTACCGGTTTGATAAATTATTTTCTTGAGAATCCATTTAATGATTGATTACCAATTACTTTCAATTTTTAATTATTATTTTCCAATTTATTAAAAAAAAGTATCAAAAAAAATCATAATCAAAAAAAAGTTGTTTTGATCACTTTTGAATTTTAATGATTTTCTTAAAATTATTTTTGATATTTTTTTTTTTGATTATTTTTGATAATAATTTTTTTTTTGATTATTTTTGATTATTTTGGGGTTTTTTAGTATTGTTGTAGAAGCGCATAAATATTCACATCAGCAATACTAAAAAAAAATCAAGAAATATCAAAAATAATCAAAAGTAATAAAAAAACTGTTTTTGATTATTTTAAGATTTTTTAATTTTCTTAAATTTTTTTTATTCCTCCTAATCGTAATCAATAAATAGTGGCATTGCAGTAGTCGTAATCCCATAACATTAAGGACTGCAATTTGAGAATACGCAATGGAGCATTACATTAAAACCTACAACTACTGCAATCGCAGTGGCAACAATTATTTAGTTTGCAATCGTAATCCTTATTTACAACAACTCAGTCACAATCCCAAACCACCTTGCTTTGTCAAAAAGACATCTTTTGAGTATCCTCACTCTTTAAATTCAAATTAGCGCTCTCACAGTGCGCACCTAATTTGCATCACAAAACACGTGGAAAGAAGTGAAAAGAAAAAAATTTAAACTAAAATATCATATTTATGTGAGCAAAGCACATTCTTTGGGATTATTTGCGTTTGTTTATTATTTATTTTTCACATTCATATTTTCAGCTCGTCGCCACAGGCTGTCTCAATCAATTGTTTGTTATTGTAACTCAAGCGCCCGCTCTCTCACTCTCTTTGTGTTTAATTTGTATACAAAATCTTTTAACAAAAACCATGAAATTGCTAATAACTCAGATAAATGTGGCTATGAATGTATCTTTCTATTACCATTTTTATTTCTCGTACCTGCCCCTTTTTTCCATTTTCAAATTCCTGTTTTTAAGTTTCAATTTTCATAGTTATTTTTTTCGATTTTATTTGCTTTGTTTGTTTCACCCCGACCTTTGTTTTCCATTAGCCATGTTATATTTACTTTGCCGTTTGATATTCCAGAACTTGTTTTATATTTGTTTGTGTGTTTGTCTTTACCATTTCGTTTTTCACTTTCTTTTCAAGTAGATCTATTTTCAATATTACAATATTTTATTTGCATTCGTGTTTTTTTTTTCTTTGTTTGTTTATGTTTCATCATAAAGTGGCTTACAGCGTTTATACTTTTTAATTCCCCGTTTTCCTATTTTAGGTTTGCTTGTTTATTTCTTTGCATTATTATGGCCGACATCATCATAATCAGCATAGACTCGTCATGTGGTCGTCAACGTCGCAATCTTCATCACCATCACCGTCGTTATTGGACTCCGATTCTAATTCTGTCGGCACCGCCACTTTGACTACATTCTCTCCCTTTAGTTTATGAAGTTGTATGCGAAATTATCTACTTCTTGGTCCCACCCAGTCATGGACCGTCAGGCACAATCATTTGTCTCTCGGCTTGTCGCCATAGCACAGTGGTGGCATGCAAATAAAATTGTTTAATGTTGTGCGTCATGAAATTCACATAAATCATGTTTGAAATGGTTATTTTTAATTTATAATCGTAATTTTGTAAATTGAGTTGATCAAATATTAGTGGATTAAATAAATTACTGTTTATTATGTAAATTTTAAAATTACGCCCCAATTTTGTTCACAAAAAAATTATGTTTATCGGATAGATTAATCTTAAAGTTTATATAAGAAATTAGTCCTTACTTAGTGTATTTTCAAGTCCTAGGGACCGAGTCTACACCTGCTTACCAACGTCTATGCTTTGGCTTAAGTGTTTGGTACCACCAGGTACCACTTCAAGCGGTTTCTAAGCGCAATACATAGACATAATAATGAAGACAACCCAGCTAACCAAAAGTAGGAAAAAAAGACTCCATTTAGAGCCATAGAAATTAGCTCTTTTCGGAGCCCAAAAAGAGCGAAAAATCGTTCAACGCCTGCACCCTAAAAGGAGTCATAAAAAATAATCCAAAATTACTCCGAATGCGATGAATTGGGAGCGTTTTATGACTCCTTTTAAATGAACTTCGGAGTCTCTTTGGACTCTTTTTGGAGCCTTATATTGATGCTTTTATGAAGCTTTTTCGACTCTTTTTACGCATAGTTTTGACTCCCTTTTCATGACTTTTGGATCCTTCTTGGATTCATATTGAAGGATTTTGTTGACTCATTTATTAAGCTTTTTATAAGTTTTTAAGACTTATATCTAACCTAATACCTGTAACTAATCAGAAGAAAGTCCACTTTTTAATGGTTTATACAGTTTTATTTATTTAATATTGAAAATATAATTCTATTAGTTGTTTATTGAAAATAAGTTTTATGTAAAAATAGTTGTATAGATAAGTAAGTACATCTGAGAGTATACATTTTTCATTACGAACTTATCAAAACATCAAACTTTTGTTTAATTTTAAAGCAACTTCCAACCTTCGACAGTTTATAAGCATTCAGAAAGAATACTCTGCGCTCTCTTAGGTACAATAAAAAGGATCAAAAAATGCTCTAAATCATTCGTATAATTGAGCCTGGCAGATGATCTTCTCTACAATGTTCATTTCTTCTCCCAAGGCTCCATGAATCTTCATAAAAAAGTGGGTTTTTTGATGTTTACTAAAAAACTGACCTAAAATGCTCAAATTACAAAGTCTTTTTGGATCATTCTTTCGAAACGCTCCGACTTTATTTATATGGGAAGGTTTATATAATCGCTTCAATGTGGGAGTAAAGATTAAGGTCTAGAAGTAATGAAAAAAGAGGAATAGGAAAAGGAAGTGAGAGTAGAGAAAGGGACGTAGTATAATTTTCCAAACAGGGCAACGTCGCTACTATTTTAAGAAGAGCGGCTAATTTAGATGCAGGTTGGTTAAAATGAGGTGTCACTTCAAACCAGAGACTTGTCACAAAACCTTGTATTGAAACGAAACTTGCCTAATGAGTAACAGAAGCGCCTCCAATGAGTAACAGAACTGTAACGAAACTCTACGTAACAAAACTGCCGGAACCTTTAAATGCCACGAAACGGTACAGAAACATGAATCGCTACCTCTGTAACAAAACCATTTAGAAACAAAACTAGAAATATTTCTCGTGATTAAACTGTATGGAAACCTCAGGCATAGAGACATTACTAGTAACGTTTCTTGCGTAACGAAACTGTAACGAAACCGTAACAAAATCCTATGTGGTTTCTGCTGATAAGTTGTTGTTTATATTTATGTATACATATGTAGTTTTTATGTAATCACATATTCTACTCATTTTGAACTATTAAGTAGATTACAATTTTTAATTCCGTAAATTATTGTGAACAATTTTGTAACAAAAAGCTATTCAAATATTTTTTCAAAAAATCCGTCGTTTTAATTTGAACATTAAGGTACTTTTCCTATTTATTTGAATTTTTTCTAAATTAATAGTTTATAACAAAAAATATCAAAAAAGCTTTTGAATTTAAATAACTTAAGGGGTATGGCCACTGTAGCGGGTATACAATCATATAAGGATTCATTAATTTTTTTTTTCGTGATATGATCATTTATTAACAGAACTAATGAAACATTTATTAAGCTTGAACCTCAAGCTGATCAGAAATTATTTTTTTCGGTTAACTTTGTTGACTATAATAAACAAATCATGCGATGTCTCTTTGATCGTTTTTTTTTTTTGAAGCTCATTAATCGACATGAGAATACCCATAGAAGTACGTAGGGAAATTTGAAAATATTGATTCCTTCAAAAATTGTAGACATTTGAACAAAAAAATTAAATTTTTAGTCAATAATTTCGTAATAAACTGGCCATAAATAAAAAAGTCTTGAAACAATCGTACTTCTATGCGAAATCCAATTCTAAAGACAATCTCAAAATTTAAAGTCGATCGGCTAAAAATAAAAATTGTAAAGTTATTTGTCTCGCCAATTGGAAAAAAGTAGTTTTGAGAAAAACGCGTTTAAAGTTTCACGGGCACTCGTATATTCATTAACTGAGCCGGAGGTGGGCTTACTATATACGCTTAAAGTCGTTTGAAAAAATTTTCCTTTCTACAAATCAACTTGTAACTTATTTTACTGACTATAAAGCATAGTTTAAGGGAAAAAAATCATGATCAAGTCTGTAGGCAGTTTTGGTAGAGGCTTTGTTTCTGCTGGAACCGTTTCAAGGAAACTATTACTAGTTTTGTTACAAAGGACTATCGGTTCTCACAGTTTCGGTATAGCATGGAACAATACAGTTTTGTTTCGTTACCTGTGGAACAATATCAAAGCAAAAACGCGCTACAAGTCCCTGGTTCAAACCGAACCTGTCCTCCATCGAAATATATTTTCTGAGTAAACCTTACCTACGTATGTTCCCACATGGTGTCTGTGAGTTTTGAGTTTGAAATTTGATCATACCTTTGGTAATGAATTTAGAAGATTTGGAAATATAAAGGTGGAGTGCAAAAAATTTTCTTAATATATTGAGTAGTGCGCCGCCTGCCGGAACTTTTTTTTTATATTTAACTGGTAGGTTACTCAAAAATCGATCGCAGTCATTTGTCAATAATTTTTAGATACCTCGATCTGCGCGACCTAGCGAACATTTTTCTACAAATTGTATTGTTATCGGGTCCTGAACTATATACCAAGTTTCAACTTCTTAGGACGCCGTGGAGTGAGTTGATTAGTGCACCACATAGGGATTTTTTTTTAACTGCATTGCATTGTTACAACAAAAAGTTACCTTAAAAGACTTTGCAAGATTCCAAAATTTCGTATGGAAATGAGCAAACAAACAAGAAAAGGACTTAGTATGAAGGTAGTAGAAATAAGTCACATATGACTCATTGAAATTACTGCAATACGTTCGCGTGAGTCACATATGTATGACTTATTAGACAGGGAAGTTATTGATAATCTTTACAGATCTAGTGAGCTTCTGAGTTTGTCTACTTGTCAAACATTTAAGCAGAATATTTGCAACATCTCACACTGTTCAACCCACAGCCACTGCGGCCTATCAAACCGCACGAATCATGTTGCCTTCACATGCCGACATTTTTGGTTTGTCTGCATACCAATGATGCCACAATCGTTTTTGTTTATTTTATTTGCGCCCTTTGACTATTTTTGCTATAATATATCTTCATAACTGTAAAATGTCTAGCTGTCTTTGGGCTATTTTCGCGTATTTCACTACAACCGCCCCTCGCACATTCCCTTCACAATTCTCACACGCTAAAGTCGTGCAAAACATTGCAACCAAACAAATATTTGTGCCATCCAATGCGAGTACGTTTTTTGATCCTTGACAAGCTATGAATGTGTCCAAATATGAACCGTTGAATTTTCACATTTATGTTTGTTTGATTTTCTTTGGAAAATGATTTGATTGTATAAGTTGGCTTGTCGCGTAAATGAGTATCCCTTCAAAAAATTTTGTGACTAGTGAGGATAGAATCTCTTTTTGGTACAATTTCTTAATATCGAACACAGAAAACTTCGTATTACAGAACACAGTTGGGATAAGCAGTACGAGTTTGACCTATAAGAGTTGGTGTTGTGGTTTTTCATGCAACTCAGTATTCTAAGTAGTGTTCTCTTGCAACTCGCTAACAAACGAACATGGCTTGTTGTGTATAAAAACTGACTAATTTTACTCATTTCCTTTCAAGAACACTTTCTTCTTTATGAGGATTGCAAACAATTTATTATTCGCATAATTTTTGGACGCGCCCTGTTGTAATCGCATTTTTTGTAGCGAGCTGTATGTCATACACAAGTCCCCTTTCTCAGACTTTAAGTTTTGCCGCCAAAAAGAGGTCTCCCTTCATCGGCTTAGAGATTCATAAAGCGTACGGGATTTTTCCACCAATTTTCCGAAACAACAGAACTGTCAAAGGGCCATTTTTCTACACTAGTTCTTTAACATAGTACATGCTGATTTCTTATCTCATTACACCAAAAGGTTTTTTTCCACACTGGAAATCACAATATAGCAGTTTACTAACTCGATTTTAAATAAAAAGAATTTCTAAATGAGGTTTAATCAATGCGGTTTGCACGCGTTGTTGTTGTTTTACTTGCAATTTAGTATTCTATGAAGTGTTCATGTGTAACTCGCTAGCAATAGAACACGGCTAATAGTGTAAATAAGCCAAATTTTTTCACTCACAACCTCTCAAGGACAGTTAATTTCTTCTAAATATATTATTCGCATGCTCGTCTGCTACTAATCTCGGACACAACCAGGACTAATCGCATTTTGAGCAGGGATATGTATAGCTCACTGTCCTCTATGCTGTCTGTTTCGTCACGCATATTTGGTTGACTGTCCCTGTAAAAAACGTTGGAGCATCAGAGTACTCCAACACTTATCCTCATTCATATAAAAAAGGTGGTCCAATTTACATAGCGATGTCCGGTGATTGGATCACCTAATCCTATTCGGAGTACCATTTACTTTGCTTCTGAATAGTCTATAGAGCACCTACGTTGGAGTACTTTGAAAATGCTGCCAAAAGATTACTCTATAGAGTACTCTAGACAAAAGCGAGAATGGGAGTATGTGTTCTTCTGAGGACCACCTACTCCCGCTCTCGCTTTGCTGTTGAATACTCTATAGAGTAATCCCATGGGAGTATTTTGAGAGTACTCTCACGTAGGTGGTCTATAGAGTATTCAAAAGCAAAGAAACGGAGTACTCCGAGATGGATTAGGTGATCCAATCACCGGACATTGCCATGTAAATTGGACCACCTTTTTTATATGAATGAGGATATGTGTTGGAGTACTCTGATACTCCTATAGGAGTATTCTATGGAGTATGAAACGGAGTATTTCCGTTTTTTGCAGGGGTGTACGACAGTTATTGCTTTTATAAGTATTTGTATGTAGGATGTATGAATAAGAAATATTGCTACTGCGTGCCTTGGACGGCTTCCATTATTTGAGTCTTTGAATATATATATATGTAGATATGTACATCAATATGTATTATTTGTCTGATTGTATTTAACTCTGAGCGCATTTCAAGTATTTGCCCCACTTGAAAATTTGGCATCAAATGTCATCGTTCGCACAATCTATAAGTTTCACTGACACTGAGTACAGTCCAAGTATTTCATATATATAGGCAGTACTTATGTATACAGGGTTATTGGGAAAAATCGTCTTATATACATAATAACATTTTTGCTCAGGCCACTTTTGTTCAATGTTGACTTGAAGATCGGCCCATCTCACAAAACTTTCGAAGTTGGACCAATCTTATCGTTTGTTTCAACAGAGCCTTATCTCAGCAAGCGCTTCTTTGAGGAATGTTTTACCTCAAGATTAGGTAGAAGTACGCCTTCTAAGTATTTGGTGGAGAACCTTTCTTTTGGATGAAAATGCATTTAATTAACTTTAAGATAAGAGAGAAATTCCTCACACGAATTCTGAGTTAAGGCGTTTTCAAGCAGATGCTGAAATAGATACGGTATCCCTCAACCAATTTTTGAGATAGAAAATACTTCTACATAATGCCGTAATTGAGAGTTCTTCGGTTGTTTCTGATTACGCGTAAGAGCTTTCTTGTTTGTCGTGGAATCTCAGAGTAAAACTGGAGAATCTTGCTATCGATGTTTAAGTAAATGAGTTAAAGACTTAATTCCTTAACAACTATCTATCTATCTATGGCGCGATATACAACAGGTATATCATCATAAACCTCCTAAGAGATTTTTTGCGCCAAGCTTCTCTTCCAATTTGTGGTGTGCCGATTTGAATTTTTCCCTACAAATTGGTGGGACCTACAGTTTTTTGCCGACTCCGAACGGCATCTACAAAGGAGACGAATTTTTTGCTGAGAAGCCTGTCATGGCAGAAATACACTCGGAGAGTTTGCCAAACCACTGCCGAGGGGCGACCCCGTTTTTTTGAAAAACTTTTTTCAAATCACTTTTGATGTTACCTGTACCAGGGCTCGAACCATGGACCTTCGGTGTGGTAGGCCGGCAACACTACCTTCACACCACGGCGGCCGCAATAAATACGAAAAAAAAATAAATAACATAATATAAAATAAAAAAAAAAATAAAATAAACTATAATAAAATAAACTAAAATAAAATAGAATAGAATAAAAAAAATAATAAAAATATTTAATAAAACCAAAGAAAACAAAATAGAATAAATTAAATTAAATAAAGTAAAATAGAATAAACTATAATAAAATAAACTAAAATAAAATAAAATAGAATAAAATAAATTTAAAAAAAATATAACAAAATATAATAAATCCAAAGAAAAGAAAATAAATTTAATTGAATTAAATTTAATTAAATTAAATAACATAAAATAAAATGAATAAGAAATAAAATAAAATAGAATAAATTAAATAAAAAATAAAAAACAAAATATAATAAAACCAAAGAAAACAAAATAAAAGATAATATAACTAAAATAAGATAATATAATAAAATTAAATAAAATAAAATAAATTTAAAAAATATAACAAAATATAATAAAACCAAATAAAACAAAATAAATTAAATTTAATTTAATCAAATAACATAAAATAAAATGAAATGAAATGCAATAAAATAAAATAGAATAAATTAAATAAAAAACAAAATAAAATATAATATAACTAAAATAAGATAATATAAACCAGTTTTATAAAATAAAGTTGAGTATAATAAAACAATTTAGGTATTCATGAAACGAGCACAAGGCCAACAAGAATAATAATTTTTCACGTTTTAATTTTTATGAAAATTATTATTGTTTTTTTTTTTTTTTAATAATCATTTTTAATTAACTCATTTTAAAAAGTGAAAATTATTATTCTTGGCCTTGAGCTCGTTTCATAAATACTAGAGAATGTACAGGCCGTAAAATCAACAAAAAATTGTTGGTACAAAAAAGCAATAAAATAATTTAAGCTAAAATAAAATAGAATAAAATAAAATAAAAAAATAATAATAAAAAAATGAAATAACACAATAAATATAAAAATAATAAAAGTAAAGTAAACGAAAGCAGCATCAAAAAAAGTACGAAATTGAAATTGAAGGAAAAGAGCAGCAAGGAAAGGTTACAATAAGATATAACACAATAGAATAAATTAAAAATAGAGATTGTGGAAAGAAGAGGAAATAAAAAAAAATGTGTTAATATAAAGGAACAGCACAGAAAGGACGGTAACGAGAGCGAATGAAACGAACAGCAAATAATTAAAATAAAATCAACTTTTTGTGTTTGAATTTCAACTACTTGGCGATCTCGGTTGTGGTACCGCTCACTTTCAGATTTGCCGGTTACGGTCATGGTTCCTGTCACTGTCATGGTTAATCATAAATAAGCTGCTCTTATTGTCTTCTCAACTTCTTTTAGTTTTACTTGAGGTTGCGGGCAGAGCCATATGCACGGTGCTCTACATCTTTTCCAACTGTACTTCAGAAAGCATAAAGTGTACTTTAGAAATCATAAAATGTATTTCAGAATTGTCAATTGTATTTCAGAAGCTGTTAAATGTACTTCAGAATAAACAGTTTTACTTTAGAAACCATAAATTCTGAACTATAATTGATTATTCCAAATTACAATTTATTGTTTCTGAAGTACAATTTACGGTTTCTGAACTACAATTATTTATTTTGAAAACTATTTTACGGTGTCTGAAGTGCAATTGACTATTCGGAAATGCATTTTAAGATTTCTGAAATACAATTAACTGTTCTGAAATTAATTTTAAAATTTTTTAAGTACATCTGACTATTCTGAAGTACATTTGATGAGTTCTGAAGTACATCTGCCTTATCATAAGTATCTTTTGCATGCCGAATTACGCTTTGCTCCAAATTTTATCAGATTAAAATTTCGACATACATTTTTCTACACCCTGTTAAATTTAAAACTTTTAATAACGCGCGAGTACTCGACTAAATGGCTAACTCTCCGTCTGCTTGATTATCTGACTGACTAACTGCAAATATGTAACTATGCGCCCAACAATGTAGACGACGACGCACTGCCCCGAAATATGTAGAACGTGTTGGTTGGCTGGCTGCCGTCCTGCCTGTCTGTCTCAATAAACTAAATATACTTGGCAGCTTACTTTTGAATAGATGACGATAGATAGCTGTATAGATGGATGGATGAATGGATGGTTGAATGGCTGAATGCCTCAATGACTGGCTATGCTGCCACTGCGAACTCATATAACGCCAACAACAAAATATGAAATTGTTCCTTTTTTCTTATCATTTTTTGTTGTTGTTTTTGGCATTTTATTATTATTCTAGTCACAGCTTATGACTGACTGCCACTACTTTCTGTGTGTTCGCCCTCGTCTCATTTCAATTCGACTTACGATTTTAAAGTGCTGTCGGCGGCATTCTTTCACTCAACGGCACATTTGACGGTGCTGCCGGCCTGCGTTTTACTGCAATCGACTTATGCTGGCTGCCGGATATTGGCGGGTGCGGAAAAGTGTGGATTTAAATGAGTTTTGAAGATACTTACTTGTGCACGTTCCTCAAATCTACTAAACATTGCTTCGTTTAATTGTGAATGAAATGTGTTTTTGTTGTTGTTTTATTATTTGGTTGCGCCTTTTGCCTGCCAAACAGTTCCCAATTTTCGTCATTTAGCACTTCACAATGGCTGAGTGCTGCTGATGACTGCCTATGCCTCATTGCCTCAATGCCTAGCGCGCTGTATCTCATTTTTTGTCATTTTAATGAATCACTTACTTAATTGCAATGTGTATTATGTTTATCTTTATTTCCTCATTTTTCTTTCTTTCGATATCTCTTTGACTCTGATTTTGTAGCCAAAACTCAACATGATGGGTTTGGAAATTAGAATTTTGTTGTTGCCGTCTGAAGTAGCTTTTAGAGGCGTGCGCGTGTTGTTGTTGTCAATAAAATTTGTTGCTTATCTCAATTGCCGCCTCGTAAAAAAAAATTGTTAAGCATTTTTCAGAAGCGATTCAGAATCTGTTCATTTATTATTTTTTAATAGCTAAGAGTTCACGTGCCAGACGCTTGAAATGTGTGAATGAGTCATGGCGATTAATTTTGTTTTTTTTCCTTATATTTTATAACCTTGATTGTGTTGTTGTTGTTACTGCATATTCTGGCTTAGTTATAATAAACTTCCGTGAAAAAGTCCGCTATCGGTAGGCCCCGAAAATTTTCGGTATAAACCTCAGGGGTCTCAGATGCGTTGGCTTGAAGCTCGGTGGTAGACCTCGCTAACGAAAGTAAATTTGTGGTTGTTTTTCTTCTGGGACTTTAACAAATGGGAAACAGTTTTCACTGCATACAACCACAAAGCTTTAAGTTATAGATTTTTCCTAAGCTTAATGGATAGAATTTGGTGTTGGTATATCCTGGTCGTACTTGTGTAAGAAAGAAAGCATCTTCTTTGAAACCTTGTAATAAACACTAAAGCGATAATGATATCGTCTTAAATTCGATGTGGATTTCCGAAAAAACGCTAATTATTAGCGAATAAAAAACTAATCGAATTGCTAAAGAGCTAAACCCTGTTCCTCCATCATACACTTCTACTTCCTCGCCTTCTCTGTAATCCCTTTCCTTTTCTAGTCTCTTTTTCCTGCTTCATATATTTCATCATCTACCTCTACTCCTCCTTTTCCGCTTTCAATCCTTTTGTGCTCTTCCTCTACCTCTTATTATTCCTATTCCTCACCTATCTCTACTTCCAATTCCTTTTATACTCCTTCATATATAGGATATTTAAACCCTAACTTAAGGTAGCAGACACAAATAGAGATGGTTAATTAAGCTCTCTTAACCAAAAATTTTCTGAGTTATGTCGAGTTGAAAGTTTATCATTCCTGGTGACCTGTGATCAATCCCTTTATCCTACATTTGGCTATAATTCAATATACATAAGTAAATATTTATTTGTGTAGCATACTCATACGCCCGTTTGCGGGGAAAGTGGATTAGTCCTTTCGTACCCGTTCGGGAATAAATGGCTACAAATGGTCCCTAAATACGACATGCTCAAATAAATGTGAACAGTTCAATCCATACAAAGTGATCAGATTTGGCATTAGTCGCATCCTCCTATGCGACTCATCCTGGAGGCATTCTAGACTTATCTAATTTTTTGCAGGGATATAATAAAACTGTTCCAGAGTTTTTATATAGTGGTGAATATGTACGCGTATATTTGTACGTTGTGCTATTTATTTTTAGTGTGTCAAATATTTACTTAAATTGATTCCGTCTCGTTTCATCAAATCGTTTTTATTGCTTGCTGCTGTTAATGATATTCAGCTTTTATTTTCGTGCCATGTTTTCTAGTTAAATCTCAGTTAAATTTTCCATTATAAAATTCGATAATACTTTTTAAAACATTTTAGCAAAAAAAAAATAAAAATTCAAATAAACATTAACAATTTTTTCTAAAATCTTTACATACAAGCACGCACGTTCCAACAACAACAAATGTAAATTTCAAATTGCCGCAACTAATCCATTTCATGAATGAATCTCTTAACTGCAATAATCATTCCCATGTACAAGTACTAATTCGTTAAGCCACCTCCACCAAAATTCCAACACCTATCCAACCCACACACACCCACCTACATACATACTTACATGCATACAAACTTTAGCAAATCCCTCGTATTTATTTATAGAAATTGAAATAGAAATAGGCATTTATGGTTGTAACGTGCTTGTGTGTATGTGTGACTGCTTGTTTGTGTCGGGTGTCGGCTGTCGATCGGTCGAAAAGGCTTAATTTAACGCATTATAAGTGTCGAAGGCAATAGTAGGAGTTGCGAACGTGATTGGATTGAATGCACTGATGTTGCATGGCTGAATAGTTCCATAGATAGATAGATGGATGGACGTCCGGGCGCATGTTGCTTTGAATGCCTAGAGCTTCAAATGATTGTAGTAGATTTAGTACTTTTTCTTAGATAAAATAAAACTTAATATTCTCGAAGAAATAACCAAGTCCCCTGCGGGTTAGGTGGTAAGAATATGCACGAGGTAGGCATGCCTGTCGTAAGAGGCGACTAAAATCCATGAAATCGGCCTGGTGCCGCAAGGTGCTTGTACCGGAGCGCACCGGCTTCATACCACTGTGAGTGATCGCAGTCATGCCGAGTGGAGGCACCTTCATCGAACCAAGTAGTTTTTAATTACTTCTTTCTAAAACACTCTTTCATCCATACGAACTTTTTGAGCAGTTAAAGATCCACTTCCCATCCACCTCTGTCAGACTGTTGTGCATCGGCTTCTCAATCTGACAGCTTCTGAAACCTCGGTGCAATAGAACGATTCCTGTGGGGACACCCTTAAGCACTTTCACCATTAGTTTGAGAATGATGCTACTTATTTTGGTATCTAAACATGTTGATAGTGACCTTGAGACTTCGCAATTATTCTCTTTCGTCCATAGCAAGTTCGTTGCCTTAAAATTCTGCTCCTCGATTGCCTTTAGGAGGTTTCCCACTGATGATTGCGCAGAGTTGCCCACCTTTCTTGGTCATCTTATCAGCGACTCCGTTAATGTATTCGAATACTAGTCAGAGAGAATTGTAGAGATTATCCAGCTAAGTGGAAAGTGAGAGATAATAAAGAGTAAATCCTAGTTCGACAATAGAAATCGGACTATATTGCAGGATCTAATTAACAGGCTAGAAATAATTCATTTGACCGAACAATTTTTAGCGGGTCCGCTAGTAAAATTATACTTGCATGAGCATATCGGGACGACTTTTGGTAATCCTTTGGCGAATTTCATTTTGTGACAAACCGGTCTCAACATTCCGCCATCTTCAGTGCTTCGTTTATTTCAGAACAAAACAGAATCTTAGTTTCTACTACAATTTCTTTGTCGTTTACTACGTTTTTACTTCTCTTTAGTTCTAACCCTGACAGGCTGAGCAGTGCGTTGCTATGTACAGCAATGCCATCGCATTCATGCTATATAGTTTTTCGCTTCAAACGTCTGCCTGTTGGCTGTCGTGCTGTGTTGGCGCGTGTTCCATTTACTCTCCAATTGTTTGGTTCAATAAATGTTGTATGGCTGCTGGCTGCTGCTGTCTGCTGCCTGCTGTCTGCTGCCTGCTGTTATTTCTATTTGTCTATTTGTATGCATTGTTGTTGCGCTGTGCGTGTGCGCGGGGGCATTTCTAATTTTTTTATGAATGCAACATTTGATTGGTAATAATTGAAAATTGTTGTTGCGCTTAATGCACAAATGATGCTATTGTTAAAAATCTATAAAAGCTTAGTTATTGCTTTTTATACGCTTTCGAGTTTTTAGTTTTCTCTTTTCTCGTTTAAGTTTTCGTTTTATTTGTTAATATCTGTAATTTTGCTAAATGGTGGCTAATTCACTATGGTTAGATGGCATTTAATTGTTGAAAGCACGCACATTATAATAAATAAATACACAAATAGGTGACTTGACTAAATTTCATTCTATTTTGAGGAATTTAAAAAGTTTATTGAGTTGTGTTGATTGCATGCAGCGCTATGAGGGATCATCTGGTATTTTTTCGAGTTTCGATAAAATTGAATTGGCTCTTAGCTAGTGTGTATTGATGTCCGACGAGTACGTTAAACCCATACTGAGATTTGCTAACGCTGATAAATTCCACGACATCCCCGTACATACATTACAGAAAAGCTATGTCGACTAGCCAATGTTAAAGGTTTTTAAACCGAGGTTCAAAAGGCCTGGCTATCAGAAAAGATGTTTAACCTTCTACTGATACTACGCATAGAGACCACGACCTTACATTGCCAAATTGTTTTACTAATTTGCAGTTTAACAGCTTCCTCTATCGGAAATAGCTTCTTTTAAGGAAAATCTGTATATTTGTTTCAACAAATGTAACAGTCTAATTCAATTTTATTAAAAAACTTGTCTTTTAAACCTTTTCTGGTTCAACGCACATAAAATCAACAGTGAGTTTTAGCCGAAAATTTCATTACACAAATCTTGATGTATACTTATTTTATAAAATGCAAATCTCGACTTCCGTAGGAGCCAAACAACACATCTACTGGACGGATTTTTTTAATTAAAATTTTAAAATGTTATACTCCTAAATTAATCAATGGTCTACGATTCACTAGACCGTTTACCATTCAAGGGTAGCAACAAACCAGCTATTGTTCTCTTTTTGTGCTCAGTTAGCGCAGCTACAAAAATTATTTTCGCAAAAAGCTCCAACAACAAATTATTCATCACAGTGTGGTAAAAATTGATCGAGACCATATCCGTACTTTTTAATATTATAAATGTGAAAGTAAGTTTATTTGCTACATTTTCACGCAAAATCTACCTTAACCGATCATCATGATTTATGAATCCTTGTGCACATAATTTTTAAGGTATCAAATCTTGTTATTCTATAATCAAAGGTTCTGTCGAAGTTTGAAAATTTGTTCACTCATATGTGGGCGGTGCCACTCCCCTTTTTGAAAAAATTCAATGAAAACGGCAAAAGGACGATCAACTAAATAAATGTACCAAATTTCATCATTGTAGCTGCTTTTATTATTGAAAATGTATTTCGAAATGTTCTATATCGAAAAAAAGGGGCGTAGCGGAAGCAAGAGAGCTAGAGATGACTTTTTTCTACATAAATATTTACTTATCCTTCAACTTAAAAATATCCTCTTGACTAAACAAATTTTTCTTTTCTTTTCAGGTAATTATTGAACGATTAATTTAAGATTTTAAGACAAAAGGTGTGTATGTAAGTAACTGTATGATTTTGAAAGTAGAGAGAAAAATAATAACCAATCACAAAGACCTTTTTGGTCAATGCGGTTGACGCATCGGCATTAGTGCTGTATGTGTTGGAAATACTTAAATACTGCTGTATGTAGTTTTTATATCTCTAAAAATGAAAAATTTTCCAATATACGAGACCTCGATAGTAATGTTGTCTCAAATTATGTTGCGAAATGAGAGACCCTACTTTTTAGCAATACCTAAGTATTGGAGAAAATCACCATCTTTGGTCAGTCTTGCAGATTTGGGTTGCGCTCTTATTCACTAAATGTTTTGCGGTTAGTTAAGTTATTTAATGAATTTTTTTAACATAATTGCCAATAAACTTAAATGTATTTTCGCTTCTTTGACTTAATATAATAAACTTTCTTTTTATTTAATTTACGCCCACACAACACTTAAGCGAACAGAAGGTTCATGGTACAGTGCTCATAAATGTGCATACCCTGTAGAAAAAATATTCGGATCAAATTTCAGCTTTGAAAGACCGCTAAATAACTCTACATACAGGGTGGCTAATGAAAGCCGCTACCAAAAAAAAATTAAATAACTTTTTTTCTATTTAATGAATCTGGTAAATTTTTTTTTTATTTTGCAGATTGACTTTTACATTTAACAAAAATGGATAACTGGGACACTGAAACAAGAATTTGGATTGTCCGCCGCTATCACGCACGGGAGTCCGTAGTTTCGGTTCAAAGAGAGTATAGGCGCACGTTTGGCGGCAATCCTCCGAGCAGATGGACCATAATAAGACTTGTAAACAATTTTGCCGAGCATGGGACAGTCAACAGAAGACCTTACCATCGAAACCCTTCAGTTCGAACGGAGGAAACAATGGCTGCTGTAGTTGCTGCCATACAAAACAATCCACGTGTTTCGACAAGAAGCTTATCTGCTCAAATGGGTGTAAGCAGACAGTCATTACAGTCAATTATGCACAAAGATTTGGACTTATTCCCATATAAAATTCAAATGGCCAACAAACTGAACGCTGCAGACTTGCCGATTCGCTTGGAATTTTGCCAGAAGATGCTTCAAATGGTGGAAGAGGATGGAAACATGTTGAACTGTCTTTTCATGTCTGATGAGGCCCATTTCCATTTAAACGGCAACATAAACAAACAAAATTGTCGAATATGGAGTGCTTCCAACCCACAGATACTTCTTGAGACGGAATTGCATCCACTTCGTGTCACAGTGTGGTGTGCAGTTTCATCACGCTGCATTGTCGGGCCCTACTTCTTCGAAGAAAACGGTCACACCGTTACGGTTACTGGAGACCGTTACTTGAGCATGTTGAGAGAGTTTTTCTATCCAGAATTACGCCGAATGAGAATTTCTTTCAACTCTGTGTGGTTTCAGCAAGATGGTGCAGCTCCTCATATAGCCCAACCTGTTATGACAGAATTGCGACGAAAATTTCCCAATAAGCTGATATCCAGAAACTCCACATTCCGTTGGCCACCCAGGTCGCCTGACCTTACTGCCCCTGACTTTTTCTTGTGGGGTTATTGCAAACAGGAAGTCTTCAAAGCAAAACCAACAAATTTGAATGAACTAAGGCAATCCATTCGAGAAACAATTGCGGCTATTCCTGTCTCAACTCTCCAAGCAGTAATGAACAACTTTTTGGTAAGATGCCGCACATGCATCGACGAGCAGGGTGGGCATTTAAATTCCATTATTTTTAAAACTAATTAAGCTATATTTAATAAAATTTAATGAGCTTTAACATGAATAAAAGAAAAATGAATTCCATACACTGAAAAAAAAATTATTTGAATTTCTTAATGTAGCAAAATTCATCAGCCACCCTGTATAATAAAATTGTAGCAGGTCGATGCCTGTACATTGCAGTTATGCATGAAAATTTGATAGGAGGGATGATTATTGAACCAATAGAATTCAAATCTGGTTTTAGAATGTTTGTATGTTTGGTCGCGCATCACTCAAAAACTGGTAAACATACGGGAATGGAACTTTCATTGTTGCATTACTAGCGTCCAACTTGAAATTTAATTATCGACCAATATGTGGACTAGGGTGAACCTAAATGTGCTGTTACAATGTTGTTATGAAACGAAAGGTGCTAATGAGCGCTGCAAAAAGCGATGTGATTAAGTTCCATATCTCAACCCGTTTCGGAGATATAATGATTAAAATTGGACTAAGTTATTATTATTATAAGTTCTGTGACACGAGGCACACGCTCTAGTTTGGGATGGTTTTGATGAGAAGGTTTAGAGAAGGTGGTTTTGTTTGCACATCTCAAATAACAACCCGAATATGAATCCTAGCTAAACCTACAATGTGTTTTAATAACATAGAAATCAATCGAAAGTTATTTAAGAAGATTTGAATATAGGGTATGCTAAAGCTTTGATAGGACTATACGCTATGCTTGTGTTCAATAGCTAGTGCTGTTGTCATTAAGATATGAATAGGCAAAAACCGTGGGCAAAGCGATAGGAAGGGAATAGAAAGAGGAAGAAGTGGAGGAAGAAAATATAAAATACAATGGGTTTATTCCAGTTAAGAATAAAGCGTTTGATTAGTTAGTTACGCATCCTCTTGGTCTAGTTACTAACCCGATTACTTTTTTCATGAGTTTCCTACAGGGTATATTCCATGGTAAGCATGCAAGTTAGATTTACATACATGTGCACACAAGCACTGTTTGTATGAATAAATTCATCAACTGCAATGAAATTCAGCTACTCCTAGCAAGCAAGTAAAAGTACTTTGAAGGCAGAAGGCCTGTCGAAAACTTAGCATAATAAGCTGGCAAAAACTAAATAAAACCTTAAGCATGTGAAATTTTACTAAGAGCTATGGCACATAGTATAAATATTGTATTTAGCACTCGAATGTAATACATGTTTCGTAGTAGAGATGGAAATGTTTTGCGGAGATTCACGGTTACGAAATAACCCGATATGAATTTTGACTTTTTATAAAATGTTTTGGAGCGCTCACACTTCTCTGAAAGCGTGCTTCAAAGAAACTACAGATGAGGGTATGGGCTCAAAGAGGCTGTTTCCTATTTTTTAAACCTAGAATTATTTGTGCTATAGTCCAAACGTAGAAGTAAGAAGCATTCGAAGCTGCCCCTACTCGGTTGCCCACAATAAGTTTCCGCACTATCTCAGGTTTTTTTATCTTTGTCAGGCATTACCGAGGCTGAGCTAAAGTCAGAGATCCTTATCGCCACACAAAAACCAGCTCTATTTAATGCGGTTTGAAACCACTTTTGGAGAAATCGGACTTTATAGTCCTATAATAAAGGGGGAGAGGGAAAGTGGGAAAGTGATAGTGAAAGGGTTAAGAATAAGAAGTACACGAGGAAGTGAGAACGAGAACCGGATAGAGAGAGAAAGTAATCTAGTTTTTATTGGAATGGTTTTCCGTTAACAACTTGTCAAATTTTATTTTGAAACAACACGGGTTCGCTGTCGTGTTATCGTCAGTGTTACTTCTAGTTCATCATTTTATTTATGGGCGAAAATTTTCCCTGAAGATAGTAGAAAGTGAAACTTTGTTTTGATTATTACTCATATCTTGATTATATATATATCTCTCTCTCCTCTTCCTCTCTTATCTCCCTCTCTATTGCACTGTCTTTCTTAACTTTCACTTTCTTCTCTTTTCTTCTTTCTCTCTCCTCCCTCTTTTCCTGTTCTCCCTCTCTCTTTTTCTCTATCTCTTTTTCTCTCAGCTTGGGGCTTTAAAGTGAGCTAGGTTATGTTGTATGACTGTCGAGATCACTTGGTGACAGGTCACCTTACGAGTTTTTGAATTTCGAAAGACTTGGCAGAATCATATTTCCCACTATCTCATCTATCCACTATCGTTGCAAAACTTGAGGTTTGAAGTCGATTTTGATAGGGACTATCAAAAATATTGGTGACTCTCATCTAATGCGAATTGAAATCATTCAGTCTAGTAAGGGAAATGTATTATGCATACTTCTCGGGAAGTTTCATGGGTAAGGAGTATGTATTGTTTTTCCTTTCAACTTTCTACCACTATCTATATATCGTTCGAACCGAGAAACCCCTATTTTCCCAAACCATCGTCTCTAAATAGTTTCAAGTTAAGTTATTTCAATCGCTATTGCCCCGCAAAAACTCTGTGGTACCGATATATCGAGATTGATACCTCTAGATTCTTGCTTAAACAACTGCACACCAACGGAATGGAATGCAAGTGGTTGAGCAAATAAAAGCTTAAAATTACAGACTTGTATTTTTTCTCGTATTTTATTGGATTTTTTTTTTTCGTGCTATTTTCAATGTGTGTTCTGTTTTGTTACTTTGCCTAAGCACAATGGATCTGTCTATTGTACATGCTCGTTGTTAAGTATTTGGTATTATGGTTACGACTATTGCTGCTGCTGCTTTGCATCCCATTGTTGCTTGTTGTTTTCTGTTCTTGTAGTTGTTGCAATAAAGTGTTGTTTTTTCTTTGTTTTTTTTTTGTTTTGATTTTTGCATTTCTTTCCAATCTTACAATAGTCATAGCCACACTCCATTTCTTGTTCTATGATGTATGGATTTATGTAGATAGAGAAAATTTTGTTTCACCATTGCCTCCGGCAATAAAGCGTTATTTTCCCAAACCCTCCTTCTTTAACTCACTTCGTTCCGTCGATTTCAATACAAAATCTGTTTTGCGATTTATTCGCTTTCACCCCACAAAGTACTCTACTTTAAGCACACAAAAAAGTGCTCACTTTAGTAATCCATATGTACTCACTTATGGTCATAAATATGTATGTAGAAGATTATAATGCAGTAGCTCGAAGGTAAAATGGTATAATCAACTCTTGAAATTCTGAAAAAAAAACTACTTTTGGCTGCTCACTGAGAGAAACCTTAAGTATCACGAAAATTAATGTATTGATAGGAAACTTTATTAACCGTACACCATAAGTGGTCTTTGTATGAGTAATAGAAGCCAAAACAACAGTTTTTAAAATTTTTGTCTATCTGTTTGTATGTTTGTACGCACATCATTCAAAAATTGCAGAATTGAATTGATTGCAATTTTCACCAATGTATTTCTAGACATTCAACTTAAAGTTTAGGATCCATTTCCTAAACATTTTATTCCCACTGCATACAGTGGTGGCAATAAAAGTTGGCGCAAAATATTTGTATGTCTGTAGATATAATAATATTGTAACAGGTCGATGTCTGTACATTGCAGATATTTGAGAGAAATCGATAGAAGGGATCATTATTAAGCAAATAGAAGCCAAATCCACAGTTTTAAGAGTTTTTCTTTGTCTGTCTGTATGTTTGGTCGCCCATCACTCAAAAACTGCTGAATGGAATTGATTGGAACTTTTACCGTTGCATTTCTAGACGCTTAACTTAAAATTTAAATATCACTTGTTCCCATAGCTCGACCAGTTTCCGAGATATCGACCGATATGTGAACCAAGGTGACCCAAAATGTGTTAGTACAATATGGGTATTAAACGAAAGGTGATAATGAGTGCTGCAATGAGCGATGTAATTAAGTTCCATATCTTATCTGGTATGGGGTATAATGATTAAAATCGGACTCAATATATTATTAGTTCTGGGACGCGGGACCGGTTTAGTAGTATACAACTAAATTCGAACAGGCCGATGCCTGTACATAATAGATATTAAGTAAAAATCCATATGGGTAGTCTTAATTAGAGCAACAGAGACAATTCTGCAATTTCTGCTTGTCTGTCTGTATAAAAGTTTGTATGCGCTTCACTTAATTACTAATATATTGAATTAAATGTTTTCTTTACCGATGTCTTGCTGATGCTCTGTGTTGAAATATAAAACACTTTTTTTAATTTTTTTTTTAAATATTTTAAAGGCTTACAGGAAAGTGAAAAAAATCGTAAAACCACTGGAAGCATTACACAATCTTCGCAATTACTAATGCTGGTCCTGATTTCAGCACCCCAGTGATCCGAATTTAAATGTAAAGGAGACGACATACACAAATAATTCCTAACTCGGAGTTTTATCACAGATCTACAGTTTAATCTAGAATCTATTCAATCTGATTTTTTTTTTGGGATACTGTACACATGTCAATAGCGCACATACAAACATACATATGTCTGTCTAGTAGTAATCTAGCACAAGTATTTTAAATTGCTTCAGTTTTTTTTTTATTCGGATTTGTATGCATTTAATCTGGCGATTGTTGGTGTTAATGCTGCTGTTGATGTTGTTACTTATTTTATTTTGTTGTTATTTGATCTTCTTAATGCCACACAACATCATACATACAGCAGCCAACAGTCAGTTTATTTGCTGCTCAATCAAAGGCTTTCATTGTTCTTATTGGACTATAGGCGGCTAATGTGTGAATGGAGCACATGGGTTCATACATGTGTGTTATGGGGAAATTCGCTGTAATTTAAATGTTGCTTGAGATTGCGAAAATTTTATGGTATTTTTAATGTAATGAATTGCACTTTGATTTAAGTGCTATTTGTCGGTTTCTTCAAAACATTGAGATCTAATATTTATTTCTTTGAAATGGATAAGAAGAAGTGAAATTTTTTTTTTGCAAGCGTTGGTTCCAAGGAAATTTTCTTAAATTAAAAGGGAAGCCGATTTTATCATTTACGTTGGTATGCTGAAAACTATGTGCTAGTCGGGAAGATTTGGCATTCCAAACGGCGTTAGTACGATATAAGCTAGACTCAGTCACTCATGATCATTTATTGACGCGTAACAGCCTAGTTTAGTTGTGTACCACATCACATCAGTTATCAGTTAACTCACGAACTGACCAAGGCGGAGCCAGCTGTACTGCCTTGTCCTTATATACCTTTTATGCTTTGTCGCTTTCATTTTCTAAGATGTCAGCCTACGCATTAGCGGGAAAACTAACCAGGCCGTGCCACAGAAGCAAACTTTCTATAGCTACCAGCATGCGAATAGGAAAGCGACTCGCACACAAGCTCCTAACTGCCCCGAACGCTGGTAAGGCAATAGTTAGACCTTGGTATCTGACATTTAAGTTCCACCAATAAGCTGCTTATTATAGAGCATTAAAAAGTGAGGTTAAGAATAGTAATAGAAACTCCTTACATCCCATGCAGCATAAAATAATATATATTAGATCTTATGCATTACGTTTCATATAGTTTAAAGGTACATTACAAAGTACACATAAAGGGAATGCCCACAACCTGCATGGGAAAATAGCTAAACCTTACCCATTCGCTTACTTTTGATTTCACTCAAATGACAAAAGTGACGCATACCATAAATTTCCTATTGGGTATATATTCCCATGCCCAGTTTCATTCGTTTTTATCATGAAATAAGTTATATATGACTATTTGATGCATTGTATTACAAATTTGATAGCAACTCGCACCATTTAAAGACATTTCCAGTTAATGCCCATCCACTGTGTAATTTTGTTCTGAAAGCACTTAATTACAAAATAAAACAAAAAAAATGTGTACAAACTTTGTTACATATTTGCCACAATATTAAATATCAAGAAAGTTGAAACTGAGATGGACTGCGATGCAGCCACTCATACCTCATATAAATTAGTACGAACTTACCCATAAAAAAATTGGGTATGGATTTATAAGAAGGTAGTAAGCCCGGCCAGGCTTCGCTTTTTCTCTGAACTTATAATAGACTGAGTCCGACTTTAATCATTGCATCTCCGAAACCTGTTGATAAATGGAAACTAATCACTTCGGTTATTGCAGCACTCATTAGCACCTTTCGTTTGATACCCATATTGTATTCACTTTAGTGCACACTTGTTAAATAATGATCACTAATCGTAATGATTGCCGGTTTGATTAATTATATTTATTGAGAACTCATTTAATGATTGATTACCATTACTTTAAATTTTCAATGATTATTTTCCAATTAATTAAAAAAATAATAAAAAAAATCATAAATTTTTACGATTATTAAAAAAAATGAAAAAAAGTTGTTTTAATTACTTTTGACTATTTTTGATTTTTTCTATTGTTTTTGATTTTTTTCAGTATGTTGCAGAAGCACCTAAATGTATACATCAAAAATACTGAAAAAAGTCAAAAATTATCAAAAATATTAAAAAAAAAAATCTAAAATAATCAAAAGTACGTAAATTAAAAGTTTTTTTTTATTATTTTCGTTTTTTTTTTTAATCGTAATCAACTAATAATAGGCTTATCCAATTAATTGATTACTAATTACTAATCAAATTTAACAGGTTACCCTGGTTCACATAATGGTCGATTACTCCGAAAGCGGTCGAGTTATCGGTTTCATTAATTATTTTCTTGAGAATCCCTTTAATGATTGATTACCATTACTTTACATTTTTAATGTTTATTTTACAATTAGTTACAAAAATTAATCAAAAAAAAATATTATTTTTTACGATTATTAAAAAAAAATCAAAAATAATCAAAAAAAATAGTTTTGATTACGTTTGATTATTTTTGATTTTAAATTTTTTTTTTTTGATTTTTTTTCTAATCGTAATGCTTTATTTGCAAAACAATTAAAATAATCATTACCAATTAATTGATTACTAGTTACTAATCAAATTTTTATTTTTCTTCTAATCGTAAGGCTTTTCTTGCAAAACAATTCAAATAATTATTACCACATAATTGACTACTAATTACTAATCAAATTTAACAGGTCACCCTGGTTCACATAATGGTCGATTACTCCGAAACCGGTCGAGTTATCGAAACAAGTGATTTTTTTTGATTTTAAGTTAGACGTCTAGTAATGCAACGGTCAGCAGTTTTTGAGATATTCGCACCCAAACAGGCATATAGCCAAACAAAAATTATTAAGACTGTTGATTTGGATTCTTTTGGCTAATGCTGAACCCACATATAATAATTTTTCTTGAATATCTGCAATGTACATTTTATTATATATATAATGTATATATTATATAAGATATAATTTCTATATCTCTGATTGTTTCGATAAAGGATTTTAGTTAAATACCTTTCAATTATCAAGATAAGAAGGTAAAATTTCGCACAGTTTGTACTTGTTGCAAATAAGGAAATAGTGTTCGGGTACACGAAAGGCATGAATCCTTGGGTACAGGTGTCCTTACTTGATTTCTTTACATTTTCCTTATTTTATCCATCACATATTTTCCTATCCATTGGTTTTGGCGATTGTATATATACATTCCAGTTAATTTTGTATTCTTCATTAGGTAAACGGTTCTCGAATCTGTAATAATAAAGCCTCACATAAAATGGCAGAGGACCATTTTCTCTTAAAAAAGGTTGTCTCCCGACCATATTCATATGTCTTATGACATCAACTTAATACAAATTTTAGGCCATCTCTTCTGTGAGTCTTTGTTGAAATGAAATAAGTTGTGAACTTTTTGGTGGGTAACCTATAAATGTGGGTATGCATACTTGAATACTTTTATTCATATACATTGTGTGTGCAACCAAAGTCATTAAGCTGTTTATAGTCTTAGTACAACAGGTTTTAAGTGTACTCTTCGTTGGAATTCGAACTTTTTTTTAGAAGCTAGCAACAAAAAGCTATGTTATGTACATATACGTTTTGTGTAGTATATGAAAATATTTAATTTTAAAGAGGAAACTTAATATTTGTAATTTATAACAGATTTCCTTGAAAAGATTCTTCACGTATAGCATGTTTTATTACAACTACTCCAAATGTAAGATATGAACTAAATATGCACATAACTGGGAGGGCTTCGTCGTGCTATAGTGGGTAATGTTTCTTGGCTTACAAGTGGAGCTATCCAAAGCCGCTAGAACTAATGGCATTTTCTTTAGTAGTTTATGTTCGAACAGTTGACGAACACTCTTTTCTTTATACCAGACCTGTTAAATAATGATCACTAAACGTAATGATAACCGGTTTGATTAATTACTTTTTGAGACTCTATTAAATGATTGATTACCAATTACTTTGAATTTTTAATGACTATTTTCTAATCAATTAAAAAAATAATCAAAAAATATCGGAATTTTTTGCAATTATTAAAAAAAATCAAAAATAATCAAGAAAGTTGTTTTGATTTTTTTTGTTAATTTTTATTCTTTTTTATTATTTTTTTTTTAAGTACCATGACTATAAACGAGCTCAAGGCCAATAATAATAATTTTTCTTTTTATTTATGAAAGTTATTTTTGTTTTGATTTTTTAATAATTATTTTTAATTATTTTTGAATTTTTTGAATCGTAATCAATTTATTTTCTTGAAAAACATATAAGTAATCATTACCAATTAAAAAAGCCGTCTAATCTCGTGATTTTTTGCGATTATTAAAAAAAATCAAAAATAATCAAATCCCGCATTGATCGTTGAAAAGGAGTCAAGATTTTACTGCAACCTTCTTTAACAATATCGCGTGGTTGAATACCGGGAATTCGTACGTACCAAATATAGTCCGAAAGCAGCCTTTCACTCGCTACTTCGAATCGCTTAATCTCAACAATACAGAACATCTCTTACTCCTAGATTTTACTTAAACCTAAGTGTTTTACTCATTGAATTCAAGTGTCCGTCAAGTTCTCCACTCTTGACGTTTCATTATAAAATACTGGCAGACCAGGCAGACATTGTCCAGCCCGATAATGTTTCTCCCTGCATTTATCAACTTTTCCAAGAAACTGATAAACTGGTCATATTGTAATGTCTGTAAAAAAAAGTCTCTCCATCACTCACTGCGTCCACCCTTCAGTTCTCCCCCTCCTTCCCACTCTCTCTCACCCCTTCGCCATATCTCCCTCTTTTTCTAGGCCTCTCTATCACTTCCACTCCCGTTCACTCGCCCTTCCAGTTACTTGCTTTTTCTATTTCACCGGTATCACTTTTTCACTCTCTGGCTCGTTCTCACCAACCCGCGCATATTTTTTTCAACCCCGAATTTCCTTCATTCTCCAATTGTTCGCCTGTCTTCCTAAAGTCTTATGTCATTCGCGGAACTTACAGTTTTTGACAGGGGGATAAGGGAATAAAGAATTGGTGAAGAATTGTCACTTGTAGGAATTCACAATACTCACAAGCGGTTTCACGAATGAAATTGAAAATTATTTTTTTACTTGTATTTTTTTTTAAATCTGACAGCAAAAAAAGAATTTTTCATTTCAATTACTTTCGTAAAACTGGCTGTCGCGAAATAAATAAAAAATTTCAATAACGGTTGTTTAGAATAATAAACTTTTATATGAAAAAATAAAAAACAATTCGCCGATTTTGGTAAATGTCTCACTTATTATTGATCTCTGCTTTTGATGTATTGAAAAGCTCTTCGCAAATCATTTTTATTGGACAAGAGATGTATCTGTATATTCAGCTGAGTGCTCCATAAATACCACATCAATTTACCTTTGTATTTTTGCCTATCAAATTATAATAAAAGAATACGAACTATAAAGCGGAAAAAAACCAAAGCTGAAATCAAAGTTCATAGAATCTTCAAATAGTTGAAAATATATTAAAATCAGATTTAAGTGCTACGTTGTTGAAATATTTCATAGATATTTTCGGCACATTTTCAGCATACTAATTGAGCTGTAAAACCACCTGTGAATCCAGCAAGATTTTATGTGGAACATACTCAATAAAAATAATCATAAAAACAAAAAGAAACACATTAATAGTATAGTCATTCAAATCAATTGTGATGCAAGCGAATGCACTATTGCATATTTAATTAAATGAATATTAAATTTGAAGAGCAGCTTGTTTACGGCTAAAGGATGAAAAATGATAATACAAAATAAAAAATTTAAGCAACAAAAAAATGTTCATAAAATCAATAATAAACGCGCTTATTGAAAAATTATTCTATAGAAATGCTATAACAAAGGTATATACATAAATACTAAATCATAAATATATATTTACTTGTGTATATAGGCGTAAAAGCGATGCTAATTTTTAGGATATTTAGAATGATGATTTTAGGGATGAGTACATGGGCATGGAAATTCGGTATACATTGAAATTGTTATGAAATATATACAGCTGTGTTCAATATAATATTAGCGAGATTAAATGATTTTATTAATTTTCATTAAAAATATAGCAAAAAAATTTTAAAATTTACACACAGTTCAGGAAAGAAATTGGGCATCAAAATCTTAAAATTTTTTTGCAGATTTTTTTAGGAAATTTGTGAGTACGCAGTTTTGTAGGCCAATACATTTTAGTGCAACATTGTGGAAGTTAGAACTCGCTCAAAAATTTCCCAGAATTTTCAGAATTTTTTTCCTCAAGGATGTTAAGCAATTTCATTCATACAACGCATGAAGAAAAATGAATTTTTTATGGAAAAAAATACCCAAGATCTTTAACAAAAAAATGCTAAAAATTCAGGGGAAATTTTGAGGTACTTCTAACTTGCACATTATGTCGCTAAAATTTAATGACCTATAAAACGGCGTACTCAATTTTCTAAAAATTCTGCCAAAAAATATTGAAAGTTTGATGGCCATTTTTTAAAGTTTAATTAACTTTCCTGAACTTTGTCTTTCCTGAACTTTGTCTAAACTTTGAAATTTCTTTTTATGTGGTTTCTGTTGTGGAATTCGCTATATTTGAAATGAAAATTATCAAAAACACCGGGTTTTTTTTATTTCGTCGAACGATATCCAACTTAGTTTCACTGCTATTATATTGAACACAACTGTATATATTATCTCAGCGTATATTCCTTGTTAATATCAAAAAATTATGGAATTCGTTACTTACTGAAATTATACTTATAAAACTAGCAAGGTGTTTTAAGAATGCAGTTTCTAACTATTTCTGAACTCTGATCCCCTTTCTTTCCTTCCCATCTTTCTCTCTCCTTTGTTTTTATACCTAGTAGTGCTACGCACACAAGATATATGAACTTCATTCGCCTAACGGTGCTATGAAACGAATCGAGATAGATACTGACTTATAAAGGGTGTTTTTTTAGGGGTATAGAACTTCGAATTGAAATAAAACACAAGAAAATCGTTTTAAGGTCCATCAATTTGGCTTTATTGGAAGGATAATTTTATGCCATTAATGTTTAAATATGATTTCGGGCATGTGGCCGCCGCGGCTGGCTCGAATAAAGCCAATTCTACAGGTCCAATTTTCAACCACTTTTTCGAGCATATGGGGCCGTATGTCGGCAATAACACCACGAATGTTGGCTTCCAATTCCCCTAACGTTTCTGGTTTGTTGGTGTAGACGAGCGACTTCACATATCCCCAAAGAAAATAATCCAATGGTGTCAAATCACACGACCTTGGTGGCCAATTGACAGGTCCATTCCGCGAAATTATGCGCTCATCGAATGTTTCCTTCAATAAATCGATTGTGACGTGCGCTGTGTGGCATGTAGCGCCGTCTTGTTGGAACCACAACTCATCCATATTCATGCCATCCAATTCGGGAACAAAATAGTCGGTTATCATGGCTCTATACCGGTCTCCATTAACGGTAGCTGCCTGTCCAGCATTATTGCGGAAGAAGTATGGCCCAATGACTCCACCAGCCCATAGAGCACACCAAACAGTCAGTTTTTGTGGATGTAATGGCGTTTCAAGGGTCTCATGTGGATTCTCTTCACTGCAAATGCGGCAATTTTGCTTGTTGACGTAGCCATTCAACCAAAAATGAGCCTCATCACTGAACAAAATTTTGCGATGAAAATCAGCATCGAAATCAATCTCATTTTCGGCCCATACACCAAAATCACGACGCATTGCATGGTCTCGCGGCTTTAATTCTTGCACAAGCTGGATCTTGTAAGGTCGCAAGCCAAGATCTTTGCGCAAAATCTTCCATAAAGTTGATGGACAAAGCTCCAATTGCTGTGCACGGTGGCGAATCGATTCATTCGGGTCCTCTTCAACACTTTGCTCTACAGCGGCAATTGTTTCTTCGGTGCGCACTGTTCGACGTCTCTGCGGATGCGTATTATCACATAGAGTAAACGTAGTGCGAAAACGATCCATGGTTAACCGAATTAATTGCTCTGATGGACGATTATGTCGACCATAAAATGGACGGAGCTCACGGTAAACTTCGCGAACTGAACCATTATTTTCGAAATAAATTTGCACGATTTGCAAGCGTTGTTCTTTTGTCAACCTGTTCATGATGAAATGGCAAACCAAACTGAACATAAATGACATTAGAGTTGCCAGATTTGACCACAAAATGCCAGTTTTATCTCTATTCGAAAAACAAACCTGTAAAAAAAACACCCTGTATATGTATATCAAAATGTTTAGGAGGATCCGATTTTGTATTTTTATTTTACAACTCATATTTGTTATCCCGAAAATTCCGGAATAGTAATAAAAAAATCCTGAGATTTTCGCATAAGAGAGTACGGGTTCTCAGGTGCCTGGGATTGGCATCCGTAATACACATATACATATGTACATAATTGCAATCATACATATACTCGTATATATGAAAGTAGCTGTCTGATTTTGAGCTGATAATAATCTGAAAATTTTAACAAAAAAAAATTTATCACATATTATTGTTATATCTGCTTTAAGTTGGCATACTTATGTACATGAAATGGAATATTAAAATTTTCGGAAATTTTTTGAAAGTAGGCGTGGCACTGGCCACTAATAAATAAAAATAAAATTTGGAATTTGTTAACCATTTAGTACTCAAATTCCTTTAGTTCTAAGCTATTTTGGCAATACAATAAATATTCTGGGAATGGTTTAAATCGGTTGACGTAAAGAAAAATAGAGGCAGAGAAGCGTGAGTTAGAAGAGCTTGTGCCACTAGCCAGCAGGATCAACGCCCCATATTTCTATCAAAAAATCCAGCAAATGACGGAAGGGTCTGAAATCGGGGCGAACACTTTTAAGGCGACCTAGTAAGCAATGTACAGAGATTAGATTACGGTGGGACCACTTCTCTGCGCTCCTGAATGGAGAAGCCTAGCAACTACACAGAGAAGAACCCGACCCCACAATCGAAGATGATGCAATGGGTGTTCTCCCACCGAGCGAGGTTTCAGACAGGGTGACTTCACGCCACTGTTGTCAGCCATAAGTTTGGAGAAATAAAAGACTTCGTTTACCTGGAAACGGGCATTAACACCAGCAATAATTCCATTACCTTGGACTGATGAGGCAATTGAGAAGAAAAGTCCTCTCTCGACGAACAATATGGAGCAGATCCATAAGTTAGCCCTAGGAGTATTCGAGAGCAAAGTTCTTCGAAGGTTTTATGGGCTGCTTTGTCGACTCATGGAATTGTCTTAAAAATATTATGAGGCATAGGAAACTGGTAGCTCCTAGGTCTACACTAAGGACCAGAAGGTTCGACGTGGTAATTTCAAATCATTTACAAGACAGTCGGGCCAATACTTGAAAGTGGTAGTGCTTGAACGTACCGGAATCGGAATTTCCTATCCAGTCAGCAGCACTCCCTGAAACCCTCGGAGTTTGTTTTGCTCTTGAAACAAAAAAAATCACAATCTGTAATTTCACGATTGTAGGAAAATAAGAGAGAAATTGATGCTACACCCAAAAAAAAAATTCCAAAGAATATTTTTCCAAACCGGTTCTAATATTCTGATAGAGAAGTTTTAGGCTAAATTTAATAATTCCGGTGAAAAACTCCGACTTTTGTATTAGAAAAAGCACAAAAGTTAAAAAAGTCATTACTCGTGAATCAACTTAGTTACAAACATACTTTAATCTTTCACAGTGTAGACAGAACTTTTGCCTTGTACGTGTGTGCTAATCTGCGAGAGAGCATTAAAATTCTCCTGTTGCGGGCTAGTGTCTGGTCTAGATATGTAAGATTTTAAACTATTTCAGCATCCAGCTTGCAGCTAAGCCGAAGTAGCTCGTTTCTAACAAGTTAGGTCGGGTTCTTACTCTACTCTAGCTGCTGATTGCGTTTTTCGTCTGGTGTGAGATGTTGTTTCAATTTGCTATTCATGTAGAATTGGAAACTTTTTAAAAAAAATTATTTAAAAGCACACCAACAAAGTGTTGACCGTGCAGCTGTGTAAAAATTTTTACGCTTGGATAAATAAATATGAACTCATCAAGTGCACAAATATCTGCACCAATTCGGTAGGATAACGTATGTAAATATGTGAGCAGACGGAGAGTGCTAGCAAATAATGAAATAAAAATTTTATTTGTTTTTTTTTTTGAACTTGCGAAAAAAGTAGTAGAGCAAACATTTATGAAAGTGGGTCAAGTAAAGCTCTTGAAAAATTCAAAAAAAATCTGCATTCGCATCAACATACATTTGCATGCATAATACTTAATTGTCGATATGTTTGTAGTTACGTCAATTTGTCATGAATTATGTATTTGCTACATTAAAAATTCAAAATTCAAAGTTATTAAATATACATTGGTCACACTCAAGGCCAATGATTGATGTCTGCCACCGACATAAACACATGTAATACGCCGCATACTACATGCGAGATAAGCCGCTCTGGGCCAAACAATTTAAGCGCTTAATATAGTCAACAATAAAAGCAAGAAACCAAGAGCAATCCCTTGAAATTCCCATCAGCAGCAAAGCAGCAAACACAACCAAAGCTCAATTTGAATGTATCAGCGGGCGCTACGAAGCGGCACAATGAAGATGAAAGAGTTGAAATACTAAAAGGGGTTTAAAGAAGCACGAAATATTAATAAACTACTATTAACTACAAAAACAATACTAATAATAGATACTTACTAACAATGTCTTTGCTTGCATGTTTTGTTGTGCCACTCTATAATTTAATGCTAATTATTGATTGGCTACAAATTATGAAAAATTAAAACAGAAACACATAAATACAATTCAGAAAGTTAAAAGATGGGTAGCAACCGAAACTTATATACCCAGATGTCAATTTTGACAACAGCAAAGTCATATCCAGAGCTCGGAATTATATGCAAGTGCATATTTTTATTTGACATCATAGAAACCCCGGACCAAGTTCTATGCTGGTTATGTTAAGCAAGGATTTAATATCGCTAGTATCTTTTACATATTTGCACATTTTTTGTATATTTGCATATTTTATGAATATTTTCATAAAATTTGGAATAATTTTTGCATGTTATTCTCATATTTTTAGCATATTTTGTGAATATTTTTAGCACAATTGCATAATTGCAATCTTTTCACTTCCGGCTTGGCTTTTTTCTCGAAGAATCTAAAGCCTAGGTATGCCGATCAAATGAAATCACTAACGATCCAAGAAAGATTTGGCAGTTTTCTAGAGATAAATAACTCGCCTGAGAATTGGGACTCCCCGATATATCGGAGCGAAAACCTTTCGTTTATTGGGTGGGTACCAAAGTTGAGTGGTTCTTATTATAAAAGATCAAGACAAACAGCCGCCAAAGTTTAGAGATAGGCCAAGAAGTAAGCTATCACATTTAGAGTCCGTCATTCTGGGAACATTCTTGCTCTTAGTTCAAAGCAAACCTGTGGTTGGCCAATGACTTCCACAAAGGGCAAATTAGCTTACCTTGGTCAGCACGCGAAAGACCAAGTAATAGTACTTACATGCATCCACGTCGTTGCCGATATCAGGTGCGGCGGGCTACGACGACTGCCACTAAAGCTCAAAGCCTTGGTACGTCTTTAAATCACCAGCTGGCTCTTCTTGAGATAAAGAAACAGTCATATAAACGTACAAGGCAGTCGACCAGTCGGTCACGAGTAACGGGGCTCTGTTGTTGTTGTTGTTAACGGTGCTTCGCCCTGCCCAAAGGACTCGATCACTCTGAATTATTATCAGGCTCTACTAACGAAAGTCCGAGGAAACGCGCGGTTTCCACAGGGTTGGACCAGTGTGATGTAGGTGTTAGAAGTGTAGGTTCGACTGAACAGGAGAAGAGATGATTGGTATCATGAGAGGACATACCACTGGCAGGACATGTGTTTGGTATGTTGGGGTTCAGTCTGGATAAGTAAGAGTTTAACCTATTACAATATCGAGAGCGAAGTTGTGCTAGCATGACTCTAGTCTCCCTCGGAAGTACACGCTCCTCTTCAGCCAATTCAGGTGGCTGAGTACTGACTCGGTGTGGAGGTCATTTAGAGCCCTTCTATGGTTCCGCAGATCAAAGGGCAAAGAGATGTGGTGCCAGGGGAGCGGGGCTACATCCAATAGATGTCGATTTGGATGACTGGGTTTATGACAATTCAGAAGGAACTGTCTACTCAAGAGTTACGCGTGCTCTTTAACATTGATCAATTTTGCGTCTTGATGGAGGTGAGACTCAGATGACATAAGCAGACATCCCGTAGAAGTTCTGATGGCGGTGTTTTGGCAGACTTGCAATTTTCTACAGTTGGTGTCAGCAAGATTGGGCGACCATATGGGCGCAGCATAGTCAATAACCGACCGGCCAATAGCCTTAATGTAGCAAGCAATGTTTCTTTGTCTTTTCCCCAAGTACTGCCGGCCAGTGACTTGAGGATCCTATTGCGTCTGTACCTTTGAAGCTATTGCGGTGGCATGACCAGCGAAGGTGAGGGCGTTGTCAAATGTCACACCCAAGATGTTCGGGTGGTTGACAGTAGGTAGAGGTACTCCGTCTACGTGGACATTTAACTCTTGCCCCATCTGCGCATTCCATGTCGTAAACAGGGTTTAGTCGGAGATAGGGTCAGATTTCGCTCGGTAAACACCTGTCCAACGAGGGCCTGTCAAAACACTTACCCAGGAATTGCTATGCTAGAGACCTTTTGATCCGAGACTTCTGAACAGTACCGAAATAAAATCCATAAAAAAGCCGTAAATTCATTTATTAAACTCGAATCAGCCTCGAGCAACTTAGATTTGGATATTGAATAACCTTAAACTCTTCTGCGAATGGGACTGGAACCCCGCTGGTTGAACTCGTGAGACAACTCTTAACAAAGAAAACTACCGAGGTAATCTAGGAGAGGTCTCAATAGTTTGACATGCATCTATAGGCATTCCATAATCAGGGGTCCCATCCCCTCTATTGTGGAACATAAAAGTTAACACCGTACTTCTGAAGCTGGAAAATACCGGCGACAAAGTCATTGCCTATGGCTGAACTGGGACTAGGATGTTGAGGACATATCCATGAAGGCAATCACTGCCCTATATGCATCCAAAGCAGCCCTGGCTGTACACCGCTGTAGTAAGACCCATCCTCTTCTATGGTATTGCTGTGTGGTGGCCTGCGCTTGCGCGAAGCAATAACATAGCCAGGATGAACAGAGTACAGCGGTCGGCGGCAGTGCTTATAACGTGGGCACTTCCATCCATGCCCATAAAAGCTTTGGAGGTTATGCTCAACCTACTTCCGGTTAACCTGGATGGAAAACTCCAAGCAAGCTATAGCTCCGTCCGACTGAATGCCGTTCAGCGCTAGAGTGGCACCTGATTTGGAAATGCAAGCATCCTGGAGACCATACAGAGAAATCTGCACGTTGTAGACTACACTACACCAATCTTTTCTGAATCGGACACCAAGTTCTCTACTAGAATCCCTGAGAGCCACGAATGGGAGGAGGTCCATATTCTAAACCTACAATAAAACTGCATTTTCACCGATGGCTCTAAACTGAACTTCAAGGCTGGTAGCCGGGTCTACTCGGAGGATCTATAACTCTCCTTAGGCATTAGACTCCCGAGGGGGCTGCGTTGGCTGCTCTCTAAAAACTGCACAACCATGTCAATATACTGCGACAGTTAAGCAGCGATCAAAGCCCTTCAGGGTAGCAACACTACGTCGAAGGTAGCGCTCAACTGCAGCCAATCGTTATTGAACTGGATTCGATATGCTCCACAACAGTGATATGGGTCCTAGGCCGACGAGATGGCAAGGAAGGCTATAGAGCAAGCGGAGGTGAACCAGAGAAAGAGCATTGCTACCACCAAGCACTGGCTCCTACGCGAATTCAAGGAAAAGCTAATTCTAAATAGACATTGGAAACCACATGCGAGTTGTCCAGGCAAACGTGAGACCGCATCTGGTGGGAAACAGACCGAGTCTATACTCAACCTCAAAGGGCCCTCCCTAGACCCCTTGATTGGGGCACTCACGGGACATTGTCTAATAGGAACACATGGTCAACGCATGGGGGTCTCATCAACAATAATTAGCCTTCCCGGTGGCTAAGCGATATCCTGGCTTAAATTGATGTGCCAAAAAGAAAAGCAAAAAATCTTCCTATATGTTCTTACGTTCAAAAATTTTGGATATGTTTTACATACTTTTGTCATATTTTTAGCATATTAAAAAACATAAGATTGTGAGCTCTCATAAAAAAAATTCTGACTCATATCGTTGAAGAAGCGGGGTTCCTGCCTTCATAATTTGTGCTAGTATCTATGAACATTAATTGAGCGAGATCTCTTTCAAAGCATTTCAAGTCATTATCCGTCTTTCTTCCCCTCAGTAAGGGTGTCTGTTTTCCCTTCTGGGTACGATGGTAATGCCTTCTGAGTCGAAGCGTCTTTGTCCATTTAAATAACATGACCAGCCATAGTTTTGGGGTTTTACTTGCTGCGCTAGTTAAATTTTCTTGTTGGTATCTTGCAAAGAGCTATATGTCTTCCGCAGAATGGTTCGCTTTAATTAATTGTCTTAGTTTATAATTCGGTGGAGTCATCTCAGCTTTTTCCAAAGTAGTCCTTATTCGCAAGAGTAATTCCCAATAAGTACTTCGTCTTATATCTGTTCACCTCAACTTATATATTGACTGTTAAGGTCTATAATTGTCTTCTCCAACTTATCCTCAACCTCGTTTGATTTCAAAAGGCTCTAACATGATGTTCCCAATCTTGACAGAGCAGGTGGTATTGCTCGCAGTACACACTTCAGTTCGGTTGAATTGTACCCAAGAGTTGATACAGGCTTTTTACTAACTCTTCACGCGCATTTGAGTCTTGAAATCATGCGTCATCTCCACTCGCCAATAGCAGATTTTGGACATAATAGCTAAAGGAAAGTCATCATTTCAAGCTCGACCTCACGTTTGTTTTTTCTAAATAATGGTTGCTCATCATTTCACGCCGTGAAGACACCGCTACTCTTCTCCCAAGCGGTGCAGTCAATTGTTGTTGCTGTATAATGGGCAAAAAAATCCCCGAAAGTTTGGAAGGCCTTTAGCGCTGTGGACAGTGCTTTGCCAGATATGGATTCGGCACGCTTAGTTCCTAGAACTATCTTTCCCGCATGTCGGGTGAGAGCTTCGACGGCCCTTAGATTGAGTTTAGAGGGCGTGAAACTTTCCTTCCTCTCCTAGAAACAAATGTTTGTGCTTTTTTGTCTATCACAAAGGTCTTAATCGAAATTGGGACTAGTCTGCTTCCTATTAAGAGTTTTCTCTGAAGATTTATTTGACTAATGAAATAGTGATAGCACCTTGAAAGGTTTAAGGTGGGTGGAACAAATCGCTCGCAAAATAGTCGCGCTAGTGATAGCACCCTACACTAACTGACTCGTATCCGATAAAAGAGTCTCACATCGGCCCGAGAACCAACCAACACAACTGGTTATATAAAATAGTAATAAAAATGCGGAAAACTATAAATAAATTGAAGCAGAAGACAGCGAGTCAAACAAGTGGCATAAATTATAAATTTTTTCTTCTTTTTTTATAGCCGCTACCCACGGCGTTTCAGCAAATGATATACTGCTTTGCTGCTTTGAAAAACTAATTGCTCAAATTTACCAATAAAATAATTAAAGAAAATCAAAAGTGGCCATTAAAATCAACTGGCTTAAGGCGGCTCAGATCATAACAGATGTTAAATACTCGCTTTCTGCGCGTGTGTTGTTGTTATTTTTGAAATAATTTTTAAAATTTTTGTTAATTGAATGAATTAGCTAAAAAAAAAAGTAATTAAGTCTCTGCGCGTCAAGTGTTTAGATTAGGCCATAGTTGTTCCAATAAATGTTTTGTTAATAAATATATCAATTAGAAATGTTAAAAGCGTGTTAATTAAATTGTATTTGATTGTGTAGGTGCTCGAAAGAAAAAAAAAATTATATACGCCTACTTACATTTAGCTTCCGCAGATACACAACTTAGACTAATTTTGTGACTTAAAAGTGATTTGTCACGACCCATGACTCATGGGCAGTAGGCAGATATTAGGCATGGGACTATTCCAATAAAAAATCCATTTATTCGAAGGCTATAAAAAATTCGAATAATATTTATTCGAATAATTTATACTTTTATTCGAATAGTATTATTCACACACACACATTTGTACACGCAAACATACATACAAAACTTGAATGTATGCTCATAGGTACAAGCGGTGAAGACAGTGAATTTCGGTTCCGACATCTCTCGAATTTCAATACAACTATTCGAATACCACTATTGGAATAATACTATTCGAAAAACGGATGAATTATTCGAATAAATACTATTCGAATTTTTTGAAACGAATATTTTTATTCGTTTACTAGCGGACCCGGCAGATGTTGTTCTGCCTAAAATTTGACTTGCCTACATTTTATAAATTATACTCTGTATATGAAATATCATCAACCAAATAAATTCCTAGCTATGCCGAATTGCTACTTAAAATATCCTGAGGGTTTTTCTGAACCTACGTGGCACCGCCCACTTTTATAAAATTATGTAAATCTTGACTAAAGCACACATATATCCATATCATTGATTTGGACCAAATAATTTCAGAGTTATGACGAATTGAAAATTTATATAGCCTGGGGGCGTGTCGCCGCCCACTTTTCCAAAACTATATATAGCCTATGCTTTAACCCATGATCCCAAGAATATACTGTGAAAATTTCATAAAAATCGGTTGAATACTTTGCACGCCTATAAAGGACACACAGACACACATTAATTTTTTATTTATAAGATTCGAATAGTATTTATTCGAATATTATTCGAAAATAGTCCCACTACTAGCAGATATGAATTAGTTGGCAGCGACCAAAATTGGGAATAACCATAATGTTATTATATACCAGATGCCAACGTCTTACTCGCTTTGTAGTTAGGTTAGGTCGTAGTTACGTCATAATAATGTTTCATTGTAGTAGCGGCTACTGTTAGGAAATTTTGCAATTAATAGTAATGGTTACTCCGAAGCAACCACCTATTATGTCAATGTGTGCGTAGAGCGCAAACAACTCTTCGGTAAACACCGTCGGCATAGCGAATAACTTATCTTTCAATATTGCAGGACAGGTATTATGAGTTACCCACTTTTTTCGCTTCTTTCTCCAATTTGGGGTAGGCGGAACTTACGGCGCGGTTATTTGGGCCAATGATGTCAATGTGATCGGCATACGCCAGCAATTGCACGCTTTAGTAATAGACGGTTCCTGAGCATTCTACAAGGTGGCGCAAAAGTAAGCTTCCGATGTTCAGCATATCGGTTGTGGCACGTGCAGTGTGTGCTGTTGCACCGTCTTGTTGGAACCACATGTTTTCCAATCCCAATTCATCAAGTTGCGGCAAAAAGAACTCGTTGATCATTGCTCTGTAGCGCTCACCATTCACAGTAACCGTTTGGCCCCGACCGATTATTGGTCAAATAAATAGTCAGCAATATTCCGCGTTCTGGAGCAGTGTAGCGTAACATTGTTTATTAACGTGTATTTCGCATGTGTTTACTACACAAATGTCAAAACAGAACTGACTTTAGGGGCCAATCGCAAAATTTATAGCATTTTCTGATAGGAGGATAACTTTTGCGCCACCCTGTAGTTCTGCGGCTTGTATTATTTTCTTCACCATCAAATTAAAGAAATCGCACGATTTGGGCTCACCCTGTCTGAAACCTCGTTTAATTTCGAAAGGTTCGGAGAGGCCCTTCCCAATTCTGGCTGAGCTGATGGTGTTGCGACAAAGCAGCATATATACAGCTCCTTTTCTCGCTGTCGAAGCCGGTGATCTCCAAGATTTGGCGAATGCACAATACGCTTGATAAGTCCCGCGATAATTGTTGCAAATTGTAGGACCTCTTTTTTTTTTGGATTGGGCAGAGGACACTGAGATTCCAATAGGCAGGCATGCACTTTTCCGACCAGCAAAACCACGTGAAATTCATGACAGGTTTGAAGTGGTTTGTGAGTTACATTTCTCAGTCACTATTATCCTAACTAGTAACCTCAAAGTTATGCGCTTTCCGCAATACCAGAAATGCTACTTGATAGCCACATAATTTTAAAGTGACCACTGGTGAAATTCGTTTCGTGCAGCTATCAGGATTTACAGACGGGTTCGTAATATTTACTCGCTTGATGTTACCAACTCCATGTCTGTCACTTTGGCGCTATGTGGCTGAGCGAAAATTGATATTTTCAAAATGGCTCCATGATTTCTGTCAAATTTCGGACAGACTATATAGGAATTAGCCCGAATGCTCCGTTTTTTACTGAAGTTCGAAAATTAACGAATTAGTAAAAGTAATGGTAGAAGAGGATGAAAATTAAAAAGGCACAGTAGGAATCCCGCCCCGCTAAAGGATAATGTCATAGATTCGATTTCGTTACGTAAACGCAACCGAGTCCTAGAACTATACAAGTCCTAGAGGCGCAGAAACCTTCGTCGCTATCAAGATCAACGTAGCTACCACCTCCATCTTGCTTTCATGTTTATAATAATACTCGAACACCGAAATTAAAGGTCCTGGCACACATAACAAACCACACTCTATGTTATCGTTGAGCCCGAATAGACGTACTATTCGCTGATAGTGAATCCTTGCATAGCCTGGAGACCTCTGACTGATAGCTATGGAGCCGCATATTTAAGGACGGGAGGGTTGCTAACATTGCTGCTTCTGCTGCACGACTCATTTAAGATCCGTCCATATAAACAGAACTGTCTAATCTTTGAGTTCTCCATCTTTTCAATATTTTCTTATAGGAATGAGGATTCTATAGTTTGCATCTAAGATAGGACATTCTTCAAACATTCTGAGAAATTTTCAAAAATATTTGCAAATGGGGTGATCTTTCACTCAACCGTAATCTATTTATTTTTTATAGTGCTTAGGAATATAAATGAGCTCGAGGCCAAGAATAATAATTTATATTATTCTAATTTATATTATTATTGGTTTACTTTTTTTAATAATTTAGTTATTAAAAGTTTAATTGAATAGGAAAGGAAAATTTAGATGCAACCGCCACAGCTTTTCCTATACATCCATTTCGAAAGCTTCTAGACTTCTTCCTCAGATAAATGTTTATACGCTCTGCTAACCAATAAGCTATCAAAAAGCTGGTAAGTTGAAGTCTTATTTCTATTATTTTTATCGCATATAGGATCTACACTGCCCTCTGCCGAAATATATCATTGCTAAAATTGTTTTTTTTTTTTTGTTTATTATTTTAAGGTCATTGACACCTAAGACGTGCTCCTCGATCTTGTTTATTTTGTACACAAACGATTCAATTCAATTATTTTACAGGCCATAGGAGAATCTAACATTCCTGTACCATATGAAATTCCAAGGTTAGAAAGAGACATCTAGCCTTCCATGAGCTAATTGGATCGTCAAATGATAATGCACGAAGAGAAAATTTTACGAACGCGTCATAGTCTTTCAATAAGTTAGCCTTCAAATAAGCACCGCCTATTGAAGCTTCAAAGTAAGTGTAAGAGTGTACGGTGTTTTAGCAATTATATGCCTAATTCATATGAGCATGCAAAAAGAGCTTTATTGCTCAATTTAACCTACCCAGATCTTCCGAAGGGGTACTTCCGAGGGCGCTAGACATGCTACAAATATAGCTGGAAATTCGGTATCTTTTACAGCTTTTTGTTTTTACTGATTTTAGAGTAGTTGTAATGCCTTTTTAAGAATCTTTTCCGCATGCTTGCTTATAGCCAATGGCCAGCGTTATGTTAATATATTCATAAATATCAGCTTTATATCTTCTTCGAAGTAACTAACCCACCTTAAACTGCGAAGAAAGCGCCCAAACCAAAATAATACAATCTACATACCTTTAACCATATCTTAAAATTGTATGGGAATATTTTTTAAACACTCCAATTTATCCGAAATTTGCGCTCGCCTACAATTTACTATAAATACTAAATTACATAAATTCCTATTGCTGCTTAAAAAGGTAAGCCTCACGCATAAATGGTTATCTGAATTTTTTCCAATTAGTAATTAATAGATTCGTTAATAAGTACATATGTCAGTACATAAGTTCACGCATAGCTAAATATCGCGCTCAAATGCTTCCAAAATTGGAGTTTACATAAATCAAGTCAATCGGCTGTAAAATAAATTATTTGAAAGAGTTGACGCAACTTAAATAATTTGAATTAAGACTTTTAAGGGCAATACACCTTAAATGTACACGCCTTAAACTAATTTGTGAGTACAACTTTTTCCGGGGGCCAAGACATAACTACATACATACAATGTTTTTGTTTTTCTAAATTGACAGCAACAAAAGGGGCGACTTTGAAGATTTTCTCTGGGAAGTTTTTGTGTTTGATAAATTTTGCAAAATATATTTTGATTTGGCTTCAGTTCAGACAAGGGTCTAGTGACATCAATAAATTAATGGACCATTCGACAATGCCTTCGTTTGATTTCTTAAATTAAGACTTTAGAGAGTCATTGTGCTTCATACCTGGTTGAATAGGGAAAAACCAACAGTGTACTTTATATTCTAATTAGTTCTAGCACAAATTTAAATCAGTTTATCTATATTATAATATAATATTGTATTCGGTACAATAATAAAACTCTAGAAAAGTCGTGTCTGTATATTGAATATTTCTTTGAAAAAATGATTGTAGGTGACTTGGGGAATGTTGTGAAGTTCATCTGATCCACTTTTGGAATTTTTGTATGTATGTTTGTCTGTTTGCACTCAATGATCTCGGTAACTAGGGAATGGATTTTTATGAGGCTTTCACTGCTGGAAAGCCTGTAACTTAGGACGGGTGCAAAACTGTTTTTTATCAAAATCGCATAATAAACAAAAAAGATATATTTATTTAATCACTTTACCTATAGGAAAAATTTCTTTTTAAATAAATTTATGTGAAGAAATATGCACTCTGTATTACTTATAAGAAGGATATAGAATTTCAAAATAAATTATTAATAATTTTTTAATTCTAAGTTTGCTATAGTTATGAAACGACATACATATTTTAAATTAGAAAACCGAAAAACAGTTTTCTAGGCCTTCAAATTCTAATATAGAAAATTATAAATTCTAAAATGGGAAAAAAATCGTCCTGAGTTTTTATATTAAGTAAGAGACCATAAATTTTTATATACAGAAAAAGAGATATTGTATTCAGAAAATAAATTGATTGATTATTTTTTGGAAAAGCTTACCAATGATTCGTTACCCATTGTTTTCGGTTTTTCATGACTATTTTAAAAAAGAGAGTTATCATTCTTTATCATTATCAACAAAATCAAGAAAAAAATCAAAAATAATCAAAAAAAAAATAATTCAAAGTAATCAGAAAAAAAATTTTTTTTTAATGATTGTTAAGTATTCATGAAACGAGTTCAAGGCCAAGAATAATAATTTTTCACTTTTTGAATTTTTATGAAAATTATTATTGTTTCTATTAATTTTTAATGACTATTTAAATTTGTTTTTTTCAACAATCCGCCATCAGAAAAAACTAAAAATAACATCTAATCAATTGATTACTCCATTGTTATGGGACTGTCACAGCTCTAGTTCAAACATTTTTAGAAAATTTGTATTGCTTGCACAACATTTTTTTCTTGGCATTTGTAAACAAAAAAAAATGTTTTATCGATTTTTATACGGAAATATTTTTTTGGTCCAGAATTGTAAAGAAACATCCAAAAATTTTCCTATGTGATCTTTCATTTCTCTTTCATTCTAATACATTTAATTTTTTTGATTTTTTGCTTAAATAGGCTTTTAATTTTAGAACTTTAAAAAATTTGCTTGTTGAAACTACGCCATTTTGTCAATTATTTTCTTAAAATTTCTAGTGGGCATCTCACAATGTTGATTAATTTTATTTCTTATAAAGTACAAGTACTACTGCCAAGCTAATCAAAATAAGCAAGGAAAGGGCTATCTTCGACTATGCCGAAGACTTGATACCTTTCATGAATACGCATCACGGTTTTAAGTGTCCGATCCTTACTCGCATTTGGTAAAAACTCTGCAAAACTGATAATTTGAAGACACATAGCCCAAACCCCATTTATCGGAACAATCGATTGTATGGGAGCTATATGTTATGTAGGTCCGCTCGGCTGATTTTCACTACACACATTACATATAGAATAAGTACCAAAGCTGCAAAACTTTACGTTCCTAACTTTTTTATTGCAAAATTTATAGCCCAAAACTCATTTATCGAAACTATCGATTGTTTGGGAGCTATGCGTTGTATTGCTCCGATCTTGCTGATTCCTAGAAATTATTAATCTCATGCAAAATGGCGGCTCCATACCAAATTTCATCAAGATATCTCAAAAACTGAGGGACTAGTTTGCGTAAAAACAGACAGACGGACATGACTAAATCGACTCAGCTCATCGCCCTGATCATTTCGGTATACTTATTGGGGGGTCTATCTCTTCTTCTTCTCATACTTACAAGCGGACCAAAGTTATAATACCATTTCATGTTCATGAAAGGTATACAAATAAAACATTCAACCCATCTTAATATGGTAGGGGTGTAAGTTTATCAGAACGGAAATCGGAACATGATTGTTCGCATTTTATTTACTGAAAAATATACACACGATAAAGGTAAACTTGCTTCCAGAAATGTTGCCTCCTTTTTTCATATCGGAAATTAGTTGGACAGCTTATTTATTAGAACTATAACATTTTAAAACAAGACATTTTTAGCGTGAATGCATGTTTTGCCAAGAAAGAAATCGTTAGAACCAAATATTTGGATTTCTTACCTTTGCTGTGGCGTTATCTATCTATCTATTTTTTTTTTTTAATTTATTATAATATAGAAAATTCAGTTTAAAAATGGCACCACTACAAATGCCAAACATGTATTCACACTATGGAGCCGAGGTTGTGTGAGTAGACATGTCATGCATGTTGTTGTATTACTCGTGCGATCGGCTCTCACTGTGAGTGCGAAGAGTTGGAAGTGGACCATAGAGAAACAAGTATTCGTTCATTTTTAATTATTACTAACTGGAAATATCAGTGAAATATCTTTACGCAAAACAAAAATATTGCAAATTGTTTTATGGCATTACTTTTAAAAAAAAATGTATAAATGGGCATGGTCTATAACTAATTTTGCCATTTTAGCCAGTATGTATGCATGAAGAAATAACTCTCCTGCTAACTTTGAACTTTTGGGGTTATGTCTTGTAAAATTTTCATGCTCCTTTTTGTCAAAATTTTTTCTCAACACCAAAGAGCCAATGGCTGAGTCGAAATTCATCAGCTTGCGGGATTTAGTTAAGGAGGTACCATATATACTCCTTTTTACGCAGCTTTTAATACTGGCTGTTGTCCGATTTTGCAATAGTAATATATTTAGGTGTAAAGCCATAAACCATATTTCATTTCAGTTAATAGTTTTTGCTCAATTCTCGTGCGAATGGACTACTGATGATTGACTCAATTCCATACTTTCCAACCTAAGCATGCATTCAATCTGTTCTATTTCTGATTAAAAACTCTATTTCCGTTGCAAAGCAAAACTTCCCTCAAGCTAACTGAATTCAATCAGTTCTGACATTTATTATTTGTCTTTTGATGAACTACAATGCTGAGGCCGAATATTTCAATTTCAAACAGCAAAATAGTTAATCAATATTTCTCATGAAAATATTTTATTACACCTTTCAAAGCTCCAGCGTGCGGCACTAATACTACTAATATTGGTATTGTTTATTGTGTATATAAATACGATTTATTAAATCTGCTTTCACACAACAATAAGCAAACATTTATATATGTATGGAAATACATAGAAATATATGCGCTATATAGATTCAGCGCCATATTGAGTCAAATCATTGGGACCACAATGTTTTGGGTTCCACTTAAAATAAATTACAGTAACATAAATTACTTGATCCATAAAATTCGAATTTCTAAGCTGTTCGGAGGGGCGCAAACAATAGTCTCACTATAATCAAATTTTGAATGATTATGAAAAAAATACCATTTTTACTCTGCTGCAGAATTGATGTTCTTGTTATTCGCATGCCCTTTGATGGTTCTGCTGTCAAATTGTCATCCGTCACGGTACTACGTATTCCGACAGTGGTTCTAGCTAAATGGAAGTCCCAGCCTTTAATGGTAACGCTTCCTGATGGGCCCCAAAATTTTGAAATCCTGGCGAATCCGCGTAAATATGCTTAATCCATGCCTGTATAAATTAACATAAATATATTTTTCTGTACATATTTGAACAATATATTTATTATATATAAAAGCGAAAACTAATATTATCAGATAGTTGTGTTGTTGCCCCACAGCCTTGAATTGCTCTTTACATTTTCGAGTGCAAAACTTAAAATTAAATTTCAAAATTCAATTAAACTTAAAGATAACAAATTAACATACAAGCAAACAAACAACAATATTGCTGTCGAATTGACTAAATAAACAGAAATAGAACAAAAGCTTAGATATGCAAATAAATATAGATGCTTATCTACGCATATACCCAGCAGTTAAACCAACTAGTTGGAAACTAGCTAAAAACTAGTACGATGGCCAAGCATGACTTGTGAGGCAAATTTCTTTTTTCTATTTAAGCGCCTTTTGTCCTAATTGAAAAAGTGCCCAACGAACCGTCGGAGTCATAAATGATTTAGAAAGGAGTTTTAAATGGGTCGTTTTACGCATTTTATAAGCTCATTTGTGAGTCCGAAATGAAGGTGTTTTCCTTCTTACGCTGGTCGTCCGATATCACCCTATTGCGACGAATTCGATGATTCCTTGATTACCAATCTTGGGTTCGATCACTATAAAGTCAAATCCGCACACGCACAGATATTGTAACTAATGGCTAGTTTTATTTACTAGTAATAAACGTAATACAAATTTAAGAGTTTGCTAACTTTTCAGTAGTTCACTGAACAACACTTGAAAATAAACTGATCGGCCATCTCTCTTCCTCTTCCTTAGTACACGCTTGCATGCATAAGCGTAGCCAACGTTATCTTTGCTGTGTTTAACTAGCGGTGGGAGTGTTATTGAGTTAGGGATGGTACATACTTGAGAATAATCGCCACACTATTTTCATATACCATGTACTAACTTTTACCCGCGGCTCCGCCCGCACGAGGAAAATAAGCAAAATAACGAAAGTTCTTCTGAAGACATTTAATTTATCAGGCAATCGCGTCATATAAGATTTCTTCAATAGGTCGCCCCCTAGTCCTTCTTCTTCTTCTTTAAATGGTCATCTAACCGCCCGGCCGATTTTGACCGTCCAACATAGCTCGCCAGTCGTTTCTTCGTTGCGCCAACTGGCGCCATTTGGAAACACCGCGGGATCGCAAATCGGTCTCCACTTGGTCCTTCCATGGGAGTGGTGGTCTCCATCTTCCTCTGCTTCCTCCGGCGGGTACGGATAAGAATACCTTCTGGGCTGGAGCATCTTCGCTCATTCGCACTACGTGGCCTAGACAGCGAAGCCGCTGTGTTTTAATTCCCTGAACTATGTCGGCGTCTGCGTAAAGTTCATACAGCTCATCATTAAATCTTCTTCGGTACTCGCCGTCGCCAACGCGTATAAGGTCCACAAATCTTTCGAAGAACCTTTCTCTCGAATAATCCCAGAGCCGCCTCATCAGATGTTGTTAGTGTCCACGCTTCTGCACCATATAGCAGGACGGGTGCGATGAGTGACTTGTAGAGTGTTATTTTCGTTCGTCGAGAGAGGACTTTACTTTTCAATTGCCTACTCAGTCCGAAGTAGCATTTGTTTGCAAGAGTAATTCTTCGTCGGATTTCTAGGCTAACATTATTGTTGGTATTAATGCTGGTTCCCAGGTAAACGAAGTCCTTTACTATTTCGAAATTATTGCTGCCAACAGTGGCTTGGTTGCCAAGGCGCGAATGCGCTGACTCTGCATGATGACAGAAGGTACTTCGTTTTGCCCTCGTTCACCACCAATCCCATTTTCTCCGCTTCTTTTTCTAATTTGGAGTAAGCAGAAGTTTCGGCGCGGTTGTTAAGGCCAATGATATCAATATCGTCAGCATACGCCAACAGTTGCACGCTTTTATAAAATATTGTTCCAGCGCGGTTAAGTTCTTCAGCTTGTATTATTTTCTCCAGCATTAAATTAAAGAAATGGCACGATAGGGGGTCACCCTGTCTGAAACCTCGTTTAGTTTCGAACGGCTCGGAGAGGTACTTTCCAATTCTGACTGAGCTGGCGGTGTTGCTCAAGGTCATTTTGCATAGCCCTATAAGTTTTGCGGGGAAACCAAATTCAGACATAGCGGCATATAGGCAGCTCCTTTTCGTGCTATCGAAAGCGGCTTTAAAGTCAACAAAGGATGATGTGTGTCGATTCTTTTTTCACGGGTTTTTCCAAGATTTGGCGTATTGTAAAAGTCTGGTCGATGGTAGATTTACCAGGTCTGAAGCCACACTGATAAGGTCCAATCAGTCTGTTCACATCAAGGTTCAGTCTTTCGCACAATACGCTTGATAGGACCTTATATGCGATATTCAAAAGGCTGATACCGCGATAGTTGGCGCAGTTTGCAGGATCGCCCTTCTTGTGGATTGGGCAGAGAACACTTAGATTCCAATCTTCAGGCATGCATTCATCCAACCATATTCTGCATAGAAGCTGATGCATGCGCCTTACCAGCTCCTCGCCTCCGTGTTTGAATAGCTCAGCAGGCAAACCATCAGCGCCAGCTGCTTTATTATTTTTCAATCGGGATATTGCTATTCGCACCTCATTATAGTCGGGTTGTGGAACGTCAATTCCATCATATTCGATTGTCGGCTCGGGTTCGGCATCTTCTCTGGTTTCTTGCTCAGTTTCTCCATTTAAAAGGGCAGAGAAGTGATTCCTCCATATTCTGAGTGCTCTCTGAACATCGGTCACCAGGTCGCCGTTCTCATTCTTACAGGAGTTTGCCCCGGGTTTAAAACCTTCTGTCATTTGCCGAATTTTTTGATAGAATTTTCGGGCATTATTCCCGTTGGCCAGCATCTCAAGCTCCTTTATTTCACGCTTTTCTGCCTCTCTTTTTTTCGCCTGGAAAAGCCGCCTCGCTTCCCTCTTCAACTCGCGGTAGTGTTCACACACACTCCTCGTTGCATTCGATCTCAGCGTTGCCTTGTAGGCTTCCTAGTCAACTTCCCGGAAAAAAGGTATTCTAAACTTCAACAAAGGCAAAGGACTATCAATCTACCGAATTTCAAGCAAATCGCATTATAAACAAGTAAGGAAAGGGCTGTATTCGACTGTGCCGAAGACTTTATACCTTTCATGAATACGCATCACGGCTTCAAGTGTCCGATCCTTACTTACAATTAGTAAAAACTCTGCAAAACTGATAATTTAAAGATACATAGCCCAAACCCCATTTATCGGAATACTCGATTGTATGGAAACTATATGTTATGTAGGTCCGCTCGGCTGATTTTCACTACACACATTACATATAGAATAAGTACCAAAGCTGCAAAACTTTACGTTCCTAACTTTTTCATTGCAAAATTTATAGCCCAAAACCCATTTATCGAAACTATCGATTGTATGGGAGCTATGCGTTGTATTGCTCCGATCTTGCTGATTCTGACAAATGATTAATCTTATGCAAAATGGCGGCTCCATCCCACATTTCATCAAGATATCTCAAAAACTGAGGAACTAGTTTGCGTAAAAACAGACAGACGGACATGACTAAATCGACTCAGCTCATCGCCCTGATCATTTCGGTATACTTATTGGTGAGTCTATCTCTTCTTCTTCTCATACTTACAAACATCGGACCAAAGTTATAATACCATTTCATGTCCATGAAAGATATAAAAATATAATTTCTTGGAATAGGGCGGCCCCTGGTCCATTTCCCGGAAAAAAAAGTATTCTAAATTTTAAATGGGGTAGAGGTCTACGAAGGTACCGAATTTCAAGCAAAAGGCATCATAAATATAATTTTTTGGAATTGGTCGGTCCCTGGTCCACTTTTCCGGAATAGCATGAATCTATTACCTATTAAAAAGCTTAGACGTTAAAGAACCACAAACAAAGTCACAAACTTAGGCATTTATAGTATTAGTAAGATGGCTCATTTTGGTCTCATAATCGTCACTTATTATACTCGAAAAATACTCCTTTACGAAACTTTTCGGAGTGATTTATGTCGCTTACAATCTGCAATTTTTAAATGTTTTTTCAGCTGAGAGAGGGTTTTGAATCAAATTTTGAAGTGGGGTGATCTTCCACGCTTTAACAATACGCCAAATCTTGGAAAAAACCCGTGAAAAAAGAATCGACACACATCATCTCTTTGTTGATTTTAAAGCCGCCTTCGATAGCACGAAAAGGAGCTGCCTATATGCCGCTATGTCTGAATTTGGTTTCCCCGCAAAACTTATACGGCTATGCAAAATGACCTTGACCAACACTGCCAGCTCGGCCAGAATTGGGAAGTACCTCTCCGAGCCGTTCGTAACTAAACGAGGTTTCAGAGAGGGTGACCCCCTATCGTGCGATTTCTTTAATTTAATGCTGGAGAAAATAATACAAGCTGCAGAACTTAACCGCGCTGGAACAATATTTTATAAAAGCGTGCAACTGTTGGCGTATGCTGACGATATTTATATCATTGGCCTTAACAACCGCGCCTTAACTTCTGCTTACTCCAAATTAGAAAAACAAGTGGAGAAAATGGGATTGGTGGTGAACGAGGGCAAAACGAAGTACCTTCTGTCATCATGCAAAGAGTCAGCGCATTCGCGCCTTGGCAACCAAGCTACTGTTGGCAGCAATCATTTCGAAATAGTAAAGGACTTCGTTTACCTGGGAACCAGCATTAACACCAACAATAATGTTAGCCTAGAAATCCGACGAAGAATTACTCTTGCAAACAAATGCTACTTCGGACTGAGTAGGCAATTGAAAAGTAAAGTCCTCTCTCGACGAACGAAAATAACACTCTATAAGTCACTCATCGCACCCGTCCTGCTATATGGTGCAGAAGCGTGGACACTAGCAACATCTGATGAGGCCGCTCTGGGAGTATTCGAGAGAAAGGTTCTTCGAAAGATTTGTGGACCTCTACGCGTTGGCGACGGCGAGTACCGAAGAAGATTTAATGATGAGCTGTATGAACTTTACGCAGACGCGGTGTTTTCAATTGGCGCCATTTGGCGCAACGAAGAAACGACTGGCGAGCTATGTTAGACGGTCAAAATCGCCAGGCGGTTAGATGACCATTTAAATAAGAAAGAAGATCTTCCATCGATCCGTCGATATGTTATAAACCTTTTTTATGGGATTTTTGTTTTTTTCTTAAACATTACGAATATTTTTTTTAAAGTTGCTATGTGAAATAAACACTCGTCATGCAGCTCATAATTTTCATTAGGACTCATATCGGACTCCGAAATTATGAGCACTCCAAAAATGTTTGTGGGGTGGTATGACAACTCCTGGAGGGCCATAAATACATTTTCAGACTAGTTCAAAATATGCCAGTGTGAAACGCGTTCAGAACAGACTATAAAATTTGTTCAATAATGTTAAGTGAAAATAATTTAATAATATCGGTTCAAATGGTAGGGGCCATGTTTTCGAGCGCCGGTGACGGAAACAACAAAGTTAAAAGCTCTGCTGTGATACTTCCGCAACTGCGTAATCTAGTACAAGTATTCTTCAAAACTCTACATTTTTGGTAGTCAAATTTTGGTCCTTTTCGGACTACAATTTTCGGAAAAATCATGCAGAGGCTATTTCAATAATGGTGAGTGTTCATAATTTAAATACATTGCTGCTAGCATAACAGTTTTTTTCTTGGCCTACATTTGAGCGGTGCGAAGTTCGGGGCCTGCTGCCGAAAACATCAAAAATAAAATAAAAGGTTTCTTTTTCCAAATTTGAGCACTCAAGAATTCTTCAAATCATCAAATTATAGCTGCTACAGATTGGCCATGTTTTGACAAGCTCGAAAGCAGTCAAAAAGTTCTAGTTGTGGTCTATGGTCTGACTAATTTGGCGTTGGTAGCAGGGCTGCAGGGTATTTGCTAGGTTATGTTTTCTATGGCTGTGTTGTTGATAATGTGTATATGGATTTACCTGTGTATATGGATTTATGCCTTCACACACACACAAACAAAGTATTTTACGCCCGAATGCGTATTGTACAATACAAAATGATGCTTAATTACGTGCCATGTCGTTCATAAAATACAGTATGTGCTATAATTATGCATACAAACATCAATGGAAAACACATACAGACAATTCGATCGCTTTTAATTGTATGCCCCATATGTAGTTTGTATTATTTTCCGTGTATTTAAGTCAGCTTGGTTTTGGAAATGTTTTGTGCACATTTCAATTGTTTTCTCATGCTGATAACAGTGCGAGCTTGCTTTCGCATGTGTCAGCGTGTTTTGGAGAATATTGTTTTAGTATGTAAATGAGTGCATGTGTGTGTGTGGCCTGAATTTCATTGCTTTTGCTTTTTGTGTGGGTGCTAGTCGATAATGAACACACACACATGCGCGACATACCCAAAAATGTTGTATACTAATAATTAAAATATATCCAGCATATATATTCTAATTTTAATTTTGTCCGCAGGATATACAATTATGTAAATACATAGGTTTTAGTGCTTTGTTTGAATGTTACGCAAGTAAGCATTTGCTCAAAATATAATAACTAAGTATACGCCATGGCTGACATCATGAAATACACGCAAAGAACAAAGCAAAACATGCCCTTTGGGGCAGAGGGGTGGTAGAGGGGCGGTAGAATTTCAACTTTTGTTGGAAAAACAAAACTCTATGGTTTAAACTACTTCTTATTACGCTCGAGCCAACATTTTGTATGTCACACTTAGGGCCTAATTATGTCAGTAACCGTGAAACTGTGCGTCAGCCGTCCAACAAAGTGCGCCACATGTCTCCGATTTTGCTAACTGCCTAAAACTGGGTAAATAAATTGATGTATGTTGGAACGATTTTCCGTTATCCCTTGTCAACTTTGGTTTTTAACCAACCGGCTTCGGCGTTCCGTCAACCTTAGTCACATGGCAACATATCTTAGACCTCCATCTTCCTCAACTTCCAGTGGGGCGTGCGAATAGGAATACTTTTGGGGCTTAGTACTAAGCTGCTTGGCGTGTATTCGCTGAGAATTAGTGGCTAAAAATATAAGCGTTAACAAGTGCAAATCGCACGGCCACAGCAGTATGGTGTCATCCAACATTGGATGGACAGACTACCTGGTATATAACAATCACGTGTACACCGATGGTTTCAAATTAAACGAAGACACGGAGAGTCTGTGCTGATCCGGCCATTTTTCAGAGTTCAAAAGACTAAAAAAGCCCGCTAGGTAGGCTATGTTAGGTTGAGTAGAAGCCATTCCATGTAGTATAAGCTCGCTTGATTAATACAAAGGTCCAGCTCCATCTAATTTTTCCATCTTAATCTGTTGCCAAATTGGGGTGCCGATAGGCAAATCCTCTGGCCGGGAGCTTCTTTATTCATTCGCTCTTAGGCTTAAACTCGCAGACCATCGTTAAATTTTCTACTCCATTTTTCCATTTTTTAGCGACAAAAACATTCCCCAAAAGCTTTGAGAAGTGTTATAAAATGTTACAGTCCTTTGCCGGATATGAATCGAGTACCCTCCGGTACTCTCTTGAGGTACATGCTCGACTGTCGCGGGATCGAATTGGTATGACCAGTGGAACCCTCTAAGTCATATCACCCCCTCTTTCTACAAGGAAGAAGAAAGTTGGTAATGAGAGTCGATACTCACCGTTGACATGAGATGGACCATAAATCTTCCACAAAACTTTTCTCTTGAATAATCTAAAGGCCATTGCATCTTCTTTCTATTTTTTTCATGATTCCGAGCCATCTATCAGCACAGGTATTAGAAACTTAGATCGTGATCATTTTTAGTAGTTCTTTCAAAAGCTGGGCAGCTAAGCATAAAGTGACTTGATTATCCCATCTCGTCATATTCCAAACAACTGCAGTAGGAAGAGTTCTCCAGTCTGAGAATGTGTACTCCATGTCTATGTCGTCCAAACACCAGTTAAAAATGAGCTTAGTAAGTGCAAAAAGTTCGCCACATCGCCGGCGATTCTACTCCAGCCAGAAGGAACTCGATACCCTGCAAGAATTAAAATCATCCCAGAGTGTGTTCAGCTCATTCTTTGCTCAGCTGACTAATTCTCCATCTGTTCAAGAGCACATCACAAGAGGTAAGTGGTACACCGAGTTCTTTACAGCCGCCATTAGTCTGGGCCGCTTCTTTTCGTTGTAAACAAAGTTTAGCTGGAGATTAAACCTCAATATTGAACCCAAATCTTAGTAAATTAAAGAAAGCAGTGGATGATTACAGTAGGAATCCTACTGCATACTTGGTTGTGCAGATCAATATAAATATTGTTTCAGTTTGCGCCTCGTTCCAAACTCTTCAGGAAGTCGTCGTTATTATTGTTTTCAGCGACAAAAACACTCCCCGTAGGTTTTGATTAGTGTTGTCGAATGTGACAGTCTTTTACCGGATATGAACCCGGTACCTACCGGAGCTCCCTTGCGGTGCTTGCCAGACTGTCACGGGAGCGATTTGGTATGGCTAGTGGAACGTTCTAGGTCATCTCACCCGCTCCTTCCGTAAGGAAGGAAAATGTTTATTATAAGAAGTGAAAGGCTTCCTATCTGAAGACGAACCTTTAAGTTGCACTTAAATACCCTTCGTGACTTTTAGTCGCCTCTTTAGACTAGCACGCCTTACCGCGGGTATATTCTAAACCCCTAATCAGTTGGGATAAGAACGTCGTCAACCTAGTTAGATCACCAATGAAGCTCAGAAACGCAGAGCGTTGTGGCGTTTAACCCAACGGTCGTTCTACGGATATGGGTCCATCAGCCACATTGCGCGACACATCTTTTGGGAAATAGCTTAACAAGGTCAATTGGCAAAGGTGCGAAGGTCAATGTGAATCTTCGGGGAGTGTGTCTGTGGCTACAGCAACAACAACAAGAGCTTGGCTCCTTCGTATCATAACGACTACTTATATACAGAAATATGTAGATTTCAGGAACGAAGTACTCAACTCAACGGATGCTGCATGACGGCCACTCTAATAGAAGGTAGTCAAAGTCAAATATAAACAAAGACAAACCATATCTGACTGCTGCACACGGCTGCTCACGTTACAACAACAAAGGCAAGCAAATCTGTGGTCACAGCAGCAGCAATAATACTACAAAGAACTCCTGGGTTCATTTAGCTTAACGAGGAGGGGATGGGATGAGCTGATACTGAGCTGAGCTCAAGTTGTAGCCAAAGCTAAAGCATATTTTTCAACAGAAAACACAAACAAAAGGAAAATAAATAATAATAAGCTGTATTAACGTATAACGAAAATAATAATAATAATGACAGTTGAGACGAGAGAGAAACAGAGAGGGAGACAAAGCAGTGACTGCAAAAATGGAAAGTAATAAGCAACGAGTGGCAGACAAAGCAAGCCGTAGCTCGTATTTAGAAGAGTTTAAGCAACTGAGACGCAGCTGGAGAAGACAGTAGCCGACGCTATTGACAGACAATGGAAGTGACAGTGGATGAAGTGCAGCACACAGAAGCGACAGCTGTACAACAAAAATTACTCTTATTAATTTTAATAATAATAATCGGCTAGTCTCTTGACTCGATAACTGAGTGGATGTTGGAGGAGCAATGTGAGGACAAGAAGAGTGCAACAAAAGCATGTCTACTCCACTAGAGCAGTAGGTACTTAATTGAAGGCAGTTATTATATAAATATAGAGAGGCACAAATGTATAAATAATCGCACGGAGGCTAATAAAGGTTCGATAAATAAGTAATTTCATGTGACTTAATAAAAATTGAAAAATATTTACATTGCCTCTATCTCGTTTTATCAGCTGAATAAGAATTAGAAAAGAGGTCGCTGAACTTTAAGAAAAATTACACCTACAACAAATGTTATTAAAGACTGAGTAGGCGATTGAGAAGTTAAAAACTCACTGCTGAGATTAGAGGATTTTAGAAGGAGGTCATGTTATGCGAACAAATGAAGGTACTTCGGCCCTGGAAGGGGATTGGTCTTGTTGGTATAGCATATAGAATGCAGCGTTTTATTCTGAACTCGCTAGCACCCGCGTTTATTGGGTTCATTCCGGAAGAGGACTGCCCCTGTGCTTATGCGTAACACTCAGAGAGTATTTTTGCGGTTATAGCAAAACGACAAAGACATAATAATAAGAAGGAAAGTTTATTCTCGTTTTATCTTTGTTGTTGTAACAGCAAAAATATTGCTCAAAAGTTTTTCGGCACGATTCGGGCCTAGCACCTTCTATTACCAGGACGACTGGCGCAGGCACGATTTGTTTGGCCCCTCGTACCTTTCGGTCGTGGATTTCTTCGCTAATGACGACATGCATACCTTACGTCGGGTATATTGTAAGCTGCCGAAATCATTGGGCGGTGAGGTGAGGTTGAGAGGCATACATTTCGATAACCACTGCTGAAAGCTAGTAGGGTAAGCCCCGCTCTCTTGGAAATATGAAGGCGATTATGATTTAAAGCCGATTGATGGTTACTAACGTTTAAGCGCTGAACGATGGCCAGGGCTAATCGTGCGTAGAACGTTAAGCTAGGTTCATTTAGCAGGGTTATGACTATTGTGAATGCCCTTGCCAAGTACTGTATAGGGCACATTCGTCCAACCATATATTCCCTATTTAATACCTGTGGAACCATCTCATGTACCATATAAACCTAAGTGAGAGATCTGCTTCCCTTGCCCGCGTTCTACTTCCCTTGCCGCTAACAAATTGCTACTTTGTCCGTTTCCCCGCCCAGTATTCATTGTTGCTATAGTATTTTCAAATACCTTCCGAGCTGATCCCAGCCGAGCTCACTTTTTTGATTGCTGTTGAGGTGGGGGCAATAAACTAATCGATCGACTTCTCTGTTTTACCTAACTATGTGGTACACTGAATTGATCTGTAAGTACTAAAGCCTCCTGTGAGCTACTGGGAGTATACACTACAATTATTTTCGGCATCCATTCCTTAGAAGCATAAAATTTTGCAAAGAAATGCGCAACAATGTTGTTTCCAATGTCGAAAGTCCGACAGTAACAGTTTTCACTTCTTCTCATTTAATGCTGCTTTTGTTAATCCCTCCCGTACTTGAAAGTACTTAAAGTAAAGTACAATAAGTATATAAAAGCCTGATACGCTGAAGCGCTTGCACATTAACCTATTTCTTGGGTATTGGCACCAATTAGACAAAATCGCTAAAGCTTAGGCTGCTTGCTGCATCTCTTGAAGACTAAATAAGTCAAACACTTTTCGACAAGAATCAAATCTCATTAATGCTGTAGCACAAACATACGAGCTCATAAAAGTGAAGTAAAATGCTTTTATATTATTAAGAACGTTAAATGAGGGCGGTGATATATCTCAATGGGTGTTTACAAAAATTTGAACGCGTTACGGTAGCGGGGTTGCCACATAGTGTTATATTAAAGTAGATAAAAATGTTTGTTGGATTCTTCAAAGAATGCACAGCCATATTGTGTGGTTTTAGTTTAAGTAGATTGAGCTGATGAAGCATTGGATAAAAGTGACTATGTAATTTCAATGTATATTGGGCCGTTTCAGGAAACAAGTTTTCTTAGACATTTTCTCAAAAGTTTCGTTTAGATGTATAACGGATTTAGTTAAAATATAAGCTCTAATATTAACCTCCTCATCCTACAATTTTGAATGCGAATTATACGAGAAATATCAATTTCACTTCCACAGCATGGAATAACTTCCAAGCAGACCTGTTAAATAATGATTACTAATCCTAATGATTACCGGTTTAATTAATTACTTTCTTGAGAATCCATTTAATGATTGATTACGAATTACTTTAAATTTTTAATGATTATTTTCCAATTAATTAAAAAAGTATCAAACAAAAATTTTGCTTTTTTACGATTATTAAAAATAAATCTAAAAAAAGTTGTTATGATTACTTTAGATTTTTGTTTTTATTATTTTTGACTGTTTTTCAGTATTCTTGTAGAAGCACATAAATATACACATGAACAATACTGAAAAAAATCAAAAATAAAAAAAAAACAAAAAAAAAATAAAAAATTTAAATTTTAAACAGGGTTTGAATTGCTGTACTGAAAAATAGCAAAAGTTTGAAATTTTTAGCTTAACTAGAATTCAGTTTTTTGACAGATTCGAAAATTTGCTTGTAGCCTACATTTATAGTTCAAAAATATTTCAGCAACTAAAAATAAGCAAAGTAAAAAGATTACTTTTTTTCATTTTACTTCAGCAGTAAGTTGAACGGAAACGAGCTTCAGCAATCAGCAGAAAAAAAACTTGAGAATGTTGCTGAGGCTTTAAGCTATTAGCTTTTTATATTTAAGCTTTTTAATTTTTCATATGTTTCAGTTTTTTCACAGCCGAATTTATGTTTCGAATTGCATAGTAAAACTAAAATTTTGTTGCTTTTTTTCAGCAGCTATTTCAAAATTTCATAGGGAAATTCAAATAATTATACGATGTTCTGATCGTACTGGTGCAATTCCTTCGATTGTTATATGCATTTTTGCTATACTTACATCCAAAAGACATATGTATGTACGGCTATGTATATGGAAAAACAAAAGTAAGACGGGTAACAAACGAAGTATTATTCCCTGCATAACAGATATTACGCTAGGCTTGGGATTCGAAATATAAACACTTCTTCCAACTGACCGCGGTGGCCGTCATAGTGTGGTTTTATTATGCGAGGCTTAGTAACATATAGCTCCCATACAATCGATTCTTCCGATAAATGGGGTTAGGGCTATGTATCTTTAAATTATCAGTTTTGCAGAGTATTAATTGTGAGTAAGGATCGGACACTTAAAACCGTGATGCGTATTCATAAAAGTTATAAAGTCTTCGGCACAGTCAAAGACAGCCCTTTCCTTACATGTTTGTTGCTTTTTTTATATCTTTTTTTTTTACTTTTTCTAATCGTAATCAATTAACAATTGCCTTTTCTTGAAAAACAATTAAAATAATCATTACCAATTAAAAAATCCGTCTAATTGATTACTAATTACTAATCAAATTTAACAGGTCTGCTTCCAGATAAGCAGTCAAATCAATTTATAATTACTCATAAAAGCATTTTCATTAACGAAAACAGCCCTTCTTAAAGTATATATTTGAATTTTAAATAGCTTAGTACTGAGGATCAAAGCATCGTTTTTGCGTTGATCAACTGCTTAGTGTTGTGGGTCAAAGTACTTAAATATCCCTTTATAAACTACCTTGAGCTTACGAATTAAGGATTTATATTTGTCCTCATAAACTGCTCAATATTTGAGATCAATAACATATGTTTTATAATGTTACAAGTTTTGTCCGAATTGCTTAGCAGCGTGGTATAAGGTAGACGTTTGTGTAGACAATTCCAGCAGCCCAAATTTTTTCTCTGAACTGTCTAATGTCGCTTCATGGTATAGCCACATATAAAAGCTTAAAAGTTAAACTTATGTATATATTCTTACTTAGTATGTAAAAGAGATATACAAACACAGTTTCCTAGTAGGAAATCAAAGCCTACTTCGGCCTGAAAGATACTATATAGCACACAACGACCTTACAATTTCTCCGAAGTCCTCAATAGGGCTGTTTTTTGACTTTTTCTTTAAGAATATGGTACTGATGAAAATAGTCTGCGCTTTCCCCTATAAAACCACTTTTTCGCAGGCTTCTCAGAGCTCAAGTTAATTAAGCCGGGGGCTTCTAACATTTTTGAACTCAATGACATAAATATCGTGGGAATTCCAACGTGGCCTGTAAACATTTTTCGGGTAAGGTGTAGACCCAAAATGTCGCGTTGGCGCTAATTGGAGTAAGAGGGGGCTCGCCGCATCAAGCATTCAACCAACGTCTGCTTGAAATAGCTTAGCTCAACACCTACTGAAGTTTTCCTAGAGATATCATTTACTCTGCTGTAGGCGTTTCTGTCTTCGCGCAGTCTTTGCAAGAATACAAACCATACAAACTCTAAAGAATAACTCTAGAGCTAGTTTGGGTTGAGGAACTACTTCCTGTTCGGTAGTAGTCGTCATCGCACTGAATGTGATTTGGAGTGACGTCCTGTAGTAGAGATAACGATAATTCGAGAAACTCTACATGAGCCTAATTACTTCAAACAAAAATTTTATTTTAGGCGGTACGAAATTCACTAGATCCACAAGTGTGCAGATTCATATATGCGCGCCTCTTACAAAATGTCATCATTCATGACATTTTCATAAAAACGAGCTACTTTCCATCCGGGATATTGCCACTCATCCGCTAAGAGTTCAACATAAACTAACAACAACAACAACTAAAGAAATAAGTTCCGAAAGCAACAGCACTCGAACTCCCTACAGCTTCCAGCCTCCATCACACTTGGCAATGAGGGTTTTGTATTTCTTTAGCTGTCGCTGCTGCTGCTTCTGTTGATGTTGTTGTTACTTCCTCAAAAGCTGACTTTGACTGTTCATCGGGGCCACACACCCATCCTCAATTACCGTACATACAATAATGCCTACATGGATGGCTGCTTGGTTGCTTGGATGCTGGTCTCGTATTCATATTTAGTGTAGGTCGTGGTATCAGTGGCCCACGCACTTTGTGCATTTAATGCACATTTAATGACTAATAAGTGTGTGAAAATGAGCTGAATAAAAATGTACTCGTACAAAACGGCAGTGAGACAGACAAGCTCCTAATTGTGGAGTAGCAGTGTTCATGGACAGTTTGGGTTTTTTGTGTAGGAAATATTCGAAAACAAAAGGTAATAAAAAGAATTGGGAAATAAATCAAATAAGTGGATGATTTTTAAGAGCAGTTGAAAGTGAATGTACTACGTAAATTGTTGTTGCTTGAATAAAGAGAGTTTACCGAAGAGCTGAGCTGATTAAATGCACTTAATTGTGATTTAAAAAATACAATGACAACAAGCGTACGTAGTCTAAACCATGAACGTAACCCCAATCATTGCCGTAACCGGCAACTTTAATCTTAAACGTAACCGTAACCTAAACAACGAACGTTACCGCAACTGCATCCAAAAATTTCAAAGTAACAGTAACCATAACCTTAACTTTAGTTAAAAGCAGGCGCGTATACAGGGGAGTGAAATTTTTTGTATATGTATGCAAATTTAAAATTAAAATAAGTAATTTTAACCTCATGAAATAATATGAGGTATGTCGGACGGATAATAAAGGGTGGGGGGGAAGGTTCAAACTACATTAAGTGTCAGCGAGAAATCTGTACATGTCATAATTATGTCATGTAAATCATGCATACTGTTTTAGTTCTTCAAATTATTTTTATTTTGTGAACAAAAGCATATAAATGTGTAAATAAATACACTGTGAAAGTTATTTAGGCTTGGTCCGTAGGTTATAAACTTTTTGTTTCCTCACTGAAAAATAACACAGGTCAACAAAATAAGAGTTTTGGTTTGGTGCAGCTCTACTTGTAACCAAATTTGGTAGTACTCGGTACCCTGATAAAACTGTATACTTACTTTTTTAATGCTACGTACAGTTTTCTAGATAGGGTCAAGAACCCCTTTTTAAGAGATTAAGGAATGTATGGCCCCATAACTTTGTTTCTGTTTATTCTATCAACACAGTTTTGATGTCGTTTCCCCGCTTCTATCAGTATACAAGTTGTTAATATGTCTTCATAAACGTCAGAGAAATTGCCAAAATAATGTGAAAAATTCAATTTTTTGTTAAATTTTTTCATTTTTAATCACGGTTTTCTCGAATAATTTGTCAACCAGTGCATATGTAAATTATTTTAAAACAATCTCCTATTAATTCTGTTTTCAAAGACATAACTTTTTTATATCCGCGTAGATCTTCCTAATATATGCTATTTTAGTAAATTTTTACTGTGAAAAAAAAAAAAAAAATTTTTTTTTTTATTTTTATTATTAACTTTTTATTTACATAAAAACTTTCGTTTACGTGATTTTCGTGAATGAGGTATGGCAAGACAATCACGTTGCATTCCCCAGCAGTAGTCAGCCATCATATGCTGATTCCATCGGCCTTGGTACCTCTATTCCATAGTTTTTAGGTCCTGGTGAAACCGTTCGCCTTGTTCTTCGCTATAGGAACCAAGATTCTCCGGAAGCTGGTCAAGGTGGCTGTGGAGATAATGGACCTTGATGGACATGTTACATCCTAAGTTTTTGTAATTCTAGCATGTTGTTAACAATATCAGAGTAGTTAGTAACTTCAGCAAACGAATTCCACGCAAGCAGTTCCAAACTGGCCATTGAAATTAAAAAAATTTGTATATATTATCAACATTCTTATCTGTGGGCCATCAAAAATACCCGCTTTTATTTTTTCTATGCTTAGCCTAGGATATTTTCTCGTTATGTAAAGAAAACATTGTCCATTTTTATCTAACGCCTTCACAAATTGTTTCATTAGACCCAGTTTAATGTGCAAGGGTGGCAAAATAATTGAATCTCTTGTAACTAAAGGTGGGTTTATCACATTCTGCTTTCCCATTTCCAACATCTCACGTACAGGCCAGTCCCTTTCTGTCCAGTGTTGTTGCTTGTCAATAAAAACATGGGTATTTGGTGTATCCAATTTGTTGTCCTAACAAAAAGTTAACCATCTTTAGATCTACACAAATACTCCAATTATGTTCGTTATACTTGATTTTGTCTGAAACAAGTGCAATATTTTGATATTCTTCCTTTAATTTAGTTGAATGAGCAAAGGGAATTGAACCATATTGGTTGCCGTTGTCTAAAAGAACAGACTTAAGGCTTCGTTTAGAGCGGTCTATGACGAGACGCCATTCTTTTGGGTGGTATTCTGAAAGACCCATTTTGAGAAGGAGGCCTTGCACACCTGAACAAAAAACTATATCATTTTCCGAATTAAAAAATGGCAGCAAGTCTTGCTCTCTGTAGCCAACAAGTTTTTTTCTTTTAATCTAGAAGCCAACACTTCTGCAGATTCCTTAGATAATTCAAGATCCCTTATTAGATCGTTTAATTCTACTTGGGTAAAAGTTGTTGGCTCAGTAGACGCTATTTCTTCGATATCACTATCGCTAGACACTTCACTATTCGATGATTGACGGGTAGAATAAAATGTTGGAACAGGTGCTTCCTCTGAATGTGGTAAAGGTCTCTTAGCGGATTGAACGTTTGGATATATCATCTTTCACATTAACACCACGGAAATCGACACAGCAGAAGTAACAGTCTTTGAAGTGATTTGTTTGTTCTCTCCATTGCATAGGCACCCCGAATCTCATGTGGCTTCTTTTACCATTGACCCACTGTCTCAAGTGTTCACAGCACATTTTGCAAACTATTCGAGGTATCCACGGCTTGTTTTTGTCTACAACTTGCAATTTAAAGTACAACAAATAAGCACTTTTTATAAAATCTGTTATATTTTTCCTGAATTTTTTGACTGTGTATTCTCCACAAATGTAGCAAAACGCATTTGGGTCATTGACACAACTACCTCGTGATGAAGACATGATATTGAATTTTTTTTATTTATTTTTATAAACGCACTAACACTTGAAACCGCGCTCCCGAAAGTACTAATTACAGAAAATTTAAAAAATAAAGGGGAAGGAAAAAATGTTTATAAAATATAATTTTTTTTTTTTTTCACAGTAGAAATGTACTAAAGTAGAAAATCCCAGGAAGATCTACGCGGATATAAAAAATTTATATTTCTTTGAAAACAGAATTAATAGGAGATTGTTTTAAAATAATTTACATATGCACTGGTTGACAAATTATTCGAGAAAACCGTGATTAAAAATGAAAAAATTTTACAAAAAATTTAATTTTTCACATTATTTTGGTAATTTCTCTGACGTTTATGAAGACATATTAACAACTTGCATACTGATAGAAGCGGAAAAATGTACTCTTTTCAAGGACATCAAAACTGTGTTGATAGAATAAACAGAAACAAAGTTATGGGGCCATACATGCCTTAACCTCTTAAAAAGGTTTTCTTGACCCTATCTAGAAAACTGTACGTAGCATTAAAAAAGTAAGTATACAGTTTTTATCAGGGTACCGAATATACTTGAAATCAGTTTTACTTCTAGCTGCACCAAAATCACTGTTGACCAGTGTAATAAATGAAATAAACCTAAATTATTTGTCTCTTATTACTACACAAAAATTTTGGTATTCCCGAAAGTAAAATTAGCAAAAGCATATAAACTGTTCCGTTGCTGTGTTGTACGTAAGACGCAATCACATTAAAGAAATTGTGCTTGGCTTTGCCTTGGAGCACACATTAGACAGGCCCAGTTACTTAGAAGACGACGAATGCGAAATACAGCGACGAAAAACCAAAGCTTGACGATAATTGCCGTCAAGCATTTGCGCCATGATTATAATGGGACCGGCAACAGAAGTATATTAAAAAGAAAAACAATTAAGGAAGCCTAAGTTCGGGTGGAACTGAACATTAATTACCCAGCTGTGTAAAAGTGGTAAATTGTTGTGAAGTTATGACCTATAGAGGTTTTAAACTTTTTCTACTACCATGTGGGCAATCTTATAAATACAAATTAATGTGCGTCTGTGTGTCTGGCGTCCAAAGTACTAAACCGATCTATATGAAATTTTCACAGTAGATTCCTGGATTCACTGGTTACAGTATAGGCTATACATAATTTTGGAAAAGTGGGCGGTGCCACGCCCCCATCCTTTATAAAATTATAATCTTGTATAAGCGTCCAAGGTACTAAACCGATCTTTATGAAATTTTCACAGTAGATTCTTGGATTCACTGGTCACAGCATAGGCTATATATAATGTTGAAAAGCGTAGTTAGTATATCTCGTATCATGTTTAGTAATTTTATTTAACTCGGTTCGGAAGTTGGTATTAGCTCAAATTTGACATTTTGTTCATATATATGTGGGAGGTGCCACGCCCATTCTCCAAAATTTAAAAAATATCATTAATAGAATCGTCGGGTCATTGTAACTACGAAATTCTAGCATTCTATCTGCCTCAGTGAAGGAGATATGGCATGTTCCGGTTTCCTATGTCTCTTTTGGTCTAAAAGTGGGCGTGGTCGTCCACCGATTTTGCTTATTTTCTGTGGGCGCACTCTACATGTCTATAATATACCTCGTATTAAGTTTCGTAATTCTATCTTACACCGTTCTGAAGTTATTAAGCGTCGAATTTGAAATTTGCTTGACTCATAAGTGGGCGGTGCCGCGCCCACTTTCTAAAATTGTGTAAAAATCGTATAAAGAATAAGAAAATTGAGGTGACTACTAAATTATATCATTTTACCTGTATCAGTCAATGAGATATGGGCCGTTTAATATTTCTACCTCCTTTTCAGATAACTTTTATGAAAAAGTAGGCGTGGTCGAAAAACGATTTCGCTTATTTTCTATGGGTGTATTTACCACAACCATAGTATACTTCCTACCAAACTTCGTTATTCTAGCATAAACGGTTCTGTAGTTATTAACGGTCGAACTTTCAAAATTTGGTCACTCACATGTGGGCAGTGCCACACCCCTTTTCAAAAATTTGATAAAATCGTTAACGGGACAGCCAAATTAATAAATCTAGCAAGTTTTATCATTGTAGCTGCTTTTATTATTGAATTAACCCATTTATTACGTTTTTCGAAATTTTCGATGTCGAAAAAAGGGGCGTGGTTATGGTGCGATTTCGCTCATTTCAAATAACAACCTACCTTTTCCGGAAAGCAACTTGTGTGCCCAATTTCATTCAAATATCTCAAGTTTTACTCAAGTTATCGTGTCCACAGACGGACGGACGGACGGACATGGCTTAATCAATTTCTCTTTTCGTCCTGAACATTTAGATATATATAAGCCAATATCTATCTCGATCCGTTTATGCCATTAGGCGACTAAAGTTAATATACCTTGTGTGCGTAGCACTACTAGGTATAAAAAATGACCAAACTCCAAAACCAAACAATGTACTTAATAAGAAGATATCTATGTAACTATATTAAAAAAGAAAAAAATGAAGATTTAATGCAAGTAAAACCAAGTTAAAATATATTTTATGACATCTGGGATAAATGTACAATCTTATACTCATACAATCAATGTCAATATTGATAAATACAGAATAGGGGAAATGTATGGGTATATTTGGGCTCTATTTTCGACTTAATTTTTTTTGAGTTCTACGTCGAAATACTATAAAAGTACCTACCTATGAAAATACCCGAGGGTTTGGGCTCTGAATATTTAAATTTGGGGAGTGTGAACATTTCCCATACAAAATACATTTTTTTAGGCGTATCCCATATGCAATGCAAAAATTTGGCTATAAATATTTAAGCCATTGAGATGTTACGCAATGCAACAACTTGGGGGCGTCAAAATGTATCCTACACTTTATGTTAAACATCTAGCAATAATTCGGTGCAAATAGCACACATTCCATGCAGCTGTTTTTGACTGATGCGCATACAAATTTCTAGACAGACAAACAAAAATTCTTAAAAATGGTCACGCTTTGAATTTTGCTTTGATATCTACAAGCATAATGTACAGACAACGGCCTGTTACAATTATATTATAAGTACGAAATGCAAAAAATTATATGGTTAATAATATTAATGGAAATTCAAATAGAAAAAGTTCAACAACCTTTTGTTGATGATATCACCTTAGATTACAAAAGACCTAACGCTCGGACTGAAAGGCATTCAAGCTCTTTATCTACACCAATAAATAAATATTTGTAAACAGTTAAGCAATTGTTGTTGTTGTTGTTGGAACTGTCGCACATTTTGATGCATTACTCATTCGCTTAGGAAAATATTTGACTTGTGTTTATCATTTATTATTTTACTTTCTCAGCGACCTACCCTTTTTTAAACTTATTTATGAGTACGATTTGTAGGTAAATAAATACAGTTGTGTTCAATATAATAGTAGTTAAATTAAAAGAGATATCTCTCTCTCTCTATGGCGCGATATACAACAGGTATATCATCATAAACCTCCTAAGAGATTTTTGCGCCAAGCTTCTCTTCCAATTTGTGGTGTGCCGATTTGAATTTTCCCTACAAATTGGTGGGACCTACAGTTTTTTGCCGACTCCGAACGGGATCTACAAAGGAGACGAATTTTTGCTGAGAAGCCTGTCATGGCAGAAATACACTCGGAGAGTTTGCCAAACGACTGCCGAGGGGCGACCCCGTTTTGAAAAACTTTTTTTTCAAATCACTTTTGATGTTACCTGTACCAGGGCTCGAACCATGGACCTTCGGTGTGGTAGGCCGGCAACACTACCTTCACACCACGGCTGTTTCGTTCGACGAAATAAGAAGCTGTGATTTTAATAATTTTCATTTTAAATATAGAGAATTTCATAATAGAAACTACATAAAAAGAAATTTCAAAGTTTTGCAAGTGCAAGTTAGAAGTACCACAAAATTTTCCCTGAATTTCTAGAAGTTTTTTTGTTGCGGATGTTGGGTATTTTTTTCCATACATGAAGCGTTGTTTGGAAGAAATCACTCAGCACCCTTGCCCAAAAAAAAATCGGAAAATTCAAGAAAATGTTTCAGCGAGTTCTATGTTGCACAATGTTATACTAAAATTGATTGGTCTACAAAACTGCGTACTCAAAAGCTTTTTAGAAATCCAAAATGCCGAAAAAATTAAGATTTTGATGTCCTGAACTTTGTGTAAATTGTCAAATTTCTTTTTATGTGGTTTCTGTTATGGAATCTGCTTTATTTTAAATGAAAATTACTAAAATCGAAACTTCTTATTTCATCGAACGATATCCATTTTAATTTCACTACTATTAAATTGAACACAGCTGTACTTATACGTATGTATGTATGTGCAAGCTGCATATCTCTGTGTGTAGGCGGCTGTCATTGCGTACTTTGTCAATTTCTTAATTATGAATTTTAACAAGAAAAAAATTTAACGAATTTATTTATGCATTTTCACGGCTTATCGATGGAATACATCTTAATACATACACACAACCCATCAAACATACGATACACTTAAGTAAATAGTATGATATTTGCTTAATGAACGTGCGTTAAGAATTTTTATTAGACGATAAATATACAATATATATGGATATCTGCATAAATATATTTAAGTATGTAAGAATTATTCGTTGCCTGTACGCATGATAACTTAATTCAATAATTTACAGCCGTATGAACACATTAGTGCTCTAATGTATCATACATGCTATGTCCACAAATATATTTCACCCAGCACACAGTGTGCTAACTAACAACGCGTGTATGTAGATATTATCATAAATTTACATACATATGTATACACATATTTATTTAAAGATATCCATGCTTTATTATGTAGCAAAAGAATTTTGTTACACTTACTTGTTGCCACATTTTCATATTTCCTTTTCCTGCTTTAGTTACTTACAGTAGCGTCCAAAAATATAGGACCAAACGAGTTATTGTGCATCGCGAGGGGCTTATACTAGTTATGTTTCTTCGTTCTAAGTACCTGTTGGCAGAACGCAGTCCCAGCTATCCGAACCAGCCAAATACTTTTCGAACATTAGCTTACTCCTGCCAATGACTTCAACGTTTCAAGATCAGTACAATTTAGTTGTGTTAAACTCTATCAAGTCCATTAAAAGTTAACTTTTCGGGGGTATCTACTTTCTATGTTGCCGAAATCGGATTTAAAAAGCTAAACTTTATCTGCTGAATCGTCTTTGTCTCTTGGCGTTTTACCGCATAGATATTTCGTCCAAGTCATCCTACAACCGTTTTTTCCAACTCAGTGCTGCTATAGTAGGCAAGCGATAGGTATGCCCTCTAAGACGGAGCTCAATCAGTCTTTGGGCCTTGTCGCTTGGTCATTTAGGTGACTTGAATGTCGAACTAAGCTCGCCCTCATCCCTTTTAAGCGATATCTGAAGCTTATCTTTTCACGTAATAAAATTGTGATAGGCTGATGTCTGTCTCTCTATCTCTATGGCGCGATATACAACAGGTATATCATCATAAACCTCCTAAGAGATTTTTGCGCCAAGCTTCTCTTCCAATTTGTGGTGTGCCGATTTGAATTTTTCCCTACGAATTGGTGGGACCTACAGTTTTTTGCCGACTCCGAACGGCATCTACAAAGGAGACGAATTTTTGCTGAGAAGCCTGTCATGGCAGAAATACACTCGGAGAGTTTGCCAAACCACTGCCGAGGGGCGACCCCGTTTTGAAAAACTTTTTTCAAATCTCTTTTGATGTTACCTGTACCAGGGCTCGAACCATGGACCTTCGGTGTGGTAGGCCGGCAACACTACCTTCACACCACGGCGGCCGCCATATCAAGGAAAAACTTATTCGAACTACCTTTATTAGAGTAACGAAAAGGGCCAAAATAGCAGTTTGCATCAATCAAAAACTCCAAAATGGAATCGAGTGAAATCTTCACAGAAGTATTGCTAGACATCTGACTTAAGTTTAGCACCCAGGAAGCTACTCTGTACCCTGAGTATGCAGTGGTGGCCAGAAAAGTAGGCCCACATCTTATTTTGCACGTAAAGTAAAATCTGTCTGACGCCAATTTCTGCCATGATAGATATTACATAAATAATAGAAACTACCGGTCTTTATTAGATCAAAAGAATCCAAATAGAAAGTACTTTCGTTTTTTGTACGCACGTTACTAAATACATAACTACTGCATTGATTTGTACGTTTTTTGCAGTTGCTGCCATATATACATTGTTTGGGTGCACGGCGAAGCCTTGTACAGCCGCCGTCATCGAGTTCGACAAAAGCGCTGCCTGAATGTTTTTGAGAGTGTTGGCTTAATCACAGTCCTCTTGTCACTCCGGTACGTTTAAGTACAAGTCCGATTGTCGTGTGAACGACTCAATATCACCAAGCCGACCCGCCAGGTCATCCCAACATCCCAATGTACACGTGTACATTTATACTGGATTGGAGAAACGATGTATTGCGCTTTCCTCTTTATATTCTCCGTTATCTTTCTATTGTTTTCTTCATTTCCTCTCCCTTTCACACTTATACTCCTCCATTTTTAGAATCTCTATAACTAGTACAGATATGTACAAAGTAGCGAAGATACAGCGAACTTTCCCAAAGCTTCACATACAGGGTGGCTGATGAATTTTGCTACATTAAGAAACTCAAATAATTTTTTTTTCAGTGTATGGAATTCATTCTTCTTTTATTCGTGTTAAAGCTCATTAAATTTTATTAAATATAGCTTAATTAGTTTTAAAAATAATGGAATTTAAATGCCCCCCTGCTCGTCGATGCATGTGCGGCATCTTACCAAAAAGTTGTTCATTACTGCTTGGAGAGTTGAGACAGGAATAGCCGCAATTGTTTCTCGAATGGATTGCCTTAGTTCATTCAAATTTGTTGGTTTTGCTTTGAAAACTTCCTGTTTGCAATAACCCCACAAGAAAAAGTTAGGTGCAGTAAGGTCAGGCGACCTGGGTGGCCAACGGAATGTGGAGTTTCTGGATATCAGCTTATTGGGAAATTTTCGTCGCAATTCTGTCATAACAGGCTGGGCTATATGAGGAGCTGCACCATCTTGCTGAAACCACACAGAGTTGAAAGAAATTCTCATTCGGCGTAATTCTGGATAGAAAAACTCTCTCAACATGCTCAAGTAACGGTCTCCAGTAACCGTAACGGTGTGACCGTTTTCTTCGAAGAAGTAGGGCCCGACAATGCAGCGTGATGAAACTGCACACCACACTGTGACACGAAGTGGATGCAATTCCGTCTCATGGAGTATCTGTGGGTTGGAAGCACTCCATATTCGACAATTTTGTTTGTTTATGTTGCCGTTTAAATCGAAATGGGCCTCGTCAGACATGAAAAGACAGTTCAACATGTTTCCATCCTCTTCCACCATTTGAAGCATCTTCTGGCAAAATTCCAAGCGAATCGGCAAGTCTGCAGCATTCAGTTTGTTAGCCATTTGAATTTTATATGGGAATAAGTCCAAATCTTTGTGCATAATTGACTGTAATGACTGTCTGCTTACACCCATTTGAGCAGATAAGCTTCTTGTCGAAACACGTGGATTGTTTTGTATGGCAGCAGCTACAGCAGCGATTGTTTCCTCCGTTCGAACTGAAGGGTTTCGATGGTAAGGTCTTCTGTTGACTGTCCCATGCTCGTCAAAATTGTTTACAAGTCTTATTATGGTCCATCTGCTCGGAGGATTGCCGCCAAACGTGCGCCTATACTCTCTTTGAACCGAAACTACGGACTCCAGTGCGTGATAGCGAAGGACAATCCAAATTCTTGTTTCAGTGTCCCAGTTATCCATTTTTGTTAAATGTAAAAGTCAATCTGCAAAATAAAAAAAAAATTAACCAGATTCATTAAATAGAAAAAAAGTTATTTAATTTTTTTTTGGTAGCGGCTTTCATTAGCCACCCTGTATATGAATATATAGGGCACATGCATATTTCGAAATATCATTAATCTGAATAAAATAATAATGAATTGCCTGAGGGCGCGGCCCCGCCCACTTTTCCAACACTTTCATTAAAATCACTTATCCTGGAATATGTGGATAAGTTGAATATACTTGAGGCTCATAACTTTATTCAACTAGGCTGGATACCATCACCATCATCACGGCATTCATACCGCAAATTTCCGAAATTGATGACAGAAAACTCAAAGGCGACAGAATACGTAGAGAAGGTATGGTGAAGAGAAAAATTACATAAGATCTAATATATCAGTCCTACACTTAATCGTAATAAAACTATATTCCAAAGTTCACCAACGTTTTTTCTATATAGAATATTTGTTGGTAAAGAATTCCAGTTGCTTACTAGCTGTGTGAAATGAATGACGTGAAGGGCGCTTGTAGTTTCTGAATACTTTGGCTTTTCTACAGAATAACTCACACTTTACACGTGTATCGTATGAATGAATATCCGTACATATGCTTTGTCAAAAAAAATCCAAATTTGTAATTTTGAAAAGTTGAAACCGCAAATCATTAGTTGACCTCATTTTCATGCACATAACTGTCTATATGTATGGATATTAGGGAGGATCAAATTTTTTTGAACATCATACCAAGCATGGTTGGAGGCTACGAAGAATTCTAAGAAGAAATTTCGTTGAAGGTGGAGATAAACATATTAATTTACCAAGCTAAACGTGAGTCAGTAATTGGGATTTTCTATAAAACGACTTTAGAGCTTTCCTATGACAGAAAATTTTCCTTAGAATTCTATGCGGATTCTGATTCTATTATTAAGGCCTTGATGACGGGACTTAAGTACAATCTAGTTTACTTGAACCGTTTCCTTAGTACGCTATTTGAAGCCGATTTTTATCATTGAAGTACTTCCTCAGGGTTTTTACTTCCTATCTCGAACGGCTTAGGAATCACATCATTTAGGTAGAAGAGTTTCCGTCTTCTTGGATCTCTATATTCGTAGAGACTGTACCTTCATTTAATTGTTACGTTTGACATAAACGCCAAATTTTTGTTGGTTTCCTTAGCTGATGACGTAGACTGCGATGTACAGTTTTCGAGAGCACACTTGAGCAGGCTGCAATAATAAAGGTTTACTGATAGTGATATTCCGTATACGTTATAACTTACATTTGCTTTTTGCCGAAGCTTTATACTCATTATCACTTAAAAAGTTATTATAGCGAAACTAGAATTCCATTCATTCAACATTGATTATGAGTGAAGAAGATTCGTTTTCATTACCATTAAAAGACCATACTAAATTGAAGGGGTTTGAATGGCAATGAATTTTAGTTTCCATTAACACTCATATAGACAATTCTTTATTTTATATACTTATAGCTTAATGATATTGGTGATGAAGTGCTATTAAAAATAAATTCTAGTGCTAATGAAGCGAAATTTCATTCAAAATCAACTTTGAATAATAATGACTTGTTTCAATAAAATAATGGTTTGAGTTATACTCGAAAGAGAAAAAAGCAATATCACTTAACATTTATTTTTGGTGGTATATCATTTCATGCAGCATTGAAATTTTTTTAATAGATGTTTAATGGTAACGGATCATGGTTTATATAAGTAGGCCCTAGCTGTCTGAATATACGAAGTTGGCTGATACTCCTTTTTATAAAAGTATAAATAGTTTTTCCTACCTTCGCTCTAGCCACTCAGGCCAGTATTGACAAAGTACTCATGGTATCCAGGCTGTGTGTGCATAGGTACTGGGTCATAAAACGCTGCTTGCGTACACGGTTCAGCATGGTGGCCAGGCTGTGCATTATTTTCTTGTCCTTGAACCCATTCCAAAAAAGACTCGTTATTAGCTCCCAGTTTGCTATGGACTATAATGCATTCACCAAAAGGATTGGAAGTAGTTGTGTTTAAGTGCAAGACATGCAAAGCTCCCAACCTTTTTGACATAAGTTGTAGTTTGCTCTCGAGAATAACCCCCTTCGATTGCACTCTCTACCGATTGTAAGGACTTCCCTGTGTCTGAAAGATAGTGGGGTAGCTTCGAATTGCTATCGATTTCCTCAAGTTCCATCAACAATGGGTACACTGCAAAAAATCATACGACTTATCTCTAGAGATAGTGATCCGGGATTATGACCGTTCGTCTACAGTGGGTTTCAATTGATCCCAACTATTCCGTTATAGGCATAGTTTGGATAAGTCTATTTTGATTTCTGGAGCCTACTTTGAGGGGTTGAAAGTAAACTTGTCCGACCGTACCCGTACGGAAACAAAGAGAATCTGTCCGACACTACCCTCTTTGGGCATTAAAGGGACCAATTAGTCTCTTCATAGGACATGCTCAAACAAAAGAGATCACTTCAACCCATACAAAGAGATCAAAACTGACATTGGTCGCATGCTCCTTTGCGACTCATCCCGGTTTGAACCCAGACTCATCGCTTTTTTGCAGGGTATCTAACGCCGTACCATCATACAGTTTTGAGCCATCCGCACACTAGATCTCGGTATCACTATTGACTAGAGGAAAATACCACAGCTAGGGCATTCTCTGCCAAAACTTCAATTGCATGGATATCCGCCTAAAAAATAGTGTGGTGGCTTTAGATTAGTATCGATTTCCTGATGGCTGTTGCATGGATATCAAGTCTGTTTCACCACCAACCAATTTTGAGCCATCCATGTGCAAGGCCTCTGAACTAAGCCTTGTTTATAGATTGCTTGTTTTCCCAGAACACTTGGTCTACGAGTGAATCTCAGTGTCCCGTGAGATCCCTGCTAGGAGCTGACTCACCCTAATGCACACACATTCATACATATTTTGCTCACCTGGGCTGTGTATGTGCGCCAGTGCGTGCGTTTGTTTACAGAAATGAGTTTGGTGAAATATTTTTGCTTGATGCAGCTGCGCACCTTTGTGGGTCTCGTCGTTGTCTTTGGGAAAGCTTCGTATGTGTGTGTGTGCTTTTTTATGAGAGTTTGTGTGTGAATATATATTTTTTGTGGGGCAAATAACATTAGCATATATCAATGCCAACGCAAATAAATCATTAATAAAATTTTTTCGTTTTCTTCTTTTTTTCTTTGATATGTTACAGATAAGAGGCAAGGCACAAGGGAACAGCAAGTAAGCCAATGATAGCAATACAAAAAAAAGCAAGGCAAAGGTAAACACTAACAACAACACCAACAATCAGCTAGCAAAAATTGCATACAATCTGCCGCCCCTACAACGCTTACGCATATCTTCAATATTGGGTTTGCCTCGTGCATTGGAATGTGCTGCAACAACAACACACCTACATAACTGCATATATATGTGAGTACGTTCATACAAAAGTACGCAGCGAAATATTTGCCGTAATGTGCTGTTGCTGCTGCTACTGCCATTGACAAGTCGACAACGTGCCACTGCTGACTTGGCCAGAACTGCACTGAGTTATTTGGGTGAAAAGCGTAGAATTTGCGAAGCGCAGGCGCCACTGCATTGAAGTGCATTTTTACTATTTTTTTTGTTTGTGTTTTTTCTTTTTTTATCGTTTGGTATTGCAAATAATCAACAAAACGTAGAGGTTGTAGTAAAAGTGAGCCGGAAGGCAGCAAACCACTAACGTATATTGCCAATGGAGCAGAGAGTGCAATGTCGTTTTATCAGCGTGAATAAATTTCGTAACAAGAAAATGTTTATCAAAAGTGTTTCGAGTGCAGCGGAAGGAAGAAGAAGCAATAAAAACATTAGATTAAAAAAAATGTTTAAGAATGTTTGAGTAGTGAGTTTTAGAAAAGGAAGATAACGAAGAAGAAGAACATTGCGAATACGTGAAAGAGAGAAAACAAAGATGAAGTGAAGAATGTTAAAAAATTAAAACAAAATTGAGCAAGTGAACGAATAAAACTAAGAAGAAAGAATGAGAATGATGTCGAAGCAGCGGTAGAGAAATGAAGAGAAAAAGAATAATTAAAACAATCGATTCGTTTAGGCATATTTATTGATTCGCACTTTTTCTATACCCAGCTGTGGTTTAAGTCTAGGGTGCATTTCATAATTATAGCACATATACAGTGTACGACAAAACTAAAGCTGAAGTTATTGGTGCGTTTGTCGCATCGCTGTAGTTGTATCCTTATCGTAAGAGAAAACCCAACATGCAATTGGTCGGTAAGGTTACATTACGGATAAGGAATTACGATACAGCACCAATAATCGATTGCATTGTTTCTCATAAGGTTGGTCTAAACAGCTGTTTTTTAAGGTTACCGATAACGCAGCAATAACTTGAGCTTTCGTGCCTTAAGTCCCTCTGCTAAACATGAATAAATAAAATTCTATGTGCAGGTTTTAAATTTTTTATTCATATTAGTTATTTAAAATATGAAAGAGAAAAACGGGTTTCATGGTCCATTAAAAAAATTAATTACACTTTTCAGGCTAACTAACAAAGTTGTGCGGCAAAACTAAAGCACGAAATGGAGCTAGGTCTTGTTTTTTCTTAAATGTGTTGTAAAAACCGCAAAATCGTATTAAACGAGAGCCACAATAACCACACCGGAGTATTTCGAAACATTTCAAACAACAGTTCCCGTTTTTTTATTTAGCCGTTAAACGAGGTTAGATGGTATGTAGAAGTCTAAAAGATTTGCTGTAAATATATATTTCGTGGTACTTCTCGAAAAATGTTACTCAAAGGAAATCAGGAAATACCTACTATTTCAAAATGTTTTTAAAGTTTTCATGGCCTTATTTAGCTCACTACAAACGTTTTTCATTCAACTGGTTCCCTAACCACCGCAGATAGAGGTGCTTATGCACGAAAAACACCGAATAATAACGAGCGAGCAATCGTAGGTGGGCTGAAGATATTTTTTTTTTGTTTTCACAAGAAGTTTTATGAAAGAATTTGTGATATCCACCCCATGTAGAGCCATTTAAAGACGTGCTCTTTAAGACCGGTTACTTCATTTCGGAGTTTTGAAACCCCTTTCATTTCAGATAGAAGAGTAATAAGGGTTTTTACGATTCCACCTTAGTTGAAGTAGTACAATACGATGATGAATCTTATTTTCTGTCAAAAGTTTTCTAAAATATTAAAAAGCTCTGAAGCTTGTTCCCAGGCCTAAAAAACAACGCTTACTCACTTTTACTATACTTTTTGATCGGTGAAACACGGTTGAGGCAGTGTAGGGGTTTATAGACGTTTCTCCGGTCATAGAGTGGGTCGAATTCATATGACTTAGCTAGTATTGGAACGTTTCATGTAGGAAGAGATTCATAAAATCTTCATCCTATTTCTTGAGGGGGAAGTAATGCCATTAAGGTGGATCTTTCTTTGGAAGACATTGTGCTGAAACGTGTATCGATTTGCTTAAAAATATAGTTTAGGGCTAATAATGTTGACGTATTGTCGTGGCTCGTGCTATTTAACCGAAGAGAGAATCTATAGAAAATGATAGATCCTAAAAATCTGGAGGACAATCGAAGCAACAAAGACTCTGTATTTGTACAATTTGAGCAGGCGTGGAACATTATTTCCTAAGATGTTTTACTTAAATAATACGCTCAATGCCAACACGACGTGAGCCTGTCATAAAGAGCCACCGATATTCCACGAAATAACGAAAAAAAAAACAGGTTTGTCCTATAGATATTGTGCTTTAGTTTATCGCTCCACTTTTTGAGTTCATCGGATTCTTTGTACAACATTTTTTGGATGAGCTGATAATTTACTTTTATTTATTCACATAAATTTTTTTGTAAGTTTAACGAGCTCAAGACCAGTTGATAATAATTCTTGGTTAATTATTATAATTTTTTATTAAAGGAAATTTATAATATCTAATATGTATTATCCTTGAATAAAAAGGACTAAACATTATAGAAATTGTACTTACGATTTTTGAGCAAAATGTTTTAAAGGGAATTTCTGTGCTTAGTTTTGTCGCACACTGTAAGTAGTTTGTAAGAAACTTCGAAAAGAATAAGGCTTACATATATTCTAAATCAGTGTTCGAGAAATACTTTCCTTCTATGAGCCGAACTACCCTGTAGGAAAAATTATTAATCGAAACCAATACACGAAATAGTCTCTATATATCTTATATATAAATAGACAAGATGAATGCAACGTAGAACCGTTTTCTGCTAAACTATAATTCTAAGGTATACAAATTATATATGTATAGATAGGAAATTTTGAGTTGTACTCTTATCCGTAAATAAAAAAAATTTAAAAAATCATTTTAATATAAGAACTTTAACATAAAAGTCACACCACTCCACATTTACTTATTCACACTATAGACACGCTGTGTGTGTGTACTTGCTTTTTGTGTACTATGCTGAATCGTGAGCATGGCCGAGGAGTTGCTTTGTAGGAAAAAATTAAGAGCCGTAGTAGTGTGAGTAGACTTGCCATGCATGTTTTTGTGTTATTCGTGTGGTCGGCTCTCACTGTGAGTGCGAAGAGTTGGTAGTGGACCAATGAAAAATAAGTATTCGCACTATAGATACTCTGTTGTGTCATGCATTTTTGCTTTAGTTGTTGTTATTGTATTGATTACTGGCTACGATGCCCAGTGTCAGCTGCTCTCCTGAGAGCACGAAAAGTTGCTTTGTTGGATACATTAAACAAGCAATGTAAAATATGAGCAAATATGTAAAATTCATTGCTGATACCTACAAACAGGGTTTACAAAAATAAAATAAATGATTACTCATAAAGAGTATTAAACACCGAAGAAAATTAAAGGAAAATAGAGGAAAGGGAGAGAAAGGAAAGAAAAGGAAAAGGAAAGGAAGGAAAGGGAAGGGAATGGAAAGGATGGGAAAGGAAGGAAAATTAAAGGAAAGAATGGAATGGAAAGGAAGGGAAGGGAAAGGGAATTAAAGGAAAGGTAAGAAAACGAAGGGGAATGCAAGAAAACAAAAGGAAGGGAAGGGAAAGGAAAAGAAGTTTGAGGAAAGTAAAAAATAAAATAAGAGAGTAAAAAAAGAAATCAAGGAAAATAAAAATATGTTAGAGGAAAGGAACGACATACAGGGTGGCTAATGAAAGCCGCTACCAAAAAAAAATTTAATAACTTTTTTTCTATTTAATGAATCTGGTTAATTTTTTTTTTATTTTGCAGATTGACTTTTACATTTAACAAAAATGGATAACTGGGACACTGAAACAAGAATTTGGATTGTCCGCCGCTATCACGCACTGGAGTCCGTAGTTTCGGTTCAAAGAGAGTATAGGCGCAGGTTTGGCGGCAATCCTCCGAGCAGATGGACCATAATAAGACTTGTAAACAATTTTGCCGAGCATGGGACAGTCAACAGAAGACCTTACCATCGAAACCCTTCAGTTCGAACGGAGGAAACAATCGCTGCTGTAGCTGCTGCCATACAAAACAATCCACGTGTTTCGACAAGAAGCTTATCTGCTCAAATGGGTGTAAGCAGACAGTCATTACAGTCAATTATGCACAAAGATTTGGACTTATTCCCATATAAAATTCAAATGGCCAACAAACTGAACGCTGCAGACTTGCCGATTCGCTTGGAATTTTGCCAGAAGATGCTTCAAATGGTGGAAGAGGATGGAAACATGTTGAACTGTCTTTTCATGTCTGACGAGGCCCATTTCGATTTAAACGGCAACATAAACAAACAAAATTGTCGAATATGGAGTGCTTCCAACCCACAGATACTCCATGAGACGGAATTGCATCCACTTCGTGTCACAGTGTGGTGTGCAGTTTCATCACGCTGCATTGTCGGGCCCTACTTCTTCGAAGAAAACGGTCACACCGTTACGGTTACTGGAGACCGTTACTTGAGCATGTTGAGAGAGTTTTTCTATCCAGAATTACGCCGAATGAGAATTTCTTTCAACTCTGTGTGGTTTCAGCAAGATGGTGCAGCTCCTCATATAGCCCAACCTGTTATGACAGAATTGCGACGAAAATTTCCCAATAAGCTGATATCCAGAAACTCCACATTCCGTTGGCCACCCAGGTCGCCTGACCTTACTGCACCTGACTTTTTCTTGTGGGGTTATTGCAAACAGGAAGTCTTCAAAGCAAAACCAACAAATTTGAATGAACTAAGGCAATCCATTCGAGAAACAATTGCGGCTATTCCTGTCTCAACTCTCCAAGCAGTAATGAACAGCAGGGTGGGCATTTAAATTCCATTATTTTTAAAACTAATTAAGCTATATTTAATAAAATTTAATGAGCTTTAACATGAATAAAAGAAAAATGAATTCCATACACTGAAAAAAAAATTATTTGAGTTTCTTAATGTAGCAAAATTCATCAGCCACCCTGTATATAAGGAGCGTGTCATTCGGTATATAGAAAATTGTAATATCTCCAAAAGCAATAAACCCAGAGTAATAATCTTTGGCAGAAAGATACACAACATCAATATTTTAACAATACGTATAGAGGAGTATATATTTGAGTCGAATATAAGAGATATTGTGATAGGGGGTCTATCCCTTAAAAAAATAGGGCCGACTTAAGGTGAAATTTGGGTGATGGAAAGTAGGACGTAGAACAGTTTTTACCTAATCTCTTTTATATGCAATCAACTGGCGAATTTAACATGGCGAAGTCCAGCATCAACAAAGATTACCCTCAGTGCATACGAGAAAATTTCTTTGGCGTTCGCTTCATGCCAACGAAGTTTCAGAAGATCGCTTGTAGCCGTGCATGTCTCAGTGTAGTTGCTGGAATAATGTTATTGATCTCTCTAAAACTGACTTTGGATTAGGCTGAGGGTTGCTATACAAAGGCATACCCCTATTTTTGGCGTTTATTGTTTCTCTCTACTTACTTGAAATTTCAACGTACCATGATTATAAATGAAGTCAAGGCCCAGAATGGTAATTTTTTAATGAAAATTATTCTTGTTTTATTTTTTTTTAATAATTTAACTAATTATTAAAAGTTTTTTAATTTAATAGAAAATTAACATTTTAGAAACAACCGCCATAGGATTTCTTATAGATGCATTTCGAAAACTGCTAGAGTTCTTCATCAGAGAAATGTTGGCACGCTCTGCTAAGCATTCAACTAATAGAGCGCTGGTTTTCTATCAGCTAAACTCCTATTTCTATTTACTTTTCCATATCTATCAGCAACAACACAATAGTATTGCCAAACATGGCACACCTGATCTACCATCCATTCCGGCTAGTCAGCCAGTCTAGTTCCTTCTTATCCCACATTTAGCTAAATCACACCTTTCTTCCGCATTTGAAAACATGGTCTCAAATTTAATTGATGTTTTCTCAGTCATCAGTTTGTAGTATTTGTGAGTAGTAGCTGGATTGAGCTCGTGTTGCCATATCAGCAGCTCAAACTTGGTATCTACTTTTTAAACAGAGCTGCATACATCTTGTGGAATGGTTGACAACACCTCTTTCCTATTAATCACAAGACTCGGCATAAATGATAGCACATTATGCCTTCCCAGACTCGCGGGGAATGAGAGATCTGCCCTTTTTCGCTAGGATTAAGTTATCGATTTCCTGAAATTCGGTTGATAGACACGAGCTCCGCGTATACTACTAGTTTTCATTCAGCTTTGCTTGGTCTAAAAATACTATTTTTACGTATAGTAAAATTGTAACAGGCCTATGTCTGTACAAAATTATTTTTTATTCAAAAAGTGATTAGTGAAATATTACACAGGTCAACAAAATAAGAGTTTTGGTTTGGTGCAGCTCTACGTGTAACCAAATTTGGTAGTACTCGGTACCCTGATAAAAACTGTATACTTACTTTTTTAATGCTACGTACAGTTTTCTAGATAGGGTCAAGAACCCCTTTTTAAGAGGTTAAGGCATGTATGGCCCCATAACTTTGTTTCTGTTTGTTCTATCAACACAGTTTTGATGTCGTTGAGAAGAGTAAATTTCGCCGCTTCTATCAGTATCTTTCTTCTTTAAATGGTCATCTAACCGCCTGGGCGATTTTGACCGTCCAACATAGCTCGCCAGTCGTTTCTTCGTTGCGCCAACTGGCGCCAATTGGAAACACCGCGGGATCGCAAATCGGTCTCCACTTGGTCCTTCCATCGGAGTGGTGGTCTCCCTCTTCCTCTGCTTCCACCGGCGGGTGCCGATAAGAATACCTTCTGGGCTGGAGCATCTTCGCTCATTCGCACTACGTGGCCTAGCCAGCGAAACCACTGTGTTTTAATTCGCTGAACTATGTCGGCGTCTGCGTAAAGTTCATACAGCTCATCATTAAATCTTCTTCGGTACTCGCCGTCGCCAACGCGTAGAGGTCCACAAATCTTTCGAAGAACCTTTCTCTCGAATACTCCCAGAGCCGCCTCATCAGATGTTGTAAGTGTCCACGCTTCTGCACCATATAGCAGGACGGGTGCGATGAGTGACTTGTAGAGTGTTATTTTCGTTCGTCGAGAGAGGACTTTACTTTTCAATTGCCTACTCAGTCCGAAGTAGCATTTGTTTGCAAGAGTGATTCTGCGTCGGATTTCTAGGCTAACATTATTGTTGGTGTTAATGCTGGTGCCCAGGTAAACGAAGGCCTTTACTATTTCGAAATTATTGCTGCCAACAGTGGCTTGGTTGCCAAGGCGCAAGGCGCGAATGCGCTTGCATGATGACAGAAGGTACTTCGTTTTGCCCTCGTTCTCCACCAATCCCATACAGTATAAAAGTTGTTAATATGTCTTCATAAACGTCAGAGAAATTGCCAAAATAATGTGAAAAATTCAATTTTTTGTTAAATTTTTTCATTTTTAGTCACGGTTTTCTCGAAAAGTTTGCCAACCAGTGCATATGTAAATTATTTTAAAACAATCTCGTATTAATTCTGTTTTCATAGACATATAACTTTTTATATCCGCGTAGATCTTCCTAATATATTCTATTATAGTAAATTTTTACTGTGAAAAAAAACAGTTTTTTGTTATTTATTTTATTATTAACTTTTTATTTACATAAAAACTTTCGTTTACGTGATTTTCGTGAATGAGGTATGGCAAGACAATCACGTTGCATTCCCCAGCAGTAGTCAGCCATCATATGCTGATTCCATCGGCCTTGGTACCTCTCTTCCATAGTTTTTAGGTCCTGGTGAAACCGTTCGCCTTGTTCTTCGCTATAGGAACCAAGATTCTCCGGAAACTGGTCAAGGTGGCTGTGGAGATAATGGACCTTGATGGACATGTTACATCCTAAGTTTTTGTAATTCTCTAGCATGTTGTTAACAATATCAGAGTAGTTAGTAACTTCAGCAAACGAATTCCACGCAAGCAGTTCCAAACTGGCCATTGAAATTAAAAAAATAGTATATATTATCAACATTCTTATCTGTGGGCCATCAAAAATACCCGCTTTTATTTTTTCTATGCTTAGCCTAGGATATTTTCTCGTTATGTAAAGAAAACATTGTCCATTTTTATCTAACGCCTTCACAAATTGTTTCATTAGACCCAGTTTAATGTGCAAGGGTGGCAAAATAATTGAATCTCTTGTAACTAAAGGTGGGTTTATCACATTCTGCTTTCCCATTTCCAACATCTCACGTACAGGCCAGTCCCTTTCTGTCCAGTGTTGTTGCTTGTCAATAAAAACATGGGTATTTGGTGTATGCAATTTGTTGTCCTAACAAAAAGTTAACCATCTTTAGATCTACACAAGTACTCCAATTATGTTCGTTATACTTGATTTTGTCTGAAACAAGTGCAATATTTTGATATTCTTCCTTTAATTTAGTTGAATGAGCAAATGGAATTGAACCATATTGGTTGCCGTTGTCTAAAAGAACAGACTTAAGGCTTCGTTTAGAGCGGTCTATGACGAGACGCCATTCTTTTGGGTGGTATTCTGAAAGACCCATTTTGAGAAGGAGGCCTTGCACACCTGAACAAAAAACTATATCATTTTCCGAATTAAAAAATGGCAGCAAGTCTTGCTCTCTTGTACGGTAGAGAGTCACTTTCGTACCTGTAGCCAACAAGTTTTTTTCTTTTAATCTAGAAGCCAACACTTCTGCAGATTCCTTAGATAATTCAAGATCCCTTATTAGATCGTTTAATTCTACTTGGGTAAAAGTTGTTGGCTCAGTAGACGCTATTTCTTCGATATCACTATCGCTAGACACTTCACTATTCGATGATTGCCGGGTGGAATAAAATGTTGGAACAGGTGCTTCCTCTGAATGTGGTAAAGGTCTCTTAGCGGATTGAACGTTTGGATATACCATTTTTTCACATTTCCACCACGCAAATCGACACAGCAGAAGTAACAGTCATCGAAGTGATTTGTTTGTTCTCTTCATTGCATAGGCACCCCGAATCTCATGTGGCTTCTTTTACCATTGACCCACTGTCTCAAGTGTTCACAGCAGCACATTTTGCAAACTATTTGAGGTATCCACGGCTTGTTTTTGTCTACAACTTGCAATTTAAAGTACAACAAATAAGCGCTTTATAAAATCTGTTATATTTTTCCTGAATTTTTTGACTGTGTATTCTCCACAAATGTAGCAAAACGCATTTGGGTCATTGACACAACTACCTCGTGATGAAGACATGATATTGAATTTTTTTTATTTATTTATAGAAACGCACTAACACTTGAAACCGCGCTCCCGAAAGTACTAATTACAGAAAATTTAAAAAATAAAGGGGAAGGAAAAAATGTTTATAAAATAAAGGGTGTTTTTTTAGGGGTATAGAACTTTGAATTAAAATAAAACACAAGAAAATCGTTTTAAGGTCCATCAATTTGGCTTTATTGGAAGGATAATTTTATGCCATTAGTGTTTAAATATGATTTCGGGCATGTGGCCGCCGCGGCTGGCTCGAATAAAGCCAATTCTACAGGTCCAATTTTCAACCACTTTTTCGAGCATATGGGGCCGTATGTCGGCAATAACGCCACGAATGTTGGCTTCCAATTCCCCTAACGTTTCTGGTTTGTTGGTGTAGACGAGCGACTTCACATATCCCCAAAGAAAATAATCCAATGGTGTCAAATCACACGACCTTGGTGGCCAATTGACAGGTCCATTCCGCGAAATTATGCGCTCATCGAATGTTTCCTTCAATAAATCGATTGTGACGTGCGCTGTGTGGCATGTAGCGCCGTCTTGTTGGAACCACAACTCATCCACATTCATGCCATCCAATTCGGGAACAAAATAGTCGGTTATCATGGCTCTATACCGGTCTCCATTAACGGTAGCTGCCTCTCCAGCATTATTGCGGAAGAAGTATGGCCCAATGACTCCACCAGCCCATAGAGCACACCAAACAGTCAGTTTTTGTGGATGTAATGGCGTTTCAAGGGTCTCATGTGGATTCTCTTCACTCCAAAAGCGGCAATTTTGCTTGTTGACGTAGCCATTCAACCAAAAATGAGCCTCATCACTGAACAAAATTTTGCGATGAAAATCAGCATCGAAATCAATCTCATTTTCGGCCCATACACCAAAATCACGACGCATTGCATGGTCTCGCGGCTTTAATTCTTGCACAAGCTGGATCTTGTAAGGTCGCAAGCCAAGATCTTTGCGCAAAATCTTCCATAAAGTTGATGGACAAAGCTCCAATTGCTGTGCACGGTGGCGAATCGATTTATTCGGGTCCTCTTCAACACTTTGCTCTACAGCGGCAATTGTTTCTTCGGTGCGCACTGTTCGACGTCTCTGCGGATGCGTATTATCACATAGAGTAAACGTAGTGCGAAAACGATCCATGGTTAACCGAATTAATTGCTCTGATGGACGATTATGTCGACCATAAAATAGACGGAGCTCACGGTAAACTTCGCGAACTGAACCATTATTTTCGAAATAAATTTGCACGATTTGCAAGCGTTGTTCTTTTGTCAACCTGTTCATGATGAAATGGCAAACCAAACTGAACATAAATGACATTAGAGTTGCCAGATTTGACCACAAAATGCCAGTTTTATCTCTATTCGAAAAACAAACCTGTAAAAAAAACACCCTGTATAATTTTTTTTTTTTCACAGTAGAAATGTACTAAAGTAGAAAATCCCAGGAAGATCTACGCGGATATAAAAAATTTATATTTCTTTGAAAACAGAATTAATAGGAGATTGTTTTAAAATAATTTACATATGCACTGGTTGACAAATTATTCGAGAAAACCGTGATTAAAAATGAAAAAATTTAACAAAAAATTGAATTTTTCACATTATTTTGGCAATTTATCTGACGTTTATGAAGACATATTAACAACTTGTATACTGATAGAAGCGGTGAAATGTACTTTTTTCAACGACATCAAAACTGTGTTGATAGAATAAACAGAAACAAAGTTATGGGGCCATACATGTCTTAACCTCTTAAAAACGGGTTCTTGACCTTATCTAGAAAACTGTACGTAGCATTAAAAAAGTAAGTATACAGTTTTTATCAGGGTACCGAATATACTTGAAATCAATTTTACTTTTAGCTGTACCGAAATCACTGTTGACCAGTGTTATTAGTTATTCAAAATATTTTGAATAAAAAGAAAATTTAAATTTTTATTCCAGCTTTTGAAAATGAAAAATAACACAGCGATATACAGCAAAATTATACCCGTATGTGCATATAGACATGATGTTTATTTATAAAGATTTTCTCAGTTATTTCTGTATAAATTCAGATTCAATGAGTTGATTGGATGCAAGTTTGGTAGTATTGCTGGACAAAATAATTCTTTTGGCGGGATTCCTTCGATGTTTTCGGGATAGTTTTAGGAACCATTTTGTGACTTTTTCAGGGTAGTTTCGGGACATACGAGTATGTTGAATTGTGTTGTGGGCTTTACCGTGTAATTTCAGTGTTGTTTCGGGAGTATTTTGGTATCACTACGAGATTTTTTTAAAGTAATTTCTCTGAAAAAGTTCCACAAAGATACTTACTTAAAATATTTCCAATATGGACCAAAAAAGTCTTAATATAATCCATCAATCAATTACGAAATGGTGCTAAAAAAAATCCCAAAATTATCTCTAAACTTTTTCCGAAATTACCCTGAAAACCACCAAGTAGTCCCTAAGTAGTCTTATTTTGTGTAGCAATGATCCCGAAATTGAATCAAATAAACTCAGTGCGTCTCAATTAACACAGAAATAACCAAAAAAATCTTTACAAATACTCATTATGTTTATATACACATACGGGTATAATTTTGCTGCAAAAGCTTGAATAAAAATTGAAATTTTATTTTATTATTGAAAAAATCAATAATATTTCACTTATCACCCAAATTTTTTTGAATAACAAATAAAATTTTATTTTTTATTTTAAAAGTTTTTTATTGAAAGTGGCCCAACCCTGCCTCTAATCTACATTTCACAACAAAGTTTACAAAGACTGGTTTGAGAGTAGTCTAAGTATGAACTTCTTAGAAATCACAGCTGGGTATAAAAATAACATGGGGTTTCATGCAAACTTGGACCTGCTTTTTTCAATTTATTTACTAATTTAGTTTGTGTGTATATGTGTGTGAGTGGCATTTTCCTAAAGTGCAGCACCCATGAACAAGCGCCACATGAGCACCACTGCCTGGCAACAAACTCGCTTGAATATATTTGTTTATGTGTAAAACTGCAAAGAGACAAATGTTTACAATGGTTTTCTTTTTTTTCGATGTAGGTGTCTATGTAAGCGAAGTGCAATCGAATTGAGTGGGAAGAAGACAACCAATAATACTGGAAAAAGAAGCAAGAGTTGAAGCAGCTCTATAATTGTGAATATAAATAGACATTTGAAGTAAAAATTAAGAATTAAGTAAACAAAAACGCAAAGATATTGAGTGCAAGAAGTGATAAAAAAGAAGAAAAAAAAGAAAATCTAAAAAAAATTACGAAAAGATAAAAATTTCAAAGCGAATCAAATGCATTTGAAAAAATTGAAAGTAAACAGAAAACAAGAAAAAAAATTGTTGCGTGTAAACAAAAAAAAATTGTAATTGTAAATAAAACTCAACAAATTTACTGATTGACAGCATTCCCCCCTGCAAATACAAGTACGTTGATAAAGTACAAATTGTTTGTTGTATTTGTAACAAGAAATATCTTACTCCAACTACGTGTACTCTTCAATTATTGACAGCTGTAAACAGAAACGCGTCAGCCAACAAACGCTGTCAGCGCGCATAAACACCATAGACACGAAACGGCAGTGTTAGACACGCGGTTGAGTTAAACGCGCGCGTAGTCAACAACTGCGCCAGTGAAAAGTGCAGACAAGTCTACACAGTTTAGACAACTCAAGTCTCAACGTGCGTGCGTGCAAACAGAGCATGTTTTAGTGCAACAAAACGCTTGTGCGCATAGCTTTTCAAGACGCGTCTGTGTGTGTGGCAAATCATCTGTGAACAAACGCGCTGGTGCAACAGTGAACCAACGCGCCAGTGCAAAGCACATCGCTGTGTCGGCACTTCAGCACCGCTGCTCTGTCTAGTGATAGCCACCACTGCGTAAAGTGAGTTTGTAAACAAGTAATAAATTTCTAAAGAAACTGTCGTAGCTGACTGAAAAGTGAGCGAAAGATACAAATCGCGCGCACTTCAAATTCAGCGCACCAAAGTAAATTGACAATTGGAAAAAAAACGTTGTGAGAAAAAACGCGTACGCGGCGCGCATAGAAACGAATGCAGTGAACGCATATATTGCATTAAAGCGCACTCAAGTGCACAACAGCCAAACACACATACTTGCGCGCGCCCACATATAAGCCACGCCCAAAACGCGCACCCGCTGATTTTTTTAATATAAATAATTAATTTTTCCGCTTGGCCTCGGCAGCATTGCCACCCGCTGTTATAGTGCGTCGCGGTACAACTCGGAACAGCCAAAGCAGCAATTGTTAGCTGCTTGCATGTTGAAGTTTTAGCGCTGTGTCATCAATTTAAGAGCAACATAAGCAACAACAACAAAAACAAATAAAAAATGTAATAAAAATAAATACAAAAAAGTGGTTAAGTTGATTTTAAAATAAAAACTTTTAATTGTGTGCGCGCGCATACTGAACCATGACATGCTATCACAATTTTATTCAACAGACAAACAACAACAACAAAATCCGCATAAGCAACCATCAAACGCAAGCAGCAACCATAAATTTGAGCAAAAGCGCGCAACGCGCAACAACAACAAACAACGTGAGAATTTCATCATCAGTCAAAACTATTTCAAAACAACAACACGTTTGTTGTTGTCTCAACATTTGATCAGCATAAATCCAATGGAAAATGTTGTGCCACAACAGCAACAATCACAGCGCTAGCAACAGCTATATGCGCAAAAATTGTTGCAGCGACTTCAACGGAAAATCTAATTTGCTGAGCTCGTCTACGGCGTCGACATTGACGCCTAAGCAGCGCAGTAGCATCTATAAGAAGTATCGACGCGCGAAATCGCTCGAAAGTGGCTACAACAATTGTAATACCGGCAATGACAACAACACGCAATACAAAACTAGAAACAACAACAACTGCATTAATGCCAGCCCTCCTTCTACTAATCGGCCTTGTGTCACTGAAAGCGCTTTTAGTTCATTTCTAACTACAACGCTGCAACGCATCCATGCGCGTTTAGCTAATAAAAGTGGACTTTATAGCTGCACATCAGCATCATCGTCGTTTGGGCTAACATCAGCTGGCACGTTCCGCTTGTGGTTATGCATGCTATTGTTGCTGCGGCTAGCAAGCGTTGTTAGCGGTGTTGCCGTCGGCGTCGACACCACAAATGTGAATGTGACGGATTTGGGTAGTCCTGGTGAGTATTCGAGAACTTTGATGGTTCAATGCTTTTTTATAAGTTTTGATATTCTTGTTTGTATTTTGTTTGTATGTATTCAAGTAGTGTAGTAGTAGTATCAGTATACAGCTTTCTCAGAACAATTATAATTGTTAAAATGCTATTGCTGTTGCTCCTTCTGTCGATATGTATATCGCTTCGCTGCAAAAAACGGAAATACTCCGTTTCATACTCCATAGAATACTCCTAAAGGAGTATCAGAGTAATCCAACACATATCCTCATTCATATAAAAAAGGTGGTCCAATTTACTTGGCAATGTCCGGTGATTGGATCACCTAATCCATCTCAGAGTACTCCGTTTCCTTGCTTTTGAATACTCTATAGACCACCTACGTGAGAGTACTCTCAAAATACTTCCATGGGATTACTCTATAGAGTATTCAACAGCAAAGCGAGAGCGGGAGTAGGTGATTCTCAAAAGAACACATACTCCCTTCTCGCTTTCGTCTAGAGTACTCTATAGAGTAATCTTTTGACAGCATTTTCAAAGTACTCAAACGTAGGTGCTCTATAGACTATTCAGAAGCAAAGTAAATGGTACTCCGAATAGGATTAGGTGATCCAATCACCGGACATCGCTATGTAAATTGGACCACCTTTTTTATATGAATGAGGATAAGTGTTGGAGTACTCTGATGCTCCAACGTTTTTTACAGGGTAGTTGTAGTATGAAGCTCCAGACTATAATGTGGTACAAAAAGCTCTTCTATGTGCCGGCCGAACTAGTCTGTAGGTGAATTTATTTTAGGAAGCACTAGAAGTCGCTCACAGACTACATTAAGCTAGTTCGAGCAAAAAAAAAAAGGCAAAAATTATCAAAAGTAAGTAAAACCACTTTTTTTTTATTATTTTTAATTTTTTTGATAATCGTCGGCCGCCGTGGTGTGAAGGTAGTGTTGCCGGCCTACCACACCGAAGGTCGATGGTTCGAGCCCTGGTACAGGTAACATCAAAAGTGATTTGAAAAAAGCTTTTCAAAACGGGGTCGCCCCTCGGCAGTGGTTTGGCAAACTCTCCGAGTGTATTTCTGCCATGACAGGCTTCTCAGCAAAAATTCGTCTCCTTTGTAGATGCCGTTCGGAGTCGGCAAAAAACTGTAGGTCCCACCAATTTGTAGGGAAAATTCAAATCGGCACACCACAAATTGGAAGAGAAGCTTGGCGCAAAAATCTCTTAGGAGGTTTATGATGATATACCTGTTGTATATCGCGCCATAGAGAGAGAGAATAATCGTATAAATGCATGATTTTTTAAATTATTATTTTTTAATTAATTAGCAAATAGCCATTACAAATTTTAAGTAATGGTAATCAATCATTGAATAGATTCTCAAGAAAATAATTAATCAAACCGGTAATTATTACGATTAGCAATCATTATTTAACAGGTTTGACTTAAAAACGACAAAAAAAGGGAAGACAAGAATCTGAAGCGTCCGTAGACATAACTAAATTGCATGGTCTTCAAATAGAGGTACTGCCTATGCTATAGAACTAGGGTAAATCTAAGCGAGTTCTTTTTGCCGCAACTTGATGAATTGGGATTGGAAAACATGTGGTTCCAACAAGACGGTGCAACAGCACACACTGCACGTGCCACAACCGATATGCTGAACATCGGAAGCTTACTTTTGCGCCACCTTGTACATACAAACCTCCAAGGATAAAGAAGTATTTTTGTAGAATTCTCAACCCCTAATAGGAATGATCTAAATTCGTATACATTCGCAGCTATTGGCACTGGGTAGCTAGTTTGGTTGCTTTGCAGATCTTATATATATGAAGGAATTGGTGTAAGATAGTTATATGAAGATGGAGAAGCAAAGGAATATGGGAAGAGAAAGAGAGAGTGGTAGAGTTAAATATAGAAGTAGGGTTAAAGGCGTACAGAAAGAAGAAAAGTAGTATGAAGCAAAAGAAACGGAATAGCAATCGGAAATGTAAGGATAAGAAAAGGTAGATGTTGAGGAAAAAGTAGGGAGGGAAGAAGAGAGATGGCGAGTTACTACAACTTTTCTGGCAAGACAACTCCTACCGAGTCTACTGATTAAATCTGTGGCGTTTTATTATAACAAATTAGACCAATCAAAACATTTTCTGGCGATTTTGAATAAGAAACCGTGTAAGTTTGCAAGACTTTTATCGGTCTATATTATTTTGTTTATAAACGATTGAATCTAACTGGATTGGTTAAGGTGTGAAAGCAACTTTGTCATTTGAAATCGACAGAAAAAGTTTTGATTGGTCTATTTTCGTAAGTCGACTTAGGTTCTTATGATAAAACGCCACAGAAATATATATTTCTCACTTTATTACCATCGCGTTTCATTGTAGATTTGAGCGCCCTATATAGTTTAGCCAACCAGCTTAGGTGCAATCGAGTTAATTTTTGTTACTGTTCTTAAGCAAGTCTTTTGATCTCAAAGCTCTCCACAAACAAGCTACAATCTGGTTGTATAACCCACACCCTCCGTCTTCAAAAAACCTTGACTCACCTTCTTCGTTAGAAAATTTCAGTTGCACTTTATAAGATTAACTAGTTTTAAATGATTTATCGTTCCACTAAAAAAAAATAGAAAATATCCATTGTTACACATTTTCTAGCTTTTTATTGCTTTTTCTTTAAATTTTATCTTATTCAGCAGCTTTTAGTTTAGTTTGTCGCCTGACTATTCCCAATGATTAAGCAAGCTACTTTTTCTCGCTCTGCCACAATTTCCTGTTCAACACTTGTTCATTAACTCACAAAGCCAAGCCAAGTACACCAAGCAGCGGGGAAGCATGTTGGCTGGTCACTTACGTACATAGGACGTGAGTGTACTACATCAGCACTGGCAAACATACATATATACATAACCGTCGACAAAGTTTCATAGCCAATTCGTTTATTCGCTGTTGGCAATCAACGTCACAATTTTGTCGGTCTGTTTGTCGTGTCCTTTAAATGGCTTGGTTGTTGATGCTGCTGACATTTGATATTTATTTTCATTTTCATTTCATTTCTTTTTCACTTTCTATTTCTTCTGTTTGCATTGATTACTTTTTTCTCTCCTTTTTTTGTTATTTGACACCTGTGTAAGCCGTTGTTGTTTTTGCTATTTTTCAAATGCCTGCCACGCTCACGTTTTTATACCATTTCCTTACCACCGTTAAACTCCACAACAACGCAACACAACTGCCTGCTGCGCTCTCAATTTTACCTTAAAGCCATAGCATTTCACGACTAGCAATAACAACAATAGCAATAACAAATATCGGCTTGGCCTCACTCAGCCATAGAGTGGCTCTAAGCATCAATTAACCCAATTTTCAAATCCATTTGCACAGCTACGCCACAGAACTATAGTTGCTAGATCGGGAGTGCCAGTAGGAGGGGCGGTGTGGATGAAACAGTGAAGAGTAAGCGTGAAACTGTGTTTGTTGTATTTGCTGCAAGTGCAAAATGGAGTCTCTATGCTCAATGCATGCTTACGTGGGCTCCGCGAAAAATTCTAGTCGTCAGTTGGGAGCTGAGGGTTTTTGCAGTCCAAATCCTTGCCTATCTACTGCAAATAGGTATTATTGTTAAAGTTGAAAGAACCTCACATCTTTATTACTCACGAGCTCCTACCAACCTTGCATGCAGTGGTATTAGATTGAATGAGAAGTAAAGATTTGTTATCGAAAAACTAAAAATAATAGGAACTCGCAAGTACCCTATTTCAGCTCAAAAAACGTAAGCCTCATGTTACTTTTCATGGTAGCTGGGACAGGTGGGGGCGTAGTATGACAATTATGTAGCCTCGCGAACTTGCTATTGAGGATGGCGGACTTTTGTTTGCTGTCATTAGCCGCAGGTGAAGCTAACGCCCACGTTGCTGTTGAAACAATTTTCAGCTATGAAGGGCACAACTGAGAAGCAAAATCCTCTCTCGATCATAGAAGATGGCTCTCTTAATTCGGAATCAGCGTCGAAAGAAGTTGGGATGCCCTTTGAACTATTCGAGTAAAAAGTCCTCGGGAATATTTATGCTCCCTCCGGGAAATTCCACTACGAGTCGTGCGAACTTTACGCAGATATTACCATAAACTCAGTAGGCTGAGTAATTTTATTGCAATGTACATAAAAGCTCTGGACCAAAAGTTTTTCCCATCGATATCCGTATTTAGAAACAGAAGAAGGAGGCCCGGCTGAGTTGTAAAAAACAGTATTTTGTGCTTTGACCATCTGTGTGAATTCCTTCCACTTATTGTTGTGTGGAGTTATCACGCAGCTTCTTCCAGTTGCTTTGATAGCCGAATTAGGACCAGCTGTAACCGGTTATGGTAAAAAGAACGGAAAAAGGGGGGCCCATCTGACAAGAACTGTAACGCCGCTTGTTTTTCCCCAAAGCATAGCATTGCATTGCGAATTATTGACCTTGAGATGTCTCTGCATCATCTCACAAGTTTGTTAGTACATTGAGACGTGGAGCGTAGCTCGATACGGTAAAGGGCTCGTACACTCGATTGATTAGAAAATATCGGTATCGATTGGGAAAAGTAAAGATAGGGTATCGTATCAAAACTAGTGTTCATACCTACATCACCAGCAAGCAGTTTTATCTGTAGTGCAGCCGGTGTCTTGGTGAATCCGAAAATCACAATATCCTACCGTTGTTGTGCCCAAACATTGATAAACTATTTCGTGTCCACTGTGACACCTAGTTCTTGAACCGCACGTACGCTCTTGCACCAGTAGTGAAGTAGTGTGCCAACTCATTGGGCTCGAAAACTTTCAACATGAATAAGCTGATTGAAATCGAATATGGCATACTAGGTAACTAAGTGAATGAAGAGCTTGAACAGACTGTAGGCAGTCTTAGATCCGTGATTAAAGATTTAATGCCTGACGTTTTTCTTCAGTTGAAATCTTTGCACGTCAATGAAGTTAGTCGCCATGTTACCAATGAGTCGTGTTTATCTTTGGCTCAAAATTAGAAGCAGCACACCTCGTATTCTGCCAACTACTTACTAATCCCCCCCCTTCTTCTCTAACTAGAGCCGCATTTACGCTGATAGGAACACTCAGCACGAAACGTGCCACAACTTTAGTATTTAATTTTATTTTAGATAGATAGGATAGGATAAGCAAATTTTAATTTCTGTAGCATACCCACAGAGGTAGTACTATTTGCGTCAGTACTCATTCAGTCATAAAAGTTGTACCATTTTTATCTCTATATTTAAAGAAATAAAAGCTGGCATTAGTCGGTTGCTCCTTGGCTCTCTTAACACTCAAAGAAGAAATAGTCGTTTATGTAGTACATATATATGATGAACTCATAGAAAAAACGAGGAGCCAGTGAGTAATCAGGATAATGCAATATGACATCTCAATGAGTATGACTTTATCGACCGTTGCTCGTCAAATGGTTAAACACCTTCCTGGGAGTTGAACTGTATTCGGACTTCACATATACAATATCGGCTTTTTACATGTATACAACACGATCGTCAACATAAGGAGCATTGTGTAACAGACCAAGTGTGACTGACAGACACTTCAATTTTCAATTTCAAGATATAGTTTTACAGGCAATCCAGTATGGCGTCACATTCGAATCCAACCGGATCCTAAACGAATATAGAACAGAGCCGCACGATGAGACCAAGATATAATATTAAAAAGACAGGTAATTTAGGCTTATTCTTTGACGTGTTAGATTGAGCTGGCCGGTCTTTCAAGACCTCCCATTGACTAAAAATGTCCATAGTGCTGCCATAAGTTTCTTAGACCCGAAACGAAAACCCTATCAAGAACCAGGATCGACGTTAAAAAACAACTCCGTCCTCCTGGCAAAAACAAGAAGCTTTCTAGGTCCCATCCTACTTGCTGCTTCAAGGTCTAATAGTTTTGGAGCTCCTAGTAGGCGGAGTCTTCTTCTAGCAATCGCAGGACAGGAACACAAAACATGCTGAACCGTCTGCACCTGCAGCCCGCACTTCCTGCATCTGTTGTCACCGATGAGACCTAATATATACACATGCAAAGCCAAAAGGCAGTGCCCATTTCCACTCTCCCAGTCTGACATCTACCGGATACTCCTCTAGGGCCGCCCCCTTCTTGGCCAAAACGTCAGCCTTTTCTTTTCCATCTAAGCCCACATGACAAAAGGACCATTTTAGATATAAGACACTATGAACCCGAGCATCAAACTTAATTTTGTTTCAGAAACTAAATCGTTCCTAAATGGAGCGCTCTTTTTTTGCCGTTCACTGATATGGAGGCGTAGTTGAAAATAATTTCAATAGAATAATAATATAATGCACGAGTCCCCCTTGCGATGCAGGAACTTTTGTGGACCTAAATCCGGGATTGGTGGTGAACGAGGGCAAAACGAAGTACCTTCTGTCATCATGCAAAGAGTCAGCGCATTCGCGCCTTGGCAACCAAGCCACTGTTGGCAGCAATAATTTCGAAATAGTAAAGGACTTCGTTTACCTGGGAACCAGCATTAATACCAACAATAATGTTAGCCTAGAAATCCGACGAAGAATCACTCTTGCAAACAAATGCTACTTCGGACTGAGTAGGCAATTGAAAAGTAAAGTCTTCTCTCGACGAACGAAAATAACACTCTACAAGTCACTCATCGCACCCGTCCTGCTATATGGTGCAGAAGCGTGGACACTAACAGCATCTGATGAGGCGGCTCTGGGAGTATTCGAGAGAAAGGTTCTTCGAAAGATTTGTGGACCTCTACGCGTTGGCGACGGCGAGTACCGAAGAAGATTTAATGATGAGCTGTATGAACTTTACGCAGACGCCGACATAGTTCAGCGAATTAAAACACAGCGGCTTCGCTGGCTAGGCCACGTAGTGCGAATGAGCGAAGATGCTCCAGCCCAGAAGGTATTCTTATCGGCACCCGCCGGTGGAAGCAGAGGAAGAGGGAGACCACCACTCCGATGGAAGGACCAAGTGGAGACCGATTTGCGATCCCGCGGTGTTTCCAATTGGCGCCAGTTGGCGCAACGAAGAAACGACTGGCGAGCTATGTTGGACGGTCAAAATCGCCCAGGCGGTTAGATGACCATTTAAAGTAAGTAAGTAAAGTAAGTAAATCCGGGTATATCAGTCTAGTGTTCTGCTTGACATGTTTCGATGCACATACACCCGAATAAATGAGAATCGTACCTATCCCACTTTTTGCACACAAATATAAATTCTAATACCTATGACCCAATACCTTATCGAAGTACATATTTACGCTAACATTAGGAGCAACAGCAACACCAGCCACCAGAGAGTGTCTGGCCATTTTAAGCCAATTCACTATATGATTTTATTACCGTTTTTGTTTTGCTTTAAAGTGATACTAGTACTACTACAACAATATCGATTTTTGCAATTTATTAATTTTTTATTTTTTTTCATTTTCAATAGACTGTATGTATTGTGTTGGTTTTTTTGTTATTGTATTCTTAACCCAATTCTGCCCTCGGCGGAGTATTTAAGTATATTTGCAGAGTGCGGTTGTAATCGTCGTCGGCGTCGTAGTTGATTTGGTTTGGTTTGGAATTGGATTGGATTGTCGTGCGACTCTAAATGAAATTAAGATCTAAAACATTGGATTTTGTTGCCACCTAAAAATAACTGACTAATACTCAGGCGTTTAAACTAATTGAAATTTAATATGATTTTCTTTACAGCATTTGAAACGTTTAAAACTTTGATCTCTTTGCAGCATGCTAATCCCCTTAATTTCAGATAGTATTTTTTTTTTGCAGAAAATAACTATCTTTTCAGTATGCTGAAGAACAATTTTTGGAAGAAGTGGGACATATAATATTTTTTATGAATTTTATGAAGAAAAATATAAATTTTTTAATCTCTTTCTAGATGTTATTTCAGAGCTCTTTCCATTTACATTACAATATTAAAATAAATACTAATTAATTTAATTTAAAATAATAATTTTTTTTTTGAAACACTAATGAGTAATTCAACTGTACTCTCTACATCATTCATCAGCTCCTAAGGGTTTGATTCGGAGTAAAGCTTTCTACTTGTCTCTCAGCTGCTTTCACAATTTATAAAACTGTTTATTTCTACTCATCTATTCCTTAGAAGTAGCTACAAGTGCAAAGGTCGACTATGATATATGTGGTGATCGCAAGTAGTACGAGACGTTGTTGCATTAATCGTAGCCACGCACTCAAAGGAGCCGGATTTCTAATGGGCAATCGCGTTTGTTTTTTATTATTTTTTTGCAGGCCCGATGAAGCTGCATATCCGGAAAGGATCCTCACTAATACTCTAAAGCTTCATTATTCGCGAAGGAAATCTAAGTTAAAATAAAACTGTTACAGGATAAACAAATTTAAAAGGAAGTTTGGCCAACAAACATGCGGAATATCTATAATTGCTTTAGTAACAACAAGACTACTTTAAAATAACGAAACGCAGCGGCAAACTCACTTTAATGGTGCTTGTCATCTACAAAAGAGGTGGTGACAGCTGCAATGACTATTGCAAATTATAGGAACAAGTGAAATTGGGCTATAACAATTGTCAGTAGTCACCATGACCACTTGCCCAGAATAGGGCAGTAAATTTCAAATATTTATCTTAAAACTTAATCCGAACTTTAGTAGTCATTCCTTAAAGGAAAAAATCAGACCTGTTAAATAGTGATTACTAATCGCAATGATAATCCATTTAATGATTGATTACTATTAACTAAATTTTTTTGTGATTATTTTCCAATTAATTAAAAAAATTATGATTCTTTACGATTATTAAAAAAAATCAAAAAAGTTGTTTTGATTACTTTGGATTATTTTGGTTTTTTTAAATAATAAAAAAAAAAATCAAAAAAAGTCAAAAGTAATCAAAACAACTTTTTGATTTGTTTTTTTTCTAATCGTAATCAATTAATAATTTTTTTGAAAAACAATTAAAATAATCATTACCAATTTAAAAGCCCGTCTAATTAATTGATTACTAATCAAATTTAACTGGTCTGGGAAAAATACATAAAAACTTGTTTAACCAATTTAAGCCGATACATATCAAAATTGTGTAAGAGCAACTTTAGGAAACCCTAACTATCAGAAAAAATAAACGCAAAACTGATTATTATTTTGTAGGCATTGAAAAATTGTAAACGGATATTTTCGTCAGGTGGCGCTGTGATATTTTAAGACAGTAAAACTACGTTTTTGCGGAGTAAACAGGTATCGGGTCAGAATACGCTTAAATGAACTATGATTTACCCATATTTTAGTAACAATTTTGATAAATCAATGTTTCTACATGATGTCCGGTATAAATTAATTCCATTGAGTAGATTAAGTATTGGGCTAACAACAGAGCAAATAATATTTAACTTTGTTTTTAATTCAGTAAATCACTTTTGAAAAAGGAACTTTAAGAACAAAAATCTTGCTCCTCTTGTTTGGACCATACAATTACCCTTAAGAGTAAAAAAGTGAAATCAGAAAACCATACCAATGTTTAAAGGTTGATTGCTCTGGAACGGCCCACCCGACGAAAATGTTTGTTGAGAATGGTTGTGTGGAATTTTATTTTCAGCAAAACTATATGCAGTTAACTTTTTTAGCTTAAATAGTTTGGTAGTTTCAAAGCAAAAGTAAACTCAGATCTGTTACTTTGACAGCATTTTTCTTTCGCCATTCAGAAAAATAGTGTCGATACGAATTCCAAAAAAAAAAACATTTTTAAATTTTACGAGCTCAAGATTGAAAAAGGAAAACTAATATTTCTCCTTAAATATATTTATTGTAAAATATAAATGAGTAACTCAATTTAAATTAATTAATGTTTATCATGAAATCGGACTGTCAGAAGAATATATAAACTTTTTTTCTAAATCGAATTCAAAATGTCTTGTCATACCCTGTAGGAAAAACCCTAGTTCTGAGTTAGTGTGCTTATAGCGCATTCGGAACCGCTGCAAGCTGGTCCAGACCGAAATTCTACATATTGATTCTAGCGCCATTTTAGCTCGTCTTGCTATAGGTCTTCACCACTCCATAAATATATAAGAACTGTTGCGTCTCGACTCAATTGTTCGATAGTTCCGTATAAACTCAAAATTCTAGGCATTTTACCTAACAGTTTGTTTTCTGTGCTAAGTATTTTATAATATTTTATTTTCATTTTATTTGAAAAATCATTTTTAATTTATTTCCTTGAAGATATTGATTCTAAAATAAAAAAAATTTAAAAATTAGAAACTTAAA